>BSYR01000025.1:22647500-24000000 GCA_030270665.1 Hibiscus trionum
AACACAAATAAAATAAAATAAAACAAAGGTGAATAGGTAGCAAGACAATTAAGTCACTAGGTTGCTCAGGTAACCGCTCAGGATCAACACAATGGTCGAAAGTTTCATCAAGCATTCAACAAATGCCTTCCGCTGATTCCAAAATCTCATCATTGTAACCTAATGGACGGAATATCATTGAATAAAACACACAAATGCCTTGCAATAATTCAAAAATCTCAACATTACAACCCAATTTGATCACGAAAGGAGGCATAAAAATACAACAGTTCATTTCAAAGTTAGTAAAATAAATAATGAAGTAACATAATCTATGATGTTTCATTTTTTTAATCCATTCTAATACCAGAAATGCACCTCAAAATGAGTGAACAATTGATAAATACGATTTAGCACAAATTTAACAACAAAAACAATATAAAAATGGCACAAGATAAGTAAATCTTCTGTTTCAACACAGATCATCTCAGCGAAACCCAAGTAATCTATTTTTCATTTCCTTGCATTTAAAAAAATTCCCATCAGAAGTTCAATTGAAACTATGATGCATCTAAAAAGTGATTAAGCAGAGGGTAAACCTTTATATTAAGCTTCTCCAAAAACTCAAACATCTGCGATTCCTCATCGGAAGCTGACTCTGGTTTAGGTTCTTCCGGTGACAGGTTTTCATTGATAACATTCTTCTCAACCGTCGGAACTTCTTCCAACGTCGCAATACCGTCGCGATCGTCGCCAAAAAACCGGTTCGGACCGGTGGAGGAGGTTTCTTCCGATGATGTTGCTTTAGGCAACGTATTACTAAAACGCAAAACCCCTGCAAAAACAGAAAACATTCAGCTCTACTAATATGAAGTATTACTCTCAAAGATTTTGAGTTTTAAAAAGACAATGAATCAGAGAGGAGGGGTTTAGGGTTTAGGGATATCGTACGGTAGCGGAGGCGGAGGGAGGCGGAGCGAGAGAGCGGAGGAGGGCGGAGACGAGGAAGGAGAGAAGGAGTTGAGGCGGAGAAGGTGATGGATGGAAGAGTGGAAATGGAAGGGGCAGTGAGCGGCTCCATGTTTTGGAGAGAAATGGCAGAGACTTGAACCGGCGAAGTGTATTTATCAAGGCCAAGGGTACCTCCTCTAGGGTTTTCTTTTTCGGCTGTAAGCCTGTAACCCACCGAATGGTTTTTACTTTTTATGAAAAAAATTCAAAAATAGAAAGAAAAAAAAAATTGGAATATTTTGTTACTCCATTTTATAAAAAAATATAAAATAAAATTTATAATCTTAATTATTATATTATTAAATAAATCATTAGAGTATGTATGATAAGATATTTTTATTTTTAATTAGACTTAAATTATTTTTTTAAATGAGTACGTCAGTTTTATTCATAAAGGAAAAAATCAAGATGAAAATTTACAATTTGACCCAGATCAATTCTTAAAACGAAAAATAACGCCTCTAGATCATAAACAGGACCAAAGAAAAGGTAAAAAAAACTAATTCAAAGACTCGAAACAAAATAAATACAAAACATCACCAGAGCTCGGCGATGAATGTAAAAAACATCAACAACAACATTAGAAAAATGCATATCGTAAAATTGGGGTGCGTTGACAACACGTTTATTACTACAAGTCAATCACGAACAAGAGCGATGACTAACTTGCATCTAGATCCAGTTCGAGAGTCTAAAGCAGGAAGATCAACAGAATAACCAAAAGAGCACCATCTTGATCAGTCGTGGCGACGTCCAATCCACCCCTGAAGCAAAACAAAAAAAATGTGCCAATAAGCAAAAAAACATGCCAAGAGGCAAAAATACGTACCAAAAGGTAGCGAAAAGTATGTCATAAAGGCATATTTATTGGAAAAAAAATCAAAAGAACGAAGCAAAAGAATAAAAGAGGGTGACCGGCAGTCGACAACCAGTTTTAAAGCTAATGTCGCTGTCGGCCTTACAACATAGATGAAGCGACTAAGTTAAGAAAAGTCAAAACGGCTAGA
The DNA here is from genome assembly GCA_030270665.1 of Hibiscus trionum. NCBI lineage: Eukaryota > Viridiplantae > Streptophyta > Magnoliopsida > Malvales > Malvaceae > Hibiscus > Hibiscus trionum. The sequence goes on from BSYR01000025.1 coordinate 22,649,498, forward strand.
AAAAAAAGAAGGGCTGACTTAAATTGTTTTTGAGCAAATATTAATGGCCGGTTGGTTAGAGCTGCTTACATGTTCTATTTTCATTCCCAGTTCAAGACCCAACAGAAGCATTTCTTCCACTAGAGTCTCCCCCTCCCCATCTAGGTAGAAGTAGAAGTAGTATTTGTCAAAAAAAAATTAATTTAGGCTTAAACCAAAAATAGGTGCCTAAAGTATACCCATTTCGAACTTTAGGTGCCTAAAGTATTATTTTCTAAAAATAGGTGCCCGAAGTTTCAAAAGATACAATTTTAGGGTCCTAGCCGTTAATGGGTGTTAAAATAATTGTTAACCAATTAATGTTTGACATGTGGCATGTTATTTTAAAAAAAATTAAAAAAATTAAAACATGTTTTTCAATTCTTCATAAATTTCTGAAAGTTTACAATTTTTACAAAATATCCACTAAATTTCTAAAACCTCCCAAATCCAAACCCCAAAATTGCCACTACTTTCGTCGTCGTTCACCGCTCATAAGCCTATTCCTTTGGTCGTCAGACCTAGTCGGTCGTTTCTCCCATCACGGCCTCGCTGAAAACGATGAATGACGTGGCAGCCAAATGTTGAACATCGAACGCGGAATCGACGTCCGGATGCCACACTGTTTGTCGTTTCTGGCGACGTTGTTATAGGAGAAATGACCAGCTAGGTCCGACGACCAAAGAGGTAGGCTTCGGGGCGGTGATCGACGGTAAAAGTGGCGGCAACTTTGAGGTTTGGGTTTGGGAAATTTTAGAGATTTAAAATTTGTTTTGCAAAAATTACAAACTTTCGAGAATTTATGAGAACTGGAAATTTTGGGTGTTTTCTTTTTTAAAAAATTAAAACAAATTAATTTAGTGTCACGTGTAGAGCATTAATTGGTTAAAAAAATTTTAACACTCACTAACGGCCAGACACCTAAAATTATAACTCTTGAAACTCATTACACTTATTTTTACAAAATAATACTTTAGACACCTAAAATTCGAAAAAAAATATTTTAGGCACCTATTTTTAGTTTAAGCCTTTTAATTTATAACTATCCCGAGTTATGAGACTCAAATCCAACCAAACTAATTTTAAAATTTTATTCCGACTTGAACATATTTGTTAAACAAACAATATCATATCGTATCAGATCAAAATTTATAAGTACATTTTTTCCATTCCTAAACTTACATAGATAATTTAATTTTGAGAAAATAGAAAAAAAAACATTTTTATATTTTATTATGCACTTAAACTCGGCAAAAAAATCAACTATGTCCCTAAACTCGACAAAAAAATTAATTATGCCCCTAAACCCGGTAAAAATTAAATATACCTTCGAAGTCTGTTAAAAAACAATTGAGCCCCTCTACCACGTCATCATTACACGTGTACTACCACATCAGCATTTTAACGGTTAACATCGGTCAAAGGGTAAAATTACTGCAATTGAATGACTTTGAGGAAAAAATTTCATGAAAAAAATTAAAGGCAACATTGCTGATTTGAGTTTACTATAGGAGTAAATTTGACCCTTTAACCTTATTAAAATCATATTAAAAAGATAATCTCACAAATAAGAAAGGGTAAACTACACCGCATACCACTCAACTATGGCCCCTGAGTCGAAAATGCCACCGAACTTTAAAATTGTTCAAAACTATCACTGAACTTGAATATGTGACTCAAAGATACCACTCCGCTGTTAACTCTTAACGCCCCCGTTAATTCAAAACGACGTCGTTTTGGTGCGGCTGTTTTGAAGCCTAATTTAGCCTAGAACGACGTCGTTTTGCTGGAGGAAAAATATTTAAACTGTGCATTTGGGGATTTTAGACCCAAAACTTTTAAAAGAAAGAGCTAAGCCTTAACCACTGAACCAACTTAACATTATATAATATTTTACCACAAATATTATGTATCTCAAACTGATAAATTCAAATTATTTTTTGAAATAAATAATATTAACATATAAAAATATAAATATATATTATTTGCATATGTATATATCAGTATATATAAATAAAAATATATTATTTACATATATTATTAATAATATAAATATATTATTTTTTAAAAAACTCCAAAATATTTATAAAATAATACATTTAAAAAGTTCCAATCTTGGAACTTAAATTCTAAATCTTAGAGCTCATGATTTAAGGTTTAAGGGTTTTTTATATATGAATGTTATGTTTTTTAAATAATATATTTATATTATAAATAATATATAAAAATATATAAAAATAAAATATTTTTATTTAAATTATATAAACTTGTTCATTTGGTTAAACCAAATTATTTTATGAAAAAATAATTCTATAAATAATATAAAATATATTATTTATATATATATCAATAAAAATATAATATTTTAAAAAACAAAAAATATTCATAAAAACAATATATTTATATTATAAATAATATATAAAAAACTATAAACCTCAAACCTCAAACCTCAAATCATAAAGTTTAGGGTTTAAGGTTTGGAATTTGTAGTTTAAGGTTTAAAATTTAGAGTTTAGAGTTTCTATATAATATATATAATATAAATATATTATTTTTATGAATATTTTGGGTTTTTTAAATAATATATTTATATTATAAATATTATATAAAAATAAAAATAATACACTTTTATTTGTATATATTTCATATATACAAATAATATATTTTATATTATTTATATATTAATATTATTTATTTCATAAAATAATTTGAATTAATCTGAAGTAGTTTGAGATATATAATATTTGTGGTAAAATATTATATAATGTTACATTGGTTCAATGATTAAGGTTTAGCTCTTTCTTTTAAAAGTCTTGGGTTCAAAACCCTCAAAATGCATGATTTTAATATTTTTCCTCCAGCAAAACGACATTGTTTTGACTTAACGGGGGAGTGGTATTTTCAAGTCAATATTAAAGTTTAGTGATAGTTTTAAATAATTTTAAAGTTCGGTGACATTTTCGACTCAGGGGCCATAGTTGAGTGGTATGTAGTGTAGTTTACCCAATAAAAAATATGGGTTGATTATTCTCTCTGATGCTTGCTCATCTTGTCTGTTTATTGACTAACCAGAACGATAAGCTTTCTCAGTGATTCTTCGGCGATTTGTGGCTATCGATATCTATGTGCTGAGTGCTGGTAATGCTCTTCTTTGGGAGGCGTGGATCCCTCTTTGCTTGGTTAAGCAGAATTCATGCGTGTCTAGTTTTTGTGGCGTTGTTCATTTTGCTCCAAACTTGTTACTTGGGGTTTGCATTTCTGTGTTGTAATTTGGGTTGGTATGTTTTGGTGTTTAGTAATAACAAATAAATTATTCAAATAAGTATTAAATATAATCATGTCTTTATATGTAATATTACTTGTTGATTTAAATAATTAAATATTATTCAAATAATTAATATATATAAACTATTAGTTAATTTTATCAAACATTTTTATACAATCAGCTAATATAATTCACTAATCAAATCAGCTAATGCTAAGCGCTATGCGCTATCAATTATCCGCTAATTTTCAAACGAGGCTTAATATTTTTTTACTTCATTAAAACCTTTCAAACTTAAAAGAAAGAAACATCGCACTAGCATGTTACTAGCAAAGTCATAGTCCTAATTGGTCCAAAAAAATTCATATGAATCAATTGTAAACATCTACTAGTAGATACATCATTAATGGATTTAAATGATGTTCTATGTTGTTTATCCTTAGAGCATGCATCACATCTTTTATCATTAGAGAACTTAAGTTTGGGTAAACCTCTAACTAGATCAAGGGAAATTAATTTCTTTAAAACACTCATACTAGCATGTCTTAATTTTCTATGCCAAAGCCATGAGTCATGTTCATCATGTGCAACTAAACATGCATGAGATGTGTGAATGTCATCTAAATGCACCATATAAATATTTCCTATCCTATGCCCTATGAGCATCAATTGATTCGTTTTAATGTTCATTATTTTGCAACCATTTTTATCAAATAGAACATTAAAACTTTTATCACATAATTGACTAATGCTCAATAAATTATGTTTAAGGTCGTTGACATATAAGACATTTTCAATGAAAATAGAAGAGTGATTACCAATGGAGCCAATTCCTTCAATGTAGCCTTTGGAGTTGTCACCGAAAGTTACTACTCCACCACTCTTTGGCTTTAGTTTCAAGAATCTACTCTTGTCACCGGTCATGTGTCTTGAGCATCCACTATCAAGGTACCATGAGTTTTGACATGAAGCTTTGGCCTTGTAGCAATGCTCCCCTACAAACAAAGAAATTGGACTTTGATTTTTAGTACCCAAATCATTTTGGGTTCATGTGTGTTAGCCCTCAAAACTTGGTTCCCTTAGGAATCCAAGAAGCAATAGCATTCATATTATTAGAAACAATGAGTTCCTTAGGAACTCAAACACTCCTAATTCTTTTATTTTTAGATTGCTTAGAAAAATTTCTTTGTTTAGGATAAAAATGTTTTCTTTTTATATATTGGTTTTAGAAGAATTTCATTTTTCAAAATTGTCTCTCCCAATAGTAATAGAATTTTTAAGATTATCCACCTCCTTTGTGTGATAATTTTGAAAATCATAAAGAAGTTTTTCAAGATCAAGATTTTTTTTCTTAAGATCATTTGAAAGATTTATCAAGTATAAAACCTTCTTTTTCAATTTCGAGTTAGATTTTAAAAGGGAGTCATCTTAAATTTTCAAATCGGAAATATTTTTCTTATTTCTAAAAATTGACTCTTTATATTTTTCAACTAACTCATCATAGACCTCTTGCAACTCATCATATGCATCAAGAAGTTCATCATAGGTAAAATCAAAATTATATGAGTTGAGGTTTACCTTTGGATCATCATCAATGGCCATGAGGCAAAGGTTAGCCTCTTCCTCCTCCTCGGATGTGGCCGAATTTCTTGCACTCATAACATATGATTTGGTCATTCTCCTATTCTTTACTCTTGTTCTTGAAGTCCCATTTTCTATTGAACTTTCTCCCGTGGTTGGACTTCATGGAGCGAGTGAATCGCTTGGCCAACATGGCCATCTCTTCATCTTTACTAGAATCACTTTCATGATATGAAGCTTTAAGAGCGATTTCAATCTTCTTTTTCCCAATTTTCTTCTTTTTAACCTTCTTCTCCTCCATCTTCTTTTCTTCTTCTCTTCCCTTCTTCATGATCTCATGGGTAAGTAGAGATCCAACAAGAGCATCTAGCTTGAGAGTTTTCAAATCTCTAGCTTCAATAATGATCGTTCTCTTGCTATCCCACGTTTTTGGAAGAGAATACAACAACTTTCTCACTAGCTTGTCTTCGGGAATGATTTCACCGAAACCCTTCAATCCATTGACGATGACCGAGAATCGATCAAACATCTTGGAAACACTTTCATCGGGATCCATTTTGAAGTTTTCATAGCTTAGATTGAGTAGCCTGATCTTTGTTTCCTTGACATTGCTAGTTCCCTCATATGTTATCTCGAGGGTGTCCCAAACTTCCTTAGCATTCTCGATCGAAGACACCTTGGAGTAGATATTCGGACCAATAGCACAAAAGATAACATGTAAGGCTTTATCGTTGACTTGCATCCTTCTTCTATCATTTTCGGTCATTTCGGCTTTAACCTTTGGGACAAGTCTTCCTTCATCATCTCTCTTCATCAAAATGTAAGGCCCTTCTTCAACTACATCCCATACCATGTAGTCAGTAGATTTGATAAAGAGTCTCATCCTATTCTTCCAATATGGGTAGTTATCCCCATTGAAGAATGGTGGTTTATTGGTGGATTGAGACTCATAGTGGTTGGAAGTGGATGTCATTGCTTGACTTGTTGTTGATCAAACTCTCCTAAAATCGACTCAAAAGGGTTGTAATCCTTCCAATGAGTGTAGCTTTGATACCAAGAGTTGATCAAACAATTGCAAATGGCCAAGAGGGGGTGAATTGGCGATAAAAAATTTAAGGGTGGAAATTGGAAGAATAAAAATTGAGACACAAGGCAATTAGAGTGGTTCAAGTTCTCTAATGAACTCTACATCCACTAGCTTAACTCTCACTAAGGATTTTCAACCAATTCTCTAATTGATTCTTCCCGTTTTCTTGGATGAGGAGGAAACCTTACAATTTTGATTAAACTTTCTACCTAAAGCTTAATCCACTCACTTTTACAAAGAAGAAATTTTGATAAACTTTACAAAAGCATCTCTAAGGATAATATTTACCCAATTACAATCAAACACTCCCCAAACTCACAATAAGAATTATAATGAAAAACACAAAGGAGTTGGGTACAAAGATTTGACTCTAAAAAGAACAAAGTTTGGATTTGAGTGCCTTAATGTTGCTTGTAGGTTCAATAGTTGTTGTTGAAGCATTTGAGACTTGTTTTTATACCCTTGTAATGATTTCTAGCCATTTGGGTGGTTGAGATCATCAATAGAGCTGTTGGGCTGCAATTTCCCGCAATAAATGCTGCTCAACAACCTACCGTATCGGTACGGCTCGTGGGCGTATCGGTACCTGTCTCAAACAAAAAAGAGCCGTTGTGACTTAAAAATAGGGTGTATCGGTACGATATTAAGGGGTGTATCGATACAGACAGGCGTATCGATACAGATTTTGCTCATTGGAATCCTGAGTTTAGTTTTGATAGAAAGCGTATCGGTACGCTCCCTTAACGTATCGATACCGTTCAACGGTCATTTAAAATTTAGGATACCAACTAAATGACAAGCTAACGTTCGAAAATTAAATGCAATGATTTTGCAAAGGTCGGCATATCGTATTGATACAGTGACATGTTGTATTGGTACGTGTGAAACATATGCTTTAATTTTGATATAACTAAAAACCTAAGGACTAAAATGAAAAATATCAAAACAAATTTTAAAGTCCTTAAAATTTCCTACATCTTGTTAAAGACCACTTCATAGCTAAAACCAAAGACTTACCAAATATTTTTTTAAGTATTTCAAAGCCAAAACAGGGAATTTTCAAGCCCCGTTTCGAAACGGCCAAGGGCGTTTCGAAACACTTTCAGTTCGATGTGCACCTGTTCCGAAACGGGTATCGGAACGGGTCAAGGCGTTTCGAAACGGTATGACTCGTTTCGAAACTGTTCTTCATTTAAACGAACCAGGGCAACGGCTATAAACTAAATTTTGAAAATAAACAGGGCGTTCCGAAACGGGCTTAGGCCGTTTCGAAACACCCCTTTGACAGTGGCAAACATGTTCCGAAACGGGCTAAGCCGTTTCGAAACACCCCTTTGGCAGTGGCATAACCGTTCCGAAACGGCCCCTAGGCGTTTCGAAACGGGGTCTCGTAGACGCTCCAACGGCTATATTATTTGAAATCCGTTCCGAAACAGGTGACCCCGTTCCGAAACGGTAGGCGTCTGGAAGCTGAAATTTTGTGAGAAAAACACCCCAACGGCTCTAAATTTCAGCCCATCACCCACAACGGCTAGAAAACTTCAAGAGGCTATAAAAAGACCCCAAGAAGCTCCAGCAATCATCAATTAAGCTACAAGTATACATCCTTTCATCAAATACAAGCATTTGTGTTGAAATCCCATTTTTATCTAGAAACCCCAATTGTATCCTTCATTTATATTTTGTTCAATTGGGTTGAGTGCTTGATATCGGGCTATCATTTGTATTGAGAGATACCTTATTAGCCACCAAATTTCTTTGTTCTATTGTGTGAGGATTAGGTTAATTTTTGGGTAGAAAAATTAACCGAAATTGTAAAGGTTGCCTCCTTGTCCTGGAAAAAGGGGACGAACAATTTAGTGGAAATTGTTGGAAATCCTTGGTGAGACTAAGGTAGTGGATGTAGAGTTCGGTTGGTGAACTTGAACCACTCTAAATTCCCGTGTCAATATTTTTAGTTGCAATTTCCGTTACAACATCGTTAAAATTCCAATTCACCCCCCCTCTTGGTTATTATCATTCGTGTGATCCACTCAACAATTGGTATCAGAGCTTAACTCTTTGAGGATTAACAACCGCAAGAGGAGATCCTTGGAAGAAGTGTGATCATCATCAAAATATCAAGAGATGGCATCAACCTCCGCTCCCGGCATGTACGACTCACAATCCACCACAAAGCCTCCTTTCTTCAATGGTGAGAACTACTCATTTTGGAAAAATAAAATGCGTCTATTTATTAAATCAAGTGACTACCTTGTGTGGGATGTCATTGAGGATGGACCATATATTCCATTGAAGCAAGATGTTGATGGCAAGATGGTGCTTAAAAGAAGAACGGAAATGAGTGAAGAGGAAAGGAAAAAGATCCAAGTAAATGATAAAGCTCTTCACATGCTATTTTGTGCTTTCGGTCCGGACATCTACTCAAAGGTCTCATCAATTGAAAGTGCCAAAGAAGTGTGGGACACTCTTGAAACCACCTATGAAGGCACCAACGATGTCAAAGAAACTAAGATTGGAATTCTCAATCTTAGTTATGAAAATTTCAAGATGGAATTTGATGAGACGGTGTCAAAGATGTTTGATCGATTCTCCACAATTGTGAATGGTCTAAAGGGCTATGGAGAAATTATACCGGAAGACAAGCTTGTCCGAAAGCTACTCTATTCACTTCCCGAATCTTGGGATGGGAAGAGAACCGCTATCATCGAAGCAAAGAATTTAAAAACTCTAAAGCTTGATGAACTTGTAGGTTCTCTCCTTACTCACGAGATCATGAAGCAAGGAAGGGAAGATGAGAAAAAGAAAGAAGAAAAAAGAATGGAGAAGCTTGAAGGTAAGAACAAAGAAGAAGGAAGGGATCCAATCACTTGCTTCGAGTGCGGACAACCCGGCCACATACGTTCGGAGTGCCCTCAACTCAAGAAGAAGGGCTTTGAGAAGAAGAAAAAGCTCAAAGCTAAGCTTGCTACTTGGAGTGATGAGGAGTCATCGGAGGATGACGAACAAGAAGTGGCGAACCTCTGCCTCATGGCACTTGAGGAAGATTCCTCCTTGGTAACCTCTAACTCATCTACTTTAGATTTTTCATATGAAGAACTAAATGATGCTTATGATGAGTTACAAGAGGTATATGATGAATTAGTTGAGAAGTATAGGGAGTCGGTTATTAGGAATAGAAAAATTATTATAGAATTAAAAGAGAAAAATGACTCACTTACTCAAACTAATTCTAAAATAGAGAAAAAGATATTAGGATTAGAAGATGAACTTAAATTCTTTCAAAAAGAAAATATTGATCTTAATAATCTTTTATCTCAAAATAATTGTGAACACCAAAAGGTGTTAAGTGAGCTAAATGAGCTCAAAAAGTCTTTAAAAATTAATGGTAGTGTTAAACATGACATAGGAGAATCCTCTAGAACACACCAATATAAGAAAAAGACTAACTACTACAAACAAGATAACTATCCTAGACATAGTAAAGTTAAAAGAATTAGAAATGTATGGGTTCCTAAGGAACTTGTTAAATCTAATGATATTATTGCTATGTCACCTTGGATTCCTAAGGGAACCAAAGTTTTAGGAACTAACACACATGGACCCAAAATGATTTGGGTACCAAAAACAAAAGTTTAAATATCTTTGTTTGTAGGGGGAGCATTGCTACAAGGCCAAAGCACAAAGTCAAAACTCATGGTACCTTGATAGTGGATGCTCGAGACACATGACCGGAGACAAGAGTCGACTCATGGATCTAAAGCCAAAAAGTGGAGGAGTAGTAACATTTGGTGACAACTCCAAAGGCCACATTGAAGGTATTGGCTCCATTGGTAATCACTCTACTACTCTCATTGAAAATGTTTTATATGTCAATGGTCTTAAACATAATTTATTGAGCATAAGTCAACTATGTGATAAAGGTTTTAATGTTATATTTGATAAAACCGGTTGTAAAATCGTAGACATTAAAACTAATAATATTATGCTCATAGGTCATCGCATAGGGAATATATACATGGTGCATCTAGATGACATACATACATCTCATGCATGCTTAGTTGCTCAAAACAAAAATGATGCATGGTTGTGGCATAGGAAGCTAGGACATGCTAGCACAAGTGTTTTAGAAAAACTAGTCTCTCTAAACCTAGTTAAAGGTTTACCCAAGATAAAATTTTCGAACGATAAAATTTGTGATGCATGCTCAAAGGGTAAACAACATAGATCTTCTTTTAAATCCATTAATGACATTTCTACTAGTAGATGTTTACAACTAATCCATATGGATTTATTTGGGCCAATTAGGACTATGAGCTTGGGTGGCAAATCATATGCTTTTGTATTAGTTGATGATTTTTCTAGATTCACTTGGGTTCTCTTTTTAAGTACTAAGGATGAGGCTTTGGAAAAATTCATCACATTTTCAAAATTAATTCAAAATGATCTTGAACTTAAAATTTCACATATTAGAAGTGATCATGGAACCGAATTTCAAAATTTAGGATTTGAAGATTTTCTAAATGAAAATGGTATTAGCCATAATTTTTCAGCCCCTCGAACTCCTCAACAAAATGGGGTAGTTGAGAGGAAAAATAGAACTTTACAAGAAATGGCTAGAACTATGCTTTGCGAAAATAATTTACCAAAATATTTTTGGGCGGAAGCAACAAACACGGCTTGTTATATTATAAATCGTGTAACCATTAGGCCGATTTTAAAGAAAACACCTTATGAGATTTTAAAATCTAAAAAGCCTAATATTAGCTACTTCCACCCTTTTGGATGTAAATGTTTTGTTTTAAATAATGGAAAAGATAATTTAGGTAAATTTGATGCAAAAAGTGATGAAGCTATTTTTATAGGTTACTCTTTAACCTCTAAAGCCTATCGAGTATTTAACAAAAGAACTTTAGTTGTAGAAGAATCTATTCATGTTGTATTCGATGACAATCCCCTTCCTAGGAAGGATTCTTGTGATGATGATAATGTAGGAATCACAAATACCTTTGATGGAGGTCAAACTTCAAAGAAGGATGAGATACAACCAAAAGAAGAAGACACACAAGATCCACCTCTTGAAGCCTTGAGGGACTTGGCTATTGAGGAAAAGGAAGTTAGCTATCCAAGGGAGTTGAACTATGTCAAAGATGGTGAAATCTTGGGTGATCCATCCAAGGGGGTAACCACTCGTTCTTCTCTTAAATTAATGAATCATATTGCATTTATCTCATGCATAGAGCCTAAAAATATCAAAGAAGCATTGAAAGATGATTTTTGGATTATGGCTATGCAAGAAGAGTTAAATCAATTTGAGAGAAGTAATGTTTGGACATTAGTTGATAGGCCTAGTAATCAATCTACAATAGGAACTAAATGGGTATTTAGGAACAAACTAGATGAGAGTGGTAACATTGTAAGAAATAAAGCTAGACTTGTAGCACAAGGTTACACTCAAGAGGAGGGAATAGATTTTGATGAAACCTATGCACCCGTAGCTAGAATGGAAGCCATTAGGATGTTGCTTGCATATGCATGTTATCATAATTTCAAGCTTTTTCAAATGGACGTTAAAAGCGCATTTTTAAATGGTTTTATAAATGAAGAAGTATACGTAGAACAACCACCGGGTTTTGAAGACTCAAAATTTCCAAATCATGTTTTCAAACTTACAAAAGCACTTTATGGTTTAAAACAAGCTCCTAGAGCTTGGTATGAAAGGCTTTCAAATTTTTTGATTGAAAAAGGATTTGAAAAAGGTAAGGTGGACACTACACTCTTTATAAAAATGTATAAAAATGACATTTTAGTAGTTCAAATTTATGTTGATGATATTATATTTGGATCTACTAATGAATGTCATTGTCAAGAATTTGCTAAGTTAATGCAAGGTGAATTTGAGATGAGCATGATGGGGGAGCTCTCATTCTTTTTGGGACTCCAAATCAAACAAATGAAGGATGGCACCTTCATAAATCAAGCAAAATACATAAAGGATATGCTCAACAAGTTTGGCTTGGAGAACACAAAACCTCAAGCCACTCCTATGAGCTCATCTACAAAGCTTGACAAAGATGAAGGAGGTAAGTGTGTTGACTCTAAGCTTTATCGCTCTATGATTGGATCTTTGCTTTACCTTACCGCAAGTAGACCGGATATACTGTTTAGTGTTTGCTTGTGTGCTAGGTTTCAAGCTAGTCCTAGAGAGTCTCACCTTATAGCCGTTAAGAGAATCTTTAGATACCTTAGAGACACTCCTTGTTTAGGCCTTTGGTATCCTAGAGTCTCTACCTTCAACCTACATGCTTACTCGGATGCGGATTATGGGGGTTGCAAAATCGATAGGAAAAGTACTTCAGGAACTTGTCAATTCTTAGGTAGTATGCTCATATCTTGGTTCTCTAAGAAACAAAATAGTGTAGCTTTATCTACCACCGAAGCCGAGTACATATCCTTAGGAAGTTGTTGTGCTCAAGTCCTTTGGATGAAACAACAACTCTTAGATTATGGTGTAAAAATAGAAACCATACCCCTTAAATGTGATAATACAAGTGCAATATGTTTAACAAAAAATCCCATCCAACACTCTAGAACCAAGCATATAGAAATAAGGCATCATTTCATTAGAGATCATGTCCTTAAGAAAGATGTGGCTATAGAGTATGTAGACACCTTAAATCAATTAGCGGACATTTTCACAAAACCATTAGATAAAGAGCGTTTTTGGTCCCTTAGGAGAGAATTGGGCCTAACTAGCCTATCTTGACCTTTAGGACCTCTTTTAAAACTTAAATATGCTTGATTTTGTGAAATATCATGTTTATATGTTTAGACTCCCAATTTCTTCCATGCATATAGTTAGGGGGAGTATGTTTATGCCTAAATATGTTTGCCTGCTCATTCATATCATATATGCATGTTTGGCCTCTTAGAAAATTATTTTTTCTGCATTTTAGAGCCTCATCTGCACTTCCAGGCCCAGGTGTATCGAAACGGGTTAACCCGTTCCGATACGGGTGCCTTAAATTTTGTCCTGAGAGAAGGGCGTTTCGAAACGGCCCCAGGCGTTTCGAAACGTTTTCGGTTCGATGTAAAGGTGTATCGGAACGCGTTCCGATACGGGTCAAACGTGTTTCGAAACGGTCGTCCCCGTTTCGAAACGATATGTCAAAGGTTTTAAGAAGGGTCAAACCCTAGCCGCCCCGTTCCGAAACGGTCATGACCGTTCCGAAACGGACTCGCGGACAGCCCTATTTAGGGCTTCTAAAAGTTCAAAATTCTAATATTTATCAAACTCTTAAAACCCTAAAAACCCTAACCGACCCCCTTCTATAAATACCCTCTCAAACCCTTTGTTTTTCACAAAAATTGTGAGGGGTTTTGCTCTAAAACATATATCTAAGCAAGCTTCATCAATCTTGTGCAAAGATTTCACTCAAATCATCCAAAATCCCAAACTAAGGTAATTTTTCTTATTTTTCTTCTTTTTCAAATTATGTTCGAATCATAGGATAGAAAAATTTATTTTTGTATACATTGTATGTTTTTAGTTGTGGGTTATTTGAATCTTGTAAAAAATTTTCAAAATCTCAAAATTTTTGATTCGAATATAAAATTTTTTAACCGTATTTTTTTAATTTTAATTTTGTTTTTCAAAAACCTAAGTGGGATTTCCTATTGGATTGATTTTAATTATCAATGCATACACTCAATTTTAAAACTCTTGCTTAATATTTTAGATGGCGGATCAATCGAACAAAAAGCGCAAAGCCGTTCAATCCGGTGAATCGAGCATTCGTCCAAATATCACTCAGCTCTTTCAAAAAACTCTTAGAACTCCAGACCAGCGTGCTCGTTTTGCTTATGTCAAGGACTTTGCAGTTCGTAAGGAAAGAGTTATTGATGTAGAATTCCTTAATTCCGAGCGATTCCTCTTTCGGTATCTTGGTCGTTTGGATGAGTGGGATCTTCTTTTCTTCTTGAGCATCGAAGATATTTGCTACAAAAACATGGTACTCCTTTTCTACTCTAATGCTCGTTTTCTTTACGATGAAACCAAAACCGAGATAGTAGGAATTGAGTCATCTTTATTGGGAAAGAAGTTTGTTATCAATATTGCTCTTTTGGAGTCTGCCCTTAAACTCAAGAATGAGGGTCTTGAAGATGAACGCCATTTTGGCACTTTTACCGGAAAAGCTTTAAATTTGGATGTGCATGATCGTGTGCTTCATCTCATTGTTTCTTGGTTTATCCGACCTTCCGGAGGTAAATACTCCCACATTCGTGAAAGAGATCACTTTTGGCTAGAATGTTTCCGTAGGGGTGAGCGCCCAAATGTCCCCAAAATTATTTTTGCCGAGATTGTCAATAACATTAAGCTTATTGACACGAATGAGTTAATTTCGTTCACTTATGGGATTGTTTTGAGTTTCCTCTTCCATCATCTCAATATTGACTGTACCTATGACTTCCCGGAACCTCGCAAGACAAAGATTGGAGAATCCTCTCTTCGCAAGTCAGGATTCACTTATATGAATGGTATTTGGGAAAGGGTTGATAGGGAAGCGGTTCCTCCTCCTGTTGCTCCTCCGCCTCAAGATCAAGTGGGAAACACTGATGCTCTCACTACTCTCCTTACCCAGCGATTCAATGCCTTAGATTCTAGACTTGATACTATGGACACTCGCATTGCTTCAAATTTTGAATCCATGGGCAATCGGTTGAAGAACGTTGAAGATGGTCTTCATACTCTTTCAACTTCGCATGCCAACCTTGATCTTTCCTTCTCTACACTTTATGGGCAATGGACGAAGTTTCATCGTTCGCAAGCCAAGGACGATGATGATGATTCAGATGACGAGGCTTAGGATGTTTATCATATTAGTTATGCATTTAGGATTAAGTTTGCATCTTTATATTTTAGAACCTATGCTTATGATCTTCTATTTTGGGATTTGATTATGAACTTATTTATGCTTTGAATATTTTGATGATATTAATTATGATTGCTTATTATTGCTTATTGGTACTAATCTTCTTTATGAGCTTGTTTCTTTTTGATCTAACAAAAAGGGGGAGAAGATATTTATATCTTTAAGAGAATTGCCATGCCATCATGCCATGCCACCAAAATTTTTCAAACTTTTAATTTTCAAATTTTTAAATTTGTCTTAAGGTTTTGATCCTTGATTTCAAAAGTCACAAGTTTTAAATTTCAAAACCTATCTTAAATTAAGGGGGAGTTAGAATATCTTCAAAACTTTCAAAATTCTTAAAAAAATTCTAACTTTGGTTTTGTTATATCAAAAAGGGGGAGATTGTGAAACATATGCTTTAATTTTGATATAACTAAAAACCTAAGGACTAAAATGAAAAATATCAAAACAAATTTTAAAGTCCTTAAAATTTCCTACATCTTGTTAAAGACCACTTCATAGCTAAAACCAAAGACTTACCAAATATTTTTTTAAGTATTTCAAAGCCAAAACAGGGAATTTTCAAGCCCCGTTTCGAAACGGCCAAGGGCGTTTCGAAACACTTTCAGTTCGATGTGCACCTGTTCCGAAACGGGTATCGGAACGGGTCAAGGCGTTTCGAAACGGTATGACTCGTTTCGAAACTGTTCTTCATTTAAACGAACCAGGGCAACGGCTATAAACTAAATTTTGAAAATAAACAGGGCGTTCCGAAACGGGCTTAGGCCGTTTCGAAACACCCCTTTGACAGTGGCAAACATGTTCCGAAACGGGCTAAGCCGTTTCGAAACACCCCTTTGGCAGTGGCATAACCGTTCCGAAACGGCCCCTAGGCGTTTCGAAACGGGGTCTCGTAGACGCTCCAACGGCTATATTATTTGAAATCCGTTCCGAAACAGGTGACCCCGTTCCGAAACGGTAGGCGTCTGGAAGCTGAAATTTTGTGAGAAAAACACCCCAACGGCTCTAAATTTCAGCCCATCACCCACAACGGCTAGAAAACTTCAAGAGGCTATAAAAAGACCCCAAGAAGCTCCAGCAATCATCAATTAAGCTACAAGTATACATCCTTTCATCAAATACAAGCATTTGTGTTGAAATCCCATTTTTATCTAGAAACCCCAATTGTATCCTTCATTTATATTTTGTTCAATTGGGTTGAGTGCTTGATATCGGGCTATCATTTGTATTGAGAGATACCTTATTAGCCACCAAATTTCTTTGTTCTATTGTGTGAGGATTAGGTTAATTTTTGGGTAGAAAAATTAACCGAAATTGTAAAGGTTGCCTCCTTGTCCTGGAAAAAGGGGACGAACAATTTAGTGGAAATTGTTGGAAATCCTTGGTGAGACTAAGGTAGTGGATGTAGAGTTCGGTTGGTGAACTTGAACCACTCTAAATTCCCGTGTCAATATTTTTAGTTGCAATTTCCGTTACAACATCGTTAAAATTCCAATTCACCCCCCCTCTTGGTTATTATCATTCGTGTGATCCACTCAACAGTACGCTATAGCAAAATAATATTTTAATAAGAAAACTATATCGATACGGTTTCAATGTGTATCGATATGCTATAGCTTAAAGTCTTGCCCATCGATACGGGGTTAGACCGTATCGGTACACTATGAACGATTAAAATTCTAGTGTTGAAAAACCGTATCGATACGCCTGAGCGTTTTGTTGAAGTTTGGCTTGAAAACACATGGAAAGACTTAGTGAAATTTGAAGTTTTAAGTATGTTTTGACTTGAAATATTGTTTGGTTCAAAATGGCTTGTCAAAATATGAGTCTTTGAAAAATACTTAAAATTTATTGTTTTACAATTTAGTCCAAAAGTTAAATTGTTATATCAAAATCAATTTTAGTTTCACACGTTGCCATTCCTATTTGAGCTTCGGTGATAAAACTTCCCCGTCCCCGTAGGTAAAGATTTCGGTTATTCCCCATACTCGTCGGTTCGAATTCCCACGATTTTCAGATATTACCCACTCAATTCCCACCCCTACTTTTTAAAACCTTCGCGTTTTAAAATTAGTGAAACGGAACTCTTAAATTTTATAATTTAATTGATTTTTTAAATATTATTCGTTTCAAAATTAAACAACTTATTCTTTAATATCTTGGTTTAATATTCTAATTATTAATAAAAAAGTTATACTAATATTGTGTATAACTTTCTAATTCTTTTTTTAATAGTCTAAAGGTGATTACATGATAGTATATGTTAATATATATTTTTAATTCTTTTACAATACACATCTTATAGACAAAATAATTGAACTCGAATCTCTTAAGATAAATATAATCCGTTTTTCTACTAAAATCATTAGATAAATATTATTAAAAGTAAAGATATCTTAGTCTATATGTATCGGTTGAAAAGGGAAACCAAAACGGTTCGTCAAATTTGTCGTAGTCTTGCAACCATGCTTCCAATATATAAAATATTCGCCGGGAACTTTTTAACCCACGTTTTCTTTAAAATATTTTACGAATTACTTGGTGGCGTTATTATAATATAATTGAAAATACAAATAACAATAATAGTAATATATATAAATTGAGTGGTTGAGATTAGTAATAAAAAATAATTTTTCACGAAAAATAAATTACACTTTAAAGTTTAAATCTCAACTCTCAAGAGTTAAACACTTAAACTTAATAACCCTAACAATCCAAAAAAAATGTACCGCTTTTAAATGTAATACTGTAAAGTGGATTTTAACTCATAACAAAACAAGATTTATTAACAGAGTGTAATATCTTTTTGAACTAGACATGTTATAAAATTTAGAAGTGTTTATTAATAGGATTGGTCCAAGTGGTAAGCAATTTAGTATCGTTTAAGTAGGTTTTAGGTTCGAGTTCTTATGTATGCAGAAAATTTTCGTTGAAAGATTTACCCACCAAAACAGGTGTGCGACACAAGTTAATACAGATTAGTTGGGATGAAACCCTAAAAACCGAAAGAGCCACACAAAAAATCTAGAAGTGTTCAAATAATATAAGTTATAGTAAAACTTATTTATTTGAGGAGAATATCTTTTAATGATCAAAATTTTCGCAGTGATTAATTAATTAAACCGATCGCTATGATTTGGGTTCAGCTCTTATTTATTATTTTGGAATGTACTTATTTAATATGAAAAAAATTAAGGAAAATTCTACAACGTGCGACGAACACTGCTGAACATCATTAATGTTGAACATCGTTGAACACTATTAAATTAATTAATAAAAATTAAAAATTTCAAGGACTCAACATACAATTAATAATTATTTTAAAAAATCAATTAAATTATTTTCCTATATATATATATATTAAAATTTTGATTTTTTTAATAAGCGTAAACTACATATTTAGTACCTCACCTATGATTTTAGTACCCCAGATTATTTTTTAGCAAAATGGTATCTAACGTTACATATTGTTTTAATTTTGGTACTTTACTAGTTAAAAATAAACGGAAACAATGACGTTGCTTTGTCAAATAACAATCTTAGTCCATAAAACTTATAGAATCTATCAATTTAGCCCAAAATATTGTCGGTTTAAACATTTTTTTTTTAATTTTTGGATTAAAAATATAAATTTATTCTTTCTTCTTCCATTCGAAGTATGAAAAACTAGGTATCGAGATGTTCATTGTCACTACAGTTTTTCTACAAATTTTTCTTGATTACTTTTTTTTTTAATTTTTCCAAAAACAATATCAACTTTAATAACAAAAAAAAAGCAAAGTATAAAAAAGTAAAAATCAACCAAAAACCTACAAGAGTAAGAAGTGCAAAAAAATATTATCCACGTGCTGTCATAGTCAATTCTCCAATAGAGTTGAATTTAAGACTCGCAAAATTAACCAAAATTAATTATTTTAATTTTTTTGAACGCGAAATTAACCGCCAATGGCTCGTCTTGTTCGATACCTTGCGACTCAGATCGACGAGTTTAAGACTCGACACCACAATGAATTTCAAACTCTGCGATTTGACTCAACTTATCCTCAACCATCTTCAACCTTTCATCTCCACCATTATCAGCGATAGCAGTGATCTTTACCATTGCAGGTTTCCCATTCCCACGCTCAGATAGCGCGTGGAGAAGATTTATGTACTGCCCTCCTTGCTCAATATCAAAATCGATTACATGAAATTTATTACGGCTTAGTTGGTCCAAAGTAGCATCGAGAATAGCAGCCAAAAACCCAAGCTTAAAACAAGGAGATAGATCATATAGTAATTGAGTCGCGACAGCATGTTCCTTGCTAAACAACTCAGCCACCCCACCAGTGGGGGTTTTCAACTGGGTTAACCCTCTATTTAAGAGCTAAAAAAAATTAGTTTGAGTACCAAAATATTAATACGAAAATAGGTTAGGTACTAAATATGTAGTTTACCCTTATTAAAAAATTCAAATATTTAATATATATATATATGAAAAATAATTTAATTGATTTTTTAAAATAATTATTAATTGTATGTTGAGTTCTTGAAATTTTAATCTTTTATCAATTAATTTAACAGTGTTCAACGTTAGTGGTATTCAGCGGTGTTCGTTGCACGTGGTAAACTCATCTAAAATTTAATTATTAAATCCACTAATAGTCAAGGATACATATTGTCTTATTTTGTATGGGTCTAGCATTGAGAATATAATTATTTCTAAAAAAATGTTAATTACAACTTTGACGAGTTTGTAGAATTGCAAAGAGGGATATTCAACCCATTAGTTTCCTGAACCAATGAAAAATCAATTCAATGACGATCAATTATTGAAATCGTGGTAGTTTGTCATAAGATTTGACAATTTCCGGCTTATATTCTCATCTGATATGGGCAGAACACCAACCAACCTACAATGCAGACTTTAGTCCTAAGCCACCCTGCAACTCTTGTCGAAACATCTCCTGGATTTTCTCGATGAACTTGTTCATTGTCTCCACGCCTTTCTCGTCTGTTACAATCAAAACGAAAAATGAGAAAATACGAGTATGGGATTCGGATCGTTGAGAGATGAGGCATAGAGCTAAGGTGAGGTTCTTTTTTGTTTTCCAGGAAAAAAAGTTTCAGGGCAGCAATACTTACCTAGTTTTGGCACCGTGTGTCCGACTGAATGATGAATAAGAAAGGGGTTCACAAATGATTTCATTAGCTTGTAGTTTCGTTCCTTCAGGAAATCCTTCTCTCCTGAGTAAGAAAATTCACATTGTCAGAGAATGGAGGAATTACAAGTCTAAAACTAGCTCTTATTGGCTTCCATTTCGGGATCAAGCATCGAGTATAAAGAAAATATACGTGATACACAAATAATTACCAGCAATGCAGAAAGACAATTTGCATACAGAGGAAAAAGAGAGTTTAAACTTTGTTTCCTACGAGCAAAACTGCAAATTTTGCAACTAAAATTGTTCATATTTCCAGAAGAGTATCTTGAGATTGAATCAACTTTGTGCAGTTTTCCATAAAACTTGCTGCAGATTCTTCATTCTGCTTTAGGAACCAATGTCCAATACTTACATTCGACACACATATGGGTATGAATACGGAGATACAATCGTCCAAGGATCCTCCAAATACATGAAAAAAAAATAACTTGGAAAAATTGAACATAGGACACATACTCATATCCGACACACCCAATTCGAATAACATATTTCTGGCTATCAGCTTGGCCACAAAGGTCTGTTGCATTCTAAACTTCATACCTAACAACTTCACTAGAAATTCCAAAGCTTATGCCAAGGTTTGTTCTATCCAGATGCTTTAAGACTTCACTTACTATATAGCCTTCAAGGTTTACAAGAATTTTCAGTTGACTTACCAGAAAAACTGCTAAAGCTTGGAGATTTCTAGGTCTTATATCCTATCTTGTTTCGACTCTTCATTTTAAAGTACCCGAGTCCTATACCCGTGTGCAATATATGGAAAAACTCTCCAAATACCAAATACATCGCTGTTGTCGGTCAATATTTGTACAATAGCAACTGTAATCTTTTATGGCATCATAACTAGCATTGGGAGTTCCTCTCTATCTAAATTAGTACCAACAAAGAACATCTTTTATGTTTTGCATCCTTCATTGCTGCTTTAGTCTTAGATCAGTGAAATCCAAAAAGTAACTTTGGTCTATAATACTCCCGAGTCCCGACTCTTGATTTTCTTACAGGACCCGTATCCGGCATACCAATGATGGACACATCCCCGGCTTGACACTTGCACACACCGAGTTCGAGTAACATAGACTTCAGCTACCCAAAATGTAGTAGAACTAAATAAAGGGAATTAAAACAGCAAGAATAAGTCAATAACTTACCAATCACATGAATAGAAGGGCAGTCGATTGGAGCCGAATATACATTAGCAAGCAATTTAGGCGGCCCGGACTTCAATTCTCGAAGTTCAAACCCTGATATTATGATCACAAACTTTATCTTTGGCACTGTGGTGAAAGCAGTCCCCTGCAAATCAAAATTCAAGCAAAAATTCGTCAAATATACAAATACCCTCATCTTAATTCTCAAAGAAACCTCAAAGGGCAAACCTCTCTTTGCATTGGAGGAATTACAGATGCAAGCATTCCACCCTGAAATCCATAAAATTACACACCAAACCCAACCAGAAAGCTGAAAAAAGGGTTCATTTCAGTGATTTCAAGTATCAAATCATATACCTGGGAAAAGCCCAGTAAACCATCAAAGGGGCCGTGTTTAATCATATAATCTTCTATATGTGCAACGCATTCCTCAAAATGCATACACTCAATCTGAAAATTCAAAGAAAAAAAGCCTGATGTTTAGGTTTATATTTCATTTAAATGGAAGAAAAAGAGATGTTGGAACTAAAAGATTAAACCTCGTTGACTTGATACCATTCATAATAAGGTGGATCATAAATGGATTCAACGTCGGATTTTCCTTTTGCGGGATATTGACCGTCGAGAAAATCAAAATCAAAGTTTCCAAGCACGGAATCAGGCCATTTTCCTATCATTTTCTTCAGGATTTCACCGCTTGTTCTGAATCCATGGAGGCATAGAACTCTGGGTTTCTTCACCTGTACTTGATTTCCCACCATTTCCCTCTCCTACTATCCTACTGTTTTGCTAAAAAACAATCGATTTCTGGGAGATAAGCCTTAACAATAAAATTATATTTATATTCTTTTGCGTGATACAGTGGCTAACTCACTGAGTGCCGGATCGGAGGAGGATCATCTTTATGCTACAATTTTAAATTTATAATTATTGAATTATGGAGACTTTATCGACTTTTTTATTCTTACCGGGGGAAGAAAACACGTGGAAAAATAATGGTAAATTACACCACAAGTCAATGCATTTCTGATTACAAATGGATAATTCAATTTTAAAGTGTTACAAAATAGTCATTTAAGTAGTTGATTGTCACAAGCAGACCACCATTAAGCCGTTAAAATTAAACGAGAGTTTAATGATTTTATTTGTGTAAATTATATCACAGATCATTCAATTATTAATAAATTACAAATACTCACTCAAAATTTAAGACGCCATCGACTATCGATTTAGTCAAAAAAATTCTTACAAATGCTCACTCAAAATTAATTATTAATCAATCTAACACGATAAAATGTTAGTTTTCATAAGCAAGGTTTAGTTTCAAATTGCAGGGTAATTGGAGTGATTTGGGTTGGATAGGTTAATTCAATTTTAGAAACTATTGCAACTATATCCTTGTTCCTCCCAAAATTGGAGTGATTTGGGACATTTGCCCCCAACAATGACAAAAGAAGCCACTTACATCACCATTGTGAAGCAAATGAGCAACGGCATAACAAAACCTTTCTACAATTCCAAGCAAGAGAGCTCATGATAGAATCACCACACTGTATATTTTACAATCCTTAATTGGAGCGAAAATCAGACAATATTAATTCAAACCTTAAATTGATTTGTACACTGTATATTTTACAATCCCAAACACCATGAATCAATCCACTCATAGCCTGGAAAAGAAAACTCAGGAACCTTCCTGAAGAGAACTTGACCGTCACAACTCGCTCCCCAAACCGAGCCGACTCACTCACCTTGTTCCTCCTCCCCATAATCTTCTTTACACACTTCACTGTTCCCAATCTGATCCTTTAGCTCGCTTATTTAACCCCAAATTGTCTCGATCATCACTTTCCTGCTCTGGGAAACCCTTGTCAATCCCTCTTTACAATCCTCCAGTCTTTTCAAAGCACACGTCAACTCAACCGAGTCAACAAAGCTCAAACAACCGAGTCTCTCCCTAAACTCCCTGACAACCTCGTTGATCAATGATAAATAGTCCTCACCCACCGATCCTAGAACCTCATCAATCAGTATATTGCCCTTAGAATTCAAAGAATCTGGCGTTCTAGCAATCTGTTCGATCAAATTCCCCAGAGAGTTTATCTCTTTAAACAATTCACTGTTTATAAGCGATGATACCTTGTCTTTTACGTTTGTCTGCACTCCTTGAAGCTGAATATAGAAAGGACCCCAAAATTTTCGAAGTTGACAGCAGATTTTCAAGGTATAAAGCGTACCTGCAAATTTCGTTTAGAATTGTTATGATTTTTGAGATAAAGAAAGAGATAAAATATGAACATACCATCTAACCCAAGAAGAAAGTTCCCATGTTAACGGCGTCGTACCGTCTCTGAAATTCGATAGCTTAAGGTAGTTCCGGCCGCCGGTGGAAGGGTAAACGGAAAGCTGATCTTGAAGGATGAAGCTGCCATGTTTAATGATGTGATGAACTGTGATAAGGCATTTGATGGCAACGGCGGCATCACAGGTGGTTTGGAGGCGGTCCATGAGGGCCTCGACGGCATTGGAGGCGGTGGCACGTGAGCTATGACCGAAGGAAAGTAGAGTGGCTAGGTGTCTTGGGTCGGGCGGGTTGAACGGGTCATGGGTCGTCGCTCTCAGTAAGGCTACGTGGAGAGATAGGGTTTTGGGATTCGAAATCAAAGCTGCTTTGTCTTTGATGATTCCGATGAAATCTCTGAGAATTTTTACGCGCGCCGTTAATGAACATACGGAGAAACACAAAAGAAGAAATGAAAACATCAACGTAAATTTATTATGAAGTTTCATTAAACAACAACTATCACTAAATTTTAAACTTTCAAATTGCTTCGATTATAACATTAAACTTTTAATTGTATTATTGGGCAATTAAAGCAAACGATGCAATGACGTGAATAAAACTCCATCGTTTTAATATGATTATTGATGCCCAAAACAACCTCATTTTAGATATTAAGTTTTAAGGCTATATCAATTTTGTCACAAAACTTTAAAACATATCTATTTCAATAGTTAAATATTTCAGACGTTATTACCAGTCAGTCGTCACTCATCAACATATTAGTATACAAACGTTTGTATTTCACTCATCTTTCTTCCCATCAGATTAATTTTTCATGAAACCCACTTAAAATCGATAAAATTAAATAATTTTTTACCATTTTTTTGAGGGTTTGAGATTTATTTTAGATTTAGGGGGTTTTGGTGTTTTTTTTAACCTGAACAGTGAGAAGCATTCATTTGAAAAGTTGAACAACATACCTCAAAATTAGCCTCATCAGACGGTCGTTGGACAAGATCAGAGTATTAACACATTTAATCTTTTGATGAATTTTTATCTATTTTGTGGGGGAAACAATCCAAGGAGAAAAAAAGGAGTGAAATGCAAATGGTTTGGTACTATTCTTGTCACAAATAGCGACCGAGGAAGGGTGAAAATTGATCGACAATAGTGGTTGAAATGTTTGGTGGCAAAAATAGAACCATTTTAAAGTTTAGTGATAAAATTAATACACCCCTAAAGTTTAGTGCCTAACATAACGTCGTTTTGAGAAAAATTATTAGATGGGTCTGGCTCACCACGTCATTCATGGTCCATCCAATAATATTTTTTCATGTCATTTTTTTAATAGATTGCTGATTAAATTAATGACGGTCGGTTACAGGGGTTCCAAAATAAAAACAAAAGAAAACAAGCAAAAGAAACTCAAGAGACAAACACCTAAAAACAAAAGGAAAGTTGAAAGCTTAAAAGGCAAAAACCCCAAAAATAACCAGACCGGCTGAGAAATCAACATCACCATCTTAGCTCAAACTCTGAGTTTCAGAGCAAGATCAAACCGTCGCATGCAGATGTGTGAGAGAAGCCGGAGAAGAATCTGAGAGCTCCAAAAACAACCATTATCGGAAAATTAAGGAACCAGACCGGCACGAATCCTGTCTTCTCGAGCCGCCGCTTCAACCAGATCTGAGGCTTCTTCGATCCAGATACGGACAGAGTCGAACCGTCGTCCCTCTTTGGCCATGAGATGCGCCGCCGTGTTGGAGGTCCGGTGACTGTAACGGAAAGTTAAGTCTCTAAACCCCTTTGAAATTCTTTTAATATCTCTGAAATTCTGTAACTTCGATGCATCAATTTCACATAGATAGTGTTTGATGAATTGTGCCACGTCTTTTGGTCTCTGGTTTAGATTATCATGCATCATTTTATTACGATAGTTCCATACTGCCCATATCGCCATAAGAAAGACTCTAACAGCTTCATTAGAGAGCCTCTCAAACAAATGTGATAACCATTGTAACCACTGTTGCTCCACAGGAATGATAGATATGTCGATATGCAGTTCTGATAAAACCTGTAAAAAGAATGGGCATTGCAGTATGTGCTTAACAGATTCAGGCGAACTGCTACACAGCGGGCAATCTGTGGTTACGGGAAACCTTCGATGGTAAAGATTCTCCTTCGTTGGAATATAGTTATTAAAGAACCTCCAGCACGTCACTTG
The DNA here is from genome assembly GCA_030270665.1 of Hibiscus trionum. NCBI lineage: Eukaryota > Viridiplantae > Streptophyta > Magnoliopsida > Malvales > Malvaceae > Hibiscus > Hibiscus trionum. Next base: position 22,675,245 of record BSYR01000025.1, read on the forward strand.
GACTTTAGGGGGAATAGAGGTCGACCAAAGTTTGTCATACACCTTAGCCGACTGTAACTGTACTTCTGTAAGATCCTCCGTGGGAAAATTTGCCTCCCCCATTAGAAGTTTATACCCACTTTTTACAGTATAAGATCCTGAAGAGTCGAATCTCCATTTGTATTCATCAGGCCCAGCCACAATAGGGAGTTGAATACTAAGTATTAGATTGGCTTGGTCACTAGGAAAGAGCCTCTGAATCACATCAGATTTCCAGGAACGACCAGTTGAGTCATCACCCTCGATTAGATCAGCCACCCAACTATACTGAAGGGGAATCGAGTCAATCATCACCCGGCCATTTTTCAGCCCAGGAACCCACACATCATTCCAAATATTAATGGCCTTCCCATCCCTAACCATCCAGCCTACTCCCTTCTCCAATAGCCCACGACAGGCCCAAATACTTTTCCAAGTATAGGATGGATTAGCACCCAAATTCGAATCCATAAATGATCCATTTGGGAAATAGCGACCTTTTAAGACCTTTGCTAAGAGACAATCTGGCCTAGTCAAAATGTGCCATCCCTGTTTAGCCAGGATAGCAATATTAAACTTAGCAAGATTACAAAAGCCCATACCACCCATAGATTTAGAGGCGCATAGATCCAACCATCTCGACCAATGAATGCCCTTTCCTGTCCTATTATTGCGCCACCAGAATCTGTTATAGATTGCCTCCAAAGCACTACAAAGGGATAGGGGAAAGATGAAGCATTGCATTGCGTACACAGGAATCGCTTGAAGAACTGATTTCAGAAAAACCTCCTTACCTCCCATCGACAGAAATCTAACACTCCAACCCTCTACTTTCTGGTTCGTTCGATCTCGTAGACCCGCAAAAGCTTCTTGTTTATTTCTTCCCACCATAGTCGGGAGACCCAAGTACTTCTCCGGATTATTTGAAACTCGAACACCCAATAAGTTCCCAATGTCATCTTTAACGTTTTGGGCCAAGTTATTACTAAAATAAATCAAGGATTTATCAAAGTTTACCTTTTGACCCGAGGCCCGCTCATAGCAAAGAAGTAAATCTCTCATTATTGTTGCCCCATTAACAGACGCATCACCAAACAGAATGCAGTCATCAGCAAAGAATAAGTGCGTGAGAGTAATTCCCTGCTGGCCCACCTTAACTCCTTTCAGACTATTGGTAGCCTTGGCCGATTGCAATAACGCCGAAAGCCCTTGCGCACAAAATAAGAAGAGATATGGGCTTAGAGGGTCCCCTTGTCTCAAACCACGAATAGGTTGAAAGCTATCACTAATTCCACCATTAAATAATACCTTGTATGAGACCGATTCTACGCATCGCATAATAAGAGAAACCCATCTATCATCAAACCTCATTTTGGACATCAAACTCTTAATAAAAGGCCACTCCACCCTATCATATGCCTTACTCATGTCTAACTTCAATGCAAACGACCCGTTTCTTCCACCTCTCCTCATTTTTAGGGTATGGAGAACTTCGTAGGCGATCAGGATATTATCTGTGATATGCCGACCAAGTACGAAAGCACCTTGTGTATCGTCAATACAATGATCCAGCAAGGGACTAAGTCTGTTAACAATATCCTTAGCAATAATCTTGTAGAGCACATTGCACAAGCTTATTGGACAGAACTGGGCCATATTAGATGAGCTTTCCACTTTTGGAATCAAGACCAGATTCGCATCATTAATACATGAAATATCCCCATTATTGTTAAGAATATCCAAGCAAAAACTCGATACTTCCTCACCTACAATATGCCAGTAATGTTGATAAAAAAGTGCAGGGTACCCATCAGAACCGGATGCCTTTAGAGGGGCCATGCATTTAAGAGCAGCGTAAACCTCATCCTTTCGAAAAGGCAATAGCAAAGCCCTATTCATATCATCATTAATAACAGTTCGAATACCATCTAAGATTGAATTTTCTCTTACCGAGCCTGCACTAGTGAATAAATTAGAAAAAAATTCAACCGCCAAAGAGGCCATCTCCTTTTCATCCGTGATCTAAAGCCCAGAATCATCTTGTAGTTTGGTAATAGTGTTCTTCCTCTTCCGGTACGATGCCCATTTGTGAAAGAAGGTGATATCCCGGTCCCCATGCATAAGCCAATTAACCCTTGCCCTTTGTTCCTAATATAATTCCTCTTTATCTGCCTCCAAATTAAGTGCAAGCTTTACGTCCATAATCTCAGCTAATACTTCATCATCGGGGTCCTTGTTAGACAAAGAAGAAAGTTTGTCTTTGAGAACCCGGGATCGATTGCTACAAACGCGTTTATTCTCCCGCTGCCACTGAAGAAGTTTAGAACCGAGCATCTCTAATTTCCGAGGAAGAATTAGATTATTCTCAGACCAAAACTCCTTAATAAGAGGCTCACATGTCTCCTCCAACGTCCAGTGCGCATTGAATTTAAAGGCCTGATCATTTAAATAAGTAGAAGAAGAGTCTCGACAATAATGTGTGAGTAGTACCGGGCAGTGATAGGACATAGAATGCGAAAGATGTTGAACAGAAAAATCTGTAAAAATATCCCATCATGCCGAATTAGCAACCCCTCTATCTAGCCTTTCTCAGATAACATTGGTTGATAGACGACCCTTCTCCCAAGTGTACCATTGACCCGAAAATCCCAAATCCATTAAATCACAATCTTCTAGAGCCAAACGAAACGCCTCCATATTCCTACTTGACCTCAATCGGCCACCTTCTTTTTCAGACGAGAGGAGAATTTCATTAAAATCTCACATCACCAACCAGGGAAAACTCTGATCCTCACTCAAAGACCATAATAAATTCCAACTTTTCTCTCGTAAACTCTCCACTGGGTTTCCGTAGAATCCCGTGAATCGCCAAACTGAAGGAGACGAGGCAACAGTGATATCGGCATCAATATGGGAAATAGAGAAACTCCGGAGAGAAACAGACACTTCACGGTTCCAGGCTAAAGATAAACCACCACATGAGCCATTTAAACTAACATCAAAACCTTGCGAAAAACCAAGTTGTCTAGAACACGAGCCATCCGAACATCTGAAAGCTTAGTCTCCATAAAAAACACTACATCGGGGCGAATTTCCCTCAGTTTATTCCTGAGCGACGAACTGCCCGTAGCTTCCCCAGGCCACGGACGTTCCAGCTTAGTGTTTTCATTGTTTCCGGCCGGCCTGCGGAATGAGGCCTGCCGATGAAGACGAAGAAACACCATTCAAATCCGTGGCAACAAAAAATCCTGGTGGTGGAGTTTGGACGCGTGGACGCTTTGTTCCCTCAACCTGATAGCTTGATCCTCAAGTACGGTGGACATATGCGTGTCCATAATAGGCACATATGTTGTAGATGGCCCATAAACCTGCCCGCCCATAAATTGGTTAGACGGCCCAACTTGCAGCCCAGATACTGGATAAGGAGATTGAATCCTAAAATTTCCGCTTTGTGATGCATTCTTATCATGATTGGACTTATCCCCGCTAATTCCGGTAGAAACACCAATCCCGGAAAAATAGGCAGCATTAACGGGTTCATCCCTGAGCCAGGGGCTAGTCGCCAGAGTTGCCCTTCTCGACGGCGCTTGGAGCGACGTATCCCAACCGAAAACAATATCCTCCTCACCCTTCACCACCCTCACCGGGCAGAAGCTCTCACCATGCCCAATCAAACCACAAATGAAACAGAACAAATATAACTTTTCATATTCGAAGCGAACATAGTGGGCTTTTCCCCCGCCAAGGATCAACTTTTTCTTCCTTTTTAATGGCAATCGACAGTCGAATAGAACACGAATACGCATTATACGCTTATACCCCAACGTCACTGCCGTGGAATCATATTCCACAAAGCCACCAATGAAAGACCCAATTGATTTAGCCACTTTTTCCGAGATAAAACCGGGGGGCACATCATGTACTAAAACCCAAAAAGAAACAAGAAACAAAGGCACTTGCAAAGGATCTTCATTATTTAGCAGTCGATGCATAACAAGCAAATGATTATTAAAATACCATAGACCTCCTTTCTCAACTCGATTCGCATCTACATTATTAAAAAATCTAAACAGGAACCGATTTTCCCCAATATCCGAAATGGCTATGCCTCCCACCGGTTTCCAGACGTTCGCCAAGGTAGTTTTCATTGCCGGGACATTGACTATGCTACTAGTGAGAAAACGCCCAACAAAACAATGTTCATAAGAGATCGGGGCAGCCACATCTTCGACCTCCAATTGAAGGCCATCGTCCTCTCCCTCAGTAATAGAAAGGGTAGCCAGATCATCAGTCACAGCCGCCATGCCAGAGAAGTTCACAACACCGTACCAAAAACTAAACAAAAAGCAAGGACAAAACAGATCTGAAAAGAAAGGAAACGTGCTACAAGAGCAGAGGAAAACGTGCTACAAGAGCAGAAAAAAATAAATTAAAAAAAAGTTACATTGAAAGTTACATTGAAATGGCTGAATATTATTGGATGGACCATAAGTGACGTGATGAGCCATGTCCATTTAATAATTTCTCCCATTTGAACATCAATAGCCATACCAAAATAATATTAATTTGACCACATCGTCACAGTACGAAACAATCAATCAATATCATCATGTCATTTGGATTTTATCGACCTAATTATAAATTTAGGCGAAATGAAAATTAAGTACTACAATTAAAGCAATTAAAATTTTAGTAATATAAACAATATAACATCTGAAGTTCAATAGTATTTACTGCAGTTTGCCTTTCTATAAAAGTGAAAGTATTATCAAATGGAATACTTATTGCACCTAATAAAATGTTATATATTATATATTAAAGGCAACGAATGTGGTTGAAATATTAAGATTAATATATTTATTAAAGCTGATGTTTTTAGAGAAAAAAATACTGAATTATCTGTTCAAATTTATTATTAAATTTTGTTAGTTATCTTTCCAGTAATTTGGTAAAGAAAACAATTTTTTAAAGTAACAATTACATAACACAATTATAATCATGAGCAATACATATTCAATTAAATTAACATTATAATTATTTATTACAAAATGTGATTAGATTAATAATTGAAATATATTCGAAGATAACTCGCACATAATATAATTTAAATCAAAATAAAATCTAATGCCATCTTACACATAATTCACTTGTGAGAATTCAACCTAAATATTCAATAACTTAAAGGCTAATCTTCACCAGTGGTCCCTTTCGTTTAGGGTGTGTTCTATTTTGGTCACCAAAATTCAAAAACGATTATTCTGGTCACTTACATTTAGAATCGTTTTTATTTTGGTCCCTTGGCCGTTAGTCTCTGTTACTTAAAAAAATTAATTTCTAATTTAACCCCCAAACTTTCAAAATTTTATTTTTCATCATCTTCCAAAAATTATAAAACTAAAACCCCATAAAATTAATTCAAAACCCTAAAAATTATTTTTCACCATCTCAAATAGGCTAGCAATAGACTATTAGTTAGCATATTAATTGATTATAGGGAAAATTACACCGGTGGTCCCCTAACTATCACCGTTCTCCTGTTCTAGTCCCCGAACTATGCTTTTCGGCAAACTCGTCTCTTCTGTTACATAGTTCTCCTGTTTTGGTCCCCGACGTTAAATAGCTAACGATTTTGCTGAAGTGACATTTTTTAATATTTTTTTAATCATTTCTCTCTCCTCTTATATTATTTTTATTTAATTTTATTCACCCAATCATGTCGTGACACGTGTCACTACCCTATTACTTGAGGAAAAAAACCCCAAAATCCTTAAAAATACATTTGGTGTCGCTGGGATTCAAACCCAAGACCACTAGTGCATAAGGCATGCGCGTGAACCAACTATGCTAGGCTGGTTACTTGATTCAAGTCTACTAACAGTTATATTTAAGTTGTACAAATTAACCCAAAAAACCTAAAAACACAATTGGTGCCACTGGGATTCGAACTTAGGTAACTAGCATAGAAGGCTAGTGTGTAAACCAATTACACTAAGCCAACTATTTGGTTTAAATTTTCTAACATTTATATTTAACCTATACAAATTAGAAACAACACATTCGAACGCAATACCTTATTGAAAAATTTTAAATATTTAACCACCAAGTTAAACTAATAAATTGTGCTATTTTTAAATTAAATATATTTAACTAAATTATGTTTAAAATTAAAAAATCAAACTGATTTTTTTACTTTGATTGATAATAGCAAAACTAATTAAATATTTATTTATTATTATAAAATTATTATAAATTAATATTTATTTATTATATTAAATATAATATTAATTAATATTTATTTATTATAAAATTAATATTTATTAATAATATTAGAGGAGAGAGAAATGATTAAAAAATATTAAACTAATAATATTTATTAATATTATATTTAATATAATAAATAAATATTAATTTACAATTGAGGGCCAAATGAGATATTACACATTAATTTAATTAATCCCATAACGACAACTAACAATGCGATACTAATTTTGTAACATAATCAAAGGTTTAGTACTCATTTTATAACTTTTGAAAATTTAACTGCTAAAAAAGTAATTTTAATATAGTGTGGTGACCGTTTGTAAATTCTACGTTTAAAAATTTATTTTATACATTGGTAGAGGAGTTTAGAAATCCTCAAACAAGATTGAGAGAATGACGAGTGTAGTAAAAAAAGGCATGCGATAGTATTCCTTTTATTAAGTATATATATATATATATATTTAAATTTTCAAGATTAATGACAGAATTTTAACTTATATAATATAAAACAATATAAGTATTTTTGATCATTCGACCAATTAATAGATTTCGCATGTAATAATATTTAATGTTTGTTCAAATTAAAATACTCATAATTTAAATTTATAAACATTTAAAAGGTATAAAATAAATATTTTAGTAACGCTTAGATACATTGGTTATTAAATAATTAATTAATATAAAAATTGTATTTAAATAGAAATAACATTTTCTTCCAAGTTCCAACCAGTTACATCATTCTTCATTATGGGCTTTCAAATGGGCTTAAAAATATTCAAAAAGACACTGATTTTGCGAATAAAACTGTTTTCAATTTTTTTACAGCTTGAACATTCTCTATTAACAACTAGTTGGTATAACGGGATGATACACTAGAATAATTAAGTAAGTTTACAAGTTCGAGTTTTGACGTTGCAAATGAATTGATTTGGTTTATGCATAATTTATATTTGTTTATGTTTTGTTTGATTTCAAATATGATTTTTTATATAAAAAATAAGTATATTTATTTATTTTTAATAAATATATATGTCTAATTTAATATTTAATAATTTTTTATTGTGAAAGTTTTAATGTATATATAACTTGATATTTTTTAATGTGATATAAAATACATAATATATAAAAATAGAATAAACTAATATATTTCTTAATAAAAATACATTAATATTATTTATTAATTGAAAATATGATTATGTAAATTTATATATAAATTATATAAGTGCTAGTACAAATATATCCTTATTATAGCTAATAAAGATTTAATTTTGCATGGATGTAATATATTCTCTTTTTCTTTGGTCTGTCTTTTATTGTTAAAAAAATAATTGGATATTATTTTTATTTGCACTTTAACAATGCCTTTACTGTACTTGTCGTCATACAAATATTTTATGTGTTCTTTTTTGAGTTTTTGCACTTTAGATTTGGAGCAAAGCAATGATCCAAATGCTGAGATGAGATGGCACACCTTGTTTTGTCTCAACCTTCTCTTATTGTGTAGAACTATCCATATTTTATGTGGTTATCATTCTAATTTTTAATTATTTTTAATATATCACGTCATTAAACTAATGACAATTAATTGTTCAATGACCAAATTGTAACAGATTAATAATGTAAATGATCAAAAAAATAAATTTTATAAATTCAGTTATCAAATTCAAAAGTGGCATTCGTCGTAGTTTAACCTTTTATTATTTTTTATGTTCTTGTGCTTGGTGTTTCAATAAAGTCGGAAAGGATGAAAAAATTAATGTAATAATCGGGACGATCAAAAATCCGCCTTGTTATCATTTTAGATATAATTCTTTAAACGTAAAAAATTTAAATATAATTATATTGAACGAATTTTACTAGCTTAAATTTAATTAACATGTACGATGTATAGTTTATTGATAAAAGTATCCAATGGTAGTTAGTATTATAGTATATGCATTGCTTCCGAATAAATTTTTTTATGTACATATTTTAACTTTGTAAAAAAAATTCATTTTAAAGGTTTGAAAAATGGTTTTAATTTATAACGTAAACGTAGGAAAATAGGAATTGTTAAATTATTATATTTTTCATCAGTAAAAGACCATAGTTTGATTATAATATATTATTTTTTAGAATTATAGTTGAAAATTTTAAATTATAGAGATTTTTGGGTGGGATTTTTTTGTTAAATTTAATCCAAAAGTTGCATTCTTTTTAGAGACCACTCGTCATTATCATCTAAAGAATTAATATTATTTTGATAAATTCAACATGTTTTTAATCATATATTATAATATTATATTTACATTATATATAGCAAAAATAAGATTTTAATGGTTGAAATAAAATTAAAAAATAAACAAATAATTGTATACCATTTTTTCATTTTGTGAATGAGAAACATGTCGAAAGGACATGAGTGGAGAAACCAGCTATAAAGCTAACACCAAATCCTATTTATTTGGTCCTATTCAAAACTTTTGCTTCAACATAGAGTTAGTAATTTTTAAATAAGATAAAACAAATAAGATACAATAAAATAAGATAAAAAATATAATTAATAATACGATATGGTATGTTTAAATATAATTAATATGGCATATAAGATATAGATATATGTATCTTATTTATATTTATGTTTGAAAGTCTTACAAATAAATTTTTTTTTTGTTTGTCAACAAACTTTAGAGTAGGTGGTTAAAGTTCTTAGTTGACACCCTCCTCTTCTCCCAGGTTGTGGGTTTAAGATCCAGTAAGAGCAAAATTTCCTTTCTCCCTCTTCCTAATTAGAAATTGTTCAAAAAGAATATATTTTTAAATATTTAAAAATAGTAATTTGAACTTATAAATTAGGGTTTATTAAAATGATCGAGAAAATAAAAAAGCAAACCTAATTGTAGGTTTATACGTTTTATGGTAAGTTCAAAATTATGGTTGCCCGACCAATCGGATTGGTCTAAGTGTTAACCATAACCAATAGCGTTAGGGTTGTTAGGAAGCTGTTATGCCAGCTGGTCATGTTGTTATTAGTTGGTTTTACCCTAGCTTGTGTATATAAGCTAAGTCGATGTATTGTGCTGAGCATAAAATCAATAAACAAGTTTATCTTCTCTAAATAGTTCTTTAAAGCATTCCAATATGGTATTAGAGCCCAGACATTGATAGCCCTTGTGCATCGGACTATAGCCAAAAAAGGTGGAAGGAAGTGACCGAAAAGAGAGCTTATGATTGTTGAACGGTCGTAAGTGGGGATAACAACGGCATCCAAACACCCTCATGAAATCATATTGTGGCTTCTTATTGTAAAACCTCTCGTAAGGTGACAAGCCTTGTAAAACTTTTGTTGGCAGAATGTTAATGAGATAAACAGCAGACACCATTGCATATGACCAAAACCACATAGGAAGGGAAGCCTGAGCAAGCAAGGTTAATGCCAATTCAACGATATGCATGTGCTTACGTTCCACGACACCATTTTGCTGTGAGGTGTGTGGACACGTAACCCTATGAATTATTCCTGTAGAGCGAAGCACAGTCGACAAAGTTCGATACTCTCCTCCCCAGTCAGTTTGCACCTCCTTGATGACACCACTAAACTACGTCTGAACAAGTTGATGAAAGGCTTCAAAGGCAGTCACAGCTTGAGACTTGTTCTTCAAGAGATAAAGCCGTGTATGCCTTGTGTACACATCAACAAAGGTAACATAGTAAGAGTAACCACTGGAAGATACATGTGTTGGTCCCCAGAGATCTGTAAACACAAGTTGGAAAGGTGCAGTGTAGGTTGTGAGAGAGGGAGAGAAAGGAAGTTTATGGCTCTTCCCCATTTGACATGCAGTACAAAGATCTAAAGTCTTATTAACAGAATTAGGAAACTCCACATTACAGTCTTTACAAGCTTTCAAACACTTTTCATGAGCTGGGTGACCAAGCCTCATGTGCCACAACTCATAGACACTGAAGGACATGGGAGCTACATGAAGTTATGGAGTACAATTATTTGCACACGAAGGCAACAAAGAAGAACTAAAAACAACATGAAACTGATACAGACCACCAATTTCATCTCTTGTGAGCAAAACATCCCATGTGGCTTCACCTCGCACAACACACGTCCGGGCATGAAACTCTAAGAAGACTTTACTATCTTTAGCAAGCTTCGAAATCGAAACAAGATTCTTAGTCACTTTAGGAACAACCAGCAAATCATTGAGCAACAAAGGACACGATGAAGATGTTAAAGAGGATTGACCAACCCTAGTTAAGCCTAGACCCATTCCATTACCAACAACAAGCTTACCAGGCTCAGAATAATCTTCACTGTCACGTGCATTGACATCCTCAGGAGTTACATGATGGGTGAGACCAGAGTCGACAAACCACTGACCCTGCCCCGAGCTTGCAAAGTGTGCCTGAGGACCATCAGAACCCTGAGTATCAGATGCACCACTGGGACCTGCACAGGTGCATGCACATCGAACACCATTAGAATCAAACGCAAAGAAATTCACAGCATGCGGATTAACCTGAGATTTAGTTGACTGTTGAGAGGTAACGCCTGGAAAATTTTCATTAAATCTGTACCAGCAACGATCAACGAGGTGACCAACTTTGCCACACAGTTGACACTGCGTCCGCGATCCCCGTTGACCAAACCTGCCTCGTCCTCGAGAAGAAGGTGACTGACAAAAGGGAGGAGGCCTACGGTTGGTGGACACCTCAACATTGGTAGTGAACTTTCCAGAATCAGAAACCTGTGCAACACTAGCACTAGGAGAAAAATTAGTAGACTGATAGAAGCTGCTCAGCTGAGTTTCAGCATCTACTAAAACAGATTCAACTGAATCTAAGATGTGAACCTCACGACTGGCCGTGATCACGGCAAAAAATGGTTGATATTCAACGGGTAAACCATTGAGAACTGATGCAACTTGCTCCATTTCCGAGATCGACCTCCCACAAGAGGCGAGAGCATTGCAAACTTCCTTGATCTGAGAGATATAAGATCACATGCTCATGTCTCCTTTCTTCAATGAACGAAGCTTGTAATGCAGGCTCTTCACCGTCGTTGTGGATCGACTGGAGAAATATTGAAGAACAGTGGACCAGACTGACGCTGCTGTATCCGCCGCAACAAACCATGGCAAGAGGTGAGAACTGATCGTAGATAAGAGCCAGGAGGCAAGGGCACTGTCTTGGGCGATAAACACCTCATGATCTTCATTCTCGATCTTCTCTCCTTCCGCCGTCGGAACAAAGGGAGGCGAAGGTTTAAGGGCACCAGTGAGCAATTTCTCCAAGCGATAACTACGAACCGTGAGCAGAATCTGCTGCTTCCACAAGAGGAAGTTGGATTCATCCAACACTATGTTGATTTTCTTGTTGGAAAATAACTTGCTGCCTTTAAAGACGGAGGTAGCATCAGGAACGGAAACTTGCGACGCAACTGGATCTTGCGAATGAGCCATGAGAAGAACACAAGAAGAAAAGCAAAAGAGGAAGGAAAAAATAAAAATGGAAAGCAAGAAGGAAACGGAAATAGGAGCAGGAAGCAAAACGAGAAACAACTCACAACGACAAAAGAACGGATGGCAAACAAACTCCGGCTACGATGAGGTCCCCGGCGAATGATACCAATGCCTTACAAGAAGAAGTGTTTATGGAGCAGCCAGCTGATTTTGAACATTGTGCTTTAGATGGGTCAAAGCTGGTATGCAAGCTGCAGAAGGCACTGTACGGACTTCGCCAAGCCGCTCGAAATTGGTATGCAAAGCTGAGGGACTACTTGGTGCAGCTTGGGTTTCATAGTTCAAATGCTGACACCTCCTTGTTCATTAGAAAGACAGACACAAACGTTGTGTACATGTTAGTGTACGTCGATGACATTATAATCACTGGTAGCTCCGATGATTGTATTAACATAGTGGTTACACAGCTGGGTGAGTAGTTCTCGCTGAAGGACTTGGGATCCCTTAGCTATTTTTTAGGGATTGAAGTAAAACGAAACAATGGATGCATCTTTCTGAGTCAGCGAAAATACATTCAAGAGCTTCTAATGAAAACCAAGATGGACGATGCCAAGTCAGCGTCAACTCTGATGCTACCATCTGTGGAGTTAAGCAAGGATGCAGGGAGTCCTATAGCAGATGCAACAGGTTACAGAAGCATTGTTGGAGCTCTTTTGTACCTGTGTCACACACGTCCAGACATCATGTTTAGCGTGAACAAAGTAGCTCAGTTCATGCACAATCCATGCGAGGGTCATCTCGATGTTGTTAAGAGGATTTTGCGTTATTTAAACGGCACTATGCACTATGGATTGGTGTTCAAACTTTCTGTCAGGTTCTCTATCTTGGTGGCCTTTGTTGATGCTGATTGGGCAAGCAATGTCGACAACAGACGGTCTGTTTCTGGGTGCTGCGTTTACCTTGGGAATAGTCTGGTAATATGGAGCTCGAAGAAACAAAAGAGTGTCTCTCGATCAACCATGGAAGCCGAGTATAAGAGTATTGCAGATACAACCTCTGAAGTCATGTGGCTGAAGGCCTTGTTGCACGACATGTGAGTTGAACAGAGAGAGGTTCCGACGATATGGAGCGATAACACTAGTGATGTGTCTTTGAGCATGAATCATGTGTATCATTCAAAATCTAAGCATATGGATCTCGATGTGCATTTTGTACGGGAGAGAGTAGCCAACAAGTCCATTAAGGTGAACCATGTTCCAGCGACGTTTCAAACTGTTGACGGGTTCACGAAACCTCTAACTAGCTCATTCTTTGATCTGTTTCGCCAACGACTTAATGTACTCTCATTTGACGAATTGAAAGAAGAGAAAGAAAAGCAGGGAGAATGTTAACCATAACCAATAGCGTTAGGGTTGTTTGGAAGCTGTTATGCCAGCTGGTCATGCACTTAGGAAGCTGGCCATGCTGTTATGAGTTGGTTTTACCCTAGCTTGTGTATATAAGCTAAGTCGATGTATTGTGATGAGCATAAAATCAATAAACAAGTTTATCTTCTCTAAATAGTTCTTTAAATCATTCCAATACTAAGCGGTAAGCAGTTTGGTATTGCTTAAGCATGTCTTGAGTTCGAGACGTTATGTATGCAAAAAATTCCCGCTGAGAGACTCACCCACTAAAGCTATGTGTGCGACGTGAGTCAGTCTGGATTAATCATGCGAAGCCTTGAAAACCGGAAGGACAACAAAAAAATCACGGTTGCCCGAATTGGATCAAAATCTATTTTTATTTAATTTATAATTGTTTTTTGAGTTAATTTATAATTAATTTTTATTTCATAATAATATAGAATTAAGTACTTTATATAACAAATATTGAAAATAACTCTTGTGTTTAATCACATGTATCCGACTCATTGGTCAATTAATCCGGATCGAGTTTTGCATTCACAGTGTCAGGAGTTGAATATCTGATCTTACTTAAGGGATCTAACACTTCATCTCGCTAGACCAATTGGTTGTTGGTAATATTAAAAATAACTTTAACAACAACAACAACAACTTCTTTTTGTTTTTATGATGGAAGCAACACTTGCAGGGATGAACGTTGAACTTTATGTTAGGGGGTGAACTTATAAAATTTTAGGGGTTGAAAATAGATTTTCAATAGAAAATACATAGAAAATTTTAAATTTTTTTAAATCATATATAAATTTCAAAATTTCAAGGGGCGACCGCACCCTCCAGTTCCCCTTGGTCCATCTATCAACACTTGTCAACTGATACTAAAAACTATTTTTTATATTTTTCATTAGAGAGTATTGGAGTGGAAATATTTAACTGTTTGATGCTAATACATTTATTTGTAATGCTAAAAATCTTTATTTGAAATAATATAAAATTGTAATATTTATTAAGTGATAATCAATCTAAAATAATAAAATTGATTAAGTGATAATCACTTTTAAATAATAAACATAGTTTAATATGGACACAAAGTACATTTCAGTATTGCTATAAATATATTCAATTAAATTATTTTTAATTACTGCTACTACTATTATTATATGATAGTTATATATTTTAAAGTTTTCTTCAAACTCATGATTACTTATATATTATAGATACTTTGAAACTTGCGAAATAATGTCGAGAATAATAAAACAAAGTCTTTTTTGTAAAAATAAAATAATAAAAAAATCAGAGCCAGCATTAATATAAAAAACCCACAATTTCATTCCAATTAAATTATTATATATAAACTCAAATAGTGGTATGAATAGAAAGAAGATAATGTTTATTTTAAAAGATTTGGGTTCAATTCATTTTGTCTGCAAGATGTGTGCATTGTCGAAGAATAATCTGTAAAAATAAATACTACTTTATAATCACCTTGAAATTATTTTTTAAATACTTTAGATTATTCAATTTAAAAATTTAATTCATCCAATTAATCTCACCCCTACAATAAATTGGATCAAATTGTGGCATAAATAAAAAAATCTCGCACTCCAACCTAATCTGATCCAGCTTGACCCGTCCGTCCAGATAAATTCAAAACATGGCAAAGCCAATAAAATCTAAGTGATGAAATTTAATGCAGGGTCCAAAACCTATGGGGAAGACGCACAAACGTGTATACAGCGTAAGATTTTTTTTTTAATTTTTACATGTTTTTTAATTGCTGGATGAGTGAAATGGATGCTAAGATTAATAATGGGTTATGTGAAATTTATCACTTGAAAAAAAAAATAATCTCAACCATTCATTTCACCCATCAAATGATCTAAAAAAATGTAAAATTATAAGTTATATATATATATAGTTTTATTATATGAAAACCCCTTTTTAACAATTATTTACGAAAATAACCCCATTCAATGTTATTTAGAAAAATAACCTCAAATCGTCCACGTAAGGCGACCTCGCGTTATGGAAAACGCGAATTCTGACCTTGCGTTCTACAACTAGCGAGGTCCGTCCGACCTGAGCCACCTTTTCATATTATGTAATTTAAAATACTGGATAAGACCTCGCGCTCTCCACAACGCGAGGTCCTTAGGAAATTGAATTTATTGTGAAAGAAAATAAAAGGACCTCGTGTTTTGTTCGAACAAATTCCAACTGTTTGACTAAGATTTTGATTTCCTTGTTTGGTGATTCGATTAAGATTTTGGTTTTTTACTATAATTAAAAATCAAACACTATTTAATTGGGATAACTAATTACTAATACAACATATTAAATACTAATAAAATTTAAATACCATATTTTAATTTGAATAATATTTTAATTAAGTCAAATAATTAAGTTAGATACCTATTTAATTAAGTCAACTAATAAGTTTTAAATAACATATTTTAATTAAGTTAGATACCTATTTTAAGTCAAATAATTATAACCTTTTAAATACATTTATTAGGGTTAAATAACTATTCAAACGGTCAATGGGACCTCACTATATGTAAAGCGCGATGTCCCTACAATAATTACCGCAGTACATTAATGTGCAGGGACCTCGCGTTTTGGAAAACGCGAACGCGAGGTATTATTCAATAATTTTAAATTTTAAAATATGAAAAGTTAACCCAGTCGAACGGACCTCATTATATGTAAAACGCGAGATCATAGCTCACTTTTTTCAAAAAGTAAGATTACTGTACGTGTACGATTCGGAAATCATTTTTCTAAATAACATTGGTTATGGGTCATTTATGTAAATAACTATTTAAAAGATTTTTTTTATTTATAAAAAGTGCCTATATATTCTTTTGCTTAAAATACAAGTACTTTTAAAGTTGAGTTGTAAAGTGAAAGTTGAATGTTTTACAATGATTGGATTATGGGAGAAGGTTGCTGGCGTTTTGATCGTACGGACATCTCTTACTTGTATATTTTTGTGCCAGAGAATAAAAGTTAAATCGCAAAGAAGAAAAAAAAGGTCACTCCAATTATTTAAAAATGATTCGATCACTTTATGTGTATTTTGCGAATGACAAAAGCATTTTTAAAAGTTAAATCTAATACAGAAAACAATTATGGCGGTTGGTCAGAGTTTTATTTTTTTAGTTTTGAATTTTAATTTTAAGAGAAGCACTCTCTTTCTTTCTCTCCCTTTCAGTTTTGAGTTTTAAACTTAGTAATAGCAATTCTCATTCTTTTGTTCAAAAAAGGTTTAATCTAACAATGTTGTATTTCAAAGTTTACACAAGCATTTTAATTTAGGCTTTAGGAGTTTAGGTTAAGGTTTATGGGTTTAGTGTATAAGGGGTAAAATTTACGGTTTATGGTTAGAGTTTAGATTTTAGGGTTTAAGGTTTAAGTTTTAGGGTTTTAGGGTTGGAGATTTAGGTTTTAATTTTTATAGAAGGGTTGTGTATCGAAATATAACCCTTTTCATTATTTGATTTATTTTTTTAGCTTGATATACATATAAATGTCTAAATTATACCTCCTTTTAATTTTAGGTGTCTTTTTTTTTGTAAAAATGTGTTTAAAGTTTTATTCGTTAATTTTAAGTGTTTGACGTAACTACCGTTAATGTTCGAAAATTTACAAAATAACTCTTAAATTCGAAAATCCTAACACCTAAAAATTCAAATCTCGATTTGAGCCGATTCCGCCACAGATGGTCACGCCCCTACGGCCCTACCCACCACATCCGTTACCGGACCACCACAACCATTTACCCCATCATCATGTCTTCAAAAATTGACTGATGTCGTGCAAAACAAGGACGAATGTCGAAATCTTCAAAAGGTTCATTCGAATGATTCACGATGGTCGAACGAATGATGTGTAAGTCTTTCGGCGAGGGGAGAACGTTTCGTTTCGTCAGCGACAACGTGGCCAACGACAACGAGAGTGGCCATATTGTGGGATTTGAGGGTTTGGAGTTTTTTTGGAATTTCAAGATTTTGGGGGGTCTTTTTGAAAATTTTGACTTTTTATTTTTAAAAAATTAATTAAATTTTTTTTAGAAAAATAAAACCCACCACATGTCATATTTTTATTGGCTAATAGATTTTTAGCGGCAGTTAACATTTAAACACCTAAAATTAATGAAATGAAATGTTAGACACCTATTTTTACCAAAAAGTAGTTTAGGCACCTAAAATTAAAAAATGTATAATTTGGGCACTTATTTTTATATTAAGCCAAAAAAAAATCAAATAATGAAATTCACTTGCTAAATAAAAGAGGTACAATTTATACACCTAAACTTATAGAATATTTTTGGTACACACGGTAGTAATAATTTATTTGTAGAATGTGGCCCGTTCATGAGATTTTGGTGGCCCATAGGCGAACTTAAAAATTAGACCATTTATAATAAATATTAAAAAAATGAATTTTAAGAGTAGACTCCTAATAACAAGTATTAGAGAAAAAAATCGAGAATCTAATAACAAATAATGGGAAAATTAAATTTTAATAGTATGTACATATTAACAAATATTGAAAAAAAAAAACATTTTAAGAGTAGACCCCTAATAACAAGTATTAGAAAAAATTGGGTCACTAATAACAAGCATTGCAAAAAATTAGACTCATAATAACAAATATTGAAAAAAATGGAACCATAATAACAAATATTAAAATAATTAATTTTAATAATTGACTCCTAATAACAAGTATTAAAAAAATTAGACCCTAATAGGGGTGATAATGAGTCGAGCCCGAGCCTGCCCGGGCTCGTGCTCGGCTCGGAAATAGTATTACTGGGCTCGAGCTCGGCTTGTTGCTTTTCTCAAATTGCTTTTATTTTTTTGAAATTTTTAAAAAATAACATGTGAAAACCTATTTGGGAGAATATAATATTTATTTTTGAAGTCCACAAGTAACCATAGTACATTTTCCAAACTATACAAGTCCACAAGGAGAAAGAGATTTAAAGTATTTAATCTTGATAACAAGTTAACAACACTAAAACATACAAGCCCCCCCCCCCCTATCTATTTCGAGCATGTTCAAGGGCTTTTCGAGTTGATCTTGGGTCGGGTCGGCTCATCTTGTTAAGATCTCGAGTGGAGCTCACTCGAACCGAGCTCGAGTAGCTTGCGAGCCGGTCAAGCTCATTATCACCCTTAGACCCTAATAATGAATATTGAGAAAAATAAACTTTTAATAAAATTAAATCTTTTTATAAAAAAATCTGAATAAAGGTAGCTCCCGAGTCGTCGCCCTTATAGCCGTATAATGCAGTGAGATGTTTCTTAAAAAAATTTGTGAAAAATCTTTAATTCAAGAACTATTAAAAGAAGGCATTCATAATACTATCAGCTGATAGTAGTGTGAATAATATACTAGTCGATTTCCAAAAACTATTTTATTTTATTTTGGTAATAAACTCCTTCACACGATTTCTTTCTTTTTGTGATGAAAAAGCCTAATTTGACGCCTTTTTCTTATTTCATTTATAAAATATAATAAGTCTTACTATTAGATTTGGAACAAAATATTATTGAATGCACTATACATGTACTTTAGGATTTTTTTTTTTACTTTATCTTTGACTGGTTTAGGTAGTGAATGTTCAAATATATTGGTTAAATTCATTTGTTAGTCTCTGTATTATAGGCAAGTTGTAGATTTAATACATGTATTATAGTTTAGTTATTTTTAATCATTGTTTTGAAATTTCATTATGATCCAAACAATAACAATTAAACTAGTTAAATCAAATTCCACTATTAATATTTATGTTACGTGTAAGTTGTAGAAGGATAATATGATTATAATCATATTATCCCTCTACCATTTGAGTCAAGATTGGAATTTTAAAATTTCAAAATTTCAAAATTCAAAAGGTGCAACTTCTAAAATGACAAATTAAAGTATAAGGACTAAATCCATAATTTATACACAATACATGAACTAATATAGAATTTGACCATATATATTAAATGACTTAACAAATTATATATATATATATATATATATATTGTATTTATGTCTTTTTAAATTAACTATTGAGCTTTAGTTCGATTGTCATGTTGTTTTAACTTTCAACATACAAAAAGACATGAGTTCGAGTGTGTTTAAATGTACAATGACTCTATTTGGTAAATAACTTTTTGAGCCACAATTAGAAGTTTGATAAGTTAAATCAGTTAATTTAGATGTTTGGTAAATAGATGATTGTAGTAGCAGATTGAGGTGAAACCCCCTCAATTTGAAAAATGCTCATTCTAGGAGCTTTTTGAGTTAGAGGTTTCGATAAAAGAATTGTAAAGACTCTTTTGTCCTTGACAATTATAAATTTTTTTTTATCTAAATGACATAAATTTAGTAACTAATAAAATTAAAAAAATAGTTTCATAAATAAGAAATTAATATATACATATAATTTTTTTAATTAATAAAATTATATTCAAAATCTAATATCATAAATAAGAAATTAATATATACATCTAAATTTAAAAATTATTAAAATTATATTAAAAAGATAATTTCACAAATAAAAAATTAATATATGCAACATCATATATGTTTAGTAATGATATTAAATAAATTTATTTTTTAATTAATATTAATAGATACAAAATATTAATAACTAATAAGTTATTCAAACAAGTACCAAATATAATTATGTCTTTATATGTCATTTTGCTTGTTCAAATAATCAAATAACTATTAGCTATCAGTTAATTTTACCAAACACTTTTATACAATCAATTAATGCAATATGCTACTCAAATAAACTAATTTAGAAGTTTGACAAGTTAAATATGCTGATTTAGATGTTTGGTAAATAAAAGATTGTAATAGTGGATTGGGGTGAAACCTCTCTATTAAAAGAAGTTCTTTTTTAGGAGCTTTTTGAGTTAGCGGCTTGGATAAAAGAATTGTAAATACTCTTTTGTCATTGCAATTACAAAAAAATTTCTCTAAATAGCATAAATTTGAATAACTAATAAAATTAGAAAGATAAACAAAAAAATGATATATACATCTAAATTTAATAATTATTAAAATTATATTACATCATGATCTCACAAATAAGAAATTAATATATACATATTCAATGATATTAAAAAAAATAATTTTGAGATCCACTAATTGACCTAGTGGCTAAGGATACTCATCTTGTATGAGTTCGAATTCCAGCATGAGAATGTAATGTCTCTATTTAATCAAAAAAATTAATTTTTAAAATCTAATTAATATTATTAGATACAAAATATTAATAACTAATATATTATTCAAACAAGTATTGAATATAATCATGTCCTTATATATAAATTTGCTTGTTCAAATAATCAAACAACTATAAGCTATTAGTTAATTTTACCAAGTACTTTTATACGATCAGTTAATGCAATTTGCTAGTTAAATCAACTAATACTATCAGCTACCAACTATCAACTAATATAATCTAGTATCCACTGTCAACTATATACTAATTGCAAATATGGCCAAAGTAATTTCATATTAGTTATAAAGGTGTTAAAGGATTAGGCCGAATTAGACTATGGCTCAATTTTTTTTTTTTGAAATTTCATATTTAAGTCTTGATGTATTTATAGGATGATTCGGTGCAGGCTAAAATCTGATTACAAAAAAAATTCTAGGCTGGAGATAACTCGACCTACTTATATGTATTAATTAGTTTTTAATTTTAAAAATAATAGTAATATTTTTATATGAATATATAAAAATATATAGAACTTTTATAATTATATTTAAATAAAAATTCAAATTATACTTAGAAACCCAACACTCTGTACGTGTCTAATGCTAATAGTAACACGACAAGAAGAATTATAAATATTAGAAAGAGAACTTTTAATCTTTGAAGTTGGTAATTTTAACTTAGTCTTTGAATTTTTTTAGTAACTAAAAATAAATTTTTGATCATTTAGATAAGGTGACATTTATAACTTATAATATCATAGTATCGTAATATTATAACTTATAATTTAAATCTGAAAAAATGACCAAATTTTTAGATTAATATGGATAGTGACAGAGTAAAAAAAAAGAATTATGGTGTTAGTTTTTTAAGAGATGTCAAATTTTTTTAAAGTGACGTGTCAATTTCTTTTACCTACTCGGCCAGTAAATATAAACAATTTTAAATCAAATTATAAAAAGTTACCAAATTTGTATAGTGAAAATTACTTTATTTTTAGGTTTAAATGAAAAAGCAACCCTTAAATTATACTCTTTATATGTTTTAGTCCTTAAATTATTTTTTGATCAAAATAAATATTTAAATTATTATTTTTGGTCATTTTATGTCTGATAGTTATTTAAGTAAAAAAATTATTTTGGCAAATAAAATTATTATACCCCGTTCAATCCTCTGAAATCAATAGCCTTCGAAAAGGTACATCTAAAGGTGGCAAACGGGTCAATCGGTTCGGGTTCGGTTCAGGTCATTTTGATTTTGGTTATTTCGGGTCTGATGTCATTCGGTTCGGTTCGGTTTAGTTCGGTTCTATTGTGCTTCGGGTCATTTCGGGTCGGTTGATT
This sequence comes from Hibiscus trionum, assembly GCA_030270665.1. Lineage (NCBI taxonomy): Eukaryota > Viridiplantae > Streptophyta > Magnoliopsida > Malvales > Malvaceae > Hibiscus > Hibiscus trionum. The sequence continues at coordinate 22,696,948 of BSYR01000025.1, forward strand.
TTCGGTTCCGTTCGGGTCAATTTCGGGTCAACGAGAGATCAATCGGCTTTAATCAAGTTTCTAGGTTGGTCAATATTTTACACCCTTTATATGGCTTTATAAAGCCAATATATTTGACTTTTTGGTGAGTTGTGCGGTTGTTCATATCTCATCTTTCTTTATTCTTATTAATATCTTTTATTTATTTCGGGTTGTCTTCGGTTCGAGTCCATTTTGGTTCAACTAAAAATCGGTTCGGTTTCGAGTTTCGGGTCAAATTTCAGGTCATCATGTTCGGTTCGATTTCGAATTTGGTTCGGGTAAATCAGTTCGAGTCTCGGGTCAAGTTTACCAGGTTTAGGTACATCCATCTCCGAAGCACATAGCATCTGCACCGCGCCTTAGCAAGAAAAGCCTTCTCTCCAGGAGTCTTCCATCCCAAGATTTGTAACCCCCTCGTCCCGGGCTAGACAACAGACCGGTCCGAACAGGTTACACGGGAAAAACTGAAGTGAAACCCGTTAAGGCTCCACTTTGATTAGCAACCCTAGAAAATTTCTTTAAAATTATCTTGTCTAAATGCATCATTTAGTCCTATGTGTGAAAACGACAGCGGAAAACGAGGACAAGACGTTATAGACGGAACGTAAGGTAATTTAAATTTACCAAGTATCGAGTTAGTCCAATTTGCTTGCATTCGAAGCCAAAACCATTCAAAAACGATGCACACGATGCTCTCCAGAAAGCTTACGACAAACGAGACTAAAGCCCAACATCCGAGAACCCTTAAAGATGCCAAAAAGCCCAATTTACAGGCCTGCGTTTCGAATCAGACTTGCCCGTTTCGATACGCGGGCTCCAGTTTAAAAGCCAGACCAGGCCGTACTGATACGGTCCACTCCGTTCAAGTACAAGGGTCTCCAGTTACAAAACGTTCAGAAACAGGTTCCGAAACGGGTCTTCATAGAGGCAAACCGTATCGAAACGCGTACCGAAACGGGGGCTCACAGTGTCAAATCGTATCGAAACGGTACCACCCCCGTTCCGATACGAGTATTCTTGGAGCTACACCCGTTCTGAAATAACTACGAGCGTTTCGAAACACATGCACTCTGTGTAACCCCAAAAACAGTTTTCTGCATCTCCAAGTGTTCCCAAACATACCCCAAAATCACAAGAAACAAGAAACAACAATCATACACTTAATCTAGAGGCATTTCATCCTACCACAAGCATGATCAAACACATAAACATACATGTTAAAGCCATTCATTCAAGGAAACATACATTCACATAAACATACATGTTAAAGCCATTCATTCATTACAAAACATAAGCATTCATGAAGCAAGGTTACAACATTCAAAACAACACATAAACATCTCATAAACATGGTTTACAAATTCACAACATAAAATCATTAACAAAATAAGAGTCTAGATATACCCTCCTACAACACGTAGCATCCCCATTGCTAAACTACTACATTATTTACTAAAACCATACTTGAGCAACCACAAACGCGCTTGGATGCCCTTTTCTTGCTCCTTGCTAACTCCACACTAATGATCTGTATTGTCGAAAACGAGAGCGTAAGCTAGAAGCTTAGTGAGGGAGCTCTAAAACAAAAACAACGACAATGCAGGGTTCAAAGCATGTTATCCTTAGGACAATCACAAGGCATACATATACCTCAACATAGCAACATAGCCACAATTACAAGAATGCATGAACATGACATCTTACCTCATGTTATGCTAAACAAGATATAACAAATATCTTACACAACAACCACACACATGAACTAGTATATTGGCAACTATTAGCTTACTCGGATATGTGGATAACTTTCGTTAGGATTTTCACCCCCAACGTACTCAACAACCATTACCTTCTGGTGGGATTACACTAATCATCGTTTTCACTCATGGATGGGATTACACTCATCATCACATGCTAACATTTTTCGGTGGAAATTACCTCACCGTACTCCTCCTTGATGACTACACATCACCAAGGCCACGCGCGAATTTGACTCTTACCGTGTGCACACTCATCCTAATGATCGATCATTTATACCCGGTAATTAACTAGTGCCAATCATACTATACAAGTCTTACCATGATATCAAAATCATGCAACACAACATATCCTCATCATTATACAACATCAATATGTATATCAACATGCATAATCAAACACATACTTCACAAGTCCACATTATACACAATAAGCAAGAACTCATAAAGCAAAACAAGAGATTAAGCTACCAACTTAATCTCCACCTTGGATTGGCCTACCAAGCACAATCCAACACCTCAACCACACACTTGAACCAATTTAAAACCATTTTAAGTGATCCACTCACCGAACACCCTTAAACAAACCGAGAAAGCCGAATCAAGCCTCCAAACTTCCCGGAATCAAGCCCGAAGCTTCTCCAACGATTTCACTTGATTCTAATCAACCAAAAACAGCATATTACTACACAAATCATCCACAAACTACTGTCACATAACATATTTCAAACACAAGACCGATCCTCTACATTTCTAAGCCAAAACTAATACAAAATCTCTATTTTCGGACTTGAGCTTAACCCAGCAGAAACCCATCGAAACCAACACTCAAATCATCAATAAACACCTTCAAAAAAACCCTCAAGCATCACTATATCATCAGCCCCACTCTCCTACACCAAACTACCTTAAAATGGTGGGGTTTTGATGAAAATTCCGAAATGGGTTTTCATGTGGGTTTTGACCTTTAAAAATACTCACAAAAACCCATTTCGGAATTTTCATCAAAACCCCACCATTTTGAGATATAATATACTTTAGGGCAAGATTAAAACATAATTAACTTTAAAAATCAAAACCCACATGAAAACCCCTCAAAGCTTCAACCTTTTTCTTAAACTTTTGAAAACATGGACAACTCCAAAACGATGTTTACCAAAAACTAAAACCATAGAAGTGTTAGGAATAGGGAGGAGAAGTCAAAAATGATTTTACCTCGATGAAATCACTTGAAATCGGTGAAGAAATGAATGGAATAGTAACTTAGGGGTTAGAGGAGGTTTTTGTCGTGAAATTTGATAAAGGGAAGAAGAAGATGAAGACTTTTCAAAAGTCTCCCTTTTCACTAATCTTTTTCCTTTATTTAAAATTTTACTATTTTGCCCTTAAAGAAATTCAAGCCATTTTTCAATTAAAACCAAGCCTAAATTAAATTAAAACGAGCCCACGACTCAAACCCGATTTAACTCTCTTAACACCCGACACCTAAATCTGGGTGTTACAAAATTACTCTATCATCGACATGACAACCATCGAATTCATCTGACCAACCAGCTAAGCCTATTATCTTGCAACAAAAGACTAGACTGCAAAGCATAATGGTTGAAGACCAAGTCCCACCCTGACGATCCATCTATAGCCGTTACTAGACTTGGCTCAGTCCTATCGAACAATACCTCTCACCTATAAATACCCTATGACCAGAGAGGCACGAGACAACACATATAACATACTCGAGTTCTCCGCACCTTTTTCTCATCATCTTAGTGACTCTTCGTTTAAATCAGAATGGGTGAACCACCACCGATCGTCGTCAACCCTCGCCTACTTCTTTGTCTGGTGCTTGATCTTCATGGCATCAACAAAAATGTTGACACGTCATAAATATTTTTTTAAATAATAAATAATTTAGGAACTAAAAGAAAAAAAATGACATAGTTTAAGTACTTATTTTGACAAAAAATAGTTTAAGTGCTTAAAGCGACCCTAAATAATAATTTAAAGTTTTTTATAAAAAATAATCTAATTTTAAAAACTAAAAAATAAACAAAAGACATGATTTAAGAGGTAAGCCTATTTTTGTCTCTAAAAGTAATTCTCAACTCCTATATAATCCTCAATCATCTCCCACAACCCACAAACCAAGCTTCCCATTTTTTTTGACACAAGGCAAATCAACATGTCCTGCCCAACAATTAGCGCCACTACAACCCACTTAACAAGAGGCGGCGTTACCACAGTTGACTGCCAGAAACAAGTCCGCTCATGGCGGCTCCTCCGCTCCATCATGGCACTCCTCATCCCCACCTGCAACCGCGCCATCATCCAAAATCCACAAACCAAACACCATCATTTTTACACTTCAAGTTCCAGTGTTATAACAGGCACCATCTTCGGTTACCGGAGGGGAAAAGTCCGGTTCTGCATCCAAGCAAACTCCAAGTCCACCAACCCGATTCTCCTCCTCGAATTCACAGTCCCTACCCCGGTTTTGGCTCGAGAAATGCGAGGCGGTATCCTTCGGATCACACTCCACTGCACTGAGTCCGAGTCCGATTCGTCGGTGCAGCCGGCGTGGACTATGTACTGCAACGGAAGGAAAGTCGGGTACGCGGTTAAACGCCGGCCTTCGAAAGCCGATAATGACGCTTTAAGGCTAATGAGTTCGGTCGTCATCGGGGCCGGAGTGATTAGCGGGAAAGAACTTGATAATGAAGATGATGAACTTATGTACTTGAGGGCAAACTTTCAGAGAATTCGTGGCTCCACAGATTCTGAATCTTTCCATTTGATTGATCCCCAAGGGAATGTTGGTCAAGAACTTAGTATCTACTTTTTCCGTTCTCGGTGATTACAGATATCGCGATCGTAAAAGTAACGAATTCTTGGATCGGGTTTTTTTTAGCCATGCCCCCCATTTTTTGAGCAGTGCTCATCAACATAGCTTTAACAGCGTGGTTAAAGAACCGGATTTCCTTAGTTAAGATCACTAATTTTGCCATGTTTTTACCTTAAATATTGTAATATTTTGATTCATGTAAACTTTGGGATAGTTTTAATTACATTTTACGGGGTGTTAACGTCAAAGACAGCGGATGCGCATTCCCTTTGAGAGCACAACATGTCTGAAATCCGACCATTCGACATGCCATACATCTTGGTTTCAAACATGCAAATTTGGGTAAACAATAATGAATCTGTGCTCTAAAAACTGTAATTTGATATAATCCCCCTTTCCCCACGCATGGAATAAATTTCTTGAGGTTTAGTTATAATGTTATCATAGTCAAAATATTAAATTTAAAAATACAATGATTTATTAAGTATTTAAACTTAAAATTCATAGGTAAGACTTAATTTGTATAACATTTAAATTTATAAGACATAAATATTTAAGAGAAAATATTTCATGCACCGGCGGTGGAAACAAAAAGTTTCCACAAGCGCCTTAGTTTTAGGGATTAAGAATTAAATTTAAGGTTTAGGGGTTTAAAGGTTTAGATTTAGGGGTTTTAGGGTTTATGATTTGTTGTTAGAATTTAGAGTTTATGTATTATAATTTATGGTTTAGAAGTTAGGATTTAGGTTTAGGAATTTATGTTTTAATATATAAACCCTGAATTATAGCCGCAACCCTTAAATTCTAAACTCGTAAACCTAAATCCCTGTAACTTTAATCTTAAACTTATTCTCTAAACCCTAAACATAAGATACTTGTGGAAAATTATTATTTTCACCGCCAGTTATGGTATAATTACCATATATTTAATAAGTCCTTGTGTTTTTTACCCTTTTTTAATTTACATATTTTTTTACATTGATCAAATTGCAATTAAACCAAAATTTATTATCTAAGTTTTTCGGATTCAAATGTATTATAATCATAAATCATTTATGATAAAATAAATTTGTATAATTTTGTATCCGTAATTTATTTTTTTATAAATGAAGAATCGAGTACTCGGTTGAAATGTTATTGTGAGCTGGCCTGGTTTTGAATTTTGATTCCTTGTGTCGTTTAAATAGCTTGTGCAAATATTGTAGTAATCTGCACATGGAAGAAGGATCTAGGGGTGTGCAAAAAAATCGAAAAACCGAAACCGATTCCGAAACCCGAAAAAACCGAACCGAAAAATAGGTTAACCGAACCGAAAAATTCAGTTTCGGTTCGGGTTTTTATTTTTTTAAAAAGAAACCGGTTCGGTTACGGTTTACGGTTTTGGGATAAACCGGGTAACCGAACCGACCGATTATATAATATATATTATTATATTATATGTTATTTTATTATTTTATATTAAAAAATTAAATTTTATTTTATTTTCTCATTCCCCAAAAGTAGAACCATAATTTTATTTTATCAAGTTTAAGTGTTTAACTTGCTAGTATTAGAAAAGATAATAATATCATGTGTCGTTTTTAAAAAGTATGTACTTTTTTCTAACATATTATTAAAATTTATATTTTTAATAAACAAAATAAAAAAATCGTTACCCGAACCGATTTTTTCGGTTAACCGACTAAACGGTTAACCGATTGAATGGATACGGTTTAGGGTCGAGAATTTGGTAACCCGAACTTATCGGTTAACCGAAATAATTTGCTAATGGTTAACCGAACCCGGTTTTACACACCCCTAAGAAGGATCTATACAGAGACGAAACTGGGGGGGGATATTTTGAATGGTTTAATTATTTTTAGGCCTTTGATAGTTCTAAAACCTTTGCAATTAAGTCCTTGGCCCTCCCCAAAATTTTTAATTTATTATTTTTAAGACCCTTTAAGTTAAAATTAATGAAATTGAGGCCTGACCCCTCATTTTTTCTAGTATAATTACTTTTTAAGACTCTTCAATTTTAAAATTATTGAAATTAAACCTTAATTTCTTTGATTTTTATGATTTAATTATTTTTTAAAACCATATTTATTTCAAAGTTAATTAACTTGCCCCTCATAGTTCAATCATGACTCCGTCCCTGGATCTATAAATTACAATTTAAAATGATATACTCAGTTCATTATTCATTTTTATAACTAGTTTTTTTTCTTTCTAATTTATTCAAGGACAGCAATGGTGTAAGGTACTAGAACTGGTCTGGTTGTCTCCAATGTACTCTCCACTTGCATGTTCCTTTACTGCTCTAATGCTCCTCTACTTTCTCACGTCAAGATCTTGTCTAAAATATTCATTATATTATTAACTTAATATCATATTTAAAGTGTTTTACAATTATATAAATTTGTATCATATTAAAATATTTATTATATTGTATTTTTTATGCCGTGTCCAGGGACGGACGCTGGACTTTTAAGTTAGGGAAAAACCTATAAATTTTTAGAGGGTAAACTTATAAAAATTTAGAGGGCAAAAATAGATTTTCAATAGAAAATGTTGAGTTGATCAAACAATTGCAAATGGCCAAGAGGGGGGTGAATTGGCAATTAAAATTTTTGTGAAGAGAATATTGGAAAATAAAATAACACAAGGGGTTATAGTGGTTCAAGTTCAACAACAGAACTCTACATCCACTACCTTAGCTCCCACTAAGGATTTTCCAAAACAATTCACTACTTGAATTCGTCCCCTTTTCTTGGATGAGGAGGAAACCTTACAATCTCGATTAAGCTTTTCAACCCCAAGCTTAATCCACTCAAATACAAAGAAGATTTTTGGTAAACTCAAGTATTTCCTCTCAAAGGATGATTGTCTACCCACTTACAATTACAGCAACCCAAAAACTCTCAATAATATGACAAAATGAAATACAAGAGTTGGGCACAAGAATATAGCTTTGAATAGCTCTAGGATTTGGATTTTTGCTTTGATGATGCTTGAATGTGTATTGTTGATCTTCCTGGTGAAATGAAGCTTGTATTTATACCCTTGAATCAGTTTCTAGCCGTTTGGATCATTTGACTTGTTGAAGGAGCCGTTGGGAACATTTTTCCATCTATTAAGGCAGCTCCCCAGCACCGTGTATCGATACACGACAAGGGTGTATCGATACGCTAGTTTAAATTTAACTAGCCGTTGTGCATAAAAACAGGGCGTATCGATACACTAGGCGTATCGATACGGTCCAAACTCTCTGCCAAGTTTGTTGCATCAAAGCGTATCGATACAGGGGTCGTATCGATACGGTCCAAACTCTCTGTTAAAAACATTAATTTGTTGCATCAAAGTGTATCGATACTGTGACCAAGAGTATCGATACGTTGTAACGGTCAAAACAAATTTTCAAATAATTATGCTTGGCGTATCGATACGGTTATTACGCGTATCGGTACGGTTGCCCAGATGAACACGGTATCGATACGTATGGAAGGCGTATCGATACGCTATGTTTATTCAGAATTACAGTGAGTTTCAAGTGTATCGATACGGTGTGTGTATCGATACGCAGGGCCATTTTTGCATAATTTGGCTTCCAAAAACATGAAAAAGGTTTGAGAAACTTGATGTTTTGAGATCCAATCTTCAAACAAGATTTTATACAAATCATTATGTTAATATTTGAACCTTTAAAGAGTTCTTAAAAATTTATCTATTTTTGCAATTTGGTCCTTAAATTTTTATGTTATATCAAAATCAATTTTAGTTTTACAGAAAATACATAAAAAATTCTAAAATTTTTCTAAATCGTATAAGAAATTCAAATTTTTAAGGGGGGCGACCGCCCCGCCAGCCCCTCGGTCCATCCATGTAAGGGGATAGTCCAAAACTTGCATTGAAGTGAAAGATGTGAAACGTGCAAATATGGGATGTTGGGATGGAAGAGATTATTGTGATTACTTCGATGACCGAAAACATGGACGGAAAAATAGGTGGAAACGTGAACAGAAAAAGGAGAAGCAAAACCTCAGGCGTCTCTGAGAAGAGAGAGCCAAACAGAAAAGAAGAGAGGAGATAGATGATGGGTTACAATGTAGGCCAAAAGATGTTTGGGCCAGTTCCCTCAAACGGGTTTATATAGCCCAACTGATAAAACCAATAACTACAGAGTAATCAGTTATTAGATCAGTTAGGGCGTCCAATTAGTTACAACAACCAGATGCCATTCATAACAACCCGACTGAAGTCCAAAATATCTCCACATCACTCAACATTCACCCTACTTTCTGACTCTTATTGCACTTGTTGAACGACCCAAACATTTAGTTGTCGACGTAAGTCATGGAATCGTGTCACAGGGAGAGGCTTGGTTAGAATGTCAGCAACTTGACTCTGAGCTGGAATGTAATTGACCTCAAAGTGTAAGTCTAGTTCTACATGCTTCGTTTTCGCATGCAGAACAAGATTGGCTGCCATGGCGACAATGAACTGAGATACAGAACGACCCATATCTGACAGAACGGCTTGGACCCAAAGAAGCTCACTCGTAGCATCAGTAAGACTACGGTACTCAGCTTCAGCTGTGGATCGAGATACAGAACGTTGCTTTTTCGAGCTCCAACATAAGACATGAAGACCAAAGCAAACACAGTGACCCGAAATAAAATACCGATCATCAACATCACCACCCCAATTAGAGTCAGAAAAGACTTAAAGTAAATGAGGCAGTGGCTGAGGAGAGAACCACACACCATAGTCAATAGTACCCTTGAGATAACGCAATATACGCTTCACAGCCCCCCCAATGAACATCTGTTGGCCGCTGCATATATTGTGACACTTTATTCACAGCAAAGGACACATCATAACGAGTGTGACAGATGTAAAGGAGAGCACCCACAATATTTCGATAGAGTTGTGGATCTACAAATAATGCACCTTCATCTTTGCTCAACTTGGGTAACGTTACCATAGGCGTGTCAACTAGTTTAGTACTGAACATATTTATCTTAGCAAGGAGTTCTACAACAAATTTCCTTTGACTAAGGAAGAGCCCATCTCCAAAGTGAACAACTTCAATTCCTAGGAAGTATTGAATACGACCGAGATCTTTGAGCGAAAACTTATCATCAAGCTCCTGAATAATATGCCTAATATAAGCTTCAAATGCTCATGTAATCAGAATAACAGCAACATACACCACTATATAGGTAACAATAGTGGAATCAAGTCTAATGAACATGGAGCTATCAACACTAGAATATCGAAAGCCAAGACTACACAAAAATCTCTAAGCTTGTTGAACTAGTTCCTAGGTGCTTGTCTAAGGCCATACAAAGCTTTCTTAAGTTTACATACCAAAACAACATCATCACCACTATGCTAAACAAAACCATCTGGATGAGTCATATAAAAATCTTCCACAAGATCGCCTTTTAAGAAGGCATTGTTGACATCAACTTGATGCACATGTCAACAATTAGAAACAACCAAGGATAATAAAATGTTAACAGTAAAGAACTTAACAACAGGACTGAAAGCCTCACCAAAGTAATATTCAGGAATTTGAGAATATCCCTTCGTAACGAGCCTAGCTTTGTATCTGGAACCAACTCCGACGTCTGATTATCAATTAAGGTATTATACTCAGAGAAGATAACTTCTCTCCACTTGTGATGAGTAAGAGCTTGATGAACAAAACTAAGTGTGAAATGAAGCTCAGTGTTGTAGATCTTTGGTTTATAAATGAAAGCCTTGCTACGTGTAACCATATGATGTGTATTACATGTCTTATCAGGAGCACTTGAAGAATTTGCTGCCATAGAAGGACCAAAACTCCCATCACTAGAGGGCATAACATCACAAAACTCAGAATTTCTATGTTCAGAATCTCTAGTAACACATTTTGATTCAACCCAAGCAGGTTCAAACTCCATGTTGTTCTCCTGCACATCAACAGAGTCCATTACACCACCAGTTGACTCGGATTCACCAGTGTGCTCATGCTCAGTAACAATGTCCATATCACCACCATCTGGTACCATGTTCACTACATTTTCATGATCATTATCGAGGTCCAGATTAGCACCAACTGAAGTCATGTCTTCTACATATTCATAGTCATTAGCTAGGACCATATCACTACCAGCTGATTCCATGTCTTCAATAACAGGTGTTGCTCTGTTCTCATGTTCACCAACAGCTTCAGCAGGATCCAGCCTATCCACATTATTAATAGGAAGAGTCATGCTGTCAACAGCTTCAGCAGCAGACTCCACACCTTCCATATTACCAGTAACAGGTCCCATGCTATTCAGATTCTTGCTAACAACATCAGATGACTACACATGACCAGGCTCAGCAAAGAATGCTGGTGTGTGAGACTGTGCACGATCTTCAGAACAACATTGTACATCACAATTTGCACTAGCAGAACAAGAATCAGGACTAGAAACAATAACATGATGCCTAGGTTGTTTATAAGATACAAGCAAGTCAAGAGGAGCTGAAGGTTGGTAAATAGAGGAAGACTTTACTTGATTGTCTGAGCTAAGAGAAAAAGGAAATACTTGTTCATTAAATTTAACATGTCATGCACTCTTTTCCCCCAATATAGGTTTAGTGGGGGTTTTTAACGAGGCCCTTATACCTTTCAAAAAAAAATTTAACATGTCATAAAACATAAATTCGACATGTACAATCCATGCATTGATAGCCATGGTGTTTATGAGAGTAACCCAAGAAAACACAAGCCTTAGAATGATAGTCAAATTTATGTTTATTATAATCCCTTAGACATGGAAAACATTGTAATCCAAACGCCCTAAAAAACTGATAATCAAGTTTTTTTCCGTACAACTTCTCATGATGAGATAAACCACCTAAATGAATACAAGACAGTCTATTAATAAGGTAAACAACACTCAAGGCAGCAAATGTTGCGTGTAAAATAGTCTATCGCAATGTAGTGCAAGTGTACACGTCGCAAGTAATAAAGTGATACGGAGTATCGGATATCGTCTCCACAGGGATTGGGACAACTTCAGAATTAATTTTCCTGCACAAGGGAAAAGATAAATTTAATAAAGAGTTGTGAAAATTCTTGAATATAAACTAAAATAGGTAAAGTAATCAGATTGAGAAAATAGGATGGTATTGATTTGCTCAGTAATGCAGGTGTTGCACTGTTCAAAGGTCTTCTGTTGTGTCTGTCGTCGAGCATGTCGCGGCAGCACCTGTCGCAGTAGAGGTCTATTGATGTCGCGGCAATGATCAACAACTATGTACTTCAAGTTTGGCAAGAATCCCTGGAGTGACTTGTCCTATCCCTAGGTCCAAGTCTTTCGATGAACACGTCTTGGATGATACCTCCCGGCGTGAATCAAAGGATGAACACCGGTGTTTGTGAATTCTTTATTAGCCACTGAACCTCGTCTTATCCCTATATCCGAGATAGTTCAACCATAAACTAGAGAACATGTACTCACTCCTTTCGTATACTTAACTCTCCCGATATTAAGTAAATAGATAATCTTACAATGCTCTCCCGATACTCTTGCAAGATGTTGAGACCAGAATGAATAAACTTGAAGTTTTATTGATTTGAACAGAAAAATGCCTAAGAAACAGTTTAACCCTTACAACTACTTTACAAGATCAACCCTTAGCCTTGGGGAAAGTTTAGAACATGATGGAGAAGGGGGAAGCTAGGGTTTGTGATGGAAAATGGCTAGGAACTAGGTTATTCCCCTCTAGGTTAAATTACAAGCATATATATAGGCCTTGGGTACAAGTTTTCTTAATGACCAAGAATACTAGTTTGAATTAAAGTACAATTCATTAAAGACTAAATCTCTGAATAAACGTCTTTTAGTTCGCCATATCTTCTTGCTTTGACTTTTCCCTCAAACTTTGGGCAAGGCCTTCCTTGTGCTTCTGGGCTCTAAAAATTATGCGAGTGGTCTCTAAAAATTAGGCATGAAATCCTCTATCAGACGAACTCCACTTCGCATTTTCCATCTCTTCTTCTTCACTGTTGCCACCTCTGTCACGGCAGCGAGTTTACCCAAACTTTTTTTGCTCGGCTTAATTCAGTGAGCTTTCATTACCTACAACACTTTCACTATCAAGAGCAGTACCTTGTCGGGTGTTTATGGATTTATCCGGAACAATGCTATAATTCTTGTGCAAGTGTGTGCAGGTTTTGTGAACAAATATGTGCCTAGACTCCCTTAGTTACCAGAATAGTTATGCTACTCTCTTGAATTTTATGTCAAATTTTTTTGGAGGCAATTCTTAGGCTCCTTTAGTTTTTTCTGAATTAGACTCAGTGTTTTTCTTATTTTGATTTGACTAGAGCTTGTTTTTGGGCACCTCTAGCTATCTTCCTAGAGCCGGTATTAGGCACCTCTAGGGGTATTGAGTCTAAGTTTTTCTTTTCTTATTTTCTTTTCCTAGAGCCAGTGTTAGGCACCTCTAAGGGCAACTCAAGTGGTTAAGCTTTCCTACTCTAGTTCACTAACAGAAGTCTAGACAACATATAAGTCACAAGGGTGTTTTTGAAGTTTAGAACTATAGCAAGGCTCTAAATAATTCTTAAAGCATCTTAAAGGCACTGTCAAAGCTTTCCTTCTTCTTTGCCTCGTGAGGTAGCTGGACTCTAGTAGGTGAAATTTTTGGAGCTTTGTCCAGAATCTCAAGCTCACTGTCGCTTTTGCTGCTGCTTTCCTCTTTTCAACTGGATTCAGGTGCAGGGCGGCAGCATCAGTACTGCCGGGTGGCAGGTGCAGGGCGGCAGCATCAGTATTGCCGGGTGGCGGGTGCCTGGGTTGCCGATCTTTCAAAGGATGCCTCCTCTGCTGCCAGGGCAGCGAAACTAGATACTGCCGAGGCAGAGAACAACATGTCTTGATGGCCTTGAGTTTTTAGGTTGTTGTGAGTTCTTTATTGGAAAAGACAAGAAAAACAAATAAAATAAAAACTTAAGAGTTCAAGAGGGAATTAATCCTTGAAACTTTTATCCTAAAATAACGAAATTAAAAACTGAGACTAAATAAAATTTGAGGAGCGTTGTTTCCGATATTTATTATGGTCCATCCGCACCCTCCATCGAGTTGAAATTTTGCCCAAAAAGGGTTGGGCCAATGTGCTCGTGGCTACTCCTTTTTGTTTTATCATGGTGGAGGTGACTTTCTTTTTGGTTCCTTTGTAATCCATAAAGTCCTCCCATCTTGACATTGTTCCTGAACACATGAACATATGTTTAGGAAAATTTATATCTATATCCAACCATATACTTACCTCATTATCGTCGAATTTCGTTATGGTGGAAAGTAGCCTTTGTTGTCGTGTCTGCTGCTGCGGCAGCCAGTTATTTTGACAGTCCTTTGTCAGGTTGCTTTGCAGGTCAAGGGGACATTGGAAAGCGCCATGACTCCCCATATCAATTTTTGTTGGCCACTCGTAGGTCTCCATCAGTAGAGATCTCGATGATTCTAAATCCATCGGCGTTAGTTCCTCAAATGCTTGCAATGGAATTTGTGAGTTTTCAAAGAATTCAAAAGGTTCGTTTATTACCTGCTCATATTCCATTGGCGAGGCATTGTCATCGGGTTGCTTTTGCATGTGGTTGTGCGAGTGCCATGGTGAAGGTGGATGTATGCAATCTTTTTCGGGCATAGTCGAGGCAGTGGGTTGAGGTTTTGCATCGGCAGTGGTTGCTGCTTCAGCATTAGTCGCTGCCGAGGCGACGGTTGCCGTTTCGACATGGATTTCTGCCTCGGAAGTGGTTGCCGCCGTGACATTCTTCTCAACTTCACTAGGTGTTGTTGCGACGTTGTTCCGTTCAGGCTCCTCGATCATTACCAAGGCAAGTTGCTGCTCAGGATCATTATGTATTGGACAGTCTCTTTGATTGGCATCCTTTTCATCTTGTCTCGGGATTTCAGGTTCATCCTTGGCATGAATGAGGACCGGTGTGCTCAAGATTGCATCCACCTTGGCAATTTTTTTGTCCATAGAAACCAACAATTCTTGAGTGAGTGTCATGAAGGCTTGCAGTGTGTCTTCTAAGGATTTTGACTGCTCTTGAGGATGATGACATTGCCAGGGCATGTCGGGTTCTGCAGCAAAACTGTTATGGTACCAAAAATTTTGTGGGTTTTGATCATACCATAAAAATTTTTGCTGTTGCGGCTGCGGCATCTATTGTCCCTGTTGCTGCTGTGGAGGCATATCTTTTTCTTGTTGGTTCCATCGTTGGTTGTCCATATATTCACCGAAAAGATGGGGACAACTTTCGAGTGTATTATTACCTTCACGGTAATTGCAAGAACTTTCCCACATCAGCTCTCGAATGGTTTTTCCTGACATGTTGATGCCCTTGAACCTGTATTGCACCTGATTTTTTTTTACAAAAGGAAAAAAACTGAATAAAATAAGGTAGAAAATAAAAATAAGTGCAAGAAAAAAAACACGAAGTTGTGCGCCAATCCCCGACAACGGCACCAAAAACTTGTTGCGTGTAAAATAGTCTATCGCAATGTAGTGCAAGTGTACACGTCACAAGTAATAAAGTGATACGGAGTATCGGACATCGTCTCCACAGGGATTGGGACAACTGCAGAATTAATTTTCCTGCACAAGGGAAAAGATAAATTTAATAAAGAGTTGTGAATATAAACTAAAATAGGTAAAGGAATCATATTGAGAAAATAGGCTGGTATTGATATGCTCAGTAATGCAGGTGTTGCAATGTTCAAAGGTCTTCTGTTGTGTCTGTCGTCGAGCCTATCGCGGCAGAGGTCTGTTGATATCGCGGCAGCGATCAACAACTCTGTACTTCAAGTTTGGTAAGAATCCCTAGAGTGACTTATCCTATCCCTAGGTCCAAGTTTGTCAACATCGATGCTTGTGAATTCTTTATTAGCCACTGAACCTCGTCATATCCCTAGGTCCGAGATAGTTCAACCATAAACTGGAGAACCTGTACTCACTCCTTTCGTATACTTAACTCTCCTGATATTAAGTAAATAGATAATCTTACAATGCTCTCCCGATACTCTTGCAAGATGTTGAGACCAGAATGAATAAACTTAAAGTTTTATTGACTTGAACAGAAAAATGCCTAAGAAACAGTTTAACCCTTACAACTACTTTACAAGATCAACCCTTAGCCCTGGGGAAAGTTTAGAACATGATGGAGAAGAGGGAAGCTAGGATTTGTGATGGAAAACGGCTAGGAACTAGGTTATTCCCCTCTAGGTTGAATTACAAGCATATATATAGGCCTTGGGTACAAGTTTTCTTAATGGCCAAGAATACTAGTTCGAATTAAAGTACAATTCATTAAAGACTAAATCTCTGAATAAACGTCCTTTAGTTCGCCCTATCTTCTTGCTTTGACTTTCTCCTCAAACTTTGGGCAAGACCTTCTTTGTGCTTCTGGGCTCCAAAAATTATGCGAGTGGTCTCTAAAAATTAGGCTTGAAATCCTTTATCAGTCAAACTCCACTTTACATTTTTCATCTCTTCTTCTTCACTGTCGCCACCTCTGTCATGGCATATGTCACGGTAGCGAGTTATAAGGCAGTTTGCTTCAACACTGTTGCCACTTCTGTCACGGTATCTGTCACGGCAACTGTCACGGCATCTGTCACGACAGTGATGTATGAGGTAGTTTTCTTCACTCTAGCTCTTCTGTTCCTCTATTGCCCTTGATGCTGCCACGACAGTTAGCTTTTGTTCCTCTGTTGCCCTGGATTCTGCCACGACAGTTATCTTCTGTTCCTCTTCTGCCCTGGATTCTGCCACGACAGTTATCTTTTGTTCCTCTGCTGCCCCAGATTCTGCCACAACAGTTATCTGCAAGAATTGACCGAAATCAGCAGCATTTGTGCAAAATTATCCATCTGTGATATTTATGCAAATTCTATCCTAAAATGCAAGTAAACATGCTTGAGTGCATCAATAATATGAATAAATGAGGGCTAAAATATAGAACATTTATTCACTCAACACACCCCCAAACTCGAATCATTGCTTGTCCTCAAGCAAATGTAACCTAACTAAGATTAAAATATATTATTTTAGTTTTAATTTTCTTTTAAATATGATAACTCGTTTTTATTTTCGACGTATGATAACTTATTTTTATATTTGTTTTCGACGTATGATAACTCATTTTTTTCCCTTTGCTTTAGTACATTTCATCTTTGGGGGCTGGATTGAGAATCTGAAGAAGTTAGTCGTCTGCTGTCATGTTTTTATGAATTTATACCCAACCCTCCAACTTTGACTTCCTTTCATTTTCATCCCAAGATCAAGCAAACTTGCCGTGATTTTTTGATAAGTCCCATGTGATCAGTGCTTAAAAGTTCTATATTTTACCCATCATTTATCCTTATTTTTGCTGCACTCAAGCATGTTTAACTGCATTTTAGGTTAAATTTGCATAAACATCACATTTAGATAAAACTGCGCAGATACTGCTAAATTTGGCTATTTTTGCAGGTATCCGCCATAGCTGACGGAGAAGGCATGCGCTGGGCAGAGAAGCAGAAGAGCTGAACTGGACAAGCAGACAAAGAGGACGATGCTGCCATGGTGCCGCCGTGACAGCATGGTGACAGCAGTTTTGTGGAGAGAAAAAGCAAAGTGGACCTCGATAGATAGAGAAAATTCTGCTCGTCTGTCGTGTGAAAACCTCATATTTTTCCGAGCCCCAGATCAAAAGATATGTCAAGCCCAAAGTTCAAGGAGAGAAAATCCCAAGAAACAAGGAGGACGGCTGGAAAGTAGATTCCTTGAAGATTTAGTCTTTATTAGAATCATACTTTTAATTAAAGTTGTAATCCTTGTTAAATTAGATAACTTGAGCCCAAAGCTTATATAAGGGCATGTATTTTAACCTAGGGAGATCTCCACCTCCATATCTCATATCCCATAGCCGTTTTCCCATAACCGATAACCCCCCGCCGTTTACCCGCCGTCGATATGTTCTAAAACCCCCTAGGGCCACGGGTTGATTTGTAAAGTAGTTGCAAGGGTTGTTTTGTTTTAGGAATTTTCAGTTCAATAAAATAAACTTCAAGTTCTCTTATTTTGGTTATTAATATCTTGCAAGAGCATAGGGAGAGCATTGTGAGGTTATCTATTTACTTAGCATCGGGAGAGTTAAGTATACGAAAGAAATAAGAGCAAGTTCTCTAGTTTATAGTTGAACTATCTCGTGCCTAGGGATAGGGCGAGGTTAAGTGGCTAAAGAAGAATTCATACACATCGGTGTTCATCCTTCGATTCACGCCGGGAGGTATCATCAAGACGTGATCATCGACAGACTTGGACCTAGGGATAGGCCAAGGCAGATCTGGGATTCTTGCCAAACTTGAAAGTACGGAGTTGAGTGTTTGCTGCCGCGACAATCAACAGACTGCTGCCGCGACAGGTGCTGCCCGCGACAGGCGCGACGAAAGAACTGGATTTCCTAAACTCTGCAATACCTGCACTACTGAGCAATTCAATACCAGCCCATTCTCTCTATCTTGATATCTCAATTATTTTATTTACGTTTTCTTCAATATTTTCGTGACAATATTTTAATCTATTCTTTTCCCCTTGTGCAGATAGCGAAGGAAAGGGTTAGCCCAGTCCCTGTGGAGACGATATCCGATACTTCGTATCACTTTATTACTTGCGACGTGTACACTTGCACTCAATTGCGATAGACTCTTTTACACGCAACAAGTTTTTGGCGCCGTTGCCGGGGACTGGCAACACACTCTTACCCTAGCTTCTGCACTTTTCATTTATTTTTATTTATTTTTATTTTTTATTTTTTTTAACAAAAAAAAATTCTCAGGTGAAAATACAGGTTCAAGGGCATCAACATGCCAGGAAAAACCATTCGAGAGTTGATGTGGGAAAGTTCTTGCAATTATCGTAAAGATATGCTGCCACGACAGCAACAGGGGCAGCAAATGTCGATGCCACAGCAGCAAAATTTTTTATGGTACGATCAAAACCCACAAAATTTTTTATACCATAACAGTTTTGCTGCAGAACCCGACCTGCCCTGGCAATGTCATCATCCTCAAGAGCAGTCAAAATCCTTAGAAGACACACTGCAAGCCTTCATGGCACTCACTCAAGAAGTGTCGGTTTCTATGGACGCAAGTATCACCAAGATGGATGCACTCTTGAGCAGACCGGTCCTCATTCATGCCACGACTGAACCTGAAATCCCGAGGCAAGATGACGAGGATGCCCATGTGAAGGAATACCAAACATATGATGAGTCTGAGCAACAACTTGCCATGGCAATGATCAAGGAGCCGGAATGGAACAACACCGCGACAACGCTGAGTGAAATTCAAGAGAATGTCACGACAGCAACCACTTCTGAGGCAGAAACCCTAGTCAAAGCGAAAACTGCCGCCTCAGCAGAAACTGCCACCTCGGTAGCAACTGCCGCCACGGCAGCAACTGCCGCCTCGGCAGCAACTGATGCTGAAGCAGCAACCATATCAAAGGTATTTGAGGAACCAACGCCGGTGGACACAGAATCATCAAAGTCTCTACTGATGGAGATCTACGAATGGTCAATAAAATTTGGTATAGAGAGTGATGACACTTACCAATGTCCCATTGACCTGCAAAGTAACCTGACAACGGACTGTCAAAATAACTGGCTGCCGCAGCAGCAGACACGAAAGCAAGGGCTACATTCAACCACAACAACATTCAACGAAAACAAGGTAAGTTTGTGGCCGAATGTCAATTTGATGTTTTCTAATCATATATTCATGCCCTCAGAAACATTACCAAGAAGGGAGAACTTCATGAACTACAAAGGGAAGAGAAAGAAAGGAGCCGCCACCATGAGAATAATCACCAGATGGAGGGTACGAATGGACTTCAAGAAGTACCGGAAACGAGCCCTCAAGCATCAATAGAACAGGGAGTAGTTACTTTAGGAGATGCCCCTCAAGGCACTCCTAATTTAACTTATTTTATTTTTATTTTATCTTTATTGTTTTAGGAATTAGAAATTTGATATTAGTTTTTAGTTTGTTTTTGTTATTAGGTAAACAGAGAAAAACCCTTGCAATGACGATACAAGCAACCCAAGGAAGCGCTGCCTCCACCCCTGCCGCGACAGCACTCATACTCTCAGGGCAGCACCCACAGCTCCTCCGACAAAGTCCAAAGAGACTGCCCGCCGACAGCTCCTCATCCAAGCTCCAGTAGCAGCAACGACAACCACACAACTTAAGTTTTCTTTTTCTTTTTCTCTGTCGCCTGCTATATATATTATCTTTTTGTGATGTTTAACTTTTCTGTCATCTTTTTCTTTCTGTTTTTCATCTTTTGTGTCATGCATTGAGGACAATGCAACCCTTGAGTTTGGGGGTAGGCAGTCCTCCTAATTATTAATATAATATTGAATTTAGTTTTAATTGTGTCGCATTTATTTTATGCAAAAAAAAACTGAAAATATTGGAAATTTTGGCTGAAAACTTAAAACTGAACTTACCTGTCGTGACAGCTCTGTCGTGGCAGCAACTTTAGGATAGTCTTTAGGAGAAGTTTAGAGCCTTTCTATAGTTCTGAAAACTTAAACACCATTGTGACTGTTATACTGCTTAGACTTATTTTAGCCAAACTAGAATAGAAAACTTAGCACGTAGAGTAGAAAAGAGACTAGACTCTCAGGAAACCTAGAGGTGCCCACCACTGGCTCTAGGCAGATAACCAGAGAAAAACTTCTAGAGGTGCCTATCACCGGCTCTAGACAGTTAACTAGAGGTGCCTGAAATACTGGCTCTAGTAGAAAAAAAGAAGAAATTAGAAAAAAAAGGAAATAACTAGAGGTGCCCGATCCTGGCTCTAGTAAGAAGAAGAAAGAAATCAGTCTCGTAAAAAAAAAACTCTAAACAAGCTAAAGTATAATATTCTAGTGAAACTAAGAGAGTCTTGGCATATAACTGTTCACAAGCATGCACACACTGCACGAGGACTATATAAAGATTCCGGACAGATCCTAGATTATCCGACAGGGTGCTGCCGTCACAGGGAACGAACGACGGGTAAGGGAAAGTTCACTGTTTGAAAGCCAAAACAAAAATATTTCATTTTTTTTCTTTTAGGTCTGAATTGCTTGAGGACAAGCAAAGATTCGAGTTTGGGGGTGTGATCAGTGCTTAAAAGTTCTATATTTTACCCATCATTTATCCTTATTTTCGCTGCACTCAAGCATGTTTAACTGCATTTTAGGTTAAGTTTTGCATAAACATCACATTTAGATAAAACTGCGCAGATACTGCTAAATTTGGCTATTTTTACAGGTATCCGCCATAGCTGACGGAGAAGGCAGGCGCTGGGCAGAGAAGCAGAAGAGCTGAACTGGACAAGCAGACAAAGAGGACGATGCTGCCATGGTGCCGCCGTGACAGCATGGTGACAGCAGTTTTGTGGAGAGAAAAAGCAAAGTGGACCTCGATAGATAGAGAAAATTCTGCTTGTCTGTCGTGTGAAAACCTCATATTTTTCCGAGCCCCAGATCAAAAGATATGTCAAGCCCAAAGTTCAAGGAGAGAAAATCCCAAGAAACAAGGAGAACGGCTGGAAAGTAGATTCCTTGAAGATTTAGTCTTTATTAGAATCATACTTTTAATTAAAGTTGTAATCCTTGTTAAATTAGATAACTTGAGCCCAAAGCTTATATAAGGGCATGTATTTTAACCTAGGGAGATCTCAACCTCCATATCTCATATCCCATAGCCGTTTTCCCATAACCGATAACCCCCCGCCGTTTACCCGCCGTCGATATGTTCTAAAACCCCCCTAGGGCCACGGGTTGATTTGTAAAGTAGTTGCAAGGGTTGTTTTGTTTTAGGAATTTTCAGTTCAATAAAATAAACTTCAAGTTCTCTTATTTTGGTTATTAATATCTTGCAAGAGCATCGGGAGAGCATTGTGAGGTTATCTATTTACTTAGCATCGGGAGAGTTAAGTATACGAAAGAAATAAGAGCAAGTTCTCTAGTTTATAGTTGAACTATCTCGTGCCTAGGGATAGGGCGAGGTTAAGTGGCTAAAGAAGAATTCATACACATCGGTGTTCATCCTTCGATTCACGCCGGGAGGTATCATCAAGACGTGATCATCGACAGACTTGGACCTAGGGATAGGCCAAGGCAGATCTGGGATTCTTGCCAAACTTGAAAGTACGGAGTTGAGTGTTTGCTGCCGCGACAATCAACAGACTGCTGCCGCGACAGGTGCTGCCCGCGACAGGCGCGACGACAGAACTGGATTTCCTAAACTCTGTAATACCTGCACTACTGAGCAATTCAATACCAGCCCATTCTCTCTATCTTGATATCTCAATTATTTTATTTACGTTTTCTTCAATATTTTCGTGACAATATTTTAATCTATTCTTTTCCCCTTGTGCAGATAGCAAAGGAAAGGGTTAGCCCAGTCCCTGTGGAGACGATATCCGATACTTCGTATCACTTTATTACTTGCGACGTGTACACTTGCACTCAATTGCGATAGACTCTTTTACACGCAACACCATGCATTTAGAAGAAGAAAAATAATCATAGGAATTTTTCAAGAGTACACGACTAGTTCCATAAAAAATCAATTTATTTGCAACTTGTCGAGACTATACAACGAATTCGTCTCGTATTGTAGTAAATATCGTAGATTCCTAAATAAAATTTTCAGATGTCATATTTCCCTATATTTTTTTTCAATTGCATTATTTTCATAAATTTGCCCAAATCAACTAATGATAAGTTAGTAGTATTCAATCATTGTATTTAATGTTTTTATTCTTCATTGAAACCTTTCAAACTTATAAGAAAGAAACATTACACTAGCATGTCACTAGCAAAGTCAAAGATAAAAAAGAATCAATCATACCAAGTTAAAATTAAGATAACGTGTGATATATTTTTTAATTTATTTTTTTTAAAAAAACTGAAGAAATATAAATGGTTTTGTAATTTAGACATATTCATATAGGGATAATTCTACAGTAGATTACATGTACCGCAATGTACCACTAATCACGTGTACCGTAATGTACCATTAACCATTTTAAGTAGTTTTAAAGTCATAGGGATCAAAACTGTTATTATCATTTTTAAATAAAATCTTAAAAATCATTTTTATATTATTTTACGAATTTTTATTTTATTTTTTTATTTAAAAAAATTAAAGTTTTATTACTATAATAAATACTACATCTACTTTAATTTAAATTTTATTAAAAAAATTTATTAAATAGATATAATTTTTCTCTAATATAGAACCAATCTTCATCAACCCTAACTAAAAAAACCCTACCCGTCGCCGCTTCTTCTGACGCCGACGATTGATCCCTGCCAACGTCGTTTTGCCCCTCACCAGCACCGGCTCTGGCCTTCGTCGCCGTAGTCGAAACGCGTCGCTGAAGCCGTCGAGATTTACTGGCATTTCGTGACCTCCACTTTTGATTGCCGCCGCCGTAAGTCATCGTAAAACCCACCCTGACCAATGTTGACTGCAGCCCCAGTCAGTGTCGACGCCATGCCTCGCTCGTCGGCGGTTTGTGAGTGCCGCGACCTTCACCCACAACACACAACGCACGCCCTGGCAGACGCACTCCCCGGAACGACTCCCACCTCCGCGACTAACCAGTCGGCCAAACCCCTTCAACGCCGCCATTCATGCCGCCGTCCTGCCCCCAAGTTGTTGGCTGCCGGATGGGTTATGGTGACTGCACATTAGGGTTTCAAAACTCTATTTTTCAACTAATATTTAAAAATTATATTAAATTATTATTTTCTATTATTTTAAAATACTAATATTTAATTTAATATATTCAATATTTTTATTAGACTATTATTAATCAAATAATAAAATACATGTTACTGACAATATTCGATTTTAATCTTATTAGGTATTCGTTCGACTACTTTATCGTCGATTGTTGGAGAACCCCAACACCGCGAGTTTAATTTTTCGTCGTGTTCTAACTATAAGTATACACTTCAATTATAATTTAATTCAATGTTACTTATTGTAGTTGACATATTGATTATGAGAATTAAAAAAATATAATATCGTCATGTATCACTTTGTATATGAAAAATGTATTACAATATGATTCAATATTTTTATATTAAAAATTACATTATTAATATGAAACAAAGGCAAATTATCGTGCATCATTGTTTGTAATATATAATATGTATTTTGTCGTATCGAAACTACCACGTCCACCTGAGCGTGTAATTTACATGGCCACTTTACTAGTATACTTTACTTCTGTTTCCAAAATAGAATCCCGAGCTTGAGCCACTAAGTCAGCTCGATAACTTAAAAATGCTACGTCCACCAATAACGTGACACCTTTAAAAAAGAATTATATGGTTTAACCGTTGCTATTATACTTGGTATCTATGAGGAAGTTTAAAAATAATTTAAAAATGTCATGTCATCACAGAATTAGGCAGATAACGGTAGGGTGGCAAAAAATATATAATCTGCAAAGTTTATTTATTAAACTAAAGTTGAGCGATAAACGATGTAATTTATCCTAAAAAATTACACATATTTTTATCATATTTGATTAAATTAATATTGTTTGATTCATATAGAGGTGGCAATCGGGTCGTTCGGTTCGGGTTCGGTTCGGGTCATTTCGGGTCTATCTAGAATCAGTTTAGATTTGGTTCGGTTCGGGTTCAGGTCTAATTCGGGTCTGTGGTGAGTCGGATTCGGTTCGGGTATTGGATCGGGTCAAAATAGGGTCGGTTGTTTTCGGGTCGGGTTAATATCGGATCAGTCGCTTTCGGTTCGGGTCAAAATCGGGTCGTTCGGGTCGGGTCAACATTTGAATTTTCAGGTCAATTTGGTTTGAGTTGGGTTTAGGGTTTGAGGTTTAGTTTAAAATTATTGGTGTATGAGATTAATTATGATTCAACTTGTTAATTTATGCATTTAAATTTGATTAAATATTTAAATTAAAGCTTCATATATCCATATTGAAATTTTGTGTATAATTATATTAAATCAAAGTTTATAATAATAATAATAATAATAATAATAATAATAATAATAATAATAATAATAATAATAATGTCTAAAATGAATTAATTTATTAAACTTAGGATCTAATTGAGCTAACTAAAATTTAGAAGCATAAATCACGGACATAATTAAAATAATTCTAAAACTAAATGTGAAATTTTAATTAAATTAATCTAAATTGAAACTCAATTAAATTAAGATAAAGAGAAAGACAGTTGGTAAAAATAGAGAGGGAAAAAACAAAATTTTGGAGGGAAATAGGTCACCAATTTTTTAAGCTAGATTGAAGAAAAAAAAGAAAAAGAAAAAAGACAATTGATAAAAATAGAGAGAGAAAATACAAAATTTTGGAAGGAAATAAGCCACCAATTTTTTAAGCTAGAGATTAATTACTTTTCAGGCCATGTTGCATTTAAAATGTTACATTTTAGTACTAATATTCAACTTTAAGTTTTAGTTTAATTTAATTTAGTCACAAGTATCCCCACAGTTTAGACTTCGGATATAAAAATCCCCTCCTCGTAGTGATATTTAGTCTCTAAAAATTTACTTTTAGTCGAAATTAACTAATTTTTGTAATTTAGTCTATTAATTTAATATAATGATATTTTTGTTCATTTTAATTTCTAAGATTTAATTTTTAGCAAAAATGACATAAAATGTTATTATACCACAACTTTGACAAGAGCAATGATCTCTTCCATGATATAGTACAAAAAGATAATAAAACATACTTCATTTTATTATTTATTATATTGTTAAAAATAAATAATATTAAAAATAAATTATTCATTTATTTTACCTTAATTTTTGGGTTAAAATCGGGTCGATATTCGGTTCAGCTTTCGGTTCGGGTAACATTCGGTTCGGGTCCATTTCGGTTCAACAAAAAATTCGAGTCGGTTTCGGTTCGGTTCAGTTTATTTCGGGTTTCGGGTCAACTTTGGATCATTATGTTCGGGTCAAAATCGAGTCTCGATTCGAATAATTCGGTTCGAATTTCGAATCTCGGGTCAAGTTTGCCAGGTATAATTCTCCACTGCCCTGAGGAGATATTTTTTTTCCCAAACCGCATTTTCTCCATGCTCACTTTCACAAGAATCCACTACAACTTGTCAACTTCCATTATAGTCTCGGGTAAATTCACTGCTCATGTTATTTTAGAATAAGATATTCAATATGTGTTTTCAATGATTAAAGAAACTTCAAAGTATATAATTTATGAGATTTAATTAGCTTTGGGGGGATTTACTTTCAACTGATAAATTGGTGCTATTTGGTTCCTCGTTTTCTCACCGGATCACTTTAATACAGGTTGGAAATAATTAATTTCTTGTTTAACTGATTTATGTCAAAAGATTAAGCTTTGCTTTAATACATGGTGCAAATATTTTTTTTTTTGAAAATTAGATGAAATTTTATAAAGCCTAGCGGCAACACACATGGATCGGTGCCTCGTTAAAAAACCTCCCTAAACCTAGATGGAGGAAAAAGAGTGCACCAAATCCATGTAATACACAAGTTTATTCCGCATTTTAACCAACAAAAGTTGCAAATTACAAGCACTAGTCTGCATAGATCAATTAATGAAAATAGGGTAAATCTTGAATACTGCCCAAGATAGCACGACCATCCTCGATCACTTCCTCAATTGGAAATCAACAATGCCGATTCTGTTACCCTTCACCTCAGCCTACAGGATATTTCTGCATTAGATAGGGGTAAGTCTTGTGGATTCCAGCTTTTGCAAGCCGATCTGCAGATTCATTAGCTTCCCTTGGCACATGCTGGACACTCCATTTCACACTCGAAGCTTGCTCGCGAATTCCTTTAATTATGGTACGGAAGATAGTAGGTGCGAATGACGGGTGCCTTAACCATTCCACAGTGTTTGAGCTATCCGATTCTAATACCAGATTATATTTCTTCCCCCATCCGGCTTCACAGAACAGTGAAACAGCCTCTTTGGCTGCTAATAGTTCAGCAGACGCGACATCAAGTAACCCAACTGATTTTGAGAAGCAAATTAGAGTTCGATTCCTCTCATCCCTAAGTAGACCCCCTATCCCTGCTTTGCCGTATCCTCTCTCAACTGCACCATCTACATTAAATTTAAGGCTTCCAAGTTCCGGTGGGCACCAAGCGATAGGTTTTGCCGCGAACGATAAGGGTTTGCAGCAGGTAAGGCGCTTTGGTTCAATTAGCAAGTCTTCAACATTTAGAGAGGAATTTGGCCATTTGGCTTTAATCCACAGACAAGTTCTCATTAAGCACAATTCATAGATCTGCTGAATGTTCACTAGGATGCCTCTAAAGGTAACTTCATTTCTAAATAGCCAGATTGACCAGGATATGCTTAGAAAGGATAGAATCCATACCTCCTTCGAATTGGTCGGGCAATGAAGCTCTTTCCACTGCAGAAAAAAAGATTGAAAACTCTCTGGAATCACCATTGATAGACCCCACGCTCTTATCCATTTTTGCCAGACTTGCCAACTGACTTTACACAAAAATAGGATATGAGACACTGATTCTTCTTCTACGGAACATAGCGGGCGTTTTGTACCATCTGGGAACCCAATCCCTCTTCACGAGTCGTTGTTAAGGTGAGAGTTGATTAGTGCTTTGTGCTTCTTGCTTTACTTTTGAATTTCTTGCGATTTTATTAGCCAAGAGTTCGGATTACATCTAACCTTTTGTTTTTATAACAGAAACCAAATGCATTAAAAGATAGAGCACCGCCATAAGAGAATGTGGGGATTTAATTCATGTGAAGAAAACCAGTATGAAATGAGATTAATTTTAGGCAAAGTAAGTGATACGTTCGGATCAGATATTCAGATATTCAAAATTTCATATATCTGATTTTTTCGGATCAGATACGAATAACTATTTCAGATATTTGATTTTTTCGGATCGGATCGAATCCGATATCCGAATTTTCACACCCCTAGTTCTATCAGATAATAGAAAACTTTTGAATTATTAGGGTGATTTGTGTAAATTTAAATGTTTGTAGACTAATATTAAACAAAATAAGTCAAAATACTAAATCAGGAAAAAGTGTCAAATTTGAGCTCTAAATAACATGTAGTGGTTTTTTTCCTAGAAAGAACACTCCAAGATGAAAATATTTTTGTTTTAAAAAACAGTGTTTTTTTATTAAAAAAAATCATGGTCAAATCCTACTAAATGAAAATAAAGTGACTAGATCTCAACTTTGAGCATAATAAAGGGACTAAAGACACATTTTGACCTTTATTAAAGACGGTGAAAAGATGTAGTTCAAATGGGAAATTTGATAATAAGATTGAAGTTAAACCAATACTTCAACTTCACCTTTTTGTTGAGCATCAATTTTGTTACTTCAAATGGATTCATAATTGATTTTAATAAGGAAAATGGCCCATTTTGCATTAATTTTGTTACTTAAAATGGACTAACGATTGATTTTAATATGGGAAAATGTCCATATTATCACTAATCACCCCATGTGAATGTTTCTTATGACATCGGAAATGGAGGCTGATATTTTACCTAAAATTTGTTTTTATGGAAAATATTTTGATATACAAATTTGTAAAGTTTGCATAATTTTTTTTTAATTTTAGAGTTTAAGGTTTAAGGTTATGATTTAGGGTTTAAGAGTTTAATGTGTAGGGTATAAAATTTAAATTTATGGTTAAAATTTAGAGTTTAGGGTTTAAGTTTTAGGGTACTAAAATTTGGAATTTAAGTTTTAAATTGTATCCAAAGGTTGTGTATTTTTTAA
This sequence comes from Hibiscus trionum, assembly GCA_030270665.1. Lineage (NCBI taxonomy): Eukaryota > Viridiplantae > Streptophyta > Magnoliopsida > Malvales > Malvaceae > Hibiscus > Hibiscus trionum. Next base: position 22,725,415 of record BSYR01000025.1, read on the forward strand.
TGAATGTCAAAGCTAAAGTTGAAAAAAAAAATATTGTTACTATTAATTTAAAAAAATAAAAAAGGATTAAAATGAAAATAATTGATATTTTAAGCAATAAATATTAAATATAAAAGTAGACCTATTTTTAATTCCATCAAAAGTTTTTCTTTTTATTATTATTTTTTGAATAGTCTAAAGGTGATTACAAAGTAATATATGTTCATATATATTTTTAACTCTTTGATAATGCACATACACATGGAAAAAAACTAATTGCCCCAGAAGAAAATTTTTTCCACCTTTGTCCCCTTATTATTTTAAAAGAAATAATTTATTTATGAACTTACCCCACTTTCAAAAATTTATAGTTTGCCCTCCAACCTCAAATCTTAGCTATGTCCTGGGCATACGCCTTGTAGTTACAATAATTAACAATTTTAATCAACTATCATGTGTTCTTATTTCTTAATTGGTATTCAAATAAACAAAGAAAATACAAACCGATACATTAAAGCGGTTTACAAATTAAAATACATTAATTGATTTAGTAGTCAAGGATGCTCATGTTATCTCATTTTGTATGAGTTCTAATTTCGGCATTTTCCCTGAGAATATAACCATCTCTACTTAATAAAAAAATTTGTTTTTGTCTAACGAAAAGAGGTATTAGGTTCATTAAATAAGGTCAGAGGTTCGAATTTCAATTTTTGTGAACGAAAAAAATTAAATTACGAGGGTTCTCCCATAACTGAACTAGACGGTCAATGCTTCGTACACTGATAATTATAAAAAACAAAACAAAAAAAGCTCACAATATTATGGTGGGTCGGGTTTCAGGTATTCCGTGGCATCATAAAGCGGGTTGGGATGATAGTAAAGTAGGTTGAAGATGCTCAGTAAGGAGTTATATTCAAAATCTATTCGAGTCCAACCGCTAAACGGAAGATAAAGTTCTAATATTATTTTTTTAACTATATCAGGTAACACTAAATTATAATGGATGATTTGTTTTTACCATCAATTTTTTAATTGGTCCATACTTACTGTTAAATTTTATTTTTTGACTCGTTTATACTACCCTGGCGTTAAATCATTAACTTCGTGATGACATGGACGCTACACCAAAACGGCGTCGTTTTGGTGCCGCTATTTTGATACTAAATGGCCCAAAACAACGTCGTTTTGCTGGAAAAAAATACGTGAAATTGTGCACTCAATGAGAATTGAACCTAAGACCTTAAACATTAAAGTCAACCTCCTAACCACTAAGCCAACCTACTATCTATGGTTTATTCCTAATCACTAAACCCTAAAACCATAAACCCATTAGCAACCAAAATAGATGGATTTGAGGTTTAAACTTTAAGATTTTGGTGAATTTTTGGGTCTTTTCGTAAATTTTGGAAATTTTATATTTTTTAAATCAATTTTAGTTTTTATAATAATATATTATTTGTTTATGAATAAAATTTTAGGGTTTAAAGTTTATCGTTTAGGGTTAGAGTTTATGGGTTTAGGGATTAAGATTTTGTCGAATTTTGGATTTTTTAAACAAATTTTGTTTTAAAAATTAATCTTTTTATAATAATATATTTATCTATTTATATATTTAATATTATTTATAATATAAAAATATTTATATATTTTCATTTTATTTATTATTTATGTATTAATATATGTATACTAATATTTGAATATTTTTATATTAAAAATAATATATTTATATTATTCAGATAAAGTAATATTATTTATATGACAAACTACAGTTTGGAATATATATTATTTGTGCTAAAAATAATTCAAAGATATTAGGTTGGCTTGGTGGTTAGGAGGTTGTCTTTGATGCTTAAGGTATTAGGTTCAAATCCCATTGAGTATACAACTTCACATATTTTTCTCTAGCAAAACGACGTCGTTTTGAGTCATTTAGTATCAAAATAGCGGCACCAAAACGACATCATTTTGGTGTAGCGTCCATATCATCACGGAACGATTTAACGGCAGTGTGATATAAACGAGTCAAAAAATAAAGTTTAGTGATAAGTTTGGACCAATTGAAAGGTTTGTGGTAAAAACATGTCACCCCCTATTGTTCAGTGGTACCTGACATAGTTTAGCCTATTTTTTTATTTATAAGATTAGAATTCAAAATACTATTTAAATATTCGTGGACCCAATATTAATTCTCAGAGGAGTTGAAATAAGGCAATGAGCTATTGAAGGGATTTGTTTGTTTATTACTTTTGTAATGGTACTTATATAGTTGGAAAATTGTATGACTCCAAAGTCCAAAGCATCATAAGAATTGTTGTCTTTTGTTTTTATTCATTTACTAGCCTTAGCTACCACCTACCAGCTTTGATAGGGATTTCCAGTTTTATTTAAATAATAGGAACTTGGTGATTATGAAAATTGTCGAAGAAAATGGGATTGTTTAGTGTGATTCGATTTGGTCATATGCTGAGGGTTTTTTCTTGTGATTATATTTATTATATTATAAAATTATCATAAGATAAACAAAATAATTTTAAGTGCAACATTATTTATATAGTATTTGCGATATGATTATATATAATTTTTTAGTTGGTTTAGTGCTTGGGTGCAATCTTTTTATCTTAGAGGTTTTTAACTTGAACTTCCTCAAATATAATGTTTTCTTAATTTTCCCCCTAACAAAACGACGTCGTTTTGGTCTATCTTATATATCAAAGCAACTATACCAAAACGACGACATTTTGAATTTAAAGGGCAGTTACAATTTAACGGTGGAGTGCTTGGATTGAAGACAAAGTTCAATGATATAATAGTATTGTTTTATAATTCAGTGGTATTTTCGATAAAAAAATTAAAGTTCAGTGGCATTTCGCGTAGTTTACCCTATAGTTAATGCAATCCTCTATTTCGTCAATAATTTCTATGGATGACAACATGGCGGGGTGAGACAAGTCAGTTTTTTTAACCGACCCAGCTCCGGCCCGAAAATTAAAACATAAAACTCGATCTTGACCCAACCTAACTCTAAACATTCTTTCCGCCTCGAATCCATCTCGAATTTTTGGATGAAAACCCGACCCCTACCTGAGTTAAATTTTCGATGAAAAAATTCAACGCTGAACATTTGCAAACATTTCCAGAACTCTGTTTTGCTTTAATGAAGAAAAAAAAATTCTAAAAAAAAACTTTCTTTCAATGTGGAAACTAATGAAAAACCATATGTTGACTAATTCACCTAACAAATCAAGTAATACAAAAAAGAAGAAGCTTAAATCATGATAACTTTGAAATGTGAAGATTGATATAAAATAAAATAACTCAAAAACATGAACCATTTTTCATTTTTAAAGCTCTTTAGAGGAAATATAACTAAATTCTCCGTGTGATCCAATTTCAGAACAAAACATAGATGAAATCTAAAATTTCATAATTAAGTAAATTATTCGATAATTAAATAGTACTAGAAAAAAGGAAAAAAAATAAAGTCACACGATGAAATAAAGAAAAACAATGAAACGGTCTATAGATTAAAAGTAAAAGGTTAAAAATAGTCCCTAACGTTTCACCTTTTTGTCATTTTAACCCTATATTTTTTGGGGTAAACAACCACCTAATGTTTCATTTTTCGTTCAAATTTCACTCTTGTTGGATGAAAACTGTTAGTCAACTAACAGTCAACACCTGAGGCTGACGTGATATGTCTGCAGGGCATGGGAGATGACCTGGCACTGCCACGTGGCACTTTGTTGATGTGGCGATTGGTTAAAAATATTTAAAAAATATATTTTTTAATTTTTTAAAAATGTCGCGTCAACAAAAATGTCACGTGGCAGTGCCATGTCATCTCTCCAATCCCTGCAGATATGTCACATCAGCCTCAGGCATTGACTGTTAGTTGACTAACGATTTTCATCCAACAAGGGTAAAATTTTAACGAAAATAAAACATTAAATGGTTGTAATAGCAAAAGAAAGAATAGAACTAAAATGACAAAAATGTGAACCATTGAGGGCTATTTTAACTTTTTACATGGATTAAAAGTTGAAACAAAGAAATCTAACGAAAAAATGAATAAATCATTGGAAATTAGTAAAGAAAAGAAGGAAATAAAATGTTGAGCAGCTGAAAAGGGAAATGAATGGGTGAAGAAAATGTGGGGAAACTCAACCCTAAAAAAATACTATATATATATATATATATAATTAAACATATATTGGGTCGGGTTGAAAAAAATGATCTTAAACTCGAACTCGTCTTGTCTCGATTACATCTTTTTTAGAACTCGCCCACCCTTATAGAACCAGGTCAGGACTTCTTGGGTACGAGTTTTACTGCCCTCTCTAATAATTTCATATTGCAGAGTTGCAATAATTGCAAATTTTATTTTGCGGACATTCTAAATTTGATTAGCACCACATTAGGTGATTTTGGTGCTTTAATTGATTTTGGGTAACTTCTATTTTTGTTTTGTAAGGCTTACCACCTACAATTTTTTTATTGTAGAGTTACAATAAATTTAATTTCTATCTTGTATGCAATCAAACATCACATTAGATAATTTTGATGCTTAAATTAATTTGAGTAACTTCTATTTCTGTCTCGTAAAACTTGCCACCTAATAATGAATAAAAATCTTCTAGTAAGTAGTAACCTTAAAAACATAAAAATCATTAAAAGTAAAGAAGGCGGTAAGTATTAATTTTAAAGACTTGTGTGGCTTATTGAAATATATAAGGAATTAGAAAGGAGGTGAAGTGTAGTTAGCTAGTAGTATTTTTGTTCATTTCTAAAATCATTGTCTCCTCAAATGGTCAACAAAGCGATTAATATCCTCTCAATATTATTGAATCAAAACCAGTAAACCACCAACCTCAATATCATAACTTCAAAAGTATTTATCAACATACACAAGGGTGGAACTAAAAAATCTAAAACGCGGTGTAAAATTTTAAAAATTAATACATAATGCTTTTTTTAATAGTGTCAATTTTCTTGTAAAGTAATGGCAATTTTATTTCTAATATTATTTAACATAAAATTTTATATAAAAAATATGAAAAAATTGATTTTTCCATGAACACTTCACAATCTTGTAAAGTAATGACAATTTTATTTTTAATGTTTTGTTACATGGTATCAGAGCGATTTTACCGTACCAAGCACGCGGTGCTTGTTTGAGGTCATATAATACCTTCTTCAAATGGCAGACATGATGATGATATTGTTCTGAAACATAGCCAACAAGTTGTTCCATGAACACTTCACGATCTAAAACTCATTAAATCTTAGAATTTTTTTAAAAAATAACTAAACCTCCAATTTTTAAATTAAAACTTTAAAAAAATTAAAAAATTAAAATTTAAAATTAAAATTTTAAATAGATCGTTTCAACTTATTTGATCAAAATTTTCAACTTAAAAATCTGAATTAAAATGATTTTTAAAGAGAAAATATCTTATATACTGGCAGTGTAAATAAAAAGTTTTAAAGTATTTTAGTTTTAAGGTTTATGGTCTCGATTTAAGGTTTAGAGATTTAGTTGTATAGTTTAGAATTTAGGGTTTAGAGCTTAGGGTTTAAGCTAATATAATTAGGAATTTAGGTTTTAACCTATAAACCCAAATTTTAACTACACCCCCTAAATTCAAAACTCATCCATTAAAACCCCTAAATATTAGACCTCAAACAAAATCTCTAAACCCTAAAACTAAGATACTTATGAAAACAAAATTTCCACAAGCCTTGTACATGAAATACTTACCTTTTTCACAAGCTGCTATGCCCATCCCTCCTTTAGAGTAACCTGCACTCATAATGGGAAAAAATCATTTATTAGCATAAATGGCCTCGATGTGAAGATACTTAATTTCGAGAAGCGTACTGACGACATTATAATAAATAATCTAGTCACATATGTTAATTGTGTTGGTAAAAGGAATGCCATCGTCAATCTAACAGGCACTCCTTATTTTCTTTTCGAGCGAATACAACTCGTTCGCATCCCTAAGCTACGGGAATATTGATACTATTTTAAGTGATGACGCTCAATCCCTTGGTGGCTGCATTCAACCATTATGTGATTACCGACCTTCAGATGTTGAACCTGGTTGTATTACTCCACTTTTGGAAATTTGAGTTCTACTATGGTAAAGATTATATCCATGTATCCCGGTGGTATGAACGAAAGCAAGAGTTGCAAGTCTGGTTTCATGTATGCGAATGTTAAAAATAGTGCATCTCAGTAGTTTATGCTTACTTTGTTGTTTACGTTTCTATTTTGCTTGGTCAAGTATTTTGTTCCTAAAATCTAAGAATAAGTTGCTTAGTTGAAGTCAGTAAAGTATCTTATTGCTTCCTTAATTTTTTAGAGTAGTTAGAGTCTTTAAGAACAATTTGTTACGTTCTTTATGTATTTAAACCCTTTGCAGCATGTCAATAAAGTGTGTTCAGTTTTCCTCAACTATTTCTCTTGTTAACTACAAATTGATTGCATCTTTGTTTTGTTACATGGTATCAGAGCGACTTTACCGTACCAAGCACACGGTGTTTGTTTGAGGCCATATAATGCCTTCTTTAAATGGTAGACATGATGAGGATATTGTTTTGAAACATAGCCAGCAGGTTGTTCCATTAACACTTCACGATCTAACTCTCCGTATAAAAAGGCATTTTTCTCATCAAGTTGCCATGCTTTCCAAGTTCTCATCGCTGCAAGAGAAAAATGGGTTCTCAAAGTTACCATTTTTGCAATAGGGCTATATGTCTCCTCATAGTCTAACCCGTAACTTTGAGAGAATCCACGAGCTACGAGTCGTGCTTTACATCGATCAACTGTCCATCCAGATTCTCTCTTTAATCGGTACACCCATTTACAAGTGACAGGCTTGCAATTTTCTGGTTTAGGCACTAATTCTCATGTTTGATTCTTGTTTAAAGCCTTAATCTCCTCATCCATCGTTGATTTCCATTCTGGATAGCCTTTGGCTTCTTCAAAACTTGTGGGTTCCTCATCCATTCCTGCAGTAAAAAAACAAGATACGACAGTGCATTGGTTGAGTTGCACCTCGTAATCTCGAAGATGACTCGGCAATCTTGTTTCCCTTGAAGACTTCCTCAGCACTGATTTAGAGTCTGAAGCTGAAGATTCATCATTATTTGACGTCTGCAAGTGATCTTCTGGTTGTTTTTCCAGGCACATCTGATCACCATCAGCATCAAAATGAAGCTGAAGAGAAGTTTTATGTGGAGAGAAATAAGACGACACTTCATCGAACACCACATTTCTAGAGACAACAAATTGCTTTGTTTCTGGATCCATGCACCTCCAGCCATTTCTACATGAATCGTAACCAACAAAAATGCATTTCTTTGCTTTCAGATTAAGTTTAGTTCAATCGGATTTTGGAACATGAGCATAACAAATCGAACCAAATACTCGAAGATAATTTACTTTCGGTATATATTTAATTTTTAGAATTAAACATTATAACATAAAAACGCAGATTTAAGGAAAATTCTCCTATGCATCATCTTATTTACTATTTATTTGACTAAACACTGTTTAGTTCTCATCACATACTTCTCCATTTGGTTCTCATCTCACACTTCTTCAGTGCCGTTTGGTTCTCATCTCATACTTGTTAAATGTCGTTTGGTTCTCATCACATACTTGTCCATTTTCTTTTGATTCTCTGCTCTTTCAATCTTCATCTTCATTTTCAAAGAAAACCACTCCAATTTCCCTCTTCACCTTCGTTTTCATAGAGATCATCAATCAAAATGGCCTTTCACTTGGGATTTTTCTTCATCCTCCAATTCTTTTTATGTCCCACTCTCATGTTACATGCAAAAGGTATCTGTGGAGAAGTATGCGGAAATGTTTCAATTCCATCTCCATTTGGAATCCAGACAAGCTGCTATGCCCATCCATCCTTTAGAGTAACCTGCAATCAAACTTAGAATGGGAAAAAACCATTTATTAGCATAGATGGCCTCGATGTGGAGATACTCGATTTCGGGGAGCGTACTGACAACATTATAATAAATAATTCAGTCACATATGTTAATTGTGTTGGTAAAAGGAATGCCATCGTCAATCTAACAGGCACTCATTTTTTCTTTTCGAGCGAATACAACTTGTTCGCATCCCTGGGCTGCGGGAATATGGCTACTATTTTAAGTGATGATGCTCAATCCCTTGGTGGCTGTATTCAACCATTATGTGATGACCGACCTTCAGATGTTGAACCTGGTTGTATTGCTCCACTTCTTGGAAATTTGAGTTCTAATATGGTAAAGATGACATCCATATATCCCTGTGGTATGAACGAAAGCAAGAGATGCACATCTGGTTTCATGTATGCGACTGTTAAAAATAGTGCATCTCAGTAGTTTATGCTTACTTTGTTGTTTACGTTTATATTTTGCTTGGTCAAGTATTTTGTTCCTAAAATCTAGGAATCAGTTGCTTAGTTGAAGTCAGTAAAGTATCTTATTGCTTCCTTAATTTTCTGGAGTAGTTAGAGTCTTTAAGAACACTTTGTTACGTTCTTTATGTATTTAAACCCTTTGCAGCATGTCAATAAAGTGTATTCAGTTTTCCTCAACTATTTCTCTTGTTAACTACAAATTGATTGCATCTCTGTTTTGTTACATGGTATCAGAGTGACTTTACCGTATCAACAAATTGCAGACATATTCACCAAAGCGTTAGGAAAGCCTAAGTTTGAACGCTTTAGAGCATCTCTTGGTGTTGTTAAACCTGAGTATGCACTAAGGGGTGGTGTTAAAAATAGTGCATCTCAGTAGTTTATGCTTACTTTGTTGTTTACGTTTCTATTTTGCTTGGTCAAGTATTTTGTTCCTATTTTGCTTGGTCAAGTATTTTGTTCCTAAAATCTAGGAATAAGTTGCTTAGTTGAAGTTAGTAAAGTATCTTATTGCTTCCTTAATTTTATGGAGTAGTTAGAGTCTTTAGGAACACTTTGTTACGTTCTTTATGTATTTAAACCTTTTGCAGCATGTAAACTGTGTTCAGTTTTCCTCAACTATTTCTCTTGTTAACTACAAATTGATTGCATCTCTGTTTTGTTACATCAACCTCCTATTTTCGTTTTGACTACCCATTACTCACTATTAATGGCATCAATATTGAAACCACGCATGTCCCCTCAATGTTCAGTTGGAATTCAACCTATTGCGGTGATGCAGGTCAGTCACTTGATCAGACTCAGTTAACTATAAAGGTTTTTGTAATAAATTAAAGTTCAATTTTTGAGGCGCTAATGCCGTAGGATGCGAACCAAGACCAAAACAGATCAACTACAATAGTGAATTCTCTTGTGGGGACATTACCTTTCAATACCCATTTGAATTAGAAAATGAACGTCATCCCAATGGCAGTTGGTACAGAGTACTCTGTAAAAAAGCAACCAATGGTCTGTCAATTCCATTCTTAAACATAAATGGTATTGATATGAAGATAACATAATTTTCATTTATGTTCGGCTACATAGCAGTGAACCAACCAATTAATTATTTCAATTGTCGCACAAATAAAAACAATGGGATGAGCATGAATCTAACAGCCACTCCTTTTTACTACTCCGACACTGGGAATTATTTTTGGTCTTCAGGCTGCGGTATTGTGTTTACCGTTTTCGACAACGTAAGAAATAAATTTATAGGCGGACTGTCCGCAACCTAGTTGTGCGAAATCTAATGAGAATTCATCTAAGACGGGCTGCATTACTTATCTTCCTTTGGGATCTAGTCAGGTACTTCAGGGTCTCACCTCTTTCTCTATAAACATGACTGGAAGACTTGATTCTAGTGATCCTGGTCTGAGAAGATCTTGCGGATTTTCTTCCGTAGTACAAAGTTCTTTTTACTACAATTTAACCTCGGAACCGCACTATTTTAATTTAAGCAAATGGACTTATGTTCCGGTGTCATTGCAGTGGAGTACAACATTATTGGGCTACTGTTATTTTCAACAAGATTCAAACCTTTCTTGGAGCAAGGATAATTCTTATTGCTGGCAAAGTTTGGGCTCTATGCATCTATGTGTATGCAGCAAGTCTTATGGTATCCCGGTCATTTCGAAGTCATGCAAAGGTGCAATTTAAAATTTCTTTTCAATATTTTATATTGCATAACTACTTATATCTAATTTATATTATTCTTCATTAAATCTCAGGAGAGGAATGTGGGGTTTTTCGTTTTCGCCACATGCTTTGTTTGAATACTCCCGGTCACCGTTGTTCATTAAGAGACTACCCTGATGGATTTGAACACAATAATACTGAATATTTGTGCCAGCCCAAAAAAATTACTTTAGCGGTACAATCAAAAAATCATCGGATGATAATAATTATAAGTATATGATGAATTCACTATTTCTTTCTTTCTTTCTTTCATTATATCTAAATGAATTATCATTAAATATGTGTTGAAATATATCTATACTTTACTGATAAAACTATATTTCTTATATGTATATGTAGGTTGCATCGCGAGTATTGTGACAATTTTTGTGGTAATTGGATTATGGTGTTTATGCAAAATGGTGAAGAGAGTAATATACATAAGGTTGAAGCGGAAAAATTTTAAAGAGAATGGAGGATTGTTACTACAAGAACAATTATCTTCCGACCAAAATAACTTTGCAAAAGTAAAGTTATTTACTTTTGTGGAGATGAAAAAGGCCACAAATTTTTTATAATGAAAATCGAATTCTTGGAAGAGGAGGTCAAGGAATAGTGTATAAAGGGATGCTTGCAGATGGAACTATTGTTGCGGTGAAAAAATCAACTATCTTAAAGGGGGGTAATTTTGATGAAAAGATTATTACAGATTTTATAAATGAGACAATAATTTTATCTCAAATTAACCATATAAATGTGGTTAAGCTTCTTGGGTGTTGCTTTGAAGATATATTTCCTCTGTTGGTATATGAGTTCATACCAAATGGGACTCTCCATGATCTTATTCATTCTGAAAATAACGAATTTCCACTAACATGGGAAATGCGTTTGCGGATTGCAACTGAAATTTCTAATGCTTTGTTCTATATGCATTCAGCTGCCTCTATTCCCATTTTCCATCGAGATGTCAAATCAAGCAACATATTGTTGGATGGCGAGTACAAGGCCAAATTGTCTGATTTTGGTACTTCAAGATTTATTGCGATTGATCAAACTTACCTGGAAACTCGTAGAATGATTGTAAGTGTAGGATATACTGATCCTAAGTACCTTATGACAGAGTTGTATACCGAAAAGTGTGATGTGTACAGTTTCAGAGTTATTCTCGTTGAACTTTTAACGGGGCGAGAGGCCTTAATCAGAGGAGAGGTACCAAAAACTTTGGCATGGTTCTTTCAATCTGCAATGGAGACGAATTCCTTATTTCACATTCTCGATCTAATTTTAGTAAATGGTGGTCATGATAAAGAAATTATAATTTATGCCGAACTGGCGAAGAGATGCTTGGATCCTGAAGGAAGCAAAAGACCAACTATGATGGAAGTAGCTACAGAACTTGAGCGGATAAAAAATTTAGAAGGTGATGTTCTTGAACCAAGTGTTCATGAAGGAACAGATGGTAACATTATAGAACCAAGTGTTCATGAAGAATTCGATGGTGACATTATGGAACCATGTTTTCATGTATTCTGCAATTTTCATGAAGAATCTGAACTCTGAAGTATGTGTTCATGAAGAATACGATGTTCTTGAACCGAGTTTTCATGCATTCCGCTGTAAAGGATTGGGGTAGACTTGGTTTGCTAGATTTGGATTTCATTTCTGTTCAGTTCCACTTTCAAGAGGCGTCAAGATTATATTCAGGTATCCTTACATATTTTTTGCATTTAATCACAGGGTAATCTGCAAAATATATGTTTTATAGTCAGAAATATTATCTAGACAATTTATTTGAAACTATTTGACTAATGATTTAACTGAATTCTTAATTTAAGTGAGTTGTGTGATTTTATCAAGTTTGTTGTATTTTCCCTCTACCAGGCCTCCATTGGTAAATATGTGCAAATACATGGGAATCGGCCCTTTCGAAATAGATGGCTTGTAGCTGCTAATTAGCAACTTGATCTGATAGCTCTATGGTTAATAGCTTCAAAATTAGTTCTTTCATTTATCATCTTTAGGTTGTAGCTAATGTTGGTGGTGCTGTTGTTATATAGCGTGTGATAATGTCTGGGGAGGGAGTTGAGGAGGTTATTCAAGTGCCTGAAACTCAGGAAGATGATTCTTTGAAGCCTGATATACAGTTGTCTGAAACAAATGGAGATCTTTCCATGGAAAATGCTGGGTTAGATGCCAACTTGAGTTCGGATGATAAGCTTTTACAGAACTTAAATTCGAGAATGAATTCCTAAAGTCTCAGCTGGAGAGCTTAAAAAATGTCCAATCAAAATGTGATGTTCCATCCCAACAAACTAATGTAAGCGAAAGGAAACTGAGCTTTCGAAGAACTGCATGATAGAATAGAATCTTTGAGCAGAGAACTTAGTGTTGAAAAACAAACACGAGCTGCAGCAGAAGAGGCTTTAAAGCATCTTCGAGAGGTGTACTCAGAAGCAGCTTGCTAAAGGTCGGAGGAGTTCATTATTAAAACTTGCATCTTATTTATATTTTGAAAATATTAAAGGAATATTCTTTGTAAAATTGGCTCAGTTGTAACCTTGTAAACCAGAAACAAGAGAAGGATCACTCTGTTTTTAGTGTAATACACGTTCTTAGTTCTGTTAAGTTTGTTCTGACCCTTGAGTATATACCATTGATCATGTTGTAGCTCAAAAAAAGATGGATCAAGAAATAAAAGAGCGTGAGGAGAAGTACAATGAGCTTGACTCCAAATTAAACCGGCTTCACAAACGTGCGAAACAACGCATTCAAGAGGTTCAATTTATTTAACTGCAGCACTTTCCTAATTTTGTTAAATTTTATATCAATAGAAATAATGGAAGGAAGGCATCATGTTTACATGGGAACTATTGTTATTTTCAGGAAAAAGATGACATTGAGGCCAGGCTTCGTGAAGTTAATGAATCACTTGAGCATCCTAAAGAGGATACAATTGTGTTGGAAGTCCTAGTTAGTTATTTTTTCTGTTTTAGAAATTAGTTACAAATTCAGTTTGTTAACAATGCTTAGTCAGCTTAGTTAGTTGAGAGGTTAGATGTTGTATATATAATGTAAATGATTGAGATGTATTTTAATATTATCCATTAATGAAATGATGAAATTCTTTATACTTAGTTTCAATTTTAACAAATTGAGCAAGTATTACTGATACATAATTTTGCATGTGCTTTTGGCAGAGAAAGAGTCTAAAATTGCTGAGATTGATGCAGAAGCTGTTGTGGAATCTATTAGAGGAGAGCTTACACATGTGAAACTTGAGCACGTATGAATCAAAATCTTCAAATAAGTAAATGCCATTAAGTATGATTATTATTATTATTCACAAATATAGTGGGTTAACATTTCTTTTTCTTATCATCCGCAATCTGTGATATTTCAGGAAAATGAGAGCTGGAAAGCTGCCTCTCAGGCATTTAAAACAAAACTGGAAGCTACTGAGAGTAACTGCATTCGTGCTGAAATAAAAGCTACCAAAGAAGAGGTTTAACTTTATCTGCAGCTCATTTTCCCCTGCAATTTATATTTGGCTCAGCCGCTAGATGTTTTTTTTTGTTAAGGATGTGAATTTGTTATTTTAGCTCAATTATGATCACAACGGAGTGCGAGCATAAATATGTAGCAGAACCTTATATGTCCTGCTTCTAGTTTTGCAGATTAGCCGTCTTAAAAGGGAATTTTCCTCTTATAAAATTCATGCACACACACTACTCCATAAAAAGGAAGCAGAACTAGCAGCAACTAAAGAGTCTGAACAAACAAAAGCGCTTGAAGAAGCATTAAAAGTATAATATTGTAACACAATATAGTTATAACTTTGTTATATACATTTCATCTTTCTTTAAAAGATAAGAAAATCATTTGTTTGATTGCTGCAGGACGTAGAAAGAGAATTGTCATTGGTATCTGCGGAAAGGTATAGGGCCCGTCAAGATCTTCATGATGTTTTAGGCAATCATGACAAAGAACTTGCAGAAAGGTAGCATCATAAGTTAAAAGCCCTGATGAGATAGCTATATGTACCTAAGTTATGATCTCAAGGAAACTAATCAAGAAAGAAAAACGGATGCCAAAAATATGTTGGATTTTAGGCTTTTGCAATGTCAGAACATTATGTTCACCTTTTCTGGTTTGAATTCTGTGCTGAAATTATTCACCCTACTTTATACTAGAGATGCAGCACTTGACAATGCCAAACAACAGATCAAAAGTTTAGAGACCAATCTTCATTCTGCTAATGCTCGCCACCAATCAGAGAAAGCTGCATGGGAAATGGACCTTAAATACTTGGAAGAAACTTGGCGATGTAATGTTTCAATGCATGCTAAATTTGCTTTTTCTTCTTTTCTCAAGTATGCTTCTGTCTTGAACTTTGAATAATGTTACATTTATGATCGATGATTTTGCAGACAGGTGCGAAAGATTTACTGCTCAAAATGATACAAAAAGAATTGGAGGAGACAAAATTACAATATAAGCGGTTGAAGGTACCTAGAATTTGATATCCAACTTAGACGATGATAGATAACTTTTATTGATTGAATTCTTTACTTGCAGGAGGAGCATGCATCATTACAAAATCTGGCTGATAGAATGATTATTGAGAAGGATAATGAAATTTTGTGACTTTTGGATGACAACAAGAATCTTCAACGATCTCTGGAGTTGAGACAACTGGTATGTTTCCCTTTTTTTTCTTGTGTAGTTGTAGACCATACCTGAAACCTTTGAGAGGTGTTTTAATTTTGTTAAATTTTGGGATTACAATGAATTGAAATTTTCAGGCTGATGAGTGGTACTACTTGCGAATATTATTCTACTTCTTTATTTTGTATTTTAACCTATTCGGTCATGGAACTCTGATGTTTACTGTTGGTCTTTTCAGCCATACAAAAACAAGATGCTTCAAGTCTAAACACCTCTGCAGCTCGAACGTGAAAATTGCCTCCACAGTCAACAGGTGTGAAGAAATCTAAACATACCCTGCTGTTTCATGAAGTGTTGTACTTGTACCTCTGATTAGTCCTCGGTGGTTATGGCAAGAGTCCGACAATGAAATGGATATTCTTTGTTTTCTTCACAAACACAGGAAGCTATGCTGAAGGAGGACCTGGAAAGATCGAAAAGGAGAGCAGGTTACCTGAAGAATGTAATCTTAAAGCTTCCAGACTCGATGTCAATGGAACCTTGCTAATTCTTTGAATAGCTCTACTACCTGTTGTAGGAATGCTTCTTCAATTTAGCCCTGAAGAGGTCATTTTCTATTTTACTGCTCGGTGCTTACTGCTTAATGGAAATTATAAAGGTACTACCGTGTCCGTACTAATGAAGAATCTCTTGTTTTATGTCGCCACAGATTCAAAAGTGTCAACAAGCCTACCAGCGAATGAAGTAGCACCGAGCCTTTCACTTTTCTCAAGATTTTCATTTTCTTAGAAGTGTAATGCAGTGATATGTTTCTAAAACATGTATGAAAAGTCTTTAATTCAACAAAGGTGATTAAAAACAATGACGTGTATATTTTAGTTTTAAAAAAATAAATTTATTTATTTATTTTTATTATTGTGAATAATATACTAATTGATTTCCAAAAACTATTTTATTTTATTTTGGAAATAAACTCCTTTAACTATATTAAAAGAAGGTATTTATATAAGGAAAAAAATTGATATACAAATCGTGTAAACTTTAGTTTACACGTGTTTTTTTTAATTTTAGAGGTTCCGGTTTTAGTTTATAGATTTAAGTTATAAAGTTTAAAATTTAAGACTACTATTTAAAATTTAGAGTATATGATTTAAAATTAGTGTTTAAATTTTACGGATGAAAAGAGATTTACACAGATAATTTAGGCTTGCATTATATAAAAAGCTGAGAATGTATTTAACTGTCAATTAAAAAGTAAAATGCATTACTTTCCAAATAGGAAAAAAATCACTTTGATACACAAGTCGTAAACTTTGGCTATGTTTGGTAAAGAGGGGTTTGGCCAAAAATTAGAGGTTTGAGGCATAATTAGAGGTTTGACCAGTCAAATCCGTTAATATTGTTGTTTGGTAAATAACGGATTGAAAGAGCGGATTGGGGTGAAACCGCTAATTTTAAAAAAGCTCATAATAGGAGCTTTTTGAGATTAGATGTTTGATATTAGAGTTGTAAAGACTCTTTTACCCTTATCAGTTACCAAAAATCTCAAAATAACCTAAATTAAATATTTTCTCACCCTATTTATAAGCTAATCCTATTCACTTTTTTCTTTTTATTATCACATATGTATTTAAATTTATTAATTAATTAAATTATATTAAAATAATTATATAAATAATAAATTAATATATAAATCATTCGAATATGTTTAGAAAAGTTATATTAAAAATAATTTTATAGATCTAATTAATAATAATTAGATACAAAATATTGATAACTAATAAACCATTCAAATAAGTATTGAATATAAACATGTCCTTATATGTCATTTTACTTGTTTAAATAATCTAACAGCTATCAGCTATCAGTTAATTTTACCACACTTTTATACAATCAGCTAATACAATCCGCTAGTCAAATCAGCTAATGCAATCAGCTATCAGCTAATGCAATCCGCTATCCGCTAATTGCCAAACAGGGCCTTTAGTTTACACAAGCTCTTCAATTGTAGAGTTTAGGGTTTTAGGTTGGGGTTTAGCAGTTTAGTGTGTAAGATGTAGAATTTAAGGTTTACTGTTAGAATTTAGAGTTTAAGGTTTAAAGTTTAGGTTTTAGGGTGCTAGGATTTATGATTTAGGTTTTAGATTTTAAGGGTTGTGTAAATTTCTTTTACACAACTTGTGTATCAAAATATAACCCTTATTTAAATATCAATTATACCAAATTGAATTGGTAGAGTCGTCATCATAATAAATCTCAATAATATTATATTTGGATTATTCAATTAATAAATTAGATACCGATAATTATACATATATTTGCGAAATTACAACATAGAGGAAAACCAAAGTTATTAATACATTAGTGTTTTGAAAAAAAATTGTTGACCTTCCGATTCCCCATGGCTTTGCCCTAACCCGCATCGACCCGTATCACCCACTTAATTTTGGTGGGTGAATTTTTTAGCAAAATTTTCTATATACAAAAGATTTCGAACTCGAGACATGTTTAAAAAAATACTAAACTGCTTACTACTTGGACCAACTTTCTTCGATAGTGTTTTAAACTTTTTAATATATAATGTTAGGTGATAACCAAGTTTTTTTTAATAAACCAAAACCTTCATTTTTACACATCAAATTTCAATGTTATCACAGGCACCGTACCATCTTCGGTTAGTACAGTGCCGTTTCTGGGCATGAGCAGGAGAAGCTCTCGCCGAGGGCTTTTTTTTATATAATATTTGATATTAATATTTAATATTTTAATATTTATTAATAGGAATGTACTCTTAAAATTTATTTATTTAACACTTATTATTATGACTCATTTTTTCCAATATTTGTTATTAGAGGCTTACTCTTAAAATTTAATTTTTCTCAATATTTGTTATAAGAGGTCCAATTTTTTCAATAATTATTATTAAGAGCCTATTTCCCCCCTAATATTTATTATTAGTGACATACTCTTATTTTTTTCAACACTTGTTATTAGGCCCGATTTTTTCTAATACTTATAATTAGATGCCCAATTCCTCATATTTGTTATTAGGGACATTCTCTTAAAATTTAATTTTTAATATTTATTATTAGGGGTCCAATAGAGAGATAATTTTTTTCAATATTATTTATTATTAGAAACGTACACTTAAAATTTAATTTTTTTCTAATATTTGTTATTAGAAACCTAATTTTTTTCTAATACTTATTATTAGGGGTCTACTTTTAAAATTTATTTTTAATATTTATTATTAGGGGCTTAATTTTTTAATAATTTTTATTAGGACTTACTTTTAAAATTCAGTTTTTAATATTTATTATTAGGGGCTAATTTTTTGGTTGGCACTCACTAAAATCTAACGGCTATGTCGGTCACCAGAGGAGCAAAGTCCAGTTCTGTATCCAAGCAAACTAAACTCCAAGTCCATCAACCCGATTCTCCACATTGAATTCACAGCCCCTACCCCGGTTTTGGCTCGAGAAATGCGAGGCGGTATCCTCCGGATCACACTCCACTGCACCGAATCCGAGTCCAGTTCGTCTGTGCAGCCGGCATGGACTATGTATTGCAATGGAAGGAAAGTCGGGTACGCGGTTAAACGCCGGCCTTCGAAAGCCGATACCGACGCTTTAAGACTAATGAGTTCGGTCATCATTGGGGCCGGAATGATTAGTGGGAAAGAACTTGATAATGGAGACAATGAACTTATGTACTTAGCTTAGGGCAAACTTTCAGAGAATCTGTGGCTCCACAGGTTCCGAATCTTTCCATTTGATTGATCCCGAAGGGAATGTTGGTCTAGAACTTAGTATCTTCTTTTTCCGTTCTCGGTGATTTCAGACATAGCAATCGTAGACGTAACAGATTATATTCCGTAACTATGGGATTGGTGTTCCAAACGGTTTTTTTTAGCCATGCCCCCCATTTTTTGAGCTGTGCTCATCAAAGACAGCGGATGCGCATTCCCTTCGGGGAGCACAACAATGGGAAAACATGTCCCCATACATGTCTGAAATCCGAACATTCGACGTGCCATACATCTTGGTTTCAAACATGCAAATTTGGGTAAACAATAATGCATCTGTGCTCTAAAAAACTGCAATTTGATAAAATCCCCCTTTCCCCACGTATGGGATAAATTTCTTGAGGTTTAGTTATAATATTATCATACTACAGCGAACGAGACATGATCGAATATTAGAAAGAGTTAAAATATTGAATTTAAAAATACAATGACTTAATAAGTATTTAAGCTCAAATTTCATGCACCGGCGGTGGAAAGAAAAAGTTTTCACAAGCGTCCTAGTTTTAGGGATTAATAATTTAATCTAGGGTTTAAGAATCTAAAGGTGTAGATTTAGGGTTTTCAGGGTTTGTTGTTAGAATTTAGAGTTTATGTGTTAGAATTTATGGTTTAGGTTTAGGATAATATGGTTAGAGATTTAGGTTTTAACATATAACCCTGAATTATAGCCAAAAACCCTTAAATTCTAAACTCCTAAACCTAAAAAAATAAATTCCTAAAACTTTAACCTTAAACTAAATTTCTAAAGCCATAAAATCTAAATTTTTCCACTTTTTGTAAGAAAATCGGTATAATTACGAAAACTTATTGTTTCCGGAGTCAGTTATGGTATAATCTTAGTTTTAAGAGGCGTTAGGCGCACCGAGGCGCCAAAAGTCTCTTGAGCCGAGGCGCTAGCGCTAGGCGAAGGCGAGCGCCTTTATATTAAATGATATAAATATTATTTATATCAATTTAAATATAAATAAACAAATAAAATGAAGATGAAAAAATATGTATATGATTTTTATTAAGTGATGAAAATAATTAATAAGAATATATTTACAATAATTTATAGATTTAAAAATTATTAAAATGAATATTTTAATATTAATAAATTTATATTACTTGAATAGGTAATTTTAATATTTTATTTAATTTACTAAATATTTAGAAATAAATTTTATTTTATTAAATTAATTTTAAAATATTCTACTCAATCTAGACCAAGTCTTTGAATCACAAAAGTAATAATATTACTGTTTAATAATAATAATAATAATAATAATAATAAGTTATAGTAAAAAAACCTAATTTTGTTTTAAATAGATAATTAAATAAAAAAAAGACAATGATTCACTGAACTATGTCATCAAAACTGTCATTAAAACATTTTTTGGGCTCTACAAGAGCTATAAAATAAATTAAAGAAAAAGGTTTTACTTTTACTAAACGCGTTGTTATTGGAAAACAAATAAATGAAAATTTACCATTTATGCCTAGCCAATTGTACTACAATTAAAATGTCTTGAAAAATGAAACACATTAAGAATATTATAAAGAATGTTAACAGACGAAAAACACTCTGCCTCCCCTTTCTTCTTCAACTCGAAGAAAGAAAAAATTAAAGAACAGAGTACTAAAAATCAGAGAAGAAAAACAAAAATTATAGATGGAGTTTCTTGTTATTTTTTTTTAAAGACGCTAAAAGTGTTACGCCCAGTGCCTTTAAAGAGGTGCACGCCTCCCGACGTTTTACTGCGCCTTCGGTACTTCGGTCCGCCTTTAATGGCAGAGGTGTTTTGTATGGTGCCTTCAAGCATCCAACGCTTTAGGCGCGCTTTTTAAAACTAAAGGTATAATTATCTTTTTTAATCATAAATCATTTATGATAAAATAAATTTGTATAATTTTGCATCCATAATTAAATTTGTTTATGAATGAAGAATCGAGGACTGGGTTGAAATGTTATTGTGGGCTGGTTTTGATTCCTTGTGCTATTTAAAGAGCGTGTGCAAATATTGTAGTAACCTGCACATGGAAGAAGGATCTATAGATTACAATTTAAAATGATACCGGATGTTTTAGGGTGACACGTCTTAAAATGAGGCGCAATTGAAATTTTTACAAAATTGTAAAAATTTCGGTATATGCTGGTTTTTTTTTTTATAAAAAGTGTAGAAATTTCAGTATATACTGAATTTCTTACAAAAAAAATTTAAAATTTTTTGAAAGTATAAAAATTTCGGTATATACCGAATTTCTTACAAAAAATATAAAAATTTCGGTATATATTAAAAAGTCGATACTGAAATTCTTATAATTTTTATAAAAATTTCGACTGCATCTCTTTTTAACCCCATTTTAAAACGTCTCAAGTTAGAAAAACCTCAATTCATTATTCATTTTTATAACTAGTTTTTTCTTTCTTTCTAATTTAACTTAATATCATATTTAAAGGGTTAAAGTACACTGGAAGTCCTTGTACCATATCAAAATATTCATTTTAGTCCTTGTACCTTTGAAAGGGACGTTTTAGTCCCTGTGCGTTTAAAATACTTCCGTTTTGATGCAAGCCGTCAATTTCCCGTTAAATGGAGGCTGATGTGGCTTAGTGAAGGCTGATGTGACTTATTTGACTCGATTCAAATAGTCCAATTATTTGTTTTCATAAACCCATTTAAATTTCTTAATACAAAATTACTAAAAAATCAGAATTAAAAAATCCCAAAAAAATCAAAAAGTATGTGAAACTCTTGTGGAATAAAATCCCTTAATACAAATCCTTAATTTAGAACCCTAAAGTTTGAAAATCCCTAAACCTTCGCCAACTTAAGCAAGATGAGCAGCAATCCAATCTTCGCAGAACTTTGCAGCATACTTGAAACGTGTAAGATTTTCGGTGAATCGAAGTGGAATAATTCTCACTTATTGGAAATAGAATCGGACAGCATGCTGGCAGTGTCTTGGATTAATGCTCCTATTGCCGTTCCCACTATCTTTAATGACTTAGTCAAGGAAATTAGAGCATGGAAAGACAAGTGCAGTTGGAGAATTGGGTTCGATTACAGAGAAAAATGTGTTTCTATCGTCACAAAAGATAATTTTAATTCACAAATTCAATAGCACATATCAGCTGAAAAATTGATTGATTGTCACTAGTAGATGCACGAGCCTTCTTTATACTTGTGATATTCTAATCAAATGTATACAAGACAATTTTTTTTGTTTCAAACTAAATTAAAATAAGGAAAGTAGGAATAAAAAAAAACACAAATTTTACTTTCATGCTTGTCGGATTTGATGATTGTGCTTCTTGGCTCATGGAGCATTTAGTTCTATTGTGACCTTCCAAACGACAAATACTACACTTCATGACTCTTTCAATCCTAGACATCTTCGACTTCTTCGGACCTTCAAACTCTTTTCTCCTCCTCTCCTTTTGTGGTCGACCATGTTTCTTCCTACGGGTTGGAGGCAATATAAGCTCAGAGTTACATTTAGGCCAAAACATAGAACCTTTTACTAGATGCAACATATGTTTATATGCTTTCAAGTAATCGTCTTTCCTATAGCAAGCCTATAAATAATCTTTTGGTCACCTCCTTCATAAATAATGGCACTGAATGCATGAGGGCAAGACACTGCTAATATCTCATCCTCGACAAGTGTATGTAGAATTTTTTTAAGCAAACCGTGTAGCTCTCTCGAATATTGTCTATACTGTTGGCATAGAAGACCTCATGATATAATCCCTCATTCCATTCGACTTCCCCAAGACACGAGACTTCTCCAACTTTGCCAAAATTTGAGGTCCATAATCATTCTTCCAAGTCTTTACTAATTGTTTATTCTTAACCAATCTAAGCATAATATATACTCGAATATCCTCTTGCATCTAAGATCATCTCGTTGAATGTCTCGTACATGTTATTGTCAACGACATCACACTTGCTGAAATCAGAGAAAAACTGCTTGTGATCATTACAATGGGTTCCAATTCTCCCTAAGATAGTCATGATCAGCAGTCTCGTTTTTCCTTTTCGAAACTTCCATATGCTTTAAGAACTCTTGTTGATTTAGGGATTTAGCACAAATCCAAAATAACATCTGATCATTCTCACCTCTTCCCACAGCTGTAAGCGACAGACCTTTGATCAACCTTTTCAAAAACCACCCATCTAACTTTGATCAACCTTACTTTCAAAATATTCACCAACACACCTAACTTTTGTCTGACTAAAGCTCTTATATGTATAGCTTTCATATATGGCATTTTACTAAACTTGGATGCCATCACATTAGATGTCACTTTATTATTGTGAATGGTAGGCGAGCAAGAATGTTCAGAGATATACATCTTAACCCTGAATTGAGGCTAGTATCTCCCATTGACAACCATTTGCAGCACAATGCTTATTACAGTTTTGAAGGAAAATATGGGATGTTGGGATGGAAGAGCTCAATGCTTAAACTTTTGAAGGCTTATTACAGTTTTATGTCCTGTTTTGCAGTTATATTCGTGAGCTAAAAAACATGATGGACAGTGACAGATATGGTGAAATTAAATATGGTAACTTGTGACAAACAACCACATCCTACATATATTTAAACATGAGTATACGGATATAATTCTTAAAATATATGAAAAGATTTGTATTAGACCCGTATATACTCGTATACGACACTCATTTTTTTAGTCCGAATAACAAACAGTGTCATTGTTTGACAGGATTGAACAATCTCTACTCTATGTTATTAGGCTTCCGAATTTGCCAAAATGAATGAAATGGCTGTTTTACAGAAGTAAAATTGGCATATCAAAGAGTATAAAAATAGGGGGGAATGAAAAAAGCTGTACACGATCGTCCTCGTCACATCCGAGTCTCGAGCAATGCTGTCTGTCATGATATTCGGCACTGATGGAAGTGGAACCATACCAATGCAAGTAAAAGCCATATTAGGCTGTTGAAATTGTTCTTCTGTGAATTACCTGCACGAGTGTATGTCAAATATGCAGTTCAGAAATGGAAACGCGGATGTCGGATACAGCGCTTCGCTTAATTGAAAACAGGGTTTAGAATATTTACTGAATGGAAGATAGTTGTTCCTAATGTTCCATTCAAAATCCCAGTGCTCTCTGTCATTTTTGAGAGTCCAATAAGTCCAACCAAAGGAAGCTGCATTATACACCTCTAATTGAGCCTTTCCAAAGTCTTGATACTCTGATTGTGTCCCATTTGTAACATTCCACTCATTCACCCACTCGCCTGAATCGAAGCCCGAACAAAAACGCATAAACCACATCAGGAAGCACGGCAAAATGCCTAGTGATAACACACGTAGAAGCTTACGGAATCGTAAAACATGATCTAAGTTGATAGAGTTACCAATGAAAACAAGTGGACCGTCCGCAGCACTCAAGGCTTGTACCTGAGGTTCCCTGCTCTTGTATATGAACTGGATATTATCGATAGGGCTCAAGGTGACGAAATATGGGTCGAAGAGGTTGTAGTAATGCAAATCCACCACTACGTTGTGGGAACCTATATCAGCCTTATAAAGTTCAATCGGATCTGCATTGCCAATTCTCTGGCAAACGATCACGTACGCTGACGGTGAGTGTTTCCGCACGATTTCATACCCTTGCTTGTAATACGGAACTAGAATATCCAATGAAACTGATGATGCAGATGGTTCATTTAATAGCTCAATTCCGAGTAAGGCCGGATGATTTGCATACCTGCAACAAACAAGATGGTTCAATGGGATTTAACTTTACGTTGCCACAAATCTGCAGACACCAGCTGATAACTTGTTGGGAGTTACCTGGAAGCTAGAAAATTTATGACATGCAATGTCTGCGAAATCGATTCCGATGTAGTCCAGCCTATCGTGCCATCTCGACTAGCACTATGTTCCATTCCATTTTGGGAGCCAGGTGCTGCATGAAGGTCGATTATGCACTTTATCTTATAGGCCCTGCATTGAAATGTCGACATACTTATCAAGTATAATGAAGATTCAAACCATAGCATTCCAACAAAGAGAAGCGAAGTAAGGACTTACTGTGCCCATGAGAACGCATTATCAAGAGCTGCTAATGTTCCTCCGACAAACGGGGCGGGAGGATTCGGATCATATGCAATCCACCAGCCGACCGGAATCCGTACGGTATTTATTCCATTTCTATGTAAAAACTCGAAATCTGCTGCATTGATAAAAGATTTTCTATGCGTCTGCAGTTACATTGAAAAAGAAGTGTTAACTCAAGAACAACAATGAAATAGATTGCAGAAAAAAGTGATTACGGTACCTCGAGAACCTCTTTCGCCTTGCTATATCCGTATCCATTGGCAAGCTGATAATCTCCCTGCAAGTTATTTGCTACAATCGACATTTCGAACGTGGCTGCATTATCATCCCATCCCGGATTTCCCTGGTAATCCGCCGTCAGCTGATTATCTATGGAAGCCTAAAATATAACAAAAACAACACATTTACATCAACTTTTACTACTTCAAATGCCATAGACCAACTCAAACATGAAGAGCTTGAGTATAATACCTGCAGATAGGCTCCACCCTTTGTTTTAATATGAACTCGACCGTTGTTATTTCTTTCGATCTGAAATGTTTCCATCGAGGAAGCCGATTTTGCAGTCGCGGATACCGTGCATCCGTTACCGTAACACATTAGAAATTGGCCTTGCGTGGTGCGGAATTGAAATTCGGATTCAGTAACTCTCCATAACTGCATTACAAGCAAGTTGTTACACAACAAAACAAGAACTTACATCGATAGTCCGCACAAAACGGAATATAACAAGAACTTGTATGGGGGCTTCTTACTGTAAAAATTTCCCATGAAGATGCAGAATCTCTGTTAACTGAAATGTCCATTCCACCTCCATTTTCAGCACAAACATATTTCTGCAATTTCACAGACTTGAAACTAACTTGTGTTCCATCCTGCATTTTTCAATGTCCATAAAAACATATAATCAGATTATTTATTGAAAAAAGAATTAAAAAAAAAACAAAAAAACCATTTTTTAATAAAAATACTCACAAGCATGTCTGCATTTGGAATACCTTCAAAAAGAGAAGGCTTAATCCAACCTTCTAGAACCAACCACCCTCCTAAGTTCACCCCTCGTACTTTAGAATCTTCATCCAACCCTTCCACTTATCAAATTAAAACAAAAATTTTGAACAATTTATTGTTTGTTTCTCAAGAAACCAAAAGAAAATATCCAAGGAAAAAGGGAGCTTTATGGAACATACCTGAAAATGCTACAGAAAAGATTAGGCAACAAAAGAGTGAAAATGCAAACACCCATTTGCTAAAAACAAGTTCCATGAAGAATGCAGCCCTTCAAAACTGCATAAAACAGAAAGAAAATAAAGGAAACAAGAAGAAGAGAGGTTTCCCGGGAAAAGAAAAGGAAAATCCATTTGGGAAGAGAGAATATTTTTGTAATCCCTTCCTTACGAATCAATCTATACCAAATCAAACCTCGTAAACAATCATAGTAGTAATATTTAATTCTTAAAGTTGGGTTTTTGCATTAATATATTGCAAAGAAAATCATTAAAAATTCAAACTTTCCTCCAAGGTGAAGATAGAAAAGAAGAAGCCGGTTGAAAATATTGAGCAAAAGAAGAAAAGAACATTATTTTGCCAAGGAATAATGAGTAAAGAGGGAACCTGAAAGCATTTTAATGTACTAAAACCCAAAAAGGTTACACTTTGCTTAAAGATTTGGTTTTTAGGAAAATTGGTTAAAAGTATGGCTTTTTAAGCACAGTTTTGGAAGTTGAAAAACGCATTAAAATCATATCTTTACAATGCAATATTTTGGCAGTTAATTGATACTAGAACTTACTGAAAGCTCACAACCTTGTCCTTAACTGACTAACTGGTCACTTCACTAGAATTTCTTTTAAATAAATAAAAGAGTTTATCAATTTTTATTTTAAGAATCTTTTAAATTTATATTTTTTTATTTAAAGGAAATGGCCAAGGTCATTACGTTGGACTACATAACGGATTTTTCTAGCATGCGGCCGCCTAATATACGGCTAATATACGGCGTTACCGGAAACATGATAAGGTATATAATGTATTCGGTAAAGCGGTACCGGATATGTTGATATGAAATGATGTATCCGGTAAAAAACAGTAAAAAAATGAATAAATAATGGTAACCGGTAATTTGAAGTTAACGGTCAGACATAAAAAACCGGTAGCGTCTAATTTGTTATAATGTATTCGGTAAGCGGTACCGGATATGTTGATTTCGAAAGTATCCATACTTTTGAAAAGTTTAACGATACTTGTTATCAATATATCCGGTAGTAGGATAACATAATAGGTAGCCAATAAGAATCGATACCTTATACAAAATTATCGATATTTTAATAAAAACATTGGAACTGGTTCAATTGTGGGTCGATAGTATGGATACTTAAATAAAACATATGGATAGTTATATTAAATGTTTCGATACGTTTATTAGAAGTATGTATACTTTCTTTTACTTGCAGGCAAAGTATGAATACTTATATCAAATGTTTGGATACTTCTATTAGAGGTATGAATACTTTCGAAAAAGTATGGAAAATTTATAAAAATTATGGATACTTCTATTAAATCGTTTATATGAATTAGAATGAAGGAAAAAGATTACAAAAGCAAAAGATTAACAACAAATTAGACGGCAACGGAAAGAAAAAAAGAAATTGAGAAGAAAAAAAAGACTCCTCCCTTCAAGTCCCCCTGCCACCCATGGAACTTGTTCCAGCACCAGCTTGCTGTCCAACCATCTGTGCATATGGTCGCATCTCAAACTTGACCTTTTGGTTGCCTAATGAACAAATTTTTTTTGCATAAGTATGAGCAGAAGTGTATCTTGTTATTAATAAAAGAAGAAAATGATAGAGAATTCTAACCTTGGAGATGGCGGTTGAAGATGTGTATGTCTTCTTTTTCAGCCATGTAACCATATAGTTGGCGCTGGCTGGAAGGAGGGGATGGAGCATGACGTTGCCAAGCATCTAACCCGAAACCTTGGGCAGCAAACTGGTTATGCAGACGCTGAGCATCTAGATAACCTCTTGCCGTGCTCTCAAAAATTAGAAGGCTCATCCCACGATGGCCTTTTGGACCGTATGAATGGCGAGCCTTGGCAACAGCACCATAGGAACTGAAATGGTCGAGAAGCTGTTGGTTTCCCATACCAATCCACTGAAGCAAGCAGAAAATTTAAAAAACAAGTTAAGTATTAAAATATAATATTAATGAAAACATAATTCAGAGAAGTTATATAACTACCTTCCCATCTCCATCTCTATGAAGCTGTGTGTTCATAATCATCACCATGGGTGGCCAGAGTATTTGGTGATGAGGTTCCTGGTTGCTTGAAGGCGGGGGGTAGACAATAGCAGCATCATTAATCAGACCACTCCATTGGCCTGAAGCTTGACGTTGAGGTTGAGGAGTGGCCGAAGTACCCCTTCTTCGCAATTCCTCCTCCAACATCTGACTCAGGAGGCGATGAATTTTTAGCTTTTCTCCTCGTTTGGTTTTTGCATGGGTGAGTAGGGACTGAAGGCCACCAAACGACTTGAAGGCACCAGGACCTCCGTGGCATGCTGGACACAGCCATTTCGTAGTAGGGTCGTTGACAGAGTGCATTCGATCGAAGGCCTCGAAGAAACTCCTAAAGCATTTGCTGGATTTCAAAGCCTCGTGGCTTAGTTGTTCGTCATTATCAGAATCTGAATCAATATAGAAATCATCATCACTGTTTGATGATGTCTCGAAATCAATCTTCCTCTTTGCCAAAGGCTGAGGATTTTTACCCGAACTTCTTCTTGAACTCATTGTAGAATAGAAGATTGTGAAAGAGAACTGATTATAAAAGTAAAGGAAAGGGTTTAGTAGATTAATTTGAAGATGTTGTGAAGAGTAAATAGAGGAGTTGTTAATTTATAGGCAAATTCCGATTGGGAGGGAAAGTGATAATGCTTGAGACTGAAAAGGCAGAGATTCGTTCGTTCTCCTCGTTTCCCGGGTTATAGAAATAAATGAGGAGAAGGTACATGAACAGAACGGTGCATGTGATACGTTGGAAAGACGCAAAAATGAAAAGGTAGAATCAGATTCATTCTTCTCCTCGTTTCCCGGGGTTATAGAAATAAATGAGTAGAACTAGGAGAACTACCCAATAAATGAAGGTCATGAAGGGTGCATGCGTGATACAAGTGAAAAGACACGATACTGAAAATGAAGAATCAGATTCGTTCCGGGGATAATGGGTTTCAGCTTTATACAGGATGAGCAGTAAACGGTGCATGTGATACAAGTTAAATGACATAACACTGGAATGCAAAGTTGTAGAAGTGTATAATGAAAACGGTAATAATAAACCGGATACATTGATGTAATGAATAAAGAATACAGTAAAAATATACCGGAAACATTAATGTTTTTACAAACGTATCGATAATTACATTAAAACATGGAAAAAAGTATCGAAAATCTTGTTCCCATTAAGCTATGGCAAGCCTTAAGTTATTGTTAATTATCGATATTTTTGTAAAAGCATCGATATTTTCGAACGATATTCGAACCGGAAACATTGATCTTCTCTCAAAAGTATCGGGTTTTTTATTAATAGTGTGTAAATCGTATCGAAACTGTTGTTTCAGTATGCAATTGGGATCCATATGTGAATTAAAAGTATCGATAATTGTTTGCAAGTAGAATTAAAGTATCGAAAATTTCGACCATAATTGCTAACGTAGCATGTAATTTTACAACAGTATCGAAACATTTTCAGAAAGGGGGAATAATGTATCGAAACTTTATTTGGAGGCAGTGGACAAGTAAGGGATAAAGGATGAAATAAGACGTCATATAACATAATTGGAAGATAATTTCAGAAGTTTATTGTTAATCTGAATCATCGTAGTCAGTGGACACGTCTGAACTTAGGTTTAGTTCTTCGATCAGCTGTTGTTTTCTTTGTCGACGCCTGTACATAAAAAGTTGCAGCTCGTCCGCAGCCGCATCAACATCCGGTGAAGACTGTGCGTGTTCAGTGTTCGGATCAGGTTGTACGGGTGCAGACGAACTACCTTCGCCGGCGTTGACGTCGTCAAACTTAACATGTAAATCGACGTCTGTAGCTCCGACGGAATTGAGGCAGTCATACATGTTACGAACGTCTGTTTCGTTCGTAAGCTTCATAACGTAGTGCGTTTCGTTTGCTGACGGTGTTGGGATTCGACATTCCATGGAAGAAATATGTTTGTCGCCGTGTTTACTAACCTCGATTGTTGTCAACTGTATTAAATCTTTCAGTGACATTTTGGCGGTGATTGTTGACTGAAAATGAGTATCGAGAAAATGAAATGTTGCCTGAAATTTTGCCATAAGGTGAGCAAAAGATTTGGTGTTTAGAGAGAATTTGGAATGAGTAAATGATGGTGGAATTCGTGGGTATTTATAGGAAAGAAAAACACCACATAAATAAATTTAAGTGGAATGAAAACTTTAATTCGCATTTCATTTAAGAAAACTTTCAACATGTATTCTTTAATAAGTAAATTCAGAGAATCCTTTGTGCCTGAAAGTATCGATAATTTTATAGTAACCGACAGAAAGTATCGATCAGACTCGTGTTGTTATGATGGAATTTTACAACAGGATCGAAACATTTTAAGTACGTTGGAAAAATGTATCGAAACTTTAGTTCCAGTAACCTCGGACAATCCTGTGTGCCTGAAAGTATCGATAATTGTTATCGTGAAGGACAGAAAGAATCGATATTTTCGAGCAGATTCGGTAACGTATCATGGAATTTAACAAAAGTATCGAAACATTTTCAGAAAGGGGAATAATTGTATCGAAACTTTAGTTACAGTAACCTATGAGAATTCATTGTTTCTGAAAGTATCGATAAATTTTATCGTGAAGGACAGGAAGAATCGATATTTTCGCGCAGATTTGGTAACAGATCATGGAATTTTACAACATGATCGAAACTTTTTCAGTAGGCGGGGAAATTGTATCGATAATAGACTACAATTTATTGCACGTTAACTTTGTAGGAAGGAAGAAATAAATGCTCTTAATGCTTTCAACAACCATCAACCACCACAACCTACAGAATTTACTACCTGAAAATGAAAGCAACACAACGACAACAGAAGTCATGTGCAGGAAAAGGTTGGACCAGTTCAAAAAATCGTGTTTAAGAAAATGGAAGGTACTCCATCCAACGATGTTAATGGTAGCGGGAATTTGCAAGACGAACAGTTGACCGTTGATGATTCGGAACGGTTGGTAGGTCAGCTCTTTTTTTCACGTGAGGAAGCATAGAATTTTTACAAGGTATACGCAATAAAACATGGTTTTAGTGCACGTCGAGGAACAACACGGCTGGATGGCGAAGGAAATGTGAAGACACATGAATTTTGTTGTTCAAAAGAAGGGTTTAGGTGTACGAAAGTCGAAACTGTTAATCGTCAACGATCTCATACGCCACTCACACGAACAGGATGCAAGGCCAAAATCGTTGTCACAGCAACAACAACAAAAGATCAGTGGGTTCTAAGTAAGTCTTTCCACGAACATAATCATGCATTGTGCACACCTTTTATGACACCATTTATGCGTTCAAATAGAGGTGTGACTGAGGCTGATGTGGCTGAGGCAACAGCGTTGAAAGATGTTGGTGTAGGTACATCAAAGGTAATGAAATATTTCATGAATCAGGCAGGGGGATTTCATAATGTTGGATTTACTAGTAAAGACCTGTACAATGCACTTGATAGAGGTAAAGCAAAGGAGCTTGTCAATGGGGATGTGAATGCACTCATTGCTTACTTTGATTACAAGAAAGAAGATGATCCGGGTTTTTTTATGACATACTCCACAGATGAATCAGGGGCATTGCAGCATCTTATTTGGGCTGATTCAACATCGAGATCAGATTACACTTGCTTCGGTGATGTTATTGCGTTCGACACAACTTACAAAGGTAATTACTATGCACGACCAATTATGCCTATTGTCGGTGTCAATCATCACCATAGCACAATAGTATTTGCTACTGCGATCATAGCTGACGAAACGACTCAATCGTTCGAGTGGGTGCTGCGAAATTTTCTACAAGCCATGATGAATAAAGCGCCTCTTTCAGTTGTGACAGATGGGGATAGGGCAATGCAGAGGGCTATCAAATGTGTTTTTCCTTATGCGAAGCACAGATTATGTTCATGGCATCTATCTCGTAATGTACAAGCTAACATTGGTGACAGCAAATTTAGCACATCATTTAATAGATGTATGAGTTCGTGGTGGACAACCGCTTTAAATGACCAAAATAGTTAAGCTCATTTAATATAAGCTATAATTCACTGCATGTTGCATCATATTGTTTTTATGAAGAATAAAAATTTAAACTCCTGGTAATTATTTAGCTTCTGAAGTAATAAGAAACTTAAAAAGTCTATGACCGAACCGTGATCCATCCATTTTTGTTGCATGCTAAGTCCATGTTGACTGTTCTTTTATGAACCTGACTTTTTTTATGTGCGCATGTGATGTCAATAGCATCAGCATTGGATCTGGGACAAATATCCAAGATAATTCCCTTGTTCATGTTGCAAAATCTAACTTGAGTGGGAAAGTTTTTCCAACTATTATTGGTAGTAATGTTACTGTGGGTGAGTAACTTGTCCTTTAAAGCGGTCCTTTTTTGCAGTTTTAGTTGAGGATGTAATTACTGATAAAAAAATGGGCAGGTCATAGTGCTGTTTTACATGGATGCACCGTTGGCATGGGGGCTACCCTATTAGATGGAGTTCATGTTGAGAAGCATGGCTTGGTTGCTGCCGGAGCTCTTGTGAGGCAGAACACTAGGATCCCATGTGGAGAGGTTTGTGGACGCTTCTTCACTGACATTCGAGGTGTTAATCTTGCTTCAAATTTAATAGATTCTAGATAAATATGAAAGGTAATTGTGTTCTTTTTTAAATAGACACACCTGGTCTCTTGAAATTAGATACATTGGTTAGTACTCTGTGTAGACAACATGTAGCAATGGATCAGATTTATAGGCAAAATGGTAGAGATTGATGTTGTAGTGGTTGCTTGTACGGCTTTGAAATGGAAGCATGATTCAACCTGCATTTCTCATATCAGTTAAATATAAGATTAAACCAAAGGAAATGAATTGATCCAGGTATTCCCTACCAATATTAACAGATCTTGTCGGGGAGGTAACCCAGCCACATTCCTAAGGAAGCTGACGGAAGAAGAGATAGCCTTCATTTCCCAGTCAGCCTTAAATTATTCCAATTTAGCACAAGTTCATGCAGCAGAAAATGTCAAGAGCTTTGATGAAATTGAATTTGAGAAGGTACTGCCTAAGAAATTTGCTCGTCGTGGAAGTTGAAGCTTTTAATTTTTGGGGAATGGGTTGTAGTGGTGGGTTATAGCCATTGATTTAATTTTATGGGGTTTTAGTTTTATAATTTTTGGGGAAGATGGTGAAAAATAAAATTTTGAAAGTTTGGGGGTTAAATTAGAAACTAATTTTTTAAAGTAACGGAGACTAACGGCTAAGGGACCAAAATAGAAACGATTTTAAACGTAAGTGACCAGAATAATCGTTTTTGAATTCTGGTGACTAAAATAAAACACACCCTAAACAAAAGGGACCGCTGGTGAAGATTACCCTATTTTAAATTTCAAACACAACCAATAAAAAATCCCCTTCTTCCATTTTGAACAAGGCCATTTAATAAATACCCACATTTCTCTTCCTTTCCTTTGCCACAACCCCATACCCAATTTTCTTAATTAGGCTTCTAACATAAGGTTCAATATCTGAGTCTGATACCCGCTTTGCTAACTCAAAATTTAAGTCGTTATAAATTCGTCTCTTTTAACGATTTTCGATTGATGAATCTAACTAACATAATTATTTTTCTACCGAGCTAAGCAATGACCAGTCAATTATTTCTAATTTTAATTTTAAGTTAAATGTTCATAAACAATTAAACAATCAAAAACATATTCATAAATAATAAACAAACACAATATATAAATGTTTTTTGGAGTATAAAATAATTAAACATAATATTAAGAATTACATTATCAATAAATATAATAAACACAAATATTCTTAAGTATTTCTATAGAGAAATATCAACTTTAGATAAATGAACTAATAAATAAATTTATTATGAACATAAATAGACCGAGTATATTTGTTCAAACCTTTTCATTTAATAAAAAAATATTTTATGTCCGTACTTAGGATGGACGATAATATGGTAAAGGGAGCCATGGCCTCTCCAAAAATTTTAAAAAATCAATATTTAACCCTATAAAACTTCTAATTTTCTCCCTCAAAATTTTTAGAGTTTCTCATTAAATTTCATATTTTCCTTTGAATATTTTCAATTAAATCCCCCAAAATTTAAAAGTTATCTAAAAATTGAAAACCTTAGTGAGACCCCCTATATTTTTGAAAAGTTTAAATTGAGTCCTTCAAAGTTTTTTTTAAACAATTAGTTTAAGTAGGTCCTCAAATTGTTTTAGCAAG
Organism: Hibiscus trionum; assembly: GCA_030270665.1. NCBI lineage: Eukaryota > Viridiplantae > Streptophyta > Magnoliopsida > Malvales > Malvaceae > Hibiscus > Hibiscus trionum. Next base: position 22,759,610 of record BSYR01000025.1, read on the forward strand.
ATCCACCACTATTCCTTCTCGTTTATTTAACATCCAAGTTCAAAATCTACTATCTTCGAATTTAGGCTCCGTTTAGCGGAGCTATTGGAAAGCTGGGTTAGATATAGAAGCGACGTTCTGGGAGAAGCTGAAAATTTCAGCTTCTCCAACAGCTGCGTTTGAGGCCAAATCTGATAGAAAAACGGGGTGAAACAGCGCAAAAATTAAGGCGTTCGGTGGAACTTCTCCGTTCGACTGTCAAAAGCTGCGCCGAACAGAGCCTTAATCAATTTTGACTCCAAATATAATTTAATACTTAATAATCTATTCAGTTATACCATGTTAATCGAAGTACAGAAACCTGAAAACAAGCGCGTAACAGTAACGCGCCCCCAATTTTTTCTCTCTTCCAGAATCCCCGAGCCTCAATCGGCGGAGTGCTTCCCTGTCCTGGTGCTATTGAACGGTGTAGTATCTGAGCGGCTCGACCCCTCAGACGGCTGTCGTGCTCCGGCGGTGCAGGTTTCGTCCCCAGAGGTGGTTTGCTCATGGCGTTTTTCTGGTAACGGAGGAGACTTGGAGGATGCGACTCTATTTGTAGGGCCGGTTTTTTGGAAGTGGGTCAGCGCGACGGCCAGGCTTAATCACAAAAAACCAGTTTTCCAACCCAAGTCATCATGCATCGAACATTTTGAAGCTGTGTTGTGCGGAAGAAAACAACGAACCTCGTAGAATCTCCACCCCACTGTAAGATTCTGGTCTCTTTTCTCTCGCCCGGTCGGTCCCGTGTCGCCCCGTTTTCTGGTGATAGTTCTCGTTCTCCCCCCTTTACGCCCCGTTCATCTGGTGACTAATCCCATTCTCCCCTCTCGTCGCCCCGGTTCTTGTGGACTACCCCTTTCTTTGGTCTTTGAATCTGTCTGAATTGATTTCTTTATTCTGCGTTTGCTCCGCTTGGGGGTGAATTATGTTGCTTATATAAAGTAGGATTGTTTGTGAATTCTGTTGAATTTGTCATCTTGGAAGCTCTGTCTTCCCTCTCTGGCCCGTCTTCCTTGTGGGGGGCTTTTCTAAGATCAGATACAGGTTTTCTGTGAAGTTTGGTTTTAAATTGCCCGAAGTCAGAATCAGGCTCGGGCTGGAAAGTAGAGGTTGCGGTTGCCGTTTTCCTTCTCAAAGGTCTTTTGGTGAAGCCTTGCAAAGGAAGAAACATGTCAATTCTTGCGTGGAATATTCGAGGATTGGGAAATCGGAAATCTGTGAGGGCTCTTCAAAACTCTATTATCAAGATCAAACCGACTATCATCTTTCTCAGTGAAACAAAACAGAAGAAACGCTACCTAGAAAAAATAAAGATGAAGATGAAAATGGATTATTCCTTCTATGTGGATCCACAGGGTCTAGCGGGGGGACTTGCCTTATGGTGGAGCTCGGAAGCAGATGCCACTATTCTGAAACATGATCAAAATTTCATTGACACGAAGATTAGTACTCGAGAAGGAGAGTCCTGGTTCAATACTTTCATATATGCCCCCCCTAACAAAGAAAACCGTCAAGAATTTTGGAAGAATCTTTCGAAGCTTAGAGACTCTTCACAGGACAGATGGGTGATTATTGGTGACTCTAATACGGTTGTGCGTCAAGAAGAAAAAGAAGGAGGGAATCCCTTCAATCCCTCGGAGGCAAAGTGGTACGAAGACTTTGTTGATACCTCAGGAATGATCGAGGTACCTATTAAGGGTGGTAAGTTTTCCTGGTACAATCAAAGAGGGGGAGAACACGCTATCCTCGAGAAGCTGGATCGGATTCTTTGTTCCCCAGAATGGAATTTCACCTTCCCTAAAGCCATGGGAGTAATAGAGATAGCAACCGCCTCTGACCACACCCCTATTGTCCTCCTAACTAAAGGGTTATCCAGGAGATACAAAAAAGATTTCAGGTTTGAAACCAAATGGCTTTTGGAGGAAGACTGCCCCCAGACAGTTGATAAAGGATGGAACATTGAACCTGGAGAAAGAGTGACGTCTAGGTTCCGGAGGAAGATCCATAGCACCAAAAATACTCTGCTGAAATGGAACAAAGAGAAAATGAAGAAGAGAAATGAGAGAAAGCAGAATCTGATGGATGGTTTATCAAATTTTCAGGGAAGGAAGCTGTCAGAAAAGGAATTAGAAGAATATAGAAAGTTGAAGAAAGAGATCGATGCCGAATGGGAAAGCGAGGAAAGATATTGGCACCAAAGATCTAGAGTTAACTGGTTAAATTGGGGAGACAAAAACACTAAATTCTTCCACGTTACAACCATACAGCATCGAAGGGCTAACTCAATAGTCAAAATTAAACAAGGGAATGGTTCTTGGCTGGAGGATCCGGAAGAGATAGCCACTTATCTGCTTCACCACTTCCAACAGGTGTTCACGAAAGATCATTCCGTTGATTTTCTTCGACTTAAAGACTACATCCCCAAGGTTGTTACACGCGAAATGAACGCGGCACTGTGTAAGTCAATTGATGAGGAGGAAATTAAAAAGGCAGTGTTTGAGATGGGGGCAACGAAAGCTCCGGGCCCCGATGGCTTTCCCGGATGTTTCTATCAGACCTTCTGGAATACTGTGAAGGATGACCTTATAGGGATGGTTACAGCTTTTTTCAGGGAGGGCGAGTTGGACCCCACAATCAATAAAACCAACATTGTGCTTATCCCAAAGAAGGCAAGCCCCACTGAAGTCTCCCACTTGAGACCGATCATTTTATGTAACTTCTCACTAAAAGTGATTACCAAAGTCCTTGCAACCAGACTTAAGATTTTTCTTCCGGATCTCATTCCGCAGCACCAATCTGCATTTGTAAAAGGCAGGTCAATTCACGATAACATCATTCTGGCAAATGAGGCTTTCCATGCGATAAAGCGAACCAGAAAAGGAGAAAAGGGCTTCATGGCACTAAAGATTGACTTGGAAAAAGCTTATGATAAAGTGGATTGGAACCTTCTTCAGTTTGTTATGAAGGAAATGGGCTTTGATGACTGGTGGATCAGCAGAGTAATGAGCTGTGTCTCGTCAGTTTCTTTCTCTCTGGTGGTTAATGGTGAACGTAAAGGAGCATTCAGAGCAGAAACAGGGGGATCCGCTTTCTCCCTTCCTTTTCACCTTCATCTCAAGTGCACTCTCATGGATCATAGAGAAAGAAATTGAAAAGGGTCTTTTCGCTGGTCTGAGAATTAAAAAAAATGTCCCATTCTGAGTCATCTATTGTTTGCGGATGACTGTCTTGTTTTCACAGAGGCAAATGGAAAAAACTGTACAGGGCTACTACAGATCCTCCAGCTCTTCCAATCATCCACAGGTCAGACCGTAAGCCACATGAAATCCTCTGTTTTCTTCTCTCCAAATGTAAGCAACAATCTCAAATCTCATCTCCAAAATGTCCTGGGTTTCAAGGCAATGGAGGAAGACTCAAAATATCTGGGTCTCCCTTCTTTTTGGGGACGAAGCAAAAAAGAAGCTTTGGCCTTCATTCGCGAACGTGTTTTGAATAGACTAAGAGGGTGGAAGACCAAATTCTTGACTAGTGCTGGAAAAGAGATTCTCATTAAAGCAGTGGCTCAGGCTATTCCCACCTACGTGATGCAGTGTTTTCTTCTTCCGGTCACTTTCTGTGATGAGATTAGCTCCATTGTGGCCAGATTCTGGTGGAACAATTGTGCTGACAAGGAAAGAGGCATACACTGGATCAATTGGAAGGATCTCTGCAAGCCCAAAGAACAAGGGGGAATGGGCTTCAGGAATCTCAGATTGTTCAATAAAGCTCTGGTCTCTAAAATTACCTGGAAAGTGATTAGGAATCCAGAATCCCTGTTATCTCAGGTACTCCGAGGAATTTATTTCCCAAATGGGAATATTTTCGAGGCCCCAAAGTGTTCAAACCCCTCGTGGGCATGGTCCGGAATAAGAGAAGGGATTAAGGTTATAAAAAAGGCTCTCTCTGGAGAGTCGGAAATGGCAAAAGCATTTCAACCTGGTTCGATAACTGGATTCCGAAGGTCAAGGGTTTTAGACTTACGACCCTTCCACCACAAGGCTTCCCCGCCCCTTCCGTTTGCTCCCTTATAAGCTCCGACTAGACTTGGAACGAAGCGAAAATATCTAAGCTTTGCTCTCCTTCCGAAGCAAAGGCGATATTGACAATCCCGATTGGAGGTCCAAATGTACCGGATATCCTCATATGGGCCGATAGTAAAAATGGTGAGTATTCGGCCAAGTCGGGATATAGATACATGGAGGAGGAGTCCCGGGATAATTTAAACCCTTCTTCAAGTGAAGGCACCTTGTCCAAGAAAGAACTATGGAACTCAATCTGGAAACTAAGTGTCCCGTCTAAGATCCGATCCTTTTTATGGAGGCTCTGTCATAATATTGTCCCTACTAAAAGTTCTTTGAGAGCCCGACTGCATGGGAATCTAAAGGATCAGGACGTCTGTCCCCACTGTGCTCACCCTGAGGAAACGACAGAGCATTTGTTGTTCTTTTGCCCCTTCGCTCAAGCAACCTGGAAAGCATCGGGTTTTAACTACTCTCCTGCCGAAATTGGTTTTCCCGAATTCCCCAAATGGTGGTGTATGTTATGTCAAGATCGGAATCTTGATCTTACTAGCGAAGGATGTGCCCACCTTGCCTTCATTCTCTGGAGCATCTGGAAAGCAAGGAATGCTTTGGTCTTTGATGGGAGAAAAGACTCACCCTGGGAGGTTTGGTTAAGAGCAGACAGAAATTTCATGGAATTCTAAAAAGCAAACAAGCCGGACTCCTCAGAGAAACCGAAAGATGGTTCGAAGAATGCCAAGTGGACACCTCCTCCTCCAGGTGTTATAAAAATCAACTGCGACGCAGCTTTCGACCATGGTACAGGGAAAGCCTCTATCGCAGCTGTTTTCTGAGACTGCTCGAGCTCTTGTCTACTCGGGGTCTCCGCTCAGTGTTGGGCTCCGTCTGTTGCAGCTGCAAAAGCCTACGCAATCAAACTTGGGCTAACGTTTGCCAACCTTAAAGCTCTTACACATGTCATCGTTGAAGCGGACAATAAAGTAGTTGTCAATAGGCTGACCTCTGGAGATTTATCGGATTGGGTCACTTCAGCCATCGAAGAAAATATCAAGGAATCGACCAAGCTGTTTGAGTCTTGTTGTTTTTCTTTTGTGGGTCGATCTTGTAATCTGGCAGCTGACTGGCTTGCCAAGTTCGCGAAGACTGAACAGGACCAAGTAGTTTGGAACCCTGCAGTCTTCCCACCTCATGTGTTATTCTCTTAATTTGCTTTGGTATGAAAGTTCTCTTGATGAAAAAAAAAATACCATGTTAATCACACATGACACGTTATATCACGTCATCGTGACATCATCACATAACAAAATATATTGCCTACATCATTGTCACGTCGTTAATAGTTAACGACACAGTAGAATAATTGAATCTAAAACATAAATTTAATGGCAATTAAAAGTTCAACGATATTAACAACACAACCTCTATAGTTTAGTGATATTTGGTTAGTTTACACTTAAAATAACAGAGAAAAATTACAGAGGATCGGTTTCAAGAAGAATCAGCTGATTAATTAAGTAATAGGTTTTGTAGCATAAATAATGTCATGTTCTTTTTATAATAGGTTTTGTACCAAATACTCGCATTTCATAGCTTTTCCACCTGTTCCAGAACTTTGTACAATGCAGTGTTTATAATGGAGATGCAAGCAATGCTAGTAACTGCTAAAAAGTTTAAAATCATTTACAAGAACCGGTATCGGCCACCGGCTTGAACCTGTTAACAGTTTCAAACCCTTAAATATATACACATATTTACATGGATGATTGTCTAAATGTAAGCAATAGTTTCAAAATTAGATGGTGGCCATGTGAACACCTCTCAAATGGATATAACAATCATCACTGCTGCTAAAGAACTCTAAACATACCCAGCAAACATGCGTCCCGCACTTACATTCGACGTGGTTACACCCATCGATCTTCTCAATTGTATATCCGCATACAGGGCAAGTTTTTACCTGATCTTTCCCCTTGCACCACTCTTTCAAAGACGAATCAGGGTCTTCCTTGAACTCTCGGTACTTCTCACATGACAGATACGGATGATATTCCAGATGGCACCCAGTACAAGTCTCGGCATAACATGCTCCACAGACAAATGGCTTGCCGGAAGTGTCGGGATCAGAAACGCGGTAAACAGAGGGGCAATCAGGAGAAGGGCAAAACCGATAGGCACCCCCACTGGATGCAACAAATGCACCCAAAGAAGCCCTAAAGAGTTCCTCTAACTTCTCAGTTGACAGCAGAGACTTCAAATCAGTAAGCAAAATGGGAGCTTTACAATATTGGTGAGCACAGCATACAGGAAAACTATCCAAGTTTCTAATGGCGGATTCGCATTGCTCCACCAAACATAAACGACAAAAGAGATGTGAACATCCTTCGAGCTGGTAGCCATCTTCTACTTCACACAAGCAAATGGGGCACGTGACTTCACTATCAGATCTCTTGGCTAAATCTCTGCCTGCCTTAGCAATCTCGAGGATGATTTCTTCTACCTTTTGCTTCATCTCTTTGTCACCGCGAATTGAAATTATATGATGTCGGGTATTAAGCATAAATTCAGCCCCAGGTATCTTCTCTTTGAGCCCATTAAGGTCTGGCCCAAACTTCTTAACCACTTCCTTCATCATATCCGGAGGCAGACCCCGACCACGAAGTCGGACCTCAAGCTGCTTGCTCTCGTGGTAGGACAAAAGAGATTGAACCAATCTTTGCTGGGCTACAGCAGCAGCATCAGAAGAGCCGAAGATTCTCACATTGAAACCATGCCGGTCAAAAGATATGTAGGTTCTTGTCTCTCGTTGCAATGATCTCATTAGATTAATGCCATCTCTAGAGAACAGGTGCTGCAATATGGAAGGAGTGAGGCTGGCATGTTTTACGGTCCTTCCATTCATTAGCTCTTCCACCGGCCTTCTCAACTCTGCCACAGTTTTGGTGGCATTGGCGGATATTCTAACCCGACATGAACCATTTTCATTTTCCTCCAGGAAGCAATCTGCACCTGTAAATGATATATTGGCAATTTCAGAAGAAAACATCTAATTACCTTGACCATTTTCAACATTAAGAAAACAGATTGGAGAACAACCTTTTCATAATTTTGGTATTTATATGCTAAAATGCACCTCGTAATCAATTTTACTTTCACCCAGGTTTGGCAAAACTAAGCATCTAGAGTGCAGTTTAATTAAAAAATAGTTTAAAACCCACATAACCGCATTAAAATCCCAAAAGGTGATATGAATGTCAATCCAGTGTTACAAGTTTGAAAACAACCCAAAGCACAATTGATTAACCGGAAAGAAACGGAAGGAAAAATAATTCATATTACTGGAAACTATATGCTAAACAAGAAACTCGATGACAATCTCCTGCGCGAGGCATATTTCTTCACACCCAAGCACAAGCAGTGACATGCATACTATGTTACTTGGGTGTGAGTGTTGAAGTAACAAAGAATGCATATATGATTCATGAACATGCACAAAGAACATTGAGACAGAAACAGAAAACTAATAATAGTGCTATGACAGTTCAAGTACCTTTTACATGTCTGAAGCTTGCTAGCAAAGAATCAAGTTGTTTCTTAATAACAGCATAGACAGAAGAAGAGCAGGATATAGAACTATGAAACAGTTGCTGGCATCTTATCTTCTGCCATGAAAGACATCCAGGTAATACTTTACCCTCTAGCTGTTCTAAAGCTTTTGCAGCCTCCAAATGTAATCTTCCATCAAAGGTGATCATCGCTTTCATGAAAGTCTCCTTTGGTTCGGGCTCAAAAACCTGAACCTGACAACAGTTAGTATAGGGATTCCCTTTAGGTATAAAGGGGGATATTTCTCTGAGCAGTGCCTCCTCACAGGCATCACATGTTGGATTTTCCACAGCACCTCCTCTCACAAGAAAAAAATCATGGATTTTCCTTTCTGTTGCCGAACATAGTATATCCCAAATTTCAGCTTCAGAAAGCTCTTTGTCAATTCCCTCTATCAGGATAGAATCACCACGATTCCTGCTAACTTCACAACGAACATATTTTCCCGCTATTACTAGACAAGAGAAATCATTCAAAATGTCCCCAACATCAACCACATCACATTTAACAAATCCAAACCCTTTACTGACCCTACGAAGCCAATGAACTTTTGCTTTGACAGCAGGGAAAGAGAACATCTTATGATCACCCCCAAAGGAAGTTTGCGAAGGAAGTACCTTCAATGCAGAGCCAGCAAAGTTGACCCCGTCCAGCTCAGCAGCTTTTCTGGCAGCATCAGGAGTTAGGAACGTTATCTTTCCCCATTTTTCCTTTTCATCTGTTTCCTTCCCGCTGGCAGGAGATTTATGGACAGAGCAAATACTGCCTTTAGAATATTCCTCAAAGAACATCAAAAGCTCCTTATCATAGAAGGCATTAACATTTGAATGGAATACATCAACAGTCAAATATCTTTTATCAACTTCAAGATGCTTAATCTTTGCACCAGCTCCAAAAAGTGCTATAGATGGTGAGGCTTTCCGTCCATGAAATAAAGGTTTCTCCATGCATTCATTAAGCAACCATTTCTTTTCACATTCCACCACCTCAGTTACAAAGTCTAGAACCTTCTGCATGTCCAATGATGAAGCAAACAGCAGAATCTCCTTTTGGTCAACATTGACTTCAACACCAACCTGTTCATTCATACAAGCAGTCCTAATCCGTGATGAAAGACATTGAAGACTGTGGTTAGATTTCCCACAGAATTTTTTTAATAGAGTACTACCAAAACCAGTTATTGTCTTCACTTGCAACTTCCGGCTTTCCATCAGAGAGGCATCAAACAAGGGTGGAGGATCCAGAGTGGCCAAAGATTCAAAATCAAAAGCAGTTACACAGACCAAATAATGATTATTGACAGATAAGAGTTCACCGAAGACAACCCAACTTGGCTTCTCACCAAATATCAGCAATGAACATGAAGGATGCAGTTGAACATGTTGCCCGGTCAATGCCACTTCATAACCAAGTTGATCATGTCCAGAATACATGGCTACATTTTCAGCCAGGGAAGAAAGTATAATAGACTTCAAAATTTTATCACGTTCAGTAGACTTATGAGGATCCCATATTAAGTAACTTGGAATAATAACAGCAAGCTCCTTTTTCAAACAAATTTCCAATTCGAAGACTGTGTCTTGGCATCTGCGCATTGATTTAGCATTTATGCTGTTTTCCCAGCACCATTTATTTTTCATGTAGGAAGGGAGAGCTTCCCATTCCTTGTACACAGATAGCAGAGTGAAGAGATCACCATTGCGGTGGCAAAATTGCACCTTAAGACAATCAGCTTTTGCTTTATCATCATCACTTCCCACCCTGCAAAATATGCTACTGGCATTTATCATAACAGCAGCAAGAACGAGGCCCTCCCTACGCAGGCCAAAATGAAAGCAACTGAGAATTAGTTTACCAAGACGAGGCTCAACCCCCAATTTTACCAAGTAGTGTCCATCATCAGTTAATTCAAAAACACCATTTTTTACCACAATGGCTCCCAACTGGATGAGATTCCTGGTTGCCGAGTCAATGGCTTTAGGACTAGGTGCATCAACAAAATCAAAACTCTGAACATTCTTCATTCCTAAAGCAAGGATCCTCAGAACTGCAATACCAAGATGAACTCTATGAATCTCGGGCTCCTGATTAGGGGCCATCAACTCAAAATCACTTTCTGTGTATAGTCTGTAGCATCTTCCCGGTTCTGTCCTCCCAGCACGACCAGCTCGTTGATTGGCAGAACTCTGGCTGATCCAGCAGACCTTGAGAACATTCATTCCAGTGCCGGGTTCAAATTTACTCTCCTTGACCATACCAGAATCAATCACATACTTGATACCAGGAATTGTAAGCGATGTCTCTGCAATATTTGTTGCAAATACAATTTTTCTTTTCCCAGGGTAGTTCTGGAAAACATGACATTGCTCTTCAAAGGATAGCTTTCCATGCAATGGTAACACAACTGAATTTGGAGCTTCAAAATGATCACAAGCCCATTCTACTTCCATCTGGGAAGTCAAAAAGGCAAGAATATTCCCTTCTTTCTCTGTTTTGTGAACCTCAGCAGCCATCCTCAAGACATTAGAAACATATGTAGGAATCATACCAGAACCAGAGGTTCCCTCTGTTGCACATGGAACATATTTAATATCAACAGGAAAGTTTCTCCCCTTCAAATGAAAGATTCCACACCCAAAAAAGTAGTCTGAGAGTTGATTCGCATTAGCTGTTGCAGACATTATTACAAGTCTTAGATCAACTCTTCGGCCAAGTAAATCTTTAAGCAATGCCAAAAGAAGATCAGTATTCAAGCTTCTTTCATGGGCCTCATCAACAATGATGCAAGAAATCCCTGACAAATTCCTATCATTCATATAATGCTGCAGCAAGCAGTGGTCAGTCATATAGATTACCTTCGATTCAAACTGCTGAGCAGATGAAAATGTCGGATAACAAATGACTGAATTATCATTGTAGCACCCAATGCTTTCTTCTCTGACTCTTTTAGCTAATGAGATGGCAGCAATTTTTCGTGGCTGAGTACATACAATTGACTCATTTCCAACGATTCCCGAATCAGAAAGAAACTGAGCCAGCTGGGTGCTCTTTCCTGAACCAGTCTCTCCAATCAACACCATGATCTGTGCATTTAATAGTTATAAGTAATATAAGAAAAGAACAGATAGAATATAAAAGGGCAAAGAGAATATCCTAAAAACCTTGCAGTTGTTATCTCCAAACCAACTTTCACATTCTTAAATTGCATAAATAAGGTTTTACACCGCACACAAAATATATGATGGTAATACAAATGTATCTGCCAAAATACATCACAAAACCCAAAACAAAGCTGAAAATAAAACAGAAAAATGGTATGAGAAATAAATGATTACCTGTTCACCATGTATTCTAGTAAGAATCTCTTGCCTGTGAGCATAAATGGGCAAACCATCTTCCAACCTCCTACATTCCCTCAAAACCAGCTGATGAATTCTCTTCCAATTAAGCTTTCCTTCAACCCTGAAAACCTCCACACCTTTATCATCTTCCTCATTCCCTTTTATTACCCCATCTTCCAAACACCTCAACAAGCTCACCATCCCTCCCTTAAACTCCTTCAACCGCTTCGAAATCGTCAATCTCTCCGCCATTAGAGCTTTCTTCGTGTCATCCAACTCATAAAACTTACTGAACGAATAATTCCTCTTACCCATTTGTGCAGACAACTTAGCGATCTCATCAGATTTCTCGCTGATTTTCTTCTGCCACTTCTTAACCAAATTCCCTTCCATCAATCCCGCTATATGGCTCGCGAAAAGGGTTTTGAGGTTTTGCTCCAGTTCCACCGCGTCGGAGGGCACTATGATGTTGGAAATAAGCTTGGGGGTATAATGGTGGGACCCATCAAGGCGGGAACGCCACAGATGGAGAACTGAAGAGAGGGTTTGGTTCCATTCTTGGAATGTTAGGGAAGCTGCGATTTTCCCAGTGGTGAAGATGCGGAAACTTTCGGGGGACGGGTCGAGTTGGGAAATCAGGGTCTGGAGGCTGTTGGGTTCGGGAGGGGAGGGAGAATAGTCGTGGAGGAGTTCAATTATGAAGTTTGGGGGGCGGAGAACGTTGGAACCGGTGGAACCAACGGTGGTGGATGGAGGCGGAGGAAAACGGCGACGGTAGTGTGGGTTACTGGCAGCCTGAAAACTGGGTACAAAACGGCGGTTGTTCGGGTAGCTAGGGCGGCTGTTGTTGTGGTGGTGGTACGGTTTATGGCCACCCGGCGGCGGCGGGTGGCGGTGGTTGGAGGATGAAGAGAAATTATTCATGGCATAGAGAAGACGAATCAAAATCTAGAAAGGCAAAAAGAGTTTCAGGTGTTTTTTAATTTAATTTCTGTTTGTTTAAAGCAGAGTGAGCAAAGCGAGTAGAACTAGAAGAAGACAAAACAATAGAAGAAAATAAAACTTTTTTATAATTCTAAAATTAGAGTTTTGTTATGAATATTTATCTAGGTCGATGTCTATCATGATTAAAACTTTATTTAAGTAAATAAAATTATTTTATTATTAAAAATATTAACTCATTTAACTAGAGTTTAATATAATATTATCTCATTTTATACGTCATAACAGTCTTGATCTAATGGTTAAGTATCCCTTTTATGTGCCTAATTGCTGAGGTGTTTAAATCTTCTTAGCCAATTTTTTTTCTATTTATTTTTTTCCAACATTGTAACATTTAATAGAAACTATTGTCAAATTTCATGTAGGTGAAGAGATTGGTCTAGCGATTAGGGTATTTGTTTTTTTATTAAAAAAATATTACATTTTCAAAATAAATATCGAAATTAAAAAATCCACACAAAATAAGAACTATAAACATCCTTGATTATTCAACTAATTAGAGAGGTTAAAAAATTATTATATGGTCCCGGGCTCACTACATCATCTGAGGTCTATCCACTAAAATCAATTAATTAATTTTTATATTTTTCATGTTATTTTTTACAAGAATGAATTTTCACTTATTGCCGTATAAATAAAGGGTTAGGCTATTGACAGCCCTAAGGGCTGTCAATAAAAATACTATAAATTCTTGTAATTAATGTTTTTTTGATTTTTAATGAAATATAGTAGAATGTAATTAATTACATTCCTAAAAAGTTGTGCTTCATTAATTTAAAAATTTTAATTTAATTAAACAATAAAACCTCAAATTTTAAACCACAAACCCTAAATTCAAACTCCAAACCTCAAACTTAAACTCTAAATCATAAACTCCAAATTCTAAACCTCAAACCCTAAACCCTAAACCTCAAACTTAAACACTAAATTATAAACCCTAAATTCTAAACCTCAAACCCTAAACCCAAACCTTAAACATGACCCATAAACCCTAAACATCAAACCCTAAAACATAAATCATAAGCCATAAACTCTAAACCCTAACCCTAAATCTAAATCACCAAACCTTAAACTCTAAACAATAAACCATTTTAAGTGAGTATTAATTACATTAAACATGATTTTTTAGGAATGTATTTAATTACATTTTATTAGATTTTATTACAAAGCAAAACAAGCATTAATTATAAAAATTTATAGAGTTCTTATTGACAGCCCTAAGGGCTGTCAATAGCAAAATCCATAAATAAATAGTGTATAATTACATAAAATTTAATTATGAATGAAAAAATAACATGTAAATAAGCCGGATCATATAATAATTTCTCAGTGAGGCTGGAGTATTTGCTCTTTATGCGGCTGATTGTAAGTTCAAATATCCATCCCCTTAATTTGTTTTTATAAATTGGAAAAAATCGGAAAGATTATGAAGTGGGGCCATCCGTACACTTGGAATAAGATAAAGCCGCCATTTATTATTTTAAAATCCATTTCCCTACATATCTGATATCTCTTTATAAAAGGTTGTCTGATTATTTCATTATTATTATTCTATAATTTTTTTATTTTTAAAATCTGTTAGAAACTTTAAATTTATGTAATATTAATTTTATTACATATTTATAATTATGCAATAACAATAAAAAATGGTGTATTGACCACAATATGGTCCTTAAAAAAATTTCTTAAAATATGGTCCAGGGAAAATTATTTCCAAATCTATGGTAGTTCATTATTCAAGTCCGAAGTCGGAGTGTCTTCTATCCGACTTTAAACAGTGTTTATTCAAGAAAAAAAATTAAGGTTGAAAAATAGTTTGAAGATGGAGAGAGGATACCCCGACTTTGAACAGTGTTCATGACTTTTATTGTTTAAAGACGGATTACAAGCAATTCGACTTTAATTATTTGATAAGAACATGAGAAAAACATTGTTAAAAAACGGATTGCAAGCAATCCAACTTCTAATTTTGCTACAATGAAAAAGCATAGTTTAAGAAATAAAATGGGAAGGAACATAGTTTGAGAGAAAAATTTTGAAGGACAATATCTGAGTAAAAACACCATAAAAATTGTGATTAAAAATGAAATTGATATACTCTTGCAACATTTTATGAGCGAGGGAGGTAATTGGTTAAATACATAAAAGGCTTATTCAGTATAAATTTTAAAACTTGCACAAGTATTATTTGAAAAATGGCATAAAAGTATAATCCTCAAAATACATTTAAAAAGTTAAAACAATATTAATTTATATGTGTATTATACATATTCATATTCAACTCTCACGTCTAATATATTTACCACAGCTTTTGATTTTGAAAATTCTTATGTTGCTTCGCTTTTTATTTTTTCTATTCAAGCCCTTAATACCGGCGAGTTTAGAACGCAGCTAAAACAAGTTTTAAAATTTGTTCAAAAATTAAAAATGTTGAACTTTTTATAATATTTTAGGTTGATTTTTCGTAATTTTTGACAAGTTTCGATACTTACAAAACAAGTTTCAATACTTGTTTTTTTATAACAATTTAGATTCTTAGATAAAGTATCAAAACTTGTCAAAAATCACGAAAAATTAACCTAAATATCAAAAAATTTAACATTTTAAGTTCTTAGACATGTTTTGAAACTTGTCGTTTTTTAGCCAACCCCTATACTCACCCATTCAATACATGTCCAAACATGAATATAAGAATACAACTTTAAAATATTCTCTAAAATCACAAAGAAATGTTTTATTATCGAATACGAAAATATTACCCCCAAGAAATCCGGAATACATGGGAAAAAACGTGGAACAAATAAAACATGCCCCTGTTCATTACAAACTGATTAGGTTTCTAAATTAGTGTAAAAAATTAAATCACATAATTAACTAATATTTCGTTCCCAAATCATCATCCCAAAGTGTTGTTATCAGAGCAGAGCTACATGAAATTACCAACTCAAACAACAAAGCAAGAAGCAGTGTTGCAAGTTTACTTCTGAACAAAAGTATGCCACATTTTTTGCTCGTTTGGTCTCCTAGTATCTATTGTCGTCTTTAGTTATTGGGGTCAATAACGGAACCCTGCCGGAAATGGCCAAACCGTAACCTTTAAGCCCGACATACTTTGCTGGATTGTTTGTCATCAGCCTCATCGTATGAACACCAAGATCCCGTAGTATCTGCAGCAAATTGAATGTTGCATTCAGGCATTTAATGGCACAAGCATGTGGACAAAACGGTTAGTACATTAGCATTTGGTACAGGTATAACAACATGGTTGAACTTCGGATCCGAATGGACAATGTGGAATAATATGTTAAGGATTATAATTTATAACACTATAACATTAGCATGTTAGCAAAGATCCGACTTCGACTGAAAGAAGATTCATTATATGATGCTTCTGGAATAATAGAACCTTTAATATAAGAGGTAACATGAGCGAATAACTGTGATGGATAGAGAAGCAAAGCATAAATGTTACCAAACAAATTGCAGAAGAAAACTTACTTGTGCCCCGATGCCATATTCCCGAGAACCAACAGGTAACCCAAGCTCCTCATTGGCCTCAACTGTGTCATTTCCATCATCTTGAAGGTTGTATGCACGATGCGTGTGGCCTAAACCGATCCCTCTACCTTCATGTCCACGAAGATAAACTAATACACCCTGCCCAGTAGCCTCAATTTGCTTCATTGCTAGTGCCAACTGGTTTCCACAATCACATCTGGCCGACCCAAATATGTCGCCAGTAAGGCACTCGGAATGCACCCTCACAAGAATATCTTGGCCATCACTGATTTCACCCTGCATGTTCCACAATCCAATCAACGTCCTACTCATACAACCTAGTCATATTGATAACAGTTCCTCTGTGTTGCTAATGACACAAAGGAACAATTTATATCCCCACCAAAAAAAGTAAGTATACAAAAGGAGAAAAAAAGCATGTAATGAGTAAAGCACGGTGGAATAAATAATCTTTAACTTAGATTGAAGCCTTCAGTTAAATCAAGACAACAGCTGACTCATACTTTATGAAAAGCCTCCAATCCTTTTTCCACTAATGTTCCAAAAGGAATCTCCTTATCCCCAGATAGGGACATGCATATTTAGAGTTTCCATTCTATAGTTAACACTATGGTCAGAAACAGCTCTTTCTAACTTCCAAAACATATGTTGTCTTGATTATTTAAAACCCGAATTTTGCCCCTCCATTTAGATTTTATAAGTTCCAAAGCCAGTGTCGTCCTACATTTGAATATGAGGTAGTTTCATTGTGGATTACCTACAGCTTATTCGTAGGTTCAAAAGATCTTCGAAATCTTGTCTTCCTATTTATTTCCACATCTCAGTCTTTGTGCCTAATCTATTCACATACCTTCCGAAAGCTACTGTCTAAGCTCTGATTTCATCACTAAAATTGCAAAAATAAATAAATAAATAAAGGACTATTGGGACAGAGGAAAATCTGAGGTCTCATCTTGAATAACCAGCAGAACAACTCAAGTGACCGTGCCATAACATGCAAAAGGACTCATAATGCTGTCTGCATCAGGAAATATATATGCCCGGGAATGTTTTTATACATTACCGACTACTAAGACATGTTTTATGACTAGCAACACAAACAAGTGCATATTGACAGTGTTAAACACAAAGGGGTCAACATCATAGAAAGTAAACAATAAAAAGTGCATCGTCTAAGAGCAAGATAATCTACATGTAGCTTCTAACAAAGTATCAAAGCGCACACATAAATTATAATACCTTTGAAATCCCAGATTTAAAGAACTGGTTGTCAGACATTAGTGTTGCATACTGAACAGAAATATGAAACAGACGAAAGTGTTGAGCATTGGGATTAAATGCTTACTTTAACCATTGCAATGTGCTCAATCCCATCTAGCAATGACTTATAACAGTATGCTTTAAATGGGCCCCACATCGTGGGTATCAATGCACAAGCAGCCAACTCCACCAGCCTATCTCTTTTCCTTCTATACCTGTCAATTACAGTAATATAAATAACTTCACAAGTTGGATTAATTAGATAGTCAACAAATGGAAAAAATGCAGATGAACCCAGATATAAAAAAGTTGGTCACCATTCCAACAGTCAATTATTACCTTCAAAAGGTTTTCCCTATGATCAAATCAGACCCTGATAAACATGTCCAGTTTGTGATGTTGAACATGTTTTCAACACGCATACTTAAAAAAAATTAAGAGTCAAAGTAACACAGAAAGACAGTTGGAAGAACTTATAAAAACAAGCAACAATAATTGACCGCCAAGTTCAACTGCCTTCTCATATTTTCCCTCATTTTTTGGGATCCTATCTATAGACCATTTGAATAGGAGCAGGAACATAAGAAGGAAGTAGTACCAACTCAACGAGGTCAATCTTCCTTCTTCTCTTATAGTACATTATGAGCACAGATATCTGGTCTATTAAGCTGCAGGTCATAGTTTCCCCATTACATATAGAAGAAGGAAAACCTGGCAGTTAAGTTTTTAAACTATTTCACAAGCCAAGTATCTATACTTTGGTTTAAGGAGACTAAAGTGGTAAGAAGAGCAATAAAAGAACCTAACTTTAACAACACCAGCACCCTCAATGAAAAATGCTCTCTTCGATATACCTGATTAGATCAGCGATAGAAATAATCTTCAATTTTTCAGCCTGTGCAAACTCACGAAGCTTTGGCAACCTAGCCATTGAGCCATCATCATCCACAATCTCACATAAAACTGCCGCAGGTTCTAACCCGGCTAATACAGCTAGATCAACAGAAGCTTCTGTGTGCCCAGCTCTTTTCAGCACCCCTCCCTCCCTGTACTTCAGGGGAAAGATATGACCTGGGCGGTTGAAATCTTCAGGTTTTGAGTCTTTAGATGCCAAAGCCAGTATTGTTGTCGCCCTATCACGAGCAGAGACACCTGTTGTTGTACCATGCTTTGCATCCTGCATGAAATCAACACAGTTGATCACAAAACAAGGATACAGAAATTTTAAATTAGCTATAGAAAGCAAGCGTACAACATTGAAATAAGAATCCACCATTAGCAGAAAATTATCATATCGTAGTCGAAACCTGCGAGTTTTGGTAAATATAAAAGGAGTAGCTTTCACATGTACTCTCTAATAAAGCAGAGGACATACCACTGATACAGTAAAAGCTGTACAAAGTTTTTCCTCATTCTCCTTCTGTGTTACCATTAATGGTAGCTCCAACCTCTCCAAGTCTTCAGCTTTCATGCTCACACAAACAATTCCAGTTCCATGCTTGACAATAAAGGCCATGGCCTCAGGAGTTGCCATTGATGCTGCCATTATCAGATCACCCTCATTTTCTCTATCTTCGTCATCTACAACAATTACTAACTGCAATTTTTCCTCAATTAACAGCGTGATCATTCTTCTAAAAGAATATCAAATTCAAACATGAAACTAGGACAAACAAACCTTTCCTTGACGAATATCTTCAATGGCTTCCGAGATGGAAGCAAACCCTTCCGTAGGATGATCCAGGTCATATTCATCACCAAAGAAACTGCCAGTCATAGGAATTATTTCGGCTGCAAGTGTTCCGAAACCTATGGCATCAGATTGTATCTCAATCCCAGTTTGCTGGTCAACAAGTCCATTGACAAAACCAGTCTTCCCAGCAACAATTCCATTACCATTATGATAAGAAGACACATCCCCTTCTCCAGATACCAAAGCAGCTCTAACTTTACCAGCACCCTTGAAGCTCAAACCCATCTTTCTTGTACAGATACTTGCAAACAAAACACGGTTGCTTCCGTTTGCAGTAACAATCTGATTCCCATAATTGTACCCTCTAAATTAAACAGAAGTGAAGAAAAAATCAACCCTGTATTCTTAACACCAAAGAATTCTAGAAATAAATACATTAACAACATGGAAATCAAAAAGTTATAAAAGATGGATTCCAAAAATTATATAGGCTGTGTTATAAAACACATATGAATGTAAAATTCATTGTTATACTCAAACCAATGGACTTGTTAGATGAATATTAACAGTGAATTTGAAATTCTATCGATATTTGAGAATATAAAGTTCATTTATTTATCTCAAATTTAGAATCATATTGAATTTCAACTACTTTATATACATATTGTATGCATATCAAATTTACAATTTATAAAGCAACTGAAATCAAAATCCAAATATACAAAACCATGTTTCCTATAAGAGCTTAAAAACAATTGTCTAATCTTTTACAGATTAAGCACAATTGGAAAAAGGAAATTGTAGAGAAATGTGAACATTGTGGACAAGATTTAAAGGGAAATAAACAAAATGAACATACTGTAAACTGGAGATAGCCATTGAGGAATAATTGGGATTGACGAAAGCCATTATTAATGGTTCGAAAGAAGTTTTCAGCCTTTTATTGGCGTATCGTCGCCATAACCACCGCCATGAAAAAAAATAGTTAAGGAGTCGAGGGGGAGAGAGAATGGCAAAAAGCGGTGAGTTTTGTGTGGCTGATTCAAGTTTTGAGCTGACGTGGCTGCCAGGAACCTTTTTTTTTTTGGATTTTTATTATCCTTTTTCGTGTTTTTTCTATTTCAGGCTCTCTCTTTTTTCATTAATTATTAAATTTAATTACATTTTTTTAAGTTATTACCATTTTTATAAGATCGTTGTATTCAACTTGAACATAAGCTCGTGGGAAGGAATATTTTGAGAATCCCATCATTGGGAAGGAAAGCAAACTCAAAGGTAAAATCCCCAAATCAGGAACCCTAATTTTCCCTCTTTTCTTTTCTCGTTCGTCATCTCCAACCTATATTGCACTAATACAGATAGAGGACGGAGACGAAAAACTACAATTTTTAAAATTACAGAGTACGGAAACGGTAAGAGTACAACATATAAAAATTAAAATTATAAATATATGTAAAAAATCATAAATAAAATATATACTTCATAGAAAATTAGAAAATAAAATACATAAATAAATCACAATAATAAAGTATCAAATCTCAAGATTCCCTTTAACTTCGATCAAATGCATTCATGTAAAACTCTTAATTTTATTGACAAAATAACTAGCTCCATTTTATTTCCAAACTATTCAACACTACCAAGTACCATTGCCTTTAA
The DNA here is from genome assembly GCA_030270665.1 of Hibiscus trionum. Classification (NCBI taxonomy): domain Eukaryota; kingdom Viridiplantae; phylum Streptophyta; class Magnoliopsida; order Malvales; family Malvaceae; genus Hibiscus; species Hibiscus trionum. Next base: position 22,779,769 of record BSYR01000025.1, read on the forward strand.
CATCAATTATTAGCACATACATGATAACTTTCTTCTCTTAAATTTGTTATGCATATTTTTTCTCAATTTCCTACGTCAAGCTACACTTAAATTTACGAATAGGTTGATATTTATCTTTAAATATTGACCTAGTTAGAGAGTCCATTGCCAAAGTCTCTTTCCTTTTAGTTCCCTTCTGACTGGTCAATGAAGCATACCTTGCGAATTTGAGTATTGGGCAAGTCTTCAAAAGAAACAGAGCATATTCGTGTACTAAAACATATATCAATATTATATATCATATATCATGGACACATTGAGTATGAAGCTGATTACGACTGTGGAGAAAAAACGACTGTAAGGAACATTACAGTAGCAATTTTAACTCCACTGTACTTTAAAACAAAATGAAAATGATGGAAAAGAAAGAGGGAGAAACATACTTAATCGTCGATTCACTAGAGCAAGCCTTTCGTCAGCGCTGACCTTTGTCCTTGGTTGCGTTGGTGACAAACATGTCCGCCTCTTTGTTCTCTCGGATCGTTAAAATAAAAAGTGAGCAAATAAACTGAATTTAGGTCTCGTTTTGGGTTTTTTTTAAAAAAAATTACGTCAAAAGGTCAAAAATAACCCTGGGAACGGCATGTGCAGGTCACATGCGTCCCCGAAACGTCCCCAGAAAGTCAACAAACATCCTTGGCGAATTTTATCTGTACCCCTTAATCGTCGACCGTCCCCAGGACGTACCTCGACCGTCCCTGTGCCGTCCCCGTACCGGGGACGTATCGGGTACTTGAAACGTGGGTTCCTTACCGCCCCCGTGCTTTATAGTCTCCAACCCGATTTGTTGCTCGTTTAGCTAGCTTTGAGTGCTGGGTCCCCCTCTAAGCTGCTACATCGGTTATCGATCTTTGTCTGGGTCGGTAAAGGTGTGAAAGGTTTTTTTCAGTAGTGCATTTGTGGGTTTCGCCGACGTCAAACTCTTCCATGTTTCTTCGTTTTGGGTCTCCTTAGCCCCTGTTTCGGCGGTGTTGGAGAGCTCGGTGAAGCTTGGATTTTTTGTTGCTTGGTGTTGTTGAGTCGTTGATTTTCGAAAAATGAGTGCCAGGTACATCGTTATTCGGCCCCTCAACCTCTCAACGTCCCCGGTGTAACCACTAAACACCACCCATAAAAAAATTACCGAATTTAGAAAGTCATATTTGAAAACTTAATCCTTAAGGAAAACTAATTTGAAAATTATATTTTAATTTAAATTAAAACAATATATATAACAATAATCTATTAAAACACTTGAAATAAATAAAACACACATGTCATAATTAAAATTCGAATATTTAATAAAAATCACTGAATAAAAATCACAGTAAATGAATGCTAAAAATAATCACAAAACATAAATAGTCTCAAAGTATGTAATTACATTAATGTCTCAAAATAATAAATAATATTCTAAATAATTAAAAATAGTTTCAATAACCGGGTAAAATGTGAGATCCTCCAAGTACCGTAACGCCTAGGGTCTGCGTAACTGAAAGAAGAACTAAGGGGGAATAAGCTAAAAAGATTAGTGTCTCTAAAGTACAAGAAAAACCATAGTCGTAAAACACAATAATATTTTCTTAAAACTCTTGAAAACATAAAATAAATGTACAATATGACAAGCGTAATGCAATGCACCCAACTACGTCCGCCAAAGATGAGGAAGGTTCCCATAACCTCCTCCCTACGTCCGTCATCCGAAGTGGAATTTAGACCGAAGGGTAAAATCACTGAACTTCCTCGCAAATCTCAACCCATACTCATACATATATGATGTTTAAAATTCAAGTTTCATAAAACTCAATTCTATAAATATGATACTCCATAAACATAATTCATAAATCATAGTCCATAAATCCAAAAATCATATTACTGTAATTCTGATGTTTCATAAATCAAATGTTTCATAAATCATAATTAAAACACATCATGAAATCGTATGCACGTGATGTCAACCATACAAGCTATAATACATATAAATAATCACATAAGGGGTAAAATACTAACATATAAAAAATAACATATAATTTATTTATAGCACCGAAAGAAACACACCTTAAACAGACAATAGCTCAAACATCGAAGAAGGTTCCCAAGCTCAGACCTAACACATGGTCTAACTAAATCGAAACCAAGTCACCAAGAGATGGAACATTGATTGGAACGAAACCCACATGTCATTGATGTAAAGAGAAAAGACGAGTTAAGGGCAATGGAATATTCGATTCAATGAACGTGAAACAACAAAACCAAAACGTTTTGGGTGACAAATAAGTTGTGGCTGGAACTTTTTTAAGGTAATAAGGTTATATATATATATATAGGCGGTTGAATGGTAAAAAAAACATAGGGTTTCGGTGATAAATACATGGGGGGAAGGGATTTTGGAATAAAATAATATAAAAGAATTATAATTATAAAAGAAATAAAACTAAAGTAGACGAAATTGATAAGGATTTAAAAACAAAAATGGGTTAAATAGGTTAAATTCTCCCATCTTTTGGCTAAATTATTAGATAAGTCTTTGAATTTCTAGGGTTCAAAAAGTAGGCACATAATATCAATTCTTTATAAAAGGTCACTAAATTCGTTTAAATTCCAATTAATTCCAAAATTTCTTAATTAGGGTTTTATATTTAAATTCCCAAATCATTACGGTTTTAAGAATTAGAGATTTTAAAAGTAGGGTTTTAAATTAGGGATTTTGCGAATTTAGTGTTTACAATTTGGACGTAATTTTTGAGGTGTTACACCCGTTCCTTGTTGCTCTTTCTTGTTCTGTCCCGGTTTCAGTCTGTTGATCCCGCCTCTTGTTTCTCATTCCCCTTCTGTTTTGGTTTGTTTTCACCCCTACTAGTTGGAGGTTGTCCTAGGTGTGTGTTATTGAGAACGTGATTGTGCTTTCTTTTGTTTTTGCTGGTTTGGTTATTTCCTTGCTTGCTTTTTGGGGTTTCTTTTTTCATTTGCTTGTTGTTTGTTTGAAGCTTTCGTGGGAATGGTTATTATGGCATGGAATGTGGGGGGGGGGGGGAATAAAAAAACGGTGAGAGCTCTAAAGAACTCGGTCCTTAATTCCAAGCTGTCTATTATGTTTCTGAGTGAAACTAAATAGAAAAAAACGCTTCTTAGAGAAGATTAAGATGAAAATAAAGATAGATTTCTCTTTTTACGTGGAACCCACCGGCATTACTGGGGGACTATCACTTTGGCGGACAAGCGAGATGAAGGTATCTATTCTAAACTACGGTGAAAACTTCAACGATACTAACATTTCTATTCAAGGGGAAGAGAAGTGGTACGGAACATTCATATACGGTCCCCCATATCGCGAGGAGAAACATGCTTTTTGGAAGGGTCTGATGAAGCTAAGAAGTTCAACCAATAAAAGGTGGCTTGTGATTGGTGATTCTAATATCGTGACTAGTCAAGAAGAGAAACTTGAAGGCATTCATTTCAATCCTATTGATGCCAAATGTTTCTTCAACTTTATGGATTTCTCAGGGCTTTTGGAATTGCCTATTAAAGGAGGAAATTTCACATGGTCTAATCAGAGAAGTGAAGACGACTCCATTCTTAAGAAATTGGATTGGGCTCTCTGCTCCGTTGAATAGAGCAGTCTATTCCTAAAAGCTATTGGCATGCTCTACGTTGCCCTTTCTTTAGATCACGTTCCTATTGTAATCCTTCCATTGGGTTTGAATAGAAAATACAAGAAAGACTTTACATTTGAATCTAAATGACTGTTGGACGAGGAGTGCCCTTTAGCTGTGTGTAAAGGCTGGGAACCGCTCTCTCAAGAAAGGATATCTGACAGGTTCGGACGAAAGCTCAAACAAACCAAATTCTCGTTGATCAAGTGGAGCAAGCGTAAGTTTCGTTGTAACAATCAGAAGAAACAAGAGCTGCTGAAACAAATCAACCCCCTGCAAGGGAAGAGGTTAAGCGAATCGGAACTTTCAAAGTCCAAAAAACTTAAAAGGGAACTCGACCAAGTGTGGGAAAGTGAGGAGAGACATTGACATCAATGGTCACGTATTAATTGGCTTAACTTTGGGGATAATAATACTAAATTCTTTCATGCCACCACCATACAACATAGAAGAACCATTCCATTGACATCAACTCTATCTGTAGAATCAAACATCATAATGGAGAATGGATTGATGATCCCACGAACATTGTTAGTTATCTGCAACAGCACTTTCAGAGGATTTACACCAAAGACCATTCCATTGACTTCCAAAGTTTGGAAGAGATTATCCCGGTTGTTGTGTCTGAGGATATGAACATGAAGCTTTGCAATGATATTTCAGAAGAGGAGATTAAGAAAATAGTTTTCAGTATGGGAGCTTCCAAAGCCCCAAGGCCAGATGGATTTCCAAATTGTTTCTACCATTCTTTCTAGGAAACCATAAAGAAGGATCTTGTTGCAATGGTGTTTCTCTTCTTCAGTACAAGTTTTCTTGACTACGGGATAAATAAAACTAATATTGTTCTCATACCTAAGAGGAAGAACCCGAGTGAAGTCAATCATTTCCGCCAAATTAGCCTTTGAAACTTCTCCCTTAAGGTTATTATAAAGATCTTGGCCTCAAGGCTCAAAGGTTTTCTTACGGATATTATCTTGACCTCGCAATCGGCCTTTGTCAATGGTCGGCTTATTCAAGACAATATTATTCTTGCTCACACGGCATTTCATTCTATTAAAAGGGCAAAAGGAGAATAGAGGAATTATGGCGCTCAAGATTGATCTGGAAAAAGCTTACGACAAAGTTGACTGAGATCTTCTTCGCTTTGTCGTGGTCAAAATGGGATTCTGCGAGTGGTGGATCCATCACGTGATGAAATGTGTGTCATCTACTGTTTTCTCCCTTGTTATCAATGGGGAAAGACATGAGGAATTCTTCCCAGAGAGAGGTCTAAGACAAGGGGACCCCCTTTCTCCTTTTCTGTCTATGTTAATCTCAAATATTTTCTCTTGGATCATATCTAAAGAGGTGGAAACGTCTCGCTTTGATGGTTTCAAGATCAAGAGAAGATTTCTAGCCCTCGGTCATCTGATGTTTGCCGATGATTGCTTATTATTCTCTTCAGCTGGTGAAGGAAATTGCGAATCCATTTTGAGAATCTTGAACTTTTTTAGAGAACAACGGGGCAGACAGTTAATTTTCTCAAGTCCTCATTGTTTTTCTCCCCAAATGTGAGTGCAAGCCTTAAACATCACCTCTCTAACATTCTTGGTTTTAGCCATATGGAAGAAGACAACAAGTATCTTGGCTTACCTTTTATTTGAGGGCGTAGCAAAAAAGAGGCCCTTCAATTCATCAAGGCGCGAGTTCAAAACAAACTTAAAGGGTGGAAGGCTAAAATTTTGAATCAAGCATGCAAAGAGATCCTTATAAAAGTCGTTGCTCAAGCTATTCCCACTTATGTTATGCAGTGCTTCCTTCTCCCTTCCACTTTTTGCGACGAGTTGTGCTCGATGGTGGGGAGATTCTAGTGGAATAACTCTAGCGCTAAGGATAGAGGTATTCATTCTATTAATTGGAAGAACTTGTTTCTTTCAAAGGAAAAGGGAGAACTTGGCTTCTGAGACCTTAGAACGTTTAATAAAGCCCTTATTGTCAGTACTACTTGGAGAATTATAAAGAATCCATATTTCATCCTCGCTTAAACTCTACAAGGGATCTACTTCCCCAATGGCAACATCTTTGAAGCCCCTAACTGCAATAACCCATCATGGGCATGGATAGGCATTAGGGATGGGATTAAAGTTATCAAAGAAGGTTCTCTGTGGAGGGTTAGAAATGGAATGAGCATCGCGATTTGGAATGATAAATGGATCCCAAAACTTTCTAACTTTCAATTGTCCTCCCAGCCCCTCTTTGTTGGTTTTCACCTCATGATGTTCAGCCTCATGGGGGATGATCAGAAGTCCTGGGATCGAACCAAGTTTCTAAAATTTTTCTCTACTAATGAAGTCGAGGCGATTTTAAACATCCTCATTGGTGGTCTCTCGATTAAAGATTCTTGTTGAGTGGATCAAATGAATGTGATTTGGCTAAGAGGGGGTAGATTGGCTTTTTAAATTTGGAGGGAGAAAATTGAAAAATGAAGAACAAGGCAAATTATAGTGGTTCAAGCTTCTAACAAGCTTTACATCCACTACCTTAGCTCTCACTAATTATTTTTAACAATCTTCACTAGATGTTCTTCCTCTTTTCTAGGCTAAGGAGGTAACCTTTACAATCGATCAATCTTACTACCCAAAGATTGACCTAAAAGACTCTATTTACAAAGAAGAAATTTGGAAAATGAAAATATCTCTCACAAGATTGAAAATTTGCCCAATTACAATCAAACACTCTTCCAAACTTGAACTAATGATATACAATAAGAATTACAACAAGTTGGGTACAAGATATGACTCTTATGAAGCACAAAGGTTTGGAATATAGCTTGGATGTTGCAAGTAGGTTCAATAGTTTTTGTTGGTGCTTTAGAGGCTTGCTTTTATACCCTTGCATTGAATTCTAGTTGTTTGGGTGGTTGAGGTCATCAATAGAGACGTTGGAGCCTTTATTTCCTACCATAAATGCAGTTCTGCAACCTACCGTATCGGTACTCGAACAAGGGTATCGATACTTGTCTCAAAACAAAAAGAGTCGTTGTGCACATTTAAGAGGGCGTATCGATACACTATAAGGGCGTATCGGTACGAGTATAATGTAAAACAAGGGGCATATCGATACTCATATACCGTATCGATATTGGATTTGCTTACTGGAATCTTGGATTAAACTTTAACAAAAAGTGTATCGGTACGCTGAATGAGTGTCAATACGGTTAACAGTCATTTTAAAATTTGGGATTCCAATAACTGACAAGCAACGTTTGAATCATTAAATGAAAATATTTTGTAAACATCACCAAATTGTATCGATACGGGTATGACCGTATCGGTACGCTATCTCTTAAAAACTTGCCCAGATGAATATCGTATCGATACGTGGGTTAACCCTATCGGTACACTTTTAACGATTGAAATTCCAGTGAAGGAAAACTGTATCAATACGGGGGGTTAATTGTATCGGTACACTTTTAACGATTGAAATTCTAGTGAAGGAAAACCGTGTCAATACTGCATAAGCGTATCGATGCGCTTGGGGGTAGAATTAAAGTTAGGCTTTAAAATACTTTGAAAAATTTCGAACACTTTAAAAGTTTTGACTTGAAGGATCTTTTAGTTCAAAAAGCTTGTCAATTGAGTGAGTCTTTGAAGTACTTAAAAATTTATTGTATTTGCAAATAAGCCCTTATACAATTAGTTATATCAAAATCAATTTAAGTTTTACAATCTCTCCCTTTTTGATATAACAAAACCAATGATAATTTTTTAAGTATTGAAAACTTTGAAAGACTTACTCCCCCTTAAGATAGGTTTTAAATAATTTATGTTTTACAATTCTCCCCCTTTTTGTTAGATCAAAATTAATGCATGAATAGGGAATATAAACATGATATAGCAATAAAGCGCGTGATATAATCAAAGCATAATAAGTAACATAATATCATTAAAGAGCAAATTAAAATCCAAAGCAACAATAGTTCAACATAACTTCAAACTTAAATCCAAGCTTAATCCTAAAAACAAAATCAAAGCATAGGGTTCCTAACATAAAGGTGCATAAAAAGGAAATCCTAATATGATATGTAATGAGATGATATGCTCAAAAACTACTTGTCCCCATCGTCTCCATCGTAGTCCTCTTCGTCTTCATCATCAATGTTGGCTTGAGATTTCCGAGTATGATTGAGCCAAGCATCATGGATGGCGGTGAGAGAGACATCCATTAAAGTTTGTTGTTGTTTAAGGGCCTTGACTCGATCCTCCAATGATGTAAAGCGAGTATCAATGGCCGTAAATCCGGCATCCATGTTATTCCCTAAGGATGTGAATTGCTCATTGAGATACGCCATGAGTCCATCCATGAAAGTTTGAGCTTGTTGGACTTGTGGTCCGTAGAGCGACCGGAGGAGGTTGATCTTCTTGAGGAAGAGTGCGAGCAACACGAATCCACTCATGATTAATGTACTCAAAGTGAGCACGAGTAAGGGAGTGTTCATCGGTTGGCTTGCCTAGAGGCTCGGTGGCATCATAGAAACAATCAATCTCCAAGGAATGGAACAAGAAGCTCAAAGTCGTGCCATAGAAAAAGGACTTGACTTGATCGGTGTGACGGTGTTGAACAAGATACACCAAGTCAGCAAACATAATTTAGCAAAGATTTGGGCGCTTACCCTCTCAGAAACAACGGAGCCAAAAAGCATCAACTTGGCGAATGGTAGAAAATTTCCCACCGGAAGGACGGATCCACCAAGAGATGATGAGATTGAGGATACGGTCATGGGCATTAAGGACGGTGATGGAGCCAAGTTGAGAATGCCCAAGGAGTATTCACCATCAATTCCCAAGTTTTCAAACCCAAAAACATTGAATAAAATAATTTGATCAACTCAAAACTTTTTGCCCATAAGACGGGACTCAATAGTAATAACACTTTCTCTAGCTTGGTCATGGATACACTGAGCATTAGCAAAGAAAATCAGAACAAGGTTTCGGTACATAATCGGGGGAACACTTAGAAAAGGTAAAAACTTTCATTGTTGTAACAATCCAAAATATTTGAACTTAAAACATTCAAAGTTTAGAAAGGGGGTTGAAACAACTCGTTCATCCCAGATTGGAAAAGCTTGGTATTGTTTATAATGGGCCATAGCCGAAAGGGATAGAAAATTGTTTTGAAGAATAAAACCAATGTTCAGTTTAGTAATACCCTTATTGTTCAAATTGGGATTGGATGAACTAGAAGCCAAATATTTCCTTTTTCTCTTTCTCGGTGCCATAATATCCTGAAAAACATCAAAAACATTTGAAAACAATGTATGCAATTATCATCATATTCGATCCAATGAACATTACAATAATTCAAGGTATTGATAAAAATATTATATATTGTAGGTTAAAATTATATACAAGTATAAAAGTAAATTTTGGTAAAAAGATTTTTGAAAACAAACTTGAAAAATATATGGTATATTTTTATATTCGAATAAAAAATATTCGAATTTTAATTTTTTTTTTAAAAAACTTCAAAACATATATTAAGTATATATATTACACAAAAACAAGTTAAAAACTATAAAGAAATTAGAACAAAAATTAAGAAGAAAAGAAAAAAAGTTTATACCTTGAGTTATGGAGAATGGATGAATGAAGAGATGAGAATGCACCAAATTACTAGCAAAGCTTGGCTTTGATGTTTTGATGAAAAAACCCTCAAATAATTTAAGGTTTTGTGTGAAAAAATTAGAGATATTGAGTGAGTTTTTATAGATAGGTGCGGCTAGGGTTTGGAGAGAAAATTGGGTTTTGTGTCAATCCACCGTATCAGTATGGTTTTCAAACTGTATCGATACCTGTAACCGTACTGGTACAGTTTTGATTGTATCATTGCGCATTAAAGAACCCGTATTGATATGCTTATAGCCGTATCGATACTCCTTTGCCAGAAAATACATTCTGGACAAGAACAATTCCAAAAACCCAACTTTGAACGACCTTAAATGCATGTGAATGATATATGAGCTAGATATATGGACAGAAACAGATGCAAACTCCTTCTAACAACAAGCATAGATTCATTTAGAAACAAATTAACATAGGCAATATCATCATACAATTTCAAGCAAATTTTTGGCACAAAAGGGCCCTAAAAGGTCAAGATAGGCTAGTTAGACCTAGTTCTCTCCCAAGGGTCCAAAAATACTCTAAAAAACATCATTTTTCAAGACATGATCTCTAATGAAATGATGTCTAATTTCTATGTGCTTGGTTCTAGAATGTTGGATGGGATTCTTAGTGAGACATATGGAACTAGTGTTGTCACACTTAAGGGGTATGGTACCTACATCAACTACATAGTCTAGAAGTTGTTGCTTCATGCAAAGGACTTGAGCACAACAACTTTCGGCTGATATGTATTCCGCTTCGGTGGTAGATAAGGCTACACTATTTTGTTTCTTAGAGAACCAATATATGAGCATACTACCTAAGAATCAGCATGTTTCGGAGGTACTCTTTCTATCCATCTTACATCCTCTATAATCCGCATAGGAAAAGGCATGAAGGTCAAAGGATGAGTCTCTAGGATACCAAAGACCTAAACAAGGTGTGTCTCTAAGGTATCTAAAGATTCTCTTAACGGCTATAAGGTGTGATTCTCTAGGACTAGCTTGAAACCTAGCACAAAAGAAAACATTAAACATGATATCGGGTCTACTTGCGGTAAGGTAAAGCAAAGATTCAATCATAGAATGATAAAGCTTAGAATTAACACACTTACCTCCTTCATCTTTGTCAAGCTTAATTGATGAGCTCATTGGAGTGGCTTGAGGCTTCACATTCTCCAAGCTAAACTTCTTGAGCATATATTTGATGTACTTTGCTCGATTAATGAAGGTGTCATCCTTTCTTTGTTTGATTTGGAGCCCCAAGAAGAATGAGAGTTCCCCCATCATGCTCATCTCAAATTCACCTTGCATTAGCTTAGAAAACTTTTGGCAATAAAACTCATTAGTAGAACCAAAGATTATATCATCAACATAAATTTGTACTACTAAGATGTCATTGCCATTTCTTTTAATGAAAAGTGTAGTGTCCACCTCACCGTTTTCAAAATCTTTTTCAATCAAAAAATTTGAAAGCTTTTCATATCAAGCTCTAGGAGCTTGTTTCAAACCATATAAAGCTTTAGTCAATTTAAAAACATGGTTTGTAAAATGTAGATCTTCAAAACTGGGTGGTTGTTCAACATACACTTCTTCATTTATAAAACCATTTTAAAATGCACTTTTAACGTCCATTTGAACAAGCTTGAAATCATGATAACATGGAAATGCAAGAAGCATCCTAATTGCTTCCATTCTAGTTACGGGTGCATATGTTTCATCAAAATCAATTCTCTCTTCTTGAGTGTAACCTTGAGCAACAAGTCTAGCCTTGTTTCTCACTATGTTACCACTCTCATCTAGTTTGTTTCTAAAACCCCATTTAGTTCCTATAGTAGATTTATTACTAGGCCTATCAACTAATGTCTATACTTTACTCCTCTCAAATTGATTAAGTTCTCCTTGCATGGCCAATATCCAAAAGTCATCTTTTAATGCTTTTTTGATATTTTTAGGCTCAATGCATGAAATGAATGCAACATGGTTCATTAATCTAAGAGAGGACCTAGTAGTTACCCCCTTGGATAGATCACCCAAGATCTCACCACCCTTAACATAGTTGAGTTCCCTTGGGTAGCTCACTTCCTTTTCCTCAATTGTCATGTCCGTTAAAACTTCAATGAGAGGATCTTGTGTTTCTTCCTTGGTTGGAACCTCATCCACCTTTGATGATTGCCCACCATCAATGACTTCAATGATCCCTACATCATCATCATCGCAAGAATCCTTTCTCAGAAGGAGGTTACCATCAAAATCCACATGAATAGACCCTTCTACAACTAAGGTTCTTTTGTTAAACACTCGATAGGCTTTAGAGTTTAAAGAATATCCTAAGAAAATAGTTTCATCACTTTTGCATCAAATTTACCTAAATGATCTTTTCCATTGTTTAAAACAAAACACTTGCATCCTAAAGGATGAAAATAACTAATGTTAGGCCTTTTTTTACTTTAAAATCTCATAAGGAGTTTTCTTTAAAATTGGCCTAATCATTATACGATTTATGATATAACAAACGGTGTTTGTGGCTTCCGCCCAAAAATACTTAGGTAAATTGTTTTCACAAAGCATGGTTCTAGTCATTTCTTCTAAAGTACGGTTTTTGCTCTCAACTACCCCATTTTGTTGAGGAGTGCGAGGTGCGGAAAAATTGTGGCTAATACCATTAGAGTTGCAAAAATCCTCAAAACCTAGATTTTGAAACTTTCTTCCATGGTCACTTCTAATATGAGTTATGTTTTAACCAAGGTCATTTTGAGTAAGTTTTGAAAATGTGATAAATTTTTTTAAAGCCTCGTCTTTTGTACGTAAAAGAGAACCCATGTGTATCTAGAGAAATCATCAACTAAAACATAAGCATATGATTTTCCGCCCAAGCTAGTTGTCCTAATAGGCTCAAAGAGATCCATATGAATCAATTGTAAAACCCTACTAGTTGAAACATCATTAATGGATTTAAACGAGGCATGTTTTTGTTAACCCTTAGCACAAGCATCACAAATTTTCTCTAATGAGAATTTTAGCTTAGGTAAACATCTAACTAGATTTTGGGAAACTAATTTTTCTAAAACACTTATGCTAGCATGCCCTAATTTTCTATGCCACAACCATGCATCATTTTCATCACTAGCAACCAAACATGCAGGGGATGTATGTATGTCATCTAGATGCACCATGTAAATATTACCTATGTGATGACCAATGAGCATTATTTCATTTGTTTTAATGTTCACAATTTTACACCCATTAACATCAAAATGAACATTAAACCCTTTATCGCACAATTGACTAATGCTCAACAAGTTATGCTTAAGACCATTGACAAACAAGACATATTCAATGAGAATAGATTAGAGATTACCAATAGAGCCAATACCCTCAATGTGGCATTTGGAGTTGTCACCAAATGTTACTACTCCACCACTCTTTGGCTTGAGCTTCATGAATCTACTCTTGTCATCGTCATATGTCTTGAGCATCTACTATCAAGGTACCAAGTGTTTTGACTTGATGTTTTGGCCTTGTAAAAATGCTCCCCCTACAAACAAAGATTAGTTATTGATTTTTGGTACCCAAACCATCTTGGGTCCATGTGAGTTAGCTCTCAAATACTTGGTTCCCTTAGGAATCCAAAAAGAAATAGCATGTATATTATTAAAGACTACAAGTTCCTTAGGAACTCATACACTTCTAATCCTTTTAGCTTTAGGATTCTTTTGAGAGCCTCTTTGTTTGTAGCCATTAAAGTTCCTCTTCACATAGTTGGGTTTTGAAGAACTTCTTTTTTCAAAACTTGATTTCCCAATTATGTTTAGAAAAGCTTTAAGCTCGTTCACCACCTTTTGGTGATCATCATGAACTTTGAAGAGAAGATTGTTTAAATCAACATTTTCATCTTGAAAATGTTTTAAATCATCTTTTAAAGCCAAAATCTTCTCTTCAAGTTCCGAATTGGTTTTGGATAAAGAATATTTTTGGGCTTTTAAATCGAAAATCAACTTTTTGTTTTTCAAAATCGATTCTTTATATTTTTCAACCAATTCGTTATAAACCTCTTGTAGCTCATCATAAGCTTCTTGAAGCTCATCAAATGTAAAATCAAAGCTAGATGAGTTGAGGCTTACCTTAGAATCGTTATCAATGGCCATGAGGCAAAGATTTGCTACTTTGTGCTCCTCTCCATCTGATGATGATTCCTCATCGCTCCAATTAGCAACATGGGCCTTTTGTTTCTTCTTCTTATCAAAACCTTTCTTATTTAGTTGAGGGCAATCCGATCGAATGTGGCCTGATTTCTTGCACTCATAACAAATGAGTTGATCTTTTTCTTATTCTTTGTTCTTGTTCTTGAAGTCTCTTATTCTTTGGAACTTCCTTCCCCGGTTAGACTTCATGAATCTAGAGAATCTTTTGGCTATCATAGCCTATTCTTCAAATTCATCTTCTTCACTTGAATTGCTCTCCTCTTGTGGTAGTGAGGCTTTGAGAGCAATCCTTTGTTTCTTCTTTTCCACCTCTAGCTTCTCTATTTTTCTTTCTTTTCTTTTCTTTTCTTCTCATCTTCCCTGCTTCATGATCTCATGAGTAAGGAGAGATCCTACCAACTCACCGAGCTTCAAAGTCTTCAAATTTTTCGCATCGATGATTGCGGTTCTCTTACCATCCCATGATTCGGGAATAGAGTACAGTAGCTTCCGGACAAGTTTATCTTCGGGAAAAATTTCATCAAAGCTCTTAAGATCATTTACTATAACCGAGAACCAGTCAAACATCTTGGAGACGCTCTCATCCAGCTCTATCTTCAAGTTCTCATAACTTAAGTTGAGGATCCTAATCTTAGTCTCCTTCACGTCGTTGGTGCCTTCGTATGTGGTCTATAACTTGTCCCACACCTCCTTTGCACTTGTGCATGATGACATTTTGGCATACATGTTGGGTCCAAGTGCACAAAACAACATATGTAGAGCCTTGTCCTTTACTTAGAGTTTTCTACGATCTTCATCGGTCATCTCCACCTTGGTCTTTAGAACAAGTCTCCTTTCATCATCTCTTTTCATAAGAATTGTCGATCCGTCTTCCACTACGTCCCAAAGGACATAGTCGTTGGATTTGATGAAGAGCCTCATCCGGTTCTTCCAAAAGGGATAGTTATCCCTATTGAAGAATGGTAGTTTAATGATAGATTGTGACTCGTACAAGCTAGCCCCGGAGGTAGATGTCATGGATTTGATTAGATGTTGATCAACACTCTTCTAGAATCTCCTCTTATGGATGTAAAGCCTTCAAAGAGGTAAGCTCTGATACCAATTCTTGAGTGGATCAATTAAATGTGATTTAGCCAAGAGGGGGTGAATTGGCTTTTTAAATTTGGAGGGAGCAAATTGAAAAATGAAAAACAAGGTAAACTATAGTTGTTCAAGATTATAACAAGCTCTACATCCACTACCTTAGCTCCCACTAAGGATTTTCAACAATCTCCACTAAATGTTCTTCCCATTTTCTAGGCTAAGGAAGTAACCTTTACAATCAATCAATCTTACTACCCAAAAATTGACCTAAAAGACTATCTTTACAAAGAAGAAATTTGGCAAATGAAAATATCTCTCACAAGACTAAAAATTTGCCCAATTTCAATCAAACACTCTCCCAAACTTGAACCAATGATATAAAATAAGAATTACAGCAAGTTGGGTACAAGATATGACTCTTATGAAGCACAAAGGTTTGGAATATAGCTTGGATGTTGCAAGTAGGCTCAATAGTTGTTGGTGGTGCTTTAGAGGCTTGCTTTTATACCCTTGCATTGAATTCTAGCCGTTTGGGTGGTTGTGGTCATCAATAAAGACATTGGAGCCTTTATTTTCCACCATAAATGCAGTTCTGCAACCTACCGTATCAGTACTCAAACAAGGGTATCGATACCTGTCTCAAAATAGAAAGAGTTGTTGTGCACATTTAAGATGGCGTATTGATACGCTATAAGGGCGTATCAGTACGGGTATAGTGTAAAATAGGGGACGTATCGATACTCATACACCGTATCAATACAAAATTTGCTTACTAGAATTCTAGATTGAACTTCACCAAAAAGTGTATCGGTACGCTTAATGAGCGTATCGATACGGTTAACGGTCATTTTAAAATTTAGGATTCCAATAACTGACAAGCAACGTTCAAATCATTAAATGAAAAGATTTTGTAAACATCATCAAATCGTATCGATACGGGTATGACCGTATCGATACGCTATCTCTTAAAAAACTTGCCCAGATGAATATCGTATCAAATATGGTTAACCGTATCCGTACACTTTTAACGATTGAAATTCCAGTGAAGGAAAACTATAACGATATATGGATTAACCGTATTAGTACACTTTTAACAATTGAAATTCTAGTGAAGGAAAACCATATCGATAATTTTGGGCGTAGAATTGAAGTTAGGCTTTAAAATACTTAGAAAATTTTTGAACACTTTAAAAGTTTTGACATGAAGGATCTTTTAGTTCAAAAAGCTTGTTAATTGAGTGAGTTTTTGAAGTACTTAAAAATTTATTGTATTTGCAAATAAGCCTTTATACAATTAGTTATATCAAAATCAATTTAAGTTTTACAATTCTCTTATCTGGGCTGCTTCTAGAGACGGGGCTTACTCTGCTCGATCGAGATACCGTTTCATTGAAGACAAGCAAGAGTTGAGTTGCAACACATCGTCTAATGATTCTCCGAGTAGGAACAAAATAGTTTAGAGATATATTTGGGGACTGGAAGTTCCTTCAAAAATTTGTTCTTTCTTGTGAAAGTTGTGTCATAATATTGTTCCAACAAAGGGCATTTTAGCTGCCCGGTTCCATGGGTCTTTCTTTGCGTCTGATTGTTGCCCTCGATGCGAAGACGCGGTTGAGAGTATTGAATACTTGCTATTTTTCTATACCTTTGCACAGGCTGTTTGGAGAGCTTCAGGTTTCAATTACTCTCCCTCGGCCTCTGGTTTTCCTGACTTTGCTAAATGGTGGAAGAAAATCAATGGTTTTCGCAGTGGTAACTTCGATGATGGATGCGCCCTCATCGCCTTTCTTCTTTGGTCTACGTGGAAGTTTCGAAATACCTTTTTGTTTGAAGGTCTTGTAGATTTCCCATGGGATGTTTGGCTTCAAGCGAAAGGTGCCTTCACGAAATTCGTCTAGGTTGATGTCAATGTCTCTTTCAAAGTTCCTGCCCTTTCCATCGAGGGCACGACATGGTCCCCTCCTCCATCTGGAGTGATCAAAATTAATTGTGACGCGACTTTTGACAAAGTGACGGGTAAGGCAACTGCGGCAGCAATTGCACGAGATCATTCTGGCTCCCTCCTAAATGGAGATACAGTTTCTACGTTCGCCTCCTCAACTTCATCTACAGAGGCTTCTGTAATCAGGCTTGGTGTTTCTCTAGCCTTGAGAGCAAGTTTCTACCATATTATCGTTGAATCTGACTGTCAAGCTGTGATTAACCGAACCAATTCGGGTACCCTGTCTGTCTAGGAATCCTTGGCTATTGATGAAGATATTCGATCCTTAGCCACCTCTTTCTCATCTTTTTTTTCCTTTATTCCTCGTTGTTGTAACCAAGCGGACGATTGGGTCGCTAAAAAGGCTCTTGTTCTTGGTTGCCCGTTTGTTTGGGTCCGTAATGTCCCTTCGGAACTTTTTTCCTTTTTGTAATTTCCCTTTTCCTCTAATGAAGTTTCGGAAATTCTATTGATAAAAAAATCGTTGTATTCAACTTATTTACTGATTAATTTAGATTGAATGCGGTAGAAATTTATTATAGACAATATTTTTAATCTAATTTGTTTTATTCAAAACTCAAGATTCAAAAGCTATTCATCCTAGGAGACACGAGTTTAATCCGCTTTGTTTGCAAGATGTGTGGCACGTCAAAGAGTTAAAAAAAGTATGAACATATACTACCTTATAAAAGAGGCTATAATTATATATATAAATATATTCATTTTTTTTATAATTTGTGAGTAATTTTATTCGAACCAAAGGTGATATCCAGATAAACTCTCTATGCGAAAATAACTCGTAAATACTTTTTTAGGAGTTTGAAAAGTTTTTTTTTATTTCGAACATATCTAATCCACCTCGTGAATACCTAATTTAGAATTAAGGGTAAACGTGTTTTTGGTACTTGAATTTGATCTCAATTTTAATTAGGGGTGAGCAAAACTCGACTCGAAAAAACTGAATAACTCGACTCGATTCAAGGTGGAAATACTTGACTCGTCTTGACTCGACTCGAAATTTCATAGACTCGACTTGAAAAAATTTCAAATAAAGTTTGAGTTGTAAAATGGAAACTCGAATAACTCGAAATTTTTAGTAATTAGTGGATTTATTTTTAAGTTCGAGACGAGTCCCTCAATTTTTTATTGATATATATATATATATATACCGATATATAAAAATATGAAGAAATATTGCCACATATGAAAAAATATGAATGTATATATATATATGCATATCTTATATGATTAGAGAAAGCCATTTAAATTGGAATTAAACCATACTATAACATGATAAATGATTACAGTTAAATTTTTATAGGAACTCGAAAAATCGACTCGACTCGAATTTCTTCAACTCGAATCGACTCGAAAAATTTTCAAATGAAAGTTCGAATGATAAAATTAGACTCGTCAACTCAAATAACTCGTAATTTTTTGACTCGACTTGATCGAACGCTCACCTCTAATTTTAATTTAGTATTTAATATTTTATCTAATTAAATATTAAATTTAATTTTAATGTTCAGTCTAATTGGGCTTATAAGAAATTAACTCTAAAAGAATGTTATTTTCAGAAAATGATGGGCTAGGCTTGGATTAGTTTATCATCTTTAAAGTATTTTTTGAAAATCTCTAGCCTTGGATTAAATTGGGCTAGGCTTGAACTAGTTGAAAACCCAGTTTACTATTTAAATAATAATAACAAATATGTTTATATAAATGATTAATTTAAGGCTAAAGGGTCAAATTTATCCATATAGTAATCTGAAATCAGTAATATTGTCTCTATTTTTTTGCTCTCGTAATTTTGCGTTCAAAGTTAGTCAATTGCAATAATGTTGCCCTTTGACCGACGTTAACCGTTAAAGTACTGACGTGGTAGTTAACGGTAAAGTCAGTCATGCAATTTTACCCTCAAAGTCATCCAGTTGCAGCAATTTTTCCCTCACTTTATTTAGTTTTTCAATAAATTAGATAAATAATTTAGTTTTTCGAGTTAAACTCTTACAAACAGAATATATGGAAAAACAATTAACAAATTGGTGTAAATATTCTTTGGGTCCCTAATAATTTTAAAAATAAGCAAAATGAGAACTCTTACAAAAAGAAAAACATTCTTCAATTTTTTTAAAAAATCAGACTTAATAAAAATAAAGAAGATATTCAAAAAAATTATTGAAAATAAAAATTAATATAAAAATTAAAATATATTAAAATTATAAAATATAAATATAAAAATTAAAAAGTACTTAGTATTAAAAAATTAAACAATTTTATCAAATTTTCTTTCGCTTTTCTACATCAATTTTGATTTTTTTATATTTATAACTTTATATTTATATTTTATCATTTGATGAAATTGTTATTTTTAATACTTTATAAATAATTTTAAATTTTTTGTATTTATATTTTTTTTTTCATTTTACAATTCCTAATACATTTTAATTTTTATATTAGTTTTATTTTCAATTTTTTTAAATTTCTTATTTATTTTTATTAAGTTTATAGATTTTAAAAAAAATGAAGAATGTTTTGATTTTTAGTGAGAGTTCTCACTTTGCTTATTTTTAAAATTAGCATGGACCCAAAGGATATTTACACCAATTTGTTAATCAATTTTTCATATATTCTGTTTGTAAAAGTTCAACTCGAAAAATTAAATTATTTATCCAATTTTATTCAAAAAAATAAATAAACCGAGGGCAAAATTATTGCAATTGAATGACTTCAAGGGCAAATTTGCATAATGACTTCACCGTTAACTGCCAGGTCAGCACCTTAACGATCAACATCGGTCAAAGGGCAACATTGCTGCAATTGACTGATTTTGAGGGAAAAATTAGGAGAAAAAAAAGTAGGGGCAACATTACTAATTTCATATTACTATAGGGGCAAATTTAACCCAATAACCTTAAATCAATTTGAATAAAGTTATATTTATTAATAAATAATAATTTTGATCATGACTCATGTCATTAAGGGGGAATAAAATTCGATTCAACTAGAAGAAAATCATTTTCCTTCAAATTTGATACTAATCAAATCAAGTTATATGAATTATTCTATTTTTGGAATCAATTCGAATGTTTTTTTAATTTTTTATTTCGAGTTTAATTGAATTTTACATTCTAGATATCCGAAAAATATTTTTAAAAAACTGTATAAATACTCATTGGTACTTGTCAATTAAAAAATGAACAAATTCAAAATAGTCTTTAAATTTTCAAAAAATATATAAAAAATCAACAAATTTATATAAAAAATATTTTTAAAAACAAATATATATATATATATATATATATATATATATATATAATACAAAGTTCTTAAAAAGTGTAAAACATTCTAAAAATAAATAAATATCATAAAAATTATATAACAAATATTCTTGAGTTAATTGAATTTTATTAAGTTTAAACATTAAACTAGTAAATTATCAACCCTAGTCTATCTTACTAAATTCTCTTGTTTTTTTTCTTTCAAAGAAGTTTTTATATACATTCTCTCTAATTTATTTGTTTTAACTTAAAATTTAGTCAGTTCCTCAACAAATTTTAATTCAACCTATTAATTTTTTATTTAACTCGAACAAACGGATTTTACTCAACTTGAATTTTATAAATTAACACTAAAAAATTTGAATAACTTTTAAATAATAAAATAAAATTAGTCAACTCGACTAATTTAAAATTGTGTCATTCAATTTGATTTGACTTGATCTAATACACAACTCTAATTATTAGGGAATAGGGATGAACAACATAGGGGTTAAGAGGGATCATGTCCCCTCCTTTTTTTTTTACACAATGGTATTTTAGGTCATCGTAATTTAAATATTAGTTGAATTCAGCTTTGATATCATAATTCTTAGATATAAATACTTAATAGTCCATTTTGTTCTTAAAAAATAGTTCATTTTGATATTTTTGTACTTCAGATATTTGACTTCAATTTTTTTTAATCTTTATGAATTAATCCTTCAAATTTTTTAATCTTTATGAGTGTATCCACCTTGAGATTTTGTGATTTTCTGTGTGACCACCCTCAAAAATATTTCTGGATCCCTACTATTTTTTAATGTTTGATACTAATTTTGTCCCGGCTAATAGGGTTGTTTCATGAACTTTCAAAAGCAATAATCTTGCTCCATGAAATGTTCATATAAACCAATTCTATGGAACCAAACACATAATTTCTTGGACATGTCTAATTTCAATGTGATGGTATAGAAGGGAAACAAAAGTCTAGAGCTAGATTCTACTTCCCCACACTTTTCAACCTTAGCCTTTGGACAACACTCTCAACATAGAAAAATAAAAAGCAAATTAAAGAAAAGCTGCCTCCCATTAAGGAAGCCTACTCAACAAATACTACTTTTTTTCATGTTTGGCCCTTTTTATTTATTTTACTTTTCCTATTTTTGTTTTATAAGCCTATTGTATTCTTTGGCATAATAATAGATTTAGTCCTTAATTTTTATATCTTTTATTGGTTTAGTGCTTTTTTTTAATTAAATTTAGTCTTCAACCTCTTGAAAAAGAGTAGTTCCATTGTCTTTTAACAAAAATATAACTAAAACACTTCGTTTTTAACAACAATCACATGGTAGCTTATATATTATTACACGTATACTTCATGTTAATTTTTTTATTCTTTTTATAAATTTTGAATTATTTGTTGACGTGTCATATAAGACACATAAATTACCATACAAGTCTTCATGTCAACATCGTTAAAATAAATAAATGTTTTGGTTAGTATTTCCACTAAAACAATTCCTTATTAGTTTTAACATGTCTCGTCGCTCTTTTAGTGGAAGCTAACCATATAGTGTTCGTTTTATAACATAATTAAAATTTTAATAATTATTTTATAATATTTAAAAGTTGGATGATTGAAATAAATATTTAATTATAGTTTAATAACAATTTGTGAACTTTTATCTTATTGAAAAATAGAGTGAATCAAGAGAAAGTGAGTAATATTTAATTTAACTTTTCCTCTCTGAATAAAAAGTTCAATCTACCTCCGATATAAACAAGCCGTTAGGTTCAGATTAGTATCATTATTTACACAATATTCTGTGGTTGAAAGTTCTATTTAAAAATTAAAAATTGTATTTCATTTCAAACATAACATTAAATGCGTTCGATTAATAAATCTTTAATTTTAGTTATATTTTAGAAACACATAGTAATTGATTATTTTTTTTTGACAAATTTTAAATCTAATTTTAATCCTATCTAGAGAGGAGGAGAATAGAAAACTCTAAAAGAAAAAAGATGTATGTTTCTAGTGAGTCTAGAACACATAGTGATTGATTTTTAAATTCAAACATTATGTTCATTTTTTATATTCTTAGAAAAATAAAAAACACACGAAGAAAACAAGTGCGTTATATATATATATAATTAGAAAACAATAAAATGTTGTTTTCATTATTCTTAAATTTCCTCTATTCTTAATCTTCTATACTACTCGTTCTTAAACTCTAGTGTGGAAATTGAATGAAAATCATTTTATCTGCAAAGTGTGTGTTGTTAAAGTTTTAAAAATATGTATGGACATATATTATCTTGTAGTCACCTTAAGACTTATTAAAAAAGACAATGTTATTTAAGTTGACATGTTTTGAAGTTTGTTGATGCCTAAAATGAGTAGACACCGAATAAGAGAGGTAGAGGAGAGAATCAATATAGTTGGCTGCAGTTTTAGGCAGTTCATCTCGGTTGACTTGGAGCGGAGAGTCGCAAACAAAATGATCAGAGTAAAGGAATAGAGAATCAGATGGGCAAGAGGGGTAATGTTCCCCTAGTTTTGGCTTGCATCCTCTCTCTTTGGTTACATGAGTATTATAATCTATGTATTGTTATTGATGGAACGATGTTAGATCTAGTGACAACTATTGATGGGCAGCAGAGTTAGACCCAACTCTTAATTCATAGATTATCCAGTCTGGTCACATGGATAAAACATTATAGCTTCTGACAATATTTGTTTTAAAGACCGCATAGACCTCTAATTTTTTTTATTTATTTTCAATATATGCCCGTCCTCAAAAGAGACGTTGTCATGAAATTACTTTTAGAGTTACCAAATATGGAGGTATTTGAGAGTCATTTTCGAATATCAGGTAAAACAAAGTTACATGATATTTTCTATCGGTATTTTGACATATTTTGATATAGGTATGTGCATAAAATTTAAAAAGTTCAATGAATGTATCCATATAAAAAATATATATATAAATACATCGGAAATTGGGCTTCAAATTCTAACAACATAAGAATTAATAATTAGGGATTTTTCCTTTTTGTTATTGTGTTCAAGGGGAAAGTCTTAAAAAAAAAAACTGCATAAAGTGAAGAAGAAGCTAAGGCGGTTTTGAAGGTGTGCTCCTCCAATTATGAAATAAGTGCAGATAGCAATGATGAATACATGAAAATCAACATATTTCCATTCGAAACTGTCGAAAACGTACGCACATGATGCATATTTTAGATTCGATTCGATCCGATCCCAGTCCTGTCGTGTCTGTTCTCATTTTTGCTTATTGGTCCGAAGAAATATTTAGCAGAAACAATGCCCTAAATCGGGGAAAGTCTTAAAAAAAATACTAGGCTTAATAAATTTTTTTTCTCTTAAATTTTACTTATTTTCTCAACTTGTCCCCTAAATTTTACTTTAACCACTTTTATCCTTTAACGTTTTTATCGTTACACATACTGCCCTTTATCGTTAAAAAAAATATGTCTTGCTCAATCAGAACGCGCAACGTCACCTAATTATTTTATTTTTTTAATTTTCAATTTAATATATTAAAATATTCATTAGATTGATTTTATTTTACAAAAATACCCCCACCTTTTTCCCCAAACCCCATCCCCTCATCCTCTTCCCCATCCCCTTCATGTTCCAGCTGGATGTTCACTTGGTAAAAACTGTTTTAATTTAATTTACAATAAATATGAATGACGACTCACTTGATAAAAAGATGACATGAAAAAAATGATCCGAATAATGTATAATTTCATTCACGAAAAGAATCATACAAATCATTCGAATGTCTCATCAAAAACGCCTTTAACCTAAGTTGGAGGAAAAGAGTACACCCTCCTAATATATATAACGGAAAAACAAGCTCAAACCACAAACCAACACACCCCAAAAGACCAAAGCACTAAAACACCGCCTATATAAGCACCAACCCCACACCACTGACCAAACTAGCACGCACCAGGCCAACAACAAAATCAGCAACAATATAACGCCCCTCAATCACCAGTTGACCATGCTTACGCCAAAAAATCAAACTGTGCGGTCAACCCCTTTAGCTAATACATCCGCCAAACCATTCACTTCTCGAAACACATTCACGAAGCATACACATGACAACTTAACACACGCAATAGCACCTCCACAAGCGCCAAAGACGCTTATTTAAATATAAAATTCAAAAGACCGAGATCGTCAAATCTGACTCACTACAAAAAAATGTACATATACCGACGGATAAATTGCGTCGTTATAGGTACTATATACCAACGGAAAATAACACTATCGGTAAAAGTCCTGATGTATACCGACGGATACATAATTTGTCGGTATAGATGTCACATATATCGACGGTAAATATAAATGCGTTGGTATAGATATAATATATACCGATGATGTATTGCGACCGTCGGTATAGGTGTAGTTTATGCCGATGGTTATTTTGACTGTCGGTATAGGTTAATCAGGTCGTCGGTATAGGTATACATGTGTGACGGTATAGGTCAAATATATACTGACGGTATTTCTCGCCGTCGGTATAGGTATGATAATTTTTTTTTTGTTTATTTATTTATTTATTTTTTATTACTTAAATAAAACTCACCGTTTTAACTTTACCCAAACCAAACCTTACGATCACTGCCTCTCAGTTGTCTTCATGGCCTCCAATCGTCCCCGTTGCCTCTAGATCGTCTCAATCCTCCCTGCAATTTGCTGGTCTCAGTCTGTATAGGTTAGTATTTAAATCCTCCCTTCATCCTCTATATTCTGCTGCATCCTCCCTGCATCCTCTATTTTCTCAATCGCCTATTTAAATCCTTCTTAGAAATCTCTTAATTGTTCGACTTTTCTCCCCAGAGAGGTGTTGTCAACCAGCTAAAATCTGACATAGAGCACTTACAGGAAGAAATCAAGGGTCAACTGGTTAGTATTTGTTGTATTTAGGTTAATCAGTTCGATTTTTTCTTTTTGTGGATTCGAATGGCTGAAAATTAGGTCTTGCTGGTGTTAAATTTGGGAGCAGTTTGTATATGCTTATGCTATTGTATATATTGCTTTACAAGATCTGTTCTTTCTCTCGGTTTTCTCTTTAAAATTTCTAAGATATACTCTGAGAATATAGTTTTTGCGCTTGGTGCTGGACATAATGAATATTGCTCTATTGTCAAAGAATTCTAAGAAAGCTGGAAATTCAAATGAAACTTTAGGTTTGTGAATTTTCAGAAATGATTTGCATTGAACTATTTCTTTAGATGTAGCATGATGTTTCATGTTCTGAGAGAGAGTCTTGAACTATTTCTTTAGTTTTTGCATTGAACTATACTTTGACCTCTTTCAAAATATCACATTATGTAGTTGTCCCTTGTATCCGCATTACATTTTTATTGTGACATCTCTAAGAAGTTTTCTTTAAGACTCTAACTTACCTGTTTGCTGTTTTCAATGAGAATTGTTTTAGGGGAAGCTCTGATCTCTTTTACTAATTGTTCTTTCTCATTAATAAATTTTGAACTGTTGCAGCCATTGGGTCGTTGAAGTTTTCAGTTTGTGATCCTTGCTGGTCTGAAAGGGAGAAATCAATCAAATCATTGAGTGTGGGATACAAGGATATATGGCACACTATTTCTGAGTAAGATTTCTTCTGATATTGTTTCTTATCAGATTACTCTCAATTTTTTAATGTAGATGTACAAAGTGATGGTTTTTTCCTCTTTTTTAATATTAGATTAAATAGGTATTTAGAGAAATTGTTTCTTTCTTTAGTTTCAATGTTTCATTTACTGCTGCTTTTGAGTTCATTCTAATGAAATGATTCCATTTTGCCTTGAATGGTATTTAGAAAAATAATTTCCATCTTTGATTCATTGCTGCATATTCTCCAGCATTATATTTGATTAAAAATTTGATTATACGTTAAGCAATGGTCAGATGTGTTTGGCATGAAACATTTCATTAGCAGTTAGCTGGTGATCATTTGGTGTCTTGTTGAATGATGTTGACAATATTAGCGTAATGGCATCGTATTCGTATTTGGTTTTGGCAGGAGATCATTAAGTTCTCCTATTTGCTGTTGTAAATATTTGGTGTTTTCTTAATGTAAAGCACTTGCATATCTTGCAAGTGACAGATTGTGAGAATATACTTTGTTCCTGAATTCACTTTGCAATCGAAAAAACTTCGGTGCATATATACCTGAATTTTCATTAGTTCCTACAGAACCAAGACGAGCAATAATTTCTGGTTTGTTTCAGGCCTTGAGCTCAATATGCCTAATTGCTTGTCACTCTAGAGTGTTCTTAGTTTAATGAATGTGTTAACAGTATGCAAAATCTGGTTCAAGTATTGAGTGAAGATTTGGTCTATTCATGGGAGCGTAGGGTAGTGTAGAACTTACTCTTTTGTTCCAACTTTTTACTTTTTATAATTCATGGGTATGGGGTTATAATTCATGGGAGCGTATAATGCAAGAAAATGTGGTATTGTATACATCATTTGATTTGAGTATGCTTTTTCTTGTATTACAGCTCATATTCCTGATCTTATTTTTGTTTTTCACTGTGATTTAGTCCCTATTTCCTATTTAAGGTAGTTTATTTTTTATTGTTTAATTGCATAGATTTAACCATTCATGTTACCTCTTGTAGTGAAAATGAAGAAAATGCCTCCATGAGCAGAGTAGCAGGTCCTTGTCAAAGTCATATTTTTCTGAGTAAGCCAATGAATGTTTTATGTTATTTTTACATTTGTTAATTGCTTTATTAATGCATTTCAATAGCCTTTTGTTTGATGATT
Organism: Hibiscus trionum; assembly: GCA_030270665.1. Lineage (NCBI taxonomy): Eukaryota > Viridiplantae > Streptophyta > Magnoliopsida > Malvales > Malvaceae > Hibiscus > Hibiscus trionum. The sequence goes on from BSYR01000025.1 coordinate 22,806,421, forward strand.
AATAATGCTCTATGCCATTTCAATAGCAGGTCCTTGTAGTTTCATTTTAATTTATGATATCATTGCTAATTGTCTTAATTTAAAAAGGCGAAACATAGTAAAATTCAACTTCAAAGATATATTGACTTTTGTATTCGAACTTTGATTTTGATTCGGCCCTGAATATTATTTTAATTGTTTTTAATAGGCAACTCCTGATGCTGGTAGTGCTTCAGCAGCAATCAATAGTACCAGTCAATCCTTGACTTCAACAAATCAACAGAATACAAATGCAATGATCCAAGCACACAATAGAGGAGGATCTTCAATTATTTCTAGCTTTTATTATGTAAGTTATTAAGAAAAAAATACTTGCTTGCATATTTCTTCCGCCTGTACTAGACTTGTATGTACTAGACTTGTAGGTACATGTTTTACTGATTATGTATTACATACTTTTTTATTTGAACATTAAATCATATATTTTCCCTTTAAAAATGAAATATTTTTTTGTTATAATAGTTTTAGTAATTTTAATGTTTAAAATAAAAAATATTAAAAAAAATAATGGAATGTATTAATAATTATTAATATTTAAAAAACAAATAAATACCAATTACACCTATACTGACGGACAAAACTGTCAGTATAAATATTTTATACAGATCTTACATGATACATATACCGACGCATAAAACCGTCAGTAAAAGCCGTAATATATACCGACGGACAAACCGTCAGTACAGATAAAAGCTATACCGACAGACAAACCGTCACTGCAGATAAAAGCTATACCGACGGCCAATCCGTCAGTACAGATAAGACCTATACCGACGGACGAACCGTCAGTAAAAGCCGTAACATATACCGACGGACAAAATCCGTCGGAATATTGACCCTAATATGTCGGGGTAGTCCATACTTATACCTACGGTTTCGTCCGTAGGTATAAGGTCAATAGATCTATACCAACGGTTTTGTCCGTCGGTATAAAGTTATACCGACAAGCATATTACCGACGGTACTTTGTCTGTCGGAATTTCCCTTTTGTCCGTCGGTAAAAGGGTTTAGACCATATAGCGACGGATTTTTAATGTTTTACCGACGGATTTGTGTCCGTCAAACCATTCACTTCTCGAAACACATTCACGAAGCATACACATGACAACTTAACACACGCAATAACACCTCCACAAGCGCCAAAGACGCTTATCTAAATATAAAATTCAAGAGACCGAGATCGTCAAATCTGACTCTATAATAAAAGCATGCCCCTCCCTCCAACGTGAACTCACCAACAACTTCAAAGCATATTTGATGGCCTATAATTCAGCTTCATCCAAGTCCATTACCCCCAAAGGACCCGAAAAAACTAACAATATACAACTGGATGAATTTCGAAGCACACCCCCACATCCCGCCAAGTCAGGCTTGCCTCGCGCCGAACTATCGACATTGAATTTCAACATTCCAACCGAAGGGGCTGCAAATAAATACCCGTTCGTATCCCCGATACACACGCATGATGATAACATCGACGTGGACAATCCCACCAAATGGCTTCAACAATTGAGTTTGAGCCTTTTAACGCTTTAGCCCAATACAAAGAATGCATTTTAATCAGGAAAATCAGCTCCTTCATCCGAATCCGAGACTTATTAAACAACAAGTCATTCCGAGCCAACCATACTGACCACATCACCGAAGCGCAACCAGCTAGCCACCAATCCCGAACCACTCCGGTGAAAAAACTAGCACTTTGTATTAAGAAATCCGCAAGAGTACTTAGCAAGACCACATCAATTCCACACAATACAAAGAACCAATACTATAATTGTCGAATCACCTCACACAAGAACAATATATGATCACAATCATCCTTACCAATACCACACTAACGACAAGAATCATCCAAGCTCGGTAACACCACCCCTCGTTCCAATAACATGCTAATTGTAGGCAATCTTTGCAAGGATAAGAATCATAGAAAACATTGCACTTTGGGTGGCACCCTCAAATCCCAAATACGGAATGCATCAAAACCATCATTCGACAATCCAAACGAATTCAACAATTGTGTTAACACACTTAACGAAAAACAGCCCCTCGCATCTGGTCGCCATACAAAGCGATCAACCATCGTTGGAACTAGCTCACATTGAGTCACCAAATCTAGCATTTCCTCGAGCTGTCGCTGTTCAAAATGCCGCAACTCTCTACCAAAAAATAGTCCCCACTGCTCATGCGCAAGAACTCCGTCCCTCGCATACTCTAAAACCATAGCTAGCTTCGACACCGCCACTCGAAATAGCCTAGGGAACAAAACACGCAAAGGTTCCCCCGAGCACCAAATATCATACCAGAACAACACTTTATCACCTGATTTGACCACCCATGAGAAGCAATGAATCCTCATAAATCGTTGTACACAATCATCGTCTTGAACCTCAACAATTTAACGACATACGACTGTCATCTTATTTTTACCGGTCAAATTAAAATGCCACTGTAGCACATGTGTACCATATTTTGCCTCAATTAAAGACCGCCAAAGAGACTCTCTATCCGTAGCAAAACTCTACTCCCATTTTGCCAATAATGCCACATTCCGAGTTCGTATATTAACCCTCAAGGTGTTTTGGTCGACAAACTCTACTCCACCCAATCGACTCATTTTCCTCTTCCCATCCTTCTCTCCCCATAATAACAACCTTCTAATACGATCAATTTTGCGATGGAGAAAATAACCATGTAATATGTCGGAAGAGCCGATAACACTGAATTCACCAACACAATCTGAGCCGCAAAGGATAACGAACCACGTTTCCAACCTGCTAACTTGATTTTGAATTTTTGAATCAATGGTTCCTACACAGTCAACAATCTCGGATTTACTCTGATAGGCATCCCTAAATAATTAAACGGTAATCCCTCCACATTCACAACCCAATTCTCTAGCCATGTCTTTCACCACCAAATCATCGACCTCAACATCAATTAATAAGGATTTGGAAAAATTAATATGCAACCCTGCAGCATGTTGAAAACATGTCAAAAGCTTCTTTAAATTTCGTGCCATCTCTACTTTTTTTTTGAAAATTTGGGCCTCGTTAAAAACCCCTTAACGTTTTGTCAAGGGGAAAAGAGTGCCCTTTTATTATTGCTTAGTATTCACGTTGGAATTGTTACACAATGTTACACGATTACATTAAACTCGGATTCAAGAATCCATACATAATTCATACCATGTGTTAACCCATTTCTCGCCAAATCACGAGCCTCCTTATTGTTTTCCCTGCACACGAACAAAAGTTCCCATTTATTCTTCACACACATCATCTTACACTCTAGGGCCATCTCTCTGAAGCTGGTAGGGGCGGTGTTTGGATTTGTCCCCCATTTGATCGCAAGTTGGCAATCAGATTCTAGTACAAGATTAACCTTTCCATTCCACTTCGAGGCCAAGAACAACTTACCAGCTTCGATTAAGCTCTGTAGTTCCACTCTTGCTGGGTCCGAAATTTCAATGTTTTTCGAGAATTTCAGAAGAATCTTCCCCAAATGGTCTCTTAACACACATCCAATTCCAGCTTTCCCTACATTCCCTCTGACTGCTGCATCAGTGTTGAATTTAACACATCTGTTCTTCGGTGCGTCCCAAATGTTTCTTCTCGTTTTCCTTTTCACAGATCCTGGAGAGATCGATATTGCTGGGTTGTTGGTGAAGTCTGTGATGGATACAATTCTCTCTGGCCATTTGCTTTTAATCCAGTGCCCAATTCTGATTAAAGCAATGTCGAAAATTTGTTCTGCAGAAAACTTCTTGTTGTTAAAAATGGCTTCGTTTCTACATAGCCAAACGGACCAAATTATGCCGAAGAAAGCCAAGTTCCAGACTTCTCTTAAAGTTTTGTTGCTTTGGGAGTTAAGCCAGATCCATAACCATTCGTTCACTTGATATGGGGATAACCAGGCACATCTTCCACTCCCTACACCAGTACTGCCATATTTTCCACGTGATTACACAACTACATAGAATATGTTTGTATCCTCTACCTCCTTCTCGCACAAGCTGCAATATCTCCCCGTTAAACTCACATTCCCCCTTCTTTCCAATTCTTTGAAGGTTGGAATTCTGCCATGGATAGCCCTCCATAATAATGCTTCTACTTTTGGCGGGGCCAAATTTTCCCAGACCAACTTCCATATCTCATCTTTGCAATTATCCCTATTGGCTATCAATTCGCAGTAATCCTTAGCTGTGTAGTACCCTTTCGGTGATCCTCCCCATCTTAATGAATCAACATTTGAGTTATTTCCAAATCCATTATTAATTGTAGTCAAGAAAGCCTCCCAAATCTCAAGTTCCCAATCAAATAGATTCCTTCGCAGTTCAATATCCCATTTCCATATTTTGTTTTCCTTTTTTTCCAAATTCCTAAATCATTCCTGTTTTTTTCAGTGCCACAACATATATCCTTGGGAAAGCTAACCTTAGTGAATGCATCCCAGTCCACGCATCCTCCCAAAACCTGATTCTACTTTCCTCCATGCATATGTACTTTAAATTTGTGGTAAGAGTTTCATCTGCGTACCTTAGTGGGTTGAGGATCGCCTTCCAAGTCCAGGATTGGTTTTTGGAGGATGTAACATTTGGTAAAAGGACCCTGGGATCATAATCATGCTTTGCCACTACTGTTTTTCTCCAAAAGCTATCCACTTCGGTTCTGAAACGCCATAGCCATTTATTCAAAAAGGCTTTGTTTCGTAATTTGACATCGATTATCCCCAAACCACCACACTCCTTTGGCCTACACACCTTGTCCCATTTGATCCAGTGAATCCCACGCTGTGCTTTCACGCCCCATAGAAATTTAGCAACCATAGCATTAAGTTTCTTAGCTACTTTCAATGGCATCTTAAATAGAGACATATAATAAACCGGGAGGCTAGCCAAAACTGACTTTATTAGTGTGATACGCCCCCAAGAGAAAGGAAATTACCCTTTCATCCAGCAAGCTTCTTTTCTATTTTGGCAATGATCGGCTTCCATAATTCTTTAGAGTTTCTGCTGTGACCCAATGAAAGTCCTAGGTAGACAGTAGGGAGTTTATCCCAGCACCAATTACTACTGCTTGCCCAGTTTCTAACCTGATCTTCTTCTACATTTATGCCATACACCTTAGTTTTCTTCACATTTAACTTCAAACCAGATGCTACTTCAAAAATACGTAAGATCCTTTTTGCATTAAGTATCCATTCCTTCTTCCCATCGAGAAACAAAATCAAGTCGTCAGCGAATTGAATATGTGAAATTTTTACTTCACTTTGCCCAATTTTAATTTCATCAATGAGTTCGACATCCCATGTTTTCCGTAAAAAGCCACTGAGGGCTTCCCTAACCAGGTTAAACAGTAATGGTGAGAGCGGGCACCCTTGCATGAGCCCGCGTTTTATTCTGAAATTTCTGGTTGGTACCCCGTTTACCAGAACTGATAAGCATGAGTTGCTATGCACCAATTAATCCATTTTCTCCACTTCTGTCCGAACCCCATATCCTTCATAATTGCATCAAGGAATTTCCAATCCACTGTATCGTACGCTTTATTAAAATCTGCCTTAATGATCACTACTTGTTTCTTATGGTGTTGAAGGTCATGAATGATCTCATTTGCTATGAACGTGCAATCTAGAATTTGTCGCCCTTTAACAAATGTGAACTGATGTTCACCAACTACTTCTACTATGCAAATCCCCAATCTATTGGCCAGTAGCTTCGCTGCAATCTTGTAGGCGCTTCCAACTAATGAAATTGGACGGAAATCTTCAACTTTTTCTGGGCTTTCAGTCTTGGGGATTAGTGCGATGAAAGATTGATTAATGGACTCCTCAATTAGCAACCCCTCGTATAAATTGGATAAAAACTTCATGATGTTGCTTTTCAAATGAGGCCAGAAGTTCTTATAAAAATTCCAGTTAAAACCATCGGGTCCTAAAGCCCGGTTACCGTCCGACACCCTAATGATTTCCCAGACCTCTCCCTTTGTGTATGGCTTTTCAAGTGCTTCAACTGCTTGTTTACTCAATTTTGGGAGTTGAATCCCGAACTCCCTTATTGGAAGGGTGTTGACATTATTGTAATGTTTCCTGAAGTGTTCCTCGAATTCCATTGAGATTTGTTTTTGATCCATCAGGGTGTCTCTGTCAGTCTTCAAAGTAGCAATGTGGTTTCTTTTTTGTCTCATAGTTGCTGTTAGATGAAAAAACACAGTGTTCTTATCGCCTTCTTGGAACCATCTTAGCCTGGACTTTTGAAGCGAATCCCTTTCTTCTTTGATGTATTTAGACCACAAATCACTCCTAAGTTTCTTTATGTCTTCCCACACTTTTTTACTTGCTTGATTCGAAACAAAAGAATTTTCCAGATCTGCAATTCTTTTTTCTAACAATTCGATTGAGTTTGCATTCTCACCTTTCCTTTTAATTGCCCACTGCTTTGTCAAGCCTTTCACTCTTCTCAGTAAACTACCGATCTCAACTGTCTTGGCCCTTCCACAAACATCAGATACCAATCTTTTATAATCTTCATATGCCGCTCAATGTGTGAACCATTTGAATGGTCTAGTTCCTCTCCATCTAGACTCCTCTTTGAGTAATACTGGGCAGTGGTCTGACAAACCTCTTGGCAGTATTTTTTGTTCCAGTGTTGGTGTGCTATGGAGGATTTCTGGAGAAATAAAGAATCTATCCAATTTGCTAGCAGATTCTTTATTTCCTTTAAACCACGTGTACAACCCACCCTTCATAGGTATATCTAGAAAGCCATTTCTCTGCTGAAATTCTGCAAAACCTCGCATATGTGATTTGCTTGGGACTCCCCCAATTCTCTCCTCTACCGTCATGACGCAATTGAAATCTCCGCCGGTAATGGTCGAAATTTCCTTGGTCGCAATCTCTTCACTGATCTCATCAAAAACAACTTCCCTCTCTCTGGGGTCATTCGGGGTGTACACATTAATTAGCCTTAGCTCCCGATTGCCTTGCACCACTTTCCCAACTAATGCTATCCAGTTCATTTTTATTACGCAATTAGTTTTCTTGAAATAATTTGGATCCCACGCAGTACAAATACCTCCAGATGCACCCACTGATGCAGCAGTAGCCACATTTTTTAGATTCGTTTTCTTCATTCTTCGGATTGCCCATGGATTGATTTCCTCCATTTTTGTTTCTTGTATGAACATGATATTGATCCTATTTCCAGTAATTAGTTTGCATGCTGCCCTTACCTTCTCCATTTTTCCCATTCCTCTAACATTCCAGGTTGCTATTGACAGATTCATAAATGGATTCTAAAACACATGATCTTTTCACCATATTCTATAATATCCGGTTCTCCTCTTCATTCCCCAGAGCCTCTAACCTCTCCTTCAAAACATCTATTGAAACACCAAATTTGATACCCAATTTTTCCCCAACTTCTACAGTGGCTTCAGTTTCTGACGCATACCCTCATTGCAGGTTTCTTCAATTCTCTTTTGATTTTGGGTCTTCAAAGTTCTTCATGGACTTTGGTCTTTTATTCCTTTTCAAACTGCCCTTCTTTGTGTTTATCATCTCTTGTGTCGGGAGAATCTGCCAGAATTGAATTGGATTCGTGGGCAAAGAGATAGTCTCTACTTTGTTTATAGTAACTTCTTGTAATCGTGATTTATTGGATAATAACGGGCTACATCCTTTCTCCCTTGCTTCCTTGTCTTGCTGACCCATTACTCCACCAATTGTATTCCCCACTGGACTCAGTGGGCCATTTCCACTCATCACAGGAACTTCAAACAAAGCTGGGTTTGAACCATTGTCGCTCACCACTTGGGCTTGTACCATGCCATGTATTGACCCATAATCATCGCCAAGGCTTGTACCATTATCAACCTCAACTGTTACTGGACTCGAAAGCCCACACATGTTGAAATTATTGTCCAACTCCTCGTTTCTGTCCAGGCCATTAAAGTTAATCTCGGGACCCTGTCTTTCGTTATTACCATCATAAATGATTGGCACTTCGCCCGATACGAACGTCTGTCTGTTCTTCAGCTCATCGAACGGTGACCGGCCGTCTAGGAATCGCCAGTCCTCTTTGTACTCAATCGTTCTGATTTTCAATTCATGGGTGCTACCATTGATAAGGACTGTCATTCTTTCCGGAATTACTAAGATTTTTTGGACAACAACTAAAATTCTTGCCTCATCAAATCTATTTTTCAGTTTTGTATCTTTGTCGATCTCGCAAACAACTCCCCATCTTTTTCCAATTCCCCTGAAGAACTCTTCAGACCATACCTGTAATGGTACATCTTGTATAACTGCCCAGGTTTTGATTCTCCGTTTGCCGTCGTAACCCTCCAATCTTTCAAGTTCATCGAACCATAATCGAAACATTTCTGTTCTATTGTTCCAGACTCTTAGTAATTCTTCATCCGAATGAAACTGAAGGAATGCTAGTAATCCATGCCACATGCTCACTTTTACCCTAAAATCGTCTGAGTTTAGAGCGTCCTGCACCATATCTAAATTGTACATTCCTTTTACTTGACCAACTAAGCATTTTTTCCTCCATGCCATCTTTTCATTGTTTATCCTGATGATTGAGTCTTCTCGGTTTCTGACAACCTGGTCCCCGAAGCTTCACCATCCTCAATTACCACTTGTATTGTACTTCTGTTTCTTTTTTCCCCTCCTTTTCCTGCTTCATGACCACCTATATTCCGACTTGACTCTTTCCTCTCCACTCCTAAGAGTGCTTCCTTGAAAGTTCTTTGATCTTTTAAAGCTGTGGCTATCCAGGATCTTTTTACCCCCACGTTGTTTGGTGGTTTCCTCTTGTTTCCTGCCAGTTTTGCTGCAGACACTTTGATTCTGAAACCGTCCATCCGTCTTCCATTACCTTTCACCACCGCTTCCTTCGCCGCATCTGTCGACCCAAATCTAACGAACACAAATGTCGTGGGTTTATCTTTTCTTTTCTGATTTTTTAATGCAACGTAGACGTCCGACACATTTCCGTAAATCTGGAAAGCTTCCTTCAATGTTGTAAAATGGATTCTTTTACTAACATTCTCCACGAACACAGTGCACTCTGGTCTTCTTCTCTTCTCGCAGTAGGTCTTCTCTCGAAATCCTTCTGCTTGTTTCATAAAATCTTGTCTCGCCGGCGACGTTCTCCCTTGCTCTGTTCTCCCTCGCTCCATCGATTCTAAAATGGGTGGCATCGAGAGCAAGAATCGGAGGCGCGGCAATGACGAGGACGAAGGCGATGGAACCGAGAACAGTGATCAACTGCGCTGCACTCTTTCCAACCGTGACCTGACGGTAACCGATATAGCGGTGGCGGCTCTGGCTATGGGTCTTGTCGTATGCGGTGTTATCTGCTATCTCTACTTTTTCGGGTAAGAAAATAATTGTATCATCGGCAAATTGCAAATGTGATGCTTTAAAATTTGATGCAACTTGAACCCCCTCAACCAAACTCAATAGTTCTGCATTTAACATAAATTGATGTAGAGCTTCGACAACAACTACAAACAATAATGGCGAAAGTGGATCGCCTTGTCTAAGCCCCTTCTCTATTCCAAATTCTCTCGTCGTACTCCCATTAACCAGAATTGTTAGCCTTATCGAACTCACACATTCCTTCATCCATGAAACCCAACAATCTCCACAACCCATTCTCGATAAAATAGACAACAAACACTCCCATTGTACGCAATCATATGTTGCGGTGAAGTCTAACTTCACCAACCCTCGCCTTTGCCAAAACGCTTTTGTTGCAAAGAATGCACAATCTCATTAACTAATAGAATGTCATCGACAATCTGTCTTCCTTTAATAAATGCCTACTGAGTGTCACCTATCAAATCACCTATTACCCTCTAAAATCATCATGTTAAAAATCTTCGCAAGTATAAAAAAATTAACAAAATTATTGTTTTTTTATTGGTTGAGACCATGGATGACGTAATGAGGAAGGTCTATGATATAATTTCTCGTGTTCAAGAGGTGCATGTTTTATCAAATGATTAAGAAAATGAATGGACAGATACTACTATGTAATTACACCAATATATTAAAAATATATATAAAGGTGAGATCAATTTCGCCCGATTTCTTTAATTATTAACCATCTATTTTAATTTATTAATTCATTTTTATTTTATTTTGATAAAAATTTATATTTTTATATTTATTTGATAGATTTTCAATCTTTTACGTAAATATTTCTAAAAATTATTATTTAAATAAATAAAATAACTAATAATTCTTATGTAATATTTGTAAGTTATTTTCATTATTTGAAATATAGAGTACTTGTTTTTATTATAAAAATAAAAAATAAATTCGATTCAATTTCAAGTAACCACGTTGTTTTTAACTTAAACTTTAAAATGGTTAAAATATTTTGGTTCGATTCGATTTACAATTTGGTTAGTTTTTTCTTTCTCAACCCTATAAAGGAGGACTTTAACGAGGGTTAGAAGGGGCCAATTACTCGATTACTCGGTCAATAATAAATACAAGTACATAAATATGGACAATAACGTGAGCACGGGGATCTTTGCCTCCCAATATTTTGAGAAATTTGAATTAAACTTTAAAAAAATTTAAATTGTTTTAATTGTTTTTTTAAATTAAAATTATTGAGTACCAAACTTTTTTATAATTTTTAATTCTGTCTCTCAATTTTTTTTCAAAGTTGTCATTAAATCACTTAGTTTTTTAAGTTTAATTAGATTCTCACAGTTTTTTTTTTGAAAGTTCTCATTAAAACTCTAGAAAATATCAAAAATTTTGATTAGATTTCTAAATTTTTTTAATTAAGACCAAATTATTTTGCTCTAATCCACCATTGCAAGTACATGTCCTATACCTAATATTTTATATTTGAATATATATAAAACATGACTCATAGTTCCTCAGAGAAATCATTTCTTGTTGGATTGTTTTTTTAATCAGTATTTCTTGTTGGATTGTAGGAAGCACTGTTTCTGGGGGGAAAACCATGAAAATAGTTTTATAATTTTCTGCTAATCTTTCATTGGATCTCTTAGCATGTAATTGAGATTCCAAAATCCCATTTCTCTCGGCATCAAAGCCGACAGCTTTTCTCTTAATATATGCTTTTGTTTTCTAAACATTTTATGCAAGAGTTTAGCATTCCTCACAATTCATAATTTTCCTTTCTTTTGAAATTAATTCTCAGAGTGACGTTGTGTAAGTTGAGAGAATAGTGTTTATAATAATTTTTTTATAATTTCGAATTTGTAGATCAATAAATCAGATAGTAGTGATCGATTATAAAAAGGAACTTTCAGAACTCAACCTCACACATGGATGGACCAAGGGGCTGGAGGGGGCGATCGTCCCTTAGAAATTTGAAATTCGTATATGATTTAAAAATTTTCTATGTGTTTTATATTAAAAATTTATTTTCATTCCTCTTCCAATTTTATAAGTTGGTCCCTTAACATAAAACTATGTATCCGTTCGTGACCTCACACACGTGTTGTTGTGATCAAAGAAATAATTCCCCATGAGACCCACCTTTTTCTCCAACCAATGTTTTCATAGGTGGTGGGGTTTCCCTTTGATGACCATATTACAGCTACATTCCCACTTGTGCTTTTGCTTAGTTTTGCCTTTTCACTGTCTGAAAATGTTGAAAATACCACACACATACACACATCAAAAGAGTAGACTTTTAGTGTAAAGAGTGACAAAATGCAGGAGCTTTCTTTGAAAACAACCCATCAATTGTTCTTCACCACAAGGTTTTGGGCTAAAGGATCAGTTTTTGATCAAAAACATCATCTGGTTTCAAGATAAAAATTAATCAACTTCAATCATATTATAAACATTCCAGTTATGATTCATAACTAGAATGTTGGAAAATTGAATTGGATCAGTTTAAGTGAAATATAACGGTTCGTTCGGTCCGACTCATCTTGAAATCCGATGAATCAGTAGAAAACCTACGAAATAATCCATATTTTTCCTTAGATACTTCTAAACAAAGATTGTTAAATTTCTTTGAGAAACTCTAATTCTAACCTCAAAATTATTAAATTTGATAAACCATAAAAACCAATCTCAAAATTATTGAAATTAGAATTCATAGAATTTGAGTTTCCTAAAAAATTGTATACCTAAAAGAATTTGAGATTCCAGAAAAAATGAAAATTTAAAGTTATATATTTTTAAATTTATTTTGAATAATATGTCATCATCTGATTTATTGATAGCATATATGTTATGTTAGATAATTATTGAATAACTAATAGCTGATAACAGATTACGTTAGCATAGCTGATAGTTGATTGCATTGGCTGATTTAACTAGCGGATTGCAATTACATTAGCAGATTGTATAAAAATGTTTGATAAAATTAATTGATAGACGATAGTTGTTTTATTATTTGAATAAGCAAAATGACATATAAAGACGTGATTATATTTAATATTTTTTTATTATTTTATTAGTTATCAATTTTTTGTATCTATTAATATTAATTAAATTATGAAACATATTTTTTAATACTCCTATTAAGCATATTTGAATGATCTATATTAATTTCTTTGACAAATCTTAAATTTAATCCTAATCCTACCTAGAGCGGAGGGGAGGGGAAGGACGACTCTAAGGGAAGGAAGGAGAGTGCTCCTAGTGGGTCTAGAACCCATGATCTAAGGGGATTTGAGGGAACAAAGATGAGCAACTTGATCAACTGGCTCAATGTGCTTGCTCCTATATATTAATTTCTTATTCATGTAATTATCTTTTTAATACAATTTGATTAATTATTAAATTTGAGTTCTATTTGAAGCATATAGATTAATCTCATATATTTAAAGGAAAAATAATTATTTAAATTATGTATGAGATTATATTTTACTTCAAAAAGTATATTTTTGTTATTTGAATATTTTTGTAATTGTTAAAGATAGAATAGTCTTTACAATTCTCATGTCATATCCTTTGAATCCAAAAAAAGCTATCTTAGTAGCCTTTTCAATCTGGTTTCACTTCAATCCGTTGTTACAATTCTCTGTTTAACAAACATCTAAATTAATAGATTCTCGGAATGTAACATTACTTTGTTTGGTTTATTTAGCAGGAATGTAAGATTACTATGTTTAATTGGAGAAATATAAGATTACCTAAAAGTAAAATTTACCAAATTATTCATGTGTTATATTTTTTAAATATGTTAAACCTTCGATACTAAATTAAAAATATCTACATAAGAGTTATAGAACTATTTTTTGTTATATTGTCTAAAATTTGTAAAAACTATATATTTATCATATTATTAATATAATTATTAGATTAAAAAAATAAATATATTTTTTATATCTTCGTTACTCTCTGTTAAAATATTTTTTGAATTTTCAATTGTAATTTAAAAAAAATTTAGGTCATAAATTTAACCTACTAAAATATTTTATAATATGGTAATCATCTTATAAATCAAAGAATAAAAGTAAAAACATCAACTACAAACTTATTATTCTAACACAATATGCAATCCAACATATAATCTGTAAGCATCATAAATATAATATTAATAAAAATACATTAAACACTAAAATAATATTTAAATAAGTCTAACACCATTTAAATATTGAATTAATATTGAACAAAAGTATTTAATTAATTTACACCACAAATAATTAATCATCTAATTAAAAATTCAAATAAAGGATCATTATGAACAAAATTCATTAATTTAGGGGTAATATAATCCAAAAGGGTGGGAATTGACAAATACTTAAGAAATTGGTGGGAATGACATTCTCATCCTTTAGGAGAGAAAGTAACACTATTAGGAAAAGATTATTATCACCTTACACATATGGGGAATACTCTCAAACCAAATAAAGGAATGTCATTTCGAAAAAGAGTATTACCGCTGGAAATAATCTTTTCCACGAATCAAACGCCCCCTAAAATTAATTTAAACTTTTAATTTTAACTAAAAACATTGTTTACCAAACAAAGCCATACATTTACAACCTCTATTGTATCAAATACTCAATTTTATAAATGTAAATGTTGAAATAAAATATGTATATTAAAAGGTACACCCATTCAAAATATACAATTTCGAACTATGAAATAAAAATCGTGGTATTTAAGGGAAAAATATTACAAATTTTTTAATAGTTTAAAGGTGTATAAGCTAGTATTTTATTTCATAGATTCAATGGGGGAGAATGTCACGGACCAACTTCCCACGATCGAGCCAGCCGCACCTATAGGTGCTGACCTTAGTGCACCACGTCCTTCACCCGACCGAGGGACCCGACTAGTTGCCAACACCACGCACCAAGGGGCCATGCACAACGCCCTTTGTGGTGTCCGCACCTAAGAGAACCGAGCTGGGCCACTTCCAGCGCACCATGGGGCCTTGCCAAGCACCCCATGTGCTCCCACGAGACTTGGACCCGAGGGAGCCCATCACACGCACCCGAGGGGGCCTTGTCAAGCACCCTCCATGCCGCCCAAGCCATGGAGCCCAAGCCCGCACCCGACGTGCACACCAAGGAGGCCGAGTCCGCACCCAAGGGGGCCTTGCCATGCACCCTCTATGCCGCCCAAGCCATGTAGCCTGAGCCCGCACCCGACGTGCACGCCAAGAAGGCCGAGTCTGCACTCGATGTGCACACCGAGGAGCCTAGGGGAAGCCCATCCGAGTTGCCCACACCCCTAAGGCCCGACTTAGCACCTAACATGCTAAAGAGGGGATTTTGGACACAAGAACCGGGCCATGCCAAGCCCAATCCGCCCAAGCATCCAAGACCCAAGCCAAGTTGTCATCCTTTGACCAACACACAAGGAAAGCTTTCTCTCTTGAAGCCACAATTGAGGAAACAAGCCAATGACACCAAAGCAATGATGTCATTGGGCACATAACTTAGGCAACCTTGTAATAGGATGATAAACTTGCCATGTATAGGAGATTCTCTTTGTAAGACTCATCCATAGCCAATGGATCGAGTCATTCGTAGCCATTAGATCGAGGGGGCCAAGGCTATAAATAGAGCCTTCCACCACCCATCGTGATCATTCCACGATTCCACATCTTTCATATTTCTTTCTTCTTTGTTTATTAATAAGAGAAGGCATAGAGTACTCTTTTCTCCTCGTCTAGGCTTAGAAGGAGTTTTTAACGAGGCTCTTTGCTTAGAAAATCCCTTGTCTCTCTTATCTTGTCTTGCCTAGCCATCACCATCATTTTCCCAAAGCTTCCGCACATCAGGTTCTAAGCGCCTCAGCTTAGATATTCGAAGGCTGGCTTAGTCCTTGACTTAAGATCGACGACTAAGGTTGTACGGGTTGGCGAGTCAAAACCTAGCCCCGTGAAAAGTGGTATTAGAGCGAGTTCCGCTCCGTACGAGTCGAGATGGCGCAAGGAAGAAGGAACGTTGCGACAAAGATGAACGTGGAGTCACCAGGCGTCTCCTTTGAAAGCGAGGTGATCGAATCTCAGTTTTATGATATTCTTAATACAAAACCGTGGTTTTGTTTTCGTTGCAGTGAATATCATGATGTCAAAGACTGCCCAAAAAGGAGGTCGTCAAAGTGCTGGAGGTGCGGAGAGCCACACGAGTCTTTTCGATGCCCGCACAGAACCAAGCAGTCCAAGGTACAGGACGAGCCCGACGAGACCGAGGCTTTGAAGCTTGATTCGAGGTGCAAAGAGCTACCAATGAGTATGGTAGAGGCGTTTGAGGAGCAAGGCTTGCCTGATAAGACCGAGGCCACGAAGCTTGCTTCCTTGTTCGGGGAATCACCAGTGAGTATGGTGGTTGGGGCGTCAAACTTCAAGATTGAAGTCTTGATGAGGGAAAGGTTGCCAAGGGGCAACGTGTCCACAAAACCGTGGGAGAAGCCCGGTTACGTGGAGTATTCCAGCGACGATGACGAGTCAACAAGTGAGGTGCTTTCTGCTTTCCATGGAGACAGTGGGGCAGATGAGATCGAGCATGGGTCATTTTTGGGTTCAAGTGAAGTTGAGAGCGACTATGAAGAAGAGGAGCCTATGTTTGTAGACATAGTGTTTCCCGATACAACGCTAAGTGCACTAGTAGATCCAAGTGCATATGTGATGCTCGTATCCGAGCGAGTTACCGAGTGGTTAAACCTTCAGGTTGAGAAGGTTAAAAAACAAGTTGTGACGGTCAATTTCAGAGACGAGTCAGTTGTGGGAATCGCAAGGGATGTGTACCATCAAATTGGCGATTTTCGAGGCACAACAAACATCAAGGTAATATCTTACCATTCCCTTGGTGAACCTGAAGTCATTATTGGTTTATTTTGTTTGGAGCAAATTAATGCGTTTGTCTTATCAGAATTCAACGATGAGGATGATGCAGGTTCAGAAAGTGAAGTCGATCCGTGGAATCATGAAGAAGGTGAGACAATGTCAAACATCGATCCTCATGAGAGTGGGGGCCAAACAAAGATATCCAACAATGACGAGGCCATGGAAAAGTCCATGGAAGTCCCCAGGACAACGGGATAAGTCTTTGATAAGTTCGAGGACGTGGAGGCATTTGAAGTTCATACCTTCGCAAGTGCCGACTACATTGAAGGAATTCTGGAGAAAGGAGTTCCGATTGCATATGAAATCCGTGAGCTCGAAGAGCCCGAGAAGAGGCTCTCGAATTATGATAAAGAGATGATGGCAGTTGCGTTTTGCTTGCACGCTTGGAGACGACAATTAATGGGGCCGAGGTTTGCCATTTATACCGATAGTGAATTAAAAGATTATTTTCTAACCCAATGAGTGTTGTCTCTTAAGCAGGTTTGTTGGCAAGGAATTCTTTCAAGGTTCGACTTTACTTGGAAGTGCAACCCAAGTTTGTCGAAGGAAGTAGCCAATGCCTTAAGTAGAGGGTACAAGGTGGGGCATGCTACTAGTCCGCCAATGAGCAAGGTGGACCATGAGAACGAGGATGAGAAGTCTTTTGAGTTGCCAAAGACATCACCATCAAAGTGTGAGATGGTTCGTGAGATTGAGTACCCATCCGAGTTTGATGAAGCGGTTCAAGAGCCATCCGAGTTTGGTGAAGTGGAACAAGCCAAAGAGGATGATCGAGAGACGGTGTTGCTAAACTACACCAAGCCGTTCGAGAACAACATTGAAGCACTTACCACCGAGGATTTGCCGATGCAAGTGGGACACCATTGTGCTTTCGGGAGTAGAAAGCCAAGTGAGCGAGACACCATCCAAGCCGATGGAGAGGAGCTAGCAATCTTCTATGAAGAGTTGCAAGCCGAGTTTGATGAGTGGTTTAAATCCATAGATGAGTGGCATGAGTCCATAGAACCGAGCCAAAGCACCGTGATGCCCAAGCCCATTGACGAGGGGCCAAACCATGCCAACAACACTTGCCTTGGGTATCGACAAGGCAAAGTGGATCGAGCCGACGAGGACCTTGAGTCCGAGGTAAGTGATTCTTTATTTAAAGAATCCATTCTAACCCATGGTCATTTGGAT
Organism: Hibiscus trionum; assembly: GCA_030270665.1. Lineage (NCBI taxonomy): Eukaryota > Viridiplantae > Streptophyta > Magnoliopsida > Malvales > Malvaceae > Hibiscus > Hibiscus trionum. Next base: position 22,823,957 of record BSYR01000025.1, read on the forward strand.
ATTTGTAGGATGCCTACAAGGTTGAACGAGGATCCAAATCGAGACATGGGGCGAGCAACTATCCTAGTCAAGCCGCACGACAAGGATAATGAGGAATCGAGCGACGAAGTAGTTGGAACAAGCCGAGAGCCTCCAACATTCATTCAAACCGAGGGATAAATGCTAGAGAGCACCGAATTGGAGCCATTCCACGACCCCGCCACCATCACTTTCCTTGAGTATCGACAAGGCATTGTGAAGCCAACCGACAAGGACCTTGAGTCCGAGGTAAGTGATCAAATTTTCCAAAATTTGGATCTAACTTGTTGTGGTTCTGACCACAGGTTGCTTGTGAGGCCAAGCGAGGAACCGAGTGACGAGGTGGATGGAGCAAGCCGAGAATATCCCACCTTCAAGCATGCCGGGGGACGAGTGCTAGAGAGCACCGAAGGGGGCCTATTCCAAGACCCTGCCATCATCACTTGCCTTGAGTATCGACAAGGCGAAGTGACCCAATCCCACAAGGACTTCGTGTCCGAGGTAAGCAAGCCATGTTTTTATGATAATCTAAGTCTAACTTGCTTTGGTTTTGTCCACATGTCGCCGATGAGATCGAGTGAGGGACCGAGTCGAGCCAAAGAGCAAGTAGGCGAGATAGCCTACAAGGTGGAGTTGCCACCGGAAAGGCGAGTGGACTATGTTTGCCTACCCGAACCGTGGTACGAGGAGTGGTGCGAGATGATCCACACATGGAGTAAACCGAGCCAAGCACAAAGCAAGGCGAGCGTCTCCTTTGACAAGGATGCACCAACCATCGAGACGAGCGAAGCGTCAAGGCACAAAGGCCTTGGACTTTGGACGGGTCATCCCAAAGTCGAGGGTGATCATGAACTTGCCAAGGAGTGGCAACCATCCGAGAACATGTTGAACAAAGGCTTTAATTTTGATATAACTAAAAACCTAAGGACTAAAATGAAAATATCAAAACAATTTTAAAAGTCCTTAAAATTCCCTATATCTTGTTAAAGACCATTTTATAGCTAAAACCAAAGACTTACAAAATATTTTTTAAGTATTTTAAAAGTCGAAACAGTGATTTTTCAAGCCCCGTTTCGAAACGGCCCAAGGCGTTTCGAAACACTTTCAGTTCGATGTGCACCTGTTCCGAAACGGGTATCGGAACGGGTCAAGGCGTTTCGAAACGGTATGACTCGTTTCGAAACTGTTCTTCATTTAAAAGAACAAAGGGCAACGGTCTTTAAACAAATTTTTGAAATTAAACAGGGCGTTCCGAAACGGGCTTAGGCCGTTTCGAAACACCCCTTTGGCAGTGGCATAGCCGTTCCGAAACGGCCCTAGGCGTTTCGAAACGGGCTCTCGTAGACGCTCCTAACGGCTATATTATTTGAAAGCCGTTCCGAAACAGGTGACCCCGTTCCGAAACGGTAGGCGTCTGGAAGCTGAAAAGTTGTGAGAAAAACATCCCCAACGGCTCCAAAGACTCTCCAAAGGCTCCTAACGGCTATAGACTCAAACAACACTATAAATACAGCCTTGGATCAATATTGAAACAACAAGAAAGAGGAAGAAACATCAAGAAAGCATATTCAAGCATTCAAGCTTCCAAGAGTTTATATCAAGCTTATTTTTCGATCTTTCTTGTAAAAACACTAGAGTGTTCTCCGTTGTAATTCTTGAGCTAGTGTTTTTCGGGTGTGTGAGAGAGCTTAAACTTCGCAAACACTTTCCTTGTGAGGATTTTCTAGTTTGCTCATTTGTATCCAACTTTGGGATAGGATTCAATAGGCTTTGGGGTATAAGTCTATTGAAGTGTGTAAGGTTACTCCTTGTCCTTAAAGGAAAGACAAATTAGTGAATTTGTGGGAAATCCTTAGTGTGGACGCTAAGGTAGTGGATGTAGACTTTGGTTAGAAAGTCGAACCACTCTAAATCGCTTTGCAATTTTTATCTTTGCAATTAGCTTCCGCCGCAACTTTCAAAAATCCAATTCACCCCCCCTCTTGGCTTTATCCGATCGATTGTCACGCTCAACAATTGGCATCAGAGCTTTGGTTCATTAGAAGGTCTTACAACCTCTTGAAAAAGATCCAAGAAGTGTGCAATCATCTACAAAGTCATCCATGGCATCCACCTCAAATGTTGTAGCTTGGGGAGATTCTCAACCCACCAACAAGCCTCCCTTCTTCAATGGAGTAAACTATGCCTATTGGAAAAATCGCATGAAGCTCTTCATCCAAGCTTATGATCTTGAAGCTTGGAAAATCATCATGAGAGGATACATAGCACCAACGAGCAATATTGAATCATGGAGCGTTGAAGAAGACAAGGGATTCTCAACAAACGCAAAGGCTATGCATCTCATCTTTTGTGCCCTTGGCCCGGACGAGTATGGAAGGGTGTCATCTTGTTCCAATGCAAAAGAAATTTGGGACAAACTTGAAGTTACACATGAAGGTACAAATCAAGTAAAGGAGACCAAAATCGGGCTCCTCAATCTAAGTTATGAAAACTTCAAGATGGACCCCGAGGAAGACATCAAAACCATGTCCGATCGATTCTCCGTGATCGTAAATGGTTTAAAAGGTTATGGCGAAGTAATCCCAGAAGAAAAACTTGTGAGGAAGATGATCTACTCTCTTCCCAATACATGGGATTCGAAGAAAACGGCCATAATTGAAGCAAAGGACCTCAAAGTTCTCAAATTAGATGAGCTTATTGGTTCCTTGCTTACTCACGAAATGATGTCAACGGGCAAGGAAGAAAAGAAGAACGAAGTGGAGAAAAAGAAAGTTGGTCTTGCTCTTAAAGCATCCAAAAGAGATGATGATTCTAGCGAAGAAGATGAAGAAAAAGAAATGGCAATGTTTGCCAAAAGATTTAAAAACTTCATGTTGACCAACAAAGGAAGAAGATTCCAAAGAGAAGAGGGATTCAAAAGCAACAAAGGGAGAGATCCTCTAACTTGCTATGAGTGCAACAAACCGGGACATATCAGAATCGATTGTCCTCAACTAAATAAAAATAGCTATGAGAGGAAGAAGCACAAGGCTCACGTAGCTACTTGGAGCGATGACTCTTCCGACGAGGACGAGGATGAAGTAGCCAACTTGTGTCTTATGGCCTTCGAGGATGACTCAATGGTAACCTCTAATTCATCTTATTCATTTGATTATACTTTTGATGAATTACAAGAGGTTTATAATGAATTAGCCTTAGAGTATGAGAAGTTGATTTTGAAAAATAGAAAAATTACTTCAAAATTGAAAAATGAAAATGACTCTCTCTCTAAGACTAATAAGGAATTTGAAAGTAAATTTGGAGAAATGCAAGTCCAAATAAACGATTTTGAAAAGAAAAATAAAGACTTGCAAAATTTACTTTCAAAGATCCATGAAGATCATCAAAAGGAACTTGATGATCTTAAAGTTTCTTTCAACAAAATTGGGACAAAATTAGTTGAAAAATGTGAAAATTCAAGACCCAACTATGTTAGAAAGAACTATCATGGGTATAGACAAAGATCACCTAATCGAAAAAAGATTAGGAGCATTTGGGTTCCAAAAGGACTCATTGCTAACAAAGATTTTGATCTATTGTCAAAATGGATACCCAAAGGGACCAAATTACTAGGAACTAACTCTTATGGACCCAAAAGAGTTTGGGTACCAAAACATACATAGTTCCTTTTTGTAGGTGTGTTGGAGCCATGATATGCAAATTTGAAAGATCTTGAAAGCTCTAGACACACATAATGGAAGGACACTTGAAGAAGTTCAATCGACATATCTTAACTCAAGTGGTAACATTTTTTTTGCAAAATTTACTCTTACATGTTGATTTAAATGAATATTTTATGTTAAAACATGTTTGAGATTCCCCATATGTTGTATGAATGCTTTTAGTGAGGGGGAGTTATGTTTTGCATGTGTGCTTAATTTTTTTTTGCTTTTCCTACTCAATCATATCATATATGCATGTTTGGCCTCTTAGAAAATCATTTTCTCTGCATTTTAGAGCCTCATCTGCACTTCCAGGCCCAGGTGTATCGAAACGGGTTAACCCGTTCCGATACGGATGCCTTAAAATTTGTCCTGAGAGAAGGGCGTTTCGAAACGGCCCCAGGCGTTTCGAAACGTTTTCGGTTCGATGTAAGGGTGTATCGGAACGCGTTCCGATACGGGTCAAACGTGTTTCGAAACGGTCATACCCGTATCGAAACGAGTTGTCGAAGGTTTTAAGAAGGGTCAAACCCTAGCCGCCCCGTTCCGAAACGGTCATGACCGTTCCGAAACGGCCTCGCGGACAGCCCTATTTAGGGCTTCTAAAAGCTCAAAATCCTAATTTTTATCAAACTCTTAAAACCCTTAAAACCCTAACCGACCCCCTTCTATAAATACCCTCTAAAACCCTTTGTTTTTCACAAAATTGTGAGGGGTTTTGATCTAAAACACATATCTAAGCAAGCTTCATCAATCTTGTGCAAAGATTTCTCTCAAATCATCCAAAATCCCAAACTAAGGTAATTTTTCTTATTTTTCTTCTTTTTCAAATTATGTTCGAATCATAGGATAGAAAAATTTATTCTTGTATACATTATATGTTTTTAGTTGTGGGTTATTCGAATCTTGTAAAAACTTTTCAAAATCTCAAAATTTTTGATTCGAATATAAAATTTTTTAATCGTATTTTTTTTTAATTTTGTTTTTCAAAAACCTAAGTGGGATTTCCTATTGGATTGATTTTAATTATCAATGCATACAATTTTAAAACTCTTGCTTAATATTTTAGATGACGGATCAAGCGAACAAAAAGCGCAAAGCCGTTCAAACCGGAGAATCAAGCATTCGTCCAAATATTACTCAACTCTTTCAGAAAACTCTAAAAACTCCGCAGCAGCGTGCTCGCTTCTCCTACGTCAAAAATCTCGCTGTTCGTAAAGAAAGAGTTATTGATGTCGAATTCCTTAATTCCGAGAGATTTCTCTTTCGATATCTTCATCGTTTGGATGAGTGGAATCTTCTTTTCTTCTTGAGCATTGAGGATGTTTGCTACAAAAATATGGTACTTCTCTTCTACTCTAATGCTCGTTTCCTATACGATGAAACCAAAACGGAAATTATAGGAATTGAGTCATCTTTACTAGGGCAAAAGTTTGTTGTTAATATTGCTCTTTTGGAGTCGGCCCTTAAACTCAAGAATGAGGGTATAGAAGAAGAACGCCACTTTGGCACCTTTACCGGAAAAGCTCTTCATTTAGATGTGCACGATCGTGTGCTTCATTTGATTGTTTCTTGGTTCATTCGACCATCCGGAGGAAAATACTCCCACATCCGGGAAAAGGATCACTTTTGGCTCGAATGTTTCCGAAGAGGTGAGCGCCCAAATGTGCCCAAAATCATCTTTGCCGAGATCGTCAATAATATCAAACTTATTGACACCAATGAGTTGACTTCATTCACTTACGGCATTGTTTTGAGTTTTCTCTTCGATCATCTTGGTATTGATTGTACCTATGATTCCCCGGAACCTAGCAAGACCAAAATTGGTGAGTCCTCTCTTCGAAAATCCGGATTCACATATTTGAATGGTTTTTGGCAAAGAATTGATCGAGAAGAGATTCCTCCTCCCGTTGCTCCTCCACCTCAAGTTCAAATGGGAAATCAAGATGCTCTCACAGGTTTTCTTACCGAGCAGTTCAATGCCTTGAATTCTCGTTTTGACACAATGGAAACTCGTATTTCTTCGGGCTTTGAAACTATGGGAAATCGTTTGAAGAGCGTCGAGGATCGTCTTCAAACCCTTGAAACTTCCAATGACAACCTTGATCTTTCCTTTTCTACTCTTTATGGAGAATGGACAAAATATCACCGTTCACAAGCCAAGAACGATGATGATGATGAGGATGATGATGACGAGGCTTAGGATAGTCATATCATATCATATTATATTATCTATGCATTTAGGATTGAGTTTGCTTTTTTATGTTTTATCATTTTTTAGGAACCTATAATATTGATCGATTATCTTGGAATTTGATTATGAACTTATTGTTTATGCTTTGGATATCAATTATGAGTGCTTATTATTGATTATTGGTACTAATCTTCTTTATGAGCTTGTTTCTTTTTGATCTAACAAAAAGGGGGAGAGATATGCCATGATGCTGCCATGATGCCATGCCACCAAAAATTTTCAAACTATTAAAATTTTTAAATTTTTAAATTTGTCTTAAGGTTTTGATCCTTGATTTCAAAAGTCACAAGTTTTAAATTTCAAAACCTATCTTAAATTAAGGGGGAGTTAGAATATCTTCAAAACTTTCAAAATACTTAAAAATTCTAACTTTGGTTTTGTTATATCAAAAAGGGGGAGATTGTTGAACAAAGGCTTTAATTTTGATATAACTAAAAACCTAAGGACTAAAATGAAAATATCAAAACAATTTTAAAAGTCCTTAAAATTCCCTATATCTTGTTAAAGACCATTTTATAGCTAAAACCAAAGACTTACAAAATATTTTTTAAGTATTTTAAAAGTCGAAACAGTGATTTTTCAAGCCCCGTTTCGAAACGGCCCAAGGCGTTTCGAAACACTTTCAGTTCGATGTGCACCTGTTCCGAAACGGGTATCGGAACGGGTCAAGGCGTTTCGAAACGGTATGACTCGTTTCGAAACTGTTCTTCATTTAAAAGAACAAAGGGCAACGGTCTTTAAACAAATTTTTGAAATTAAACAGGGCGTTCCGAAACGGGCTTAGGCCGTTTCGAAACACCCCTTTGGCAGTGGCATAGCCGTTCCGAAACGGCCCTAGGCGTTTCGAAACGGGCTCTCGTAGACGCTCCTAACGGCTATATTATTTGAAAGCCGTTCCGAAACAGGTGACCCCGTTCCGAAACGGTAGGCGTCTGGAAGCTGAAAAGTTGTGAGAAAAACATCCCCAACGGCTCCAAAGACTCTCCAAAGGCTCCTAACGGCTATAGACTCAAACAACACTATAAATACAGCCTTGGATCAATATTGAAACAACAAGAAAGAGGAAGAAACATCAAGAAAGCATATTCAAGCATTCAAGCTTCCAAGAGTTTATATCAAGCTTATTTTTCGATCTTTCTTGTAAAAACACTAGAGTGTTCTCCGTTGTAATTCTTGAGCTAGTGTTTTTCGGGTGTGTGAGAGAGCTTAAACTTCGCAAACACTTTCCTTGTGAGGATTTTCTAGTTTGCTCATTTGTATCCAACTTTGGGATAGGATTCAATAGGCTTTGGGGTATAAGTCTATTGAAGTGTGTAAGGTTACTCCTTGTCCTTAAAGGAAAGACAAATTAGTGAATTTGTGGGAAATCCTTAGTGTGGACGCTAAGGTAGTGGATGTAGACTTTGGTTAGAAAGTCGAACCACTCTAAATCGCTTTGCAATTTTTATCTTTGCAATTAGCTTCCGCCGCAACTTTCAAAAATCCAATTCACCCCCCCTCTTGGCTTTATCCGATCGATTGTCACGCTCAACAGAACAAGACGGATCGAGAACTTGCCAAGGAGTGGCAACCGTTCGAGAACAAGACGGATAGAGAACTTGCCAAGGAGTGGCAACCGTTCGAGAACGAGACGAATCAAGAGACAAGGCATGAAAGCCTTGCCATTTGCACGAGAGTTCCCTTAGCCAAGCGGGAACATGACGAGGAGTCGAGGACGAGGCGACTGAGACTCTTCATTGCCTATCGACGAGGGCGTTGATAGATTCAGTGGGGGAGAATGTCACGGACCAACTTCCCACGATCGAGCCAGCCGCACCCATAGGTGCTGACCTTAGCGCACCACATCCTTCACCCGACCGAGGGACTCGAGTAGTTGCCAACACCAAGCACCAATGGGCCATGCACAACGCCCTTTGTGGTGTCTGCATCCAAGAGAACCGAGCTGGGCCACTTCCAGCGCACCATGGGGCCTTGCCAAGCACCCCATGTGCTGCCCACGAGACTTGGACCCGAGGGAGCCCATCACACGCACCCGAGGGGGCCTTGTCATGCACCCTCCATGCCGCCCAAGCCATGGAGCCCGAGCCCGCACCCGACGTGCACACCAAGGAGGCCGAGTCCGCACCCGAGGGTGCCTTGCCATGCACCCTCCATGCCGCCCAAGCCATGGAGCCCGAGCCCGCACCCGACGTGCACACCAAGAAGGCCGAGTCTGCACCCGATGTGCACACCGAGGGGCCTAGAGGAAGCCCATCCGAGTTGCCCACACCCTTAAGGCCCGACTTAGCACCTAACATGCTAAAGTGGGGGGTTTTGGACACAAGAACCGGGCCATGCCAAGCCCAATCCGCCCAAGCATCCAAGACCCAAGCCAAGTTGTCATCCTTTGACCAACACACAAGGAAAGCTTTCTCTCTTGAAGCCACAATTGAGGAAACAAGCCAATGCCACCAAAGCAATGATGTCATTGGGCACATAACTTAGGCAACCTTGTAATAGGATGATAAACTTGCCATGTATAGGAGATTCTCTTTGTAAGACTCATCCATAGCCATTGGATCGAGTCATTCATAGCCATTAGATCGAGGGGGCCAAGGCTATAAATAGAGCCTTCCACCACCCATCGTGATCATTCCACGATTCCACATCTTCCACATTTCTTTCTTCTTTGTCTATTAATAAGAGAAGGCATCGAGTACTCTTTTATCCTCGTCTAGGCTTAGGAGGAGTTTTTAACGAGGCTCTTTGCTTAAAAAATCCCTTGTCTTTCTTATCTTGTCTTGCCTAGCCATCACCATTATTTTCCTAAAGCTTCCGCACATCAGGTTCTAAGCGCCTCAGCTTAGATATTCGAAGGCTGACTTAGTCCTCGACTTAAGATCTACGACTAAGGCAGCACGGGTTGGCGAGTCAAAACCTAGCCCCGTGACACAATGCACATACACCATATGGACAAAGCGATTTGAACTCGTGTTTCTTATATGAACATCATTCGTTTTTTTTTTACTGTGACACTTGTTGGGTTCAAAAAATATTATATATATGAACAAAAAGAATACGCATTTACGTAGAAAATTAGATTTTAAAAAGGTTTATTGACATTTTTACCTTTAAACTTTTGATAAAAGTCATTTTAGTTAACTATTTTTTTTGTCTCTTTTGGTCCTCAAACTTTTAATTTTTTTACAAATTGAACCAATTGAAGAAAAAATAATAGACCTTTTAAGCTAATGCCATTTTTCCCTTTTGTCAATGTTGACCTCAGTTGGTTTGTCTTTTGCTGTAAAAGTTTAAAAAAATTTCAAAAACATATTTAAAAATTAATAAATATATATATATATATATATTATAATATAAAAATGACAAAAAATAACTTACGTAAATTTAATAAATATGTTATTTTTTTCGTCAATTAATTCGATTTGAGAAAAAAAATCAAAGTTCGAGGCAAAAATTGGATCAAAGATTGGTGTAAAATGATTTTCTTGAAAATTTTGAGGTTCAAAAATATCAATAGGCCTTTAAAACAAATGTGAGAAGAAACTATTGCAAAAATCGGCGATTAATCGTACCAGCCAATATGTTCGAGCATGATATGCTGACGCGGATAAAATCTCATAAGCCAGAAAAGAAAGAGCCAAGCCGTGTTATAAGCCGAGCCATAGTATAACCGCTCGAAGTGACTGGGTATTGAAGGAGAATTTTAGAAATTTGAGCCGGCATGATTCATATGAAATTATTATTTAATAATTAAAATATTTCATCAAGATTTACTTATAAAAATATAGGATTTTTTTAAATTTTATATTAAATAAATTATTATTTTAGGATCTTTCAATTAGATTAGGACACTTTCGAGAAAAAGACATTTTTGATAAAAATAATTTTAATTTTAAACTTATTTTATCTGATCCCAAACTTTTAATTCTTGTTAAATTAAATTGGTTGATATTTTAAACAATTTATATATTCATTTTCTTTTTTCTTTATTTTTTGATATTTTAACCTTTATTTGTTTAATTCTAATTCAATTATACATTATTTTAAAAATAAATAAATTAATCTAAAAAGATAAAAAAAAACAAGTAAATTTATTACTTTCATATTATATAAATTTAAGTATTTATGTATGCAATAATTAAATTTTTAGTTCATTATAATCAGGAGTGAAAATAGGGGCTGAAGTTTCCTAAAAATAAAAATAAAAGTTTAATATATGATAAAATTATATTTTGACCATCTTAAAATGATAAATTATATTTTAATCAGTCTAAAAACTATAAAATTATAGACTAATAGAATACTAATATTATATTTAACTCCCACAAAAAGTTTATAATTAAATTTGGCCTCTAGAAAAAAATTGACTTCACCCCTTGTAATAGTATTAATAATTTATGAAAAATGATTAAATCAATAAAATAGTAATATTCATATGTCACATTACACATTAAATAAAAGTTTAAATGAAAAATAGCCCTTAAATTATATATTTTTTACTTTTAATCCATAAATTATTTTTTAGTCAAAATAAATACATAAATTATTTGTCTGGATCATTTTAAGTACTTAAATTATTTTTGGGTCAAAAAATACATAAACTATACTTTTTTTACTTGAAATACCTAAATTATTTTTTTTGCCAAAACAAGTACATAATCTTTTGTGATGTGTTAATGTCTCGTTCGCCAAAGAATTTTTTTAAACTGAGATTACAAGGGACTTAAAGTGCACTAAAAAAACATTTTAACTAAAAATAATTTAAGCTAAAAGCGAAAAAAAAGTTAATTTAGGATTTGATTTTTCATTTAAGCCTTAAATAAAAGATAAATATTTGGCATTGGTGGTGTATAATTCAATGCAGTATCGGCAAATTAAATAATGACACACCGTCCATAATAAATTTAATTTTAGAATTTTATGATGACACTTCCGTTTAGTTCATTGAGGATTAGGGGTAGATATTCGATTAAGTCGAGTCAAAAAAATTTGAATTAGTCGAGTTAAAGAGTCATATTTTATAATTTAAATTTTATTTAAAAAATTCGAGCCGAGTCAAGTTTATAAAATTCAAGTCGAGTTGTTCGAGTTTTTGTTCAAATTTAATTGTAAACTTTTATAATGTTATGGTACTGATTAGTTGTAATTTAAACGATTTTATATAACCATATGCAACACACATATGTATATATATATCATGCAAAATTGAGAGACTCGACCTGAACTTGAAAACTAATCAACCAATTATTAAAAATTTCGATTTATTCGAATTTCTATTTTATAACATAACTTTGACTTGTTCATATAACAATTAAGGTGAAGCATGGTCAAGAACAACGATTCACTTTACGATAAACAGATTCATTTTGCAAGTTCGTTATTACGAGTAGTTCCTTCAAAGGATTGGACTAATGATATATACAATACTTGAATTCTCGATGTAGATGCTACATAGTTGGTTCTCATCCTTCAGAGACTACGAGTGTAACAGGAGCATCCGTCGACAAAATGATCACCCTAAGTTGATCATTTCATGGCTATTGAGAATAAATAAATTTAAATTTTATTAAAAAAATTTCGAGTCGGGTCAAGATGAATCGAATATTTTTATATCGAGTTTACTCACCCCTCGATAAGTTATCAAAATATGTAAACTAAAAATTGCATTTGGATTGAATTTTGGGTTCATTTGCATTTGCTTGCTGATTGTACCTAACCCTAGTCAAATTCTAACCCAAATATGACTCATCTTCCCTTTTATTTAAACATATGGGAAACTTTGCTCGGCCACCTGCCTTCTAATTCTTCCCTTTCATCTCTCTCCCAGTCCCTCTCGCTTTCACCTGAATAAAAGCTTGCCCTTTTCCCCCATAATTTTCTTTTCTAGATGAACAGCCTTTTAGATCACTCTAATCTGGTTATAATGTCAAAGAAATAAAAAAGGAATCTTTTTTCTAGTTCTGTTGGTTTCTTTGTTTTTCTTGTTATGTTGTTTGATGGGAACTGTGTTAAAGAATAACAAAAATGGTGGAGAAATTAAGACAGGACAGTGGCTATTGTTCTTCGGTTGTAAAATGTTACTACTTTGTACAATTTGGTTCTTGTTTGAGTTTCATTCTTAGTTGAATCTCTTTAACAACAACATCCATTGACAATTTTTAAAGGAAAAAAAAGATCAAACACCCAAAAAATTGTTAATTTCATCATCAACCATGAAGAGATCCGGAAGCTCAGATTCTTTGGGTGCTTTGATGTCAATCTGCCCAAATTCAGGTATAATAAAACAAACCCAGATTTTATTACAAAACAACAGTCTTTGATGTTCTACAGTGTTGTCTTGATCGTTGATTATGTTTTGATTTTGGTACAGATGAACACAGTCCGAGAAGCAACAGCAATGTTTACAGTCGGGAGTTTCAGTCGATGTTAGATGGATTAGACGAAGAAGGTTGTTTCGAAGAACTAACGGTCGGCCATGGCGGTGGCGGCAGCGGGAAGAAGAGACGATTAAGTGTAGATCAAGTGAAGGCATTGGAGAAGAATTTCGAAGTCGAAAACAAGCTCGAACCCGACAGGAAAACAAAACTCGCTCAAGAACTCGGCTTGCAACCACGACAAGTTGCTGTCTGGTTCCAGAACCGGCGTGCCCGATGGAAAACCAAGCAATTGGAAAGAGATTACGGTGTTCTAAAAACCAGTTATGAATCTCTTAAGCTCAATTACAATACCCTCCGCCATGAAAATGAAGCTCTTCTCAAGCAGGTAAAAATTTGATAATAATCGATTCATTTATCATAGTAGGCTCGGAAATCTCTGGGTTTAAACTTTAAAGGTCTGAAAATGGTGCAGATTAATGAGCTGAAGGCAGAGCTTAATGAGCAGCCGCCGGTTTCACCTTTGGATACCTCATCGGAGCCGGCGCAATTGAACTGCGGCAGTGGATCGGTTGACGGTGAAGACGCCGTTTTCCCCGACTTGAAAGACGGGTCGTCAGATAGTGATTCGAGTGCTATCTTGAATGAAGACAACAACAGCGGCGGAGGCAGCCCGAGCAACGCGGCGGCGTGTTCTTCGCCGTCCTCCATGAGCAGCTGCTTCCAGTTGCTTAAAACAACTTATGTGAAGATGGAAGAGCATGATTTCATCAGTAGTACTGCGGATGAAGTCTGCAATTTTTTTGCAGACGAGCAAGCTCCAAGTCTTCAATGGTGGGTCTGAATCGAAAGATACGTAATTATGGGATTTAATGTAACCAAATGCAAGGAAAATAAGGCAAACTCTCCGACAACTTTGTCTGAAGAAGAAGCAGGGGGTTGACGTGGCGACGGCTGAGGCGGCAGAAGTTGTCAGCGAATGTGGCGAGTAGCCACTGCGGTGGCGAATGCGGTGGGAGAATGATTAGATCGTAATTGGAAGCTTTTTTGTTGTTGTTTTGTTTTACTTAGTTCTGCTGTAAATGGAGAAATCTTCAAAACCTATTTCGGAGGAAAAATAAATATTTTCCCTTCTAATGGTGAAAAAGCAGAAAAAAAAAAATAAAGTAAATCGTCATCAAATCCATCATTTTCACAGCTTCTTTCTCTTGTTTCGTTAAAAATAAATTATAAAAAACCAAGAAAAAAACCCGAAAATTTTGAGTTTTTCTTGAAGGAAGATCATAGATTTCATAAAGTTTTAATCAAACAGTATATGGCAACTTCGCTGAAAAAAATGGAAACAAACATAGCATAAAAGGAAAATTGTTACAAAACATTTTTTGAGAAACGTGGAGTGTGATCCATCCGATAGAATTATTAGGATAAATATTATTTTTCATTCAAATATATGTAACATTGAAATTATTTTTTTAATAGTTTAAAGGTGATTACAAGATAATATAAGTTCATATATATTCTTAATTCTTTGACAAAGCACTGCACCTTACCGACATTGTGATTGAACTCGTGTCTCCTGAAATGAATATCATTTGCTTTTACACTGTGATACTTGTTGGGTTCGCAACACTAAAATTATTAGATCAAGGTATAACTAATCATAAAAATGAGAGATACAAAGTTCAAATAAATTAAAATTTAGGGTTTAAATAGGTAAAAGAAACCCTTTTAACTTTTTAGTAAAAGAATTTGGAGGATCACAACTAGAGACACAATTAAACATTGAGAGGGATAAATGTCTATTAAGTAGGGGTGTAAATGAGCCGAGTCGAGCTCGAGTAGTGCTAAGCTCGACTCAGCTCGCTAAGATTTCGAGTCGAGTTCGAGCTTGAATAGTTTTTAACGAGCCTGAATAGTCTGAGCTCGGCTCGGATCCTTAAGAACTCGAGTCGAGTTCGAGCTTGAGTTGAGTTCAATCGAGTCGAGTGTTGACTGAGCTTTGACCGAGTCAGACTCTAGTAGCTCGCGATCTGTCTCGTCCATTTAAAGCCCTATTAGGAAAAAACTTTGATACACAAGTTTAGGGTGTTAGTTTATGGTTTAGATGTTTAGGTTGTTGGGTTTAGAATTTAGGATTTAGATTTTAGGGTTTAGGACTTATGCTTAGGGTTTATGTTTTAGGATTTTAGGTTTAGTAATTTAGATTTTAAATTAAAAAAATTAAAAATTTTAGTATATTATATTTTCGAGTAGCTCGCGAGCTTTTCGAGTCAGGTATCAAGTAGCTCGAATCGGCTCGTTAAGAACTCGAGCTGAGTCGAGTCCAATCGAGTCGAGTGTTGACCGAGTCGAGCTCAAGTAACTCACGATCTATCTCGTCTCATTTACAACCATACTATTAAGTCTTTAAATTTAAAAATTAGGAGAGGTAAAGACCTTATTTGACTATTATTTAAACTAAAGAGAATCTCAAATGTAATTATATAAAAAAACATTTAAGAATGCAAGAACCCCTCCGAAAGTGTACATGGCTTCGTCTCTGATCACAAACCCAAAGAACCATGTTCTTCAGTCTCTAAGTGTAACATACTCTCTTAAGCATACATCCATAACATTATTATACAACATTGACTAGGTAATTATCAAAGTAGAAATGTACATAACAAAAGATGGATGGATTTGTGACTTCATGAAATGCAATCAATGAATTATATATCTCTTCGCCTCGCTAAATAAACTCAATCTCGTACAAGCATATAGATAATTATTTGAATTATTTGTATTCTGTGTCAATTGAAAATATCTTATTTTCGAGACTCTTGACTGCACCTTCTAATATTGCCGTTACTAAAATTTGAACCAACAATTTTTTTTTAAAATGCGGTGTACCTTACTATTGCATCTAACGCTTCATTCATTTTTAAAATTTTACGAAATAAAAAAAACTCATACTTTTCTTTTTGAAAATTTGTTTAACCACAACCCAAATTTAATAAACAACACCTCCACTACAAGCACACCAATCAACTTCCATTGAATCACTTTCAAAAAGCAAACTCTCTTTTGTTTTGAATCTTTCTCTAAAATTTGTTTGCTTTTGTGGTGGTACCATTTTTCTTTTGTTTTTGGGCAAAGTATTAAAAAAACAAAAGAAAGAAGAAATGGAGAAGCATAGCTTGTTTGCTAGGAATGTTAAGTGAAAGGCAGTGTGTCACATGGAAACGGTCAAGTACTAGCTTTTGTTTTTCTCTTTTCTCTCACGTTTTTTCGTTACTCGTGTAGGTTGAAAATATGTATAATGGTATTTTCTGGCATAATTTTCGGTATTTAACTTATTAGCTGACGAATTTGGATGGGGTACTATAAATGTTTATTAGAGAAACGACCCTACCAACTCAATTACTTCATTCACAACATTAAAATTTAAAATTTTGACATTGCTTAAGAGATCTAGTGCCTCATCCCACTAGACCAACTGATTATTAGTTGACTAATTTGAATCAAGTACTGCAGAGGCCTGTTATGGGACGACCCTCCCAACCCAATTGTTTCATTCACAATGTCAAAATTCAAACTTTTAACATTACTGAAGAGATCTAACGTCTGATCTCACTAGAGCAATTGTTTATTGGTTGAATAATGATATTTTTTACCCTTCAACAAATCTAATATTATGACTCGAAATAAAATTTCAAACTCTTTTTTTATTTGTAAAATTTGAATAATATAAAAGAAAGTCTTGATATTCAATTTTGTCCCTAAGTTATATATTTATTTTATTTTGATGTTTTAATTTTCTTAGTCCACTTTAGTCAAAAATCCTTCTATCTTATTTTATGATTATAATTTGGATGTGGATTAAGATATTTGTGAACGTATGATATTTTTTTTTGTAATTTTAGATATTAAAATTACTGACCATTGTAGGTGTTGATACGAACACTCGAAAATCCATTACCCGAATTTTGCATTACTTATGCGGAAGCGGATAATTGATTCATGTATCCAATTTGGATTTCGATTTTTAAATTCAAATATGAATTACAAACTGAAAATATGTTTGCTTATAAGGAGATTTAAACTTTGGTCATCTAAATTTTAATTGATTTAGAGATTTGGTATGTTATTTAAAATTTTAAATTTGAATTTTTGCATATATGAGTATCGAACGTATAATAATATTTAATTTAAATTCGTATTTGGGTAATTATAATAGAATAAGTTGGGTATAAAAATGAATTCAGATTCTTAAGTAGATTTATTGATTTGAAATCAGTTAATTTAAAAATACAAATATTTGATCATATGTCATCTTAAATTTATCCAATTTTTTTATTATAAAAAATGAATAACAATAGATAAGAATGTGACACATTACATATGATTTCAGACTATTAACAATTTAACTTTTTAGGGGGAAATTGAGATAAAAGGATTGTTTAAGTATTATATGAAGATAAGTGTAAATATTAAAACAAATATATAATTGGAGGGCTACATCATAAATAAATCCCAAGTATAAGAAGAAGAAAATCCAAAAAAAAAAAGTTTGCGGTCCCCGCCTAGTCCAAGTCGCTTTTCAATTTATGTTTCCTTTTGGAAGATGGGTCCCATTTTTGTCCATTGCTCTTTTTTATGCAGATATTACTAGAGAAGGGCATGTGATGTGGGCCCCTCCCTGTTTTCATCAAAATCGAGTCTTTTTCATCAACGTCACAATCAACTTAAAAATTTGGATCAAAGCTGGAAGACATTAGGAAATAAGAATAATATATTTAACCAATTATTTATGAGTTTTTTTAGCCGTTTGATTGGTGACAACTCATTTACTGCACATTTATTTAAATTTAAGCCTTAAATAAAAAATAAGTGCAAAATAATATATATTTTAAATATTAAGCGACTAAATTAGTTTTCAGTAAAAATTAGTGTTTAAAGTTTTAATCGTTATAATTTTAAGCTGTTTAAAAAATTGTTATCTAATAAGATCGTGACATATAATATGTTTTTTATTATTTATTATTTATTAAAAAATATATAATTTAAAAATTCAAATTTTCAAAATTCCTAAAAATCTCACAATCCCTAATACACAAAACCACTAATTCTCCAAATTATTGCCGCTACAGTCGCCGAACACCACAACTGCTGTCGTTAGAGGCTACCGCCCATTTCTCCCAACTACCGATCGCCGACAACCTTCAGTAAGTGTGTCAATCGGAGGTCGTTTGAATAGAATCATTCACATTCGTTGTCTGATTGGCACACATCCCATTGTTTACTGGCGATGGATTATTGGGGGAAATGGGCGACGACAATAGTAGTGTTCGGTGACAACGATAATTTAGAGAATTTGTGGTTTTGGGTATTAAGAATTTGAGATTTTTGGGAATGTTGAGTTATTTTAAATATATATATATATATATATATATATTTAATTTTTAAATAATAAAAAATATGCCACATGTCACGTTCAACGAATTTTTAAACGACCAAACACTTCAAATTGTAACGGTTGAAACTTTAGGCGCTTATTTTTACCAAAAAATACTTTAGGCACCTAAAGTTTAAAAAATGTATAGTTTGAGCACTTATTTTTGTATTAAGCTTAAATTTAAATTCAATTAATTTATAATAGTTTATTAGTTTTTAATTTTAAAACAAACGGTTGGATTAGGTAAAAAAATATTTATGTTGTAAAAAAATAAAGGGTTAAGTGAGTTTTTCATCACTCAACTTTGATCTTATTTTTGTTTTGGTCACTAAAAAAGAAATTATACACTCAAAAAAAGTTTAAACCTTTAGCTTCGGAGGATATTCAGTGATCGGAGCCTCCATCTCAAGATAACAACAATGTAGAGGTCCCTCTTGGAGCAGAGAGCAAAGTATCTTTGTTTAGGTTTCATCCAACGACAGACGATGAAAATCGAATAACAAGGCAAAATGAAGAAAATAGCTTCTTATAAAAGTAAATGAAATACAATATACACGCAAGTAAATGAAAGACCGGAGATCAATTACGTCACAAGGAGAGCCCTAAAACAAAAACTTCTAGAAGAGGTTCGTTTATGTTATTAAAAGGGAGATCTGACTCCCCAAGATATCTAAAACTGCACACGCCTTTACTCAGGCGATTGTAACAGCTTGAGAGATTTTATCATTGTACTTTATTCAGTCCATGTATGGTTCATGCTTTCAAAATTAATATTTAAAATAAATGTCTAGATGATAACTATTTGGTAAGGACTATTTAGCCCCCTTTTCCCTTCCTAAAAAATACATTGTTGATTCTAATTTTGTAGTATTAATTTTGTTAACAAATGGTGCTCCGAAGAAGCACTTTAGAGCCATTAGTTGTGCAGCTTTTTAAAAAAATCAAAGTTAAAATTCAGTAAATACGATCCATAGCACAACAATTTCATTGACTTCTAAAGAGAGAATGTTTATGCAATGTTTTTGTTGTGTCTTTAAAAATTGATGAGGTGACACTATTCTATTTATGCTTAAATATGATATGGAGCCAAACTTCTAAATTATATGGTTAAGATGTCAAATTTGGTTCGACTTAATAGAATACTCACTTCTGCCTAAAAATAAGAATGATTTAGTTTTATTCATAGCGATGTAAAATAACCATTTTTCATATTTTGTTTCCTTTTTCTTTCTTATCACGAATACTTAAAATTAATTGTTCTTTCTAATTATTCACTCTTCTCTTTCTATCCTCCACTTTTCAACTCCACCAAGCACATTCAAAAGGTTTAAATAGAGTGTTAAGTGTACTTAAAATATATAATAAAACCCACTTAATTAATTAGAATGATAAAATAAAAAGTTAATTATAATATAAGCACCGGGGTGCAACATAATTTAAGCTTTGTAGAACATACACGAGTTTAAAAAAGGTATGGAGCCAAGCTACTAAATCGATCAAAACATGAATTTATAAGCAATAAATTAAAGAAAATGGCAACTCATTCCCTCTTTGAAAATCAATAAACTGTTGTGTTATGTACAAAGTCTAATGATGTTTGAATCATTTAAGTATGAATTAGGAAATGTTTATGCAATGTTGCCGTCATGGCCAAATAGAACAAAATTTCACATGAGTTGTCCATTTACACTAGGGTGTTTAGTTACATACCTTGTCTCTAACTTCACCACCTTTCTTCCCAAAGCTTTTCTTAGCCTGATTTCTTTTCAAAGCGTTTCTGTTGAAAGATCTAGTAAATAATTGTGATTATATACTATTTTTGTTATTCTTTATTTTTAGATATTTATGAGCTGTATTAGTAATGATAAAAATCTTCTGCCCCTTTTTGGTGCCTCTATTTATGCTCCATCACTAAAAACACTATAAAATTAAATTCCAAGACTTAACCCTAAATTCTAAATCCTAAAACCTACACCTTATACCCTAAAAATACACCATACCATAAAATTTCATAAACCATAACCCTAAACCCTAACCTAAAACAATAAACCCTAAACTCCAAATCTAATTTTAAGTGTGGGGCATAAGTAGGAACACCAAAATGGGGTAGAGGATTTCCATCCACATTAGTAATCTTAGGACTCACTTTTTATCTTCTTCTTAATTAGAGAGATTAGCTGCTTTTCTTGTTCTGTGTTAAACTCTTTAAATAACTGTACATCAATAAATAAAAAATCATAAAACCTTTTTATATATTTTTTGTTCACTATTTTTATGGTATCAGAGTAAAAATAAATAAAAAACTCATAGATTTGAATTTTTTTTCTTTTCATCTTTAAAATGTATGAAGTCACGTTTAGAACAAGCCAGCCACTTTAGCTATCTTAGTCTGAACCTTAGAGAAATACATCAGAAAATTATCCCTTTCAGATTACTACAGTCCGACTAAACGGTGATAATTTTCTTCAATGGTCACAAGTTGTTTGCATGTATTTTCGAGAAAGAGGAAAGATTGGCTATATCACATTTGATACTAAGCAACCTAGCGTGAATAACAAAACTTATACCATTTGGGATGCTGAAAACCCAATAGTAATGACATGGCTGGTCAATTCCATGGCTGAAGAGATAAAGACAAACTACATGTGTTACTCTACAACCAAGAAATTATGGGACATGTTTCAAAAATGTACTCCGATCTTAAAAATCAATTCCATATTTATGAGTTGATCATAAAACTTAGAAAAATTTGCCAAAGTGAAGATTTTATGACAAAGTATTTCAATTACCTTAAATAAATTTGGCAAGACCTAGACTTATTCAACAATTATGAGTGAAAATCAAATGATGACTGTAACCAATACAAAAAGATAGTAGATCTTGGTCGAATCTTTAAATTTCTTATAGGTCTAAATGTTGAATATGATAAGGTTTGTGGCCGAATAATTAAAAGAAATTCACTGCCTCTAATTGGTGAAGTTTTTGCGGAGGTAAGGAGAGAAGAGAGCTGGAGACATGTGATGTTGGGAAAGAAACTGTAAGTTTAATTGCGTCTGTGAAAGGATTATCGCTAGCTATTAATGAAGTTCAATTAAGTAGTAAAATGTCTCACAACCAACGTGCAGAAGACAAAAACAACATGCAATATGATTACAGTGAAAAGCCACGCCACACTCGCGAAAAATGCTGAAATTTACATGGTAAACCACCTAATGGTAAGGGAAAAAAATTCGGTGAACATAACAGACGTACAACAAATGAGTCTGAATCATCTCTATTTAGTAAAGAGCAATTAAGTCATCTTCTTAAATTGTTAAAATATTACTTATCATTTAATAGTTTTTATCGGTTTTATATCACAAACATGTAGTAATTCTCTGGTACGACTTATAAGAAAGTAAATTAAAGTTGAGTGTACAAAATTGAGTGATCAAATTAAAAATATAAAGTTTAATGATCAAAATTAGAATAATATCAAGGGCTTTCCTTGTGATGCAATTGATATTCGATATTCCGTCTATTAATTGTAGGAAGTTAATTATGAAAGTAAAGTCACCTGAAAAGATGTTATTCCTTAGGTTAATTGCAGCGCTAAAGTAAGTAGCAGGATTATCTCCATAATCGGAGTACTTCCGTTCTTTTCCCATTCATTTTCTCAAAAATTCTGGTTTAGAGTAGGTTCATTCACCTGGTTTGGCCATGCTTGGTTTAGCTGTTGCTCCAAACTTCTAACCAATATAGTGTGATTAGTTTCTACAAAATTAATTAAATGATGTCAAATGTGCTACAGAGAAATATAAAACGGTGCTCTTACATATAACAAATATAAAATGGTGTACATATACCTTGAGATTTTTGAGTCTATGACTAGCAAAGTGGAGCATTGAGGGCTTATTTTGTATAGGGGTACTCCTATGTTGTTTCCATCTTGTGGCCATAAGCCATGAATGATAAAGGCGGTTGGGATACTTTCTGTGCACGGAAGAGTCGAAAGACCAACGTTGAGCGGCCATTGGAGAATAACTAAGTAGAAGACGAATATAGTGGCTGGTGGTTGTATAGGTTGAGAGTCGACTAACAAACAAGTCATCGAAACAAGCACCAACACCAACACCACGACAGTAGAAATAAAATGCTTCTTCATCTTTTTCCTCTTTAGCATTGAGAATGTATGCCTTCAATTTGTGATATGTTCATTTATATAGAGTTTTTATGGTGATGCATTATATTTTTTAAATATTATTTTAAATATATATTTTTCAATTTTCACTTGTTTTTTCATTAAGTTTAATCCATATTTGTTTCTTTCTTATCTCAATTCCTAGACATTAGTTCCAAATAAACATATCAACATGCATTACTTCTTTTCGAAGGCAATAATAATAATAATAATAATAATAATAATAATAATAATAATAATAATAATAATAATAATAATAATAATAGGTGAGTTATACGCAAATTTGAAGATTGAGTACAAAATTAATTAAAGTATAACAATGTTTCTATGCTGGTGCTTTTGTAACAAATAAAACTGTTGGTAATGCTTCAAGAAAGTTACCAAAGCTATATCCCACATTGGTTGGGAAAATAGCTAGGGAATGGTATTTATACCCTTACTTCCTCCCTCCCTTGTTGAGTGGGAAAGAAAAAGGGAAGTCCTCGCGCGCCGCCGCCGCCGTCCGGCCGGCTCGGGCTCGGGCTCGGGCTCGGTGAAAGAATTTTTTTCTTATTTATAGGCTCTTGATAAAACTGTTTGAATCAATCCGAATTTATTTGATTCGAACGTTCAGAATTTTATTTGATTTAATTCGAACGTTCAGAACGGTTTGATTTCAGTGCAGTTTATTCGAATTTATTCGAATATGTACAGTCTGTTCTGTGGATGAATTTAGACTATTTTTCAGTCAAATTCAAGGTGTAACAACACTGTAATGGCATGATTATTACAGAATTAAAATGGTGTTTATGAGAATTTGTTACAGCTGATTTAAGATTGCTGTTATATAGATTTAATTCTGTAATTATTTGTGCAAGTGAAATGTCTATTATAGACATGTTATACAACCTATAAATAGAGATGTTGCATGAAGCATTTTATATTATCAAACACATTCAAAAACCATTCCAATTCTCTCTGTTTTCTCCACTTGTTCGAGCAGTTCCACTGTTGTTCACTCCGAGAGTCGAGTGTACGATTCCAGGAGCGTCCGTGTGCACCTCGGGGGACAGCCTGCCCGTGAAGCGACTACACTGTTCGGGGCAGTTTTGTTTCTAAGGCAGTGGCCACCATACCACGACACGATCAACGAATTTACGTTCTGTTTTTGCTTATATTTTCCAGTCAGTACTAACAGCCTTTTTGCAGTTCATATTACCAACAATTTAGAAACAAAACTATCTCCGATTCTGCAAAATGGCTTCTTCATCCGAAGTACAAAGCAAGCTTATTCCCGACCTTTCCAAGCTCGATGCTTTAGATGGCTTCAACTATCGAAGGTGGTCCCAACGTATACTTATCTTCTTTGAGCAATTGGACCTCGATTATGTGTTGCTCAACGATCCACCAATTGCACCACCTACCGTTGATGTTCCTGCCGATAACCAAGGCCAAACCGATGTTGCCGCCGATGTCCTTGCTGTTGCCACCTTTGCAAAATATCAGAAGGACAACAAGACGGTCCGTGGCCATCTCCTTAGTCACATGTCCAACAAATTATTTGACATGTATCTAAAGGAGAGGAGTGCAAAGGCGATATGGGATTCCTTGGACACCAAGTATGGCACCGATGATGCGGGGATCAAAAAATATGTTGTGGGAGAATGGTTGAAGTTCCAGATGACCGACAACAAGACTATCATGGACCAAGTTCATGACTATGAGAATCTTGTCTCGGACATCATAGCGGAAGGCATGCAAATGTGTGAAGTTTTGCAAGCAAGCGTCCTTATCGAAAAGTTGCCAAAATCATGGTCCGATTACCGCAACTCCCTCAAGCACAAGAAAAGGGACATACCACTTCAGGAGCTGATCGGCCACATGAAAATCGAGGAGGCCAACCGTTTGAAAGATAAGGTTACGAACAATTTTAGTCACTTATCTTTTAAAACTAACATAGTTGAGTCTGGTGGTGCTTCAGGGTCCAAAAAGCCCATTAAGAAAGGCCCTCCAAGCAAAAGGCCCAAACCACAAAAGACTACCAATTTCAAGAAACCCATGAAGGCTAAGCCCGACGTGAAAACCATGAAGTGCTACGTGTGTGGGCAAGCTGGTCACAAGGCGTACCAATGTCAGCACCGCTCGGACCGCCAGAATAAGACTAGACCACGCATGCATGTGACGGAGGACATGGATGATGATGTCATAGCCGCGGTGGTTTCGGAGGTCAACCTCGTAGAGAAGAACATCGAGTGGGTCGTAGACACCGAAGCTTCTCGACACTTCTGCGCAAAGAAGGAGTTCTTCACCGAATTCGAGGACGTGAAAAATGGTGAACGTGTGTACATGGGGAACTCCAGCAGCTCTCAAGTGGTGGGCAAAGGCAAGGTTTTACTCAAGCTGACTTCCGGTAAAACTTTGGCCCTTAATAATGTCCTATATGTGCCTGCCCTACGTAGAAATTTGATTAGTGGTGGCCTCTTAAATAAGGCAGGCATTAAGTTAGTTTTTGAGGCAGATAAACTTGTACTTTCCCGTAACGGTGATTATGTCGGGAAAGGTTTTTTAAGCGAAGGTTTATTTGTCATAGAAACTCAACTTAATGAAAATAATAAAGCTACCACTTCTGCTTATATTGTTGAGTCTATTGATATGTGGCATGCTAGATTAGGACACGTAAATATTCAATCCCTAAAGAAAATGATGAATATGAATATTTTGCCTAAACTAGACATAACAAACTATAATAAATGTGAAGTTTGTGTAGAAGCAAAGCATGCAAAACCTACCTTTAAAAATGTTTCTAAAAGAAAGACTGAACTGTTAGAACTTATTCATACTGATCTAGGAGACTTTAGAAACACTGAAAGTAAAGGAGGAAAACACTACTACATAACTTTTGTAGATGACTTCTCTAGGTATACAAAAGTTTATCTCCTAAGAACTAAAGATGAAGCTGAAAATTTCTTTCTTATTTATAAGGCAGAAGTTGAAAATCAGTTAGATAGGAGAATCAAACGTGTTAGGTCTGATAGAGGTGGTGAATATGGATCCAATTTTCTAAAAGAGGTTTGTGAGACGAATGGCATAATACATGAAACTTCAGCCCCTTATTTTCCTCAACAGAACGGTATAGCCGAGAGGAAAAATAGAACTTTAAAAGAGATGATGAACTCATTGTTGATAAGTTCTGGGTTGTCTGACAACATGTGGGGGGAAGCCATTCTATCGGCTAATCATATTCTGAACCGAGTACCTCATAAGAAAATTGATTCTACCCCTTACGAATTATGGAAAGGGTATGCCCCAAATCTACAATACCTGAAAGTGTGGGGGTGTCTGGCCAAAGTGGGGTTGCCAGACTTTAAGAAGTCCACCATTGGACCTAAGACCGTTGATGCAGTGTTTATAGGCTATGCTTCTAACAGTGCCGCATACAGATTCTTGACTTTACAAGACTTCTCTATTTGTGAATCTAGGGATGCTGTTTTCTTTGAAGAAATCTTTCCTCTCAAGAAACCTAGATTAAATGTTGAAACACAAATAGAAAACTTGCCATCCACTTCTTCTAGTGTGCCTGCTAGGTCTTCTCAAGAGATTGAATTTGAGCCTAGAAGAAGTAAGAGACAAAGAGTTGAAACCTCTTTTGGACCAGACTTCATAACTTCCTTCATTTCTGAGATAAATGACTTAGACACTCTTTCTGATCCTATAGCTCAAGCATATTTGTTAGATGAGGATCCTAAAACTTACGAAGAAGCTATACGATCTATTGATGCTAGTTTCTGGAAAAGCGCTATAAAAGATGAACTAGAATCAATAATGTCTAATCATACTTGGGAATTAGTTGACTTGCCTAGAGGATTTAAAACCATTAACAGTAAGTGGGTCTTTCGAAAGAAACTTAGACCAGATGGTTCTATCCAAAGGTATAAGGCAAGGCTAGTAGTCAAAGGGTTCACTCAAAGATTTGGTCAAGACTTCTTTGATACTTACTCTCCCGTCACAAAAATCTCAACGATCCGTGCATTGTTTGCACTAGCCTCCATTCACAAGTTGCAAGTACATCAAATGGATGTAAAGACTGCATTTTTGAATGGGGATCTAGATGAGGAGATCTATATGGAGCAACCTCTTGGCTTCGAGGCGCCTGGTATGGAAGGCAAAGTATGTAGACTTAAAAAGTCACTTTATGGCCTGAAGCAAGCTCCTAAACAGTGGTATGAGAAATTTCACAAAACTATTCTTAGTTTTGGTTTTGTTGTGAATGGTTCGGATGCATGCGTGTATTCGAGGATGTTTGGTACTGATTGTGTCATCATAAGCTTGTATGTTGACGACATGCTGATTTTCAGTACTAACATTGAGTCCATTAACAAAACAAAAAGTTTCTTGTCCACTAAGTTTGAGATGACTGACTTGGGAGAAGTCGATGTGATCTTAGGAGTCAAAGTAATCAAATCTGAAAAGGGATTTTCTTTAAGCCAGACACACTATACTGAGAAAGTGTTAAAGAAATTTGACAGTTTTGATGTCGTCCCTGTTCGAACTCCTTATGACTCTAGCATACATCTCTTTAAGAATGAAGGAAGTAGCGTTTCTCAAACGGAATATGCCAAAATAATTGGCAGTCTGATGTTCTTAATGAACTGTACTCGGCCAGACATTGCCTATGCTGTTAGCAGACTCAGTAGATATACTCATAACCCTAGTGGTGAGCACTGGGTTGCTCTTAGACGCTTACTTAAGTACCTTAAGGGTACTATGGACTGGAGACTTGAGTTTGTTGGCTTTCCTGCTACATTAGAAGGATATTGTGACGCCAACTGGGTTTCCGATAGTGATGAAGTAAGCTCTACGAGTGGGTATGTATTTACTTTGGGAGGAGCAGCAATTTCTTGGAAGTCTTCAAAACAGACTTGTATTGCTCGCTCTACTATGGAGTCAGAGTTTATAGCTCTTGACTTAGCTGGGCAAGAAGCTGAGTGGCTAAGGAGTTTGTTAGCCGATATTCCGTTGTGGGGAACTCCGACTCCTCCTGTTTCCTTGTTGTGTGATTCACAAGCAGCGATTTGTGTTGCCAAGAGTCATGTTTATAATGGCAAAAAGAGACACATTCGCATAAGGCATGAATCTGTTAGACACTTAATAAGGAATGGAGTACTCTCTTTAGAGTATGTGAAGTCGGAAAGAAACCTAGCAGATCCGCTTACCAAAGGGTTAAGTCGGAAATTGGTCCTTGATTCGTCGAGGGGGATGGGTTTAAAGCCCATTGGTTGAGGAATTCATGGTGGATACCCAACTTAGTTATCTAAGTTCAATGTGGTCAAACGAAACCATGGAAAGACTCATAGTGTACATTTCTCACTGCCTATCCCTATGACGAATAATGTACATGCCCAGGTTGAGTACTATTACTCTTAATAAATTCATAGCCCAGGTTTTGGGTGGTCTTTGTGAGAAAGACTTGATGAATTTACCGAATCATGGTTGAATACTTATTCTTAATAAGTTCATAACACAAGTATGAATGTGTTGTCCTATTGAGAAGGACAAATATGGACTTACCGCCAGAAAGGTTGAGTTTCGAGAAACTCTTAATGAATTCAAAGTTTAAATGATCCTATTTTGAGAAGGACATTTTGAATTCACCGACAATGAGGTTGAATATTTATTCTTAATGATTTCTTATCCCAATACTGGGTGGTTCATTTTAAATGGACTTGAAGAAATCACCATAAGTCTATAAGAGGTTGAACCATTACAAATGGTTCTTAATTATTTCATAGCCCAGATTCAGGGTGGTTTATATTGAGATAAACCTGATGAAATAACCTATGTAAGTGAGAAGGATTAGCCACCTTCTGTGAAAAACGTTGGGCCGTTTTTTCTAAAACACTTACTAGAATCCTGAGGGTAAGATGGCCAAATATACACCTGTGTATATATATCTTACACATCGAGAACTTCGGTGGATGAAGGAGTTAGTTGTGTGTTATGAGTTTACCCCTATCTTAGAAAGTTCAAGACTAGTTTCACTTATCTAAGAGAAGGATCGCTCATTATCACTATGTACTAGTTCAAGATACGTTCACTAGTGCTTAAGCAACTAATTCCGCAACTGCTCGTCTGAGGAGGGCTGTGTTTGAGATACATATGAATTCTTTCGCATTAGTGGGGGAATGTTGGTAATGCTTCAAGAAAGTTACCAAAGCTATATCCCACATTGGTTGGGAAAATAGCTAGGGAATGGTATTTATACCCTTACTTCCTCCCTCCCTTGTTGAGTGGGAAAGAACAAGGGAAGTCCTCGCGCGCCGCCGCCGCCGCCGTCCGGCCGGCTCGGGCTCGGGCTCGGGCTCGGGCTCGGGCTCGGGCTCGGGCTCGGGCTCGGGCTCGGGTAACACGTGTCTTCGACACGTACGCGCGCGTATATATTCTTTTTGGAGAAAATTCGTAGGAATTTTCTTATGAATAAAAGACTATATGTGAAAGAATTTTTTTCTTATTTATAGGCTCTTGATAAAACTGTTTGAATCAATCGAACGTTCAGAATTTTATTTGATTTAATTCGAACGTTCAGAACGGTTTGATTTCAGTGCAGTTTATTCGAATTTATTCGAATATGTACAGTCTGTTCTGTGGATGAATTTAGACTATTTTTCAGTCAAATTCAAGGTGTAACAGCACTGTAATGGCATGATTATTACAGAATTAAAATGGTGTTTATGAGAATCTGTTACAGCTGATTTAAGATTGCTGTTATATAGATTTAATTCTGTAATTATTTGTGCAAGTGAAATGTCTATTATAGACATGTTATACAGCCTATAAATAGAGATGTTGCATGAAGCATTTTATATTATCAAACACATTCAAAAAGCATTCCAATTCTCTCTGTTTTCTCCACTTGTTCGAGCAGTTCCACTGTTGTTCACTCCGAGAGTCGAGTGTACGATTCCAGGAGCGTCCGTGTGCACCTCGGGGGACAGCCTGCCCGTGAAGCGACTACACTGTTCGGGGCAGTTTTGTTTCTAAGGCAGTGGCCACCATACCACGACACGGTCAACGAATTTACGTTCTGTTTTTGCTTATATTTTCCAGTCAGTACTAACAGCCTTTTTGCAGTTCATATTACCAACAAAAACTGTAAATGATAGATGAAAATGAGCATGGATGGCGATGGTGGGGTGAGTTGATGATAGTAGATAGTAAAATTTGTATATGTCTTAATTCTTACAGGTTAGTTCCAAATAAAAACTTCAAAATGCATCATTACTTTTCAAAGGTAATAATAATAATAATAGGTGAGTTATATGCAAATTTGAAGATTAAGTAGAAAATTAATTGAAGTATTGATAAAAAATGACTATGTTAATGCGTTTGTAACAAATCTGTAAATGATGGGATGATAATGAGCATGAATGGTGATGGAGGGGGTGGAACGATTGGAGATATGAAAATTTTTTAGCTAAAATTGTTGAATTATTTAAAATTGACGGTAAAAGTTTTTTTTAACTAAAATTATTAAATTATTTAATTTAGCACTTTCATAAATATGGAGTATATTAAATTAATATTAGGACTTAAATGGTGTAATATGTGAATAATATGTACCAAATATGTAATTATATAAATGTCTATTAATTGGGACATCATCTTATCCGTTATTTTTTAACGAAAAATAACTTGATTGATATCACTTAAATATTTGACAAAAAAAATTATGATGGTTAAAATGAAACTTCTCTCATAATTAGGTGATCATTCAAGTAGTTTACCATATAAAAAATTATTTAATAATTATTGGCAGAAGATAAAATATTTGTACACAAATTTATTAATTTCGTGTTTAATTCTCAAATTATTTTTAATATAAATTTCCTAAACATATTTGAAAGATTTATATATTAATTTATTATTTATATAATTATTAAAAAAAATATATGCACATATAAATATGTGATAATAAAAAATAGAATTAATTTACAAATATCACCATATAAATTAGTAGTAACAACAAATAAGTCGAATATTTAATATGTTATTATTTAATTTAAGTTATTTGGAGATTTTTGGTAATTGTTAATGGTAAAAGAGTCATTACAACTCTAATATCAAACCTCTAATCTCAAAAAGCTCATATTAGGAGCTTTTTCAAAATTAGCTTTTTCATCCCAATCCGCTCTTTCAATCCGCTATTTACCAAACATCAATATTAGCGAATTTGACTAGTCAAACCTCTAATTATACCTCAAACCTATAATTTTTGCCCAAACCGCTATTTACCAAACAAGACCTTAGTAAATAATATTAGCCTCCAAATCATTTTACTTTTATTACAAATGATTTTTCTCTCTAAAAATGTATTATGTCTATGAATATTATTTTAGATGTTTTTTTTTTCATTTTCACTTACTTTTTTTCATTACGTTTAGCTATATTAGCTTTTTATTCTTATCTCAATTTTTATTATATTATACAGTATTACACGTTAATTCTAAATAACACTTTAAAATATATTATTATTTTTCAAAAGGAATAATAATAAGGAAAATACTTTGATGCACAAGCTTGTGTAAACTTTAGTTTACACAAGCCCTTTAATTTTAGGGTTTAGGGTTTAAGATTTTAGGTTAGGGTTTAGGGGTTTAGTATGTAGGGTATATAATTTAAGGTTTATGGTTAGAATTTAGAGTTTAGGGCTTAGGGCTTAGGGTTTAGGTTTTAGGTTGCTAGGGTTTGTGATTTAAATTTTAAATTTTATAAAAGGGTTGTGTAAAAAAAATTTACACAGCTTGTGCATCAAAATAAAACCCTAATAATAATAATAATAAATAGAAATGAGTTTGTTATAAAAATGTGAAGATTAAGTAGAAAGCTAAGTAAAATATGATAAAATAACTATATAATAATTTTTTTACTAATTTTGACATAAATCCTAAACTTAGCAAAATTTTCTTAGTTTTAAGGCCAACTCATAAATTTGTGATTGATTTTCAAGATTATAGCATATTTTTGAAACATTATTCCATAATTTCTTGGTTGTAGAGTAACAAAGGTAGTTTGCACTTATCTCTTCAGTCATTTAATTGACCAATCATGTTAGTACTATTAAGTTTTTTAGCATTTCAAGTGTTATAAGTTTTGTTATTCACGTCAAGTCCTTCTTTGAAGATACATGCAATCAGCTTATAACTATTGAGGAAAATAATAATCAATTAGTCAGATTATAGTAATCTAAAAGGGATAATTTTCAAATGCATTTCTCTAAGCTTCGGGCAAAAATAACTAAATAGGCTAACTTGTCTCAAACGTAACTTCAGACATTTTAGAGATGTAAAGAAACAAATTTAAATCTAAAACTTTTTTAATTTTGCTCTGATACCATAAAATAGTGAAAATTAAATTATAAAAAAGCTAAATGATTTTTCTATATTGTTGTACAACTATTTAGAGATCTTAAAAAAGAATAAAAAAGAAAGCTAATCTCCCTAATTAAGGAAAAAAATAAAAAATAACAAAAAATAATATATAATCACAATATTTACTAGATCTTTCAACATAAATATTTTGAAAAAAAATTAAGCTAAGAAACACTTTGGGAAGAAATGTGATAAAGTTAAAGATAATGTATATAACTAAACACCCTAGCGTACATGGACAATTGATGTGACATTTTGTTCTATTTAGCAATGGAGACAACATTGCATAAACATTTTTCAATTTATACTTAAATAATTTAAACATTATTAGGCTTTGTAAATAACAAAACAATTTATTGACTTCTAAAGAGGAAATGAGTTTCTATTTTTTTGGGAAAAAAGGTGGTAAAGTTAAAGACAATGTATATAATTAAACACCCTATTATATAGATAACTGATGTGAAATTTTGTTCTATCTAGCCATGACGGTAGCATTATATAAATATTTTTCAGTTTATACTTAAATGATTCAAAGATCATTAAGCTTTGTACATAATAAAATAATTTATTGACTTTCAAAGAGAGAATGAGTTGCTATTTTCTTTAATTTTTTGTTTATTGATTCATGCTTTGGTTGTTTAGTAGATTTGCTCCATACCATTTTTAAACCCATATATGTTTTACAAAGCTTAAATTAGGTTACACTCCCATACTTATATTATAATTAACTTCTTATATTATCAATTTTATGTTAATTAAGTGATTTTTATTATATGTTCCAAGTACACTTACCACTCTATTTAAACTCTTTGAGTGTGTTTGGTGGAGCAGGGAAGTGAAGGATAGAAAGAGAAAAGTAAATAATTAAAAAGAAAAATTAACTACAAGTATTCTTGATATGAAAGAAACGAATAAACAAAATATAAAAAAATAATTATTTTCATCGCTAGGAATAAAACTAAATCATTCATATTCTAGGTAGGAGTGAGTATTCTATTGAGTTGAACCAAATTTAACATCTTGACCGAATGATTTAGAAGCTTGGCTTTATATAGGCATCAATAGATCATTGTCACCTCATCAATTTTTAAAGGCATGACAACAACATTGCATAAACATTCCCTCTTTGAAAGTCAATAAAACTGCTGGGTTATAGATCATATTTACTGAATTTTAGCTTTGATTTTTTTAAAAAGCTCTACAACTAATAGCTCAAAAGCGATTCCTTGGAGCACCCTTGTTTAACAAAATCAACACTAAAAAACTGGAATCAACACTGTATTTTCTAGAAAAAGAAAGAGGGGCTAAATAGTCCTTACAAATAATTATCATCTAGGCATTTATTTTAAATATTGATTTCGAAAGCATACACCATACATGGACTGAATAAAGTATAGTAATAAAATCTCCGAAGCTGTTACAATCGCCCAAGTAAAAACGTGTGCAATTTTAGACACATTGGGGAGTCGAATTTCCCTTTTTATAACATAAGCAAACCTATTTTAGGAGTTTTTGCTTTGAGGCTCTTCTTTTAACACAATTGATCTCCGTCTTCCATTTACTTATGTATATGTTGTATTTGCAATGTCTTTAACAAGAAAAAAATAAAGAAAATAGCTTCTTATAAAAATCCTAAATAAAGTCGTTTGTATAAATTTGACTTTTTATAAGATATAAAACTATGTTGTTTTAGTGTAGATTGTCATTTCATCACACCGTTTGTATTTTAGCAGTGGAGTAACAAAAAAAAACCAATGTTCAAAGTTGAGTGATCAAATTAAAAAATATAAAGTTTAATGATCAAAATTGAATGATAAAAATGCGTAATTTACCCAAAAGTAAAATAAAATTGTTAATTTAGTCGTAGAAAGTTAACCATAGACGGGCCAATAGTTGTATAAGAAAAAGGGCATTGATACGAATTATAAGTTTTTTTTTACTAGAGAGTATTTTTAAAGTTAATGTCAATATTCGAATTCATACAAAATGTTACAACTTAATATTTTTTTATCACTTAATAAATTAATAAATCTCGATATGACTTATATGTTGTGCAAGATAGTATTGGATAAATTGAAAAATAAAAATTTAATATTAAATTTAAATTATAAAAGTTGTTTGGTATAAAGAAAAGTCTTTTTTTTCTTATACGACGACTTCATATTCCATTTTGAATCATGTAAACTCGGGTAATTTACAATTTAGATCATTAAACTTAGCATCTATTTTCATTTACATCATAAACCTTTAATTTAATCAAATTATATCATTCAAAATTTATTTTTTATAATTAAGTCACTTATATTGATACCATTAAATAATTCTAATGGAAAACACTTTTTTTGATCAACAAAACTGCATGATTTATTAAGAGGGAAAAATTATACAGCAAACGTGAACAAGCACCTCAATAAAAACCTCTCTAAGCCTAAGTGGAGGAAAATAGTACGACTTGTTACATGACCCAACAAGACACACACCTAAATGAAAAGACGAAACATAACCAAATATCCCAAGATCCCACACCCAACAAGCTTGCAAAAAGTCACCAACACCACCCACTCGCACCGCACCATGCAAGACACCCCTCACAGGCTCACCTGAAACAAAGTCCTGCGCGTCACCCCCTCCCGTGCTAAGGCATCGACCAAACCGTTCGCCTCCCTGAATACATGATGAAAGCTAACACCCCCGAGGCTATCACACGCCCTATCAATAGCACCAAAAACCTCCCACAACCTCCATGGCCGGCCAAGCGAATGCAAAACCCATCCCAACGCGACCTTTGAATCCGATTCCACCACAAGGCATTTATTAGACCAGCTAGAACCAACAAAGAAAGATACTGTGAACTCGATCGTGCCCAGCTCAACCTCATTCGATTCAAGACAACCAAGAGGACCCAAAAAAATTGCCAACATTTTTCTTGATCGTCACGCAACACACCACAAAAACCTGCCGCCCCAGGCTTTCCTCGAGCTGAGCCATACACGTTAAATTTCAGAGACCATGAACTAGAGGTTCCCAACTAATACCAACTCGACAAGGCTTTGACATGCTGATCGTACTGCATAAACTCGGACAACTACACCACATAGCCTCACTCACATGCACCCCATCCTTCAATATCTTCACCCAGTAAAAAGGGCGTAATTTTACCAAAAAACAAATATTGGACAAGGGTAAGTATTTGTTGTTAAAAACCATCTCATTTATTGCTAGCCAAAGCGACCACAAAAGAGCCGAGACACAGGAGACCCACCATTGACGTTTCTCACCTGAGAACGAGCAATGAAATCCTAGAATGAAAAAATCCGCAAACAAGCGCGACAACGTCAAACTTACCCCACCAACCTTGAACCAATCCCAAATACACTGCACAAACGGAAAGAATAAAACAAATGATCTATCGCCTTCTTCGCCTCTGCACACCACACACAAGGC
The DNA here is from genome assembly GCA_030270665.1 of Hibiscus trionum. Lineage (NCBI taxonomy): Eukaryota > Viridiplantae > Streptophyta > Magnoliopsida > Malvales > Malvaceae > Hibiscus > Hibiscus trionum. The sequence continues at coordinate 22,858,766 of BSYR01000025.1, forward strand.
CCTTGACTCTCGCCAATTTGAACACCATGTTGCCTTAAAAAATCGAAAGTTAGCAAACGTCGCAACTAAGCGAACCACAAAAATGTTTGTACCTTGGGCAACACAAGAATTTTCCAGGCGAAACATTCCCCAAAATTCTCATCGCCTGCCTTATCCAACATCAACAAACCAGATAATACCTTTATCGAAAAGCAACCGTGCAGACCAAGTTTCCAAATCAACACATCACTACTCCCTGCCCTTAGTACCACACCCACCAACACGGAACACAACTCCCGTACATGTCTTAACTCAAACAAACGAAGATCCCTATGGAAAAAATTCTTTCCAACGCCCATAGTCAAACACCCCATCGATTGCATAGTCACACACAAAAGTGAGTATATTCGACACAATTGAAAAATGTCTTGGAAATAAATCTTTCAATGGCTGATTCACTCGCCATGTATCAAACCAAAACAACACACTACTCTCATCGCCAACCTTCCAGAGAAAATTTGAATCATCCATATGTGCAGCTACACCAATAGTATTAACAGAGGACAAGATTAGGTTCCAAATGATAGACATAGAACCCCAATATGTTGTGTTAAATCGCCACCACTAGACATTGACTCCATACTTGGCCACAATGATCGCCCTCCATAAAGACGTTGTATCCATTGCATACCTCCAAGACCATTTTGACAATAATGCCAAATTACAAACATGTAAATCCGACACTCCCAAGCCCCTTAAATGGCATGACCGACACGCTATCTCTCAGCTGACAGGGCTCATTTTTTGTTGCAACCCAACACCCCCATAAGAAAGCTCGTCAAATCTTATCGATCGCCGCATAACACCTTTAGGCACCACAAATAAACCCATGTAAAAAATTGGCAGCGAAGAAAGTACCGAATTCACAAGAGTATCCCGAGCCGCAAATGAAAGCGACGTCCTCTTCCAACCCGCCAATTTCCTTCGAAAGTTAGCTAGCACCGGTTCCCAAACAGATAAACTTCTCATATTGACCAATAACGACATGCCTAAGTAGAGGTGGAAAACGGGTCATTCGGTTTGGGTCATTTCAGTTTCGGTTATTTCGGGTCTGGTCATTCAGTTTAGATTCAGTTTTGGTTCGGTTTGGTTGTGATTTGGGTCATTTTGGGCTGGTTGATTTTTGGTTCATTTGAATTCGGTTCCGGTCAATTTCAGGTCAATGGGAGATCAGTCAATTTTAATCAATTTTTACACCATATATATGACTTTACAAAGCCAATATATTTGACTTTTTGGTGAGTTGTGCAGCTGTTCATATCCTATCTTTTATTTCTATTAATATCTTTTATTTATTTCGGGTTCTCTTCAGTTTAGGTTGCTTTCGGTTTGGGTCCATTTCGGTTTAACTAAAATTCGGTTTCAATTTCGGTTTGGTTTATTTCGGGTTTCGGGTCATGTTCGGGTTGATTTCGAGTCTCGATTCGGGTCGATTTTGGGCCTCAGTTCGGGTCTCGGGTCAAGTTTGCCAGGTTTATGCCTAAGTATATAAAAGACATCTACCCTTTTTTACAATTCAAAATCAATGCAACTTCATCAAATAACACATCATCAACACCAAAAGCATAGAGCTAAGACTTGCTGAAATTAATTCGTAACCCAAAACACACTTGGAAACACCTCAACAAACGATCGATATTATGCGCATATTCAATGAAAGCTTCAAAGAATAGAATTGTGTCTTCCGCAAACTGTAAATACAAAATCGACACAGTAGGAGCAAGTTCCACCCCTAGAATTAATCCTCCAGACTCAACCTAAGATAACATCTGATGTAGAGCTTCGACAACAACCACAAAGAGCAATGACGACAAAGGAAAGCCCTGCCAAGTCCTCACCCCATCCGGAACTCTTTTGTCGTGCACCCATTAAACCAAACTGACATACGCACTGTACTTATACATTCACTAATCCACGACCTCCACTTCTCACCAAATCCTATAACATGTAACATATGATCTAAAAACTCCCACCTTACACAGTCATAAGCTTTTGCAAAATCTAATTTAAGAACGAAACCGCCAATAGAATTTTGACGCAATGAATGAATTACCTCATTCGCTAGAAGGATACCGTTGACGATTTACATTCCTCTCACAAAAGATGATTGATCAATGCTCACTAAACCTCCCAAAACTGACTGCAAATGCCTTGGCAATACTTTGGCCAGTATCTTGTAGATTGAATTACCAAACTTATGAGCTGACAGTCACCCATCCCCACCGACGAGTCCACCTTCGGCAACAACACCAGAAACATACAATTCACCCCCGCCAACTTCCCTGAGTAAAAAAGGCCTCGAAAAAATTCATAACATCTATTTGAACAAACTCCCAGCTCTTCATAAAGTACCCCAAATTACCTCTCATACTTTCTCCAACGTAAACCGAGTCGTAAGCCTACGATTTTCAGCTTCACCAATCAAATGTGAATCACCCTCAAGTTCCCAAGCGCATAATCTAATGTCTTTAGAGAAATGTTTGGAGAAAAAAAACATGACTATGAATGCTGCCTGAATCTGAATGTGAATCACCCCAAATTACCCATCTTCCATTCACATTCAGACCCGTAATCCGGTTACAAATAACTCGCAATTTAGCTGCGTGATGAAAAAATGTTGTATTTCTATCGCCGGATCGTAACCATGTCACGTGAGACTTCTAACACCATAAAGCTTCCTTTCGTTTCGAGGTACGTCATAACTACTACGTCTATTCCCTTCTCTTTTCGAACAATTCAAACACTACTACACTCGGCTCTAACTCAACATCAGCGACATCTAAAGAATCAAGTTGATTCTACAGCGATTCGATCGCCTTTTTGACATCCCCAAAAGTATATTTGTTCCAAACCTGCAAGAACTTCTTCAACTATCGTAACTTCATCAAATTATTCTAGTTACCAATCCCAACTCCTACAAACGGCACCACTCCTCAGCTATGCTATGAATATTCTGCTTACTATCCAACCAGCAATTGATGAACTTAAACGGGCGTGATCCCTAGTCCTTGTCATCACACAACAATACCAACGGTGTGTGATCCAAAACTCCCCTAGGTAAGGACAATTGTTGAACATTTGAGAAGCAATCTAACCATGACGCCGAAACTAAAAATCTATCAAGAAGACTCTTGTCACAACCGCTTCCAAACCAAGTAAATTGTTTACCTATTAACGGCAAATACACAAGACCAAGCGAATAAATAAAAGTTGAAAACGCATCCATGCCCATCGGCACCGAACTACAACCAACCCTTTCCATAGTCCATCGAATTAGGTTAAAATCCCCCGCCACACACCACGATCTAGAAAAGTTTCCTACCCTATCCCTAATCTACAACCAAAACACCTCTTATTCCACATAATCGCAAGGTGCGTATACTAACATAACACAACAATAAATATCTTCTTGTACCCAACGACCCTAAACCAAGATAAATTGGCGATCAACTTCCATAGATTCCAATTTAAATCTCACACCCTCTTAGATTACTACAATCCCTCCCGATGCTCCAATCGAAGGTGAATAAATAAATTCATACCCATCAGAGTTCCACAGACTCGCAATTACCAAATATGAAATTTCCTCTAGCTTAGATTCTTGCAGCAGGACCATATCGGCCCATTGTTTCTTGAAAATATCCTGAACCCCTCGTCTCTTTGCCGCATTCCCTAGACCCAAACGTTCCAAGATAAAATTCTCACAGTTCACAAACCCCGAACCCCCTCAAACATCACCTGAGAGATATCTCTAATTATATCTTCTTCTCGCCTAATTGATTTTACTCAAATTATGCTTACTAAAGCCACAATTGCCGTTATCTCCCTATGAAGGACCTCTTGCCTGTTCTAAAAATCTGAATCTAACAGCGATTTTATTCGCAAAATTAGACGAGGCTCTCCCAGCACCTTTCCGAGGTCGACCCTTGTGTGGTTTTTGCGACCGCTTTATACCCGATAGCGAGTTCAGAGCTTTTACTTTTCGAATTATGCCTTTAATTTGCACTGGCTCGGTTACCTCTTTGTCACCATGAGACTCCTTATTGTACTCAAATTGTTTGGCTGTGAAAAGCGTCATAATTGTCAAATAAATTATCCTTAATCTCAAATTAAATAGATAAATAATGTAGTAATAGAGAAGAAGGGTCGATCCGTAAGGACTAAGGAGCTTCTGATATCCGGAGGTTTTGATTCTGAATGTAGTGAGAAAATAAACTAAATGAGGGGGGGGGGGTTCTGATCAAGGTAGTAGAAAATAAATGTAGAATAATAAAAGCGAAAATGACGAAAGTAAATTTTGAAAATAAAATCAATTAAATGGTATAGCCTCAGGCTTTGCTTTGCCTCAATTTCAACTGATCATCGAAGAAGATTTTACTCCGGATAAATGCCAGTTACAGTCTACAAGGCCCAACCCTTGTAACTTGTTTTTCTCTCCGGTAAGCCGATAATCCAAAATCAATTTTTGAATTTCAGTTTTCTAGCTAAACTAACGACGACTATCGCCGTTAGAATAAAACAATTTAAAATCTGGAAAAACCTGACTCAGACTATGTTGTCTCAATGAGAATCAAATTCGATCTCAATTTCCTTTAGCGGACCGCCGTTAAGTGTGTTCAAAGAAAGTCGAATGTGCTACAAGCTGATCCTTCCTCCCAACTATAAATCGAAACAACATTCAAAACCAACGGGCCCTTTTTGAATTTGAAAGTGTAAGGATTTTAAAAGAAAAGACCGATTGCCAATCCAAGCCAAGCATGATTATGGTAGAAATCATACTCAACATTCTAAAAGAAAATAAATGAAAACTTATAAATAAGAACGTAAAGGAAAAGAGAATTTATAGAACTTAGAAAGGAAGAAAAAAACTAAGAATGAGATATGTTTCTAGCTTACCCTGATGTGTATTTATAATTTTCTAAAACTCTAAAAATAACCTAGAAATGATAAAAGATAATTCTTGAAAATATTCAAATTAAATCCTAAAAACAAAAATAATTTATAATTTGAATTTAAAATGCGGCAGATCCTGCTCGTCCGTCCTTGCTGACTAAACATTCTAGAAACTACTGACTAGACCTTCTAGAAGCTGCTGACTGGGTACCACGTCAGACGTTTCCTGCCCGGAGTCATGCCCACTAGCCCAACCTTGATTCTAGAAAATAAAACTTCAGAACTTTGCCTTTTAAGTGCAATCTCCAGAATTGAAGTCGTGCATAGAAAACACACAAAAATATCCAAATCAGCAATATTAAAGATTCAAAAGAGAGTAATTAACGGTAAAATAAAAACAAAATAGAACACTCGTCAGGTTGAAACCTCTTTTTCCAACTTTTCACAAACATTAACATCATTATTTAAAATCAACACCTTATCCACAGCATTACCACTCCCCATAGAACTCTTATCCCCGACGTCTGCCTCTCTGCAAAACTTATGCTGTACAACCGCAGCCTCTCCCACAGGCAAGACCAAATGAACCTCTTGAACTAAAGCTTCATCTCCGATTGTGCCTGACCGAGACAATCCCTCACTAAGCACTCGCAAATCATCTCGACAATTATCCTACCATAAATGATTTATTCGCCAGTCATCCGGGCCAGATGATTGAGTCGACTCCGCTGTCATTGAAGCTCGTCTATCAACCCCCATTCCCCCACTATCCCTCAGGATCTTTGTCGATTTGCTCCTTTCCTCCTCATCCTCCGATGACAATGATAATCCGCATTCATAATCTATGACCGGGCCATACGCTTCCAATTCCTTAACACGCAATGAATACGACTTACCCTCCACTTCAAGATCAACCAACTTATCTATCCGGTCCATATGCGAGGTTTCAATCAATATCCACCCCCACTCAAATGATGTTGACGAATGCGTTGCATCGTCCATCCGAACGAGAGAACCCCACAACCTTACTATATTCTCAAAATTCTCCTGGGACCAAGCATGAATTGGCATCCCTCCCACCAAGATCCAAACACGCCGAGAATTAATCACCAGTTTTGTGGACCAAAACTCTATCTTTGAGAAACATTTCTTAGTGTCACGAAAATCTAACATCCTATCACGCACCACTACATCCGTAAATAATGAGAAACCCTAATAACAACTATAGAAGAATGTATGGAGAGAATTCATAATTTCATTTCATATCCTCAAGGATTACACAGGCTCCATATATATAGGAGTGTTAGGAATCGACTAGAAGAAGAGAAAAACAAATTCTGTTGAGAATGGAGGGAGAGAGAGAGAGAAACAAATTTTGGCCAGCTGTGATAGCAGCAGCTGCATGGTGATGAGCTGTTATAACAGCTTTTCCCGCGCATATGTTTGCTCAATATGCTCCCTGCTCTTTGGGTTGCTGAAGTTCTTCAATAGATAGAACACCAAGCTTTTTTCGAAACATTTGAAAGAAGCTTTTCGAGAGGGGTTTTGTGAGGCCATCAGCTACTTGATCGGATGCAGGAATGTAGTTTACTTTGAGTTCATTTGCAGCAACTTTCTCTCTGATGAAGTGCACATCTAACTCAACGTGTTTGCTCTTCGAATGATAAACAGGGTTAGCACTCATAGCTATAGCTCCTGAATTGTCGCACCAAATGATGGGCGTGGATGCTATATGGACCTTCATTTCTTGAAGAAGAGTATTCAACCAAGTCACCTCTGAAGCAACGTCTGCCAGGCTCCTATATTCCGCTTCTGTAGTCGATCGCGAGACAATTTTCTGTTTTCTGGAGCTCCACTGAACCAGGTTTCCTCCAAGATAGACACAGTTTCCAGATATTGATCGTCTGTCATCAGTGTTTCCGGCCCAGTCAGCATCGGAGAAGGCCACTATTTGACAAGGTTATGATGAACGTGAGTAAACCAGACCATGATCTAGTGTCCCATTTAAGTATCTCAACACACGTCTTACTGCAGAGAGGTGGAGCTCGCATGGATTATGCATGAATTGAGCCAACTTACTGACACTGAATGCAATATCAGGTCTAGTGTGGCAAACGTACAGAAGGGACCCTACCAAACTCCTGTATTCATGTGCATTGTCTAAGGGTTTCCCTGCATCTTTTGTAAGCTTCAATGATGTAACCATAGGTGTAGGCATCGTTTTCGAGTTTGTCATCTGAGCTTTGTTCAAAATTTCCAAGATGAACTTCTTTTGACTCATCATTACTGTATCTCCAGTTCGAATGATCTCAATTCCAAGGAAGTAGCTTAATTCTCCAAGATCCTTTAATGAGAAGGAGGTGCCAAGTTGTTGAACAACTTTGTTTATTTCATTAATCGAGGATCCAGTGACTATAATGTCATCAACATATACAAGGACGTATGTGATGAAGTCATTTTGATGCTGTATGAACAAGGAAGTGTCTGCTTGAGAGCTGTGGAACCCATTGTCAAGGAGATGCTGTTTGAGTTTTGAGTACCAATTTTGGGGAGCCTGTCGAAGGCCATACAGAGCCCTTTGAAGTTTGCAAACCAGCTGAGAACCATCAGGCGCTATCTCCTCAAACCCTGGAGGTTGGTGCATGAAGACTTCTTCATGTAATTCCCCATTTAAGAACGCGTTGTTCACATCGACCTGTCTTAGGGGCCATCTGTTGCTAACTGCCAAGCTGACAACTACATTTATTGTAGAGGGTTTTACCACGGGACTGAACGTGTGTTGAAAATCTTTTCCAGGAACTTGGGAGAACCCCTTTGCCACGAGTCTTGCCTTGTATCGCTGAATAGACCCATCTGAGTTTTTCTTTATGCGAAATAGCCATTTGCAACCAACAATTGATCTGCCTGTTGGAAGAGGAACCAGAGACCAGGTGTTGTTGTTTCGAAAAGCATTGAATTCTGTTAAGACAACCTCCTTCCATTTAGGTTGTGCAAGAGCTTCTTGAATTGTAGAAGGTTCTCCATCGATGCACTGAAGACTTGTGATGTACAGCTTAGGTTTGAATATGCCCAATTTGCTCCTGGTTATCATATGATGGGAATGGTGGGAATAGGTGTATCATTTGCATGGCAACAAGTATCAACAGGGCTATGAATTTGAGGACCAGGTTCAGAAGAAGAAGCATCAGTGGGAATGGTGGCAATATTATCAGATTGTGGTGGAAGGGCAGTAACAGGTGATGTAGTATGAGTGGTAACCTGAGTGGAAGATGAATGATGAGGTTCTGTAATGTCAGCTGGGACAAGGGGTGGGGTAGCAACATTTTGAGAATTTGAACGAGGGGTAGTAGGAGGAGAGGCATTTACTGTGGGACTGGCAGGGGTAATATGGGAGGGAGGGGACTGATGTGTAGTAGCACAAGCTTCATCAGGTTGCATGGAAGAGTCAACATAAGGTGATGTAGTTGTTACTTGTGGAACTGGAAAGGAGATTGGGCTTCGAGAAGTTGAGTTACTAGGAGCTTGTGAGGCGATGTCACCTGCATACAGAAAACGATGCTCATCAAACACCACATGCCTGGAAACATAGATATGGCCATCTTTTGCCATGCAAACATAGCCCTTGTGCTGAGTGCTATATCCCAGAAATGTACAAGCCTGAGATCTGAAACTAAGCTTATGATGTTGATAGGGTCTTAAATGAGGATAACAGCAGCATCCAAACACTCGTAAAAAATTATAATCTGGTGGCTTGTTGTACAACTTTTCAAAAGGAGAACAACCATCCAACACACGTGTAGGAAGTCGATTGATTAGATGAACCGCAGTGCTAACAGCATATGAACAGAATCGAAAGGGAAGTGATGCCTGTGCCAACAGAACAAGGGCAAGCTCGACAATGTGTCGATGCTTGCGTTCCACCACACCGTTTTGTTCTGAGGTGTGTGGACAGGTAAGTCGATGCTTGATGCCCAAGGAACTCAGAATTGTGGAGAGGGTTCTGAATTCACCTCCCCAGTCACTCTGCACCTCTCTAATAGTTGCACCAAACTGAGTTTGAACATGTTTTGCAAACAGCTGAAAGGCCAAACATGCTTGATCTTTTGTTTTAAGTAAATAGAGCCAGCAATGTCTCATGGTAGAGTCTACAAATGATACATAGTAACGATAGCCATTGGATGTCACTTGGGCAGGTCCCCATAGATCAGTGAAGATAAGAGTGAATGGAGTAGGGTAAGTGGTAGTGGAATCAACAAATGACAACTTATGGCTCTTGCCCATTCTGCAAGCCTCACAAATAGTAGGGAACAGTGTGTTATTTCTTTTCAAAGGTAGTACAATATCGAGTTGATTACAGATTTGCACTAAAGTAGAATGAGCTGGATGCCCAAGTCTCTTGTGCCATAGCTCAGCTTGCTGAATCGACTTGTATGCAATATTGACTTCACCCTTTGAATGATCAACTGAACCTCCTTCTTTAAACTGATATAAACCACCATTTTCTTCACCTTCCAGCAGAACTTCACCACTTGCTTCATCCCGAACGAGGCAATGTGATGCATGGAACTCAAAATAAACCTGATTATCTCTAGCAAGCTTGGACACGGATAACATATTCTTAGTTACGGAAGGCACAAGAAGCAGATTATTTATCAACAATGCTCTAGATGAAGTCTGAATAAAAGATGAACCAGTCTTGTGAATGTGTAAATTGTGGCCATTACCAACAACTAACGTACCTGGGCCTGTGAAGTCAGAGCCCTGTGCAAGTTTGTTACTATCATGTGTGACGTGATGAGTCGCCCCAGAGTCGATAACCCAAGCATCAGATTCAGCTGGAGAAGAGGGAGCAGGAGGATGTGTGCAATTAAGGCATGAAGCAGATGTATCCATGACAGCCACCAATGCATTCGATGTATCTTTGGGAGGAGCTGAAGTAGATGAACTTCCAAAAGCTTGATCAAAGCGATGCCAGCAGCGATCAGCTGAATGGCCTGGCTTACCACATATTTGACAGTGGAGTCGTGGTTGGCCCCTTCCTCTAGCACCATTTCTGCCTCCTTGAAACTGCTGTGAGCGTCCAGATCGAGAGCCAGGTGAGGATGGGTAGGCAGAATTGTCCTGATATCGTGCAACATTAACACTGATGGGCAACTGCAACTGATTGTGGAAGCCTTTGATTTGAGTCTCAGCGTCAACAAGAACTGTTTTGACACCATCAAGAGTGTAAGGGTCCTTGCTGGCAGTAATGACCGCCATAAATGGCTGGTACTCAGGCGGTAAACCATTGAGTATCGTTGCAATTTGTTCCATCTCCGAGATGGAACTGCCACACGCAGCTAAGGCGTCAGTGACTTCTTTGACCTGAGTGAGATACGATCTAATGGATTCATCACCCTTACGCAAGGAACGGAGTTTACAGTGAAGACTCATGGCTGAAGTTGTGGATCTGTTTGCAAAGAACTGCACCACCGTGGACCAAACTTCAGATGCAGACTCAGCCCCAACAAATTGAGGAAGAAGGTTAGAGCTGATTGTTGAAAGGAGCCAAGTCGTCAGGGCACTGTCCTGAGCGACAAAATCTTCATACTCCTCATTGAGGATCATCTGTCCAGTGGAGTCAGGCACAGTTTCCGGAGGAGCTTTAACTTTGCCAGTAAACATTATCAAAATCAGAGACCCGGCTAGACGAAGGATTGAGAAACCTTGCAATTAGGGTACATTTAATCATGCTGCTAACTCCCTTAAACTCCAGGGATTATTGCACCACCCCACCGCACAGGTCTGTAGGATATTTAATTTCTCCCCATCTACTGCACCCTGCACAATACAACAAAACTTGTCATTTTTCACAGTCCCCTGTTCTACACATTCAATTTTATCCTTAAGCTTCCCCGATCCCAGAATGCCTTTACTTTTCTGATCCAGAACTTTAAACACACCCTCCTTCGACAAGACCTTGCTATTCGACTGCTTGCGACTTTAATATGAATCCCTTTCCCAAGTTTTGCTACTAAAACCATTATACGAGACCCATAAATCTACACCCCATCTAATCGTTTAATTCCCTGATCAGCATCGCCCCATGAATTCATTCGAACAAAACCAAAACGAGACCCATCCTTGGCTATCTTACGGGGAATAAATGCATCCACTACAACACCATGTATATCAAACACCCGCCAAAGACCCTTTCAATGCAATGTCTTTGATATGTTTCACACAAACAACGTCCAAATCTGGCGGCGCTACGTTGCCTGGCGGCTCTGTGTTTCCGTTGGAAGAGTCCCGATTTCGCCATTTCTAAAAACATATTTCTTTCAATGGAAAAAATTTAATGGACACTTTTATTATTTATAAATTAAGTCACTTATATTGATACCATTAAATGACATTTAATTGAATATTTAAATATTTTTGTTAGGAATTCTACGGAATTTAGTTATTTTTCTTTTGAATTTATTTAAATAATATTTAAGAAAAACTTATAGAAAATATTAAAATTATCAATTAGATATTATTTGACGATGATATGCGAAAAGTATATTAAGTAAAAGTTTCAATTTTAGTTTTTTTTTCTAGTTAGAATTAGTTTACAATATTCATATAAGTGACTTAATTTATTAATAATAAAAGTTGAATGATGCAATTTGATTAAATTAAAAGTTTGTGATGTAAATGAAAGTGGATGTGAAGTTTAGTGATTTAAAATGTAAATTACCCGCAAACCCACATCACTTTCTTGGTTTTTTTTCTAACCTCTCTTTAGTTTGGTTGTGAGTAGAGAGCAAAATTTAATTTGAATCGAAAAAAGTAAATTTTTTTTATTCGATGTGAAAAATTTAAAATAAATTTTGAGTTATAAAATAGAAATTTAAATAATTCAAAATTTTTAATAATTACTGGGTTAATTTTTTTCGTTTGAGTCGAGTCACCAATTCTACCTATACATATATCACATATGAAAAATATGAAGAAATAAATGTGTATTATATATGGTTTAGACAGTGGTGGTAATCGGGTGAGAAATATCCAAAAATCGTGGTGATCCGAACCGATGAGAATGGGAAATAACCGAAATCTTCACTCACGGTGACAGAGAAGGGAGAATTTTTATCACTGAATTTCAAATGAGAATGAAGACGAGGATTGTTATATCCAAAACGTGGAAAAAGTTGAATTTTACATGTATAAATCACCGTGGGAATCTCGATATTTTATAAAGTTAGATGACTATAAGAGTAATTTACCTATTTCTAATAAACATCTATGTAAAGTGCTCATAAGTCTTATATTTTTTTTGCATTCCATCTCATATTATTGCTATTCTTAAGTGCATTTTAGGCATATTTAGGTACATGCATGCATTATTTACAGTATTCTTTACTTTACCATGTTTCTATTGGATATCTTTGATTTGGTAAGAAAAGATACTGTTTTAGTTTAATTTTAGTTTCAGATGCTAGAAGCTGTTAGGAGGAGGAGAAATCAGAGGAGCGGATGCCGAGGCAGCAAACCAATGAGCTGTAATGAAGTAGTTCAACATAGAGAGAGATGCTGTGTAACACCCGGGTTTTGGGGTCGGGTGAAAAGAATATTTAAATAATATTTTTGAGTCGGTTTTCGAATTAAAATAATAATATATTATTTTGGGCCTTGGGTTTTCAAGACAAATGTTTCATGTTGGACTCAAATTGATTTGGGAGCTAATTTCCATGGATTTTAAATGTTGGTGAGATTGCCATCTCATTAATGGAAATCTTGTAAATAACTCAACTTTCAATTTAAATCCTCTTTTATTAAAATAGTTTCACTATTCATCTTCTTCTCAAAACAAAACCAACGACCAAAGAAGCTCTCATCCTCCTCTCACTATTCCATCACCTTGCTTCTCCATTTTAGCTCGGTTTTGAAAGGTAATTACGTTTTTGACTTGCTCTCATCTCCCTCTCTTCAAAAGTACAAATAGTTTTCATTTTCATCCAAGTTTTAGAATTTGTGTTTTTGGAGAATTTGAATAAAAATGGTAACTTTATTGTTTTTAACTTAAGGTTTTGATTTAATAATGTTAGATATGATGTTTGTGAACCAAATGATCCAACATATATGATTTTTACATGGTTTTATGCACATTCCTGGATTTGGGTTTAATGGGGGTTTTTGAAAGGTTTTAGAATGGTTTTTGGGGCTGTTTTAGGTTGGAATTTGTGAGCTGAGGTTTGTATAATAGTTGGGGGTTGTTTTGGAACCTTTTGGAAGTGTTAAAAGTGTTGGAAACATGAGTTTTGGTTGAGGGTTGTTGGCTGTTCGAAATTGTAATTTTTAGGGGTTGTCCATGGCTTGAATTATCGTGTTTGATGCTTGATTTGTATTACGGGTTAGCTACATTGATGTTTGAGCTGATTTGAGGTTGTTTGGATTGTGTTGAGATTGTTTAGAGACAAGTACTTGTGTTGGTGAAGCCTCGGGAGTGAATCCGGAAACTTGAAGGCGTTGCTTGCTTGGTTGTTGAGCTTGGAAGTGAAGGTGAGTGGTTAATGTTTTCAAAGTGATTTTTAAGTGTTTGGTTCAAGCATGTGGACTAGGTTGGGCTTGGTAGACCCACCTAGAGTTAGGATTAGGGTGGTAGCCTAATCCTAGGCTATAGTTAGAGACTTTGGTTGCACTCTTTAATGGTTGTATATGCCTCGTAATGATTGCGTTTATGATGGTTGTGTATAATGTATTATACATATATGTTGAGGCATGATATTGATGCTTTGTGATATGCATGTGGATTGTTCATGATTGTGATCATGGTGAGTACGTGCTAGGCACGGAAGTGGTATGAGATGTTGTGGATTTTTGTTTAATGTTGGCACTAGTATGCTTGGGTACAAATGATCGATCATTAGGATGTTAGTGTGCACACGTGAGTCAAATGCGCGCGTGGTCTTGATGGTGGTAGTCATCAAGATGGAGTACGGGTTCGACCGGAAATTCTTCTTATATTTATGTTAGTCGATGATGAGTGTAATCCCATCGACGAGGCGTGAGGATGAGTGGAATCCCCTCTGCGAGACTGGTGATGAGTGTAATCCCACCGAAGGTAATGATTGTGTTGGATGTGAGTTCCAACGTGTTTATCCGCATATTCGAGCCATAGCTAAGTGCCAATATGAGTTGATATGTGTATCAATATGATATGAAATGTGATTTCCTATTTGGATGATTATATGTGTTTACATATGATGTGAATTGAGCTTGTTGAGCATGGCATATTTTTGGATAATTGTGCATGCATCATTGATATTTTGGCTCCTGAGGAACGAAGGTAAATCATGCATTCTACCTTGGTTGTGTTCGTGCTTGGACCCTGCATTGTCGAGGTTTGTTTCCAATGAGCTTACCCTCACTAAGCTTTACGCTTACGATCTCTTTGTCTGACAATGCAGATCCTTAGTTCGTGGGTTGCTAGCGCAAGAAGGGGCCTCCAAGTGTGTGCTTGTGGTGCTAGCGTAGCTATCAAGTATGTGTATTTTTAGTTATGATGTAATGGTTAAGAAATGAGATATGTATTTGTGGCTTGATGCCTTTTGAAGTATGTTGATGATGGTTGTTTAGGAGCATGCTAGACTCCTTTCATACGATATGTTGATTTGGCTTTTGGATGTATGCCTTGCTTGTAAACCATGTTGGATTTGCCTATCTTATTTGTCTAAGTGTTGACCTTGTTGAAGCATGCTATCTTTAAGGCCATGTTTAATCTTTGAATGGATGTTCTACCATGTAGCCTTGTGTTTTATGAGCATGTTTGCTATAGGGTGCATGCCTCTAGAATGTACTTGTATGATTTGTATGCTTCGTGTAGTTGTTTCGGACGTTTGGAATCCATTGGAGATGTCTAAAACTGATTTTGGGAATTTGCAGACGGCAGGTGTTTCGAAACGGGTTGTCCTGTTCCGAAACGGGTGTGGTTCCAGGGCCCCCGTATCGGAACTCGTTTCGATACGTTTTGGCTACTATGAGCCCCTGTTTCGAAACCAGTTTCGGAACACTTTGGCTACTGGAATTGCCGTTTCGAAACTGGTATCGAAACGACAAGGCAAAATGAGACCCTATTCCGAAACGAGGTGGATGCGTTTCGAAACGGGTGTCTGGGTTTTTAAACTGAAGCTTGTGTTTCGAAACGGGCTTTGACTGTTTCGAAACACATGCCTATTTTTGGGCTTTTTGACATCTCTAAAGGGTTCCTAGTGTTGGGCTTAGGCCCTGTTTGTTGTTGGGCTTCCGCTTAGGGTTAATTGATGCATTTAGATAACATAAAATAAAAAGGTTTTTCCTAGGGTCGGTAACCGAAGTGGAGCCTTAACGGGTTTCATCTCGGTTATCCCCGTGTAATCCGCTCGGACCGGTCAAGCGTCCGGACCGGGACGAGGGGGTTACATGCTGCCGAGTAGCTGTCGCCGCCATATTTGCCGCCCAGGGCAGCAACTTGAGGAATTGGTGAATTGGAGTGCGATCGGTAGAGCATAAATTGCTGAGTCCATTGAGCTCATCCACTCAATTTACTGGTGCCGAAAATAGCGCACAGAGCCACCAAAGGAGAAGATCAAGGCTGGCTTGCGGCACAAGGCAACGACAAGAGAAGTCCAAATTAAAGTCAAAGAAGTCAGATTTAAAGATTGCATTTAATGCAAAAGCTACTTTATCATGAGAAAGACTTCTACTCCAAGGAGGACTTAACCTAGGCCATACCCTATATATACTTGATCATATTTTGTATTTGAGACATCTTAGAATCTCTTTAGTCAGCAATAGCTTAGGTTTCTCTTGTACTTCCTTACCACCGCTATGTTCTAATTTCTCTTAGGGTTTGGGTTGTTTTGTAGAGTAGTGTGAGAACGATTGTTTAGGATTAAAGTTTATATTTGCAATAAAATTCAAGGTTTGCTTATTTCATGTTCTTCACTGTTTGCAATTAAGTTCGAAAGATTGATTGTGAGCAATACATTTGTTTGTCATCGAGAGAGTCAAACTCACGAAAGAAGTAAGCACGATCTCACCCATACCAATTGTTGATCAATCCAGCCTAGACATAGGTTTGGGTTTAAAGCGGCTAAGAGAGGATGAACCAAAGGTTGTTGTTCATTGCACGATTCACGCCGACGGGTATTATCTACAGCGGGCATCAACAATATTCTGACTTAGACATAAGCAGAATCACTTCAGAAGCGTTCTGCCGAGCCTTGAAGGACTGTCGAACTTGCCGCCGAGTCATTCATCCATTCCACCTACCGAGGCAGCGGAAGTTGTTAAAGCACCAATCTACCATCATTCGCCGAGGCAGCACAGTCTGGCAGCGTAATATATCTTAACCTCTTCAATGCAGTTTCACACTATGAAGCAGCATAACCTGGTCTATTCTATCAACCTGATCTCTTCCTTAAATTACTTGTGTTTATTTACTTTTCTTTTAAACAAATTGAAATTTAATTGTGCATTTAAATATTCTCTCTGCAGGGATTTACATTCGAATTTGGTTGTCCAATCCTCGTGGAAGACGATATCTTTTATACTATAACTTGACAAGAGTGTGCACTTGCACTCATAATTGGAGAACACCCAAACACTTAACAAGTTTTTGGCGCCGTTGCCAGGGATTGGAAACAGTAAATTCGTTTTTATTTTTCTACACTTATCTTTATTTTCTTGCATTATTCAGTTTTCTTTTGTTAAAAAAAATTCAGGTGCAATACAAGTTCAAGGGCATTATGACAGAGTTGATGCCAATAAAATCTCTACTGATGGAGATGGTTGAGAGACCAAAAGA
This sequence comes from Hibiscus trionum, assembly GCA_030270665.1. Taxonomy (NCBI): domain Eukaryota; kingdom Viridiplantae; phylum Streptophyta; class Magnoliopsida; order Malvales; family Malvaceae; genus Hibiscus; species Hibiscus trionum. The sequence goes on from BSYR01000025.1 coordinate 22,875,510, forward strand.
AAATGGGGTTCACAAAGCTCTTCATAAAATTGGGTTTTCCCTTGACCTGCACCGCATTATGACAGAAGATTGCCGCAGCAGTTGCCTTGGCAGCAAAGGCTACTTTCCACCATAACAAACTTCGACGAGAATAAGGTAAGTACATGGTTGGATATTGATATGATTTTTCTAATCACATATTCATGCTTCCAGGAAAAACAACAAGGTGGAAGGCACACATGGACTACAAGGGAACAAGGAAGAAAGGAACCTCTATCATGATAATGCAAAAGCAAACATTTACAAACACAATGGTCCACCCTTTTATGGGAAAAATAGTCACTCGATGAAGGGTGTGGGTGGATTACAAGAAGTATCGTAAACGACGCCCTCAATTTTGAACAGACAAGGGAGTAGTTACTTTAGGAGATGCATGCCAATGCACTCCTAGAGTAACATGATTTTTTTATCTTCCACATTTTTTATGCTTACATAGAATTAGAATTTTTAAATTTTAAATTTTTATTTCTTTATGCATTTTATTATTTTATTTTGTTTTTGTTTTAGGAAGGAGTTCAAGAATCAAGAGTCCAAGGAGTGAACCCATCTACCCAAGCCCAACAAAAGCCTAACTTTTACCCGCCCACCAACCCGCCAATGGGCAAAAACCCGCCAACGGCAAGAATTTAATGTTGAGACGACAGCCTCTCCCAGTAGCTATTTAAACTCTCCAATTCCATCCATCCACAATCACTTTCACCTCCTTGCTATTTCTTGAATTCTCTTTGATCTTGCAATCTTTCTCGTTTTTTGGCTTTTTTTCTTGCAAATAAAATTCAACTGTCTCACAACCTATCAATGGCCACAACTAGCAACCAACCAGCCTTCCAGAGAATTTCGACAGAGGTAGTCGAGCAACATCTTCGACGGAAGTTTGCCGCCGTCAATACTGATGCTGCCGCCCAGCTCCTGCTGCCCGGTAGTACTGATGCTGCTGCCCAGCTCCCGCCGCCCGACAGTATTGATACTGCCACCCAGCTCATACCGCTCGGCACCTGCCTTGGCAACCCAGATCGACGTCACAACAACTGAAACTAAAACTTCCTAGGGATGCCAAGGTAACGACTGCACGTGGTTTGACTAGCAGATACACACATTCAATAACCACACAAGCAAACATGGCTCGAAAGAAATTCATCATGCAAGATTCAAACCCTAAAGAATCAAGCCACCGCGCACAACAAAGGACATCACTGCTCAGCCAGCTACCACAATCCGCAATTGACAGCATAGTAGATAACTCCCCCGAATCATCTCCACCATCTGACATCAACTAAGTCTAAGTTTTCTTTCCCTGTCTCATGTTTATTTTTCAGTTTCAATTCTAATTTTTTTATTCTGTGCATTGAGGGAAATGCCCATCTCGAGTTTGAGGGGGGGGGGGTTAGCATTTATTTATTATTTAGGCAATTCTTAGATCATATAGTTGCATATGTACTTGCCTTTAAGTTAATCAAAAGAAAAAAAAATTGTTAAAACTTGTGCCTATGATAGGATAGCCGATTTTAAATTTTTCGCACCATAGCATGAAGAAAACTTAGCATGAGTTTATGATAAACACTATTGTTACTTGCTGAATTTGAGTGAATTTCTGATAAACATTGTCTGCTTGAATTATTTGTAAAATTCTAACATGGTTGCAGGTAGCTGTCACGGCAGACAACAAAAAAAGAAAAGCACTGTCACGGCATGAACAAAGAAAGATATGCTATTTTACCCTAGAGGTGCCCGAAACAGGCTCTAGGAAGAATCATGTGCCAAGGACACTCCGTTGTTATCAAAGTCCATGAATCTTAAATTTTTTGAAGTGACAGACAAATTAGCATGAGTGAATGAAAGTCTTCACGGGATGACTCTACTCAATGGGTTCGGGGTTTTGTAATTTGCTGCTATCTTAATTTCAGACCTAAAGAGTATTTGTGATAAGCTGAAGCCCTTACTGCCATGTGTGTTAATTGTGCTGCCTCGGCAGCAACCTTATATTACCTTGATAGCATCTTTGTTTACTTAGAATATTCTTCAGATTCAGCCTGTACACAATTTCTAAACACATTGCACTGACATTATAGTCTAATTTCTAAGGTAATTCATGTTATTTTCCTTTCACTAATCTAATGATAGGTTCCACAGCCTTGAGGTGCGGAATCAAGTTTAAACATGTTTTTCTTTCTGATTAGTGCAACAGCAAGTATGTTTAGGATTGCATTGCTTGAGGACAAGCAATAGTTCAAGTTTGGGGGTGTGTAAAGTGCTCATAAGTCTTATATTTTGTATGCATTCTATCTCATATTATTGCTATTCTTAAGTACATTTTAGGCATATTTAGGTACATGCATGCATTATTTACAATATTCTTTACTTTACCATGTTTCTATTGAATATCTTTGATTTGGTAAGAAAATATAATGTTTTAGTTTAGTTTTAGTTTCAGATGCTAAAAGCTGTCAGGAGGAGGAGAAATCAGAGGAGCGGATGCTGAGGCAACAAACCAAGGAGCTGGACTGAAGCAGTTCAACATAGAGAGAGATCCTGCCGAGTAGCTGCCGCCGCCATATCTTCCGCCCAGAGCACCAACTTGAGGAATTGGTGAATTACAGTGCGACCGGTAGAGCATAAATTGTCGAGTCCATTGAGCCCATCCACTCAATTTACTGATGCCGAAAATAGCGGATAGAACTTCAAAAGGAGAAGATCAAGGCTTGCTTGCGGCACAAGGCAACGACAAGAGAAGTCCAAATTAAAGTCAAAGAAGTCAGATTTAAAGGTTGCATTTAATGCAAAAGCTACTTTATCATGATAAAGACTTTTACTCCAAGGATGACTTAACCTAGGCCATGCCCTATATATACTTGATCATATTTTGTATTTGAGACATCTTAGAATCTCCCTAGTCGACAATAGCTTAGGTTTCTCTCGTGCTTCCTTGCCGCCGTTATGTTCTAATTTCTCTTAGGGTTTAGGTTGTGTTGTAGAGTAGTGTGAGAACGATTATTTAGGATTAAAGTTTGTATTTGCAATAAAATTCAAGGTTTGCTTATTTCATGTTCTTCACTGTTTGCAATTAAGTTCGAAAGATTGATTGTGAGCAATCCATTTGTTTGGCATCGAGTGAGTCAAACTCACGAAAGAAGTAAGCACGATCTCATCCATACCAGGTTTTTATCAATCCAGCCTAGACATAGGTTTAGGTTTAAAGCGGTTAAGAGAGGACGAACCAAATGTTACTGTTCATTGCACGATTCACGCCGATGGGTATTATCTGTAGCGGGCATCAACAATATTCTGACTTAGACATAAGCAAAATCTCTTCAGAAGCGTTCTGCCGAGCCTTGAAGGACTGCCGAACTTGCCGCCGAGTCATTCATCCATTTCACCTGCCGAGACAGTGAAAGTTGTTAAAGCACCAATCTGCCATCATCCACCGAGGCAACACAGTCTGGCAGCGCAATAGATCTTAACCTCTTCAACGCAGTTTCACACTACGAAGCAGTATAACCTTGCCTATTCTATCAACCTGATCTCTTCCTTAAATTACTTGTGTTTATTTACTTTTCTTTTAAACAAGCTGAAGTTTAATTGTGCATTTAAATATTCTCTATGCAGGGATTTACATTCGAATTTGGCTGTCCAATCCTCATGGGAGACAATATCTTTTATACTATAATTTGACAAGAGTGTGCACTTGCGCTCATAATTGGAGAACATTCAAACGCTCTACAATCTAATCTGCCACAACCTGTAAGTATGACCAACTGGACAGAGAAGGCATGGACAAGATTGCTTTGTCCATATATTCTCCTTATATTATTATCCTTATTTATCATTTTCCTTCATACTTTCCTACACTCCTTTCTACGTTTATTTATTTTTCTATTCTTCCATCTATTTTCCTTAGTGAACCGTGTACATATGATGTAAAAAGTTGACCTGACCTGAAAACTCGACTGAAACCTGCTCGAGTCAGAACCTGGTTTAACCCGAGGATTCGATAACCCAAAACCGATTGTTTTTGACCCAAACCCGAGTTGGACTTGTTACTGTAGTAACCGAACTTGACCTGCATCCGACCGAGAACGACTCGAACCTGAATTGGACCTGTTACTATGGACCTGAAACCCGATTAAAACGAACTTGAACCCGAGACCGACCTGGAAGATAACCGATATTACCCGACTGAATCGACCTGAGATCCGATTTTACCCGACCTGTTAATTGACCCAACTTGTTTTGAACCCGACCCGTTGTTGACCTGAACTGATATTGATCTGGTTTGATATTTAGCTGACATGTAATTGAGATTTAGGGGTAAATGTTTTAAGTGGAATATTTGGGGTAGTGGAATTAGTTTAGGGGGTTTAAGGGGTATAAACAATATATGTTTCAAGTTGAGTGTTTGGAATTGAGGTTATTAGATTAGTTTAGGGATTTGGGGATTAGATTTATACTTTAATTATTAGTGATTGAGGTTGAGGTTTAGGGGTTGAGGTTTGGGGTTTAGGGGCAAATGTGTCAAGTTGAGTGTTTGGGGTTATAAGATTATTTTAGTGATTTGGGATTTATTTTTGTTTTTATTAGTCCCTAATTTTTAATCGAATTGACCTAAATTTATTTCAAAATTTTCTAATCTAGTCCAATGTTTTAAATATGAATCATAATGATATTTTGTTCGTTATAGTCCCTAAAACTTTATTTTTAGTCGAAATTGACTCATATATATTTCTATTTTTGGTAATTTAGTCGAATAATATTTTTATTTATTCTAGTCCTTACAATTTAATTTTTAGTCAAAATTACCCTATATTTATTTACATTTTTTGTAATTTAGTCTAATTTATTCTAATAACTGAAATTTAATTTTTAGTCCAAATTAACCCTATTTTTTTTAATTTAGTCTAAAGTAAAAAACTGCCTTTTTTAAGGGATTTGGCTCACCAAAACATTTGATAATTCAATTTCAAAGAAATTGAAACAAAGTTAACAAATGGCAGGGGAAATTCCGCCCATTTTTTAGGGTTTATTTGCACTTTAGGGCACTATTAGTTTAGGAGCTTTATACTTAGGTTTTTTTCTTCAGTTTTATTTTGATTCATTTTAGTCCAATTTTAGTTTAATTTCCTTAGACCTTTATTTTTAAGTTTATTTTAATTAGATCCTCCGTCATAAAATTATTTAATAATTAACCCTTTTAAAGACCCAACTTAGTTCGGTTGTACCCAACCCAAAACGACTGATGGCGATTGCAAACATTTGACGGGCTTTTGAAGGCCCAATTTATTTAAGCCCGAAAAGAATGAATTAGGGGTTGAGTTTGGGGTTTAGGGGTAATTGTGTCAAGTTGAGTGTTGGGGTTATGGGGTTAGTTTAGGGGTTAAAAGATTATGCTTGCACTTTAATTATTAGTGATTGTAAAATTTAGGTGTTCAGGTTCAGGTTTAAGGGTAAATGTGTTAAGTTTGGGGGTTACATGATTAGTTTAGAGATTAGAGGATTATGCTTGCACTTTAATTATTATTGATTATAAGATTTAAGTATCGAGGTTCGGGGTTTAATGGTAAATGTGTCAAGTTGAGTGTTTGAGGTTATAAGATTAGTTTAGGGATTAGGAGATTAGGCTTGTACTCTAATTATTAGTGAATGAAAGATTTAGGGAATGAGGTTTGGGGTTTAGGGATTCGAATTCACCACTATTTATTTTAAAATTTTCTAATCTAGTCCAATATTTTTAATATGAAGATATTTTTGTTCATTATAGTCCATTAAAACTTTATTTTTAGTTCAAATTGACCTCTATTCATTTTTTTGTAATTTAGTCTAATGTTTTTAATTTAAATTTAATATTTTTGTTCATTATAATCCCTAAAACTTTATTTTTATTCCAAATTAACCCCTACTTATTTTTTTGTAACTTAGTCTAATGTTTTTAATATGATGATATTTTTATTAATGTTAGTTCCTAAAATTTTATTTGTCAACAGAACTAACCCTTATTAATTTCTAATTTTTGTAATTTACTCCAATATTTTAGATATGAATCATTTGATGATATTCTTGTTCATTCTAGTGCCCAATGTTTATTTTTAATGTGATTCATATTCACAAAAGGCATTAAATAATTCACTCGAAATGTATGAGTGTATCAACTATTTGTACCAAACTCAAACTTAATACAGATTTGAAACCCGATTTAACCCGACTTGAAATGAACCCGACCTGAAATGAAACCGACCTGAAGTCTACCCGAGTCCGAATTAACTCGTCAATTATCTGATTCAGACCCGAACCGTTTTGACCCGACCTAAAATTAACCCAACTTGAAATGAACCCAACCTGAAATGAACCCGACCCGAAACTAACCCGCATCCAACCCAAATCGAGTCAAAACATCAAATTAACTTGAAATGACATGTATCCGATTTGACCTGACTTGAAAAAACCCACCCGAAACTCATCCATTACCCATTTTTATATCACTACGTGTACATAGAAAAAAAAGATTTGTGTGCGTTTTCTTACTATTTTCACCCTCCAAATTTCAAAAAAAAAAACGAAGGAGAGTGGTAAATCCTCTAAGACTAAAGGATAGAAGACATAAAGCTAGGCAAGGAGGACTTTTTTATTCTTAATAAGTCATATTTCACACTTGTATAATAATATATGCATCTTTTATGCTTTTGGGTAGAAATCATGTTTGGTGGATCAAATGAACCAAAAAAAAATTTACTTGTAAAATCTGTCCAGAAATAAAGTATTATATAAAAGTAAGTTTGAAATTTTTTCATAAATTTCATACAAATAATTAGAAAGTATTTATACATCGTTGTAATCTTGATTCAGTCTAGTTTTGTTTAGGACAAACAAAGATCAAATTCAATATGTATTTTTAAAAAATTATGGTTTTTTAATATTTAAAGGTCATAAAAACTTGACATCATTAGAAATCACTTTTAGCAGTGAATTTGAAAAAACACTAAAAGTTCTACAAGATAAATTAGAAAATAAATCTTAAATTTAAACAAAAATTCGAACGATTTGAATTTTATAAATTTAACTCAAAAAATTACAAACAAAGTTTGAGTTATTAAATTCGTCAACCCATCACTTGTGAGTAAATAATCTTTTACTATTCGTTTGGTAGGTAATTTTGTCAGTTTTCGTACTTCTAGTTTGTGGTTTTCATTACTTGTATTTTTTCACGTGTTGAAATTCTTTCAAGTTGTTTCGTGGATTTATTTCGACGCGTGTGTACCATTTATTGAAGAGAGTATACAATTGTTATTTGTTCATCGCCCGAAACTGTCGAAAGAGGACAGCTGACTCTAGGGTGCTGTAAGGCTAAAAAAACACAATCAAAATATTAAAAAATATAAAATTTAAAATGTTATTTACACCGACTAAAATGTTATTTAAAATATTTTTACGATAACTTTTAAAATTTATATATGAGTTTCAAAACTTACTATTAATTTAAATGTTATAAAAAATACAATATTTTAAGTTATAACCAGAAAATGTTAATCCAAATATGTTTTTTAGGTTGCTCTGTTTGTCTCTCCATTAGCGAAAGAGAGCGCCTGATTTGATTTGAATAGAAAAATAATTTAAATGGGGAAAAGGAATCTTGTATGTTACATGGGCGTCGAATTTGAACAATAGAGAGAAGGGGAGGGACAGGTTGGCGCAGGCAGGCAAAATTATAGGGGTAATCTGGTCATTCGGTTCGGTTTCAGTTCGGGTCATTTTGGTTTGGTTCGATTCATTTCAGGTCTGGCTTCATTCGGCTCAAATTCAATTCGGTTTGGTTCTGATCTGGTTCAGTTTTAGTTCGGGTCTATGGTGATTTCAGTTGGGGTATCAGGTCAAGACTTTGGTTCGGTTCGGTTGACTTTCAGTTCGGTTGATTTTGTTTCAGTTATTTTTGGTTCGGTTAATTTTGGGTCGGGTCAATATCGGGTTAATAGGAGATTGATCAGTTTTAGTCGATTTTTTAGGCCAAGTTAGGTTTTTCTACCCTATATATGACTTTATATAGCATGTATATTTGACTTTTTGGTGTGTTATGTGACAATTTAAATATCATCTTTATTTATTTATTTTAATATTTTTTTTATTTCGGGTTCCCTTCGGTTCGGGTTGCTTTCGATTCGGGTGAAATCGGTTTGGTTCCATTCGGTTCGGTTGAAAATTGGTTTGGGTCCATTCGGTTCCAGTCCATTTTTGGTTCAACTGAAATTCAGTTCGATTTCGGTTTATTTCGGGTTTCGAATCAAATTCGGGTCGTCGTGTTCGGATCAATTTTAAGTCTCAATTCTGGTAAAATGGTTCAATTTTCGGTTCTCAGGTCAAGTTTGCCAGGTCTAAGCAAAATCATGTATTTGATTGGAGGGAGAAACAATACAAAAATAATAACAAATATTAAAAAGGGGAGAAGAAATAAAATATTTGTAAATATGGAAGATTAAACGTGAAATTATACAAATTGTTTTTATTTCGGCGGTCAAAATAGAAGTGAAATAATAATTTAAAGACTATCTAGGTGATTTATCCTTTTTTATTGTGTCAGATCAACCTCTCGTGTAAGTTTAACGGCAACAAACATCTCAGTGACCAAAAGTTTACAAATCAAAACGTAAATGACCTTACTGGTCGTTTTTGAAAATCAGTAACCAATTCTATACTGGAGGAAACATAAGTGACCATCAAGTAATTAGCCCGATTTTCAAAATGGTTGTACAATTTATTTATTTACTTTTACACATTAAATTAATTTTTTTTAAAATTCACATTTATCTATACTTGTTTCCGAAAAAATAGGGTGCATCTGCCACTGCTTTTGTAGTGCTTTGTTTTTCGGCCTATCTTATGACGATATTATTTTGGGTTAACTACTGGAGTGGTCACTTATGTTTCCTCCCAGTACAGAGTTAGTCACCGATTTTGAAAAATGACCAGTAAGGTCACTTACGTTTTCAGACGTAAACTTTTGGTCACTCAGCTGTTTGTTACCGTTAAACATTGACAACTTGCTGACATGGCAGCGAAAAAATAAGGGTAAACTACTGAAATGGCCATTAAAGTTTATCTCATGTATATTTCTGCTCCCTAATTTTAAAAAATAAACATTATGGTCACTACTGAAAATGTTTCTTTATAATTTCACCCTTGAAATTTTAAAAATTCTTTTTTCAACCCTAAAACTTTACAATCAATTAGTACAATAATATTATAAAGGCTTAAATGAAAAATAGGTGCCCAAAGTATACCCTTTTTAAATTTTAGGTGCCCAAATTGCTCATATTTAATAACTAAACTTTCAAAATGCTCATATTTTTTTACTCTGAATTATTTTTTTATTATTATAACATGACATGTCATTTTTTTATTATTGTTAAATTAAAAATAATTTAAAAATAAAATAAAATCATTATTATTATTATTAAATTTAAAATATTTAAAAAATAATTTAATAATGTCAAACATGAACGTCAATCGACGGCGACGTTCGTGTTTGACGTTCGACTGCACGCCATTGGGCGTTTCCGGCGACGCTGTGTTAGGGGAAATGGTCGCCTTGGTCTGGCGACCATGTGGGTGTGATCAACGATGGCGATCGGCGGCTGAAGCGACAGCAATCGATGGCAGAAGTTTGGGAATTTTTAGGGATTTAGGGACTGTTTTTGAAGCCTGTAAAATTTTGAGATTTTATTAAAAAATTGAAAAATCTGAGTATTTTCCATTAAAATTTTTTAAAATAAAAATAAAATTAATGCCACGTGTCAAGCACCGATTGGTTGACATTTTTTAATACTCATTTAATAATCGGACACCTAAAATTAGAATTATGGAAACTTTGGGCACCTATTTTTACAAAAAAATACTTTAAACACCTAAATTATTCTAAGAAGTGATATTTTTCTTAAAATATTTTAAATTTAATAATAATAAAAATGATTTTATTTTATTTTTAAATTATTTTTAATTTAACAATAATAAAAAAATGACATGTCATGTTATAATAATAATAAAATAATCTAGAGTGAAAAAATAGGAGTAATTTGAAAGTTTTGTTATTAAATAGGAGCAATTTGGGCACCTAAAATTTAAAAAGGTATACTTTGGGCACCTATTTTTCATTTAAGCCTTTATAATATTATTGTACTAATTGATTGTAAAGTTTTAGAGTTTAAAAATAAAGTTTTAGTTTTTAAAATTGGAGAGCAGAAATGTACATGAGATAAACTTTAGTGGCCATTGTAGTAATTTACCCTTATTTTTTCGCTTCAACAAGCCGTCAATGTTTAACGACAACAAACGACTGAGTGACCAAAAGTTTACGCCCCGAAAACATAAGTGACCTTACTGGTCGTTTTTCAAAATCGGTGACAAACTCTATACTGGAAAAAACATAAGTGACTATTCCAATAGTTAACTCTATTATTTTTTAATTTTTGTGTTGAATCTTTTATTCCATTGACTTTTTGATAATGTAATATAATATTATAATTGATCGTTTTACTCTAAAAAAGTCGTTTGGTCTTTATAAAATTAAGTGTGGAATATAAATGTAAATAATAAAAATATAACACATTTTTAACAAAATCAAACTAATTAATTTAAATTAGTATGCTTTATGTTTTTTAAAGGATAATATAATGTTGAGATAAAAATAAACTAATTATTAACTTAATCTATTCTCTATTAGTTGATAAGTGACCTCTAGTCTACTTATTTTTTTCAATTTTTATTGGAAAAAATTCAATCTAATTATTTTTAACATTTTCATCAAAAGCATTCTGAAAATTTTAATTTTCAATGAATTAAAATTGGGTTATATTTTTTTGATTAAGTGAAGATATATTACCGTCTCAAGGCAAATAACATGATTCGAACCCATATGAGATGAGACGACATGAATATCCTTAACCACGAGGTTAATTAGTGGATCTCAATTGAGTTATATTTTGATACACAAGCTTGTGCAATATATATAACCATTCTTTAAAATCTAAAGCCTAAGTTTTTAAACCTAAAATCCTAAAATCTATACCTTAAACCTAAAACTCTAACCTTAAAAAATAGGCTAAATGAGTTATTTTGCCTCCGAATTCGACCCAAATTAGCAATGTTGTCCCTCCCGCGAAAACGCTTTCAATTAGGCCCTCCAGTTCGCACATTGCAACAAATTAGCCCATTGACAAACGTTGACCGTTACAATGTTGACGTGACAGTTAACGATGTTGACGTGGCAGTCAACTATGCTGACGTGACAATCAACTATGCTGATGTGGCAACCAACTATGCTGACGTAGCAGTCCACGATGCTTACATGGCAGTGTATGTCGGATGATGACGTGACAGAAGGGCTGAATGAATTTTTTAAACTAAATTCGAGGGCATAATTGATTTTTTTTTACCGAGTTTGGGGGCATAATTTATTTTAATTGAAAGTTTGATAACTTATTTAATATTTAAGCTAAAAAATAAGAAATTTAAAATTTAAATATGGATAAATAATTTATTTAAATTTTAAGTTAATTTAATCGATTTATTTATTTATTTTGAATAAAATTAGATAAATAATTTGATTTTTAAGTTAAAATTTTACAAATGGAATATAGGAAAAATCGATTAACAAATTGATGTAAATATACTTTGGGTTCATGATAATTTTAGAATAAACAAAGTGAGAACTCTCACAAAAAAATTAAAATATTCTTCAATTTTAAAAAATTCATAAACTTAATAAAAATAAATAAAATATTTAAAAAATTATTGAAAATAAAAAATTAATATAAAAAATTAAAATGTATTAGAGATTAATATATATATATATATATATATATAAATTTAAAATGTTTATAAAGTATTAAAAAGCGAACACTTTCATCGAAAAAGTTTTTAACTTCGTCATTCTGAGTATTACTATTCGCTAAACAAATTTCCAGTGGAATCAACCTTATATTAAAGTAACAATAAAACTCAAAATTTCTTTCAATTTTCTACATCAAATTGATGCTCATTAATATTTGATGAAAAAACGAAGGAATTTTTTTTTCTACTTTAGTACAATGATGATTCTATTGAAAATATGCTCAAAGAATATTAGTAGGCTTAGCATAGCCAGAAATAGTTGAATATTTTTGAATAGTTTATAAATATTTTAAAATTTTGATTATTTATATTTATAAATTTCCATATTTCTAATTTTATGTTTTTATTTATTTTTTTAAATTCATTATATTATTTTTATTTTTTTAATATTTTATGAGTATTTAAATATTATTTAAATTTTTTAGTAATTTATTATATTTTAGCTCAAAATATTAAGTAAGTTATCAAACTTTCAATTAAAATGAATTATGTCCTTGAACTCTGCCCCTCTGACACGTCATTATCACACATGCACTGCCACGTCAACATAGTTGACAACCACGTTAGCATAGTTGACTGCCACGTCTACACCCTTAATTGTCATGTCAACACTATAAAGATTAATGTTGGTCAACTGGTTAATTTGATGTAATGTGCGAACTAGAGGATCTAATTGAGCGCATATTTGTGCGAGGAGCAACATTGCTAATATGGTCGAACTCGAGGGAAAAATAACCCCTTTAGCTAAAAAAATCATAGAACAAAAAATTGGATAACCATGTGTCTGTTGAATTTTTTGAATCTTATTTTCTTGTTAAGGATCGACCCACAGGAACTCCTCTTCTTCGAAGCAATAAAATTAGTAGTGTTTACTATGCTCCACAATTCTTTTATCCTCAAGTCAACTCTATCAATTGCTTGTCCGTAAATCAGCTACATCACAAGTTTAGTCATGCATCCAATAAAGTCTTATCTTCTATATTACGCACTTGTAATATATCTTATGACTCAACTAGTTTAACAAAATTTTATTGTTCTTAATGTCTTATTAATAAAAGTCATAAATTGACATTTGGTTAAAATACCATGTCAAGCTCTCGTCCTCTTAAACTACTTTATTCTGGTGTTTGGAGCACTAAACATTTTTCTTATGATGGATATTCATATTATGTGGTGTTTGGTGATCATTTTACCAAGCATATTTGGTTATACCCAATGAAGAAGAAATTTAATGTTGCGACAATATTTTCCCAGTTTAAAAGACTTGTTGAATGCTTTTTTTATTAGACAATTGTATCTCTATTCTCGGACAATGGAGGTGAGTTTGTTAAGCTCTTGCCCATTTTAAATTTAGAAGGTATTTCACACTTCACTTCATCGCCTTATACTCCAGAACACAATGAAATTGTTGAACGAAGATATCATCATAGAGTGGAGACCATCTCTCTCTACTTCACTTTACATCTCTCCTAACAGAGTACTGGTCTCATGCTTTTTAGGCAGCTGTTTATCTAATTAATCGGATGTCAACACCGATACTGGATAATATGTCACCTTACTTTCTACTTTATCTACAAGCACCGAACTATGACAAGCTTCAACTATTTGGATATTTTTGCTTTCCTTGGTTGCGATCATACACGAATCATAAACTTGGGCCACATTTCGCTGAATGTATTTGTAACCCCTCGACCCGGCCTAGCCGCCACACCGCATCGAATATGTTACACGGGAAAAACCGAAGCGAAACCCGTTAAGGCTCCACTCCGATTAGCAACCCTAGAAAATTCTTTTAAAGTTATCTTGTCTAGATGCATTGAATATATCCTATATGAGAGGACACACAGCGGAAAACACACATGGATACAAAACACGCAAAACAAACAATTAAGATACCTTTTTTTTTCAAATTCACAACAGGCCGTATCGGTACGCTAGAGGACCGTATCGATACGCCTAGACTTGGTCAACACCCCAAAGTCAAACCTAGGGAAATCGTATCGATACCCACAAGGTGCGTATCGATACGCCCTTAACGGTCAACTTTCCCATGGTCAACTACGAAGACCGTATCGATACTCTCAGGACCTGTACCGATACGCCAAAATCTCGTCAATATCTCAGATTTCTAGAGAGCATTTTGCGTATTGATACGCCACCGCGTACCAGTACGTCTTGCCCAAAACAAGCCCCAAAGCAAGGGACCGTATCGATACAGCCCTTGAGCGTATCGATACGCCTTGCACAGCAAGACTCATTTTAGCTGCTAAAAACATAAGGGCTCAACACTAGAGGCATATAACGACCATTCAAGCAACATACAATCATGCATATAACACAAGACATCCATGGATAAATATATAAAGCTTTTTAAACACCGAACGATGCAACATTCAACATGATAGGATTTTAAAGGGAGACATGCATACATAGCATTCACCAACATAGCCAAAATCCAAACAAAAGCATAAATCAACATGGCATAAGGCAATACAAGCCCAAAACATCTAAGCAAACTTGTCTAAGCAAAAAAGACATGTCAACAACATCTCAAACATAAAGGTCCTATCCCATTGCTTAATACTAGTTATTGAAGTCTAAACCATACTTAGGCAAACCAAACTCTCTTAGATTCTCCCTTGTTCCCTGAGCTGCTCTGAAAGTCTGAGGGCCTGAATTGTTGGGAAAGAGAGCGTAAGCGTTTAAGCTTAGTGAGCGGTGCTAAAAAAGGTAGCTACAACAATGCAGTTTTAGAACATAGTTTGATTGAAAACCAAAACCTTTCCAAATCATTTCCACATGCTTGAACACATAACAACATGATTTTACCTTCACGTGCATTTACCGAATGCAACCACAAGCCATAGGCTTACCATATGCTCATACTCATAACGCAAGCAAAGTAAACCACAATGCATAAACATAAGCATAAATATAAGGAATCAACAACATGTTTAACATGGGAATTAGAGCATTCATAGGTATATTGACATTCAACGTTTTTCTCGGATATGCGGATAGTTTCTCAAACCCACTAGACACTTCCGGTGGAATCTCATATCACCGTACTCACCCGTCTAGTAAAAACATAACTTCCGGTGGAATCTCACATCACCGTACTCCTCCTTAGTGGAATCTAACATCACTAAGACCACGCGCGAATTTTACCTCGAGTGCACTCTAATCCTATTGATCGATCAATTATATCCGGTAACAACCCAACACATGTCAATATACTCAATTACAACCACAAGCATTACCGATGCTTGAACCACTTACCAAGTCCAAACTTCTGTGCAAGGCATGTACTCACAGTGCAAGTATAAACACAAGTCCCACATCTCAACATGCATAACAATGCAATTCAACACATAACAAAATAGCATGTTCAACTCACATTCAAGAATCGTAAAACACAATTTAATTGCATAAAACCTTTAAAACTTACTCTTGAGCTTGGATTGGCTTTTTAAGCTCAATCCAAACTCCTAAAACACTCCCTTAACCACGTTAAGGCTTTTAAAATCGATCCATTCACCAGCCAACACACAACTGATGTCCAAGATGCCGAATCAAGCCTCCGAACTACCCGGGTTTCCGTCCACAAAGCCTGAATCCAATTCCTCTATTTTGAGCAACCCAAAATCGAACATTAGAACACAAATACACTCACAAACACAACAAAAACCCGGAACTCAACAACCTTGCATCTACGCACATCGATTCAAGCCCAATTTTCACCCGAAACATAATCAATTTCAGTCCCAAACTACTTGCAGCCATACCCAACGAATTTACCATAAAAAATCTACCTTTTAACATCCCTAAACATCAATACAAAGTTACCAAACCTCCAGCTGCCATTTAGACTCAAAACCCATAAAAAAACTCAAGATTTCCAACTCTCAAAATCACCCATAATACCCATTTCGGGTTTCCTATAACAACCCACCATTTTTATGTTATTTTAGTGATAAAACAAAGTTAAAAACACTCTCAACTCAGCCATAGACAACCCAAACGAAAAACCCATAAATTTCCCTTCATTTCAAACCAAACTTTAAAAATCAAAACAAGATAAATCTATGAGTTTTGCAAAAATCTTAGCATTTATGACTCAAGGAAGATGAAACTAAGTTAACGAACCATTTACCTTGAAGAAATCACTTGGTTTGAAGCTTGAAACCAATGGAATAGTAAATGGGGTTTAGGGAGGGTTTTTGAACGTGAAAAGGGATTTTGAGAAGATGATGGCTTTTGATAAAAACCCCTTTTTTATTCTTTTTTACTAAAAGTTCCCATTTTTCCCTTTAATCTTTTAAAACACTTTAAGTGTGTTAGAAAAAATAGTTTTCCTCCAATTTAATTTTAACCCGACTCGGTTTGACTATTCTGATATCTCCTGGCCCTAAACTCGGGGCGTTACAACTCCCCCCCACTTAAGGAATTTCGTCCCCAAAATTTACCTGGTGGAAAGAGATGCGGAAATTGCTTTCTCTTGTCATCCTTCTTCTCCCAAGTGGCTTCTTCCACTCCACGATGTCGCCACTTAACCTTAACCAACTCAATGGTCCTTCCTCGCAACACTTTGCTGTCCAAAGCCAAAATCTCAACTGGTTCTTCATCGTAGGTCAAATCCGAATTCAATTCTATCTCATCAACTAGCATAACATGTGACATATCTGATCTATAGCTCCGAAGCATCGAGACATGAAACACATCATGAATCTTCTCTAGTTCGGCCGACAGTCTCAATCTATTGGCAACAGGGCCCACTCTCTCAACTATCTCATACGGACCAATGAATCTCGGGCTCAACTTACCTTTCCTACCAAACCTCATCACCTTCTTCCAAGGTGAGACTTTCAAGAACACTTTGTCGCCCATGACATACTCTATTTCTCTTCTTTTCAAATCCGCATAAGATTTATGTCTATCTGAAGCTGCCTTCAAACGATCACAAATCAACTGTACTTTCTCGGTAGTACCCTTAAGCATATTAGGCAAGGGTAACAATTTTTTTCCCGCTTCGGCCCAACAAACAAGTGTTTTACATTTTCTACCATACAGAGCTTCATAAGGTGCCATCTGAATGCTCTCTTGATAACTGTTATTATATGCAAACTCTACTAACGGTAGATGCTTCTCCCACGAACCCTGAAATTCTATAATGCAACATCTCAACATGTCTTCCAACACTTGTATGACTCTCTCCGACTGACCATCAGTCTAAGGATGATATGAAGTGCTGAAATTCAGTTGAGTGCCCAAAGCACTATGCAAACTCTCCCAAAATCTACCCGTGAACCTCGGATCTCTGTCTGACACTATAGATTTCGGTACGCCATGCAATCTCACTATCTCACTGATATACAGATTGGCCAACTTATCTAAAGTATAAGTAGTGTGAACGGCCAAAAATTGCGCACACTTCATAAGACGATCAACAATTACTCAAACCGAATTCTTCTTAGAAGTTGTCAACAGCAAACCCGATATGAAATCCATGGCAATTCTCTCCCACTTCCACTCGGGAATTCTCAATGGTTGTAACAAACCTGAAGGAAACTGGTGCTCGACTTTAACTTGCTGACAAACCATGCACTTACTCACAAACTCGGCAACATCTTTCTTCAAACCAACCCAAAAATACTCAATTTTCAAATCACGATACATTTTCGTACTTCCCGGATGCAAAGAAAACGGACTACTGTGAGCTTCAATTAAGATGGTGTGTCTCAAGTCTACATCTTACAGAACAACTACTCTACCCTTGAAACACAAGACTCCATCACTACTAAAACAGAAATCTGTCGATTTACCTTCCGCTATATCTTGTACATGAGATGCTAATGATCTATCTTGCAACTGTTTCTATCTAATCAACTGAAGCAACGAAGGCTTAAATTGCAACTCGGCCACTAAACCACCATCTTTAGACAAGCTCAACCTAGCAAACATAGCTCGTAATTCCACTGCTACCTTTCTACTCAAAGCATCGGCCACTACATTGGCTTTACCCGGATGGTACTCAATCGTGAGGTCGTAGTCCTTAAGTAGCTCTAGCCACCTACGTTTTCTAAGATTCAACTCTCTTTGTATCATTATATACTTCAGAATCTTGTGATCTGTATACATTGTGCATTTCTCACCATACAAGTAATGTCTCCAAACTTTCAAAGCGAAAACTATTGCAGCCAATTCTATGTCATGCGTAGGGTAATCACGCTCATGAGTCTTCAACTGTCTAGACGCATAGGCCATTACTCTTCCCTCCTACATAAGCACACAACCTAAGCCAACATACGACGCATCACTGAAGACTACAAACTCTTTCCCTGAGACGAGCTGAATCAAAACATGAGCTTCGGTTAAGGCTTCTTTTAATTTCTCAAACGCTTGTTGTCTTGCATCAGTCCACTCAAACCGAACATCCTTATGTAGTAATTTAGTCAAAGGGGCTACTACCTTTGAGAAACCCTCAACAAAACGTCTATAGTAACCGGCTAAACCTAAGAAACTACGAACTTCAGTCAATGTCTTTGGTGGTTTCCAATTCACAACTGCCTCAACCTTCTTAGGATCCACTCAGATTTCCTCGGCTGATACAATATGGCCTAAGAAGACTACTTCCCTAATCCAAAATTCACATTTGCTCAACTTGGCATACAACTGATTGTCTAACAATTTGTGCAACACCAAACGCAAATGCCGATCATGATCTTCCTCGGTACGAGAGTACACCAAAATATCATCAATGAACACTACCACAAACTGATCTAAGTACTCATGAAACACTCTATTCATCATGTCCATAAAAGCTGCCGGTGCATTAGTCAAACCAAAGGGCATCACTAAGAATTCATAGTGCCCAAAATGAGTGCGGAAAGTTGTCTTCGGTACATCTTGATCTCTTACTTTCAACTGATAATAACCGGATCTCAAATCTATCTTCAAGAACACTGAAGCACTTCTCAACTGATCAAACAAGTCATCAATCCTCAGCAACAGATATTTGTTCTTCACTGTCAACTTATTCAACTGTCGATAATCGATGCACATTCTCAAACTGCCATTTGTTTTTCACAAACAACACTGGTGCATCCCAAGGTGAAGTACTCGGACGAATGAACCCTCGGTCTATCAATTTCTGAAGTCGTATCTTCAACTCTTTCATTTCTTTAGAAGCCATTTGGTATGGTGCAATCGATACTGGAGCTGAATCTGAATAAGTCTCAATGACAAACTCTACATCTCTATCTGGAGGCAAACCATGAAATTCTTCTGGGAACACACTCGGAAAGTCACAAATTGTCCTAATGTCTCACGGTCGTGCCTCATCCATATTTGGATTCATAACATAGGCTAGGTACGCCTGACAACCCACATCCAATAACTTCTGAGCCTCTAAGGCTGAAACTACATTGGACAAGAACTTAACATTCTCGCCCACTATTACTACCTCGTGATCCTCTGAAAATCTCAAGGACACCCGCTTTGTCTCAAAATCTACCCTAGCTCTATGCTCTACAAGCCAGTCCATGCCTAATATTACATCAAAACCATAAAATGACAATTCCATCATATCCACGGGAAATACATGACCCTGAACCATCAAAGGACATCTTCTGTACATCTTTCTGACCACAACTATCTCACCAAAGGAAATAGTGACATTCATACCCACATCTAATATCTCAACCAGAATATCTAGCAATCTTGCATGCTCACTCAATATGTACGAATGCGTAGAACCGAAATCAATCAAGGAAAGCAAAGTCAAAGACTGTAACAAGAAATTACATGCAATCACATCTGTGTTATTCATGTCCTCACAGTGCGCATACACCCTAGCTGGCCCACCTCCCTCGGGCTGAACCGCTACAACATGAGCTACATTCCTCTGACCGTCATTTCTAGGTTGAAAGTTACCCCGACCGTGCCCACGACCTCTCTGATGGTCGACAGCTCGTGCAGGAGCTTGTCCATCCATAGACGGATGTGGACAATCGCGCTTCAAGTGCGCCTTAGACCCGCAGTTCCAACAAGATCCATAAGTGCCCCAACACTCACCGTAATGTCGTCTACCACACTTGTTGCACTCGGGAGTATGATTCTCAGTCCCTTGGTCGTGATGGCCTCACCCCGGATTACCACCTCCGCATCTATGATCATGATGAGGTTTCCTATCCTTGTGACTCTTGGCACGATCTCTATCCCATTCCGCAGTCCTCTTTTCTGAACTAGATTCACCCTTGCAATCTGCAAGTCCCAAAGACTGTTCGATGTCTTTGGCCCTAGCGACCAACACATCAAAATCTGTATAGTCGGAAGCCAACATGTAGGTCTTCAAATCCTGAACCAACCCGTAATAGAAACGCTCACATCGTTCCGCATCAGTGGGAACTAACTCAGAAGCATACTGACTTAGACGTACAAACTATACCTCATAGTCAGACACGGTCAAGCTACCCTGAACTAGAGCCATGAACTCTCTCTTCTTCACATCTAGGTATCGAGGACCTAGGAACTTCTTACGGAAAGCAGCCCTGAAGAACTCCCAAGTAACCTCAGCCTCTGACATACCCGTAGTGATAGTAGTCCACCAAGTGTAGGCATCTCTTTGAAGCAAAAAGACAATGCAACCCAACTTATGTGCTTCAGAGCACTCCATCTGACTCAAAATACGAACTGTGCTCTCAAACCATGCCTCTGAACCCTCGAGTGACAACCCACGGAACTCAACCCCGCCCAAGCTACGGAGTCTCTTATAACAGTAAACCAGAACCTGCACCCTGAGGCGGTGCTGTAACCTGAACACCCGCTATAGCTGTCTAAATAGCCCCGGCTATAGCCTGAATCAACGGATTCATATCAATACCTGCATGTCCCTGACAATCCTAGGGTCCAACACTTTCAACATTCACTTCACCACCCGGAGGAGGATGAGGATGAGGAGGAGGCAAGTTCTCTCCTCGCACATCCTCAACATTCTCAATCCGCTCAACCCTCGAATTATCCATTCTCGGCCTTCCTCTCGGTCTCACCATGCTAACATATGCAAAGCTAAACAACAAACACAACAAGTGAAATGATTTGGGGTCAGCAAGGAACAAGGTCCAAGGTGCTCAAGTCCTTAAACTTAAAATCACTTACGATAATAGTATACTAGCAATGAGTGCCTTTAACTATTTCTCAACCAACACAAGGATAGCCACAAGCATGCTTACAATCACCATGCAATCACAATCAACAAGCTTACACCATAAAACTTGCCTCACTTACCTTTCGGCTTGAGGAAACTCAACGAACCTAGGCGAAACCTAGGCTCTGATACCAACAAATGTAACTCCCTCAACTTGGCCTAGCTGCCAGACCACATCGAATAGGTTACACAGGGAAAACTGAAGTGAAGCCCGTTAAGGCTCCATTCCGATTAGCAACCCTAGAAAATTCTTCTAAAGTTATCTTGTCTAGATGCATTGAATATATCCTATGTGAGAGTACATGCGGCGGAAAACACACATGGATACAAAACACGTAAAACAAACAATTAAGACACCCCTTTTCAAATTCACAACAGGCCATATCGGTACGCTAGAGGACCGTATCAATACGTCTGGACTTGGTCAACACCCCAAAGTCAAACCTAGGGAAACCATATCGATACCCGCAAGGTGCGTATTGATACGCCCTCAACAGTCAACTTTCCCATGGTCAACTACGAAGACCGTACAGATACTCTCAAGATCCGTACCGATACGCCAAAATCTCGTCAATTTCTCAGATTTCCAGAGAGCATTTTGCGTATCGATACGCCCCTGTGTACCGGTACGCTTTGCCCAAAACAAGCCCCAAAGCAAGGGACTGTATCGATACATCCCTTGAGCGTATCGATACGCCCTGCACTGCAAGACTCATTTTAGTTGCTAAAAACACAAGGACTCAACACTATAGGCATATAACGACCATTCAAGCAACATACAATCATGCATATAACACAAGGCATCCATGGATAAATATATAAAGCATTTTAAACACCGAACGATGCAACATTCAACATGATAGGATTTTAAAGGGAGACATGCATACATAACATTCACCAACATAGCCAAAAGCCAAACAAAAGCATAAATCAACATGGTATAAGGCAATACAAGCCCAAAACATCTAAGCAAACTTGTCTAAGCAAAAAGGACATGCCAACAACATCTTAAACATAAAGGTCCTATCTTATTGCTTAATACTAGTTATTGAAGTCTAAACCATACTTGAGCAAACCAAACTCCCTTGGATTCTCCCTTATTCCCCGAGCTGCTCCGAAGGTCTAAGGGCATGTATTGTTGGGAAATAGAGCGTAAGGGTTTTAGCTTAGTGAGCGGTGCTAAAAAAGCTAGCTACAACAATGCAGTTTTAGAACATAGTTTGCTTGAAGACCAAAACCTTTCCAAATCATTTCCACATGCTTGAACACATAACAACATGCTTTTACCTTCACGTGCATTTATCGAATGCAACCACAAGCCATATGCTTACCATATGCTCATACTCATAATGCAAGCAAAGTAAAACACAATGCATAAACATAAGCATAAATATAAAGAATCAACAACATGCTTAACATGGGAATTAGAGCATTCATGGGTATATTGACATTCAACGTTTTTACTCGGATATGCGGAAAGTTTCTCAAACCCACTAGACACTTCCGGTGGAATCTCACATCACCGTACTCACTCGTCTAGTAAAAACACAACTTCCGGTGAAATATCACATCGTCGTACTCCTCCTTATTGGAATCTAACATCACTAAGGCCACTCGCGAATTTTACCTAAAGTGCACTCTAATCCTATTGACCGATCAATTGTATCCGGTAACAACCCAACACATGTCAATATACTCAATTACAACCACAAGCATTACTGATGCTTGAACCACTTACCAAGTCCAAACTTCCATGCAAGGCATGTACTCACAATGCAAGTATAAATACAAGTCCCACACCTCAACATGCATAACAATGAAATTCAACATATAACAACATATCATGTTCAACTCGCATTCAAGAATCATAAAACACAATTTAATTGCATAAAACCTTTAAAACTTACTCTTGAGCTTGGATTGGCTTTTCAAGCTCAATCCAAACTCCCAAAATACTCTCTTAACCACGTTAAGGCTTTTAAAATCGATCCACTCACCAGCCAACACACAACCGATGTCCAAGATGCCGAATCAAGCCTCCGAACTACCCGGATTTCTGTCCAGAAATCCCGAATCCAATTCCTCTATTTTGAGCAACCCAAAATCGAAAATTAGAACATAAATACACTCACAAATACAGAAAAAACCCAGAACTCAACAACCTTGCATCTACACACATCGATTCAAGCCCAATTTTCACCCAAAACATAATCAATTTTAGTCCCAAACTACTTGCAACCATACCCAACGAATTTACCATAAAAAATCTACCTTTTAACATCCCTAAACATCAATCCAAAGCTACCAAACCTCCAGCTTCCATTTAGACTCAAAACCCATCCAAAAACTCAAGATTTCCAACTCTCAAAATCACCCACAATACCCATTTCGGGTTTCCTATAATAACCCACCATTTTTATGTTATTTTAGTGATAAAACAAAGTTAAAAACACTCTCAACTCAGCCATAGACAACCCAAACAAAAGGCCTATAAATTTCCCTTCATTTCAAACCAAACTTTAAAAATCAAAACAAGATAAATCCATGAGTTTTGCAAAAATCTTAGCATTTATGACTCAAGGAAGATGAAACTAAGTTAAGGAACCATTTACCTTGAAGAAATTACTTGGTTTGAAGCTTGAAACCAATGGAATAGTAAATTGGGTTTAGGGAGGGTTTTTGAACATGAAAAGAGATTTTGAGAAGATGATGACTTTTGATAAAAACCCTTTTTTCCTTTTTACTAAAAGTTCCCATTTTTCCCTTTAATCTTTTAAAACACTTGAAGTGTGTTAGAAAAATAGTTTTCCTCCAATTTAATTTTAACCCGACTCGATTTAACTATTCTGATATCTCCCGGCCCTAAACTCGGGGCGTTACAGTATTTTCCTTAGATACTTTATGACACAATCTGTTTATAAATGTATGGAGCCGAACACTAACAGAATCTATCTCTCTCACTATGTTCGGTTTGTTCCTCACATCTTCCCTTTTGCTACACGACGTGCCCTCCCTATGTCGCGACATCCTCTTCCAGTATTGTTCCCTGCTGCTTTGACATCACCTTTCACACCTATTTTGCCTGCAATGCCACGACAACCTGATGCTTCCATTGCTACACCAACTTTCTTTCTCAATATGCCACGACAACCTGATGTTCTCATTGCAACACTAACTCCCTTGGCTAATCTGCCACGACAACTTGATGATCTCATTGCCACATCAGCTCCCTTGGTTGATCTTTCATAGCAAGATGTCTCCCCTGACTTGCCACAACATGATCTGCCACAAAAAATGTCTCCCCTGACTTGCCACCGCATGATCCTCTACAACAACAAGTTTGCCAGCCAAATCCAAGGTACTTTGGTCTTTCATTTGTTAATGCTAATACATATCATCCTTTACCTTCTACATTGGAGCTGAAGACTGTTACTCAAGCTCTCAAAGATCCATTATGGAGACAAGTAATGAAAGATGAGGTTATTTCCTTGCTACACAACCATACATGGGATCTTGGTCCACGATCTACACAATCTGTCGTAGGGTGTAAATGGGTATTTCGCGTGAAACGACGTGCTGATGGATCTGTTGACCTATACAAAGCCATATTGGTAGTGAAAGGGTATTCTTAAGAAGCTGACATCGACTATTTTGAGACTTTTAGTCATGTGATGAAACATGTTACAATGCATATTATTTTTACTCTTGCACTATATCATCATGGCCCATCAAGCGGTTTGACATTAACAATGCCTTTCTAAATGGCACCTTACTTGAGAAAGTCTATCTAGAACAACCTTCATGGTATGTTGACTCTACAAAACCATCTCATATTTTTCGGTTGCGTAAGGCCTTATACGGACTCAAGCAGGCGTCGAGGGCATGGTATATTGAACTTTCTCAATTTCTTCTTCACTTTGGTTTTCACGGAATAAAAGGCTGATGCCTCCCTCTTCATCTATAATGCAAATGGAGTTATTTTGTACTTTCTAGTCTACATGGATGATATTATGCTTACTGGTAATAATACTGACTTCATTGCTCACTTCACCAACTTATCATCTACGAAGTTTGCTCTGAAGGATATGGGTTTGGTCAATCATTTTCTTGGCATTGTGGCTATTTCTACTCCAATTGGGTTGTCTTTATCTCAGGCGCAAAACATTTCCGACATCTTTACTCAGTTTCATATGGAAGATGCCAAGACAATTTCCACACTTATGTCTTCTTCCGACAAAATACCTATACCGGAGCCATCCACGACAATTAAAATCTCTAATTATCGACAATTACTTGGTCTCCTTCAGTATCTCACACTTACTCGTCCAAATATTGCCTTTGTCGTGGGTCGTCTGTCGCAATACATGCATGATCCTTCACTTGCACATTTGAAAGCGACTAAACATATCTTGCGTTATCTAAAAGGTACATTATGCCATGGCATTCTTTTTCGCTCGGCATCTTCACTTCATCTCACTGCCTTTGCCGATGCGGACTTGGGTGGATCCTCTATGGACGGTAGATCCACTACTTGATATGCTATTTCTCTTGGATCTAATCTTGTTTCTTGAAAGTCAACTTGTTAGAAAATTGTTTCTCGTGCCCCCACATAAGTTAAATATCGTGTTGTGGCAAATGCAACTACTGAAGTGCTTTGGGTTCAACATCTACTTCAAGAAATTGGTGTGGAATTAAAAAAAACACCATATCCCTTTTGTGACAATCTGAGTGTCACATATGTTTATAAAAAATCCAGTCTTTCATTCTCGTATCATGCACTTGATTACTTCTTTGTTCGTGACTTAGTTGTTACGGGTTCACTACTTGTTCAACACATTCCCTCCAAAACTCAGATTGCAGACACTCTCACCAAACCGCTTGGTCGGAATCTCTTCATCCATTTCCAGTCCAATATTGGTGTCTCCGATGGATCCTCTATCTTGCGAGGCGTATCAAAGATAAGGATAAGGTAAGATAGATCTTAATCAATCTCATTTAAATCTTATCTTAGCTTTTCTTATCTTATCTAAATCTTATCTTGTATTTAACATTTGATTTTCCTTATCCTTGTATATTTAAATCTCACTGTAATCCTATATATACTCCAACTGTAAATATTATGAATTATCAATAATACATTTCATTTACATTAATATGGTATTAAATGCTATATAATTAAGTCAAATACTTTTTTAACTATCAACTAACCTTTAATAACTATTTTACATTAAGTTGAATCTTAAATATTAAAAACATAAAATTTATCGTGATTTATCTCGATTCGATTGATACTTTCTAAAGGTCATAAATTTGAATATGCACAAACACAACACCTCTAATTTAGGAATTTAGAAGAACATAAACAATATAAGTATTGTATATAAATAAAAAATTTACTAAATCACTCGATTTATCTCATCGACAAAAATTCTAAAATTATAAGATGTTTTAATTTCCAAGTTCAAATTTTTAAGACATACTTTTTAACTTTGATTTTAAATTTATATAATATTTAAAAATGTAAATGAGACAAACAAAGTAAATTATATCGTTGAAAGAAAAATAAAGAGAGTAGTTTGATTATTAAAAAACAGCCAATGTGGAATCTTATGGGGACTCTTTTGTTTATTAATACACCTTTCTTGAATTTTGATAAAATCCATTTTGTTTTATTTATTTTTATTTGTAGGGGTTTATTCTTTAATCACCTTTTTATCTACAAAATTTAGTATATTTTGTTTTTTAAGGTAAGCTAACACATGGGGTGGTATGCTCCACTTTGTCGGCACAGAGAAATACTTTTTTTTTTCATTTTATATTTATTTTTCATGTTTTTCCCTTTCTTTTTTTCTTTTCCTCCCTCTTCTTTTTGAAACTTAAAACTCATAGCACATAGAGTAGAAAGAGAGGAAACAGGAAGAGGAAATATCTTTACAATATTAATTAAGGAAATTTTATGTATCGATATTTATATTTAACAATTGAAATAAAGTTGAATTAGTACACTAGTACAAGCTTCATTTAATTACCTTAAGAAAGTTGTATTTATGTGTTTTTGTTTCATCAAGTTGTTACATTTTTTCATGATTATATTATAAGAATTATTTTTATCTCCAACATGCAACTCTATTTTTGCCGTTTCAATTATTGAATCTATCGGTCTCAAATGCACTGTCACCTCTCTTGTTCTTGTTAGTAAAAAATAATAATATAAAATAAAACACATTTTTTCAATACTATACTCTAGTCAATTTCTATTGCATTTATATCGAAAGATAGAAATCTTCTCTCCACTCATATTATTATTTTTTAAAAAGTTATGATTGCGAGGTTGGAAAGGTATTTTTTTTACAAACATGTTCTTATTATTGTCTCTATTATTTGAATGATAATATGTAATCTTAAATCAATCATGGTTCCGCTGGAAGATTTTCAAGGCTAAACACAATATAACTTTCTTCATTTACTTTGAAGTGATTTGCATCATACTTTGGGAATCACTCCTTTTATTGTTTTTGTTTTTGGTCTTCTATATCATAAGTTGAATTTCTTTTATAATATTCATCCGTTCTTGTTAAAAATTTATAACAAATAAATTTACATTATCCATACGTTTTCTTGCAAGTTGCAATAAATAAAAATTGAATTTATCTTATCCATAATAGTACTGATTGAGAAAAAAAGGCTTAAGGGGTAATTTTGTCATTGTAATAATCTCAAATTAGAAATGTTGTTCCTCATTTTTAATTGCATCAATTTTACCTTTTTAGTCTTTCAAAATCAACAATGTTAAATTTTATCAATTTGTCCCTTAAACTCATGAATTGTATTAATCTTGCCCTTTGATTGTCGACGACATAGCACTAAATTTTGTGCATGCGATCGTTATCTGCTTCCATATCAGTCGTTATCACCAACTATCCTTTCATGTTGATGATGAAGAGCCAACTTTGATGATATAATAGTGCGAATGAAGAGTTTTCGAATTATTTATTTATTTATTTAAAATTATAATTTTTTTAATTCCACGTCAATTGTATTGCCACATCATCATCTTATTTGAGGACATTAAATTATTAAAGAAAATGACATGTGAACTTGTGAAATCGACACTATTAATCATTTAATGATGGAGTGTCTAACATGACAAAAAGCAATTAGGGATAACGATTATGTTAATCAATTACAGTCAAAGGGTAAGATTGATGCAAGTTAGAAGACTATAAGGACGAGATCAATAGAATTAAAAAGAAATGACAACATTATTGATTTGATATTACTATATGAACAAAATTACCCCTTGAGCAAAAAAAAAAAACATCGAAAATAATGGATATGCCTTACTGTAATAAACAAAATTTGAATTTGCATTGTACCACAAGCTTATAAATTAATACCTCGACATGCATAGAAGTCTTTCGACATGCTTATAAACAAAATGTGGGGATTACATCCCCTCCCATGAACTAAATGGCTTCGTCGCTGGATCAAAATAAATTTAAACCAAAAATCAATAATGAGAGTTAAACCTAAAATTTTACTAAGAGTTTCTAACTTCAACCTTGCAATCGAGTCAATGCCTCATTAACATCTTAATCAATTAATAAATTATCTAAATTTTCCTTTTATTTATTGTTTTTTTAATACTAAAAATCTATTTTTTTTACATTTGTGATTATTATTTATTAAACAGAGAGGTATTATGTTCTCAATGTATATATTAAAGTAAAAAATGTGAAGATTATCACAGAAAAAAAAAAGATAAGAAGATAATCTGAGTCATTTATTACTCTTATTTAACGGTCCAAAAAGTATAAAAATAATTAAACTATAGACCGTGTAAATAGATTCTAACTTTCTATACACACATGTGTGGAGGGTCAAATTTGAGTCATAAGGGCAAAATTAGGATCTCAGGACCCTAATATGTCCAACGCACCACCCAAAATCCTAAAATCCCAAAAGTAGGACATTTACAGTAAATTCGCCGCATTACCACGAAAAGTTCCAAAATTATATTCTTTTTTTATTTAAACTCGCCTTGACCATATGGCGAGTTTGAATTTTTTAATTCTCAGTTTAAACATTAATCACGAGATTAACTTAATCCTAAACGAAACTCGCCGTAGGAGCAAGGCGAGTTCCCTCTGGCTTAATGACCGTTAAGGGAAAAAATTACGAGATTTTTTAGGGTTTTTGCATATTAGGGTTTTTTTCATCTTATAAATAGATAGTTTTGGTTAGGGTTTATAACACACACAAAATTTTCCACCTTTTATTTGAGCAAAGGAAAATAGTTTGTCAAGCCGTGAGATTTTCTCAAACGACATTGAAAGAAGCAAGCTCACACATAATTTGAATAGGTTTAAGGTAACGTCTGTTTATATTTTTAGAGTATGTTTAATTTTTTTTAATATGATTTATTTTGTTCACCCAAATTCATTCTTACTTTTTTATTTCAAAATTAAATTGTGTTGTTAATATTTTAATCAAAATTATTTTAAATTTCGATTGATTTGTAATGTTTTAGGCATTTAATTGAGCATAACCGTTGAGGAAAAATATGACGTTGTTAAGACTTCAAGATTCGCACATCAAGAAAAACATGAGAATGTTGGTAAGAATTTTTGGGTTTTTTGCAAATTTTATTTTATTATTTTTAAATGATAAAGTACTACTTTAATTTAAATATTGTGTTTGTAGAAAGATGATTCAAAATTTCGATCTCGCTTGATATGGAGCGATCCGCCAAGCCAATACATAATGAGACTTTTGGAGAATTTTAGTTTTATGTACGCATCAAAGATTCACGAGTTTGAAATCGTGCCGCAGTTGATTAATGGGTTGGTGGAGCGCTAGAGACCAGAGACTCATACCTTCCACATGCCGTGCGGGGAGTGCACAATCACACTCGAAGATGTTGCTATGCATCTCGGTGTCCCAATTTCAGGCAGTCCAATCGTTGGTCAAAATAATTATTCTGTTTATGATTACTGCTACAAGTATTTGGGAAAGACACCACCGGTGCATGCTGTTGATGGCAAACGTGTGAAGCTGACATGGCTGAAGAGTGATTTTCAAGTGGATGGAAATTCCACAACGGCGGAAATTGAGTTTGCTGCTCGAGTCTATATATTGCTCCTTATCGGTGGTATGCTAATTTCGGATAAATCGAGTTCTCACGTGCACACATAGTACCTTTCGTTCTTGGAGGCGTTGTGGGTAGCAAGAAAATTCAGTTGGGGATCTGCAATATTAGGTTTCCTGTACCGCGAGTTGTGCAAGGCAGCGACACCAACAGATTCGTGCACGCCGATATAGGTGGGTGTGTGGTGCTAATACAATCATGGGCCTGGTATAGGCTTCCTTTCATGGATCCTATTTGCGATCCTCTGTTTGAATTCTCACTCGCTTCAAGGTAATAATGTTAATTCCCATAAATATTTTAAATGTTATTTACAGAAATCATGATCCATCTATGTATTTGTATTATGTAGATGAGCCTAGAAATTAAAAAAGAAAGCGTTGAAGGTAAAATTAATTTTTCCAGTGAGAACAGAGATTGACATGCATTGCGAAGACCAGGTAATGCAAAATTATTTTTAGGTCGAAATTTTAAATTTTAAATTTATTTTGATCCAATTTTCTGGTTGTGTATGTATTATTGCAGTTCTGATGGATGCCATATGATGAGGATGATGATATTCGCTATGTGATTCTGAACGATGCCTATGAAGATGTTGAAAATTGGTGTTCGTTAATGTCTTTGCTAAATTTTGCGATTTTCGTGATGTTTTACGGCAATCGGGTTCTTAGGCAGTTCAGATAACACTAGCCTATGCCGGAAGACCCAATCAATATGGATGAGTTCGAAAAGGTGGACTTACGGGGTAAGAGCAAAGAAAATTAGCCAAAGAGATATTCGTCATACATATCATGGTGGCTTGACAGGTTAAGCACGTTGCCAACTCGTGATCCAATTCCTTATGATTTTGATTTCTTGAATTCTGAGTACCGTCAGTGGTTTGTGGCAAACGTCAAACCGAAGTTGACGACCGAAGCCCAATGACAAGCTTATATTACTTTGTTTGAAATCCCAAAAGACTAGGACCAGGAACATGATCCGGAATCTGAGGCCTAACCCGACATGGGAGCTAGGTCGAAAGAGTCCAAAGAGGTTTAATTATTTATTTGAGTTGTGTTCACAAAATTTGTTATGTTTATTAATTTTACATATTTGTCTTTTAATAAATTTTGGACCCAATGCATGTTTTCTTTTATTAATAAAATTTTGAGTTTTACTTAATAATAATTGTTATGGCTGTTTATTTTTTTTCACGTAACGAACTATGTAGAGTGATGGCATCAATTGGAAATAATGAATTACAACCTTTTCAACGGTAAGTAATATTTAGAATACAAAAAAGAAATTGACAACTATTCGATAGATTACTCCCTGAAATTTAATACATATGCTTGAGTACATGTAAATTTTTATAGTATACAACAAATTCACTCACTACCACAACTCATTGATATGACTGACTGCCCAATTATTTTTTGCTGCTACAACGTTATTTGAGCAAAAAATGGGGCCAGTCAACATCGAATATAACATGCAATACCCGTATATGTCATTATGGACGCATAGGGGTCCTGCATGGAATAATAATGGGTGCAACATTATCCCCCACAAGCCCGACGACGGCATATGGGTTGCATCCCAAATAATGTAGAACCACACGGTTTCTCAAAAAAGTAATGTTGTAAGCAAAACTTCTTAATATGAGACAATACGACAACAATTGGAGTTTTCGTTATGATTTCCGGTAGCCTCATTTCGAACAATGTACAACGTAATTGATACAGTGGCGTGAGCTTTGTTTCGTATAAAAAATGAAAGAAAGTTTTGTTATGGAAACGAATGCGTTGATCCGAGAGTGTTATATTGCACGGTGAGTTTTGCCCGTCATTTCTATTTCCAGCATCTTAGCAACATTTTTTTGTAGGGGTCTCTTGGTAGGGCTTTTAACGCATGTTTCAGAGAGGTTTTTGAATGTTGGACCGAAAGGCAGATGTGTAATCGTATAGATAAACACTTTTAGTTGAGGTTAACGTAAAAAATTCTTCCGAAAAAACATCCGGAGGCGGCGTAAAACGCGCCTAAAAACCATATGAGAGGTCTCTTGGTAGGGTTTTTAACGCATGTTTTGGAGCGGTTTTTGAATATTGGACCGAAATGCGGATGCGTAATTGTTGAAGCTCTAAAAGTACTAATTTTTATGCTTATTTCACATGCTATTCCTTGTCTTTTAAGTACATTTAGTTGCATTTAGGTTGCAAAATCATGCATTGCAAAAAGAGTAAGGATTCGGTGTTATGCTAGTGTGAAGTGTTGTTTTTGGCACCTTTTTGCAGAATGGCATAATTGATGGCACAACAACTGGTACAACAGGAGCAGATTAGACCAGGAAGGAGACGATGCCAAGTAGTTGTTAGCACAAAAAGACCTTTAATGCCAAGCACCGATCGGCAAAGAAGAACATTTGATGCCAGACCAAGAAGATGTTGACCTTGAAAAAATATGACCAGATCAGGCTGCGAAAAAATAGGGATTGGATAAATCTCTGAAAAAATAGCGAACAAGCAGTGCCAAGCGCGGTTGGCAGTACCATGCCAAGCTGCGATGCCAGAAGAGCAATGGCACAATGATGTCAACTCTAATCTAATTAGTCTTAGGATTCAAACGTTGGATAAGATGATCACTTTCCTTATCCCTGCACGTTCAAAATTTAAATCCAATATAATCCTAGGCTATCCATGGAGTCCTTTTTAAATCCGATCAAAGTAAAATTGACGAGAAAATGGAAAGACGAGGAGAGTGATATGAGATAGGGTGCAATATTTGGGAGCTTGGCCGTGAAGAGCTACATCGAGAGACCCTCTTCTAGCCCATCCTCTTTGTTGTTATTTTTCTTAGTTTTGATGATGATGGATGTTAAAAACTATTATGGTTTTTTGGATAATACCCTCACCACGAACTAATTTCATAGTTGGTGAGGGGTGTTTGCGTTTGAACACCATGTTTTTCTTAGTTTTTAATAAATCAACATTGCCTCGGCATTGTTTTTCCAATTTGGCATGTTTACTATTTCTAAGTGTGCCACCAAGCGACAGCTGGCACTCCCTTTTTAAATATTATGCCAAGCGACAGCTGGCATAGTTAGCCTATTGCAACTCAATATCATAACTGACTTGTGTGGCAACGATCAGTTGCTGGATACTAAGGAGAGATGCTTCGAAAGAAGATGTTAAAGTAGATGAACTTACTTCGGGAGTGAAATCTACCCCTTAGGAGTAAATATTGATACATAATCAAATTGATTTATGAAAAAACATTCACCATAGACATATATGTGTTTTTCCATGATTATTTTAGGGCAATGTTATCGACAGAGGCATTGCTACCTTTGAATCTGCTCGGCAAACAATGCCAAGACATGATTTATTAAAGATTGACATGTCACAAATAGTGTGAAAGCCAGGCACTCCTTGCCAACACTCGTCATTTTCTAAGACACATTCCTTGCCAACGTTTTAATTACTTTTTACATTTTCATTATCTTTTCATTTTCAAAAATCACTCTACATCAAAAACATCTTTTTCACAAGACAAGTAATTAGCAAAGCAATTGAATCCCAAACGCAATCTTTGTAGGATCGACACTCAGCTTAACTGATGTATTACTTGCAGACTGTGTATACTTGCATGCAATAGATTTTATTGGCACTATGTTAACACTTTTCCAATATCTTTTACGCCCTATTTCCAATAAATAATCATTCACGTCGAGAGTCTAAAAGTTTTTGGCGCCGTTGCCGGGGACTACAATGAATTTGATTGTTTTTATGTTTTTACTTGTTTTGTTTTTGTATTTATTTTATTTTTGTTTTCATCAGTGTATGATTAGGAAACATGCTGATAGGGAAGTTACACCATTAGACTTTGAGATTGAACGCGCTTTGCGTAGATTGAGAAAGAAGATTCGAGAGATGAATCACGGAAATCAAGGAAACGAAGGAGTAAATGGTGTTCAAAACAATCAAAAGAATCAACCATGCAATTGAGGAATACCATTACACAATAATAATGTCGTCAACAATGCCGAAGAAGAGAGACTCGTTAGAGAGCAATCAACACATGACATCACAGGCTTAATGTCAGGAGTCATTGGCAATGAGGTAAATGCATCAAATTTCTAACTTAAACTCGTAATGATCTCAACTCTTTTGAATGTAAGACAGTTCGGTGGAGTACTGACTGGGGATCCAAGGTGACATTTAAAGCAATTCATGGAGATATGCCAATTATTTCAACAACCAGGAGTGTCTGAGGATACTGTGAAGCTGAAACTATTTACTTTTTCTTTAAGAGACACAGCGAAGACTTCGCTCAACTCCTTGCCACCTGGCTCAATCACTTCATGAACAAATCTATGCCAAAAGTTTCTAACGTGATTCCAGCAGCCGACGCTCACTGCCAAGCTGCATGGTGAGATCATTACCTTCAGGCAAGCTGAGGATGAGACCCTATATGATGTCTGGGAAAGATTTGAAGACTTATTGAGGAGGTGTCCTATGCACGGGTTCCTAAATTGAACCCATATACTAACCTTCTATAACAGATTGAATGCACAGACAAAGATTGTTGTTGATGCTTCAGCAGTCGGATCATTGCTTGACGAAAATTATACAGAAGCCGTTGACATCCTTGATAGGATAGCCATAAATAATTTTAAATATCTTGTTTCTAGACTTGGGACTGGAACCAAAGCAGTGAGAAACTACAGTTGGATGAGCTAACATCCATCCATGCCGAGATTTGCAACCTCACCAGCATAGTGAGAACATTACAAAAAAGCAATGAGTCCCAAGCAGTTAAAGCATTGGAGCCATTTTGCACTATTTGTGGAGAGAACCACCATGTGGATGAATGCCCTACCAATCCTATGTCGATAAATTTCATTGGCAATTCTAAACGTTATTATAATTCTAACTCCAACTCTTATAATGTAGGTTGGAGGCAGCACCCTAACCTAGCTTGGGGAACTCAAGAGGGAAACCAATACGATAAACAACGCTAGAATACCCAGAGACAAAACCAGAATGTCATGCCAGCATTCTATTAAAATACCATGCCGCAGAGAGTTCAAAATAATTTTCAGGAAGGGCAAAGACTCAATCAATGAGGCAATCTTATAGAATACATAGAGCATGATGATGTCACAGTTCATAGTCTGGTAGCTTTAATACAAAATTTAGAGATTCAGATGGGACAACTTGTGAATGCACTCAACAATCGTCCACAAGGAGCTTTGCCAAGTGATACTATTGTGTCAATTATTTTGGGTAAGCCATTCCTTGCCACGAGAAGGGCGCTTATTGATGTTCATAAAGGAGAACTAACCATGCGAATGAATGACCAACATGTTACTTTTAACGTGTTTCAAGCTCTGAAATGTGCATATGAATCAGATGAATGTCAAGCCGAGGAGATGATGGAAGTCGTTTATACTTTGGATATGGCACAGTTGTGCCAGGATGCAGAATTTGATGTCAACATGCTTGATGGCGTAGCTGAACTGTTTGAGGAACCTGCCTTGGAGACTGAAGATGTGAGTTACTTTGAGCCTCTCTAGTTGGCTGGCAGAGAGATAAAGAAACTGAAACCATCAACCGAGGAATCACCAGAGTTGGAGCTTAAGCCACTGTCAGAACACTTGAAGTATGCCTATCTAGGTGAGCACTCAACTCAGCCAGTGATTATTGCCACTGATCTCACTAATGATCAGTAGGCAAGATTGCTGGAAATATTAAAAACCTATAAGAAAGCGTTGGGTTGGACCTTGGACGATATATGAGGTATAAGCCCAACCATTTGCATGCACAAAATTATTTTAGAGGAATATCATGGCAAGACCATTGAAGGTCAAAGGAGGATGAACCCGAGCATGAAAGAAGTTGCAAAAAAAGAGATTATTAAATTGCTTGATGTCGGAATAATCTATCCCATATCCGATAACTCTTGGGTTAGCCTGGTGCAGTGCGTGCCAAAGAAGGGTTATAACACCCTAAAAACAGGTCTAGTAGAAATTAGATTCGAAACCTAGTTATTCGGTTATTATTAGTAGTAGTATTAAAAAAAGGAAAAGAGGACATGGCAGCCAAATTGGCCACCACAATGGCCATTCGGCCGATTGAGATTTAATGTGGCAAGTAAAGGAATAAGGGTGGCAACAATTTAGACAATTGTTCACCACGTGGCAGGGGTAAATAATGCCCTTAAATTGGTTGCTTCAAAATTGAAGCAAAGGGAACGACCAAATTCTAGTATAAATAGGGGTAGTATGCGCAAATGAAGGAGCAAGAGACGGTCTATTAATACATATATATGGTTCGGTTTTAAATTGGTAGTCCGCATTGTTCGGTTTAGTGATATCGAATCTTTGCTAACGTTGGGTCGATAAAAAACAACCGTCAACCAAGGAAAAAATGTCATTGTACAGAAACACTAATATCAAGGTTAATGTAGTCGGAGTCTCAAAATTAGACGAGGAGCCTTTCCGAATTCATCGTTAATTAGGTTGCCTAATAACCATTAGATAAAAGGGGATTGCATAAAACATTATTGAAAGCCATGTCGGTAAGTTTTGGTAAGTGTTGCATCGAATCATCGTTCGGAGCATTGTTGTTGTTGTCATCAAAGTCATTGAAACATTGCTAAATGAATCATTGAGCATCAAACATTGATTATTGCATATTGGATATTGCATATTGCTATTGAGATATTGGTGTTAATATGTGCATGTGGTCATCAAGTTATTTGCATTGAATTATTGTTATCGATATCGATGTGAAGATATTGAAATTGATATTGTCATTGACACTGTTATCGACTTCGCTATTGATATTGTTATCACTGTTATAGGCATTGATAAAGATATCGTATCACTCTTATGTTGTTGTAGCATTTTGATCAGCTGTTGTTCTTGTTCCTGCATCAACTTAGAAGAGATGATTACGGGCAACGTATCATTTAAACCAAGAAAAACATATTTGAGTCGCCCTGGCAGGGGTTTAAGGTCTAAAACAGGTGGTTGTTCAATGGAAGGCTTTTGGATTACATGTTCATTCGAGGTACAATTCAAAGGCTCAAAAAACTTACCTGGACGTGTGCCTATCCAATTTACCTCCTCAGGACCTTCAGTATCGGATGCATCTATGTCTGAGGGGTCACTGTCGTTGATGTTGTTGTGACAGTCTTCAAGGTGACTGCGGTGGCAGTGACCAAATTTCCTGTCGTGACAGTTCGATCTGATGCAGGGTTGGTCTAGGACTACTTCTGAAATTGTCTTGCACTCTTCCTCTACATCAGCTTGTTTCATTGCTTGGAGAACATTGAACTTTATTTGTTGGTCATTGACTCTCATAGTCAGTTCTCCTTTCTCTACATCGATCACTGTTCTGCCTATGGCTAGGAAGGGTCTCCCCAGGATGATCGGTGCATTTTCATCTGCTTCACAGTCTAAAACAAGAAAGTCATCAAGAAAAATAAACTTATCCACTCTTACCAAGATATCTTCAATTTTTTTCTTCTGGTTATACGTAAGAGCGGTCTGCCAGTTGCAGCATGACTGTCGTGGGCCTTGCTTGTCCAATACCTAGTTTCTGAAATACATATTTGGGCATTAGATTAATGCTAGCACCTAGATCACAAAGTGCCTTACCCACAAACTTGTCACCAATTATGCATAGTATGATGAAGCTGTCAGGATCCTTCTTCTTTGGGAGTGGTCGCTTTTGTAGGATTGACATGCATCCTTCTGTCATCATCATTGTTTCAAATTCTCCAAATCTAGACCTCCTAGACATTGCATCCTTCAGAAACTTTGCATAACCAGGCATCTGCTTAATGGCTTCTAACAGCGGAATGTTGATGTGTACTTGCTTAAAGACATCATAGATTTTCTTAAGCTGATACTACTTTGTCTGTTTCTTTAACCGCTGTGAAAAAGGGGGTGGAGGACGGTAATCTTCAAGGCGTCCTTCACATGGAAGTCGTATTTGAGGAGGCTCAAGATCTTCAGTTTCTTCTTTCTGCTCCTCTGTTCCTTCTGTTGTCGTGGCAGGTGTGACGACAACAGATTGTTTCTCTTTTGTCGGGGCAGTGTTCACGGCAGGTGTCTGTAGGGTCAGTTCCTTAGTCAGTGTTTCTTTTATTATCAGCCTTTGTAGTTGTTTCCCACTCCTCGTTGTAATAGCCTTACACTGCTCATGTGTGGGTTTTCTAGTGACCTCAGTATCACTAGGGAATCCTCCATTCTGCCTTGGGTTTATGAACTGTGAAACCTGGCCCATATGTGTCTCTAAGGATTTTAGGGTAGCCTCATGGTTTGTCATTCTCATCTCTGTCTTGTCCATGAAGGATTCAGTTTTCTTGACAAAGTGATCCATGTTTGCCATATATGCTCCTGTTTGAGACATGAACGTGGCCAGGGTTTGTTCCAGTATGCTTGTTGTGGCTGCTGGCTGCTGTTGTGGCTACTGCTGTGGTTGCTGTCGTGACAGAATCCTAGGACCTCCTTGGTTCTAGTTGTTCTGGACTGGAGGGTTCAGTGCATTGTTGGGGTTACTCCAGGAAAATTTGGGGTCCTTCCTCCAATTTGGATTGTAGTTGTTTGAGTCGTAGGTTTTATTCCTGTTATAGTTTCCAACGTACATCCCTTCTTCCAGCTGTAAAGGGCACTCCTCTGTACTGTGGTTTCCGCTACAGGTTTCACACACCTCTTCGACAGAAAATATAGCTTTAGAATCCTTCTACTGTAGATTTTCAACTATCTTAGTGAGGTATGCAATTTGAGTTTTGACCGAGTTGTCAGCTTCGTACTTCTTTACAGATATTCCTTGTTTACCTCCTCTTCGAGCTGTAGAAAACTGCTCATCGTTCTTTGCTAACTTTTTCAACACCAGCATTGCATCGTTTGGTTCTTTATCCAGTAATAACCCATTTGCTGCTGAATCTATCCTCATTCGAGTGTGTGCATTGGCAACATTGTAGATTTGACAACTTGATTCCATACAGGGAATCCATGCATTGGGCAGTTTCGTAAGAGAGTCGTAAATCTGTCCCACGCCTCATGCATTCGTTCGTCAACTTCCTGTTGAAAAGTAGTAATCTCGTTACTCAATCTTTTAGGTAAATGAGAAGGGTTAAAACGAGAAAGAAATTCACGACTGAGATCTGCCCAAGTTCTTATTGAACCCGTCGTTAAGTTATTCCACCAGGTTTTTGTTCTATCCCTCAATGAATGAGGAAATAGACGTAGCCTCAGTACTTCCAGACTTATTCCTGGCAGTCTGAACGATCCACAGATCTACCCAAGTTCTTATTGAACTCGGCGTTAAGTTTTAAGATGTTCACGTGCGCCCTCAGTAGTAGAACCACCAAATTGGCCAGCGGAATTTATCATGCTGAACATTACAGGTTTTAGTTCGAAGTGTTCAGCTTCTACATCTGGCAACGTAGTTTCCAGTTCAACATGGTCGTTATCCATGTACTCTCGACAAGTCTGTCATGCTGCTGAGGCAGCGGGCGGCGGCAGATCGTTTCGGGGGTCATTAGGAGGATCCATATTACCCCTGGGGTTATTGTTGTTGTTGTCATCTTCCCTATTGCCTTGTCTTCCGTTCACCATTGCTTCCAGTCTCTCCTCAAGATAGTTGTTTCTTTCTATCAAGATTCGGGCTTGGTTCCTGAGTTGATATGTGCGTTCGATTTCTGGGTCTAATTCGTACTCAGGTTCCTTACCACGTCTCGATCTGCGCATAAGCAATAAGAGAACCTTGTGAAAAGCACGGGGAAAATAAAACAACTAAAAACAAAAAATAAAAATAAAACAAAGTGCAGTAATAAAAGGGTAAAGGTATGTTGCCAATCCTCGGCAACAGCGCCAAAAACTTGTTGCGTGTAAATAAGACTATCGCAAATAGCGCAAGTGTACACGACACAAGTAGTAAAGTGATACTAGAGTATTGGATATCGTCTCCACAGGGACTGGAAATAACTCTATCCTTGAATTGTTGCATAAGAAAAAGAAATAGTTTAAATGATTGTTTGGAGAAATCTTGAGTAATAACTAAAGTAAAAGATAATGTAAACAGATTGAGAGAATAGGCCGGTATTGATTTGCTCAGTAGTGCAGGTGATGCACTGTTCAGAGGAACTTCTGTTGTTCTGTCGTCGTGCCTGTCGCGGTAGCACTTGTCGCGGCAGAGGTCCGTTGGTGTCGTGGCAGCGAGCAACAACTTTGTACTTCAAGCTTGGCAAGAATCCCTGTTATGACTTGCCCTATCCCTAGGCCCAAGTTTTTTTGATGAACACGTCGTGGATGATACCTCCCGACGTGAATCAAAGGGTGAACACCAATGTTTGTGAATTCTTCCTTAGCCACTTAACCTTATACTTATCCCTAAGCCAAGATGGTTTAACCATAAACTGGAAAACACGTATTTACTCCTTTCGAATGCTTAACTCTCCCGATATCAAGAAAATGGATAACCTCATAATGCTCTCCCGATGCTCTTATGAGATGTTGGAAACCAGAGTAAATAAACTTGAAGTTTTATTAATTGAACAGAAAAAAATCCTAAGAACAATTTAATCCTTACAACTACTTTACAAGATCAACCCTTAGCCCTTGGGGAAGTTTAGAACATGATGGAGAGAGAGAAACAACTAGGGTTTTGGGGGAAGACGGCTAGGAGCTAGATATCCTTTCCTAGGTCGAATTACATGCCTTTATATAGGCCTTGGGTCCAAGTTTTCTAATATGGCAAGAATACAAGTTTAATTTAAAGTACAACTCTATTTAGGACTAAATCTTCTGAGTAAATGCCTTTAATTCGTCCTCTTTTCTTGCTTTAACTTTCTTCCTTGAACTTTGGGCCTGACCTTCCTTATGCCTCAGGGCTCAGAAAAATATGGGAGTGATCCACGACAGACCGGCTTGAAATCCTCTCTCTGTCGAGCTCCACTTCACTTTTCCACCTTAGTGTCTCTCTGTCGTCAGTGCTGCCACGGTAGGTGTCACGACAGACAGTGCTCTTTGTCCTTCAATTCCAGCTCCGCAACTCGCCTCTGCTCATTTGCTGCCCTGGATTGCTGCCGCAGCAGATACATACAAAAGTGACCAATTTCAGCAGTATCTGTGCAGTTTTATCTAATTGTGATGTGTATGCAAAAGTCTACCCTAAATGCAATAAATCATGCTTGAGTGCAGCAAAAATATGGGTAAATGAAGGGTAAATTATAGAACTTTTATGCACTCAACATGGGGGCAATGCTTGGTTCGAGTTTGGGGGTGTAGGTTCAGCTGCCACGGCAAGGCCATGCCGCGGCAATATAAATATAATTATGGTTTTGTTCAATAATTGCCAATTTTTTTACTGCATTGCCTTAACCGAATTTAGCTTATGTCGCGTCAATACTTTCTATCAATTGCCTTAGTTTAATTTTAATTAAATATTCTTACTTGGAAATAGAACTCTCTCTTCTTACCATTGTTTATAAATGTTAAAAGCCTTTAATTCTAGGATGCTTAAGGAATATAACTTAGGAAATTGCTATTAGAACTTTTGAGACTTTTATGACTTGTATGATTTAAGGATTTCTAGTACACTTAGGGCATAGACTTCCTTAGAACGAAAATTTTGGGTAAAAAGTTATAGGTGCCTAACACTGGCTCTAGCTTAAGGAAGCCCTAAAGGTTCCCGAAACCGGCTCTAGGCTAATCACTAGAGGTGCCAAAAACTGGCTCTAGTAGGTTAGAATGCTTAGGGAAAAAAGAGAAAAGAAAAGAAAATACCCAAGTTAAGTAGTTTAATGCTTAAGCATACCTAGAACCCATATAATCATCTTGACATAATATGCTCACTATTTCTTATAGCTTGATCCCATGGAATTCCTAAGGCATCCGACGCATTAAGGATCAAGAATGGTCGTAGCCATGGTTTGAAGAGAGAGGGAAAATTAAGACTAAAGAGACGGTTTATAAAAGGTAAGGTTTGGCAATTGATGGTTTGCATTGCTTGAGGACAAACAATAGTTCGAGTTTGGGGTGTGATAAGTGCCCAAAAGTCCTATACTTTCACCTTCTAAAATGGAAATTATCACTCAACCTACACCCTTTTGAGCTATATTATGGCCCTTCATGCATTGATTTCATCATTTATGCCTTTGATCTATATATGTTGTTTATTCTATGAAAAAGGTATTGTTTGATGCATGTTTGACACTTTTGCAGATTTGTACACTGCCAGGGCAGGAGATGCCGTGACGGCAATGAAGAAAAAGGAAGGATGAGACAAAACCAACTAGTAACAGACCTGATCGAGCCAAGCCACAACTAACAGCTTCTACTGATGGAAGCTGGATTATGAAGAATGAAGTCTTGCGGAGCAGATCTAGTTCCAAACCAATGCCGAGGCAGCAGAATACCATGTCGCGGCAGTGTACTACTCAACCTGCCATAGGGCAAAACATGCAAAGTGGTAGTCGATTTGTAGAGCTTTAAATGTCGGATTTTTCTACACACTTTGCATGGCAGTTGGAGCTCAAGAAGATGATGAAAACATGGAAGGAAAGATAAAGTTGGACTTTTGGCCAAAGTGAATAATGTATTAAATTAAAGAGATTCTCCTCTTTAATAAAGTTAAGTCCAAGTCTAACTTAACTTCCTCTCCAAGAAGGACTCCTGCCTACACCTTCCCCTATATAAAGGAGGCTTGCCGCCATCGTCAGGGAGTGGGAAATAGAGGAGAAGCAGAGAAGAGAGACGGAGAGAGCTTAGCTTAGGATCAAGTTTTTATTATGTTCTAATTTCCTTTAAGGTTAGGATTAGTTTGTTTAGTAGGTGTGTGAAGACTATTGTATTTGTTTAGTTCTTAATGCAATAAAGTTAAGGTTTGTTTATTCTTGGCTTTAATCATTCTTGCATACTTATCGGGAGAGAGTATTGTGAGGTTATCTATTTGTTCAATATCGGGAGAGTTGAACTCAAGAAACGAATAAGCACAGTTTTTATCCCACGTGGTGTTAACTAACTCGACCTAGGGATAGGTTAAGAGTTTTAGCGACTAAAAGAAGTGTTAGAATAGTTGGTGTTTGTCTTTGGTTCACGCCAGGAGGTATCATCGAAGTTCAGCCATCAACCAGTGTTCCGAGCTTAAGGATAAGGAGGAACCATCCAAGGACGCTTTGCCAAACCTTAACAGCATCTACCCAAGAGCAAGGGATTGTTGCAGCAGGGACTCAACTATTGCGGCCGCGGCAGGGACTCAACCATTGCGGCCGCAGTAGGGACTTAGGTTACTGCCACGGTAGTTTTATGTTGTTGCATTTAAGATAGAGACAAATCAATAGGATTCCAACTACGACGCACTCTAATCCGTCCCATTATCTCATATTGATTTCTCTTTACTTTATTTTCTGGCTTATTTTAGAATTAGTTCTTTAGTTTATTCAAAACAACCCAATTTAATTGTGTTCCTTTCTTTTATTTGTTTTTACAGTGTGAGGAAGTAAGATCAAAAGGCTAGCCCAATCCCTGCGGAGACGATACTCGATATACTTATCATTATATTAC
The DNA here is from genome assembly GCA_030270665.1 of Hibiscus trionum. Classification (NCBI taxonomy): domain Eukaryota; kingdom Viridiplantae; phylum Streptophyta; class Magnoliopsida; order Malvales; family Malvaceae; genus Hibiscus; species Hibiscus trionum. Next base: position 22,919,325 of record BSYR01000025.1, read on the forward strand.
TTGAGACGTGTACACTTGCACTATTGTGGGGCACTTTTACGCGAGCATCAGATAGTATGCCAAATTGCTTGCCAATTGATCTCTAGTTTAGGGAATTGAATTTACACTTAAACACATGATATGTATCTAGTTCCCTACCAAACTTAGACTGTTTGAAACTATGCTCAATTTTGAAAAAAAGAGAAGAAAGAATGTCAGGGTAAAAGAAAATAAGATAGCAATGTTCTGCCAACGCAATGAAAAAAAATGAATTCTCCTCTACCTAGGGATGATAAGTACTTAGGGCTTTGTGGTTTGCTCCCTCTTAGTTCTTAAGTCTAAAATCCTAGAGTATGAGTTGAATAGAAAGCCTAGTGATGTCTGGATTAAGGTGGGGATTCGTGGTATGCTCCCTTATATCACTCACGTTAAACAGTGTCACGAAGCAATCTTAAGATAATGCCAGAGACCCTCAGCAAAGAAAAAAATGATGAAAATGGAAATAAGAATCTGAGTTTATGAAGTAAAATTGGCTAAGGGAGTGAATTGATACTTGATGCATATTGCCCACACATCATGCACTCTTAATGAGCTTAGACTAGAATTATATTGTTGTGTCTTGAATTACTATCTGGTTGACATAATTACACTGAGATACTGAGGACGAAAATAGAGTCAAATTCTGCTTGCCAATATTTGTTGGCATGAACAACCAAAAATTTGTTGAGGTAAAATTTTCACAGTTTGTTTTTATTTTGTTTTATTTGCAATTACTTGAGGACAAACAATGAGTTAGGTTTGGGGTGTGTTACCTCTCAAAAAATATTGTTTTTAATGCCAATTTTACAACAATCTTGCTTGTTTTTAGGTACATTTAGTTGCATTAGGTTGCTAGAATCATGCATTTTGATAAGGAGTTTACTTTTCTGTCTATGCCAGGGTGAAGGGTTGTTTTTGTGGTTATTTTGTAGGTTTGTCATAGGATTTGGCGCGGGAAAGTAGCACAGTTAGGAACACAGTTAGGATTGCCAAGACGAATGCCAAGTGTTGTTGGCACAGAAGGACCAGAAGGTTCCAAGCACTTCTTGGCAGAGAAGTGCACTTGATGTCATGCCAAGAGATTGTTAAACCCCGAAAAAATAGGAAAGGATCAGGCTCCTAAAAGATCGCAAATTGATCAACTTCCGAAAAAATAGACGATAAGGTAGTGCCAAGTGATGTTGGAAAAGTTGTGCCAAGCTTGGATGCCAAGGCAACATCGGCATAGTGACGTCAGCCCTAGCCTGATAAGCTAACTCACCGAGCTGATAAGATATCAAAATGATCGGATAGAGCTCTATCTCTTATCCCTTGATCATTTCAAATTCAAATACAAAGGCTTATCTCATACACGCCTATATAAAGACCAACCGATCAAGCAATTGGGGAGAGTGAAAGAAAGACGAGAGTGATCGAGTGAAGACCTAGAGTGATCGGAGTGAGGCATTGGAGTGACCAACGAGTGACGGCCGGCTACACCGAGGAAGGGTGATTCAACCTTTTTGTCGAGAGCCTAGCCTGGAGGGCTGCATCGAGAAACCCCTCGGCCCATACCCTCGGCTTAAGTTGTTTTTCTTTAGTTTATTTAAAGATGATGTATTTGAAAACAGTTGTGGTTTTGATGGTTAAATCCTTCACCATGAACTAATTTCATAGTTGGTGGGGGATGTTTGGTTTAAATGTTGCTTTTATGCCTTAGTTCTTTGAATATAATTTTGTTTCGGCAAAGTTTTTCTATTTGACGTGTTTTACTGTTTTTAACTATAACGCCAAGTGAAAGCTAGCATTACTGTTTTTCTAAATACTCTGCAAGGCAAGAGCTGGCATAGTTGGCCCATTGCTCCTCAATATCTTAACAGACTTGGGAGGCAACGATCAGTTGCTATATACTTGGGAGAGAAGCTTCAAGACAAGTCATTCAAGTAGATGAACTTAATTCGGAAGTGATATCTACCCCCTTGGAGTATAGATTGTTTTTAATCAAATTGGTTTAAGAAAAGTAAGCACTATAGAGATATAAGGGTTTTTACTTGGCTAATTTAGGGAATTGACCATCAAGAGAGGTTTTGCTAATGTTGAATCTGCTTGGCAAACATTGCCAACATAGTTTTGCCAACAAAGGTTGGCATGAGCCAGGTTGACACTGGGCATTCCCTGCCAACATTCATCATTCATTAAAGATACCTTCCTTGCCAACATTTTACTCCATTTTTCTTCTCTTTTCTTTAGTTTCAAAACAACCTTCAAAACAAACACCTTTTCTTTCAAAACAAGTAACAATTAAGCAATCGAATTCAAGTCAATCTTTGTGGGATCGATAACTCAACTTACCAAGCTGTATTACTTGTAGACCTTGTATACTTGCACACAAAAGACTCTTGGAATTGTTTTATACTTGCCTAATACATATAATTTTCCCCTTTTACCAGCATTCGTTTTACACAACTCCAAAAAAAGTCTACACCATCCTAACTAGGATGTGCACATGCTCTCTGATCATATCTTTTCACTCGTGAAAGTTAATCCACGTGTATTTGTGTCGGTATGTATAGCCTCGTTCAAAACTAGTTTCACGTACACGGTTAAATACGATAAGGTGTGGTTTGCAAGATATCGTGCCTAGGGGTGCTTATCGAGCGAGTCGATCGCGAGTTAGACAATACTTGACTCGTGCTCGTTAAAAAATTTGTTGCTCAACTCAACTCGTTGCTCGTTAAGCTCGTTAAAATTGTCCTCGACTCGTGCTCGTTAAAATTTTTTTTGCTTAAGCTTGGCTCGTTGCTCGTTAAGCTCACTAAAAAATTTACCTCATTTTTTAACTAAAAGTAAATTTTAATAATACTATATGAGGCTTAATATAAACATAAATTAAAAAATTTAACCAAAAATTATCAAAAGAGTATATAAAGCACTTTCAAAGTCTAAATTCCAAACTAACAATCCACAAATAAACCAAACTAGCATATTAAAACTAAAGTAACAATCCACAAGTTCACCAAACTAACATATTAAAACTAAAGTAACAATCCACAAATACATTAAACTAATATATAAAAAGACATCTTGAAAAACAAGTTCAATGATACATAACCAATCTTGCAATTACTAAAAAAATATTTTAAAAAATTAAAGAGCTGCTCGCGAACTTATCGAGTCGAGTTAGACTTTGCTCGACTCAACTCATTAAGGTCTCAAGTCGTGTTCAAGTTCAAGTCGAGCCAACCCGAGCCGAGCGTTTATAGAGTTTTGACCGAGTCGAGTTTGAGCAACTCACGAGCTGCTCAACTCATTAAGCACCCCTAATCGTGTCATCCAACAACTGTATGGGCAGCGGGAGGAATCCAAAAATGAGTTGCGAATGTGATGCAAAAATACTACCCATGAACGGTTGTGGAATTTGAGACAATGCCATGATACGAAATGGACCGTGTCGTACCTGGTGAGTGCGAATTTTTCTTCCTATTTTGGACATTTTCGCAATGCATTAAGGTGTTCCGCGACTTCAAGTCGATGCTGCAGATTGACTGCACATTCTTGCACGATAGATACAACCAGATCTTACTAGTAGCAGTTGCACAAGACAACAACAGAAAATGCATTCTAGTAGCGTTCGTAATCGTTGAAAAGGAAGATATCTCTTTGTGGTCATTTTTTCTCACCAACATGCGCACCCATGTCTTACGCTGGGTCCTACGGGCAAGAGAAGATGGTATAAGTATTATTTCAGACAAAGGCACAAGGATCTTGGGATCAATCCAACATTTAGGACCGTCTTGGGAACCTCCGTATATTCATCATCGGTTTGAAGAGGAGGAGGAAACAGAATGATCACATCCAGTCACACAGGACCAACTATAGTTGCAGAGAAGAACTGTACTGACGCAGTTAAAAGAATGGGCCGCCAGCACTGTCGTCGCGGCGGCACATTGGAGATTGACCAAAATGGAGTACGATATGAAGAGGAGAATTTCCTAAATCAGTAGAACCAAGCCACATGAAGAATAGAGCCCAGGAGCACCCAGAGAGGACGTGAGAAGACCCAAACAAGGAAGAAGCTTGCAACCTAAGAAAGCCCAAAAGAGGAGTTATTTTGGAATAAAATACTCCGACGTTTAATAGCATTTAATTCCAACTCAATTTCCTCCCAAAGAGAGACTTCTTCCCCAAATAAGGTTTTCACATGTAATTGCCTATAAAAAGGCAAGGCTTGACCGATTGGAAGACATAAGGAGAGAGATTAGGGTTTAGAATTTATTTTTTGTATTTTCTTATTTACATTATGTTCTAAACTTTCCTTGGAGTTAAGATTGTTTTGTTTAGTAGTTGTGAGAACGGTTGTAATAAGTTAAAGTTTTTATGCAATTCAATTCAAGTTTGTTTTGTCATATGTTCATCTTTGTTTGCAATAGAATCGAGAGATCTTTGTGAGCACATTTATTTGTTTCAATTCGAGAGAGTTAAAACTCAAGAAAGGGATAAACATGATTCCCTCTAATTAAGGTGAGAATCAACTTAGCTTAGAGATAAGTCTAGGTTTAAGGCGGCTAAGAAGGAACGTGAGAAAGTTGTTGTTCAACCTAGGTTTACGCCAAGAGGTATTGTCGAAGAGTGGGCACCAACAGTATTCAAACTTAGAAATAAGTTGGAATCATATCAGGACGTTCCGCCGAACCTTGAAGACCCGCCGAGTTCCCCGCCGTGGCAGAGATATCGACTTTGCATTACAAGACTTTTACGAGTTCAACGCAGTTTCACACTATGACACAGTTCAATCTGACCCATCTTCTTATTCTGATTTCTCAATCTTTTCATTATTCGTTTACTTTAAGTTTATGCAACTTTCTCAAACCAATCCAAATCAATTGTGTTTTTTTTTTACTTTTCCTTGTGCAGGAATTTAATCTTGAAGTAGCATTCCAGTCCTTGTGGAGACGATAATCTTTTATATTACAACTAGGCATCAGTGTACACTTGCACTAAAAGGAGGATTGTTTTACAGCCTACAAGTTTTGGGGCCGTTGCCGGGGATTGGCAACAGCAACTTCGTCTTTACTTTCTTGCACTTTTCCTTTATTACATTTAATTTCCAGTTTAGTTTTTCATTATTATCATAAAAAATCTCACAGCTTCTTTGTTCTGGTTTATGACCAGAGCAAATCCATCATCTAAACACATGCTTATTGACGAGATCGAACGAGAAGCAAGAAAAATCAGAAGAGAGGCGCGTGAGGCATTAGCGGCAGCGAAAGCAGCAGGAGTAGCAATGCATAATGACAATGATGCCAATAATGCCGTCGTGGCAGACCCCACGGCAGATGGTAGGCGGCAAGATCAGCAACCACCACTTATTTCTACTGGCCAGCAAAGACGGGTCCGTACCACTCAAGACTACATGGAGGAAGACATAGACAGCCTTGACTCTGCAGTCATAGAACCAGACATCAATGCCAATCATTTTAAACTCAAGCCAGTTATGTTCAATATGATCGATAAATTGGGACAGTTTGGGGGCACAACAAATGAGAATGCTAGGCAGCACATGAAGTCATTCTTAGAGATTTGCAAGTCTTTTAGAATCCATGGATTACCCCCATGATGTTCTGAAATTTCGATTGTTCCTTTATTTACTGAGGGATAGGGTGAAAACGTGGTTAAATAGCCAGACAGCCGGTTCTATTGAGTCTTGGATAGACCTGTGTCGAGATTTTCTAGCTTGCTTCAACCCTTCAAATGTCACAGATCGTATACATAGCGAGATTACCTCTTTCCGACATGCTGACGACGAGGCGATGTACGAAGCATGGGAACGCTACCGAGAACTTCTGCACAAATACCCGCTCCATTGACTGCCGCTTTGGACGCAAGTATCTCTATTCTACAATGGTGTTAATCAACCCACTAGGATGATGCTAGATGCGTCAGCAAATGGCATACTTTTTGATAAGGCATCAGAGGGGGGAATGAGGATTCTGAACCAGATGGCCAAGAATGATTACCAATTTTCGTCCGCCCACCGTGGCGATATTAGACGGCAGGCCACAGTGAATGAGTTGGAAGCCTCAGAGTCCGTTAATACCCGTATAGATAAGCTAACCAGATTAGTGGAAAACATGTTCAAACCAACGGGAAGATCATATGAGGTAAAAGCAGTGGAAGCCTTCTGTGATGAATGTGGTGGAGACCATGACTCTACAGAATGTACAGAATCTGGAAATTCCATGGGAACCTACAACTGCAATAGTACTCCCAAAACGAACACATACAATCTAGGCTAGAGGAAACATCCAAACTTCTCATGGAGTAACCCTAACACTACAGAAAACCCGACCAACCAGAATACGGGCTATCAAAGGAACCCGCCCTGGCAGCAGATGCAACAGCAGCAACCTACAACAAACAATTCTCTAGAGGCCACTTTAAACACTTTTATGTCTCATACTAGTGCTTATATTGCTAATTCTAATAAATTTATTAACAAGGTTAATGCTTTAATGGATATGACTGAAATGCGGATGCAGAATCGGGAAGCATCTCTGAAAACACTGGAAACTCGGGTGGGTCAATTTGCACAGATTCTAAAAATATGACCAGTAGGAGGTTTACCTAGTGGTACTGAGGTCGCTAGCAGAAAAATCCATAAACAATGTAAAGCAATCACCACCAGAGGTGGAATTTGCTTGCAAGAACCAAAGGGTCAGGCAACAAAGGGAAAAGCACCAATGGAGCAACCGACGAATTCTTCAAAGCCCGCCGAGATGGATGTCGCGGCAGGTTCTAATACCACGGTAAATCCTGAAAAATCTAAACTGACCAAAGATGAGGAAAATCTTCCTTAGGAAACCCCCACCCCTCAGATCAAATTTCCCTGTAAAGAGAGAATTGAAGACATAAAACTACCACCACCATTCCCACAAAGGCTAAAAAGGCAGAAGAATGATTACCAGTTCAAGAAATTTCTCGACATCTTGAAACATGTCCATATCAACCTGCCTTTGGTAGAACTCATCGAACAGATACCCAACTATGCCAAGTTCCTCAAGGACATGGTTTCTAAGAGAACACAGATCGGTGAGTTTGAAACAGTGGCAGTTACAAAGGGATGCATGGCCATGATGCACAACAGAGCCCCACTAATGAGAAAAGATCCGGGCAGTTTTATCATTCTCTGTAAAATCGGCAGCAATTATACTGGGCAAGCATTATGTGATTTGGGGGCAAGTATCAACTTAATGCCAAAATCTGTTTTCCAGAAACTAGGGATCGGAAGGGCCCATCCTACTATTGCCATGCTTCAACTGGAGGACAGATCTTACGTTCAACCAGAAGGGAAAATCGAAGACATACTGGAAAAAGTTGATAAGTTTATTTTCCTTGTTGATTTTCTGGTTTTAGATTGTGAAGCAAATGAACGGACGCCTATTGTACTTGGAAGGTCGTTCCTAGCTACTGGAAGGACGCTAATCGACGTCGAAAGAGGAGAGCCTACAATGAGGGTGAACGATCTGGAGATAAAACTGAATGTTTTCCAAACCCTAAAACAGAATGATAACTCGGAAGAATGCAAAATGCTTCAAGCCACACCTAGGTTGGAGTTCGACGTCGATAAACCAAGCCTGGGCAAGTACTGCCTCGGCAGTGATTCAGGTGAATGCCTTGGCAGTCACTTGGAGAGCTGCCCATACACTCGTCACGGCGGCCAGAATACAGAAGTTGTAGATGAGGAAGAGAAAGAGGGGCATGATGAAGTACAGTGGATGGCAACAAGGCCAGATAAGTACTTTGAACCCTTAGATTACACTGATAAGTGAGGTAAAATTCATAAACCATCTATCAAAGAACCCCCTAACCTTGAGTTAAAACCCTTACCTGAGCAACTCAAATATGTTTTCTTGGGACCCAATGATACGTTGCCCATAATTATCTCTTCCAAGTTACAGGCTGAACAGGAACTCAAGCTGATACACTTGTTGTGGCGGCATAAAAGGGCGGTAGGACAGACCATCGCCGATCTCAAAGGAATTAGCCCAGCAGTGTGCATGCACAAGATCCTGTTGGAAGAAGGTTGTAAACCCACTGTCGATTATCAAAGAAAGCTAAATGATGTGATGCGAGAATTTGTCAAAAAGGAAATCATCAAGTGGCTCGACGCAGGCATCATTTACCCTATATCCGACAGTGAATAGGTAAGTCTGGTACAATGCGTACCCAAGAAAAGAGGGATCACGGTGGTAAGTAATGAAAATAATGATCTGATCCCAACTAGGACTGTGAACGGTTGGAGGGTTTGCATGGACTATTGTAAGTTAAACAAGGCAACTAAGAAGGATCATTTTCCATTACCTTTTACTGATCAAATGCTTGACCGCCTTGCTGGCAAACCCTCTACTATTTTCTTGATGACTATTCAAGGTACAATCAGATTGCCATAGATCCCCAAGATCTAGAAAAGACCACCTTCACCTGCCTCTACGACACATATACATTCAGGAGGATGTCGTTCGGGTTGTGTAACACGCCAGCAACGTTCCAGCGCTGCATGATGGCCATATTTTCCAACATGGTAGAAGATTTCCTGGAAATCTTCATGGATGATTTCTTTGTCTTCGGTGGCAACTTCGACAGCTGCCTCAGCAACTTAGAGAAGGTGCTAACGAGATGTGATGAATCTGACTTAGTGCTAAACTAGGGGAAGTGCCATTTTATGGTGGATGAAGGGATAGTCCTGGGTCAGAAAATATCTGCCAAGGGAATTGAGGTCGACAAAGCCAAAATCGAAGTGATTGAAAAACTACCGCCGCCGACCTCTGTCAAGGGCATCATAAGCTTCTTGGGACACGCAGGTTTTTATAGAAGGTTTATTGAAATTTTTCAAAGATTACTAAACCACTGTGTACCTTGCTTGAACAGGATAAAACCTTCAAGTTCGATGACTCATGCACTGATGCATTCGAGACACTAAAGAAGAAGTTGGTTTCTGCACCCATTGTAGTCCCACCCAACTGGACCCTACCTTTCGAATTAATGTGTGATGCCAGGGACACTACCGTAGGAGCCGCCCTTGGGCAGAGAAAGGGCAGGACATTCCATATGAGTTACTATGCCAGTAAAACCATAAATCCTGCCCAAGTCAACTACACCACCCCCAAGAAAGAACTGTTGGCAATGGTTTTTGCCTTTGACAAATTTCGACCGTACTTAATCGGAACAAAGGTAATTGTCCACACAGATCACTCGGCTCTCAAGTACCTATTCGCAAAGAAAGATGTCAAGCCACAATTGATTCGCTGGATTCTGTTAGTACAAGAGTTCGACACTGATATCAAGGACAGAAAGGGTACAGAGAACCAAGTTGCCGACCACCTGTCACGCCTGGAATAGGGCGGCAGCACCTCCACCAGTATAGAAATCCAAGATGCATTTTCAGATGAACATCTGTTATTAGCATCCACCATTACGGAGAGCATTGTCGTGGCATTGACTAATGCACACGCCATCGCGTCAGACACATCGGCGGCGGTCATTCCCTCAACACTCTGGTATGTTGATATTGTGAATTATTTAGTTACTGGTGTTTTACCTTATAACCTTAACTATCAAGGCAAGAAGAGGTTCCAATATGATGCTAAGCATTATTTTTGGGACGAGCCTCTTTTGTTCAAATATTGTGCAGATCAGGTTATAAGAAGATGTATTCTACAAGAAGAACAACATGCAGTGCCCTACCAATGCCATGTCGCCCCTTATGGAGGACATTTTGGAGGTACACGAACAACAACAAAAGTACTCCAATCCGGTTTCTATTGGCCCACTCTTTATAAGGATACCCAAGCTTTTTACAAGCAATGTGATAGATGCCAAAGAACCGGGAATATATCAAGGAGGAATGAGATGCCCCTACAACCCATTCTTGAGGTTGAGCTATTTGATGTTTGGGGGATAGATTTCATGGGACCTTTCCCATCTTCATGCGGTAACTTATACATCCTCTTTGTTGTTGATTACGTGTCCAAATAGGTTGAAGTTGTGGCAACCTCGAAGAATAATGTCAAGAACGTCCACCGATTCCTTCACAAGAACATATTCACCAGGTTTCGAATCCCAAGGGCGATAATTAGTGATGAAGGTAAACATTTTGATAGCAGGCTCATCGCTAAAGCTTTAAAAAGACTTGGTGTCTATCACAAGGTTACCGCGGCATATCATCCACAGACTAATGGGCAGGCCGAAATTTCAAACAGAGAACTGAAGAACATCCTAGAAAAGGTAGTCAACCCAACTACGAAAGATTGGTCCCTTAGACTGGATGATGCACTATGTGAATATCGGACAACATTCAAAACCCCTCTAGGTATGTCACCCTATAGACTTGTGTATGGAAAAGCATGTCACCTACCTGTCGAGATCGAACACAAGGCCTATTGGGCGATAAAAGCTGTCAATATGGATTGGGGACAAGCTGGGGAAAAGAGACTTCTAGATCTTAATGAGATGGAAGAATTCAGAAGGGAAGCATATGAGAATGCCAAGCTTTAGAAAGAAAAAATAAAAAAAAAATGGCATGATAACAAGATTTTGCCGTGGCATTACCTGCCAGGGCAGCTAGTGTTACTGTTCAACTCCCACCTGAAGCTATTCCCTGGAAAGCTGAAGTCCAGATGGTCCGGGTCCTTTGAGGTTGTCAAGGCCTTCCCACATGGTGTTGTTACAATTAGATCCAAAACAGATGGGCAGCAGTTAAAAGTCAATGGGCAGCGACTCAAGCATTACAATGGAGCACCAATCCGAAGGGACAAGGAAGTAGTTACTTTAGGAGATGCAATCCCATGCACTCCTATTGTAACATGATTTTTATTAATTTTTCCACATTTTTATTGTTTTTATAAGGATTAGATTTTCAATTTCAACATTTATTTCATTCAAATATTAATTTTAGTTTTATTTTAGTTGATTAATAATTTCTTTTCATTTTTTGTTTAGGAAGAGAGACAGAATTTAATGAAGCAGCCCATTAACCCCGTCAAATAGCCGCCCAACAAGCTACCCCAACGGCTATAATCTCCCAACTGCTATATCCCGCCCTAACGGCTATAACCTGCCCCAATGGCTAGAATCTGCCTGTTACGCCAGCCGTCCCGCCCGTTGGAAATCAGATCGTTGGGCATCAGCAGCCGCCTCGGCAGCCTATATAAATCTTACTATTTCACTTCATTATATCATCTTCAACCTTTGCTATCTTAAATCTTGAAACTCTCTCAGTTCTCTTGCATTTTCAGATTTTTCTTTACAACCACATCTCAAGAATGTCGACCTCCGGAACCACGCCCCCTTTCAAAAGATTCTTCTCACCAAAGGACTTCATCCGCTACAAAAAGAAGTTCTCTTCTTGGCAGGTTCTTGAAGAACAAAGATTTTACTTCCCCATCGACACGGGCGATTTCGACCTTCCCGCCTTTGTCTACGAAATAATCAGAGATCACGGCTCGCAACTCTTTGCCTGCCAACCTAAAGAATGGAACATCACAATGGTCCGTGCGTTCTACACCCATAACCCACAACCGAGAATCCCCTTTTTATATGTTCGTGGTAGCGGTGTTCGTCTGGATCCTGACACCATCAACAGTTACTACGAGATCACTAATGAGGAAAACGACCACGCCGACTTTGAAGCCTTCCTCACCGCCTGAAGAACGAGTATTGTGCGCCCAGCACTACATGGAATACGGGTAAGCACACTGGATCTGTACCCCACCGAGCGCTGTTACCAAACGCCAAACTTTGGAACACATTTATTAAGCGTCGGCTGCTGCTCACTTCCCACAACTCTACTGTCGACCGCCCACGCCTGGCAATGATTGATTCTATTCTAAAGCGACGAAAAATCAATGTGGGAGCCGTCTTTTGTCAAGAAATATATGATTTCCATCCGAGGCCCAAGGGTCGCCTTTTCTTTCCAAACCTGATCACTGGGTTATGTACTAACTTCAAGGTGCCTACAAACAAAGCAGATGTGATGACACCCCATAGGTAGGTGTGGACAAAGGAATTTATATACAAGATGATGGAGATGACAGAAGCGGTACCGGAAAATGAGTATGATCCCACTGCCGATGTGGCGGGTACTTCAGCCCAGGGCGGGCGTAGAGATCAACCCTTCATCGACCCCACCAAGATGCTCCAGGATATCTACAGAAAGCTACAACGGATGGAGGAAAAAACTTAAAATTCATGGAGTATGTGCGGAACTACAATACAGGGTTTCAGTTGTTCCTCAAGGAGAAATTCCCAGGGGATGACCTCCATTTCCTGCCTTCCCTACTGAAATTGCGGAAGCCGCCATGGCAAGCCACCCTATCCCAGACTCCCCCGTCGCGGCATCATCTGCAGCTGCCGCGACATCACATTAAGGCTCCTCCTCAGCCGCCAACACCCCCACCTGCCTCTCCAAAAAACAGGGGGACAACTTTGCAGGGCCACCGCTCTCCGTCTAACGACTCCTTCGATGGTTCTGATGACGACTCCCCACTTGTCACGGCAGCACCACCTGCGGCGGTAGAAACATCATGGAAACAGGAGTATCATGACATCTCGGCTGATTCAGACAATGAAGAGTCTGATGATACTGCTCTAGTGACCAGAAACACGTCGCCCTCCAGAATCCAACCACGAAGGACTTCAAAACTTTTCCAACCATCCCCCTTACAAAGGCAGCGGCTAGACCTATCCGATGACGAAGACGAAGTGGCCCAAAATCCATCCTCTTCTTTCTAAATGTAACCCGTTTCTTTTTCCTTTTATTTTCTATTTTTCGGTTTTTATATTCCTGTTATGTATTTTTATTTTGTGTTGCATTGAAGGCAATGCCCGCCTCGAGTTTGGGGGAAGGAGAGTCCACCTTAGTGTAGTTCATATGCAGTTATATATTAGTTAACCATCTTAGTTGCATTGTACTTATCTCTTCTTTAATGAAAAACTTGTTAAACAACTTGTGCCTATGATAGAATAGCCAGCAAGTCGCACCATTAAAAAGTACCTTTAATTTTTTGGTAGCATGAAGATGACTTAGAAATCTACTATAGTGCTATTTATCCTTAACACAATTGTGGCATGTTGATTGATAGAATGAAGTAGTGAACATAGATTGTTTAATTATTTGGTACTTTTAATTCATATGCATTACAGGATGTTGCCTCGGCGGCTGAAGTTGTCAATACTACAAGGAAGGTTGTCGCGGCAGGTAAAAAAAATAAAACCCTAGAGGTGCCTGGAACAGGCTCTAGGCGGGTGGAGGTGCCCGAGATTGGCTCTGGTCGGAAAAACAACACACACACATCACTGCTATGTTGCTTAGAGGTACCAGAAATTAGCTAAGTCTTTTGTTCACTTAAAAAGTTCTTGAAGATCAACATGTACACAATTCAGCACACACTTGATCACAAGCTTTATAGTTTGTTTCCGAGAAAATTCATGCTATCCTACACACTAAAATGATATAGGTGTCACGGCCTTGAGGCATGAAATCAAGTTAGGGACAGGTTCCCTTTTGTTGAAGTAGGGGTAAGTACTTATTAGGTTTTGCATCGCTTGAGGACAAGTAATAGTTCGAGTTTGGAGGTGTGTAAAGTGCTTAAAAGTCCTATATTTTATGCCCATTTTAGCTCACATTGTCACTATTCTTAAGCTCATTTTAGTTCATATTTAGGTTTTTATGCATATTTTACAGTATCTTTCCTTCACTCGGCTTATTACAGTATTTATGATTATTTGTGGAGAAAAGACATTGTTTTCGGTTACATTTGCATTACAGGTTACAGGAGACTGCCACTGGCACCCGTCGCGGCAGTAGGGCAGAAGAATGATCGAAGAGGGGGAGGAAACAGAACGATCACATCCAGTCACACGGGACAAACCATTGTTGTAGAGAAGAAATGTACTGACGCGGTTCAAAGAATGGGTCACCGAGACAGACGGCCGCCAGCATTGTCGTCGCGGCGGCACATTGAAGATTGACCAAAAGAGAGTGCGATATGAAGAGGAGAATTTCCAGAATCAGCAGAACCAAGCCACATGAAGAATAGAGTCCATGAGCACCCAGAGATGACGTGAGAAGACCCAAACAAGGAAGAAGCTTGCGGCCCAAGAAAGCCCAAAAGAGGAGTTATTTTATTATAAAATAATCAGACATTTAATAGCATTTAATTCCAACTCAACTTCCTCCCAAAGAAAGACTTCTTCCCCAAATAGGGTTTTCACATATAACCGCCTATAAAAATGCAAGGCTTGATCGATTGGAAGACATAAGGAGAGAGATTAGGGTTTAGAATTTACTTTTGTGTTTTCTTATTTACATTATGTTCTAAACTTTTTTTAGGGTTAAGATTGTTTTGTTTAGTAGTTGTGAGAACGGTTGTAATTAGTTAAAGTTTTTATGCAATTCAATTCAATGTTTGTTTATCCTATGTTTTTCATCTTTGTTTGTAATAGAATCGAGAGATCTTTGTGAGCACATCTATTTGTTTCAATTCTAAAGAGTTAAAACTCAAGAAAGGGATAAATGTGATTCCCTCCAATTAAGGTGAGAATCAACTTAGCTTAGATATAAGTCTAGGTTTAAGGCGGCTAAGAAGGAACGTCAGCAAGTTGTTGTTCAACCTAGGTTTACGCCGAGAGGTATTGTTGAAGAGTGGGCATCAACAGTATTCAAACTTAGAAATAAGTTGGAATCAGATCAGGACGTTCCGCCGAACCTTGAAGGCTCATCGAGTTCCCCGTCGTGGCAGTGTTCTGCCCGTCACCCACCGTGGCAGAGATATCGACTTTGCATTACAAAACTTTTACGAGTTTAACGCAGTTTCACCCTACGACGCAGCATCAACCTGACCCATCTTTTTATTCTGATTTCTCAATCTTTTCATTATTCGTTTACTTTAAGTTTATGCAACTTTCTCAAACCAATCCAAATCAATTGTGTTTTTTTTTTTACTTTTCCTTGTGCAGGAATTTAATCTTGAAGTAGCATTCCAGTCCCCGTGGAGACGATAATCTTTTATATTACAACTAGGCATCAGTGTACACTTGCACTTAAAGCAAGACAGTTTCACAGCCTACAACGATATAAGAAAATGTCCTTCTAGGACCCACCCTCGAATCAACTAATTGTAATTGTAACTCTAATGTTTTAATCCTAAATAGCATTATCAACCTACGAAGCTGTGTTTTCTAGGCATCATTGTAAACATGTGTTCTCCTACTACCACCTGAAAGTTAAATAACAAAAAAACCACGAACATACCACAAAATCGACTAAAACATGAATATCGACCTATGTTTCCATTTTCTCCATGCAAAGGAATATACCAAGATAGCATTTTTAACACAATTTCTACACCCTTTAGGATGCCTTATACACACCAATTTCTGCACCATTGTAAACATGTGTTCTCGTACTACAACATGAAAGTTAAATAACAAAAAAACTGCAAAATTACAACAAAATCAAATCAAACATGACTATCGACCCATGTTTCCATTTTCTTCATACAAAGGAACATGGCAAGATAGCGTTTTTAACACGATTTATACATCATTTCCGATATCTTATATACACCGAATTTCAAACCATTTTTAAGAGATGTAACAGTACTATGAGGTAAAAGATCAAAACCATGAAAAATTATCCCCCAAGACCATTAATTAATCATAAACAAGTCTATCGAGCTTTGTTTAAACAACTGGATTAGGTCTGTAACCCCTTATCCCGAACTAAGAAGATTACACGAGGAAAATCGAAGTCAACTCGTTAAAGTCAACCTCAGTTAATGACCTTTTTTTTCTTTTTAACTTCTCTAGATGCACGTTAATTTCCAATATGTTCATCCAAACACTTAGAAGAAAACGACGCAACAATCGGAGTTCAATTAGGGGTTCAATTGCTTAAAATACACATTTAGGGACTAAACTATAATTTTTTAAAATTACATGGGCTATTCAACTTTTAGGATTACCAAACCTTAATTAGTCATGTAACATGCCATCATGTCAAAAATCAACTCAAACGGATCATCCAAACTCCACCAATTGACCTTACAACATTCAGGGACCAAAATGCAACATTTTAGGACTTAGAAAGATTCTTTTAAATGAAATTAACAACTCGTATCGGTACACCTTAGCCCGTATCAATACGCGGGATGGCAGTAGTCAAAGATGGAAAAAAGGTATCGATACGCTTCCCTGCGTATCGGTACGGCCTTCAACCATTTGCCTAGGCGTATCGATACGCGGGCAACTCGTATCGGTACACCTAAGCTGAAATACCTACAAATAGCCTTGGCGTATCGATACACCATCTCGAGTATCGATACGTATACTAGAATTTCACTTTCTACAGCCCTTAGATCCCATTTAACATCAAGCAATCATTTCCAAAACATCCATATATGCTAAGATATATATGTCTAATATATAAGCATCATCATCTATACATGTTTCAGGCATTAAACATAGCAAACCATGATGGGATATTAAACTACTTAAGCATGCTTTTAAACACAAACCAAAGCATAGACAAAATAGCAAATATAAAACGACAACCCAAACAAAGACCATTTACAAGTCCAAAAACGCGAACCAAACATGCTCAAGGTGTTTCACATCACCAAACAACACATAAGTGGAAATCCCTCCCATTGCCTCTTATTAAACTAAAGTAAAACCACATACATTTCTTAGCCAAAATAATTGGATTCCCCTTGCTCTCTTTCCCCCTCAAAATGCTTAATTCTCTGCATTGATGAAATAAATGAGCGTAAGCATATAGCTTAGTGAGAACCGTTATAAAACCAAACATTCATCAATGCATTTTATAAAACCAAAACATCATCCTTTGTCCACATATGCCTTCCTTTAAAACATGCACTTTAAAACACCAAACCACTTTTAAAACCACATGCTCATAGCATCATTAATATAACAGCAAAAATCTTTGCTCATGCTTTAACTAATCATCACATGCATTCTAGCATAAGTCTCAAGCATCACATGTTTAATTCATTACTCATCAATATTATATTGGCTCGCAAGTGATCAATAATAAACCATATCAAAACAATACAAATGACACAATCGGATACGCGGATTACAAGTGTTGTCCCACACTCTTCATGCACACTATCGGACCCTCAAGGCTCACACACGAGATTAGACCATCAACTGTTGTGACACTTGTGGTAGAGTTTAACGGTACAATCACAACCCCTCAACACCACCCATCGGTAGTTGTATAATTCCACTAACGAGAGCACGGGACACATACCACAAGATCCACACACGAGATTAGACCATCCACCGTTGTGATCTTAATCTCAATTGTTAGGGTACTTGGATGGAGTGTATTGTACAATCACAACCCCTCGACATCCAAGGCGACTTTATTCACGGTGCACCCAATCCTATAGCAGGATAACTATATCCGACTTTATAAACCACAATGTCATTTCCACAAGCATCAACATGCTTAAAACCAAATGTATATATCACATAAACCCAAGGACCACTTACGATGTGCATCCTTAACCAAATGGCATTTAAAACCAGCATCACCAATGCTCAAAACATGCTTTAAAACAGTAATCAAACCACATTCAAATCAAGTGCATTTACAACTAAAACATAGCACATTCCGAGAGAGACTTTCAATTTACTTACTCTTGAGCTTAGCTAAGTGTTTCAAACTTACACTAAGCTCCCAAAACCACGCTCAAAGTGTTTCAAAACTGGAAAATCCTTTTCCACTCACCGATACGCGTAACTTCACTTGCCGACGCGAAGATCACTCGTCCGAATCCTTCAAAAATGCTTCGCTTGCTTCCGGATCAAGGTCCCCTCCAATCCTTGCCTTCCTTAAAGATTGACAAGTTTTTGCTTCACAAATCTTGAAAAACTTGAAGAGAATTCTTGGAAATGATTTAGAAATCAAAGAGAGAGTGTTTGGGAGAAAAGAATTCTGGAGAAAGAGTTGAGAAAATGGGTTTTGCTGAAATGAAAGTTGAAAAACTTCTCAATTTTCTATTTTAACACTTAAATAAAATAAAATCCTTTTTATTCAATTGTTTTTAAATCCTTTTAAAACACATGTCAGTTTAAGAAAAAGTTTAATTGTACAAAAGCTCCCTAAAGATTCTAAGATTTTGACTCCTCTTTTGAAATTTGTAATTTTCCACAGTTTTAAAACTTCACATTTTGGGTACCCCTTCCGAAACTCTTTTTGTGAAATTGATTTGACCAACCTCTTAATCATGATTTTAGAGGATTTTAGCAATTTTTGTCATATTTTTAACCTTTTCCGATCCTTGATTTCCCCAAACCACCTAATACGATTCGAACCTTTTCCGACCTGTCCGAGCCGATCTCTAAAACATCTAGGCCCAAAACCAGGGCGTTACAACTCTCCCCCACTTAGGAAATTTCGTCCTCGAAATTTTTACCTGAAGGAAAAAGGTGTGGAAACTGCTTCAGCATGTCCGCCTTGCTTTCCCACGTGGCCTCCTCAACTCTTCGGTGTCACCACAACACTTTCACAAGCTCTATCGTCTTGCAACGAAAAACTTTGCTGCTCGAATCCAGGATCTTCATCGGTTCCTTATCATAAGACAAATCCGGATTCAGCTATATCTCCTCAACAGGCATCACATGCGGAGGATCCGATCTATACCTTCGTAACATCTTAACATGAAACACATCATGAATCTTTTCCAACTCGGGAGGCAACCTCAACCGATAAGCCACAGGACCAATACGCTCCAAAACCTCATACGGTCCAATAAACCTAGGGCTAAGCTTACTCTTACGCCCAAATCTCATCACTTTCTTCCAAGGTGATGTACAGCTCTGCCAGCTTATCCAAGGTATACGTAGTATGCACAGGCAAGAAATGTGCATACTTCGTAAGGCGATCAACAATCACCCAAAAAGAATTATTCTTCGATGGTGACAAAGACAAAACAGACACGAAATCCATGGTAATCCTTTCCCATTTCCATTCTGGAATTCTCAAAGGTTGCAACAACCCAGAAGGAACTTGATGTTCAGCCTTCACTCGCTGACAAACCATGCATTTGCTAACGAATTCGACAACATCCTTTTTCAACCCCACCCAGTAGTACTCATCCTTCAAACCACGATACATCTTTGTACTACCAGGGTGCATAGCGAAAGGACTATTATGAGCTTCAGTCAGAATAGTGCGCCTCAACTCAACATCATTCGGCACCACTATCCGACTCTCGAAACATAGAACACCATCATCATTGAAACTGAAATCCGAAGGCTTACCATCCGCAATGTCCTGGACATGAGGAACAAGGGAATCATCAAGCAACTGCTTATCCTTAATCAACTGGATCAACGATGGTTTCACTTGCAATTCGGCAACAAGACCACCATCTCACGATATGCTCAAGTGAGCAAACATCGCCCTCAACTCTACAGCCACCTTTCGGCCCAAAGCATCGGCCACAACATTTCTCTTTCCAAGATGATACTCGATCGACAGATCATAATCCTTAAGCAACTCCACCCATCGACGTTGCTTAAGATTCAACTCCTTTTGCGACATAAGGTACTTCAAACTCTTATGATCCGTGAATACCACACACTTCCCGCTATACAAGTAATGCCTCCAAATCTTCAAGGCAAACACAACAGCCGCGAGCTCAAGATCATGAGTAGGGTAGTTACGCTCATGCACCTTCAACTGCCTAGATACATATGCTACTACCTTACTCTCCTGCATCAACACACAGCCCAAACCAACATAGAACGCATCACTATAGACCGCAAACTCCTTACGAAACTCAAGTTGAATCAAGACAGGAGCTTGCGTCAAAGCTTCCTTCAACTTCTCAAAAGCTTGTTGCCTCGCCTTTGTCCGCTCAAAGCGAACATTCTTCTGCAACAACTTGGTCAAAGGTGCAGCAATCTTCGAGAAACTCTCAACAAACCTACGGTAATATCCAGCCAAGCCAAGAAAACTTTGTACCTCTGTCACCGACTTAGGCACCTTCCAGCTCATCACTACCTCTACCTTATGCAGATCAACACGAATACCCTCGACCGATTCAACATGTCCAAGGAAAACTACTTCTCTAAGCCAAAACTCACATTTTCTCAGCATAGCATAAAGCTGGTTCTCCAACAATACTTACAACACTATCCTTAGGTGTCTATCATGATCCTTCTCGGTACGAGAGTACACGAGGATATCATCAATGAACACTACCACAAACTGATCCAAAAACTCATGGAATACGCGATTCATCATGTCCATGAAAGTAGCAAGTGCGTTGGTTAAACCAAAAGGCATTACTAAGAACTCATAATGCTCGTACCTCGTCCGAAAAGCCGTCTTAGATATGTCCACATCTTTCACCTTCAACCGGTAATATCCTGACCTCAAGTCAATCTTAGAAAACACTGAGGCTCCTCGAAACTAATCAAAGAGATCATCAATCCTTGGCAAGTGATACTTGTTCTTGATTGTCAACTTGTTCAGTTGCTGATAATCTATACACATCCGCATTGTCCCATCTTTCTTCTTTACAAACAACATCGGCGCTCCCCAAGGTGACACACTCGGCCGAATGAACCCCTGATCAAGCAAATCCTGAAGTTGCGACTTCAACTCTTTCGACTCTCTAGGTGTCATGCGATAAGGAGCAATGGACATCGGAGTCGTATTCTCATACAACTCGATATCAAACTCAACTTCTCTATTTGGCAGCAACCCAGGCAATTCTTCCGGAAAGACACTCAAAAACTCGCAAACGGTTCTGATGTCCTGCACACGTACATCCTTTGTACCAAGATTCATCACGTATGCAAGATAAGCATCACAACCCATCCTTAGTATACGGCTTACTTCCATAGCCAAAACAACATTAGACAAGAATTTCACATTCTTGCCTACTATCACATCCTCATAATCATCAGCAAGCTTTAAGGTGACTCGCTTAACATCAAAGTCTACCACTGCTCTATGCTAAGACAACCAATCCATACCAAGGATCTCATCAAATTCATAAAAGGGTAACTCCATCAAATCCACAAGAAAGACATAACCCTGAACAGATAAGGGACACCTCCGATACAACTTCCTAGTGACTACAGTCTCACCAAAAGAACTAGTCACTTGCATTCCTACTTCAAGTAACTCAACAGGTATATCAAGCAAATGTGCATGCTC
Organism: Hibiscus trionum; assembly: GCA_030270665.1. Taxonomy (NCBI): domain Eukaryota; kingdom Viridiplantae; phylum Streptophyta; class Magnoliopsida; order Malvales; family Malvaceae; genus Hibiscus; species Hibiscus trionum. The sequence goes on from BSYR01000025.1 coordinate 22,940,581, forward strand.
ACTCAAGATATAAGAATGCGTGGATCCAGAATCAATCAAAGCCAACAATGATAAAGACTGTAGAACAAAGATACATGCGATGACATCGGTGTCGTTGCGCCCCTCGCGCTGAGCATAGGCCCTCGCAGGTCCGCCTCCCTCAGGTCGAACTGCCATGACATGAGCGATACAACGCTGACCCTCTTCCCTCCTCTGGAAGTTACCTCGGCCGCGCCCACGGCCTCTTTGAGGTACAGCCATAGCAGGTGCACGTCCTTGGCCTCCACCAGCACACAGAGGACACTCCCGCCTCATATGATTTGTTGAACCACAGTTCCAGCAAGAATTCCCTGTCACCACAACAGTAGCATGTGCCTCTCTAGCTGCACGAGGGCAATATCACCTCAGATGGTCCCTCGATCCACACGTCCAGCACGTGTTATGTTCCGCTCTCGTCCTATTTCCCTGAATCGGTGCATCATGTCCAACATTACCTTGCCTAGTAGCAGGATGATACCTCATATCTCGGCCTCTCTTGTTCCGTCCACCACCGGAACTAAACTCAGTTGTTCTCTTACCAGAGCTAGAACCACCTCCACGAGATGACAGACCCAAGTTATGCTCGATGTCTTTAGCCCGACTTACGAGCACATCAAAATATGTACAATCCGTAGCCAACATAAAGGTCTTTACTTCATGCACCAGCCCATATCGGAAGCAATTGCAACGATGCCTCTCACTTGGCATCAACTCAGGGGCGTACTGGCTCAGACGTACGAACTGGACCTCGTACTCAGCCAGTGAAAGACTTCCTTGAACAAGCGATATGAACTCACGCTTCTTTTCATCCAAGTATCACACACCAAGATACTTCCTCTTAAAGGCATTTCGAAAGAACTCCCAATCCACCTCATTGGGTTCCATTCTAGCAGTGATAGTCGTCCACCAACTATAAGCATCACCCTGAAGCAAAGAAATTGTGCATCCCATCTTGCGCACATCATTGCATCCCATCTGATCCATATTACGAATCATACTAGCTAACCAGGATTTTGATGCCTCATGAGACATATCATGGAACTCAGCAGCTCCGAGACTCCTCAGCCTTTCCAAAGGCAAACCCACATGCCCAGCTGCAGGTGCCTAAACATGCGCTCCAGCTACGACAATCTGAAACGCTCCGGTGATCGCCTGAACCAGTGGCACTAGATCACCCAGCACTGGACCAGCCTGTCCATGTTGCTCCAGCTCTCCAACTCCTGGTGGTGGCGGAGGAGGAGGTAGGTTTCCACCAGGTGGAACCTCAGCCCCTTGATTATCCTGATTACCCTACTCAGGCGCATGCACGATCGTATTCGATCTAAGCTCTCTCCTCGGACCCATAGTGCTATTTTTAACAAGACATAACAACAAAAACAAATCAAACCATGATTTAGGCCATCCTCAAACAAGGATCTAAGTTTACAAAAAACCAATTTGAAACATTCAACTAGTGTAAGAAGGCAATGGGCACCCCGATTTCCCCCAAGCATAACATTGCATACAGTAGCATATCATATACATCATGCTTTACATCATCCACATCATCATCATACAATCATATTTAACTTCCATATGATTTATAACAACCAAGCATGGCACAAACACCAACATTCATCCAAAAACATGATTTTCCAAACAACATGCCATTCAACATTGAACCGAACATTAAAACACACCAATATCACTCACCATCATCCACAATTCTTTCATAACCTAGCTTTGATACCAACAAATGTAACCCTCTTAGCTTGGCCTAGACGCCCGACCCGAACTAAGAAGATTACACGGGGAAACTGAAGTCAACTCGTTAAAGTCAACCTCGATTAACGACCTTTTTTCTTTTTAACTTCTCTAGATGCACATTAATGTTCTATATGTTCAGCCAAACACTTAGAAGAAAACGGCGTAGCGATCGGAGTTCAATTAGAGGTTTAATTGCTTAAAATACCTATTTAGGGACTAAACTATAATTTCTAAAAATTACAAGGGCTATTCCACTTTTACGATTACCAAACCTTATTACTCATGTAACATGCCATCATGTCAAAATTCAACTCAAACGGATCATCCAAACTCCACCAATTGACCTTACAACATTCAGTGACCAAAATACAACATTTCAGGACTTAGAAAGATTCTTTTAACTGAAATTAACGACTCGTATTGGTACACCTTAGCCCGTAACGATACGCAGGATGGCAGTAGTCAAATATGGCAAAAGGTATCGATACGCTTCCCCGCGTATCGGTACGGCATTCAACCATTTGCCTAGGCGTATTGATACGCGGGTAACTCATATCAGTACACCTAAGCTGAAATACCTACAAATAGCCTTGGCGTATCGATACACCATCCCGAGTGTCGATACACATACCAGAATTTCACTTTCTACAACCCTTAGATCACATTTAACATCAAGCAATCATTTCCAAAACATCTATATATGCTAAGACATATATGTCTAACATATAAGCATAATCATCTATACATGTTTCAGGCATTAAACATAGCAAACCATGATGGGATATTAAACTACTTAAGCATGATTTTAAATACAAACCAAAGCATAGCCAAACAAATACCATTTACAAGTACAAAAACGCGAACCAAACATGCTCAAGGTGTTTCACATCACCAAACAACACGAGTGGAAATCCCTCTCATTGCCTCTTATTACACTAAAGTAAAACCACATACATTGCTTAGCCAAAATACTTAGATTCCCCTTTCTCTCTTGCTATCTCAAAATGCTCAATTCTCTGCATTAATGAAACAAATGAGCGTAAGCATATAGCTTAGTGAGAACCGCTATAAAACCAAACATTCATCAATGCATTTTATAAAACCAAAACATCATCCTTTGTCCACATATGCCTTCCTTTAAAACATGCACTTTAAAACACCAAACCACTTTCAAAACCACATGCTCATAGCACCATTAATAGAACAGCAAAAACTTTTGCTCATGCTTTAACCAAGCATCACATGCATTCTAGCATAAGTCTCAAGCATCACATGCTTAAGTAATTACTCATCAATATTATATTGGATCGCAAGTGATCAATAAAAAACCATATCAAAACCAATACAATTGACACAATCGGATACGTAGATTACAAGCATTGTCACACACGCTTCATACACACTACCGGACCCTCAAGGCTCACACAAGGGATTAGACCATCAACTGTTGTGACACTCGTGGTGGAGTTTAACGGTACAATCACAACCCCTCAACACCACTCATCGGTAGTTGTATAATTCCACTAACGAGAGCACGGGACACATACCACAAGATCCACACACGGGATTAGACCATCCATCGTTGTGATCTTAATCTCAATCGTTAGAGTACTTGGATGGAGTGTACGGTACAATCACAACCCCTCGACATCCAATGCGACTTTATTCGCGGTGCTCCCAATCCTATAGCCGGCTAACTATATCCGATTAAAGTAACCAAAACCATTTCCCATCACTTGCCAATATAATCATTAATCACCGTCAATTCACTGTTTTACAAGCATAAACCACAATTTCATTTCCACAAGCATCAACATGCTTAAAACCAAATGTATATATCACATAAACCCAAAGACCACTTACCATGTGCATCCTTAACCAAATGGCATTTAAAACCAGCATTATCAATGCTCAAAACATGCTTTAAAACAGTAATCAGACCACATTCAAATCAAGTACATTTACAACTAAAACATAGCACATTCTGAGAGAGACTTTCGACTTACTTACTCTTGAGCTTAGCTAAGTGTTTCAAACTTACACTAAGCACCCAAAACCACGCTCACAGTGTTTTAAAGCTGAAAAATCCTTTTCCACTCACCGATACGCGTAACTTCACTTGTCGACGCGAAGATCACTTGTCTGAAGCCTCCAAAAATGCTTCGCTTACTTCCGGATCAAGGTCCCCTCCAATACTTGCCTTCTTTAAAGATTGACAAGTTTTTGCTTCACAAATCTTGAAAAATTTGAGGAGAATTCTTGGAAATGATATAGAAATCAAATAGATAGTGTTTGGGAGAAAAGAATTCTAGAGAAAGAGTTGAGAAAATGGGTTTTGCTGAAATAAAAGTTAGTTACGTAAACAACTTCTCAATTTTCTATTTTAACACTTAAATAAAATAAAATCCTTTTTATTCAATTATTTTTAAATCCTTTTAAAACACGTGTCAATTTAAGGAAAGGTTTAATTGTACAAAAGCTCCCTAAAGATTCTAAGATTTTGACTCCTCTTTTGAAATTTGTAATTTTCCACAAGTTTTAAAACTTTACATTTTGGTCACTACCCAAAATGTACCCTTTCCGAAACTCTTTTTGTAAAATTTATTTGATCAACCTATTAAACATGATTTTAGAGGATTTTAGCAAATTTTGTTATATTTTTATCCTTTCTCGATCCTTGATTTCCTCAAACCACCTAATACGATTCTAACTGTTTCCGACCGGTCTGATCCGATGTCTAAAACATCTAGGCCCAAAACCAGGGCGTTACAAGGCCAAACTCACGTTCTGCAAAACGTGACTTTTGCATGTACCACGATAAATTCGCGCCGATTCGTTTGAAATTCTCGTGGAAGTCGCGTCCTTTAGAACACTACTTTATTTTATTTTTTAAAAAAAATTATATCGAATAATATAATCCACGTCAGATTGAAGTTGCACCCTATGAGGTGCGAGTTTGGAAATCGCATCCTGCAGAACGCGAGTTACCCTTATGTGGGCTGATTTAGGGGTATTTTTCCAAATGTTGTTTATGAGTGGGTTATTTAGCCAAAAAACTCTTAAAGGGAATATCTGGCCAAATTCCCCCAAATTTGAGTAGGGATGGCCACGGGTCGAGTAGGGTCAGGTTTTTGGCCCACCCAGACCCGACCCGAAAATAAACACCCTAAACACACACCCGACCCGAACATGTTTTTTAAAAAACCCAATTGACATGACCCGACCTTTATAAAATAAATTAATTTTATGGACCTAATTATAAAAAATAATTTTAAGGGAATTAATTGTAAAAAAATATATTTTAAATGACTAAATTATAAATAAAAATTCAATTTTAATGACTTAATTATAAGATGTATATATATATATATATATATATATATATATATATATATATATAAACAAGGGTATTATTATAAATATCCCTAAAAATTTTAGGGGAAATTACACTATTAGTCCCGGATCAGGTTGGATCGGATATTTTCCACCCTAAACTCAAACCCGGCCCAAATTTACCCTTAACAAAAGCTCAACCCGACCCGATCTGAACTCGATTGTTTTCATTAAAAATCTGACCCGATCGAACCGGGTCGGGTTGGAACCCGTCATGTTCGGATAAAATGCCCGTCTCTAATTTTGAGGGGTGAGTGGCGTGGAAGCACGTACAACCATTGATGGCGACATCAGATGGTTGATAGATTTAAAAAGCTGAATGAGACGTCGTCGTTTAAGACAAATTACTCACGACAACAACGCTCCCTTTTTCTCTCCCGCTTTCTTTGACCTCTTAACCCACAAATAAATTAAAAAATGTTATCTATATTTTACTTTAAATCTTTACTAATTACTTGTTATTAAATTTATTCTCACTAATGAAGTAACACTAAATGAATTTAGAAAAAATTGAAGTCCTGGCTTGTACGTTGTTTTATTACTCCTCCACCTTCGAAGTCATGTTTCGATCTTTTTTTTTTGTTTGTTTATGTTTGGTTCATCAACCCTTTGATAGGTTTCTTTTGTATTTTCTTTTTTCTAGGCCTTTTATGAATTCTTTTTTTCTATTAGTGAATTTCTCTGGATAAAAAAATTATATTAGAAAGTATATTTGGCAATTAGCGGATAATTAATTGTATTAGTTGATTTGACTAGCAGATTGTATTAGTTGATTGTATAAAAGTGTTTGGTAAAATTAACTGATAGCTGATAGCTGTTTGATTATTTAAACAAGCAAAATGACATATAATAACATGATTATATTCGATACTTGTTTGAATAGTTTATTAGTTATCAATATTTTGTATCTATTAATATTAATTGGATTATGAAAAATATTTTTTAATATAACATTACTAAGCATATTTGAAGGATGTCTATATATTAATTTACAATTTAATTAATTATTAAATTCAAATACAAATATATATGTATAAGAATAAAAAGAAAAAGTATTATTAGTTTACAAATGTTACCATGTAAATACGTGAGATTAAATAATTAAAACATAAAATGTTAAATTTAGGTTATTTGGAGATTTTTTATAATTGTTAAGGGTAAAAAGATCTTTATAACTCTTATGTCAAAACCTCTAATTTCAAAAAGCTCATATTAGCAACTTTTTTAAAATTAGAGGTTTCACCCCAATCCGCTATTTCAATCCGCTCTTTACCAAACATCCAAATTAGCGAATTTGACCAGTCAAACCTCTAATTTTAGCTCAAACCTCTAATTTTGGCTCAAACATCTATTTACCAAACAAGACCATTAATTTCTAAAATGTATAATTTATCATAAAAATTAATCATTTTAAATTTGTAATTATTAATTTATAAAAACTGTTTTTTAACATAAATTAGATACAATACTTATACTGCCTAAATTACTGCCTAAATCTCTCACACCCATAAATCGAAGGATATTAAGTGCTTAAAACATATTTGATTTTCTTGTGTATTATACTGACAACAATATCAATCAGACTAAACTCAATCAACATTTATAATTTTTTTTAAACAAACTATTAGATCAATAAAAATAATTTATAATTAAATAAAAATTAAATTTGCGTAATACCCAAGGTTCAAGTTTTAAATAACCTCTTTCTCCTTTTCTTTAAGAATATGATTTTATTTGGATTAAAGAAACATACTTTTACCTTGAAATTTATATTTTCCTTGTTTAGCTTTTAGGAACAAAGTAACTTTTAATATTTGAATTTAGTAATTTTTAATGTGATCCTTGAATTATTTTGTCTATATTGATCTTAAACTTGAATTTTGACCCAATATTTAGTACTTTTAAAGATATGGCATAATACGATGATGTCATATCATCAAAAAGAATAAAATAAAAAATTATCAAATTCATGAATTAAAATAAAATTCAAGAACTAAATTATAAAATGCTGTACAACTTTAATAGCTAAAATGCACTTTATCTTCTTCTTTTTTTACTTAAGTTTAGGGTGTCCGAGAATCTAAGAATATAATCAACAACCTATATCGATCTAATAATTAGTAATTTATGTGAATGTCAAGTCTATTAGCACCATATCTACGACTTTAAACTATAAGGGACGGATTCAGGATCGAACACGGATAAAGAATAAAATATTAAATTTCAAAAATGCAAGGGCTTATTAAATATTTAAACCCAAAATTTATGGGGCAGTGCCTAATTTGTTTCATATTTAAACTTATAGGTACCTAAATTGTTATAGGACCAAAAAATTTAAAGACACAAGCTCGTTCTTCTTTAGTCCAACCCCAAATTTACCAAATTTGTCTCATATTTAAACTTATAGGTACCTAAATTGTTATAAGACCAAAAAAATTTAAAGACACGAGCTCATTCTTCTTTAGTTTACCCCCAAATTTACCCAACTATGACTCTTATTCTATAACGGTCCTCAAACTTTTGAATGTTCTAATTTCATCAAATTACCGGTATATACTAATTATATCACATGTTGATAAAACCGTTATAGAATAATAATTTTCATGTAGCATTGATGTATATTATGATGCGGCATAAACGATAATTTAAGGATAAAATTGAAATGTTTAATAGTTTATAGATCAATTTTGAATGAGTTGTGGTTTGAAAACATTCATAAGTTTAAAGAACAATTTAGAATATGGGTTGTAGTTTTGAGACATGTAGTACAATTAACTCTTTTTATTGTAACCCCCTCGGCCCGGCCTAGACGTCCGACCGAACCGAGCGAGCTACATTGAGTTTGCCGAAACAAACCCAGAATGAATACGCAAGATTGGGTCCATTTTTTCCTTTTTATATTCTCTAGATGCAACATATTAACCTAAGGTGTGCATACTAGCAGCGGATGAAAACTCAAAAGAAACAGACACCGAAAAGACACTTGATTGCATAATGTTACCTTTTAGGGACTAAAATGTAAATCTAAATAATTATAAGAACTTAGTTAAAGTTTAGAGTATCAATCCTCAATTAGTCAGATCACATACTTACTAGTCAAATTTCAGCTCAAAAAAATCATTCAAACTTAAACAATAGCATTCACAAGATTCAGAGACCAAAAATGAGAGAATCAAAAACTTCAAACAACAAGTTAACTGAACTAACAGGAGCTGGTAATGGTACTCAGGCAATCATATCGATACCAGGCTTCATACAAAGAGGGTCGTATCAGTACAGCTTGTGGCGTATCGGTACGCAGGCCCAGATGACAAAATCCAACTTTCAATAGCTAAAGACAGTACATATACACTTGCCCGTATATCGGTATTTTTTATTTTTCCAAAGCTCGTACCAATACAGCCCTTCACGTACCGATCCTTGAGCCTAAATACGCTTACTCGTACCGATACAAGACCCCGTGTATCGATACCTCTGGTCATATAATGTCCAATTTTATTAGTTTTTCACCCAAATGATAACTCAAACATGCTTTAACACTTATACTCACATACATAACATCTACAGAGGTCAAACCATGCTAATTACTCAAAAAATCATGATCAATTCAAGAATAAATACTTCAATTATAATATTAGAGGTGTGCTTCCTAGAAACCATCCATTTCAACGTCCAAAAGGAGACTAAAGCACATCTCAATTTAAGCATTGCATCAATAGCTTATTAGCATTATTTTAAATATACTAGAATCACCAAAAATATGAGTATAGGCATATTCAACCAAAGGCATCTAAAAAAATTCATAATGCATGTACTCATACTAGCATGTCATCAATAATCATGCCTCAAACCACAATCATGAAAATCATCTAACACAGCATATAAACCTCCACAAAACATCCAAAATTCAGAATTACAAAATCCCCAAAGCATGGTAACACATTGCCTTATTAACCGAATTTAAAACTAAATTTCATACTCAAGCAAAAATATTCCTCGCCAAATCAACGTTGCCCTTTAACTATATTGCTCTGCATCAATATGAAAAAGAGAGCGTAGTGTCACGACCCACCTGTTTTCTCCCACAAGTCCAAGCCGAGGTTCAAGACCCACCTTGGGCCATTTTGACGCCAACTAGCACTAAGGAGGACTCTAGAAGCATCAAGGACGGCCAACACTCCTCTTGAAGGGTCCATAGCGTTCTAGAAAGATCCGGGACGTTCTCTCCAAGTCTAGACACACCCGGGAGAACCTAGAAGGCTCGGGAAAGCTCGGGACAACTCTGGAAGACCCTGGAACTCTCTAGAACATGATGGATAGTTGTAGATATCTATAGACATGTATAGATATGTATAGAATACTCTAGAAAGATGTGGATGTATGCTAGATATTTTAGGAGGCACAATCGTGACCGTTGGATCAAATCGATTCTAGTCGTCCATTAGAAAGGTGGGAGCCTAAAAATAGGGCCACCCCCTCATTTTGTACTCACTCAGAAAACCAAGCATTGTAAGCATTCAAGCTCTCTTGTAAGCTTCCTTTCTTAAGCTAATACAAGTTTCCTTACTTGTAAATCTCCTAGCCTTCTCTTGTGTTTGTTTAAGCCAAGTGTTGCGAGGGACTTCAAGGCTTGTTAGCATTGTCGAGAGTTGCTAACGCCGCACGGATCGGGTTTGAGAGAATACGTCCATGACAGTTGGTATCAGAGCGTGTTTCGAGACCCAGGAAATGGTGAAGTCAGGCAAGGTTCAAGTGGCTAGTTCGACCGAGGCAGAAGTCACCCAAGAACAACAACGAGAGCGAGAGGAGGTGGCTGATCCTAGTACGACTAGGCCGAGGGCCAAGTCTAAGGATGTGATCTCTTGCTTTGAGAACCGTCTAGCCCGCGTAGAGGAGAACGTAGGAGGCTTAGGGGCCAATGTGGACGACCTTACCCAACGGGTGGAAGGCCTTGAGGCATAGGACGCCGAGCTCCACACCGCCATGAAGGCCATGATGGTGAAGCTAGAAGAGGCCATGCGAGCAGAGTTGGGACAAGTTCGCGACCTTCTCATGGGAGAGCTCTCCAAGGTACGTGCTTCTCTTCAAGAAGAGCTAGACCACACCCGTGCCCAAGTCGAGGCACTACAAGGCGATGTGGCTTTGTGTAAGCATGCTATGGTTACCGGGCCAAGCACCTCTTATGAGTCTAAGAAGGTTGAGGTGCCCAAACCAAAGACCTTCTCAGGAACCCGCAACGCTAAGGAAGTCGACAACTTCCTATATGGCTTGGAGCAGTACCTTGGGGCCGTTGGCATTATGGACGAGGCCTCCAAGATCCAAACTGCTACTTTGTACCTCACCGACACCGCTATGCTATGGTGGAGGAGAAGGCATCAAGACATTGAGAAAGGTACGTGTACTATCTCTACTCTCGATGATTTCATAAAGGAGCTTAAGAAACAATTCTACCCCGAGAATGCCGAGGAAGAAGCTCGAGGCCGCTTGCGAAGGCTAAAGCACTCAGGGAGCATCCGAGATTATATCAAGGAGTTTACCAATCTAGTGCTTGAGATCCCTGACATGTCCGATAAAGACTCCCTTTTCAACTTCATGGATGGACTCCAACAGTGGGCCAAAACCGAGCTAAGGCGTAGAGGAGTGCAAACCCTTGCTGACGCCATAGCTGTAGCCGAGAGTCTTGTTGACTATTCAAGCCACAAGGAGTCGACCACCAAGACGAAGGACAAGAAGGGTGGTCATGCTAAAGGTGGGGGAGACAAGGGCCATCGCAAGGAGAGCCACCAAGAGGAAAGCTCGCCCAAGCACAAAGATTCATCCTCTTGGAAGAACAAAGACAAAGGCAAAGCCAAGGACACTCGAGGCACGAGGCGTCCGCCATCCAATAAATGCTTCATTTGTGATGGCGACCATTGGGTCCGAGAGTGCCCACAAAGACAAGCGCTTAACTCGCTACTAGCCAAGCATCGAGAGGGAAGCGACACCGACAAGGATGAAGAGGGTGTCCAGATGGGTTCCCTACAACTTATCAACGTCCTTCAATCCGCCCCAAAGACGGAAGCTAAAGGCTTGCTTTACGTGGACGTGACTATCAATGGGAAGGTGACTAGGGCCATGCTAGACACATGTGCGTCCCACAACTTTGTTTCCATTGAAGAGGCCAAAAGGTTAGGGCTCAAGGCATCAGGAGAGGGAGGTTCTATCAAAGCAGTTAACTCTGCCGCTCGACCCATCCATGGCATAGCTCGTGGAATCAAGACCAATGTGGGGGCTTGGTCGGGTCACATCGATTACTCAGTCGTGCCCATGGACGACTTCAAGGTTGTTCTAGGACTTGAATTCCTAGACCGAGTCAAGGCCTTCCCCGTACCATTTGCCAACTTCATGTGCATCATGGATGGCAACCGAGCTTGTGTGGTCCCAACGACTAGGGCAACCAAACAAGATGCCAAGGTGCTCTCAGCACTCCAGTTCAAGAAGGGCATCAAAAGGAACGAGGAAAGCTACCTAGCAATCCTTCGAGAGTACAATGACGAGGAACTCTTGCCCGACAAAGATCTACCGAGGGAGGTAGCCCAAGTGCTCGAAGAATTCAAGGACGTTGCACCCCCAGAACTACCCAAGAGGCTACCGCCAAGGAGAGAAGTGGACCATGCTATCGAGTTGGACCCAGGGACAAAGCCACTAGCCATGAGTGCTTATCGCATGGCACCCCCTGAGTTGGAAGAGCTAAGGAAGGAACTCAAGGGACTACTTGATGCAGGCTTCATCCGACCATCCAAGGCGCCATATGGGGCACCCGTTCTTTTCCAAAAGAAGAAGGATGGTTCTCTCAGAATGTGCATTGACTACCGAGCGCTCAACAAAGTCACCATTAAGAACAAGTATCATATTCCTTTGATCTCAGACCTGTTCGATCAGCTTGGGCATGCACATTACTTCACCAAGCTCGATCTTCGCTCGGGGTACTACCAGGTGCGCATAGCGGAAGGTGATGAGCCGAAGACCACGTGCGTCACCAGGTATGGCTCTTACGAGTTCCTAGTCATGCCCTTTGGTTTGACGAATGCCCCAGCCACATTTTGCACCTTGATGAACAAACTGTTCCATCCCTATCTCGATCGTTTCGTGGTGGTCTACCTCGATGACATAGTGGTGTACAACAACACCTTAGAGGAACATGTGGAGCATCTAAGGGTGGTGCTCAAGGTTCTCAGGGAGAACCAATTATACATTAAGAAGGAGAAGTGCTCATTTGCCAAGCCCGAGGTAATGTTCTTGGGGCATAAGATCAGGGATGGGCAACTCATGATGGAGGATGGCAAGGTGCGTGCCATCCAAGAGTGGGATCCACCCACTAAGGTGCACGAGCTAAGGTCTTTCCTTGGGTTGGTGAACTACTATCGTCGCTTCATAAAAGGCTACTCCGCAAGAGCTACACCACTCACCGAGCTACTAAAGAAGAACAAGTCGTGGGTGTGGACACCTAAGTGCCAAGAGGCCTTTGAAGACTTGAAGAAGGCCGTAAGCGAGGAGCCAGTACTTAGCTTACCCGACCACACAAAGCTTTATGAAGTACATACCGATGCTTCGGACTTCGCTATTGGAGAAGTACTCATGCAAGAGGGGCATCTGATTGCTTACGAGAGTCGGAAGCTCAACGACACAGAAAGGCGCTACACAGTTCAAGAAAAGGAGATGACAGCCATCATCCATTGCTTGAGAGTGTGGCGACACTACCTTCTTGGGTCAAAGTTCCTGATTCTAACCGACAACATCGCTACAAGCTACTTCCAGACCCAGAAGAAGCTAAGTCCAAAGCAAGCCCGGTGGCAGGACTTTTTAGCCGAGTTCGATTATGTGATGCAATACAAGCCGGGCAAGGCAAATGTGTTCGCGGATGCATTAAGTCGCAAGGCGGAGCTTGCATCTTTAAGTCAAGTCACCAGCCCAATCCTCGAGAGGATCAAGGAAGGTCTCCAACACGAGCCTCTTGCCCAAAGCATTATAGCATTGGTGAACGAAGGCAAGACCCGATGATTTTGGATGAGTGATGGCCTACTTTACACCAGGGGCAACAGGCTCTACGTGCCCAAGTGGGGCAACTTGCGCAAGGAACTCATCAAGGAGTGTCATGATTCCTTATGGGCAGGGCACCCAGGTATGCGACGTACCTTAGCACTCCTTCAGTCCACCTACTATTGGCCTCACATGCAGGATGCCATCGAGGAGTATGTGAGGACTTGTCTAGTGTGCCAGCAAGACAAGGTGGTTCAGCACCAACCAGGTGGACTCCTAGACCCTTTGCCCATACCAGAGAGGCCTTGGGAGAGTGTCTCGATGGACTTCATTACTTGCCTACCCAAGTCCGAGGGGTTTGGAAGTATCATGGTCGTGGTGGATCGCTTCAGCAAATATGCAACTTTCATTGCCGCCCCAGCCGATTGCACCGCCGAGGAAGCAGCCAAGCTTTTCCTACGCAATGTAGTCAAGCTTTGGGGCGTCCCGACAAGCATTGTGAGTGATCGAGACCCTCGATTCACAGGAAGATTCTGGACGGAGCTATTCAAGATGTTTGGGTCTGATCTAAACTTCTCCACCAGCTTCCACCCTCAGAGTGATGGGAAAACCGAGAGGGTCAATGCTTTATTAGAGTTATACTTGAGGCATTATGTGAGTGCCAACCAAAGGGATTGGGCCAAACTCCTAGATGTGGCACAATTCTCCTACAACTTGCAAAAGAGTGAGGCCACTCACCAAAGTCCCTTTGAAGTTGTCTTAGGACAACAACCATCCACTCCGCTCTCCCTTGCCACGCGCTATGAAGGGAAGAGCCCTGCTGCCTTTAAGTTTGCCAAGTCTTGGCATGAACAAAACGAGTTAGCCCGAGCCGCACTTCACAAGGCTAGCAAGAGAATGAGGAAGTGGGCTGTCTCCAAGCGAAGGCATTTGGAGTTCAAAGAAGGTGATCTTGTCATGCTCAAGCTCTTGCCCCAACAGTTCAAGGTCTTTCGAAAGGTGCACAAGGGACTTGTTCACAGGTACGAGGGACCTTTCCAAGTAATCAAGCGAGTGGGCAAGGTGTCCTACAAGCTCCAACTGCCTCCGAGGCTCAAGATTCATCCAGTCTTCCATGTAAGTTTGTTGAAGCCCTATCATGAGGACATGGAAGACCCAACACGAGGGGTGTCCAACCGAGCACCCACAGCCGTGGTCACTTCCTTCGATAAGGAAGTGGAAGAGGTACTAGCCGATCGAGTTGTTCGAAGGAGGGGCGTTCCAAGCTACAAGGAGTATTTCATCAAGTGGAAGGGACTGCCCATTGCCGAAGCAAGTTGGGAGACCGAAGAAGCTCTTTGGCAATTCAAAGACCAACTCGATCAGTTCAACCAAGGCGCGACGAGGGCGTCGCGAGCTTAGGTGGGGGAGGATGTCACGACCCACCTGTTTTCTCCCACAAGTCCAAGCCGAGGTTCAAGACCCTCCTTGGGCCATTTTGACGCCAACTAGCACCAAGGAGGACTCTAGAAGCATCAAGGACGGCCAACACTCCTCTTGAAGGGTCCATAGCGTTCTAGAAAGATCCGGGACGTTCTCTCCAAGTCTAGACACACCCGGGAGAACCTAGAAGGCTCGGGAAAGCTCGGGACAACTCTGGAAGACCCTGGAACTCTCTAGAACATGATGGATAGTTGTAGATATCTATAGACATGTATAGATATGTATAGAATACTCTAGAAAGATGTGGATGTATGCTAGATATTTTAGGAGGCACAATCGTGACCGTTGGATCAAATCGATCCTAGCCGTCCATTAGGGAGGTGGGAGCCTATAAATAGGGCCACCCCCTCATTTTGTACTCACTCAGAAAACCAAGCATTGTAAGCATTCAAGCTCTCTTGTAAGCTTCCTTTCTTAAGCTAATACAAGTTTCCTTACTTGTAAATCTCCTAGCCTTCTCTTGTGTTTGTTTAAGCCAAGTGTTGCGAGGGACTTCAAGGCTTGTTAGCATTGTCGAGAGTTGCTAACGCCGCACGGATCGGGTTTGAGAGAATACGTCCGTAACAATAGGCACAATTGCTTAGTGAAGATGCTCTTAAACAAAACATTAATGCTTTTGTAAACCTTTTGAAAACCATAAAGCATTTTGCTTTCAAATCATGCTTAACTACCCAAGCATTTTCACATTTAGTTCCTCAACAAATCATGCATAACATCTATATGCATCAAACCGAATTAAAATCTCATTTAACACATATATTATCATATATTGATAATTATAGTGACCCAGATAGACTTACCTCCATCCATGGATAACAATACCTCTATCCATACATGGTTGGATACACGAATTCTCTTGATGGCACTACCCCCATCAAATCTCATGGCGGTACTACCTCCAACATAACTCACTTCGGACGGGAACAGAACTGCCCCATATCACTTCATAATAGCACTACCTTTATTGTGTAACCAAAGAATTTTACACGATCGATTTTTACATTTTATAATACACTTTAATTTTATGGCTAGTTAACTATATCCGAAACTTTCTCATACGTCACAAAGCCAATATATGTCATTTCCAAATATATTTACTTAATGTTATTCCATATGCATTTATCAAACTATTTTCCAAAACTCATTACCCAAGGTACACATTCCATTTAGGAACAATTTTTCAATGCTTTCAAGCATTCATATACATGATAAATCATTGCATATCATTTAAAAGATGCATAAAATAGTAAATAAATCAATCCATGCTTTTAAACCAAAACATGAAAACCAAGTCTCATATCAAACTGATATAAAAAACGAAATAGCGAACACTTACGCTTGAGTTTAGTTAAGCTTTTTAGGCTATAACTAAACCCCCATGATCCATCGATCGGACCTTTAAGAGCTCAAATCGCTTAAACACTCACCAATACGCCTCACTTAGCTCGTTGATGCGAAATGAACCTCTGGTAAGCAACGTGCGCAACTAGGCAACCTTGCCTTGATCGTCTCATATTTTAACCACATAAAATCAGAGAGAAAATGCATCATTATGCATTCAATTCATTTTTAAACAATGGTCCATTGTATCCTTAACATAAACCTCCCAAAAACTAGTCGATATTACCGAAAACAACATCAATCTTTATTCTATCAACTCTCAACTTCAAACCAGTGATTCTAACATTCAATCCACATCAAAACATATCCACAAAAATTTTCTAAGCATCCTTATATCTCCAGCAATTCAAAAACACATAGAACAGCCCCAAAAACCAATAAAATCCCACCTAAAAATTAGCCAATCAAATAGTTTTGGAATTTATTTTCATTTTCTCATTTCACACTATGATTACCCTGTCAAAACATGAAATTAGTCGATTAAAATCTACAGGTTTCATCAACTTAAACAAATCTTTAAGCAAAACATCAAAATCACCATTTATTTCACAAATCTTGAAATCCATTGCAAAACCATGTTAAAATCAATCTAACAACAACCAACTATTTGAGAATATCAATAAATAATCTTAGTTTTAAGAAAGAAAAAGAAATTCACCTTGGAAGAATCTTCCACCAAAATTGACGTAAAATTTTTCTTGAAATCCAACTTGTGATATTGTTGAAACCCTTGAGAAAATCTCGTGGGATTTTATTAATAAAAAAATAAATCAAATGATGGATTCTCCATTAAAAATCAGCAAAGAATTTTAAAGAATCTTATTTGGAAGTTGAAATGGAAAGTGAGGGAAAATAAGGAGAGAAAATGAGGAAAAATCAAAATAATAGGAAAACAATTTAGAAATCAACTAACCGCTAATTTTTACTCAATTAAAGTGGTTATTTTTTGATTAAAAGATTTAGAAAATATATCTAGTTAAGAATTTTTAGTATTGCCCCATTTACAAAATAGTCAGTAAAAATAATTTTACAATCTTTATTATTTGGTCACTAAAACCCAATGTCACTTAAAACCAATTAATTAACCTCCAATTAAAATTACCAACCCTTGATAATAATTATAACTTTTTTTAAAACCCATAACTCATTAAAATCCCCGTCATTTATAATTTTGAAACATTAAATCCCCAAAACTACTTGATCTTGCTAATTTAATTTGAATCGAACTCGATCGAACCTCTAAACATCTAACCCTATTTTTGGGGGTTACATTTATAGTATAAAGTTGGTGTTTATTTTTAATGAATATAATATTGTTTTTATTAATAAATCATCAAAATAAATTTGCATGTACCAACAACTAGTTGGTTTAGTGAGAAGATACGTTAAATTCATTAAGTAAAATCAGATGTTTGAATTTTGATATCGTAGATAGAGCAATTTGGGTTGAGAGGGCCAAACTCATAATAGACCTCTACAATTTTTTATTTGAATTAATCGATTAATGAGTCAAATACGACGGTTTTAAAAAATTGTCATGTACTTGATGAAATTATAAGTGTATCGAACAAGTTAAAAAAATGTCACAAGTTCAAGTGTATCGAACAAAAACACATAATATATATATATATATATATATATATATATTCATTTTAAATTCGAGTTCAATTTTTTATTTTACGATACTTAAATTACGGATAATTCTTGCTGAAATTTTAAAATTAGAACCAATTGTATTTAATCCTATTCAAATACATAACCTTCAAAAAGGTGTTAAATTAAAACTCAACCAACTCTTTTTTTTCTTTTAAAATTATGAAACCGTGTTCATATTTTTTTTTACTACTATTATACCTAAAACGAGAAATTCTTCTGAAAACTTCGATATTTAAATTGATACACAAAACATTTGCAATTGTTTTTTTGTCTTCATTTTAGGAACAAACTAGGATTGTTACAAACAAAATAGTACACATGAGTTGTATGTACATGTAATAATTTAGTAAGCTCCAACTGGAATTAAGTTGGCTTTTGTACCGGTTGTTACATTTGCCATTTCCAACATATTACAAAACATCAGCTGGATCTCTTGTTTATTTGTTATGCATATGGAAACCCATTTGATTCACAAAATTAATTACTATTTCTTGTTTTGGATAACATCTTTTATATGCCAACTTATGCTGCCCATGTCCCTAAACCAACCATGTGAACCACTTCTAGAATGTCGGCTGATGAACTCATATGGATCATTCCCTTGTTGAATAACACATACTTATGGGTAGGGATTTTTTTTTAACATACTTCTCCCTGTCCATAAATAGGATAACGTTTAAACATATTTAATCTCATATTTTTCTGTGTATATTGTATCAATGATAGTGCCAATTAAATTATACTCAATCGGCATTTTAAATTATTTTATGTGATAGAAGTGTAAACTATTATTTTGACTATCAACATTAATAATATGTGTGTTAGCTTGGTGCTAGTATTTGTAATTATACAAAGTGGCATATTTAAGTAATTACAGTAATTGGTAAATTATATTGAATTGATTGTAATCAGGGGTGTTTATCGAGCGAGTTGAATAGTGTTTGATTCGTGCTCGTTAAAAATATCGTTGCTCGTTAAGCTCGCCAAAATTCTTAGCTTGTTTTTTTTAAATATAGGTAAAATTTAGTGATACTATTAGAGCTTAATATAAATATACAAATTTAGAAAGAAAGAAAAAATATGAGGATTGAAGACACAAATAAGCGAGCATGTCATGACCAAGTTAGAGATGAAGTTGATATTCGAATGTGAGACTCTTCTTAGTTTCTCAACAAACTTCATGAACAACAAAGGAGACAATACCTTAGGGATTTCAGGGTTTTAACTTTTAATCGTATTTTTTTATAGGTGAACTGAAGACTTTTTCATTTCTCTAATGTTATACATAAAGTAATAATAAAAGAAAAACAAAATGTTTTAATGAAAAAGGAAAAATTAATTATAATAATTTAGTTTCTTATTAATACAAATTAACTTTTTGAATTCTCGGGAAATACAAACGTTTCAAAATTTTGAAACCAAATATTTTATGGGTAAATTACCTACCAAGTCATTGAATTTTTCTAGAGTTTTCAACTAGCATTTAAATTTCTTAGAATATTTTTTTTAAGGTCGCCACCAATATACCATTAATTTTTTACAAAAATAATGAGTTGCTCGTGAACTTATCAAGTTGAGTTGGGTCTTGCTCGGCTCGTTAAGATCTTAAGTCAAACTCAAATTTGAGTCTAGCATTAACTGAATTTTGACCGAAATAAATTGAAGCTATTTACGAGTCGTTGAAGTCAATTAGCACCCTAAATGTAATCGGAACATTTAACTACACTCTTCAATTTATGCGGGTTGAGAATTAAGGGAACCATAATGACTTGCAAACCATTCTCTATTCAATTTTAATTATGATTCACATTAAATTGTGTGCTAGTATTATTATATTTTTACCAATTACACGTTTTCAGTGGATAATATTTTATTGTAATTACAAGAATGTGTAATTCTTGTTTTAGTAATTACCCTTTCTTATAATTTTAAATGATAATAAATTTGAATAGTTAGAAAATACTAACATGTCATCTTGTCAATTGACAAGAAAGAAAGAAAATCAAAATTCAACTTGGACTAAAATGATGATGTTTTTATCATAATATCACGACTAAAAATAATTTCCTAAATTAATATGTTGTGTTATCACGATTAAAAATGTTTTTAATTAAATCTTTTAAATTTTAAAAGTTCTTATTAAACTTAGAAAAATAATGTATGCCTCTAAATTTATAAATACATAGGTAGGTCTAGAGACAAGCATATAATTTTATGTTAAAAGATGAATTTATAAAATTTTAGTTGAAATAAATTTATAAATTTTGAAGATGGATAAAAATAAATTCTCAATAAAAATATATAAAAATTTTAATCTTTTAAATTATAAATAAATTTAAAATTTTCCGTGGACGACCAACCACTCCAAATCCCTCTGTTCATCCTTGATATGTCAATTTTTTTTATTCATCTGCTGGAGTTGTACGTTAGTCGTTTTAACGCTGCGAGAAAGGTGGGGCCTATGAGCTTTTAATATACACTATAGTACACACTGTTTCCTTTTTCTTTCACTTTCTTCGCACCAATCCCTAGAAGCATCTTTACTTTTGATTTTTGTGCCCAATGTAATACATATTTTATTTTTTTCAATTTTGAAACAAATTTTATTAAAATAAAAGAAGGCTTATATATCATATCAGTACCTAAAGTATACCAACTTTTTCATTTTGGTACCTAAAGTATTTTTTGGTCAAAATAAGTACCTAAAGTATACTTTTTGGTTAAATTAGGTACCTAAAATATATTTTTTGGTCAAAATAGGTACATAAAGTATTTTTTCTTCAGAGTAAGTACCTAAAGCATATATTTTGGTCAAAATAAGTACCTAAAGTATATTTTTTCGTTAAAATAGGCACATAATGTATTTTTTAATTAGGGTACTTATTCTATACACAAGGGCTTGTGGAAACTTTTTTTACATAAGCGCCTTAGTTTTAGGGGTTAGAGATTTTGTTTAGGGTTTAAAGTTTAGGGGTTAAGTTTAATAGTTTTAAATTTAGGGGTTGTTGATAGAATTTTGAATTTAGGGTTTATAGGTTAAAATCTAAATCCTTACTCATATTACCCTAAAACTTAAACCCTAAATTTTAACCATAAACCATAAATTCTAAACCCCTACACTAAAACCCCTAAACTCCAAATTCTAAACCCTATAATTGAGGAGCTTGTGGAAATAAAAAGTTTCCACCGTAAGTGTATAAGATAATAATCCTTTTAATTAATATCACATGACAATTTTTAGGAACCTATATAAAAAATATGTATACTTTAAGTACCTATTTTGACCTAAAAAATACTTTAGATACCTATTTTGACCAAAAAAGTATACATTAGATATTTACTTTGACGAAAAAATACTTTAGGTACCTATTTTGACTAAAAATTATACTTTAGGTACTTAGTTTAACCAAAAAGTATACTTTAGGTACTTATTTTGACCAAAAAATACTTTAAGTACCAAAATAAAAAAGTTGGTATACTTTAGGTACTAATATGATATATAAGCCATAAAAGAAAGTACAATTTTAACAATGTAAGAGAAAATTTTAGGGACTATATGTCCACCAAAAACTCAAATACAAAAGGACAATTCTAGTATGCGGCCGCCTAATATACGGCTAAGAAACAGCGTTACCGGAAACATTATAAGATAAATAATGTATCTGGTAAAGCGCTATCGGATATGTTGATATGAGATAATGTATCCGGTAAAAAACATGAAAAAAAATTAAAAAAATGGTAACCGGCAAATTTAAGTTATCGGTCAAAGATAACAAAATCGGTAAAATTACCTATTTTGTTGATCCGAATATCAATATATTCGGTAGCGCTTTACCTATTTTATTAAAGTTTAAGCTGATGGAGCCTTCGAAAGTATCTATACTTTTTTAAAAGTATCCATACTTTTTTAAAAAAGATAACAAAATCGGTAAAATTACCTATTTTGTTGATCCGAATATCAATATATTCGGTAGCGCTTTACCTATTTTGTTATTAAAGTTTAAGTTGATAGGGCTTTCGAAAGTATCTATACTTTTTTTAAAAGTATCCATACTTTTTTAAAAAAATATAGTATAACAAAATAGGTAAAATTTTACTTATTTTGTTGATAAGAGTATCAACATATTCGGTAGTATTAAAGTATCGATACTTTTTGTTGATACTTTTTTAAAAGTATCGATACTTTTAAGCCACATTGCAACCGGTTACATTGCTTTTTAAAAAAGTATTGATACTTTACTTTCGAAGTATCAACAAAATAGGTAATTTTACTTGATATGTTGATACTCTTATCAACAAAATAGGTAATTTTACCGAATATGTTGATACTCTTATCAACAAAATAGGTAATTTTACCGAATATGTTGATACTCTTATCAACAAAATAGGTAATTTTACCGAATATGTTATGTTTACCGGTCACCTTTCTAATCGGTTACGCCGTATATTAGCCGTATATTAACCGCCTTACCGCAGAACTACCCAATACAAAATAAAATAAAAAGAAAATCTAATTGTTGAAGTATTTTTTGAATCTGACATCTATCATCCAAAGTAACCTAGTAAACGTTAATAGTACTCTTTTATCTTTTTTCAATTAGACGTTTTAGAGATGATGAAGGAGTGGCGAACGAACTAAAGCAAAACTTACAGGCTACTTCGCAAAATAAATTTGAATACATCGGCAAACAACCATAAAAGGAAATCTAACCATTGTAAGATCACCGACAATCACAAATTAGATACGAGCAATGTAAGAATTTCTACATGATCGTAAATCTATCGTAAAAGTAGACAAACAATGTGCCACAAGGCAGAGGAAAAATATTTAAACCATAAAATTTAAATTCTAAATCATAAATTTTAAATCTTAAGTTCTAAACCATACAACATAAACTCTAATTCCTCAATTATAAATTTGATAAACTTATATAAACTTTATCTTAAACAATATTGTGTATTAAAAAATTTTCTCTAATTTTAAGGTAAAAATAAATTGAAAAAATGAATTTCATACTTAAATATGTTTCATTGGAAAAATAATTGATTTGAAGTTTAAAAAAATTAGCATATAATTTAATACGATGTTTATAATATTCAGACCTATCTCATCTTATAAATTAGGAGATATTAAGCGCTTAAATATATTTGATTTTATATCTTTTTGCATATTGTATCAATGATATGTCAATTTTTTTAGATAAAAATAATATGTCAATTGAATTAAACTTAACCGACTAAAACTAATATTATTATTATTATTATTATTATTATTATTATTATTATTATTATTATTATTATTATTATTATTATTATAACACATAACCTTTTAACTCAATCGCACTTTAACAATGTACATAACGAAAATCATAATTCGCTATGCACATTTACTTTTTTTTTCAAAGTTAAAAAATATATATATTAAAAATTCAAATTCTATACATTTGAATTTTAAGTTTGCCTTTGGTTCACTTATCCTTAAAAAAGTGAAATTCAAAAGTTTAAGAGATATTGAACGCTTAAATATAGTTTAAAATTCGTTTTTTGATTAAACACGAATTTATTTTACATATGTTAAAATGAGATATTTTTTTTACATAATCTTTAATAAAATTATTTTTCTAAATAATTTCCAAAAAAAAATATTCATTTAATTCTCCAGCATAAAATTGAATCAAAATTTCTAGGGTTAACTATACCATTGACCACCGAACTAATTGAAGATTCCTATTTTGACCACCGAACTAACGAACTCGTCAATCAGACCACCGAGACGGAACTACCACGTGGCAATTAACGGAAAAATTTTAAAATTACACATTTGGTCCATGTTATTTACACATTCTTTCAATTTAGTCTTAATTTTAAATTAATAAAATAATAAATTATTTAATTAGGCGGTGACACATGTCAACACCTTATTGGAGGACTTTAATTATTTATATTTAATTTTATTAATTTATTTTCCTCCTCCAATCAAGGTGAAATTGAACCTGGGTGGTGTAAGTGCAAAGGCACAAATTTCACATATATAACCCTAAATCTTAAACCCTAAACATTTCAAATTAATTTCACATATATAAACCCTAAATACTAACCCTAACCTAAATATTTCAAATTAATTCACGCTAAATATTTCAAATTAATTTCACATATATAACCCCAAACCTTAAACCCTAAGTATTTCAAATTAATTTTACACTAAACATTTAAATTTATTTCACATATATAAACCCTAAACTCAAACCCTAACCCTAAATATTTCAAATTAATTTCACGCTAAATATTTCAAATTAATTTCACATATACAATCCTTAAACCATAAACATTTCAAATTAATTCCACACTAAATATTTCAAATTAATTTTACACTAAACATTTAAATTTATTTCACATATATAAACCCTAAACTCAAACCCTAACCCTAAATATTTCAAATTAATTTCACGCTAAATATTTCAAATTAATTTCACATATACAATCCTTAAACCATAAACATTTCAAATTAATTCCACACTAAATATTTCAAATTAGGGTTTGGAGTTTAGGGTTTAGGTTTAGGGTTTATATATGTGAAATTAATTTGAAATGTTTTGTGTAAAATTAATTTGAAATATTTAGGGTTTAAGGTTTAGGGTTATAAATGCGAAATTAGTGTTTAGGGTTTGAGCTTTTGGCTTATAAATGTAGAAATCAATAAGAGATATATATTAAATTTGGTGATTTAAAGCACAAAGTTGTGCTTGGTGCAGTGGCTAAGCCACTGCCTTTGCACCTACACTGCCGAGGTTTAATTCCCCTTGATAGCATGTATGCTTGAATTTATTTTCCTCCTCCAATTAAAGTCCTCCAATAAGGTATTGACACGTGTCACCACCTAATTAAATAATTTATTATTTTATTAATTTAAAATTAAGACTAAATTGAAAGAATGTGTAAATAACAAGGACCAAATGTGTACTTTTAAAATTTTCCTGTTAACTGCCACGTGGCAGTTCCGTCACTCCACCGTTAGATTTTTAACGGCGGTAGTCAAAATAGGTTGATTTTATAAGTTCGGTGGTCTGATTGACAAGTTCGTTAGTTCGGTGGTCAAAATAGGAATCCTCAATTAGTTCGATGGTCAATGTTATAGTTAACCCAAATTTCTATTTACTTGACTTTTATTGGCCTATTCGGCTTCAGCCGACCCATAAGCCAGCCAGCCAACTAATCTCCGTATTCTATTTGCTTTCTCTCTCGTCTTCTCATCCGATTTTATTGTTCGCCTTGTTCCTACACTTTTGGCAAGAATTTCATCTTCGCCGCCTAATCGTCAAATATTTTCTTACATAAATAATCTCAAATTCCAACTTAAAATAAACCCCAATTTTTTCCATTGATTTCGTTATAATATTCTTTAGCTTTATGTCACTGCTACGGGTGTTTATTGAGCGATTCGATCATGAGTTAAGTAGTATTCAACTCGTGCTCATTAAAAAATCTTGTTACTCGTTAAACTTGATAAAATTTTACTCAACTCGTGCTCGTTTGAAAAATTTCGTTGCTAGTTAAGCTCGCCAAAATTTTTACCTTGTTTTTTTTAAAATATATGTAAAATCTAGTAATACTATTAGAGCTTAATATAAACATAAAAATTCAGGGGGGAAATGAGGAGATAAATAAATGAACATGTCATGATCGAGTTAGGAATGAAGTCAATATTTGAGTGCAAGACTCTTTTTAGTTTCTCAACAATCTTCGATAGACAACAAAAGAGAGAATGCCTTAGTAATTTTTGGATTTTAATTTTTAATCGTGTTTTTTATACAAAAATGAAAACTAAAAACTTTTCTCATTTTCTACGTGTATACATAATGTAATAATAAAAAAAGGAAGACTTTTAATAAAAAAAGAAAAAAACTCATTATTATAATTTATTTTTTAATAATACAAATTAATTTTTTTAATTCTCGAGAATACAAAACATTTTGAAAATTTGAAACTAAAATTTCATGGGTAAATTATCTAGCAATTCACTGAACTTTTCTAGAATTTTTTACTAGTATTTAAACTTCTTGAAACAAAATTTTTTAAGGTGGCCACCAAAAAATCATAATATTATTTAGAAAAAAATAATGAGCTGCTAAAAAATTTATCGAGTCGAGTTGGTCCTTGCTCAACTCAATAAGCACCCTTAGTCAATCGAGTTTTGACCGAGTCGAGCTCGAGTTGTTTGCGAGCTGCTCAACTCAATAAGCACCCTTAGTCACCACCTTTTTTAAATAGTCTAAATATGATTACATGATAGTGTGATTTAAACCTGTGTCTTCTAAGATAAATATTATTCGCTTTTTCACTGAAACACTTGTTGAGTTTTTAGTCACCACCTTTTAAATGGTTTGATTTCTACTATTGTATTAACCAATCAAATATTGATACTAGAAGTGTTCCTAATCGAATTAGATCAGATTTGAAAAACAATTAATATACTATACTACTTAAATCCCTAATCGAATCTAATTTTTAACATTTTAAACATATACTCATCTCGACTCAATTCCATGCTTAGTAGTAGCATAAGTAAGCAATTTGAGCAAGGGACGTATGAGAGTGTCCCACCGGGAAAGGCCAAAATGATTGATATGACTTGACGCCGCAAGTTTAATCTTGCTCAAGTTGAATTGAACACCTGATTTGATTTGCCTAAAGTACTAAACTTTAAACCACAATTTTATGTTTTATTCTTCTTTTGATTATTTTCCCTACTTCTAATATTACCTTTTTTATATATTTTTTGAAAATTATATTGTCATGCCATGCAGTGGTATCAAATTTGAATACTTGTAGAAGATTAAAATATATAAGTATATTTTTTATTTAACCACTAATATTTAATTGATTAATTGATTAATTTTAATCGAATATTGTAAAAATTTATTATGAGGGCGGTCCTTTAATTTAATTTGCTTCTTTTTATCAACATTATATGAATTTATTGAAAACAAATTCATACAACTACCTTCAAGAGCCTCGTTAAAAACCTCATTAGCCTAAAATAGAGGAAAAGAATATAAGGCAAAAATAGTGTCCAAACAACAACCAGAAATTAAAACACCAAACAACAATCCAATACATATTTGAAACAAGACCGTAAGGCGCATAGCTATAATATCACTTGAAAGCATGACGGTCTATCCACTCCACTCTTTGTCAACGCATCTGCGATAGTATTAACCTCACGATAGACATTAGAGAATCAGACACATGCCAAAGTTGCAATGCACGCATCAATTTCCTTAAAGCAGTCTCATAATCTCCAAGGACAATGATTAACGTGATTCACCCAAGACATCACAATCACCTAGTTTAACTCAATCAGCACAAAAAAATCCCGACCCCAATTCGACTTGGAAAGCAAGGCCAAAGCAAAACAAATAGTGCACAACTTCGCCTCGTCGGAGTCCATGACTCTAACGGACAGAAAAACAATGTCAGAATTTGATCCTCCGAATTACATAAAACACCACCACAGCCCGCTTTCTCCGGCTTTTTCCTCGTCGAGCCATCGACATTAAATTTAAGAGTCCCCACACTAACTCAATTTACTTCATTTACAAGGTCAAGATTTGAACCTCAAATCTTGCTTAAAGGACATAGTGTCTCATCCTACTAAGCAATTGGTTGTTGATATATTTGGTGTCGTTTTCACAAACAGGTGATATGCATTTAAGCTGGAATGGGGAAGTTAAAAAGGTGGGAGCTCCTTCGGCAGTGAGCAGATAGATGGGAATCGGAGCATTAAAGCACAGCGACCGGTGTCTCGTGGGGTTGACTGTTGTGGGGGACAAACGAATGGCACAACTCGGATTTGAATGGGTTTGGTGATATGACTCACCAACTACCATATTTATGATTCCTGACGATGAGACAATACACTGAAATAGAGCCTCATTTCAACACTTTGCTTCACTGTTGCTTTCACGTATCCTTGTTTTTTGGACTCTTGTTTTTGTTGGGATGGGCTCTAAATCAACGCAATCAATATTGTATCCATGAATGTATATTAGTGTTGTGCATAGCGTAGAAATTGGGTGGGAAATAACTAAAAATTGTGAGGATTCGAATTGATGGGATAAAGAATAACTGAAACCTTCACATGTGGGGATGGGAACGGAGAAATTTTATCACTGAAGCTCAAATAGGAATGAAAACGGAGATTGTTATATCCAAATTATGGGGATAATCGAATCGCAAGGATAGCGATATTTTATAAAAAATTTAAAAAGATATAATTAACTCTCATTTACTTGTATACCTACTTATATTATTATCAATATTCTAATTCATCAAGATATTTGTGTTTTTTGTTTAAACCTTATTAAGTTTGGGTAATCTCTCTAGTAATTTACATTGTTTTGTTAATTAATATTATATAATCTATTTATCTCCCTATTTCTGTTGTTCGTGTTACCAAAACTATGTTTCTCTTCAACCCTATGTTTAAGTGTATTGAATATATAAGTTGTAAATAGAAATAGACCATATACATTCTGTTTTAACTTTTTGGGATGAGGATTCTCCGAAACTTGTGGAGATACGATGGGTATAAGAATGGGGACGAAAAAATCACCAAAGCATGTAATGTGGATTATCCAAAGGATGAGTCTACCACGTGCGACGAACATTGATGAACACCACTAACGATGAACACCGATGAACATCATTGAATTAATTAATAAAGATTTGAAATTTTAAGGACCCATCAAATAATTAATAATTACTTTAAAACATTCAATTAAATTATTTTTTATATATATTAAAATTTTATTTTTTTAATAAAGGTAAACTATATATTTAGTACCTCACATATTTCCGTATTTCTATTGAATCCTTATTATTTAAATATTATTTTAATTTGATCATATTCTTTATAAAAAAATAATTTGACCCTTAACCGTCAA
The DNA here is from genome assembly GCA_030270665.1 of Hibiscus trionum. Classification (NCBI taxonomy): domain Eukaryota; kingdom Viridiplantae; phylum Streptophyta; class Magnoliopsida; order Malvales; family Malvaceae; genus Hibiscus; species Hibiscus trionum. The sequence goes on from BSYR01000025.1 coordinate 22,969,239, forward strand.
CCTAAAACCCTAAATTATTAAACCTTAAACCCTTAAACTCTTAAACCTATACCCTAAACCATATACCCTTAAAAATAATTTTATAAAGAATAGGGTTTAATTATTTTTTATGTCTCAACCGTGGATCTGATTTCTGTCAGCAGTTCATCGATGTTTATCTTGTTTTGTTGTTCTTAGAAATGGATCTGATTATTATATTGTTGCCGACATCATTATTTGCTAATTCCGATGTTTAATTAGTAGATTATCAGGGAGTTAATTCTTTAAACACTCCATGATCTGACAAGAAATCGGGTGTTTTTTTTTATGTTCGTAGGATATCGAAAATGGTGAAGATCTGTTGCATTGGTGCTGGTTATGTTGGAGGACCGACAATGGCTGTTATTGCATTGAAATGCCCTGAAATTGAAGTGCTGACAAACATAATAATCCACGGCTGAGACATAAAAAAATAATTAAACCCTAATCTTTATAAAATTATTTTTAAGGGTATATGGTTTAGGGTATATGTTTAAGAGTTTAAGGGTTTAAGGTTTAATAGTTTAGGGTTTTAGGTTGAGGGTTAAGGGTTAAATTATTTTTTTATAAAGAATAGGGTCAAATTGAAATAATATTTAAATAATGAGGGTTCAATAGAAATACAAAAATAAGTGAGGTACTAAATATATAGTTTACCCTTATTAAGAAAATAAAATTATAATATATATAAAAAATAATTTAATTGAAATTTTAAAGTAATTATTAATTATTTGATGGGTCATGGAATTTCAAATCTTTATTAATTAATTTAATGGTGTTCATCGGTGTTCATCGTTAGTGGTGTTCATCAATGTTCGTCGCCCGTTGTAGAATTTTCCTTATCCAAAAGCGTACCCGCAAGTGTTAAAAATAAAATAAGAAATCTAAAATCGTCTCCGCACCCGACCGATTCATATCCCTAGTTGTGCAAAATACCCACGTTGGCCTAACAATTTTAGAATCTCCTCGTTAGAGACGGAGCTAGGATCGAACATTAGGAAGGGCAAAGGTCTATTAATCCTTTAAATTTAAAAATTGGGAGGGGCAAAAGACCTTAATTGACTACTATTTAAAATAAAAAGGACCTCAAATACTATTATACCAAAAAATTAGGAGGAATAACAGTCCCTCTCAAACTATACATACCTCTGTCTCTGCTCCTCGTTCTCGTTTCATTGTTGCAAGCTTATGCTTGTTGGTTAGTTATGTTTTTTTTTATTAAATACGAAGTATTACATTTTCAAAGTAAATATCAGGATGAATTTATATAAGATGAGACAATATGAGTATCATTAATCACTCGGTCAACTAGTGAATTTAAGTTATGTACTTATGTGTAATTAGTCATTTACCAATCATTTGTACCTAAAAAAAATAGGTATTTAACATGGACTGAAATATACCGAAACCTCCTATACATTTTTAAAATTGAGTTAATTACTTTGTTGTTGGTACATGAACTATACCAAATTTTTAGTTTCATTCTTAACGTTTTAAAATTCTCAATTTCATACATATAATTTTTCGCCGTTAAGGCGTTAATGGGTTTATCTACTTTCGTTACGGAAGCTAATTTGACATGTATAGACGAATAAAAAATTAACACGTGGCATATTTAAAAAAAACTCCATTAACTTAAAAGATAATAATGAGATTAGTCCTAATGATTCACTATTTTTCAATTCCACCCTTAAGGTTTAATTTTTTTAAAAAATAAATATTTATTTTAAAAAATTATTAAAAATATTTGGACCAATCAATTATTGACATGTGACAAAATATTTAAAAAAAATCTTCATTTACTCAGGATAATGACAAAATTAATCCTTTAACATTTCATTATTTCAGTTTACCCTTTGTTTACAATAAATTTCATATTTTTTCATGGTGGTCATTTCATCATCTTCACCACCATTTCATCTTCTCGTATTTCTTCAAAACCAGTGGCGAGCATGGTCTAATAAACCCAGAAATATAATATGTTTGGTTTTTTAGGTATACGAGCATAGTCTTTTTTAGGTAATAGGTATCGTATCGATCTTAAATCGACCTTAAATATTTGTGTTTTTGGCATAGTAATATTGTCTTTGTTTACAATATTACAATATTACAACTTTTACAGGCTCAAAGACTATGTTATATAGCGAACATTTTCCCCTTGATTATAGGTAAAAATGTACGGGTTCTATATATTATCGGTTGGACTTAAAAAAGAAGTGCATTAATAGTAGTTTCAATTGGATTTTACTTTTTAATTCGAACAACTAATGGGATCACATTTTAATTATTGGAAGAATGAAGGGACTATGCTCGTAATTAGACCTATGTGTAACAAACATGGAAAGAATTAAGCAGAAGAAATGAAAATTGGCCCAACCAGACAAAGCGGAAACCGAGCCCAAGTATTGGACACACAAAAAATACAAAAGCAGTTGTCTCATCGTACTTGTGATTTTTTATTATATATGAAGAAAACAATCAAAATATTTGTTTGAAGAATTATATGTGGAACATGAATCTGTTGTGTCCGAATGCACTCGTATGGAGGTTGATCTAGCAGCTTCTCGGGGAAGTAATGCTACTGCTCTCGGTCCTTGCGTGAAGGATAGTAGTAATTCATGTACATGGTCTAAACCGCCGACAGGTCGGGTAAAAGTCAATTCAGATGATCAATTCAGATCAGATATTACAAAAATTTATTATGAGAATAACATTTTTAACTCACTTTACTCTAATTTACAATACTAAAATTTAAAATTTTAACCTTATTTAAACAATATGACATTTGTTGAACTAACTGATAATCGATAAATACGCATTACTATTCAATGCATTCATAGTGGGGGAAATTCAAAAGTACAATTTATTGCATTCGTGTGGCGACCATTTTTCAACATTGACGGCAATAAAATAGCTTTACTTGCTTAAATTCTTTGTTTGGCAATTTATTTATTCTCTTTATAAAAGAAACCATTTATTTTGTTTGCTATGAGTGTAATTGTATAATATATTAGGATAAATTATACAATTGGTCACCAAACCATTATATTCTTTTTTCTGCTTTTGTTACCAAACTATTTTCTGAAAATTTGGTCCTTAACTTATGAAGTCTATCAATTAAAGATAAAAAAATCAAATGAAAATAAAAAAAGAAACAAAAAACAAGTAATCCAACACAGAATTTAAGAACCCCAAATCAGATCTAGTCTAAAATTAAAGTATCAAGGGAGAAAGGTTGAAATTATTCGACAAAAATGGAAAGAAAATGAGTTTTACAGAAGAAAAAGAGTAAGGGAAGTTTAAGATTAAAGGCTTTGCTTTGTAGAGACAAAAAAAAAATGGAAGGAGGAAAAATTGAACTGATGGAAAAAAATTTCAATCAAAAATATATAGTTTCTTTCTATCGGTGTCCTTGGTTGAGATGATGGAAAACTAGAAGAAAAATAAGTTCATTTCCTCTTTATTGCTTGGAACAATGAAAAAATGAGAGGAAAAAAAATTAAGCTTTGAAAATTATAATTTATTTTTAATTTTTATAATTTAGTACAACATTTTTAATTTGATTATTTTTTATTCAATTTAGTCCCTAAAATTTTTATTTAATCTAAAATTGACCCATATTTGTTTCTAATTTTTATAATTTAATCTAATATTTTTAATATAGTTTTATTTTGTTCAATTTAATCCCTAATTTTTTATTTAATTCAAAATTAACTTATATGTATTTCTATTTTTTATAATTCAGTCCAATATTTTTAATATGATTTTATTTTTGTCCAGTTTAGTCCATAGAATTTTTATTTAATCTAAAATTAATCTCTATTTATTTCTAATTTTTATAATTTAGTCTAATATTTTTTGAATCTAATCTCGAGAGTTTGTCTGTTAATGTAACACCTAATACATTGTACAAATGAATTCAACTCGAATATTGAATGCTACAAATGGCTCATTTGTGGCCTAAAACAAATTAAAAAAAAAACAAGCATATTTGATTGCATGAAAGTAAACAACCAACATGAACGTAAAAGAGAAACAATTAACTAAAGTCATATGAGAAAATAAACCTTTAAAAACTTTAGAAAATAAATGATTTAACAAAAATGACATTTCGGTAATTCTACAAGATTTGAACCCAAAAAAAAAACATTCAAAACTTAAATTAAAGTTTAGTATAAGTAGAAACATTGTATACCTTTGTTTTGCTAAAAAAGAAGTTTAAATCGAGGTAAATTTAACTGAATCAGGGTTTATGGACTAAAATATAAATAATTCATAAGTTGAATTTTAAGTTAAAAACCCATTTCAGGTTCGTTTTAGACTCGTTAATTCCAATTATACTTAATGGTAAATTCATGTTGGAATTGAATTTGAAATAGAGTGTTAATTTTAAAAAAATAAGTAGTTTATGGGCTATTTTTTTTAAAAAAAAGTGAAATTAAACCTTCCTTTATGAATTAAATATCATCATTGACATATAGACCAAGTCTCAGGTTAATCCGAGCTAAAACAAGTCTTTAATTGCAATTATAAAATTAGTGACTAAAATGTAAAGATTGCTATTATAAGGTAATGGGCTGAATTATAAAATAGAGGTCAATTCCAAATCAAATAAAATTTTAGGGATTAAATTGAACAAAAATAAAATCATAGTATAAATATTAGATAAAATTATAAAAATTAGAAATAAATAGGGTTTAATTTCAGATTAAATAAATATTTTAGGAACTAAAGTGAACAAAAATATTACTATATTAATAATATTAAATTTAATAAAAAAATAAAAAAATAAGGGTAAATTTTAGATTAAATAAAAATTTTAGAGGATAAAATGAACAAAATAAAATCATAACAAAAATATTGGATGGAATCATAAAAATTAATTATAATTATGGTTAAAATAAAATTAAAATTTTTTAAACATAATTTCATAAAAAAATTATTAAAGTGTGATAACTTTCACTTTTCTTTCTTATTTTTCACCTAATTTGGAGAGAATTATTTGTATAGGAGCAAGGAAAACTGCATCCCCTCCTATTTTCTTTCCTTCTAATTTCTCACTCTACCAAGTAACCCTTACATTCATTTTCTTTCCAATTTTCTCTTCCCTCCTTCTTCCCTTCCACTTTTCCTCTCTACCAAGCAAAGCCAAAATGTTTAGCATTGATTTTGTAAAGTGTGGTGAAAAATAGTTTTTAAAAGTATTTTGGGATTATTCTATTTTAGGTTTAAGTGTTTAGTATTGTTGTCATTTGTCAAAAAGTACTTTTGGGAAGACAATGACCATTTTAGATATGATTTTATAAGTTAAAAATATATTTAAATGATATTCAAATTTTTTTAATGTTATGACATACGAAACATTTCAACTTAAATTATGATAAAAATATAAAAAAATGTTTTTAATAATAAGTAATTTTTTAACAATTGTACATGTTTTATGAAATAAAAAAATAAAATTTGTAAACTAATAAATAATGTATTAACCATATAATTGAGTCTTGGTAAAAAAATTATAAGTTTATGAAATTATAAATTAAACACATCATACAATAGTAAAGAGGTTTAAATTGTAATTTGGCTTTCAAAAGTGCTTTTCCAACCGTAAAATTTAGAAATTTCAGTTTTTGTGTTTGAGTTGAACAATTTTCAAATACACTTGCCAGTTTAGAATTGCTTTAACTCCATAAGTGCTTTTGAAAATCAATGCTAAGATTTGGATCATATGAGGATCAAATTGTTAGGATTCTTAAATATTGAGGGTAAAATTTAATTAAATTATAACTAAATTGATAATGTGTATATGTTTTAGGGACTAAAAATATTATTATACCAGATCATGTCACAATCTTAATGATCAAAATTAATGGATGGTGATTAAAGTAGAAAAATATTATCTTAATGATCAATTTTGTAGAAAATATTGTCGGGAGACTAAAATAGAAAAAAATATTTAATAGATTAGGGATCAATGATGCAATTTAAACTTATATATTATTATTTTGACACATTAACCAGACAACTTTATTAATAAATAAAATAAAATAAAATCATAACATAACCTAATAGAGATTTTAGAACATCCAAAAAAACAACAAAAACAAAAAAATAAAATAGTAAAACTGAAAAAAGATAAGCGTTACACCAGTCAGATAGACACTTCCTCTTTGCACCAAAGAAAATCTCCATGGTCCATTGTAGGAAGGGTCCCTATGGAGTTATCGAAACACGAACTAGATGAAATCCCCAAAATTGGCTCTAGATTACATCAGTAAACAACCCAAAAGGGGATCAAGCTCTACGTGCCACCGAAAAACATGAATCAGAAACAAGCGTTGTGAGGGTCACCGTATAACACTACACCAAGTTTGGTATATAGCGGCGTTTTCGCGGCGTTTTAGAGTTAAACGCCGCTAAATTTAAACATATAGCGGCGTTTAAGAAAAACGCCACAAAATGACAAAGTTCACGTTGTTTTTACTAAAACGCCGCTATAGATAGTACATTGGTGGCGTTTTTAATAGAAACGTTGTAATAGGCATCGTGTTGGTGGCGTTTTTTTTCAAACGCACCGCAAAAGGTGTTGAGTTGGTGGCGTTTTCTTTTCAAAAACACCGCAAAAGATAAACTCACTGTTTTAATTTGAGCATTATAACTCATTCTGACTGACCCCTCTCTTACCTCGATCCCTAAATGAACATATCGTAATATCCCTAAATCGTGGGTTTACAAAGCACTAGTAGCCACTTATGCAGCCGTCGTACACTCTCAATGTCATCACCGTCGCTTCAGTTAGTTTTCCGGTGAACCAAGGCCACCACAATGAAGCTCTCGTCCTCTTCTTCCTTTCCAACGGTTCAGTTTCTCAGAAATGAGCCTTCAAATTGTTGAAACGAGACTTGATTCGCGGAGCGTTTTCTCGTCGGATCTTGGACAATCGCCGTTGGATCAATGTTGTTATGAGGTATGCGACTCTCACCGTCGAACGAAGCTTCCCCACCGTTCGGATCTGGTCGAAGTGCTACTATCGGTGAGGTTCTACAGTCTAGGGGACTCGAACCCCTGCCCTTTGGCATGCTAGGGTTTTGTCTTAGCCATCTGAGCTAAGACTATTATTGGTCTTGGTCTACACTAGTTTACTAATACCCTATAATTGGTGGTTACATTGAAATTAATTCAGATCTGACTCCTCACCTACCGTTTGGAATACCATTCATATTTGTATGAGGGAAATATTTACAGAAACCTCTCAAGCTTTCCCCCAACCCCAGTTCCGGCCACCTCTCAGATCTCTATCACCGTCGCGTCGTACCGTGCACTGCCGCCACCGGCATGCTCGTCGTCATGCAGCAAACCCAGGGCCACCAGCCACTCACGGTGTTCCATCGTCGTTTGCTGTAGAAGCGTGTTTGAATGCTTCGTCGAAAACCTAAGCATCGCTCTTCAAATTCTTAAGTTTTCGGCCGCCCTCGACGTCCGTTCAAGACGTGGCCACCAGATCTAGACTCACTGTCGTTGGGTGAGTAAAACCCATATCACCGATCATTAAACGGTGGTCGTCTTAGCCCTCATCGGAGCTACACCACTTCTGACCATCTCTCTTATGTTTTTGTAAAATCCGGTAAGTATTCCGGCTTGTTTCATGTCGTTGGTATATGAGTTAGATTGCTAAGCTAATGAGCTCTCGTTTTCCGGCAGAATCGCGACATTTAGTGTCTTCTGTGACTTTTTCGGCGGTCGTTCGGTGACCAGAACTATTAGGGTAAGTGGACCGATTTGATTTTGGTCTAAGGGTTCGAACCGTTTTGAGTCCAAACCAGCCTGAACTCATCTTGAACCGGCCCAAGCCCATTAACCGATCCATCCCAAGCCCAAACCCGAGTTTAACCCGACCCATCTACCCGAGTCCGACCCGACTCGTCTTCCAGAGTCTGACCCGATCCGTCTGCCCGAGTCTAACTCAACCTGCCTATGTTGACCCGACCCGACCGAGTCAGTCTACCGAGTCAACTCAGTGAGTCAACCCGATCGAGTCAGTCCATCGAGTCAACTCAGTGAGTCAACTCGTTCGAGCCAACTCAGTTGACTGCTGACGTCAGCGTTGACTTTGACCGCTGACGGTTGACGTCAGAGTTGACTTTGACCAAAAAGTCAAAATTTCCGAAAAGTCCTATTTTGTGGTTTTTGACGTCTTGAATCTGATTTTGAAGCCCGTTTTGCAAAATTCTGACAATGAAACCCAATCATGTTTATGTGTTTCATGATTCAGTTTTAAGACAATGCGGTTGAGGACTAAATTTGGGTTTTGATTATTTGAAGGTATTCATGTATCTTCGTACTCGAGATATTGAGGACGTAGAATTCAGGCTTGAGAGTGTTCGAATTTCGAACACTAGGGGTCGACCGATATAGCAAGAATTGGAGGTAATACCTTACTACCTTCTATATGCTTTATGGAATATTCGGGTAATTGGTTAATGCATGAGCAAAGTTATCGACTATCCGATCACCGTTGTTTATTTTCAAATTGTAATGTTATCGGTAAAACAATAATAAACTAGTTAAGACCGATCGATTCGAATATGCAATTGATGACTGGTGAGGAAATCCAAGTTCAATGAATAATTAGTAGGGCAGTCAATCCCAAAAACCCGATTAATTGCGTTAAACGATTCAACAATAAAAGTATTTGGTTATAAATTACAAAAATACCCTCAAGAGATAAGAATGACTAAAATACCCCCGGAAATGAAAGTGATCCCGAGAATTACATTAGATCTGGTAGAATAACCGATTCATCTGAAATCTTTAAAAAAATTTACTTGGAATGTTTCGATAACAAGTCTAGAACTTTCGAGACTGTAAAGTACTTTAGTTTGCTAGATTCTAAATAAATCTCCTAAGATAAATCTACAGAAATTAGCATATGTCTGAATTAATCATTATGGCATAAAAGACTGAGTTGACTGAAATGACAAAAAATGTTAATAAAGCTAGAGTGGTCGGAATGTCTGTAATAACCAAAAAACCGAAATGTCATCGGACACTACTTACCAATTGACCGAAATGTTGAACATACCCTCGAGATCTGGTGCGAATAAATAGTTGGAAGAACCGAAATGGCTCAGAATAATTGAAACACATTCGAACATCGAGGTGACTGAAATACCTCTAAGACATGAAATGAGAAATATCAATAGATCCAAGCAAAGGCTATAACTCTGAAAGTGGTAATACACGACCCTTGTTGGTTGGTCGTTTCGGGAAATTTTGTGATGTTGGAAGAATACCATATAAAGGCATGTTCAAGTTATTTGGTGAAAGTACCTAAGTCAATAGTAAGTGCAACATGTTCTCGTGTGTATTCGATGCTATGGATCGAGTTCAGATGCATTACACATGCTCGATTACTTGGGATATACCATTTGAATACATGTTCGTTTTCTCGTTGGATGTTCAGTGGTTGCTTGACGAAGACGAGTTTTTGTTATACAACGTAGTCAGTTTTGAGAAGTGAGTACTTGCGGTGTTCTGATCCGGTTAAACAATAAACCTTATGAGATGGTTTACGATTAGTTCAAGGGACATGGAAACCTGATAAGTAACCAAAACTTCTGAACCCCGAACGTCACTGCTTTTACCCGATAGTCCAATTACCAAATTACCCTTAAAGTTCGAAATGACCAGAATGCCCTCGTAGGCTTAAATGATTGGATCACTCTCGATACATCTGAAATCTCAATGTTCTCAATGTGTCAACTTCTGAATGTGGGTTTGAGCTGTTAGTACCGAGCTCCCTCGCCTAGGGACCATGTTCTGAAATCAGTCCAAAATTGTCAAACGTTCTATGCTCTCTTTCTGATAATTATCAAGTGTCTCTAAGAAATATATTGAACCAAAAAGTGTGTACCCTATGTCCGTGAATACACTCTGATTTAAACTAAGATTTTCTGCTCTAAATTAAAAGTATGACTCTATTACCCGTAATGAAAGCTCAACTCTAGGCTTTTGTCTTCTGATGCAGAAATATATCTGATATTTGTCTTTTGATACAAAAATAAATCTGATATATGTCTTTTGATATAAAAAATTATCTGATATCTGTTTTCTAATATTACTGTCTTCTGAATATAAACTAAATTTCATCTGAGGTATATTATCTGGGATATAAATGAAGATCTGTAGGCTCAGCGCTAGTAAGCCCTTCTAGACCTAAGCTCCTAAGCCTGATGAGCCTAGGGTAAGTCTTTCTGGACCTAAGACATTCCCTTAGGTAAGCTCATATGCCTGACGGGCCTAGGGTAAGTCTATCTGAACCTAAGGCATTCCCTTAGGTAAGCTCCTACGCTTGACAGGCCTAGGGTAAGTCTTTCTGGAGTTAAGGCATTCCCTTAGGTAGACTCCTATGCCTCAGGCCTAGGGTAAGACCTTCTGTATGCAGTTTAGAGGAATTTCATTTTGGAGTTCGGTTGGAGGGTAGTTAAGTAAATTAATAAAACTTTCTGACCTCTTCTGAAACATACCCTACTAAATTAACGTATCAAAGTTGAAATCTCAATAAAACTACAATTCGCGCTTAATGAACCACTCTGAACTCCTTGATTCAACTTTTGGAACCAGAATCTCTTTCGAATCTTCGGCTTTAGACTCATCTTCTAAGATACAAGTGATCATATAAAGAACAACTCTGTGACCTCCTAATATAATGCTTCACTGAATTATCGAATCGTAATTTGAGCTTACCGTTGCCCAATTCTTCATGACAATGTTAAGTTTCCATTTACCTACTTGTACCTTTAGCATCTCCTGGTAGTTTGTATTACTGAGCTTTTCGAAGCTCACGTTGTTTTTACCATCACATGTTAAAAGACTGACCATGTTGCAGCTATTAACATCGGTATGGGGTTTCTTCGGCTTTGCTTGCGGAGTACGGCCATGTCACGTTTTGTTTCAAGTTTGAAACTTGTATTAACAACTTTTATCACAGTTCTATTTCATTGTCTGAATGTTTTCGGAAATTGTATTTAATTCAAAACTTGATTTACGATTTTAAATGGTTTACCAATTTGTTTATTTGAAATTTTAACGTGGGTCACTCCGGTGACCCTAATGTGACTTCCTAAGATCCGTATTAACACATAGGCGGGTCTAGGGGGTTACAACAACAAATTTCACTGTATCAAACAGCGGGGGAGACTCCAGTTTCACCTTATCTTACTAGTTCGACTTTTTCATTATATTATTCTGATTTTTATTTGAGTTATAGAAAATTTTAAAACTAGTTGGATATTTTGTGTGGAATATTTAATAAACCTTTAGTGTAATTAATTCTTTAATTAGATCTTCTTTACAGTTTTAATCAAAGTTTGATCTGTTTAGTGACTTAGTTTACCTTTTTCTAAGATAATTGTCGGTGGGTATTAAATGATGAATTTTGGTTGAGTAATGGGTATGTTTTTTAATGTTTAAGTTTTCAACAGCATTCTTTTGGTTAGAAAACGAGACAACAAAACACACACTCTTTTGGGACACTTAGGCAAAGATGGTTTGGCTCAAGATTCAAATATTTCTTTTGTTGATTAGATGGACCGAGTCAAAGTGGTTTTACATTATAGTATTGTTGTTTAGATGCATTGTTTACATGTCTTTCATCTCTTTTGTTCTTTTGGATTTATTAATCAGGTCATTCTTCAATTTTTCCTTGATTTTGTAGAGGTGGTTATGCATGATGTTGATCCTAGTCTGAAGACCTTTTTATGTTCATGTTTGAGCCTGTAATGATACATAGTATTTTTTATGATCAAGCTTTAGCCGGTCATAATCATCATTTACATGATGAAATTTGGCTTTAAGAATTAGCATTTAAGACCTTAACTTGTTGTTTTCTTTTTTGTCAAATATGTTTGTGTGGATTTAATGTTAGTTTGAGTTAATTTTGATACTAATCGGCTATGATGACGAGTCTACTTCATGAACTATTGTAGATTGTGTATCCTTAGCGTTGTTCTCATGGTCAAAGCCTCTGCCGGTAAGGCATTCATCTTGTCATCAATGAATAAGGTGTCGATTTGTTTTGAACATTGTTTGACTATTGTATTTGTTGTAATATATCTAGGTAAAATTAGTGGAATTAATCGAGGATCAAGATGTGGTCATCACAAGTAAGTCTTTGAAAACACTTGCATGATATTACTATTTGCTTCGATTTTATCAGGTGGTACTACTATCCTCTTGTTTGATTATTAGAAAATAATGCATTCAAGTTTCTCTTTGAATTTTCAAGTGTTTGGATACTAAGTGTACTTATAATATACCAAGTTTTACTCAAGTGTCGTGGCTGCTATTAGATTGCAACTTTGATGCAATGTATTTAGTGATTGGAACTGTATGATTATGAGCCTAATCTACTAGAGTGCTATATTTGTGAAAAGACACTATACTGATGCAATAATGTTCCTTAACTCATTGTGCTTCTTACTTTATCTTTGCTCTACACAGCTTAAATTTTCTGCTTAGTAGTAATTTAGATTCTATGCAAAGCACTTACATTTTTTCTATGATCATTTGGTTGTATTTTAAATGAAGAGTTAGAAATGAAGTTATTGTGTTCATATTGTTATAGTTAATTTATATATCTATTTAATTTTAACTTCCAGGATTTGACAATTGATGCAACTCAAACAATTGGAGTTGACGTTGGCAAAAGACTCTAAGTAGTTGATACTAAGAAGTACATTAAAACGGAGAGAAATCTGTAAGTAAATAATTTAATATTCTTCTTCTATATATTATGGAATAAAGTTCTGAAACTTGTTTCAATTACATGATGCAAATTCTAATAATATGATAATATTTGACTTGAGTAAGCTATCTTGTATTCCTATTAATCTAGTATTATTACAAATCTAATTGACTTCTTGATGACATTGCTTATGGTAGAATTAATATTGATTGTTTTAAACGTTTGAAACTGTTATTAACTTCTTGTATTTAACTTTTTTTGGTACATGAATTCGGGATGGTGGTCTACGGCAGTGTTGACCAAGAGGTAGTGGATCGGGGAAGAGAGAAATAGGAACAAAATATGTAGAGGGTATTAAATTGCGACAAAATATACTTTTTGTAACAAATATTTCAAGTTAATTGTGATGATATATTGTTGGGATGAAATAAATATTTTTATTTAGCAAATATTTTGAATCTGTAATTTATATTTTTTGACGAAATAGAAAGAGGAAAAAATTAATTTTTATTATAATTTTATTTCTCTTACAACCAAGCTTAACGGCATTTGAAAAATAAAATACCACTAAAAGTAAGGCTATTGCAGCGTTTGTAAAATAAAATGCACTAAAAGTCAGGCTTTTGCGGCGTTTGAAAAACAAAATGCCACTATAAGTCAGGCTATTGCGGCGTTTGACCGTTTGTCAATAAAAGTGCCACTAAAAATAACTAACATATAGCGGCGTTTTGCTGTAAACCGCCACTAAAACAAGGTTATTTGCCACATTTAGGTAAAACGCCGCTATATCTCAAAACTTTTACCGGCTTTTTGTTCACAAATGCCGCTAACTATTGCGGCGCTCGATCTAGAGGTACTTTTCGCGGCGTGTTTTAGCATCAGGATTGTTTTTAGCGGCGCTTAAAAACGCCACTATAAGGTTAAAAACGCCGCTAAAACCTGTTTTGTTGTAGTGTAAACACCAAAAACTTACAAAAGTAACCATAGAAACGTGCCACAGAGGCAAAAGAAAGCGCAATAAAATGTGCGAAAAAAAAAACAAATAGGAAAAAAACAAATGAAGTATAAATCATCGGCGGTAGTCAACCAGTACAAAAATTAGTGTCGCTGCCGATTAAACAAAGAAAAAAAATGAAAAAAACAAGTAGCGATCTTTAAAAGAAAATGAAAAAAGATGCACGGTTTTAGGAGTAAGCAACCTATATATTATTATTATTAACAATAAATTATAAGTATTATCATCACTCTATCCTAGTATAATGTATTGTATTAGGTTTCAAATTTAGATAATTTCACTTACACTAGCGGGTTAAATTAGTTGAACTCGAATCACTTATATATAACATACCATCCTCTATCTTTAGAACGAGGAGTTATTATTATTATTATTATTATTATTATTATTATTATTATTATTATTATTATAATAATAATAATAATAATAATAGTCTCAACAACTTACCAAAATATGATTACGACATTACCATGTCCATAACATTGCACGAATGCAGCCGATGTTAAAAATGTGTGTTTTTTTAATATCCATCGTGTTCTGTTTTCTAATTGATTATGTTTATAAATAGCCTACAAAATATTAAATATGTTTACGTCTATTATTGGTATTATATTAATCATATCGTTCAATTAATGGTGTAATAAATTATTTAGAGAAGGTACAGCGGTTGCCGGTTGCCGTCACCGTGCACGGTTTCAAAATTTAAAACACTGGCTCATAATATTTGTGTGTACTTGTTTTGAAAGTTCAACCTTTTTTTAAAAAAAAATCGGCACGGGATTTCGAATCCGATATTAAATAATCCCTTCGCTCTAATAATTAAGCATAATTTAAATGCATGAACATAAACGAATGTAATAAATAGTGGAGATTTATAAATCAATGACGATGACGCGAAGTCAACGTTCATATATGCACGAACATGGAAAAACATATAATTACTTAAATCTACAAGTTTTTATTCCTTAAGTTAAAATAACATGGAACTGGTCGGTTTGTTTCAAGCACTCCAGTACCTGAACCGCCAAACCGAGTAGTTGATGCCTTAGCTAGACTTGCGACGGCAACAAATTTAGAGGTTCATTATTTTTCTGTTCTGCCATATTACGTTCTTAATTTACTTCGTGAGGATGGTGTCGAGTAGGTGTTTGTTTTAGTTTTAATCCTATGATTTAGGTCTAAGTTCTTTTATTTATTATATTATTATGTGTACTATTTTCCTCCATTTAAGTTAAGAAGAAGGTTTTTAATGAGCCACGTGATAATATTTTCAATGTATGTCTTTCTATCAATTGAAATTCATACTATTTTACCCAAAAAAAAATTAAACAATTTTCTCAATCATTTATTTTAGAAACATATTGGTAACTCTGAGTTCAAGATTCGAATCTATGTAATTTATATCCCTGTCTTTTTTTAACATTCTTAATATTGTCCTATGGTTAGTTTATTCTATTTTTAACCATTAATAAGATTTATGTACGTATTACATATAATATTGTTCAAATCAAATTTTTTAGAGAAAATATTATTTTCTTTTCTACTAGAATCACTCCTTGAATTCTACCTATGCCTTTTTTAAATGCAATAGAAACTTTGAATGTAGGAAAACATATTTAACTATTTAAACTCTAAATATTAATACAATTTTAGTTTGAATTTCGGAGACAATATTATTAAAAAGAATGTCTGAATTTCAAACATAAATTATAAAGCAAACCTATTTTTTTAATTAAAAAAACAACTTAAACTAATTGTATTTCTTGAAGAAAATAAAGTAGGAAAGAATGAACAATCATCGAACACATTCACAAAAAAATGTGAACAGAAACATCCATTTCCAATACACACAGATAAAAAAAACAAAAACAAAAAAGCACAATTTTATTGAAAATTGAACTTTAGGAGACCATATTCACTCTTTCAATCAATCTCATACTCTTTGAATGTCTCAAAACATCCTTATTCTTCCCTTTAAAACGAAGCAACTTTGACCAAAACCCTTTTCCCTTCTTCTTCCCATCCTTAACCTCTGTTCCTTCTTCATCATCGAAATTTCTTGGTACGAAAGCAATCGATCTACTCTTCTTTACACCATTAGCACCAAACTTCGCCGTAAAAGAAGACGACGACGACAACCCCACAATTCCCATATGCTCCGCAGAACCACTTCGTTTAAGAGAAGCACGTCGAGACGGAGATCAAAGACGAGACCGAATAATATTCGATGTCGGGAGAAGTATGTTCGTACGAACCAATCCAACTAAGACTCGATAATCTTTCTCTCAGACAAGAAGGGCAAACTCCTTGCTTGCCATGGTGATCGGGGTGAATCTTGCATCCATGGCCAGATTCAGAGAACCCCATGAGCACCAATTATTTTGTTTTTTTGGAGCAACTTCTCAAAGTCTCTTTCATATATATATATATATTTTGCCTTGTTATGCATCTTATTATATATAGACAAATAAGTGGGTGATAAACAAATTAATTTTTTCCCGTTACATGTAAGTGTGATAGTGTGGATCACGGTCTCGTCCATCACCGTAGGATCATGTGAAAGATCGGTAGAGGCCCAAATGATTGAATAACAGGCCGTGATGGTAGCTTTCCTACCCACACGTGCAATGGAGAGTGGGACAAAAATTGCAATAATGTGATTATAAATGTAAAATGGTCCCCCTTTTACTGGGATGATTGCGTGGGATTTGGAGAATACATACATTATTTTCTTTCTTTTATTAAGGTAATTAAAATCAAATGTGCGACTCATTAGGGATTAAGAAATTCTTAACCAACGAAGTTGATTGAGATTTGTGGAAATTAATTATCAAATTAAAAATGACGGTCCACGAGAGACATTACCTATTCGATCTCAATGAATTTCCAAGCAGGTCATATTTTAACAGATGTTTTAAGGAATAAGCCTAGAGATGTTGAGATATTTGGGGATTTGTACAAAATTTACATTCGAAAAGGAATCCGAAATTTTAAAAAATCGATACGAAAATTCGGTTATTCGAATAGAAAAATCAGTTTTGGTATAAGGTTTTTAATAAATTTATTTCAGTTCAATTGTTCACGATTTTGAGAAAAATCGATTAATCTATCCGACTTGTTATATAAATATACAATAATAATATATTATTACTAAAAAATTATGTATAATATATGTTGATTTATATTTCGATTAACCAGTCAATCAATTATTAGATGTAGTTAATACGGTTTAGGGTTGAAAACTGAGCAATCTGAAATTATCGGTTAACTAAAATAATTTACCAATGATTAACTGATCTCGGTTTTGCACACGCCTAGAGGTACGATCTCTATCTTCTATTAACAATCAGAGACGAGTATATAGAGTGGGAGAGCTTTTCTCCTCAAATTTTTTTTTGTCTAATAACATTTTAAGTTTTTATCAATTTAAATTTAAATAAAATTAAGTTTTTATCTTTTATAATTTTTTTATTGGAAGAAGGAATATTACCACGAGCCTCGTTAAAAAACCTCCTTAAACTTAGATGGAGGAAAAAGAGTGCTCCTGGTAATATTTATATGAACATACGAGAAAATAGTCAACACAATAAAAAAAAACTCTCCTACTCAGAACAATCAACCTGGACAAAGCTCAGCACTGACGTAGGTGGATCAACAAATTCATGCATCCCAATAGGAAGTTTCCAAGCCATCCTTACTAAACTATCTGCCACCTTATTGCTCTCACGTGAGATAAGCTCTACCTCGACCTCCCATTGCATGTCAAGGAGTTCCCAAATATGTTGAACAAGGGACAAACTATTGTCAGAGTGGGATTTGTCTTTCAGGCCTGTAATGGCATTGGCACAGTCCGATTCAATCAACAAACAACTAATACCAAGTTCCTATGCAAAGGCATAGACCCTCGTAAACGCCCCATAGTTCATCTTCGAAAATTGAGCACATACCAAGACTTTTTGCAAAGCCAACGATCCAAACCCCATCTTGGTTTCGCAAGATACCACCACATGTGGCTCCACCCGTCTCGGACTTAAAGGAACCATCCGTATTACACTTTACCCAACCTGCTCGAGGGGGAGACCAACGTCGAGAATAAGAGGGACCATGCCGAATGATGCTAGAGTTGATTCCCTGTGAAGCAGCCCGTCCATTGTTCGACACAGCCTCCAGCGTTAATTTATTACATCGACTTATCAACGATTAGTTGGAAACACATTCAGGAGCAAATACCGTGGTGTTTCGCTACAACCAGATATGTAGAGCACATAACCAAACATAGTACCCCAGTGATTTGCATTCCTTAGAAACTTGCATGAACTTTTTAGGTTCACCATAATCCATTCTCGCCTGTTCAAGTTACAAAATTCAGCCAACAATTCAGGCTTTATAAGAGTTGTCCAAGTCATCGTTGCCACTGTGCAGTCTCGTAGAACATGCAGTGTGGTTTCTGAAACCGCACCGCAGCAAGAGCAACAAGCATCGTCCGTTAAATGTCGACAGACTCTCTCATCATTTGTGAGTATGCGACCCCCAATAAGAAGGCCACAAGAAATATTTAACGCGAGGGGAGCCTATATAACCTAATATCAATGCCCAACATCATCTTCAATCTCCATTGTGGGGAGCACTAGATTATTGTAAGTCGATCGAATCAGAATGAACGTAATGGATCCTACCGCCATCCCGAAACGCCATCGTTCGCCGAGTTAAGAGGAGGTTTAATGGCCAGGGTAGTAAGAAGCACATTAGGCGGCAGCACATCCCGAAACACAGTCCAACGACACTCGCCATCAAGTGTAACCATGTCTACGACAGAAGCTGATAAATCTGGCACAAACAGTGGGTCAATTACAAGCTTAATCAGAGGGACAAGACTCTCTGCCCATGAGTCAAGCCAAAACCTTACAACGGAGCCATTCCCTAAGCACCAAGCAACACCGCTCCGCACGTCATCCCAAATCCTTGTTAATCCATTTCACAAATTCGAACTGCCCTGCCTAGCGATTGTATCAGGAACCTCATGCGTGACCTTGTATTTACTTCGCAGAACTTGAGCCGAAAGTTGTTCTGGTCTATTCAACAAACCTAAGGCTATTTTTATGAGGAAGGCCATATTTTGACCATACATATGGCGTATTCCAAGGCCACCCGCTCTAGGAGATTTACAGATATCCTCCCATTTAACCAGTGGGATATTTTTTTCTCGCCTACTCTACCCTACAGGAATCGTCGGATAATGCTTTCAATATCTGCACAAACTCCTTTGGGAAGCAACATGGTTTGCATAGCATAGTACGGAATAGCAGATAGAATTGACTTAACTAAAGTAATACGGCCAGCGAAAGATAGGTGTTTAGCCTTCCACCCAGTTAATTTCCAGCGAACTTTGTCTACTAGGTAACTATGTGTAGCTCTTGAGACTCGACTATGAAGAATTGGCACACCAAGTTAAATACCCAAATCACTAGTCTCCTCAAATCCCAGAGATTGACAAATACTCACTCGTAAACTACTCTGGACATTATCAGAGAAAAACAATTTGGTTTTAGAGGAACTAACCTTTTGCCCAGAACTATCACAGAAAACAGTAATCACCTTCTGAATAATTGCCATTTGATCGAGAGTAGCTTCGACAAAAATAATCAAGTCATCTGCAAAGAAAAGGTGGACAGTCCCGGGCCATACCGAGATAATCTAATCGGTCTTCATGCCCCGCCCTCAACTTCCCCCTGGATGGTGTGTGCAAGATGTTCCATACATAATACTTTATGGTAAGGATTATGACCTTACCATAGAGTATCATCCGGGCAAGGCAAATATGGTGGCCGATGCCTTGAGTAGGAAGGTGGCCGTTGAGTTGCGAGCAATGTTTGCAAGGTTGAGTGTGTCAACGGATGGTGGGTTGGTAGCCGAGCTTCAGGTTAAGCCATCATTGGTACAGTTGATCCGTGAGAAACAATTGCGAGATGAGTCTTTGGCACCTCACGTGCAAGACATAGCCGAAGATAGGTCTACCGAGTATTGCTTTGGAGAGAATGGGATCCTATGTTTCAAGGATAGGATAGTGGTTCCGGAGGATGCCGAGTTGAGGCGTACGATCTTGAGTGAGGCTCACAATAGTCCTTTTGCTATGCATCCGGGTAGCACGAAGATGTATCGAGGATTGAAAGAAGAGTATTATTGGATTGGTCTGAAAAAAGATGTAGCCGAGTTTGTAAGTAGATGTATGGTTTGTCAGAGAGTCAAGGCGGAGCATCAGTTTCCATCAGGGTTGTTGCAACCGTTGAAAATTCCAGAGTGGAAGTGGGAGCGTATCACCATGGACTTTGTGTCAGGACTTCCGTTGACTCCTTCGAAGAAAAATTCAGTGTGGGTGATTGTAGATAGATTCACCAAGTGTGCCCACTTCGTACCAGTTCATACTACCTATACATTAGACAAGTTGGCCGAATTGTATATTCGTGAGATTGTGAGACTACATGGGGTACCGAAGTCGATTGTGTCAGATCGAGATCCGAGATTTACCTCTAGATTTTGGGAGTGTTT
The DNA here is from genome assembly GCA_030270665.1 of Hibiscus trionum. Taxonomy (NCBI): domain Eukaryota; kingdom Viridiplantae; phylum Streptophyta; class Magnoliopsida; order Malvales; family Malvaceae; genus Hibiscus; species Hibiscus trionum. Next base: position 22,989,560 of record BSYR01000025.1, read on the forward strand.
GCATCGAGCCTTGGGCACTTGGTTGAACTTCAGCACTTCGTATCATCCGCAGTCAGATGGGCAGTCTGAGAGAGTAATTCAGATATTGGAGGATATGTTGAGGTGTTGTATCATTGACTTTCAGGGGTCATGGGAGAAACACCTACCATTAGTGGAGTTCGCGTATAACAACAGCTTTCAGTCGAGCATTCAGATGGCTCCTCATGAGGCCTTGTATGGTAGAAAGTGTAGGACCCTGATTTGTTGGGCCGAGGCCAGACAGAAACTGGTGTCGATGCCCGAATTGCTTAAAGGAACCACCGAGAAGGTGAAGTTGATATGTGATCGCTTGAAAGCAACTTCAGATCGAAAAAAGTCCTATGCCGACTTAAAGAGGAAGGAGGTAGAATACTCCGTGGGGGATAAAGTGTTCTTGAAGGTCTCACCTTGGAAGAAGGTGATGAGGTTTGGGTGGATGGGCAAGTTGAGCCCAAGGTACATAGGGCCTTATGAGATAGTTGAGAGAATTGGTCCGGTTGCATATAGATTGAGGCTCCCAGTTGAGCTAGAGAAGATTCATGATGTATTTCATGTGTCGATGCTTAGGAGGTATAGATCGGATCCGTCCCATGTTATGCTAGTGGAAGAAATAGAGTTAAATCCGGACTTGTCTTACAACGAGGAACCAGTTGAGATACTTGCTTCAGATAGCAAGGTGTTGCGTGGCAAGACTATAAAGTTGGTCAAAGTCTTATGGAGACATAGAGGTGTGGAGGAAGCCACGTGGGAGAGGAAAACTGACATGCTTGAGCAGTTTCCGTATTTGTTTCCGTCAGGTAATTTTGAGGACGAAATTCCTTAAGTGAGGGAGAGTTGTAACACCCGGGTTCGGGGGTCGGGTGAAAATAATAATTTAAAAATAGTTCAGGTTTCAGTTCTTAATTTTTAAATAATAAAATAATGGTTTGGGCCTCGGGTTTTAAGACAAATGAAATTAAGTTGGACCATATTTTTAAACAAGCCCACATGGCCATGGGTGGCACCTATTGTGGTTTTCATTTTTCATTAAGGGCAAAGTGGTCTTTAGCCCCCCCCCCCAATTTTAAACAAACATAAAGAAATACTTTTTGCTCATCTTCTACCTCTCTCCACCACCCCATTTTAACGACAAAAAAAGGCCTCTCTTCCCTTGTTACTATTCCATCCAATATCTTGCCTATTTTTGAAGATTTTGCAAAGGTAACCTTGTTTTTGACTTGCCCTTGTTATTCCCTACAAGTTAATACCATTTGTTTCATTTTTTATACATGTTTAGAGATTTGAGGTTTGGAGGATTTTAGACTAAAAATGTTGTCTTTGAGGTCTTTAACTTAAGCTTTCTATTTGTTTAAGTTATATGAGTTGCCTACAACCAAAAGGATCCAACAAAACCGATTTTTACAATGTTTTATGGAATTTTCGGATTTGGGTAAAAATGAGGTTTTTGGGAAGTTTTAAGTTGAGTTTTGGGGGTGTTTTAGGTGGAATCTTGAGGGCTGATGGTTAGGGTATGTGTAAGTATTGTTTTGAAGGCTTTAGGGAGTAATTTGAGGGTTGAAATCAATGGTTTTGAGGGGTGCTTAAGGGTTGCTCGGATTTTGGAATTTTGAGCTTGTTTTCAATGGAAAAATTGATCTCTTGTGCTTGGTATGTAATCCGGGTTGATTATTTTAGAACATGGACTGATTTGAGATTGTTTGCTTGGTGTTGGAATGTTTAGAAACGAGAAATTTGGTTGGTGGAGCTTCGGGGACAAATCTGGGGATTTCGGAGTCTTGAGCTTGGTCTTCGATCTTCTCTTGGGTAGCAACGGTGAGTAGAATTATTGGTTTTTACATTGTGCTCGATATGGATTCTTTTGGGGTTTGGGGTGGAACCTTGAGAGGTCACCTAAACCCGTGTGTAAGCTTCTCTACTCTCATGTTGTTGTGGTATGTTGATTGTGTATACGTTGTGATTATTGAATGCATTTTAAGTTGTCAATGTTGTATTCGTGTTGAGTTCGTGCCTCACGTGATGGTGGTCTAAACTACGGTGATGTGTAGTCCCACCGGTAGTGACTAGTAGGGTAGTACTTTGATGTGTAGTCCCATTGGAAATCTACTAGTCGAAACGGTGATGTGTAGTCCCACCGTATGTGTATGTTGGTTGTGCTTGTGCAAACCGTGTGTTGTGGTTGAGATAGACCCTTGTGCATCCATTGCTTTCTTGCATATAAATCGTGTTTTGGAAAACTGCATGTTGTGAATTGTAGAGCCTCTCTCACTAAGCTAGTTGGCTTATGCTCTTTTTGTTTCCAACGTGCAGATCGTTAGAGTTCGGGAGGCGAGCGGGCGAGGGAGGAGCTTTTGGAGTTCTCAAGCAAGTCTAAGTATGGTTTGCTTTTGTAATAATGCCTAGACAATGGGGTATAGAGTTTTAGGAGTTGGGGTCAAACTCCTTAGGAAATTTGTGTTGAGCTCGTTAAACTCATGGTTGTGTTATGCTTTTGTTTCATGGTTTGCGATTTATGCTTGTTATGTTGCTTATGTGAACATGCCTTAATATGTATGTTGATTGGCCTATGTATGCCTTATATTTGACTATCCTTTGTGAGGAGTTCTATGCTTGCTAAGTATGCACTTTTGGGTGAAATTGCATGAAGCTTTGATTGGTATGAATTTCGTTAGATTAAATGCCTCATTTGTTAAATTCCGATTGTGGTTTGATGAATGTATGTTGCACGTGCTTAGGGGAGTTCAAATATGCATCTAGTGTCGGGTTTGTGGTCACCAAGTTGGAAAAGGTTGAGTTGCAGAGCAGGGCGTATCGGTACGCCTAAGGGCCGTACCGATACGATCTTGCCTGCAGAGCTCGGTATTGGCTGGGTGTATCGATACGCGGGGGCATATCGATACGACTTTTAGTCACTGGAATTCAGTTTGTGTTGGGCGTATCGATACATTGGGGTGTATCGATACCCTCCAAAGTTACTGGAATTTGGAGAATTGGGGATGAGTAGGGTGTACCGATACGGGGCACACGCGTATCGATACTAGACTACCCTGTTGACCAAGAAGGATTGACCGAGAGGGGCGTATCGATACGCTCATGGGCAGTATCGATACGGTTTTCTCGGTGTTGACTTTTGGGTTGACCTGGTCAGGGCGTATCGATACCCCTAGTCAGGGTACCGATACGGTCTGCCCTGTAAGCTTATAAATGGACTGTCGTGTTTGGTCGGGGTTCGAATGTGGTCTTTCTTTGGATGCTTTCCGCTGTTGTGAATCACTTAGGACTTAATGTTCCTATAGACAAGATTAAATTAAAAAAAAGATTAGGGTTGCTAACCGAGGGGAACCTTAACGGGTTTCACTCGGTTTTCCCCGTGTGGCCCACTCGGACCGGTCATCCGGCCAGACCGGGACGAGGGGGTTACATTTATTTACACAAACATGCATATTTAAGCTTTAAGCCATAAAATTTAAATTGCTAACTCTAAACCACTTAATCATAAACCTTAAACTCTAAATTTAAAATACTAAAATTTAAACTCCAAAACTCTAACTTAAACACTTAGCCCTTAATATAAGCTTGTTCGAGTAAATTATAATTTATAATGACAATGCATCAAATATCTTTGCATATATTAATTAAAGATATATTCAAAACAATAATCTAATTTTTAAAAAATGTAACGAGGGGTGTATTATTTTAATAAAAAAAAATAAAGGTAAAGTACACCAATAGTCACCGAATTTTTAGGGCACGTTTATTTTAGTCACCCAACTTTTAAAATTTTCATTGGGGTCACCCAACTTTTATTTCGTTTTCATTTTGGTCCTTATCGTTACCTTTCGGGTTGGATAACTGCAGACAATTATTTGCAAATGTGAATCATCTTCCACATCCGTCTATTTGCAAATAATTGTTTGCAGTTATCCAACCTGAAGCATGTTAAACTAGTGTATACGCATAAACTAATATTCTTTTTATAATTTGGAGAAGAAAGAGAAGGTTTATGTGGGACCCAAAGAAAAATTAACGGGCCATGTCAACAATTTTTAATAGAAGGTAACGGGAGAAACTAAAATGAAAGCGAAATAAAAGTTGGGTAATCTCAATAAAAAATTAAAAGTTTGGTGACTGAAATAAACATGCCTTAAAAATTTGGTGACTATTTGTGTACTTTACCCATAAAATAACTAACCGCCAATAGGGCATGAGGCTCCCTACCAATTTCAGGTTCTGTAGCAGCTGACCAGCTCAGCTTGTATAATATTCGTTACGCGTATATCATTGATACAAGACAAACCCGTGACCAAACACCTTTCTCGTCTAAAGTTAATTAAGTTAAAAAAAAATTAGAAAATGTTTTTGTTTGTTTGTTTTTTTTAAATAGAGTTAGTGAAATATATAGATTTCGATTTGGTGGATGATGTTTTTTTCCCGAAACTTTTATACTCATTGGCTGTTCAGTTTTAGCAGAGGAATCAGTTTGACAATTCTATTGCAGGTTGAATCAGAGACGGAATTATGTGGGGTAGAGAGCAGTAATCACCTCTCACTTCGAAATTTTTTTATTATTTTTGTTCCTTTATTTAAAATTTTTTAAAAATTAATTTATTTATAAATTTAATCCTACTTTTAAATATTTATAGTTTGTTCTCTCAACCTAAATTCTGGCTCCGTCCCTAGGTTGAATTAATATGAGAGTATTTATAAAGAGTTGTGTATTAAATGGACTTATGATTAGAGTTGAGTGTTTGATCAAGTTGAGTGAAAGAATTTTGAGTTATTCGACTTGACACGTTATATTTTACAACTCAAAACAGACTTTATTTGTAATTTTTTTAGATTTGAGTCTAATTTATTATATTCGAGTCGAATTTTCGAGTTCCTATACAAGTTTAATTGTAATTTTTTCTCATGTTATAGTACAATTTAATTCTAATTTAAACGACTTTCTATAACCATATATATATATATATATATATATATATATATATATATATATATATATATATATATATCTTCATATTTCTCATATGTGGTAAATATTTTTTAAATGGGTAAACTTCACGGAGGTCCCTTTTGTTTAGGGAATATTCTATTTTGATCACCCAAATTGAAAAATGATTGTTCTAGTCACTTATGTTTTCGATTGTTATCTTTTTGGTCACTCGAGCGTTAGCTCCGTTAACCCCGTTAATACGATGACATGGCACGTTAATAAAAAGAGTTAATTTTGAATTTGACCCTTAAACTTTTAAATCTTTATTTTTTTCACCATCTTCACAAAAACCCTCATTTTCTCTAAAGAAATTATCTAATCCAAACCCTAACCCCTCCCTCTGTAATACTGCAGCTTCCATGGTCTAGAAATTCTTATGTCTAACTGAATTCATTCAGAAAACATCTCATACATGCAATAGTTACCAGGCTCGCTCGTGCTAAACTAGGAATGCCCTTCGCCATGGAATTTGAAAGAGCAGCCAAGACTCTCTTGTTGCCACTGTCTAGCAATTGAATTCCAGCTTTCCTTTGTCGATTTTCTGTTGCTTCCTCCTCTTCATACTGACCAAATTTTAGCTGCAAATGAAGCTTGATATCTTGCAACAATATCACAAACTTACCAAGAAATTATCACCTATATCCTTCTTGTGAAATGAATCCCCTGAGATTTTATGGAAGCTTGCTAGTTTTAAAAGCCAATTTTCAGTTGTTGCCTCTCTCGAGTAGGCCTCCCAACATCGTAAGAGTCCTGACAGATTGTTCATGAATCTTTTCATTGCACTTTTCACCATCTAAAGCTTCTATGATTTCTTCAACTGCTTCATCTCTGTAGACACTACACCTCGAAGAATCTTTTGGTATATAATTATCAGAAGGTCAAGCTGTAACAAGAGAGCCGCAAACCCCTTAACAAGCATTTTTTATGTCCCTATCTTCATTAAAATTTTTATCTTTTAGGTGGTGGTTGATGGTGGACGAAGACTGTGATATTATAGAGGGAGGGGTTAGAGTTTGGATTAGATATTTTTTTAGAGGAAAAGAAGGTTATTTTTTGTGAAGATGGTAAAAAAATAAAGGTTTAAAAGTTTAAGGGTCAAATTTAAAATTAACTTTTATTTTTATTAATGTGCCACATCATCGTATTAACGGGGGTTAACGGAGGCTAACGCTCGAGTGACCAAAATGATAACGGTCGAAAACATAAGTGATCAAAATATTTTTTTTTTAAATTTGAGTGACTAAAATAGAACACGCCCTAAACAAAAGGGACTTTCGGTGAAGTTTACCCTTTTATAATATCACTATATATATATATATATATCAAGCAAAATTGAGAGACTCGACTCGAACTTAAAAATCAATCCACTAATTACTAAAAATTTTGAGTTATTCGAATTAAGTCAAATTTTTTAAATTTCAAGTCGAATTAAAATGAGTCGAGTTAAAAATTTTAATTTTTTCAAGTCGAGTCAAGTTTTACTCACATTTCTTATGATTTCAAGCAACTCTAAGTTCAAACAGAATGTGTTCAAACTACTAAATTAATTGACAATCCAAGTGTTGTTTATAAATCTCTTTGAGCTTAAGTGTCAAATAAGTGCCAGAATTATACTTTTTTTTTCAGATAAGTATCCAAAATATTTTTCGGACTAAATATGTAGTTAACGTTTTTAAAATTTCAATTTAGGTGCCTTGTCGTTAACATCTGTTAAAAAAATTCGCTAGCCAATAAAAACATAACATGTGGCATGTTTTATTTTCAAAATTATCGTAAAATTCTCAAAACTCCTCAAATCTCTAAATTCTTAAGTTTCAAATCTCGATTTTATTTGTTGTCGCCGTCAATCGCCGACGACACGATCATTTCTTCCATTCTCTCGTCGTCAATAATCAAGGACGACGTGCCTATCATCGAAATAAAATCGAATTCATAAAAAAAAACGATCAACGGTAAATGGCGACCGATCGGTCGATGAACGGCGTTCGAATCTTGCAACAAGAGAAGAAAGCTTCATTCTTGTCGTCGACAACACGATAAACGGCGACGATAGTGGCCGAATTTATGGATCTAGGGATTTTAGGGTTAATTTGTGATTTTTGGTAAATATAGATTTTTTTAAGAGTAAGTTAACGGCGGGGTAACTAAATGGATAACTTTGAAAACATTAGGCATCTATTTGGCAAAAAAAAACTTTGAACACATATCTAAAAAAATATAATTGAGACACTTATTTGACACTTAAGCCATTTCTTTGTCCTTAATTTGAATAATTTCCAAACTACAAGTAAAAAATTTAGGTTACATGAATTAAATAGACCCATCCTAGAATTAAAAAAGTTTTTGATAGCAAAAAGTATTTTTGGTCATAATTTCTAAACAAAAAATTGTCTGGAAGACGAAAATGAAATGGAAAAGAAACAAAAAAATTGTTAACATTAAAAAAAAGAGACAGGAAACCATTTTCTTAACAAGATTTGTTCCTTCTTTTGGATTAAAAAAAACAAACAAAAGCAAAACAACTCCCAATCAATGAAATACAAATTGACTGATATCCACCAAACTGCATCTAAACATCCCCATTATCACAAAAAGATGAATAGCTTTAATTATCTCCATCAATGGCGTTCGCTTCTCATAACCTCACCATAAAAATACTAAGCTCCGAACCATTATTTCCGTCGGGGCCCAACATGTAAAGGGTCTCGGAATCCTTTGAGCCGACGACTCGATCGAAAAACGCTCTAATATACGCCAACTCCCCATCCACGCCTTCCGTTTCGGAATTCCCCGGCAAAACCCCGGCCCCGAACGAAACCGCCTTGAGAAGTTCCATGACGTTTAAATCCTCCGCCGTCGCCTCCCGTCTCACCCCGCGGCCGGTCATCTTCCCGTTGCAGTACATTGTCCACAAGGGCTCGTCGAAGACCTTGTATTTGTCTTTCCCAGCTAGCTTGTCGCACTCGAGAGCGATCCTCACCATGCCGGCGCTGAGCTCCTTCTGCAGCACGTTGGTCTGAATGGCTAACTCGAGGACCAACGAAGGGAGACAATTGGGAGTCTCTTGAACGGAGAGGCTGACCTTGCCTTTACGGTACCCGAACAGGGTGCCGGTCACCCGGATGCCCGAGTTGGCGACGTGGGAATCCGATTGAAAACCGACGGGGTTGACGGGGAACTTGCATGACGGGGTGAGGATGGGCAAGGAGCGGAAAACGGAACGGAAAGCATGGAAGACTCGGCGTTTTTGTTTCTTGGATTTTAATTCGGATGGTTCAACGAGGGAGAAGGGTTGTGGCGGTGGCGGTGGAGAAGAAGGAGATTTGGGTGGGGAAGGGTTTGATGGCGGTGGCGGTGGAGAAGAAGGTGATTTGGGTGAGGAAGGGTTTGATGGCGGTGGGGAGGAGGAGCCGTCCCTGGAATTGGCGTTGGTGGTTGGAGAGTCCTCCATTGATGAAAAACCAGGGACGGGGAAAGGCCATGGGAGAGGAGGGGGAGATGGGCATGTTTTAGGGTTTGAGGCTTAGGATTTCCCCTAAAAATATGGTCAAACTTTGCTTCTTATCGCTTTGCCTCTTCTATATTAGGTATTTAAAATTCACCAATACTAGTATTATTAGATATTATTTTTGGCTTTATTAAGGAGATTCTTCCAATTAAGCGCATAAATACACCTGTAAATACTTCCTTTTGTACAGCTTCAGGATTTTTAGGGCACTTTTCTATGCTCTTGTTACTTGTACCAGTTTACTACTATCTTGAATAATAAATAATACTCTTGTTAAAAGTAAATTATTTATATTCATATATTTTTTTAAAAATTAACGAGATCAAATTCTTGTAAAAAAATCAAATATTATTTTTTTTATTTAAATTCACAACAATAATTAGCATATTAATAAATTAGAGTTGATGTTTACAATTTTTCTTTATTAATTGGACCCTTAATTTTAAAATAAAGTTAAAATTAATTATTAAACTTTTAAAGAAAATAAATTTTGTCACTAATTTTCAAAAAAGAGTCGCATTATTTATTTAAACAGAACTGTTAATTACAATGTTGAAATTTTCTTGATGTTAATATGATAACCGATTTAACTTTTTATGTGTACTTCAAAATTTAATAATAGGTGCCTAAACTATGTCTTTTTTAGTTAGGTGTTTAAACTATTTTTCGGGTTAAATTGAAATTTAAAGTTTCATTCCGTGACTCATTTAAGGTTCGCCGTTAATTGTTTCAGTTAAAAGACACATGTCATCTCCTGAAAATTCTAAAAATTTTCTTAAAAACAAAATAAAATTAATAAAAAAATAAAAATATATCTTAAAATTTTTTAATATACTCAAAACAGTTCTCAAATTCCTAAACCTAGGGTGCTCATATTCAGGTACCTGGAATTTCAGGTACTTAAAATTTTCGGATATCTAAAATTCGGCCCATAACCCGGCTCATAATAATCAGGTCCCCATAAAACTTGAGTATCCGTTAATTCGGGTAACAGGGTACCCAGTTTTTTCCCCTTATGTTTCACTGTTGTTTGTGGTTTCCAAATCCATTGTATATATATAAATTACGCTTCACTGCTGATTTTATTTCAAATCCATTGCTTATATAAATTAAATTTTTTATGTAAATTCTTATATTTAAAGAATGAAAATCCAATCGACGTATCACTGAGAAAGATAAAATGCCTAAAACGTGAAACCCCTTTCTCTCTTTGATCTCTTCTTTCCCCCTATTTCTGTTTTTTCAATTTAATCTTTTTATTTTAGAAAAAAATTGGAATTAAATTTTTTAATTTTTGCAACCAGTTAATCCTAGAAACAACTGACTCTAAAATTTTTAGAAACAACTGACTTTAAAATTTTCATTCTTTTCCTAATTTGGGTTTTTTTATTATTATAATTAATCGTAGTTTCCTATGAATTTTCAACTAAGGTTTTTGTTTCTTTTTTATTTGTGCAAGTCTGCAAGATTATTCATTTCCGTTACTCCGTAGAGTTTAAACTCCATTTTCATCAAGAATTTTCAAAACCATTTCCATTCGGGACCTCACGACTCACGAAAATGCGAAACGGGGAGGAGGTAAGTAAGGTGAAATATAGACATGTTAAACTTGACCTGAGACCCGAAACTCGAACCGAGACCGAAAATCAACTCGAAATTGACCTGAAATCTGATCCAAAATTTGATCCGAAATAAACCGAACCGAATTTAGTTGAACCGAATGGACCCGAACCGAATGAACCTGAACCGAATAGACCCGAACCGAATGGACCCGATTAATAGAAATAAAGAAAGATAAAATATGAACAACCGCACAAGTCACTAAAATGTCAAATATATTGATTTTATAAAGTCATATATAGGGTGTAAAAATCTGACCAACCTAAAAATTTGATTAAAAATCGATTGATCTCTCATTGAACCGAAAATAATCGAACCAAAATCAACCGAACCGAAAATCAACCGACCCGAAACACAATAGAACCGAACTAAAAACCGAACCGAAACCGAATCTGAACCGAAAATATCAGACCCGAAATAACCGAAACCGAAATAACCCGAACCGAAATAACCCGAACCGATTGACCTGTTTGCCATCTCTAGTCAAATATGAATTCAAAATGGTTTTAGTAAAATAAAAAAATAAACAGAAAAAGAAACCGGGTATTAGGTAGTCGGATATTCGGTTAAGGGAATTTTTATGATCCGGGCCTGACCCGAAAACCTGTAAAAAATAGCGGACCCGCAAATTCGAGTATTTTCATAAATACCCGGTAATTTTTAATCGGGTCAACGGGTCAAGTATTTTTGAACATCCCTACTTAAAGCCCTTAAATTCGACCACTCTCGTCGGCGGTAGCCGCGTTACCGGCGATGGAATGAAGCGTCCTCCCCTCGCTGAACAACCCACACGCTTTTCATCACGAATCGTTCGAAAGAACCATTCGACAATATCATTGATTCACACGGCGTCAGTCAATTTCCGGCGACGGAATAGTAGGGAAAATGGTCGTGATGGTTCGGCGAACGATGTGGTGGGCGGTGGTGTGACAATCAGCGGTGAAATTAACCCAAATCGGAATTTAAATTTGAGGGTTTAGGAATTTTTGAATTTGGAGAATGTTTTGTAAAATTTGGAAAATTTAGAGATTTTTTTAAAAAAATTAATTAATTATATTTATTTTTAATATGATTTTAGATTTTTCTGGAGGTGACACGTGACGTTTAATGCTGAAAATTAACGTCGAACCTTAAATAGGCCATAGAATGAAACTTTATGTCTCAATTTAGCCCGAAAAATAGTTTGGGCACCTAATTAGAAAAAAAGAATAGTTTGAGTACCTATTTGACGGTTAAGCCTCATATTTTTTTTATATAATTTTCTTTTTTTAATATTTTATAATTTAAAGTTATTTATGAACGTTCTACATAAAATAAATATTACTATTTCAGCCTAAATTATGTGTCAACTATTACGTGGTTGCAGTGTCAATAGTGTTAAAATTTGAATATTTTAAATAGTAATTTATTAATTTTTAGCTATTTAAAAAATATAAATACAAATCTAAATTAAAAATAAAAATCAAATTGAAAAAAATTATAAATATCAAAATCAAATTTATCATTCTATATAAATCTTAAAACTAATACAAAATCACAACTCAAATCAAATACAAAAGATACCAAATATTACCAACGTTGGCCAACCCAAGCTTACACGTAGAATATAAAAAATATAAAAAATCTCGTTTTAAATCTCAGAGTGGGCACTGACCAACCCAAGCTTACACATAGATTCGCTGCATAGGGATGGCAAAAATATCCGGCCCCGACCCGACCCGAGATGCCCCGACCCGACCCGATCGGGTATTTTTTCTAAAATTTCGGGGATCGGGGCGGGGCGGGGCGGGGCGGAAAAAATATGAAGTCGGGGCGGGGCGGGTTCGGGTATTTGCTAAATTCCCCGCCCCGCCCCGCCCCGGTATATTTTTATATTTATATATATATTTTTATTATATTTATAAAAAAATATCATTATATTTAAACATTTTTATGTGTTTTAAGCTATTTTTTGTTTTTGTTTTGGTTCGTACATTTTGTAAAATTTTGTTAGATGTTGTTCAAGTTTTAATATATTCGATTCTAACGGTCAATGATTCAAATTTATTCTTTTAAATATGTAGTTTTAACACTTGGATAATTTAAAATTGGTTTTATTTTATTTTTTTTATATAAGTTTGAAGTCCCTTGAAACCATAATTTGTGATTGTGGTGGAAGATTGGTCGAATCTAACATTTACAGTCGACGAAGATTTTTTTTTTTAATTTTTCGGGGCGGGGTCGGGTTTAAGGATTATTGTATCGGGGCGGGTCGGGGCGGGTAAATTAATATTTTAATTCGGGGCGGGGCGGGGTCGGGTATAGTATCTTATAGGTCGGGGCGGGTTCGGGGCGGCCAAAAACCCGCCCCGCCCCGCCCCGTTGCCATCCCTATCGCTGCATGACATGATCAGGGACATACACAAGATTTTATACCAGAGGATACAAATTATTAGGGAGTTATATTAAAAATTTAGTGGTGTGAACTACATAGACGAAGCTATCAAGATAATAAAGGTTGCTGAGCTGGAGGGTCAAATTGCTGAGTTGTATTTTCTTGATGGATTAGTTAGTGAGTTAGTTTTGTGACTTGTATATAAATAAGTAAACTGTTTGTACCAGAGAACTAATTTTCCCTTTAATAAAATTGTTGAGTTTAATTCAGTTTTAATCACGTGTTAATATTCGTTCTCTCTATCGAACCTATTCTCTTCTCTCAGCCGAAATCCCCAAATCAAGAAAAAACCCTTAAGCCATTTCTCGATAATCAACATGGTATCAGATGACAATTCTTCCGATCGAGCCCGTTCTAAAACCTTCAAGAACGATGAATCCTCCGATGAATATTATATTCATCCGAACGAAAACCCTGGTCTCGTCCTCACTTCCGCCTTGTTGAATGGTTCGAATTATCATAGCTGGGCAAGATCGATGAAGATGGCTCTCATATCCAAGAACAAGTTTCGATTTGTGGATGGGTTGATCAAGCAAGTGCGTAAGGATAGTTCTCGATTTCAAGCCTGGGAGAAGTGTAATAATTTGGTCCTGTCGTGGCTTCTTCGGGCGATATCTCCAGAAATTGCCCAAGGTGTAATTTTGGTGGATACGGCGTATAAACTTTAGGTAGATCTCTATGACCGGTTCAAGCAAGGGGATTTGATTAGGGTTTCCGATTTACAACATGAGTTTTATTCCCTACGTCAAGGTAATCTTTCGATAACCACGTTCCATACTCAGTTAAAGGTTCTTTGGGATGAGCTTTGCAATCTTATGTCTTTGTCTAGTTGTGATTGCAAAGCTGTTGAATTCCGTAAGCAAGATTTTGCTCTTAGGTTTCTTGGGGGATTAAATGACACTTTTTCAGTTCCCAAATCCCAAATTCTAATGATGAAGCCATTCCCTAGCATAAATGAAATTTTTTCAATCCTTGTTCAGCATGAACGAACAATTAGTCCTGTTGTTAGTACTGATTCCAACATCTTGTTGGTTGATAGGGGTAATTTCAGAAGGGATGAGTCTAACACCAGAAATCATGTTAAAAAGTTTTCTGACAATTCTGAGAATTTTAATCGTAGGTCTCTTTGTGTTTTTTGTGGTATGTATGGGCACTATGTGAAAAAATATTTCAAGAAACATGGGTATTCCCCTGAGTTTAGGTCAAAAGGTTCTGTTAGTAGGGCTAATCAAACTGGAAATAATGTTTCTGAAAATCATGTTCAAAATGGTTCTGTTAATACAAATAAAGAAGGTCTTGTTTCTTTCACCAAAGAACAATATGCTAGTTTGTTGTCTTTAATAAGTGAACGAGACAAGCTACATCAGAATTCTGCTTCATCCTCTCAAGTCAGTGCCTTATGTTCCAATCTTGATTTTGCCGAGACACAAGGTATGCACTCATTCTTTATTGATTCTGATTATTCTTCAGTTTTTAATAATTCCTTAAATATTAGTGTAGTTTGTTGTGAGTATTCTAAAACTACAAAACTTCAGAATAATGATGTTTTAAATGAAAAATTTTGGATTCTTGATTCAGGGGCTACTGACCACATTGCTAATTCATTAGACTATTTTGTAACATATTCTGTTGTTACTAATAAGTTTGTTAAACTGCCTAATGGTCAGTTAGTTAAGGTTTTACATATTGGTACTGTAAGATTATCTGATGATTTGGTTCTTCATAATGTCTTTCACATTCCATTCTTTGGTTTTAATCTAATTTCCATATCACAGTTAACAAATAATTTCAGTTTGTCTTTTATTTTTTTCACATGGTTTTTGTTGCATACAGGATGTCACACAGTGGAAGATGATTGGTTTAGCTAGAAAGCTTAATGGGCTCTATCAGCTGGAAATTCAAAGAGATAAACATGATATTGCTGGTAATCTCATTAGTTCTTCTGTTTCTTTTGATGTTTGGCATGCTAGGCTAGGTCACCCCTCTAGTCATAGGATGAAAATTTTTGCTAAATTGAATTCTAGTATCCCATCTGGTTGTTTGGAACATTGTGATACTTGTATTTTAGCCAAACATAAGAGGCTGACTTTCCCTGATAGTGTTTCCAAGTCTGCTAATGTTTTTGACTTAGTACACATGGACATTTGGGGTCCTTTTCCTATTCATAGTATATATGGTCATTGTTATTTCCTCACTATTGTGGATGACAAAAGTAGATTCATGTGGGTTTCTCCTATGAAATTAAAATCTGAGACAAGAGGTATAATAACTGAGTTTTGTAATTTAGTAGAAACTCAATTTTCTATTAAAATAGAGTGTATAAGGTCTGGCAATGGTAAAGAATTTGATATGGTTGAATTTTTTTAAAACAAAAGGGATAGTTCATCAAACTTCATGTCCTCATACTCCTCAACAAAACAGTATTGTTAAAAGAAAGCATCAACACCTTTTAAGTGCTGCTAGGGCTTTAAGAATCCTTCCTAATTTTCCTTTATCTTTTTGGGTAGATTGCATTCTGCATGATGCTCTATTAATTAATATTACTCGTACACATGTTCTTGATAATAGAACTCCTTTTGAAGTTCCTTTTCAGTCTAAACCTAGGTATGATCATCTTAAGATTGTAGGTTCTCTTGCCTATGCTTCTCTTTTGCCTAAGGCTGAAACAAAGATGCATTCTAGGGCCACTAAATGTGCTTTTTTGGGCTTTCCTAGAAATGTAAAAGGATATAGATTATATAACTTAGAAACTAAAACTGTGTCTGTTTCTAGGGATGTAATCTTTTATGAAAATATTTTTCCTTTTAAGCAACATGATAGTAGCAAGCTTAGCAGTTTTGTTCTACTTAATTGTGATAATTTGGAATTAGAGGATGTTTTTTCTACTGACACTAATAAAACTGATTTCAATTCTGGCATTGAAGTTGTTCCTCTCAGTTTTGAGTTCAATTCTGATTTTAATTCTGGTAGTTTTGATAAATCTGAAAATACTGTTGTTGCTATTGATAAAGCTGATAATTGTGATGCTGGTATGGATGATGGTACTGTTGCTATTAATAGAACTGATAACTCTTTATCTTCTGCAAATTCTGATAAGGTTCCTAGTGTTCCTTCTAGACCTAGTGATCAACATTCCTCTAGGGTTTCTAGACCTGCTAGATCTGTTAAAATTTCACAGAAGTTTAAGGATTTTTAAGTAACTATGCCTAAGACTAGGACTACTCCTCATACTGGTGATCAGGTTTTGTCCTATGCTAATATTTCTACTAGTCATAAATCCTTTATTAATAATGTTGATCTTTTAAGTGAGCCTAATTTTTATAAACATGCCCTTATGCATGATTGTTGGAAAACTGCAATGCAAGAAGAGATTAATGCTTTAGAGAAAAATAAAACATGGGATTTAGTTCCTTTACCATCTGGAAAGACCACTATAGGGTGTAAGTGGGTTTTTAAGACCAAATTGAAATCAGATGGTACTCTTGATAGGTATAAAGCTAAGTTAGTTACTAAGGGGTATACACAACATCCTGGAGTTGATTTTATTCATACTTTTAGTCCAATGGCCAAAATTACCACTATAAGGACCTTGATGGCTGTTGGTGCAGCCCAGAACTGGGATTTACAACAATTAGATATCAATAGTACTTTTTTGCATGGCTTCTTACAAGAAGAGGTATACATGGAATTACCTTCTGGTTTTTCTAAGGATAAACCTGGCCTTGTTTGCAAATTAAATAAAAGCTTATATGGATTAAAAAAAGCAAGTAGGCAGTGGAATGAGAGATTAACCCTAGCTTTAATAGATCAAGATTTTAAACAATATGTTTCTGATTCTAGTCTATTCAGAAAGGGTGAGGGTTCTCAGTTTATTGCTTTAGTTGTCTATGTAGATGACATTATTGTTGCTAGTCCTTCATCCCAACAAATTTCTTGCATTAAAAGTTTCTTTCATAATGCTTTTAAAATCAAGGATTTAGGCATATTGAAGTATTTCCTAGAATTTGAGATTGCTAGGTCAACTAAGGGTATAAATTTGTGTCAAAGAAAATATACCCTAGAGCTTTTAAAGGACACTGATTTTCTTGGATGTAAACCTGTTTCTACTCCTATTATTGTTGCAAATCATTTGTCTAAGTCTGATGGTGATCCTTTACAAGATATAACTTCTTATAGATAGCTCATTGGCAAACTTCTTTATCTTACAAACACTAGGCCAGACATTTCTTTTGTTGTTCAACAGCTATCTCAGTTTCTGTCAGCTCCTACTAATGTGCATTTAACTGCTGCTCATAGAGTTCTTAGGTATTTGAAAGGCACACCAGGACAAGGTTTGTTTTTCCTTGCTGATAATCCTTTAAAAATTCATGCTTTTTCTGATTTTGATTGGGCCTCTTGCCCAGATTCTCGTAGATCAATTACTGGATTTTGTGTCTTTTTAGGGAAATCTTTAGTTTCTTGGAAATCCAAGAAACAACAAACAATATCTCGTTCTTCTAGTGAAGCAGAATACAGAGCTATTGCTGCTGTCACTTGTGAAATCTAATGGTTCTTCTATCTTCTTTCTGACTTACAAATTATTCTTCCTCCTGCTAATCTCTATTGTGACAATTTATCTGCCATAAGGATTGCTGAGAATCTTGTGCATCATGAACGCACAAAACACATTGAAATAGAATGCCATTTAATCGGAGAAAAGATTCAACAGGGAGTTATTAAACTTTTACCTGTTTCATCTCAAAATCAACTTACTGACTGTTTTACTAAAGCTTTGTCAACTGGTTCTTTTCAGGGTTTAATTGTCAAGTTGGGCCTCCAAAACTTGTATGCTCCAACTTGAGGGGGGGGGCTATCAAGATAATAAAAGTTGTTGAGCTAGAGGGTCAAATTGCTGAGTTGTATTTTCTTGATGGATTAGTTAGTTACTTAGTTTTGTGACTTATATATAAATAAGTAAACTGTTTGTACTAGAAAACTAATTTTCCCTTTAATAAAATTGTTGAGTTTAATTCAGTTTTAATCACGTGTTAATATATGTTCTCTCTATCGAACATATTCTCTTCTCTCAGCCGAAATCCCCAAATCAAGAAGAAAACCCTAAGCCATTTCTCGATAATCAACAGAAGCCAGAATTGAATCATGAGGGGGCAAGATATTTAACTTTGGAATGACCGTGATCTTAAAAAATAATTAAATCATAAAAAATTTAAAGAATATATGATTTAATTTTACTAATTTTAAAATTAAAAGGTCTTAAAAATAATTAAACCATAAAAATTAGGGCTCAATACTTAATTTCAGTAATTTCAAACAAAATTTTGCACAAAAGGCTCTCAAACCAACTAAAACAAAAATATCATTGTACCAGAGAAAAAAAAGGGTGTTAAGACTTAAGTACCTTTAGTTTTCTACTATACAATTTTAGATCATTATAAATTTTTATTTGAGTATTGCATTGCTTGCATTACATTGAAAAATTGAATGTGCATAAAGTTTGTTAACTTGGTGCAGTAGGATGCGAATTAGAACCAAGACCAATTAACTTCAATGATGAAAGTTCTTGTGGGAGTATTACGTTTCATACCCATTTGAAATAAACGATAAATATTATTTTAATGGCACATGAAATGGAGTAATAAGCAAGAAAACAACCAATAATCGATCAATGTCTTTTTTAAACACAAATGCATTAATATGTAGATATCCCACTTTTCACTTTTGTTACGAAACGTCGTGGTGAGTTATTCAATAGCTTATTTCAATTGTCCCAAAAATAATAACAATGAGATGAGTCTCAACCTAATAGCAACCCCTTCCACTCATACATAAACAACGTAATTTGGTCACCATTTTTACAATGAAATGAGTAATACTATATGCGCCTGTCTGACGTCTGTAACCAATTTGTAAAAAATTTAGTGAGACTTTCTCTACTATTGGCTTCCCTTATTATGTTTCTTAGTGTTTTAATTTTCTTTGAAAATATGAATGGAAAGGTTGATAGAAAATTCTCAAAAATATTGTAGTGGTAATTTTTTTTTTCTAATTTATTGCTAGTACTAGAATAATTCCTGAAATATTGCACTTTGAACGCAAGGAGATCAAATCGGAGTCTACTGCAATAGACTTAAAAAAAACCTAAAGTCTACCTTAAAAGGATCCGACTTTGGGGAAATTTTGGGGAAAAAATTCTCTAAAGTCGGACTCTAATGACCCCGGTTCCAAAGAAAAAATTCCCTAAAGTATTCATCACCTGGATCCGACTTTAGGGATAAAATCCCCAGACCTCAATTTTTTTTGCCACAAATATGGTATCCTCAAATTATTTCCATAAATATTGTGGATTACTTTACAAGGGAAAACCCCATGATTTTTCTCCCGTTTTTGAACAATAAAATGCTCAAAAATGATAAAAAAAAATTAAGACACTATTCAAAATCAGATGTTCCTCTATTCGGTTTCAAATAGGGTATAGATGCCATCCTTTGTACCATGTATAAAGCACCCAATGGTTTGGGTACTGTTCAAACTCGGGTAGAGGACCCTCCGTTTTTGAACATAAGTATTTTTTAAAATTAGTATAATATTATACTTTTTTGTAATTAGTATATATATTTAATTTTCAATAAGTATTAAATTTTATATTGATACGTTCTTATTATTTTTCATAAAAAACAATTATTTTCAATAGATTTATAAATTTTAAAGTGTTTATTTCATCTGATTGGATGGGTGAGAAGAATTTTTTTAAATTATATAGGGTTGCAGTGATGTGACGAAGTAGTGTGTAGGTGTATGTATAGGGTGGTAAGATAATTTTTTTTATCTAATTGGTAATCATCGGGAAGGATTATTGGGTGGTAAGATAATTTTTTCTTCTGATTGGATGAGTGGAAAGCTAACAATAATATAATTATATAAAATTAATATAATAAAATATTTGAATTAATTTCATTTCAAATAAATATTTTTGGGGCTACATTGAATTAAAAATATTATATAAATATTTAAAGTATTTAATTAAATTATAAAAAAGAAAGAAATTGGTGTTAATTTCAGGTTACATAAGTATTTTTAGTACTAAAATAAATATAATATAATATTTTGTAGATATTGGAATTAATTATAAAGAAATAGGGGTCAAATCCGGAAGAAGTATTGGGTTTATTTTTTTTATTATTTGATTGGATGGGTGAGGATTTAAACCGGCCTTTGAAATAAAAAAGCTAATGATGCTTATGTTTACCGGCACCACACCCTGGTGGATGACGAGACCGATCGGGATTACGTCGATGACGACGCTGAAGTTGCTGCTCTTCATCGTCATCATCATCGTTATCGATTCCAATTGGCCCACCTGTGAAGAACGAGGATTGCGGTGGTGTTTGCTGAACACAGGGGTTCCAAAATCGGGTTGATATGGATACATATGGATCGATTCTTGAGGAACACTCGACGAGGCAGTCATCACTGGCGAAAATGCATCGTAGGGGTTGTCCACAAGAGGTGTAAAAAATCCATGTTCTCACCCAAGTTCGTGTAATTGAGTGTGTGGTGAAATAAACTCGGGTCTGTATAAATTAGGATCATCAAACCTTACATTACCTTAAGAGCTCCCTCCCACATTACTTGAATAGCTCGAGCCCGCTGGTGGATATATAAATATAGCAGGCTGAAAAAACCCTATATTATCCGAGGATCTCAGAGCCACTTCCGATTGTACACAAGTAGGAGTCGATTCTTTTTCCCAACTAGCCATTGGTGGGGCCACTGGTGGCTCCCATGTATTTGGCCAAACTGTAGGGTCTCTACTACCAATATATTGCCACTTTGATGAGCTCGTTGCAACCTTCGATTATTTACTTTTGCCTCAATATTTTTTCGGAACCTTTCACAATCCTCCTATTCAGACTGATTTGTTAAGTACGACATTCTATGACTACGATAGTAGATCATGTACTCTAAATTCTCGAAATCAAAATCGGTAGCTTTCATTTGACGACATTTCGAAAACGATGAATCTCTATTGTTCCACAAAGCAATATACTCACTATGTTTGACTTCCCAATCTGTATCTAGCCTACCACGTCCATCATAGGTATGAAGATAGTAATGATCACGTGAAATGCGCAGAATAGGCAGGTGGAAGCCAAATTGTCTCAACACTCTATCTACAAAGTGGAACTCGACAGTAGAGAAATGGATTAACGGTGTAACAGTACACCATAAAAGTGATTCCTTCATCAAATATTCCGGTACAAATATATGGTCATTATCATAGGCCTTTCAAATAAATTGCAAAAAATAATGGTTTAAAATAATAAATCTAACTAACTAAGATGTGAAAAGCACATTTAACGTCAAAAATTACTTTCAATTCATATATCCGCTCTTGACAATGAGAATCAATAAGAGATCTACAAACTCTAACGTTGTTGTGTGCCAACCCCGTCTCATGCTTCTCCTCGCACCATCTGCATACAAATCACATTATATTTAAATAACATATTAATTTAATTAATTTACAGATTCAACTAAAAATAAGGATATATATTTACCTTGCAACGAGAGGAAACTACACATGTGTTCGAGTAAGTGGTGTAAAATAGGGAAGTCGTTGCCAAGCCCACGCTTGCAACAATAGCAGGCAACCACCAATACCACATACCCTCTGACTCTTTTGCAGTAAAGCGCCTTTGCACAAATCGCGATACAAGCACGCTAATATAGCTGATCCCCAATTATATTGACAACCAGGTTCTCAAGGAGTATCTAAAAAACGAAAATACCTTACACTGACCATATTGCAAGATTTATCCGGCATCAGTATACCTCCAATCCTCTATAGGATATATGATCGACTAACCTTATAAATTTCATCAACTACATTATACTCAACGAGCTAAAATTCACTCTCTAGCCAACTCATTTTCACACGAGACCTTTTCACATTACTTCCATAAGGTTTCTTCCCAAGGTATCTTTCACAAATTTCAGCCGTTGAGCCTTCGATATGCTCGACCACTGGCTTCCCGTTTACTGGAACTCTAATCAGATAAACCACGTCCTCGAGGGTGATCGTGCATTCTCCACAAGGCATATAGAAGGTATGCGTTTCAGGTCTCCAACGCTCAATTAGAGCGGTAATCAATCCTGGCACCAACTTGTATCCACAGAGGAACGTGGCATGATAAAATCGTGCCATATATAAATTCCCAATTCTAAGGTCTAGGGGTTTGTCTACCATGCACAAATGATGTTTAAATATTTCCTCTACATCCTGTAAATAACACATTATCTAAACATAATTACTAACAAAAAATACAGAAGTGACATATTTCGTAATGAAACAGTTTTTAAAAATATATATCAGCTCATCAACTCTAAGGCTAGTAATGTGTCGATTCTATAAATGCAACAATGAAGCTTGCTCAGCCATCCTAAATGACAAGTAAGAAAATATTAGTAAACCGAGACTAAATCTATCATGTCAAAAAATAACAATGAAAATAAATGTCGTATTTACTTATTGCCTATTAAATCATCAATTTATAGTCGTTTTTTATTCAACCACCTATAAATAAATATAAATAAATTAACGAACTTAAATAAAATAATAAAATCTATCCACCTATTTTTTTTATATTCTCAAAATAAATGTTTCTTCTCTTACATTAAAACAATTTTTCTATATTCTCAAAATCTCTCCACCTATTATTTAACACAAAATATTTAAACTATATTCTCTCCAAATAGCATCGAAAATTCAAACATCAAATAAAAATTATAAAAATTGACGAACTTAAGTTAAACAATAAAATATTAATTTACTTACTATATTTTCTTCTCAAATTTTCACCTATTTAACACAAAATTTTCAAATTATATTCTCTCCAAATAACATCAAAAATTCAAGGAACATCAAAATAAAAATTAAAAAATTAACGAATTTAAATTGAACAATATACAACAAAATATTTCTCAAATCCTTACCTATTTAACACAAAATTCAAACAACTTCAAATTTAATCAAACAAATAACTTAACTTACTATGTTCTCTTCAAAGTTTCTTCTTCTCTTCAACCACCTATTTAACACAAAAAAATACTTACTTTAATAAAATTCTCCAAATCTTCATCTTCAAAATATTTTCTCTCCCTCTACACTATCTACCGTCAACCCACCCCTCTTTTAACCTCACAAAAATTAAATCTGAATCACTCATCACCTACTCAATTAAATTTTACCATTCATCCAACCAATCCTAATTATATCCCGTGCATGCACACCAATACACCATGCATGCCCTCTACCTGTGTGCAGGTTGCAGGCCACCCTAAAGTCGAATCTAGGTGATCAAGACTTTAGGGGATTTTTTTTGAAACTATGGCCATTAGAGTCTGACTTTAGGGGATTTATTCCCTAAAATTTCCCCAAAGTCGGATCCTTTTAGGAGAGACTCCGACTTCTCCTTGCACTGTTCAAAGTGCAATATTTCGGGAATTATTTTGGTACCAGCAATATATTGGGAAAAAAATTTTCCCACGGAAATATTTTTGAGAATTTTTCAAAAAAATCGATTAATTTACATTATTGGGAAATTTCTCAAAATTATTAATGTGGGAATTTTTTCCCAATCTATTGCTGGTATCAGAAGATTTCTCGAAATATTGCACTTTGAACAGTACAAGGAGAAGCCGAAGTCTGCTGCAAAACACTTAAAAAAACCTAAAGTCTCTCCCAAAAGGATCCGACTTTGGGGAAATTTTGGGAGAGGGGGGATCCCTTAAAGTCGGACTCTAATGGCTACGGTTTAAAAAAAATTCCCTAAAGTCTTGATTGCCTCGATCCTGCTTTGGGGTGCCCTGCAACCTGCAAAGCCTGCGCACGGGCAGAGGGCATGCATGTTGTGCATGCATGAGTGGCACGTGATATAATTAGGATTGGTTGAATGAATGATGGAAATTAATTGGGTAGGTGATGTGCGATTGAGATTTAATTTTTGTGAGGTTAAAAGAGGGGTGGGTTGACGGTAGATAGTGTAGAGGGAGAGAAAATATTTTGAAGAGGAAAATTTGGAAAATTTTATTAAAGTAAATATTTTATTTTTTTAATTTATTCTTATTATTTTGAATTATAGTAAGTATTATTTTTTGTAATTTATTTATTTTTGTATATTTTATTTTATAGTAATTATGAAAATCAGATTTTTATGTTTTTTAGTTAAAATTTATGATTTTTGTGTTAAATAGGTGGTTGAAGAGAAAAATGAACTTTGAAGAGAATATAGTAAGTTAAGTTATTTATTTGATTAAATTTGAAGTTGTTTGAATTTTGTGTTAAATAGGTGGGGATTTGAGAAATATTTTTTTGTATGTTGTTCAATTTAAATTCGTTAATTTTTTAATTTTTATTTTGATGTTCCTTGAATTTTTGATGTTATTTGAAGAGAATATAATTTGAAAATTTTGTGTTAAATAGGTGAAAATTTGAGAAGAAAATATAGTAAGTAAATTAATATTTTATTGTTTAACTTAAGTTCGTAAATTTTTGTAATTTTTATTTGATGTTTGAATTTTCGATGCTATTTGGAGAGAATATAGTTTAAATATTTTGTGTTAAATAATAGGTGGAGAGATTTTGAGAATATAGAAAAATTGTTTTAATGTAAGAGAAGAAACATTTATTTTGAGAATATAAAAAATAGGTGGATAGATTTTATTATTTTATTTAAGTTTGTTAATTTATTTATATTTATTTATAGGTGGTTGAATAAAAAACGACGATAAATTGATGATTTAATAGACAATAAGCAAATACGACATTTATTTTCATTGTTATTTTTTGACATGATAAATTTAGTCTCGGTTTACTAATATTTTCTTACTTGTCATTTAGAATGGATGAGCAAGCTCCATTGTTGCATTTACAGAATCGACACATTACTAGCCTTAGAGTTGGTGAGCTGGTATAATTTTTTAAAAACTGTTTTATTATGAAATATGTCACTTCTGTATTTTTTTGTTAATAATTATGTTTAAATAATGTGTTATTTACAGGATGTAGAAGAAATATTTAAACATCATTTGTGCATGGTAGACAAACCCCTAGACCTTAGAATTGGGAATTTATATATGTCAAGATTTTATCATGCCACGTTTCTCTGTGGATACAAGTTGGTGTCAGGATTGATTACCGCTCTAATTGAGCGTTGGAGACCTGAAACGCATACCTTCTATATGCCTTGTGGAGAATGCACGATCACCCTCGAGGACGTGATTTATCTTATTGGGGTTCCAGTAAACGGGAAGCTAGTGGTCGAGCGTACCGAGAGCTCAACGGCTAAAATTTGTGAAAGGTACCTTGGGAAGCAACCCTATGGAAGTAATGTGAAAAGGTCTCGTGTGAAAATGAGTTGGCTAGAGAGTGAATTTAAGCTCGTTGAGTATACTGTAGTTGATGAAATTTATAAGGTTAGTCGAGCATATATCTTACAGAGGATTGGAGGTATACTGATGTCGAATAAATCTGACAATATGGTCAGTGTAAGGTATCTTCGTTTTTTAGATACTCCTTGGGAACCTGATTGTCAATATAGTTGGGGATCAGCTATATTAGCGTGCTTGTATCGCGAGTTGTGCAAAGGCGCTTTACTGCAAAAGAGTCAGAGGGTAGGTGGTATTGGTGGTTGCCTGTTATTGTTGCAAGCGTGGGCTTGGCAACGACTTTCCTATTTTACACCACTTACTCGAACACATGTGCAGTTTCCTCTCGTTGCAAGGTAAATATATATCTTTATTCTTAGTTGAATCTTTAAATTAATTAAATTAACATGTTATTTAAATATAATGTGATTTGTATGCAGATGGTGCGAGGAGAAGCATGAGACGGGGTTGGCGCACAACAACGTCAAAGTTTGTAGATCTCTTATTGATTCTCATTGTCAAGAGCGGGTATATGAATGGAAAGTAATTTTTGACGTTAAATGTGTTTTTCACATCTTAGTTAGTTAGATGTATTATTTTAAACCATTATTTTTTGCAATTTATTTGGAATGCCTACGATAATGACCATATATTTGTACCGAAATATTTGATGAAGGAATCACTTTTATGGTGTACTGTTACACCGTTGATCAATTTCTCTACTGTCGAGTTTCACTTTGCAGATAGAGTGTTGAGGCAATTTGGACCTGCCTATTCCGCGCATTTCACGTGACCATTACCATCTTCATACCTATGATGGACGTGGCATGCTAGATACAGATTGAGAAGTCAAACATAGCGAGTATATTGCTTTGTGGAACAACAGAGATTCATCGTTTCCAAAATGTCGTCAAATGAAAGCTACCGATTTTGATTTCAAGAATTCATAGTACATGATCTACTATCGTAGTCATAGAATGTCGTACTTAACAAATCAGTTTGAGTGGGAGGAATGCGAAAGGTTCCGAAAAAAATATGGAGGCAAAAGTAAATCATCGAAGGCTGCAATGAGCTCATCACAATGGCAACATATTGGTAGTAGAGACCCTACAGGTTGGCCAACGACATGGGAGCCACCAATGGCTAGTTGGGAAAAAGAACCAGCTCCTACTTGTGTACAATCGGAAGTGGCTCTAAGATCTTCGGTTAATATATGCTACATTTATATATCCACCAGTGGGCTCGAGCTATTCAGGTAATGTAGGGTTTGATGATCCTAATTTATACAGACCTAAGTTTATTTCGCCACAGACACCAAATTACACGAACTTGGGCGAGAACATAGAATTTTTACACCTCTTGTGGCCAACCCCTACGATGAAGTTTCACCGATGATGACTGCCTCGTCGAGTGTTCCTCAAGAATCGATCCATATGTATCCGTATCAACCCGGTTTTGGAACTCATGTGTTCAGCAAATACCACCGCAATCCTTGTTCTTCACAGGTGGGCCAATTGGAACCGATAACGATGATGATGACGATGAAGAGCAACAACTTCAGCGTCGTCGTCGACGTTATCCCAATCGGTCTCATCATCCACCGGGGATTGGTGCCGGTAGACATACGCATCATTAGCTTTTTTATTTCAAAGGCCGGTTTAAATCCTCATCCATCCAATCAGATAATAAAAAAACAAACCCAATACTTTTTTCAGATTTAACCCCTATTTCTTTATAATTAATTCCAATATCTACAAAATATTATATTATTTTTATTTTAGTACTAAAAATATTTATTTCACCTGAAATTAACACCAATTTCTTTCTTTTTTATAGTTTAATTAAATATTTTAAATATTTATATAATATTTTTAATTCAATGTAGCCCTAAAAATATTTATTTAAAATGAAATTAACTCAAATATTTTATTATATTAATTTTATATAATTATATTATGTTAGCTTTCCACTCATCTAATTAGAAGAAAAAATGATCTTACCACCCAATACTTCTTCCCGAGAATTACCAATCAGATAAAACAATTATCTTACCACCCTATACCTGCACCTACACCACTACTTCATCATATCACTGCAACCCTATATAATTTAAAAAAAATTCTTCTCACTCATCCAATCAGATGAAATGAACACTTTAAAATTTATAAATGTATTGAAAATAATTGTTGTTTATGAAAAAATAATAAGAACATATCAATATAAAATTTAATACTTATTAAAAATTAAATATCTATACTAATTACAAAAAATATAATATTATAGTAATTACAAAAAAAATATTTATGTTAAAAAACGGAGGGTCCTCTACCCGAGTTTGAACAGTACCCAAACCATTGGGTGCTTTACACGTGGCGCAAAGAAGGGCATTTATACCCTATTTGAAATCGGATAGAAGACCATCCAATTTTGAACAGTGTAACACCCTAAATTTGGTAAAAAAAATGAGAATAAAAAAAAAGGTTATTGCTACCATGGGGTGTTGAACCCATGACCTATGTTTGGTAAACCCTTATGTTAACCAATTGAGCCAAGTGCTCTTTTCTGCCAAGTATTACCTAAAGTAATATTTGTTTGTTAATTAAGGAGTTTTTGAATTTGATTATATCAGATTCAGACGCTTCACATATTCGATTGAAAAAATACCATAATTGTTTTCTCTCCCAACTCTCTCTCCAAAAGAACCAGATCCGGTCACCGTCCAGATCTCGGCCACCGCTCGACGGTGTCGTGCACCGCCACCTCTCTTACGCTCGCCGTCGGACCCCGCTCATAGCCTGCCATTCCACACGCGCGTTAGCGCCGCCGTCCGTCGCGACGCATGGTTTGAATTTCGACAGAAACCTTAGCGGCCAACGTTCGATCGGCACCACCACGCCGTCGTGGGCATCACCGCCCATGCCCCTATGACCGCCTCTTCACCCTGACCAAAACCCCTCTAGCCACTCGCCCTACCTCCGCCGCCATCGTCGTGAATTTAAGGTTGAAGGTTCGACGATGAACCCTAAAGAACGCCTCTATTATGGCATTTTCCGGCCGTTCCCGACGTCGGCTCGCCTCACCGTGGGCATCGGTGAACTTCTCTCGTCCCGATCTACAAAACCCATGTAATAGATCAACCATCCGACGCCGACAAGGGTGTCGTCGGTGCTTCGTCAAGTCCGGTGATCTTGGCTTCGTTTTGGGTAAATTTCGATCATCTCCGATATATTTTTAGGTGATAAATTGATTATATGTAGTTGGGTAGTCTGAGTTGTATCAGATCTGTAATTTTCAGGTTAAAAAGGAGTGATCTTCGATTTTCTGGCGACATTCCGGTGACTGTCCGATGACCGTCCGGCGACCCCTCCGGCGAACCAATATGTATATATGGGTAAGTGGGCCGGTTCAGTTGCCCCAAAGGCTTGAACCGGTTAATGTGGTCCAAACCCATTTCAATTTTAGCCCAAACCCAGTCTAGGCCCAACCAAATAAAGCCTAGTTTGGTGTCCGACCCGGACCCAGACCCGACCCGAACCGACCCGTCCGACCTGACCTGACCCGTTTGACCCGACCCGTCAAACCGAGTCAACTCGTCCGAGTCAGCCGAGTCAACTCGTTTGAGTCAACCGAGTCAACCTGTCTGAGTCAGCCGAGTCAACTCAGTTGACCCCTGTTGACTGTTGATGTCATGCTGACATCAGCATTGACTTGACTAGTTGACTTTGACCCCATTGACCGTTGACCTGCTGACGTCAGCATTGACCGTTGACTTTGACCGTTGACCAAAAAGTCAAATTTTCTGAAAAGCCTTATTTTATGTTTTTCGACGTCCTGAGTCCGATTTTGAAGCCCGTTTTGCAAAATTCTGACCCGAAGGCCTTCGAATTTGACCTTGAACCCGAAAGTGTTTAATTCTGTTAAGAGCTCTATGGATAAGAACTGAAATGTTAATTTGTGTATTTGAAGGTATGATAATATCTCGGTATTTGAAATGTCATGGGACATCCAATCCGGATTCGAATGCGATCAAATGTAGTATCGGGAGTCAACCGGTATAACTCGGAATTAAGGTAATACAATACTACCCCTTGTATGCTTTATGTACATGTCGATATCCGGTTAATGCTTGCATGCTTATGATGGCGTATACTGTAAATTCTGCCTAAACTGAATTAGATTCGAGCAATAAGTATGGATATTAATAAGACCAAATTATCCGAATAAGATTACTAATGGGCTAATAGTATCAGAAGTTCTAATAGTTAAATTCAGTTAATCTGCAACTCAATCAACACTGTGTAAGAATCGAGGCCCAGGATACAGAGTCAGAGATGATAATTATGAATTTTACGAAAATGCCCTTGGAGCATAAGTATGACTAAGCTACCCTCTGATAAAGGAAATGACCTAAAATCTGCATTCGACCTGATTATGCAATACATGTGATACAAACTCGGATAATCCCTCAAACTCTGTATAACACTTGAATGAGAATTCTCTGAAAATATTGTTGAAATTATAAGTCGATCCTTATGACAGTAATGCGTGAATTAAATGAGAATGATCGTAATGACCAAAAAGACGGTAATACCCTCGAGCATCGTAATGTCTGATTAATTTGAATGACGTTATACCCTCAAGTTCTGTGTTGAATGAATCGTCTGTAAAAAGGGCGGAGAGTTATGACGACTTAGTCTCGTTGAGTACGTGAATGATGGAAGTACCAAATGGTAATTCAGAAAGAAATGGTGGATTTATCCTAATTTCCAAAATGACTGAAAAGCCCTCTTGAGTCAAATATGCAGTTATGCATTTGATGAAATTCTGAGATTTCTAATAAGACCTTAAGGGCTAAAGCGCCCCTAAATGTTAGGAAGCACACTCATGTATGATAATCACTCCTGATATTAAAATAAGGTTGGAAGTTTTTCCGTACAGAGTATAAGTTCGACTACTCTGCGGCAAGTCTGGTGCTGAAATACGAAAGCCCTGAATGTATCAAAATAGCCCTGAATGTATCCGATACCGTGAAGAATCTTGACATAGAAATCTCTGAATACATGGTTGGAAATTTGATGAGCAAACAAAATTCCCGAGCCGCTGTTTACGCCTTGTTGGTATAAAATTACCAAAATGTCCGGGTATGATAAAATGACCTTGTAAGCCTAATGGCTGAATCACTCAGGATATGCCAAAGCTCTGAAAGATCTTGATGTATCATCTCCTGAATATCTGGGTTAAACTGTTAGTATGAACCCCTTTTTAAGAGGAGCCACGTTTCAGAACTCAGTTCAAGTTGTCAAGAGTTTAATATGTCCCCTTCCGTAAATGTCAAATATCTCTGAGAAATGATCTGTCCCATCTAGTGTGTTCCATGTGTGCAATATTCTGTTGAATGAACTGTATAATTAATTAATCATGAATAATATTATGTTTGATGACATTCTCTGCCTACCTGATATATGTCTGCTCTGCTCAATAGTATGCCTATTTATCTGTTAAAAGCATGAACTTCTGTTTCTGATACTCTGAATAGAATATGTCTGATACATGTATTATGTTATTCATATCTGGAATCTGAACACTAATTACTGTCTGGGGTATACTCTCGGGTTATGATTGAAGTGTCTGTCACAACCCTGATCCAGCTGTTCTGTTGAGCTCCTACGCCCACGGGCCTAGGGTAAGACTTTCTGGACCTAAGGCATTCCCTTAGGTAGGCTCCTACGCCTCAGGCCTAGGATAAGACCTACTGTATACAGTTCTGGGGGACTACACATTGGTGTAAGGTTGGAGGGTAGTTCTTGTAAACTTCTGTTTGAACATTGAACATTTGCATTTAATATGTTATGTGCTCATATGATATGATGCTAAGTACTTCTGTTTGTTGTTTTGCAACTTATTAAAACACACTAGGCTTCGTGGTTTAACTTCTCCAACCTGCCACTCTGTTGACTCTCTGAACAATAAGCTCTCTCTTAATACTCAGTAACATAGAAAGAACAAACCTCGTAGTCCTCAAAATTAGTGCTTCACTAAATCAGCGAAACATAAATGGAGACAAGTATTGCCTGGAACATCATAAAAATGTTATGCCTACCGTATGTCTGCATGAGCTTATAGCATCTTTTGGTAGTTCCGTATTACTGAGCTTTCCCAAGCTCATGTTGTTTTTACCATCTCAGGATAAAAGATCAGACAAGTTGCACCTATCAACATCGGTATGGGAGTTTCTTCGGCTCGTCAGGGAGTATGGTATCTGTGTAACTAGGAGGCATGTGTGTCGTGTTTGAATTATACAAATGAGTCTGAAACTTATTTTCTGCAAATGGTATCATGATTGTTTTATCGTTTTAAACGATTTCTGAAATTGTATTTTAAATCAAGTATTTGTTTTATGATTTTAAAGGTTTAACTATATGTTTATTTGAAATCTTACTGTGGGTCGCTCTTGTGACCCTAATGTGACTTCCTAGGATCCGTCGTAACGCATAGGCGGGTCTAGGGGGTTACAAATAGTGTCATAATTTTTTTTTATTTTTGAGTATTTTATTGTTCAAAAACGGGAGGAAAACCATAGGTTTTCTCCTTTTGTACAATAATCCACAATATTTATGGAAATAATTTGGGATACTATATTTGTGGCAAAAAAAAATTTGAGGTCTGTGGATTTTTTCCCCAAAGTCAGATTCTTTTGAGGTAGACTTTAGGTTTTTTTTAAGTCTATTGCAGCAGACTCCGACTTCTCCTTGCACTGTTCAAAGTGCAATATTTCGGGAATTATTCTGGTACCAGCAATAGATTAAAAAAAATTCCCACAACAATATTTTTGAGAATTTCCAAAGGTTGATTCTAGTGATTATAGCTGAAAAAGATCTTTCAAATTTACTTTCATAGTAAAATCAAGCATTTACTATGATTTGGTCTTAGAGCCATAAAATTTTTATTCAAGTAATTGAACTTATATTCCGATATCACCGCAATGGAGCACACTAATATCAGGATATTGTCATTTGAAACAAAATTTAAGACCACTTGTAACTATAATCGCAAAGAAAGCTGACAAAGTTTGGGCTCCACTCGTCTATGTTTACATAACAAGAATGAGAGTATTCAAGAAATTTTAAGGTGATGTAAAGGTACAATTTAATACATATTTTCAATAATTTATATTACACACATACTTATATCTAATTTATATTACTCCTTCATTACCTGTTTAAAGATAAGTATGAGATTTATGTTTGGTGTCACATCTTTTGTTTAGTACTTCTAATAACTATTGTTTATTATAAAACTGCTCCATGAATATGAATACATAATATTAATTATTCGTATGAGCACAGAAAATTTACTTTATTAGTACCACCGAAAAATACTTGAAACTTGGTAATCATTATAGATATGCACTAAATTCACTCTTTCTTTCATTGTATCTAAATGAATCACAATTAAATGTGTTGAAATATATCTATGATTAATTGATGAAACAATATATTTTTATATGTATATAAGTTGCAACACTAGTATTGAGATAATATTTCTCTTATTTACAACATGTTGAATGTATAAAATACTGAAAAGAAGAAAAAACATCATATTAAAGTAGAAGCACTTCAAAGAGAATAAAAGTATATTACTGCAACAATATTTATCTTCTAATCAAAATAATTTAAAAAAAACAAAGTTATTGTAGTAACCAATCATCATTCCCTGAAGTGTTTCTGCTTCAACAATATATACATGGGCGGAGCCACTAAGGGTTTTGGGGTGTCCAATGACACCCCAAAATTTTTTGAAAATCGTATTTTTCTATATAATTTTTATATAAAAAAATTAAAAATTATATAATTGACACCCATTTATAAATAAAATGACACCCTTAATAAATAAAATGACATCTCTTTATAAATAATTAACCCCTCTTAAATAACGTTCAAAAAAATGACACCCCTTAGAAAAATTTCTGGCTCCGCCCCTGTATATATATATATATATATATATATATATATATATATATATATATATATATTATCTTCAGCACTTTGTACATTTGTCATGTTACGAGTAACAGAATTATTATCCCAAATGTTAATGTTGTAACCTATATACTTATAAAAGATAAATATTGTCAGTAATATTATATTAATATTCATGAGGGCAATCTCGTAATGAACAATAAGTATCAGGAGTACTCATATAAAACATGACTCCAAACATAAGCCCTACAACTCTCCCAAACATTTAATGAAAAAATAATATAAATTAGATATAAATTGGCATATAATATAAAGTATTGAAAAGATGTATTAAATTATACCTTTTTATAACCTTTAAATTTTTTGGACATTCTTGTTGCATACATATAGACAAGTAGAACACAAACTTTGCTAGCAATATTGACGATCCGAGTTACAAGTAGTGTTACAATATTCTAATATCGATATCCTCTATTACAGTGATATCAGAACTCAAGTCCATTCACTCGTATCAAAATTATGTGGCTTTGAGACCAAATCATAGTAAACGTTCAACTTTATTATTGAAGCAAATCTGCAAAATCTTTTTTTTGCTATGATCACTAAAATCAGCCCTTCCACTCATGTTTACAAAGAAAGAATTAAGACTCTGAATAACATAAAGACAACTAAAATTATAAAAAGTAGCAAACAGTCGTCCATAAAATTACTTGTTTCGTTATCAAAAACGATAAACAAATTATGTTGTTTATATATGAGTAGTAGAAGGGGTGACTGTTAGGTTGATACTCATCCCATTGTTATTATTCTTATGACAGATGAAATAGTTTATTGGATGTCTCACCACAACATTGCCTAACAAAGATGAAAAGTCGAGTATTTGCATATTGATGTCATTTATGTTTAAGAAAGTTATTGACTGCATGTTGGTTATTTTCTTACAGATTACTCCATACCAACTACCGTTGAGATAATGTTGATCGTTTATTTCAAATGTTTATTGAAACGTAAAATTCTCACGAGAGTGTTCATTATTAAAGTTGATCAATCTTTGATCTTGGTTCGTATCTTGCGACATTAGCAAAAGGTGTAAATTGTACCAAGTTAACACCTTTTTATGTTCATTCAGATTTTCAATGAAATACAAATAATACAATACTCAAATAAATATTTATAATGATCTAAAACTGACGAGTAAAAAAATAAAGGTATATAACACCCTTTTGTTTTTTGTTTTTTTGTTTTTTTGTCTCTAGTACGACATTAGCTGGACATTCATCATATGATTTTCCATAGTCGCGGCGGTTTCATTGCGTGATAGCTGATTTCAACTAACAAACAAGCCATCAAAGCAACCACCGGCCAAGTTTAATTTTGATATTTATAACCCTTTGACAAAGCACATGCATTTTGTAGACATTGTGATAGAATTTATATCTTCTGAGATAAATATTATTCGTTTTTCCGCTAGACACTTGTTTTCTAATTAAAAACAAACAAAACAAAATACTTTTAAGATTATTCAAACATTAAGTCTTCTAATGACAATAACTTACGCCTATCCTTTAAGAATTCAAGCCCACTTCAAAAGAGACAACGTCTCATTGGTTTCCCAATACCCCTCTTAAAGATTTGTACAAACCCCTAAGTTGAATTTTTTTTTTAAAATAATATAAATAGAAAAAGGAAATCGGGAAATAGGACAAATCCAGAATTATTTAGTGAACTACAGTCCCTACAGTGTTAGGCAAACTCGTTGTGTGCTTCCAATGAAAGAATATTTTATGAAACTCGCCGTGTACTCCAAATAAGTTCTATTTTTTAATATTTTAAAGTGCATGGAGAACTTTTCATGTAGTCCCGACGAGTTCCCATGTAACCATTTAGGCAGTCGACCGTTGAAGGGATAAAACATTGGGCATGTTTGCGGCAGTCGACTGTTGGAGGTTGAAGCAAATTAATCGAGGGAAAATTTTGGAAGCAATTTTTAGAGAAGATTTGAGTTAAATTTTGTAGTTTTAGATTTTTTGGTTAAATAATTGTTTTAGATTTATGTTATTTTTATGTAACTGTTATAGTTGAATTTTTTTTAAGGTTGAGGTTGAAGCAAATAAAGTGGAGAAATTTTTTAAAGGTTTTTTTAAGAGAAGTTTTGAAGTAAGCTTAAAAGATTTATGTTAATATTTTTAACTTTTATGTTTAATTTTGAATTATTATAGTTGATAAGATTAAATTTTTTCGAGATATTTTTTTGAATTGTTATAATTAAAATTATTTTAAGAAATAATTTGAATGCATAACAACTATACAATATAATATATAACTGGTCCACAAGCGCCTTAGTTTTAGGGTATATGGAATTAGATTAGTATAATGATTATTATGGTCATTATAGGAAAAATATTTTAAATGTAATATTTTTATTAAAGTTATTAATATTAAGAGGTCATACCAAAAGTTAAAGGATAGGTACTTTAGTTCCATAATTATGATCTATCCAATTACTTAACTAACAGCAAACGTAAGTATTTAATTTAAAAACACAATTACTAATATAACACAGAGAAAATTGGAGAAGACACACCTATTTGACGAAT
The DNA here is from genome assembly GCA_030270665.1 of Hibiscus trionum. Taxonomy (NCBI): domain Eukaryota; kingdom Viridiplantae; phylum Streptophyta; class Magnoliopsida; order Malvales; family Malvaceae; genus Hibiscus; species Hibiscus trionum. Next base: position 23,025,135 of record BSYR01000025.1, read on the forward strand.
TTAGAATCACGAACCATAGAGCGGAAGTCTTTCCTCTCCGCAACTGTACCCAGAGGCGGACGGTAATGGCCGGGTGGGAGACTGACCCCAAACTTTTGAAATTTTATTATTTTATCTTTAATATTTTAAAAATTTTCAAATTAATCCCTTCAAAAATTTAAAATATCTTTATTATATTTTATTTATATGAATATTTTTAATTAAGTACCCTCCTTAAAATTTTAAAAAAATTCTCTTAAAGTATTATTTTTTTTGAAAATTTAAGTCGACTCCAAATTTAAAAAAAATTAAATTAAACCCATCAAAATTTTTAAAATTTTTAATTTAAACATTCAAATATTTTAAAAATTTTAAGTAGGCCCCCTCGAACTCCGACCCCAAGATCCGCCCCTGACTGTACCGAACTTTACGAGTCTGAACCTACATTGAAATAATACAAGACTATTAATTAAAAGTTCATGTCATACAATTCGAATATATGAAAAAAAATACCTCGTGATCTACGGTACCAAAAAGAAATGAGTAAGATAATGACTAATGCGACAAAATATAAAAATGCTAATAAATAAATATAAGGCATGAATAAAACACGTGAGAATTAAATATATTAACATATATCTAAGGAAAAAACGTATATATCATATAAAGCCACAAGATACGATACAAAAAAAAAAACCCAACCACTTGCAAAGATAAAATGGAAATAAAAAAGGCAATAAATCAAGGATATATAATTTAAATAACAGAGAATGTATAAAAGGAAAGGGATTAAAAGATGATAAATAATAACAACGATCACCAGGAGAAATTATATCATGGGTAATTCTCACCACGTCATCTATGGGACTAACCACTAGAAACTACCCACTTCATTCTTTTTTTTCATATCATTAATTTAATAATAGAATAATTTCCAAAAAAATTTTAAATGACATAGAGAAACTTTAGTAAAGATTCATTGGTTGAAAAAAATGACATGGAAAACTCATGGTGTAGTGAGTGGTTTCCATTGGTTGATCTCATAGATGACGTGGTGGGAATTACCCATAATATAAATTTCGATCACCAGGCCAAGTTTAAACCAAAGGGCGAAATTGAAAGATTTGAAAAAAATCTAGAGACTGCGGAAAGAAATAATCTTGGGCGGAAGCCCTTAAATGAGTAATAAATCCATTTTTTGAGATGGGTATATAAGCCAAAAATCAGTATCAAGTTTTTTATTCTTTTTCAAAACAGATTAAACCCCATCCCCTTAAAATTCTCTGAACGGTTCTTACGAGTTAATGGAGAACTCATGAATACCACCGTTGTTTCGAGATTCCGGTCGAACACCTCCGCGCCGGCCGCCGCTACTCGGCGTCGGCCGTCGTTCCCCGACGTTGGAATGGTGAAAGGCCGGCCTTTCCCGAATCTTTTCGCAACCCTAAACCCAAATCTAAGCCCCGTTTCTCCAAAAACAGAATCAAAATCAAGAAAATCGTTAAAAAACCTTTTGACTTCTGAACTCTCTGGTGACCACCAAACACTACCAAATCGTGCTTTTCGTTCCCGGAGAGGATTTCTACACCGAGAACGGCAAATCTCTCTCTACGAGTGCACGGTTAAGCATTAAAAATCGATTTCTTTTTTTTTTTAATTCGAAATGCAAAAAGAGAAGAATACCTCTGAAATCTCTATTTTTTTGTATTGATTAGAAAAACTGAGTACAATTGCTTTGATTACATTCATTATATAACCCGATTTGATCTTTACAGTAGTTGGGAAACATTAATGGTTGAAAATGAAATCTGACATCTCTTTAATTGTTTTCTCTTTTGTCACGTGACGGTGGTGGGTGGAAACGATGGTGGCTGCGTGATTTCCGACGACGAGGTCACGTGGACGGAGGGAAGATGGTGGCCGTTGATCGTCCCACGTGGCGGCCATCGATGAAGGGATGCCAAAAGTCTCTCTGTCAGATTTGATCTGTACCGTTGGATCAGATCTAATCCAACGGCTGAGATCTCGCATAGAAACGACGGTTAAGATGACTTCTGGATGATGACGTGGCGGCATCAGATGAGGCCACGTGGTGCGTGGAGCTGAGGGTTCTCTCTCCTGTCATCTGGACCTAGGCCAAACGGGCCTTGTAAATATTATGGGTTGGGCTTCGCAGTTGAGAAAAAAACATATTAGAGTTAGGGTTTTGTTTCAGCTGGGCCTATGCCTAATGGTCCTGCGCCGGTAAGATGTATGTAGACTATCAAGAACCGATGTTACACGATCAACTATATCCAACACTAAGAGATACCAATGAGTATTGCTATCGTTTATTGGCAAGAAGATCTACAATAAATGTCACATCCGAGACAAGAAATTAGAACATTTATTGTTATTATTTAAATACAAAACAACATGTACGTAAAAATATTTTACCGTGTCACAATCGGTCATTTTATTATGGTCGTCTAATATGTTAGTCCAGAAGCTTAAAAGAGACGACGCATCTTGACCGTCCTTTACCAACGATAACTGCATTTTCAAAAAGAATCACTATTAATTGACCAGCCATATGCATAACATAACACGAAAATGTGTAAATTTAACTTACCGCAAAGAAGAATGAAAAAAAGCAAATCTTCTGGTTCCCTGATATATTCCATGATATATTCTTCTTCGACTCGTGAGCCAACAACCAGTCGACCAAATTAATAATCGGACCGTAAATTCATTGACTAGATTTTAACGACCCAACGTCGCCTACTGTGCCGTGTTGGCTTCCGAAATCTATAATAACATCCCTATGCAAGAAATTTTTTGGATTAAGTTTTTCAAAAAAATATTTAAATTTTACTCATAAAGCAATATATATTACTTACCCATCATCTAACAACCCACTATTCCATACATATTCACACATTGCACCCTCTATTGCATCAATTCTTTTTGATATTTTGACCTTTCTAACCTACGATATTGATTATAGATATTAGTCACAACATGATAATCAAAATGAATGTCAATTCTATTATTCATTTTACCTTTTGCTTCTTCTTTGGTGCACGACACTCTGAATCCAGATCTGTATCTATTACATTATCCGGTGTCTTCATATCTGGATCGTGGACTTCTATATTTTCTTCCCTCTTACTCAATTTTTTTATATTTTCTTCATCATATTTTTTAAGTTCATCATATTTTTCCTCAACATAACTCCTCGTTTGTTTAATTTCTTCACTTAAATTTTTCCCCTCATCCATTTTTCTCTACCATTTCAATCACCTCCTTCAACTCACCCCTCAATTCCACTACTTCTTTCACCACACCATCAAACTTTTCCCCTACTTCCCCCTTAATGCTCTCAATTGCCTCTTTAATTTTGGATTGTCTTTGTAAACAATCAAAAGCGGCTTTTTAAAGCTCCGCCAACTCAGCCATCAAAATGTCATATTTACTTTCCCCTTCTTCATTCTGTTTCACCTTCTCTTCTACCTTCTCCTCTTCCTCCTCGCCAATAACCTTCAAAAATAAATTACAATATTAGAACATCTTTCTTTTTTAAGTCCTTACTAATATATAAATACTTTTATTACCCTTACTTTATTTTTCGGTCTTTTAAACTTTAACTTTGCCATTACTCGGGCGACTTCTTCCTTGTCCCATTCAATGATGCGTGCCACTCTGGTTCTTTAGAAGGTCGACACACTTGAAGAATCAGACCAGAAATCAAACAATGCAACCTGCATTTATAATAAACTTTATCATTTTCTATAATAACTATTTACAAAGTTTTCTAAACCAACACATCGTTCAACTCATTTACCTCTAAGACAGCTATGCATCCTTTGAGGTATGTGGGGTTTTCGACCTTCTGAAAGGTCTTGATTGCATCAAATAATTTCTCACTGACAAATGAGGCCCAATTTAATTTACCTTTCAACCCGGAGTCGCAAATCAACTTCATATATTCTTTGCTCGGGGATGTATCACCCGTTGGACAAAGGAATACTCCGACAAGGTACAATAGTACCCGGGCCTTCAGATGATCCCCATCATACTTGCCGCTTTTAATATCGTCCTCGAGTGTAGCATATGTCACCTTGTACTTTAGGCTATACTTGTTTACAAGTTTTATCCAATCATCCCTCTTAATTACTTCATGCACATTCTTCCCTTTATTTTTTATAGCCTCAATACGGCTTCAACACATCGGACACCAAAATGAAAAAAATATTTATCGTATCGAACTTCACACTTTTGTAAATCAAAATCTCCTATCAACAATCGACACAATTCCCTCCGAATTGGTCGGTCCTTCAATCCAATAAGAGATCCAAACTCCATTTCTTCCAACACATTGACTTTATACTTCACTTTCAAGTCCTCTATTATGTGGTGAACTCGTTTTATGCTACACCTTGTCGACACTTACTATATTATTTACATATAATGTTAGAGTTTTTATATATCATTTATCAAAGTATTTACAAGTTTAACGAATACCTTTTTCTCAATGTTTCCATGTGCTTTCCTCGAAGCCGAATAATTTACTCTATCCTTTGTGGACAACTTCATAAATGGTTCCTTCTCAGTATCACCCATCGTGTGCCATTTCTTCACCACATCGTCTATCACCTGAAAATTATGCATAAACCGTCAACAATCAAAATATTAAAGCTACATTATATTCATTATAAATTCAGTTTACATACCGAACCGCTTTTGTAAGTATCACATTTCTTCATCCTTTGCACTTCATTCATACTGTCACGATAGGAAAGTTTAAATGTTCTTAAATACTTTAATCCAATTACCATTTAAAGAACAAGTACACAAATACATTGATACTTACTAGAAGTACATATATCCACCCTTTGGTTGCTTTCGATTTTTCTCACTTTCGATACTCTTCGGCTCCATTTCAACCATTTCAATAATGTCATCTTCACAAACAACATTTTCATGAGCCATTTTAGTGTCATCTTCACGAACAACATCTTCATGATCCTTTGCACCTATCTTATAGTAACTGCTTTAGTTCTCTGAAAAAAGTATCGATATTCATTTTCTACCGACAATATCAATTTCTACCTATAAGTTCTCTAAACAAAGTACCGATATTTATTTCCTAACTATAATTACAATTTCGACCTATAATCGACCCGAAATCCGATTTTACTTCAAAATCCCTAAACCCAAAACCTAAACCCCAACTTCCAAATACTACATTACCAAAAAACTAGGGTTTCGACAACATACCTTTTACTTTAAAATCCCTAAACCCAAAACCTTTCCTTTCGATTATGATACACCACGACTTCAAAAACGCCTCCCTTCTATTTCGCAGCAACCAAAATCGGTTCAATTTCAAATACTCTCTTAGGTTTTCTGTAAATGCAATGCAAGCAATACAAGGATTGTATTAGAGTAGATACTTTTTAACCGGTTATATCAATTATATTTAATCGATACAATTCCCTATGTTTCGATACTTTTTTTAATTGTGTTGATTCTTTCGACCCCTTTTCTGTTTCAAAACCCTTTTAAATTACTAATGTACCGATTCTTTTGTACATGTTCTTACAAATGTATCGAAACCAAACAAATAATACGGTAATGAATTACCTGTTACATTATATGTATTAATAATGTAACCGGTTATGTAAAATTTGCTTGTATTTTACCGATCCTTTTGACATGTTCTTAAAAAAGTATAGACACCAAACAAAAACTCTGGTAACGTTTTACCGGTTACATTATATGTATTAATAATATAACCGGTTATGTCTAATTTTTTTATTGTACCGATTCTTTTGCACATGTTCTTACAAAAGTATCGAAACCAAACAAACAATACGGTAACAATTTACCTGTTACATTGTTTGTATTAATAATATAACCGGTTTGGCCTTTTTTCCGTTAATGTCAAATTAGCTTCTAAAGGATAGATACTTTTTATTAGTACTGTGGAAATCGAATCGATACTTTCGATCCCTTGGTATCGATAAAATTTTATAAAGTGTTACAAAAGTATCTGTTTTTTCGAAACTTTTTTAAATTCATTACAAAATACTGTGCACAAAGTATCGATATTTTCGATACTTTTTTCAACCGCGGTTACATTGCTTTTAAAAAAGTATTCATACTTTTTAAAAAGTATAGATACTTTCGAAATTATCAACAAATTAGGCGCTACCGAATATGTTGATACTCATATCAACAAAATATGTAATTTTACCGATTTGTTATCGTGGGATTTTCCAAGGCCCCATCACCTCAAAATTATCAACAAATTAGGCGCTACCGAATATGTTGATATTCGGATCAACAAAATAGATAAATTTACCGATTTTATTATCTTTAACCGGCCACCTTTTTTACCGGTCACGTCGTATATTAACCGTATATTAACCGCCTTACAGCATAACTACCCGTCGGTCACCCACCCCACTACACATCACAAGGGAAAGTGTTTAGCCTTGAGACTCTACACTCTCTCCACTCTTTTGAGAGGAATCTTTCTCAAATTCAAAAGCTTACAAAATAGGAAAAACCCAACAAACATGCCTTCTCTGGGAAGATGATAAAAGTGTTTCACCTACCTTTCTTCATCATAAATGCAGCGTTTGTTGAAATGTTTTGAATGACAAATTTTTGAAGTATAGATTAGTGGGGGTAGAAGTTGTGAAGGAAGCCAATGCAATTTTTAGAGGATATAATAAGAGCAGCAGAAGATGGGACAGAAATGGAGGAATGTTCTAGAAACAGTGATACAACAAATATAATCCACCTAAATAGAAAATTAAAATATAATATAAAAGGGTGGTAAAATAGAAAAAACAAAATTATCTCTTCCTTGATTCTTTCCTTTAACATGCATAGAAGCTTAGGATCGGACGTATATTCTTTTTTTTTTATATCTAATTAAACGCAGAAGTGTCGGCATATCAATGATGAAGAATATATATATAGAATATAAGAAAAGAATTATAGTACTTTGGATTGTTAAAAAATTGTAATTATAAGAATTGAGATTGGTATTCGGCTTCCGTTTGGGTTGCAACGGTGAGTGGAAATGTTTAACTTTGTTTTGCTTTCGAAATGGGATTCTTGGGGTTCGGGTGGAGCTTTGAGGGCTCACCTAAACCCAAGTGTAAGTTTACTACCCCTACCTTAATGGTTATGTGTTGATGCGTGATTAATTGTTGAGTTATCATGTGCATTGTGGATTGCTTTACATCCGTTGTTGTTGTGTAGTCGTTTTTTATGTCGAGCCTCACGTGATGGTTTTCATGACTACGGTGATGAGTGGTCCCACCGGTAGTGACTAGTAGTAAAGTAAGGTGATGAGTGGTCCCATCGAAAAACTACTAGTCGAACGGTGATGTGTGGTCCCACCGTGTGTATTGGTTGTGCATGTACAAACCATGTAGTTGTCTTGTTGTGATACCTTTCGTGCATTCAATGGTTTACTTATCTTTTAAGAAGAGTGTTTTGAAAACTGTATGATTGTTGAGTTTTTAGAGCTTCGCTCACTAAGCTATCAAGCTTACGCTCTCATTTTTCCAACATGTAGATCGCTAGAGTTACGGAAGGCAAGCGGGCAAGAGCTGAACTTTTGGGGTTCTCAAGTAGCTCAAGTATGATTTATGTAATTGTAATAATGCCTAGACATTGGGGGTATTAGACTTGTATGATGTTGGAGTTCAAACTCTTTTGTTGGCCTTGATGTTCTAGCATGTTGGTTTGTTGATGCCATGTGTTTGTAGGAGCGTTGTTAGACTCATAGATGTTGGCTTGTTGTTCATGCCTTGTTTTGGATTTGTAAAACATGTTATGTTAGACTCGTATATGTGTTGTTTTGAGTGTATGCAAACCTTGCTAGTATACGCATGAACCTTTTAGCTTTAGGCCCCTTTTATGTGTGATTTGAATGCAAGTTTCTCTTATGTATGAATGCCTTAGTGTTTATGTCCCGTGGTTCGTTTGAATAGTTCCATATGCAAATTCTTGGTTGCTATGTGTTGTATGGAAGTTTATTTGTGGCTAGGTGAGTCGTAAACTGCATCTAGAGTTGAGTCTTAGTCCGTTTTTCGGCTAATTTGAGTTTTGCAGTGCAGGGCGTATCGGTATGCCCAAGGGCCGTATCGATATGGTCCTACACTTTGGGGCTCAGATTAAGCCTAGCGTACTGATACACGGGGGTGTATCGATACGCCAAAGGCTCTCTGGAAATCTGAGATTTTGTCGTATCGGTACGGTCAACCTGTGTACCGATACGGTCTTCCTTATTTGACCATGGGCTGTTGACCAAGTCAAGGCGTATCGATACGATCTTCTAGCGTATCGATACGACCCGTTGTAATGCATAAAATGGGCAGTTTTAAATTGCTTGTGTTGCATGCTTGCCTCGTTCGATGCCTTTCCGCTGTCGTTTTTCACGTAGGACGTATTAAAAGCATTTAGATAAGATAATAATTAAAAAGAAATTTTCTAGGGTTGCTAACCGAGGCGGGACTTTAACGGGTTTCATTTCGGTTTTCCATGTGTGACATGCTCGGACCGGTCAGTCGTCCAGACCGGGACGAGGGGGTTACATCTAATGTCCTTTTTCAGGATCATGCATATACCTGCTCACAACTCCAGCTGCTTGTAAAATATCAGGTCGCGTACACACCATCGCATACATCAAGCTTTCTACTGCATTAGCATATGGAACTTTTGCCATATATTCTCGTTCTTCATCAATTTTAGAAGATAACTGAGGACTAAGTTTCAAATGAGAAGCAAGTGGGGTACTTATATGTTTTGTGTTTTCATTCATATAAAAACATTGTAATACCTTTTTTCAGATATTGCTTCTGAGTCAAACAAAGCTTGCCCCTCTGTCTGTCTCTACTTATCTCCATGTCGAAAATCTTCTTGGCCTCACCTAGATCTTTCATCTCGAACTCTTGATTCAATCGATCCTTCAATTTGTCTCTCTTTTTGAATCTTTGAAGCGATCAACATATCATCAACATACAAGAGAAGATAAATGAAAGCCACATCTTGTAGCTTTTGTAAATACACACAATGGTCATATTTGCTTCTTATGTATTTCTGCCTCCTCAAAAAGCTATCAAATCGCTTGTACCACGGTCTTAGAGATTGCTTCAATCCATAAAGCGACTTGTTCAGCTTACAAACCCATTTTCACCACCAGCATCCTTGTATCCTTCTGGCTGAGTCATATAGATCTCCTCTTCCAAATCATCGTGCAATAAAGCCATCTATACATCAAGTTGAGCTAGCTCCAAATTTAACCGTGCTACCTAGGCCAATAATATTCTAATGGAGGAATGCTTCACAATAGGGGAAAATACTTCATTGTAGTCGATTCCCTCTTTCTGAGTGTAGCCTTTAGCTATTAATCTTGCCTCGTAGCGAACATCTTTCTTGCTAGAAGATCTGTCTTTCTTTGCAAATTCTCACTTGCGTCCAATTGCTCTTTTACCTTTCGGTAAATGCACCAAATCCCAGGAGTTGTTCTTCTTGAGAGACTGCATTTTTTCATCCATGGTGCTTTTCCACTTGTCACTTTCTAAGCACTGCATTGCTTCTTGATAAGTGACTGAAATATCATTATCAACAAGTGGAAGGGCATAGGCCACCATATTTGAAATCGAGCAGGTCTACGAATTTTTCTCCTTGGCTTTCTAACTGCAAGTGGTTCTGGTATCTCTAATGGTTCTTGGGTTTGAACCTCTTCTTCTTTTGATTCCTCCATTGGAGTTAGAGAATCAGTAACATCAATTACTAGGCTAATCATCGTTCGTTGAAGCTTCACCTGTTTTGGAGTACACTCCGCCTGCTGTGGAGTACTATTTGTCTGAACATCTCCATTTGTTACCCTTTTCAACATGGTAGATTCATCAAAGGTAACATCTCTGCTACAAATTATCTTCTTTGTGTCTAAGCACCAAAGACGAAATCCCTTCACTCCATGGTTCATCCCTATGAAGAGAGCATTCTTTGCTCTAGAATCAAGTTTTGACTCCTTCACATGATAGTACACAGTGGATCCAAATACATGTAAAAAACCGTAATCTGTAGCGAATTTTACAGACCATACCTCTAGTGGTGATTTTCTTCCAATTACCGATTACGTTCGACGATTGATGAGATGACCAGCGTATATCACAACCTCAGCCTAAAATGGTTTGCCCAACCCAACATTGGACAACATACATCGAACATTTTCAATTAGTGTTCGATTCATACGCTCTGCCACCCCTATTCTGTTGTGGTGTATGTCTAACAGTGAAGTGTCGAACAATACCATGCTCCTGGAAAATGTCAAAGAGCTGATCACTTCTATATTCTCCTCCATTATCCATCCTAAGCCGTTTGATCTTCCTACCATTCTGGTTCTCGATCATATTTTTCCACTTAAGAAAAACTTTGAGCACTTCATCTTTAGACTTTATTGTATACACCCAAACTCTTCTAAAAAAGGCATCAACAAATGTTACAAAATAGTGTTTTCCTTCCAACAACGCTGTTTTGGAAGGACCCCACACATCTGAGTGAACATAATCCAAAATACCTTTCGTATTATGGATAATGGTGTCAAATTTCACTCTTTTCTGCTTTCATGGAACGTAGTGCTCACAAAAATTTAACTTGCAAGCTATTGCACCTTTCAACAATCCTTGTTTTGCCAAAATTTGCAAGGATTTCTCACCAGCATGTCCCAACCGTATATACCACAACAAGGTTGAATCCAATCTATCTCCCTCGGAAGCTGTTGCTACTGCTTCAATAATTGTATTACCTTGGTAGTAATACAATTTATTTTTTCTGATGCCCTTCATTTAGAGGTGTAAATGAACAGAGCGTTCGACGAACCGTTCGTGAACTGTTCGTATAATGTTCGTTTATGTTCGTTTATTAAGCTAAATAAACGAGTGTGAACAAAGTTTTTATGTTCGTTTAATAAACGAACGAACACGAACAGATGTGTGTTCAGTTCGTTTATGTTCACGAACAAGCTCGTTTATAGGCTCGTTTATAAGCTTGTTTATAAGCTCGTTCATAAGCTCGTTTATAGGCTCGTTTATAAGCTCGTTTACATGCTCGTTTATAAGCTCGTTTATAAGCTCGTTTATAAGCTCGTTTATAGACTCGTTTATAAGTTTGTTTATAAGCTTTTTTATAGGATGAAAATACTTGTGGATGTATCTAAATACTATTTTTTGTTGTGTTGCTAAGTATGTTATATAAGTTCATGTTGAAATTTAAGTTTTTTTTTGTTGCTTTTATTTTATTTATTCATTTATTGTTAATTTAGTTAACATTTTTTAATATATAAACGTTCGCTAACACGTCCGCGAACACTTAAATGAACATGTTCATGAACACTTAAACGAACACGTTCATGAACACTTAAACGAACACGTTCATGAACACTTAAACGAACACGTTCGTGAACACTAAACAAATGAACATGAACACCTTCAAAAATAAATAAACGAACACGAACACAACATTAAAAATTTAAACGAACACGAACCGAACATGAACACGTTTAAAAATAAATAAACGAACACAAACATAGTCTTGTTCGTTCAAGCTCGGTTCATTTACACCCCTACCTTCATTATCACCAATGCTTCAGATGTGACTTCTAAAACTCCATCTCTCATAGTGACGACTAAGCCTTTAGATTCCAAGACTCCCAGAGAGATGAGATTCTTCTTCAAATTGGGCACATATCGAACATCAGTCAAAACTCTGATTGATTCATCTTGATTCTTCAACTGAATTGAACCTATCCCAACAGTTTTACATGCACTGTCATTGCCCATATAAACAACTTCTCCATTTAGTTCTACTAAATCAGAGAACCACTCCCGATTATGAGACATATGATAGATCCAACCCGAATCCAATATCCACTTATCTGAATGAAATGCTAATGGTGAAGCAACCAGTGATATTTCAGAGTCACTAGTATCATGCTCTGCAACACATGCATCTAGAGCAACTTTTCCTTTCTTCTTCAACTTCGGGCAATCTTTCTTCCAATGGCCTTTCTCATGACAATAGGCACATTCATCTTTCTTAAGTCTAGACTTTGACTTTGATCTCCCTCTCCACTTTGACTTTTGGATTTTTAAGTGACCTCTTGCCACCATGGCCTACGCTGCATTATAGTTGCCCTCCATCTTGGTTTTCTTTCTGAGCTAGTACAAAGCATCATTTACATCTTTAAAGGATATTTCATCCTTTCTATGAAGTAACGTTGTTTCAAGGTGTTCAAATTCATCTGGAAGTGATGACAACAACATTAAAGCCAAATTTTCATCTTTGAAAGTTTCATCCATGCCCAATAAGTCTGACACTAACTCATTAAAGGCAGTGACGTGTTCATTCATATTGGTGCCTAGATGATAATCAAAACTAAACAATCTTTTCTTCATGTGAAGATGATTCTGAGAGCTTTTCTTTAGGAACTTTTCCTCCAATGCTTTCCACAGTTCGCATGCAGAAGTCTTATTCTTATAGCTATACTTCTGCTCCCTGGAAAGACAAGATCGAATCGTACATCACGACATATGATTGATTGTTTTCTAATCTTTCTCCACCATATCTACAGGTTTTTCTTCCTCAATGGCAATGTCTAGACATTATTGAAATAAAGCGTCTAAAACCTTACCTTGCCACATGCCGAAATGACCAGATCCATCGAACAGATCCACGAAGAAGTTTGCATTTGACATCATCCTCCTTACCGGTATAGAGGATGAGCTTGATGCCCCATCTGACTCATCTTTTACCATGGCAACAAATAATATTCAACATCACAAACTAGATACTAAGAACAATGCACCAGGTAAGTTCCCAAGAAAGAGAGGTGGATCACTTAACTTTCAAACCGATCAATTTACTCATTGAACTATATACATTGACCTATTTTGGTCACGCCTCCTTTTTTTCATAAACAACCCGATTATATGATTTATTTTATTAATATTTGATTGTGACATAATTTTTTATTAATATTTAGTTTACATGTAGGATTTATCTTAATCCCTCATCCTTCTACACTCTTTAAAACCTATCATTGTCATTCCCTTCTTCAAGGTCTACATTTCGCTTCTCTGGGTACCATGGCAACTTAACTCCTTTTCTGACAATCTCATAACCCAATCAATACTTCTCATCCTCCGGCACAACAACCTGGGGTGCCGCCTCCTCTTTTTTTAATTTCTTCCTCTTGAACCCATCTTTCTCAGCACCTTCTTCCTTCCTCGAAACTTTAATGGGATCAAAAATCTTAATTAATGTGACCAGATTTGGGTTCGGATTCCACAGCAACTTCTGAACCTCCAAATTTATTTAATGGAGCTAAAGTGCTAAACCGCGAGCAGCTCGAAGCTGCTCAAGTCGAAATTCGGCATCTCTTTTCCTTGCATGTTCATGTATTAGTTGCTCTTCTTTTGCAGCAGCTTTTTTATTTTTCCTTACTTTTATTTTCTGTTTTCGTAGTTGTAAACATTCTAACGTTTTTGGGGCAAAATATTTAACACTCCATGACCTCCCATAACAACTCAATTCTAAAATTCAATGGAAAATCACCAGGGTATTTAAAAATCAGAATCTGGGGTTAACATGAAGCTATAGCCGAATGTAAACCTAACGCAGAAACTGGACTTAGATTTAAAATTACGGAACAAGAAAAAAATAAGAACTGAAATTTCAGATTGAAAGAAAATTAAATTTCCATACCAAGAGAAACCAGATTGTAAATAAGGGATTCAATTATCTTTTATGCAACTTGACGATGCCTCCTTGCTTTGCGAATCAATCGAAACAGAGAACCCTAATTCATAGTCAAAGATCTGAGAAAGAAAAGGTGAAGCTTCACACGCGGCTAGGCTTTTAATTCACCTAAAACTTTTCTTTATAGGGTTATAAAATTACGCCGTTTTGATGCAAATTAAATTTTCTTAAAACGGTATCGTTTTAGTTTTGTACGCCATGTCATAACACCGTTAATTATTTAACGGTAGAGTGACCAAAATAGGTCAATATATAAAGCTTGGTGAGTAAATTGGTCATTTTTAAAGTTCAATGACCAAAATAAGTCATAGAGCAAAGTTGAGTGATAGTTTAAGTATTTTACCCAAAAAGTAATTAAACAAATTAACTTTAAAATGGGTAAGAACCTAAAAATAAATTAAGATTAAGAATAAAATCTTTCAATTTGATGGTAACATGTGTTATCATCTGATTGGATAAAAAAATTATAGAATTAAACAAATTAAGATTAAGAGTAAAATCTTTCAATTTGATGATGACATGTGCCATCATTTGATTGGAGTATTAAATTTATTAAATTGAATTAAAATTAAGATCAAAATTGTATAATATGTAAATAACTTAGATTAAATGTGTAATTATACAAATTTACATTAACTGTCACATCGCCCTCTCCGACCTCCGTTAGATTTTAAAGGAAGTGATTTGGTTGAAAAAATTGAAAGATTGGTGGTCAAAATAGAATATATCTGTAATTGGGTGGTTAAAGATGTAATTCACCTTTTTTTAATTCAATGCAGTTTGTTCTGGTTGCGACTCTTTCTTGTTGGGTACTTTAAATTAAAGATCACTAAACTTAGCATCCACTTTCATTTACATCATCAAATTTTAAATTAATCAAATTACATCATTTAACTTTTATTATTTATAAATTAAATTACTTATATTGATACCATTAAATGATTTTAATGAAAAAAATTGAAATTGACACTTTTATTTAACATATTTTCACATATCATCAATAAAAAATATTTGATTGGCAACTTAAATATTTTTGTTAGGATTGATAGGGAATTTAATTATTTTTCTTTTGAATTTATTTGAAAGAAATGTTTTAGAAAATTCTTATAGAATATTATTAAAATATTCAATTAAATTTTGTTTGATGATGACATGTGAAAAATATATTAAGTAAAAGTATAAATTTTAGTGTTTTTCAATAGCATTAGTTAAAGATAGCAGTATAAGTGATTTAGTTTATTAATTATAAAAGTTGAATGATGTAATTTGATTAAATTAAAGTTTTGTGATGTAAACGAAAGTGGATGTTAATTCAGTGATTTAAAATGTAAATTACCCATTTCTTGTTCTTTTGAAGACTTGTTTAGGCTTCAGTCATTTTAACAATGTTCTACATTAAATAAACTTTTCAACCAAAATTTGATCTAAATTAATGACCAATAAATCGAATATTAATGGTTAGATACCTAATAAGCTTTGTCTGATTTATGTAGCCTAAGTTATGATCAAAACATCGTAACATGTTTAACATTCAAAACACTTTGGACCCAACTCATTGAGATCATTAAATATGAATTTATTGAGACCATTTCTTTATTCTAAGCATTAAACATCAAAACACTTTATTAAAATAAGGGTAAACTAAATAAATGGTCCCCCGACTATACTCCAATTATCTTTTGCGTCCTCTGACTATTAAAAGTTACAAATTGGTCCCTCAACTAAAAAAAAGTAACAATTTGGTCCAACGCCGTTAAAAGTTTAACAGATGATGACGTGGCAGTTAATTTAAATTGATATAATTACATACTTAGCCCTCAAGTTCTACACTTATTTTAATTTGACCCTAATTCTAAAAAATTAACCCACAAATTTTAATATTCTATCAATTTAGTTCATCTTCTTTTCTATTTCTTCTCTCCTTTAATGTTTCTTGAACTAGGATCTGACTCATTCTCCCTTATAGAAAGCTTGGCTCCTGTGACGCGACAAATATGCTTTGAGTTCACACCATTTTTCCCGATGATAGCTCCAGCAAGGGATGCATCAATACTGATCTTGGTTGTGGCAGATGCTCCGAAGCTGGCTGCAGCACCAAAACCTGGTGAGGGAGGCTCCATCCTACCAGCCATCCTTCTAGGCATGGCTCCATGGAACGAGGATCCTCGTAAGCAGGACCAGTCCGCTTGCCAAGCTCCCACTCACCATGGGCAAAATGGCATTTATCTCCAAACTTGCAACCTTCAGGCGTGCTAAATTTGCTGCACAAACGGGTCTTTACAGCTGGAGGAGATGAGCCATCAAGGAAGGATGTCGGGGCTACTAAATTTCTGGAAGCTGCAGAAAAAGCCGGGTTGTTACCAAGCATCTGAGACACTGCTTTGATGCCACCCGGAACATAATGCAAGAAGTGACAACTCTCACCAAATTGGCACCCAGAAGTGCTGTATTGAAGAGTAAAGGAATTATATATAGCTGGCTATATCATATATACTGCCCATAATTTTGCAACAAATAAAGAGTCCTCACGAGCAACATGGAAAAAATATATTCTGGGTAAATTTAGGCTTATTTCTTCTACCATTCAATTTCCATTATCTACCAAAATTGCTGGTATTCACTCAACATTTGACATAGAACAGCTATGTTTACTTGAAAAGATTGTAGAAGTACACTGAAAGATAATAAAAAAGTTTTGAATCCTGCATGGTTTCTTTCTGTTTACATAGAGTCCATCATGTACTTAGTCCAAAAATTCACCAAGAAACCAACCATTTTTATCTCAGCCTTTCTTATCATGATTAGAGCCAAGAGCGTTACCTGTATAATCATCACTTTAAGTGACCACTTAATTAGTCATAATAACATAAAGTTTACTTCAGAAGGTTGTTGTCAAAGGAAAAGTTTACTCATTCTCCCTCAAATTTCAATTCCTTATATTCGAGAATTGGATGTATGTGTTTGGTAGAATAAAATGGATTTTGGGTGAAAATGAATTGAAGAACTAAAGGAGAAGAGAAATAGAAAAGAAGATGGACTAAATTGATAGAATATTAAAATTTGTGGGTTAATTTTTTAGAATTAAGTTCAAATTAAAATAAGTATAGAACTTGAGGGCTAAGTATGTAATTATATCAATTTAAATTAACTGCCACGTCATCAACCGTTAAATTTTTAACGGCATTTGACCAATTTGTTACATTTTTTTAGTCGGGGGACCAGTTTGTAACTTCTAATAGTCGGAGGACGCAAAAGATAATTAGAGCATAGTCAGGGGACCATTTATGTAGTTTACCCTTAAAATAATCGAAAAACAATACAAACACTAAAATTACAACAAAACACTTGATAAACAATACAAATGTAGGTAAAAAAAATATTAAGATGAGACTATATTAAGCACTTTGGACCCAACTCGATCAAAATAAAATTAAAGCAAGCAGGGCTTTTTTTTTTTTTGGGGGGGGGTGTTACTCCATGAGAATTATATCGATAGTGATTATTTTTCCTCCTCGACAACTTTAATATATCATAATCTGTAAAGGATCTCATTTCGACTCCAGAAAAATTGAACTTTTGTAGTTTCGAGTTATTTGAGTTCGAACCGAATCAAAATTTTTAGAATTTGAAAAACCAAAATGATAAGAACTAAAGAACTTAAAAATCACAATTGAAAAAATATGAATTTTTTATCACTAGGCCAAATTAAAAGGTATTAAAATAATAACTATAAGAAAATAATATACACATTTATAGTAAATAATAATTATAACATCTGATTTTTTTAATATTAAACAGAATTCACATTGTTTATAGTTAATCGTGTTCAACATAGCTAGGGCCCCGTTTGGCAACCCAAACCGACTTTTTAAGTGATTTCACTTGTTTTTTTTTTGGTATTTTTGGTTGTTTTTAAAACTAGTTTTTTCACTAAACCAAAAAGTTATATTTTATAGTTTCTTGGGTGGAGAAGTTAGTTTGAAAATAAAATTATTTTTTTACCTTTATTATTTAATTATAATTTATTGTACATTATGCATACATAATTGTACATTATGCATACATAATTGTAAAATAATATATATTTTATAATATTTATATTAAGGATAAAATTATTTTATTTGTAATTTATTTTATATTTGTTATTAATTTGTAAGTGATATGTCCGTATATAATCTAGAATAGTTTATATTTTTAAATTAACTTTATAAAAAATAAAATTTTTATTATAATTAAAATTGACTTATTTCATATATCATAACATTAATTATTTGAATATTACTCAAGTTTACTTTTACTTTTCAATATTATGTCTAAAATAGACATTTTATTTCCTCGAAATAATTTTTTGACATTAATAACAAACACTAACCAATTTTTTAAAACTATTTTTCAACAACTAGTTTGAACTAAACCTAAGACGGGAAGGTGAAAGATCCCAGCTGATCTGCAATTGAACCACGCGTGTGATTTCTGCACTATAAACAACATTTATTATTATTTTTTGTTTAACCTATTATTTGATTTATTGTTTAACTGATTTGGATTGAACCAATATGAGAACGAGACTTTTAATCTTAACCTAGTTTTTATAATATTAGAATTCAAAATTTACTTTATTTAAAAAAATTAGCTTCTTATCTGATTAGACCAATTATTTATCGATAACATTTATTAATTTCTTCATCAGTCAGCATTTATAAATCAATAATAGAAGTCTATTAAAAAAATCAATAATAGAAATAGATGAAAATGCTGCTTTCTTCTTCTTCAGCTTCAAATGGCCTTTCCATTCTTTTCTTCAGCTCTTCACCTACCTTTCTGAGCTGAGAAAAAAAAATAGACCAAACTATGTTTGATTTTGGAGATGAACTAACCATCCAAAACTTCAGAATCCCATGGCTAATTTGGATCCAAATACTCGTTATGTTCCTCCTTATACTTCTTCTCTATTGCTTCACCACCACCACTCGCCTCTCCACTTTGGATCTCTCCGACGGCTTCTCCGCCGCTTCCGCCTCCCTTTACCCAGAATCCCGCGTCGATAAAATGCCTGTTTTCAATCACACTTCAACGCTTGTCTCCACTCGATTCCAGACTTCCCAGGTATTATTAGCCCACTTACTCTTTTGTTGTATTCACCTTCCACCAGCTGTTAATTCTTTCTCTTTATTCAATTGGGTCTTACTCGTTTGGCTTATTCCCGTTCATATTTGAATCTATATTTTGAGTTTCGGATTTGGTTGAGATGATTTTGAATCTGGATTACTATATTTTCTTTTTGAGTTGGGATCCCTTTGAATTTTGATATCTAAAAATTAATAGGTGGGAATGATTGGTGATTTCTTCAATTATTTGGATGTACTGGAAATTATTGTCTTTGTTCCCCCTTTTCTTGTTGGTTAGCAAAACTATGGAAAATCGCATCCTTTTGCTTTACTTCTCACTTTTTAACACAAAATTATATCACAGAAAGAAACCTAATCCATCAATCAATCAAAGGAAAATAAATTCCTTTTCCACTTTATCAAGACTTGGAACTTGGAAGCTAAGAATATCCTCTCTATTTTTCCTTTCTTCCACTTTAAGGTTAAAGTTTTAAGAGTTTAGGTTTAAAATTTAAGGGTTATGGTTAAAATTAAAGTTTAAAGTTAAAATTTAAGGTCTATAGATTAAACTTAAATATCAAATCATATTACCCTAATATCTAAACCTTAAATTATAACCATAAACTCTAAATTTTAAAATTTTAATTATAAATCATAAACTAAATCTCTAATTCTTAAAATTAAAACACATGTAAATTTTTTTTTTCATGCATTGAGTAATTTTCTCATTTTTATATTTTGAAAATATAAAAATAGTACACTGAGACTGGTATTAGAAAACGATACTCTTTGACAGGGTTAAATAATGTAGTATTTATATTTTAATTGTAACTTTAAAACGACAAGGTACCAAACTGCGCGCGTTTCACCCACCGATTAATAATCTTTTAATCCAACCCATGGTAAGTGGTAACTGAGTGGATTTTGCCAATCCTACATTATTAGAATAAAGAAATTTTCTTTTGTCTTCTTCTTCAGCATAAATGCAGCGCCTGCTGTTTTCAATGAAGTTAACTTTCTTTTTAGGCATAAACTAAAAAATTAACGTTTGATTGAATAATTTTTTTAGTCTATATTTTCTTTGAGCAATTTAACTATTAATATTTTATTTTAGGTTAAAATGATCTTTTAGCGGATTAAACTGTCAGTCTATTGACGGTAAATAACATGTGACAAACTTATATAGTAGTGCACACTAACATGGCAATATCATATAGACAAATATATTGACTTGAAAAAACATTACACCGGTCAAAAAATAATTTTATATAATTATATAAAATATGAAATATTTTTCTCTGCTGACTTATTATTTTGTTAAGTCATTTCAAATTGTTTACTATTAGTTTTCTAACAATTTTTATTCATTGATGAGCTATTTTAATCTAAAATGAAATATTGAGGATTGAATTGCTAAAAAAAGAATAAAGGGGTCAAAGTGACTATTTAATCAAACGTTGGAGGAATTTTTTTAGCTTTATGCCTTAGTTTTAAGAATAGCTTAATTGCATTTTTGATATTTTTTTCAAGGCGAGTGAATAGCTTAATTGCATTTTTGATGTTTTTTTGTAAGGCGAGTGTGTAGTTTAGTACTTATTCTTTTAAGATTGAATTTGACTGCCTAATTAGAGTTGGTCTACGTTCTATATTTAATCAAATGTTCACTTACGCTTTTCCAAACCTTGTTACACTAAGTTTAGGATCAAACATGTATCCAAATAATAACAGTAATGCATATATTTATAAAAAAAATCAACAAGAGCAGTAAGTTACATTTTATTAAAATAGGAAAAGGTATAATAAATTCATGAAGAAATAAAATTAAATATATTATTCTTCTAAATTCTTCATTCATCTTCCATACAAACACAACAACCATCACCCAAATCGTTTTATCTCTATCTAGTTGTATGTTGTATAGATGTAAGGATGAAGATTAAGAAAATCAATCTAACAGATTGTTTTCTTAACGATTTTAATTGCATCGATAAACTACTACAAAAGCAATCATAATAAACTGTCGATATTCCTAATTAGATCATGTGTCGTGTTGATCGCTATATGAACATCAAATTATCATCAAGATAGACAAAAATCGCGTCATAAAACAAATAAAAATAAAAATATTTCTTATTTGAGACTAAAAAGAAAAGAAAGAGAGGGGAAAAAAGGACAACACTAAGTTCGTCATGGTGGAATTGATACCTCTTAATAAAAACTAGAAACATATTATGGAGAGAAAATGGAGGTTTTTTTTGAACAATTTTTATTTAAGGAGGGATGAGAGAATTTTGCTCCTAATGTGGCTTGAACCCACAATTTAAGGGAAGAAAAAAGTGTTAAATTGAGAGCTTTTAATCACATGCTCTAGAGATTATTGACTAAATATGATTATTAACTGTTATACAACATTGTATCTATTTGCAAATCATATAACCGAAATTTTAGGTTATCTTTAGTGTGTATATGTTTTATGTTATGATCGTATTAGACAGTATCCTGTTCATGTTGTGTAGAATACGGATGAGTTATTGTTTAAACATATGTGTGTGTGTAATAATGGAACATTGGGTGGTGGCAGGTTGGAGAAGAGCAAAGTATAAAGGGTGAAATATCCCCAGGGACGAGCAGAGGAATAATAAGAGCAGCAGAAGATGGGGTAGAAATGGGGGAATGTTCTGGAAACCAGAACTGTTATCATCCTTGTCACTATCTCAAGCTTGCTAAGCTTGCATTTCTAAAGTGTTTGGGTCTTGATTCCTTGTCTGAAAGTAGTTCCAAAACTTCTGAACAAAGAAAGCAAAGATAGTTTTCATATTAAAAAAACATGTCCATTTAGTTTCATTAAAAATGTTGGCACTAGGTTGCTAGAGGAGATCGTAGGTTCGGAGCGGCATCAGCGATGCATGGATCTCGGGATGAGGGTTTCGTTCATTGGAGTAGGCCGTTAGAAGGGTGTATCAAAGCCAACGCGGATGGTGCTGCAGCAGGGGTTATCCGGTTGGAACAAGGTGAATGGCTAAAAGCTTAGGGACCTGTTCTATTTTGATGGCTCAACTTTAAACTATCCATGATATATTGCGGCATGCTTGGAGACGAATCAGGGTGGAGTCGGATAGAACTGCGGCAGTGCACGCAGCATCATATCTAGTCAAATAGAAACATGTTTCAACCGTGGGAGGTGAACCTGTTGGA
Source organism: Hibiscus trionum (assembly GCA_030270665.1). Classification (NCBI taxonomy): domain Eukaryota; kingdom Viridiplantae; phylum Streptophyta; class Magnoliopsida; order Malvales; family Malvaceae; genus Hibiscus; species Hibiscus trionum. The sequence continues at coordinate 23,047,244 of BSYR01000025.1, forward strand.
GAAGGCTTGTTCATTTCACCGCCACAGATGCTTGTAGTTATGATTGTTACACTGTATCATATAAAAAATGTTGATTTATAGTTTTACCTTCAATCTCAAGCAAGTTTGAGTAAAATTGTGCTTAAGGTTTTCAAGCCAAACTCTAAACTTTCAAATTATAGATCATTTTTTCGCAACGTAGAGGTGGCAATTTGGTATGTGGATTCAAATATTTGTCGATATTCGATTTGTTTTTCTTTTTACATATTTGATTAATATTTGAAATCAAATGTTAAAGTTATTATCTACTATGGGTTCATAACCGATGTAGACAATCACCTCAATATCCATAAACCAAATTTTCATTATTTATGCGGATGGATTTGTATATTCGAATTTGACTCAAAATTATAAAATGAAAAATATGTTTGTTCGAAATATGAATGTTGTCATCCGGATTTATATGGATTTAAATAGTAATACATATAACTTAAGATTTTGAATTAAAAAATCTTTATGAAAAATAATATTTTATCCAAATTTGAGTAGTAACACATGTATAATTTGCGGATAAAAAACATATTTATCATCATTATTTTCTTAGGATATGTGAATACTCACTCACAAGTGTCTAAATTAGTGTATATCTTAGGCTTGATAGGTTCGATTTACTTTAACCGATTTAGGTAACTAAGTGGTGGAGAAGTTGGATTTTGGGTGATTTTGTGGGAGGTAAAAAATAGACAATGGACACAAGGATTTATAGTGCTTCAGCCTTCTAACAAGCACCTACATCCACTACCTTAGCTTCACACTAAGGATTTCACCAAATTCACTCTTGAATTTCTTCCCCTTTTCTAGGCTAAGAAGGCAACCTTTACACACTCAAAGCGTTTTAACCCAAAGTTTGAGTAAACCCTCTTTACAAGAGAAATTTGATCAAACTTGAAATCCCTCACTAGGTAGATAGTTTGCACTCTTAAGCTCACTCACCCAATCCTAAAAACTTGAGCAAATTTGACAATTTGGACTCACAAGTGTTGTTTATACTAGAAATATGCAATTAATGCTCTAAGACAATTTCTTCATCATAATATTGTTGACAATTGAAGCATTAACCTTTCCTTGATACTTGGAGGTCCCTTTTATACTCCCAATTGAGTTTGTAGCCGTTGAGGACCGTTGGGATTGAATTGAAGCCGTTGGAGACTTTATTTCCCACCATAAATGCAGTTCTGGTGATGTTTGTTTCGATACACGTGTAGCTGTATCGAAACGTCCTTCTTCAGAACTAGCTGTTGGAGTCTGATGCAGTGTGCCGTATCGAAACACTTTGGGCCGTATCGGAACGCCTGTATCGAAACGCCTAGTGTCGTATCAAAACAGCCTACAATTCAAAAGACAGTTGGGAAATAGCCGTTGGGTGTATGCCACGTAGGCGTATCGAAACACCAAACGGTGTTTTGAAACATCCCATGTTCGTATCGAAACATGTAAGCCCTGTATCGAAACGAGTTCTGGCAGTTTCAAAACATATCGATACTGATTATGCCTGTATCGAAACGGGTACATTAAAAGCACTGGTTTGGCTACTTAAAAACATTTCAAACATTACCAAAACCTTTTTAAACATCCTCAAACTCATTTTCAAGTTGTTTTTTACTTAGAGAATATTTTAAATTCTTTTCAATTAAGTCCAAAACATTTTTCAATTATTATATCAAAACATATATTTCTACAATCTCCCCCTTTTTGATATAATAAAACCAACTTGAAAAATTGTTTGGGATTCTCCCCCTTAGTATTTAAAATTTTGAATAAGAGATTTTAAATTTTGAATGAAGTTAAAGCTCCCCCTTATTCTCTTGAAAAATCAATTTTTCAAACTATTTCTCCCTTTTTTATTATATCAAAAAGAATTTAAAAGACATTAAGCTCAAAATAACATAGGAGGTTAAATTTTTTTTTTGACACAATTAAAAACTTTTGGTTTTAAAATTGGCTCCCTCTTTCTCAAAGCATCAAATATTGTTAGTCCAACAATATGATAATCTAGTTGTAAAGAAAAATAATCTAATTAAAACAAAAACAACTAGAAATTTTACCAACACTTGAACTTCAAGGGAGGATGTGAAGTCTTCCTTCTCCAAGTATTCTTCCTTGTGTGTATGGAGCTCTGTTGAGTTGTGAGGGGCTCGATTCGTTCAACCGATAAGGCTCACCAAGTGGTGGAGAGGTGGATTTTTGGGTGGAAGTGGTGTGGAAGCTAAAATGTAAATTGACACAATGAATTATAGTGGTTCAACCTTCTAACCAAGGTCTACATCCACTACCTTAGCTCCCCACTAAGGATTTCCAATCAATCCACTATTGATTCGTCCCCTTTTCTAGGCTTAGGAGGAAACCCTTTACACCGATCAAGCTTTCTACCCAAAGCCTTGATCAAACCCTCTCTTACAAAGAGATAATAAAAGCAAACAAAAATCCATCTAATAGGTGTTTGTTTGCACAATTAAAGCACTCACCCAAAACCTAAAACACTTGAGCAAATTTGACAATTTTGGCTCACTAGTGTTTGTCTATACAATAAATGACAATTTAAGCTCTAAGACAATTCTTGATCATTTGTTGATTGACAATATGAGCATTAGCCTTTACTTGATGCTTGGAGGTCCCTTTTATACTCCTTGATGAGTTTGTAGCCGTTACTAGCCGTTGGGATTGAATTGGAGCCGTTGAGGACTTTAATTCCCACCATAAATGCAGTTCTGCAGCTCCCCGTTTCGAAACAACCTTTAAGTAGAAAGAGCCGTTGCAGTCTGACGTGGACCCGTATCGAAACGCCTTAGTCCGTTTCGAAACACCCGTTTCGAAACGCCTGTCCCCTTATCGAAACGACCTGCATTTAAGAGTTATTTGGGAAATAGCCGTTGGGGTTTATGACCGTTGTGGTCAATGCCACGTAGGCATATCGAAACGGCAGAGCCCGTTTCGAAACGCTGGGCAAAAATCTCATCCAGGGAATGCCCGTTTCGATACCTGTACCGAAACATTTTTGCTACTGGAATGAACTGTATCGAAACGCCCTAAGGTGTTTCGAAACGCCTGGAAGGTTTTGTGTATTTTGGCTTTTGAAAACATGCAAAACCCTTTATAAAATATCCCTAAACATAGTTTCAAGTTATTTGGACTTTGGAAATTGTTTTAAATACTTTTTAAATCAGTCCAAAACATTTTCAATTATTATATCAAAACATTAGTTCTACAATCTCCCCTTTTTGATATAATAAAACTATCTTGAAAAATTGTTTGGGATTCTCCCCCTTTAACTTTAAAAATGTGAATAAGAGAATTAAAGATATAAATCAGATAAAGCTCCCCCTTATTCATTTGAAAATTCAATTTTTCAAACTATTTCTCCCCCTTTTTGTTATATCAAAAAGATTTTAAAACATTAAGTTCAAAAATAACAATAGAGGTAAAAACTTCGACAAAATAAGAATTTGGTTTTAAAAATGGCTCCCCTTACTCAAAGCATCATCAAAAATGTTAGTCCAACATAAATGATCATCTAGTTGACATAAATGAAAATAAAACAAATAAACACAAAAGCAAATAGATTTTACCACACTTGAACCCAAGGGAGGATGTGAGTCTTCCTTCTTCAAGTGTTCTCCCTTAGTGTGCATGGAGCTCCCCCTCAATGTTTGACTTGTTGAACATCTCCATCACACCTAGCAAAAGACAATCAAGTGATTTTTGGTATCCAAATTGCTTTGGATCCATAGACATTAGTAGCACAAATTTTAGTCCCCTTAGGAATCCATTTTTCAATGTCATCCTTTTTAATTGAAGTACTAAGTCCTTTTGGGACTCAAATACTTCTTAAACATTTTCCTTTAACAAATCTAGGGCCACTAGATTGTCTAACATAAAAATTTAATTTTCCAAAATTGTTTTTCTTTTCAAGCTCTTTGGAAATCAAATCCTTTTCTTCTTGAACTTTTAGAAGCAATTTTTGTAAATCAAAACATTTTAGTTCAAACTTCTTGAGTTTTGCTTCAAGTTCAAGTTTAGTTTTAGAAATCAAATCATTTTGAATTTTCAACTTTGAAATCACTTTATTGTTTTTTAAAATGTGATTTTTAAAGTCTAAAACCAAATCATCATAGGCATCTTGTAATTCATCAAAAGAGTAAGAACATGAAGTAGATGAATTAGAAGTTACCCTTGAATCTTCTTCAATGGCCATAAGGCAAATGTTGGCGTGTTCATCGTCGGTGGAGTCCTCATCACTCCAAGTAGCCACATGTGCCTTCTTCTTATGGCTTGAAGTGCTTGCCCTTTCCCTTTTCTTGGATTCTCGATCAAGCTCTCTCAAAGCTTTCTTCATGAACGGGGCACACTTCTTGAAGAGATGAACTATCTCTTCTTCTTCATCCTCCTCTTCACTTGAGTAGACATGATGGCAAGTGGAGGATTTGAGAGCCATGACACTAGCATTGATGCCTAGCCCTTTGATTTTCTTCTCTCCCATAGCTCTAATTTCTTCCCTCTTCTTCTCATCCTCTTTATTCTTCTTCATGATTTGATGAGTAAGGAGTGACCCCATGAGTTCATCAAGCTTCAAAGTCTTCAAATTCTTTGCTTCGATGATGGCGGTCCTCTTTGAGTCCCATGACTCGCGAAGTGAGTAGATGAGCTTTCGGACAAGCTTCTCTTCCGGGATGGCTTCTCCATAACCTTTAAGACCATTGGTGATGGTGGAGAACCTATCAAACATCTTCTCGATGTTCTCTTCCGGATCCATCTTGAAGTTCTCATACTCTAAGGTTAGGAGCCCAATCTTGGTCTCCTTGACTTCATCGGTCCCCTCGTATGTGACTTCAAGCTTGTCCCATACCTCCTTGGCACTCTCACAAGAAGACATCTTCTCATAGATGGATGGGCCAAATGCACAAAAGATAATGTGTAAGGCTTTGCAATTTAGCTCCAACTTCTTGCAATCGTCGGCACTCCACTCCGCTTTGCTTCTTTGAGGCACGAACGGACCATCTTCAACTATAACCCATAGCTTGTAGTCTCTAGACTTGATAAAGAGCTTCATATTTGTCTTTCAATGGGCATAGTGGGTTCCGTCAAAGAAAGGCGGTTTGTCGATAGATTGTGTCATTTGAGCCGGTTGATGAAAAAGTGATCGAGCTTGCCGGATCTTCTCAATAGGATGTGAATCCTCCTCAATTGAGCCAAGATCTGATACCAATTATTGAGTTGTGAGGGGCTCGATTCGTTCAACCGATAAGGCTCACCAAGTGGTTGAGAGGTGGATTTTTTGGTGGAGGTGGTGTGGAAGCTAAAATGTAAATTGACACAATGAATTATAGTGGTTCAACCTTCTAACCAAGGTCTACATCCACTACCTTAGCTCCCCACTAAGGATTTCCAATCAATCCACTATTGATTCGTCCCCTTTTCTAGGCTTAGGTGGAAACCCTTTACACCGATCAAGCTTTCTACCCAAAGCCTTGATCAAACCCTCTCTAACAAAGAGATAATAAAAGCAAACACATATCTCTCTAATAGGTGTTTGTTTGCACAATTAAAACACTCACCCAAAACCTAAAACACTTGAGCAAATTTGACAATTTTGGCTCACTAGTGTTTGTCTATACAATAAATGACAATTTAAGCTCTAAGACAATTCTTGATCATTTGTTGATTGACTATATGAGCATTAGCCTTTACTTGATTCTTGGAGGTCCCTTTTATACTCCTTGATGAGTTTGTAGCCGTTACTAGCCGTTGGGATTGAATTGGAGCCGTTGAGGACTTTAATTCCCACCATAAATGCAGTTCTGCAGCTCCCCGTTTCGAAACGCTTGAACCCGTTTCGAAACAGCCTTTAAGTAGAAAGAGCCGTTGCAGTCTGACGTGGACCCATATCGAAACGCCTTAGTCCATTTCGAAACACCCGTTTCGAAACGCCTGTCCCCGTATCGAAACGACCTGCATTTAAGAGTTAGTTGGGAAATAGTCGTTGGGGTTTATGACCGTTGTGGTCAATGCCACGTAGGCGTATCGAAACGGTAGAGCCCGTTTCGAAACGCTGGGCAAAAATCTCATCCAGGGAATGCCCGTTTCGATACCCGTATTGAAACACTTTTGCTACTGGATCCATAGACGTTAGTGGCACATAATTTTGTCCCCTTAGGGATCCATTTTTCAATTTCATCATTTTTAGTTGAAGTACTTAGTCCTTTTGGGACTCAAATACTTTTAAAAACTTTGTAATTCAAAAATCTAAGGGCACTAGATTGTCTAACATAAAATTTTGATTTTCCAAAACTATTTTTCTTTTCAAACTCTTTGAAAATCAAATCTTTTTCCTCTTGAACTTTTATGAAGAAAATTTTGTAAGTCAACACATTTTTGCTCAAACTCATTGAGTTTTGCTTCAAGTTCAATTTTGGTTTTAGAAATCAAGTCATTTTTGAATTTTCAAATTTGAAACAACTTTTTTGTTTTTCAAAATGTGATTTTTAAACTCTAAAACTAAATCATCATAGGCATCTTGTAATTCATCAAAAGAGTGTGAACATGAGGTAGATAAATTAGAAGTTACCCTTGAATCTTCTTCGATGACCATAAGGCAACGGTTGGCTTGTTTATTGTCGGTGGAGTCTTCATCACTCCAAGTAGCCAAATATGCCTTCTTCTTATGGCTTGAAGAGCTTACCTTCTCTTTCTCCCTCGATTCATGCTTGGATTCACTCATTTTTCTCTTCATGAATCGGGTAAATTTTTCGAAAAGATAGACCATCTCTTCTTCTTCACTTTCCTCCTCACTTGATTCAACATGGTTGCACTTGGAGGATTTGAGAGCAATGGCATTGGTGTTGATGCCAAGCTCTATGGTTTTCTTCTTCCTCATCTTCTTTATCTCTTCCTTCTTCTTTTCCTTTCTTCATAATTTCATGAGTGAGAAGAGACCCCATGAGTTCATCAAGCTTTAAAGTCTTGAGATTCTTGGCTTCGATGATGGCGGTCTTCTTTGAGTCCCATGACTCGGGAAGAGAATAGAGAAGCTTTCGGAAAAGCTTATCTTCTGAAATGATTTCTCCATAGCCCTTGAGCTCATTTGTGATGGTGGAGAATCTATCGAACATCTTCGTGATGCCTTCATCCGATTCCATCTTGAAGTTCTCATATTTGAGATTGAGAAGACCGATCTTGGTCTCCTTTACTTCATTGGTTCCTTCGTATGTGACTTCAAGCTTGTCCTATACTTACTTGGCATCTTCGCAAGAGGACATCTTCTTATAGATGTTGGGCTAAATGCACAAAGAGGATGTGCAAATCCTTTCAATTAAGCTTTATCTTCTTGCAATCATCCGCATTCTATTCCGCCTTTACTCTTTGTGGCACATAAGGACACTCTTCAACAATATCCCAAAGCTTGTAGTCTTTGGATTTGATGAAGAACTTTATTTTAATCTTCCAATGAGCGTAGTTGGTCCCGTCAAAGAATGGTGGCATGTCGGTGGATTGCACCATTTGACCAGTTGATTGAATTGTTGTATCGAGCTTTCTGGATCGCCTCAATAGGATGTTAATCCCCTTCGATTGAGCCTCGCTATGATACCAATTGTTAGGCTTGATAGGCTCGATTTACTTCAACCGATTTAGGTAGCCAAGTGGTGGAGAAGTTGGAATTTGGGTGATTTTGTGGGAGGTAAAAAATAGACAATGAACACAAGAATTTATAGTAGTTCGGCCTTCTAACAAGCACCTACATCCACTACCTTATCTTCCCACTAAGGATTTCACCAAATTCACTCTTGAATTTCTTCCTCTTTTCTAGGCTAAGGAGGCAACCTTTACACACTCAAAGCTTTCTAACCCAAAGCTTGAGTAAACCCTCTTTACAAGAGAAATTTGAGCAAACTTGAAATCCCTCACTAGGTAGATAGTTTGCACTCTTAAGCTCACTCACCCAACCCTAAACACTTGAGAAAATTTGACAATTTTGGCTCACAAGTGTTGTTCATACTAGAAATATAAAATTAATGCTCTAAGACAATTTCTTTATCATAATGTTGTTGACAATTGAAGCATTAACCTTTCCTCGATGCTTGGAGGTCCCTTTTATACTCCCAATTGAGTTTGTAGTCGTTGAGGACCGTTGGGGTTGAATTGGAGCCTTTGGAGAATTTATTTCCCACCATAAATGCAGTTCTAGTGATGTTTGTTTCGATACACGCGTAGCTGTATCGAAATGCCCTTCTTCAGAACTAGCTGTTGGATTCTGATGCAGTGTGCCGTACCGAAACACTTTGGGCCGTATCAAAACGCCCGTATCGAAACAGCCTGCAATTCAAAAGACCGTTGGGAAATAGTCGTTGGAGTGTATGCCACGTAGGCGTATCGAAACACCAAATGGTGTTTCGAAACATCCTATGTCCGTATCGAAACAGGTAAGCCCTGTATCGAAACGAGTTCTAGCAGTTTCAAAATGTATCGATACAGATTATGCCTGTATCGAAACGGGTACATTAAAAGCACTAGTTTGGCTACTTAAAAACGTTTCAAACATTGCCAAAACCTTTTTAAACATCCTCAAACTTATTTTCAAGTTATTTTTTACTTAGAGAATATTTTAAGTTCTTTTCAATTAAGTCCAAAACATTTTTCAATTATTATATCAAAACATATATTTCTACAGTATATATTAATATTCCTTAGTAATGGTCTAAATTAGAGCCGAGCGTCGTGAAAAAACTATCCACAAACGTGAATCGTGTATTCAAATTCAATCTAAGGGTCCAAAGCATAAAAGATCAACAATATAATGAATCAACAACATCTTGATCGGTCGAGACGACATCAAATTCTAACCTTAAATAAAAACTAAGATGGCCAAACGACCGACAAAAGATAATGAAGACGTGCCATAAAAGTAGAGGAAAACGTACAATAAAGGTAGAGGAGAGCGTGTCCTAAACGCAAAGTGATTCTTATATATATAAGAAAGGTAAAGATGAGAGATAAGCTCCAAAAAATAAGTACATGCGGTCGACAACTAGCACTAAAATTAATGTCTCGTCGATCAATTAAAATAAAAAAATAATAAAAAAAATTAGATAGAAAGAAAAGTAAGGTAAACGATTAAACCTAACATTCTAGATTTTTTTTACTTTAATTATTATGTATAATTTTTTATGTTCAAATTGCTATGAATCTCATGAGTAGTACACGTGCATGTGTCATAAGTAAGGAAAGAGAGGTATGGATTTGGATACTAATTTAATATTAATAAGGATTTCAACAATACTAATCATTTATCGTTACATTAATAATTAGTTAATTAATTTTAATTTTTAAATGATCATTCTCTATCATAATTAATTATAAGAACATTTATTAAAGTTAGACACCAAACTAGAAAAAAATATAGATTGGACACATTTTTTTCTATTAAGCATTATTTTTTTTAAAGTTATTTGATTTTCTTGCCTAAACATAAACTTTCTTTTCATTTTCCCATCTTAAAACTTTCTCAGTAGCCAAACATAAGATTTTCATGAAATTGAACAATGTAGACCATATAAAGATCCCATTTCTAAGCTTCAAATGCCGTCATATTTTACATGTAAAAACTACAAATCCTGTAGTGTATGGGAAGCAAAACTGAAACATTAAATTAGCTGCTCACACATCCTGGAAGAACTCCTCTGGTATTGTTGCATGGCACGCCCTCGTTGCCACAAAATAGTGCTGATGTATACCATATGGAATATATCAGGATAACATTAGCATAGGGTCCCTCGATTTATCGAAAACTTAAAGCTAACCGCGTCGCAACGACTCACCTTCGGCTTACCATACTTGTTTGCCATTGCAGTCAAATCAGCACCGCCTCCGTCACGGTATAGACGATGCAATGCCATTACACACTCCACTAAATCAGAGGGCTGGTAAAGTGTGTAATCCCTCAAATTAGGACCCTGTCCAAAAATGCAGACATGTATCATCTAATACAAGCTATACAAAACTAGGCAAAGCACAAGAAATAGAGAGTACCCAAGGTTTATCTAATGGAGAGATTATAAATCTGGCCAAGAAAGCGGCAGAAGCTTCTATTAGCACCAGAGCATATCGGAGCATAGCGTACTCCAGAAGCGATAACTGTACAATGTAGCTGCTCCAGAAGCGATAACTGTACAATGTAGCTGCCCAAATGTTCGAACTGCAACGGATGATCCTATCGAAGACAGGCAAATATTACTGTCAATGGTCATTGTGTGTTTTTTACATCATTAGGTAAAACAGATATTAACTGCAAAGCAAGATAGCTTCAACACTGAAATAACCAAATCCACCGTGACAATTAGGGGGTCATTTGGATTACGGAATGTGAGATTACTGATGAAAAACATAAGTTGTATAAAAATACATTAGTTCCTGAGACCGATACCTGATCGATTCCGGCAGCCCAAATAAATTGCCTCAGAAAAATATAAGCTGTGGGGATTGCTACTTCAAAATTCAAGTGGTTCAGCACGGTAGATTCCATTTGTATCATCTGCAGCAGTCGGAGCAGGGAATATATGTTGGTGTAGGTTGCGGTGAATATACGAGATCGGAAATGGAAACCTGACCTCTTCTTTGCTGTAACTGTAAGTATTATTGGCAAGATTGCACGACACCGCCACTCTGTGTGCGGATTTAGGTGACTCGTATTTACTAGCATGAGATCACTTTTCAATTATAACCCACATTTACACACAAACACAGAGGCATATGCATGAAGCATGAAATGTTACCAAGCAATCAGCATGCAGGCAAATACAAGCAACGGAAACGTTCGCCTGTTAATTGAAATGCTAGAAAGACAACGATCGATGTAATTCACGGTCAAAAACAGCGTCTCGGGTAGAAGTAGAAGCCTTCTCCCTTCAGTTACCTACAGTTGAAATCAGGAGGTAAGAGTCCCATTTAAATAGTTGAAACAGAGAGCTGGAGAGGGGTAGTATTACCCCCACTAGCCAATCGACGAGAATAGCTCGCATTTCCGCATTAATATCGGTCTGGACCGCCTCCATGTAGTCCATGGAAGGCCTTTCCGTTGCCTACGAGACACCGCAAAGATATAACATATAGATCATGTTATTCAAAATGAAGCAAACAGTCTCTGCAATCTGCATACCTCCATGTAGTTTTCCGCTTGGCTCTAAGATTTATACTTTCTAGATTGATTTCTTGACCATCTTTGGTTCTTTCTTGTTCTCCTTGTATATTTGATTAGGTTGATGGTCATAAATTTGTGTTTCCCGTTGAGGAGTAGGGTTTTCCTTCAAAACATTAGACATTCAGAAAATGCCCTTTAAGCACAAGGGACATGCCATCGATCTTGCCAATAACGTATGAAAAAGAGAAGCCATAGTTAACTAAGGTCACAGAAAAGTAAGACGTTTGCTGATTTGATTTGTTAAGTTGGCACAATTTTATCCGAAGCTACAACGTTGTTACGTTGCGTTGTAGTTGGTGTTATATTTTGTGATGATGTCTGATGTTAGTATTATTGGAATTGTTATTAATTACAGTATGTGTAATGGAGTGAGGCACTGCTCTTTTTTGATACCATGTTTTGTTCTGAAGAGTTGATTGTGACCGAGTGGTGTGTGTTGGGCGCATTTGGCATTGGGCGAGACCTTAAGTGTTTTGTAGTAGGTTTGGATCATTTTGCTGTATTATTATTTTGTTCTACTTTATTTCTCTTTCCCATGAGAATGAAATTTTTAATAATCTTATGTGTTTAGTTCTATACTACTTTGTATGATTTTGAGTGTTACCTTGTCAACATCTTTCAATAAAATTATATTTTAATAATAAGAAAAACAATGAAATATTAAATCTCCATTGATCAAGTTTCTACAGCTATTCACAACGCTTTATTAACCTTCAAACGATTTGAAGATTATGTTTTTCATCTAATAGAACAATTAATCATGTGTTTGGTAGATGTGATATTTAATACTTTGTGTTATTTAATAAGCAAGTTAGGTGATATTTATCACTGATCTACATGTAGTATTTATTTATATGCCAATGTTATCAATTATACTCTCATATTATTTTTCACATATTTACATCAATATAAATATGCTAACACTAACACCTAAACTCTCATAAAAAATTTCACATATTTACGTTAATGTAAATATACTAACCCTAAACCATATATCATAAATCTTGAACTATAAACCCTAAGCCTAAACCTCTAAACCTAAACATGTAACCATAAACCTTGAACCATAAACCTAGATAATAAACCTTAAACACTAGATCATAACTAAAACTTTTAAACCATAAACTCTAAGTCCTAAACCCTAAACTATAAACTTAAAAATAATATAATAATCAATGTTAAAACAAGGAGAAAATATAAAGATATAATTTTAAGGATAAAACGGTATATTCATACAATACAATTATCTTTTTAACTTTATCTCAAATTTTATCAACCAAACATTTTAATGTAATAACTATCATCTTTTTAATACACAAATATTATTTGATACGTCACATCTTTTTTACATTCGTTCTACTAAATGAGATCTAAACGAAAGATTACATGTATTATTACATTAGATAAATGTGTCATATATGTCAATGGCACCGGGAACGAGCAAAGGAATAATGAGAGCGGTAGAAGAAAGTGTAGAAATGAAGGAATGTTGGAAACCAAAACTGTTACTCATCACAAACTTATTATTGATGGTGTTTATTATTGGGTATATGCATTTTTGAATATTCAGATCTCCATATAGCAAAAAAAAAAAAAAATAACTCGTATTTTATCTGTAAAAATTCGAGTACCGTTAGTCGGGTTGTTGTGACAAATTGATAATTTTATTTTATAAATCATACAATTAAATAACTTAAATATAAGTAAAAAGTTTACATTATGAGATTCATTGATAGGCCTAGTGGTCAAAGATGCTTATATTGTCTTATCTTGTGGTTCGAATCTCGGTATGAGAATGTAATTTCTATTTAATAAAAAAATCTACATTATATAATTCAAACATATTTAATCAAAACTAAAGGAAAAGAAATATCATTTTAACAAAATAAAATCGAATACATGTTCTCTCAAACGCAAATTTTAGTATAATCGTTAATTCAAGATTTATTAAGCTAAGTTAATCGGGGTACAATTCAATCGCCTTTTCACTTTTGGAATCGTCAAAGAAAGATTTAAAGGTGCATGTGTCCAAGTTTGAACCATCGTTCAGTCCATGTTCGTCTTCGATATAGACCTCCTGCTGTTGGATCACGAAGAAAATGCCCAAAGTCACGCCAATGGAGTTAAATCTTTTCTTCATGAGGAAGATTTTCATTCTTAGCCGGTGTCTAGCCTTAGAGGAGTGGAAGTGTCTTCTCGGTTTCCCTTAGAAAAGGTTCGATGCTTGGTTCTTTTCAAGTATTAAAAAACGGTTCAGATTTAATGGTTAAAATTGGTCAAAAAGCTTAATTTAATTTTTTAGTTTAATAGTTAATTGGATGCAAAAAAAAAAATCAAAAAAAATAATTGTTTTTTATTTATTTCAAGAGCTTCTTAGCCCTCAATTATTATTATTATTATTATTATTATTATTATTATTATTATTATTATTATTATTATCTGAATGAATCATCGCAGTTTCATATCTGAATCAGCCATGTCCATGTTGCATTCGCGAGGGACACGCTAGATGGCGTCGCAAAGGGCCTAGGGACGCAACCCAAGTATCATAAAAAATATTAATAAAGGAGTCGTTACCCATAAACCATAAGATTCCAGCCCGGATTAGATGTGAGTTACAAGAAATTGCTCTCCAAAGGGGTGAGCAAGTGAGAGAAATCGTCATACGTTAGCTAGCCTGTAAAATAGCGAAATTGCCTACTGTTGGGCCTGGGTTTTTGGTTTCCAACATGTAAAAGGACAAACCTATGGTCGGAGCGCATGCGAAAGAGGTGATGTACAATTGCCTCTGGATAAACATCATCCCAATAAGTGTTGCAAATCACACGGTCAAGGCGGACATGGGTTGACCCTCGTGACCCCAAAGTCAAACAGAAGGTCCTGAAAATCTCTGCTTGGCTGCAAAGAAGATGAACATCCCATTCGCTCGAAATAAATGAGAGTAGAGTTAAAATCACCCAATAGGACCCAAGGTGAAAAGACAGATGCCGCAAGAGTCTGAATGTAAGGCCATAGAGCTTTGCGCTTGGTTACATTAGGGCTCACATATACCACAGTAGCTAAGAGGGAATGATTAATACGTGAGCAAGTAATATGGTAATGGACAAATTAGAAGTGATTCAAAAAGACAGTGACCCAGATATAATCATACCAGCACAACCATATACTGTCGAGAACCCATGAGTTTCAATCCATGTGAGTTGGGAAAGCCGAGAGCCACAATGATCGAGTTTGCCTTTCCACCACTTATTCTAGGTTTCATAACACATACCATACTCACGCATGTATTGCGTGGCTGCATTTAAAAATTTAGGGTTTCCACAACCCTTAACATCCAACAAAGGAGTTTAAAATTCATAATAAAATAGTGTAGGATGGGGTTGCCAAACATGGCTAATAATCATGCATCACCACCAGGTCACCAGGTGAGCTAGAGGACCTGGAGTTTATTGTTGGCAAAGTGATCGAATTAGCATTTGAGACATGAGCTTTCAGATCTGAAGGGGAAACAACCTTAGTAGTGATTGGCACATTCGGATCAAAGTTTTCAGTGATTACAACTATCGAGTGATGTTCTTTATTGAGAAGGGTATGAGCTTTTTGGCTGGCTGATTTTCGAGTCGTACCAAGAGCTTTGGAGGAGGAGTATGGATTAAGATATGTGCTTGACTTAGGCCCTCGAAGAGACTTTCGGATGACTAAGGATCCCTTGCCAGAGCCCAGCTTGGAACTCAAAGTCGGTTGCTTCTTGATAGAAGACGTAACTTTGGAGGAGACAATTTGAGGCAACAAAGGAATGCTTGGTGGGAGGGTGATAGTGTGAGAGCTGTTGCGACTAAAATGTTTTCAAGAAAATACAAGTACCTTGGATGTCGCTTGGACGAACCGGGTTTCAATATTGGGTTTTGAAAATTTAGTCGGATTTTGGAAAAAAGAGGGGAGTCGCCACCGGCCATTTAAGAATGGTAGACCGGACACCGAAATAAAACCAGAGATTTTTCTTTTGAAAATAGGTTCGGGAGTCGGTTACACGCGGGGAAGGATGAGCACCCCCGTCGTGCCCGGAAATCGGTACCAAAAACATTACCGCTTAATTAATATTAAATTTTGCGAATTAAAGTGACGATTCATATCGAAATTTGGTTATTCGAGCGAGTGAATTTTAAAGGTCTTAATATTCGAGAAGGAACGTCCGAACCACCACCACTACGACTGGTACTGGCCTCGTTCGTTCCCGAATAAAAAGACGCTCGCATTGCATTTTATAAATCGAGATGCAACTTAGACAATAGGCGGAACACAAAATAGATAATTAAACATAAAGTAAAAGAAAAAAACGTAAATTAAGCAAAGATGCATGTATTCTACTCGGCTACGCTATAAATCATGATCCACATGCTAAATCATATATATATATATATAAAATACACCACATTACTAACATAGCATCAACCGAGCACACATGAAACACATAAATAAGATGTTGATTAAAATTAAATAAATATAAACACCATGCAACCAAGTTAAAATATATGGGAAAAGGAGAACGAGGTTGAAAAAGGTTAAAATGAACTAAAGGCAGAGCATGAGGGCCGATAGGTGAAATAAACCATGAAAAACAAGGCAAAACTGTCAAAACAGGGACCAAAATTGAAGCTCGCTGAAAGTAGTAGGGGTCGAAACAGTTATTAAGCCCTTTGAAATCGATCAAACGGAAATCGAGGACTAAATTGAAAAATCTATAAAACATCCGTGACTAGAGGTGTAACTTCAAGAGGCGGAAGCCCCTGAGGAGATATTTTCAAAACACGGAATGGCTTAAAAGGCAAATTGACCATTTTTAAAACATTAAGGGATTATAAAACATTTTCTAAAAACAACTTCAGCCCCTTTTTGATCCATTTCGGGCAAAACCAGAGAGCCTTTCTCTCTTTTTTCTCCGTTCCGGCAAGCAAAACGGCCGGTCACCGCTAATCGGTGACGTTGAGAAAGCTACCCCGAAAATTTCCTCTCCGAAATAATTGAAAAAGCGCCGAAACAGAAACCCTAAAAAAGAGACCCGATCAAAATAAAAAACCACCCCTTTTTTCCTTTTAACCCGATTCGAAAAAAACCTTAGAAAAGAAAAGAAACTCCCAACGAAACTCCGATGGCTCACCCCGTTGGCTATCCGGATGGACACCGAGGGCTTGTTGCCGGAGCGATTCGAGACTAGAGAGAGCCAAGCTCTCCAAAGGTAAAAGACCGAACCCTCTACTTTCTATTTTTTGTTCTTTTTCTTCGAATGCTTACATGCAAAAGTGGACTGAAAATATACCTCAGAAATGCTTTCTATTGCTTTGATTTCGAAATCCCTCTCCCCTTTTTCTCACCAAAGAAGAGTAGGGTTACAAATTTTCGGGTTCCTCTTATACCCGGGTTACAATGAGGAAAAACAAAGAAGATCTATTCTCTCTCTCCCTCTATGCTCCCTGTAATTTTGGTTTTTTTCTCCTATATAACCCCAATGACATGTTAGAACAGGGGCCTTTAACTCTCTGTGCCTTGCTCTGATTGCTTCTGATCTGGTCTAGTTGACCTTTTGTTGTTTTCGTTTGTTTTTTCTGTTGCCAATGTTATTTTGGGTATCTGATGCACTTGTTTTCGGCTGTTGCATGACGAACTCTCCCAAAATGGTGTTAGCGTTCACTGGGTCAGGGGCGGCAGAGGGCGCGCGACGGGGACAGAAGGGTTAGAGGCGTGTGCAGACGAGTGGTCACGGGACCGAGCTACGTGCGCGGTGGGAGTTGGGACGTCTCGGACGCGCGCGTGGGACGCGAACGGGCATCTCGTGCAGAGTACGCGCAAATCTGATCCGTTAGATCAAGTCTTGATCTAACGGTGGGAGATGTGTGCGGCGCGGATCGATGATACCCTCGCTAGGGTTTCATCCGGATGCGATCTGGGCCGTTGGATCGCGTCCAGATCCAACGGCATTGGGCGTGCGGCGCGAGAGACTCGAAGGGCATCCCTAGGGTTTGTTCTTCCGGGCCTCATCTGGACCGTCAGATCTGAGGCAGATCTGACGGTAGATACTTGGTTGCGCAAGCGAAACAACATGTTAGAGTTTTTTGGATGTCGGGCTTGTTGATCGGGCTGTATTTATTTAGGCTTACCAGGTCATACTTGTATATTAAATTTGGACTCTTAATATTATTTATTCAATGCATTTTGGGCTTTTATTTCTTTACTTATGTTCTATCATTTTTTTTATCTTGTTAATAAAGTTAATAAATATAAAGACAAACATGATAATATAATAATAATAATAACTAACACACAATAACAATAGAAGATAACAACGGTAATACTGATATTAATAAATAATAAAAGCTACACTAATAAAAACAAATAATTAACATCAAGAAGAAGAAAATAACTACAATATCAAATACATACATGCGCACATTCACATATTCCTTAATTATATATAAACACACCTACATCCATTATGTTACATGCATATATACATAAATAATACTAATAATAGTAAGATATTAATATGTATGACATACATATTTTCTTTTCTTTTTTTCTTTTTTTTATCATATTTTTTAATTAATTTTTTTAATAGCCCGATAAGCCCACTAACAACACAAACATAAAGAGGTTCAAGGTCCGGACAAAATTAGTGATTACAGCTGCCCCTCTTTGCTTATACTTATGGAACAAGAATAAAGCAAATACCATAAGCACTAATTTTGTCCTACTTCCCTGTTAGACGGTTTACTCCTGATGCAGCCACGCGATTCTAAGTAATTCCTCTTCCCAAAGCCTTTCGATCGTGGATTCTCCCTTAGATGCCCCGAACAAGTAGACAGTGAGTTTTTTCAGATTTTTTTTTCTTCTCTTTTTTTTCCTCCAGATTTCCATTCTTCAAGTGCCCAAACAGATAGGCGAATTCTATTCTCCAAGTGCCCGAATAGATGAGCAGATTTCAAATATCTATGTCTTCCCTTTTTCGTAAGAACAAGCCGGTCATCCAAACAACTTTGCCTTCCCTTCGCTGTCTAAAAGCAAGTTGTCCGTTTCGCTGTCAAAAAGCAAGCTGAAACTCCAAATATTCTTGCCTCCCCCTTCGCGGCCAAAAGGCGAACTTGGGCGTCCAAGTGGATTTGCTTCCCATTCACGATCGTAAAGCAAACTGGTCATAACTATATCTGTCAAACTTCTCTATTGGACGATTTACTATCCTGGAGCTGCAACACGCTAGACCGAGTATTTTCTCTCTGATGCTTTAAGAATATGAGTTCTCTCTCCATAGAACTCATTTCCTTGGCGTATTCCTCGAGTGGCAGTTCTTCCTATATAGAACTCTCGTCCTCATATTTCTGAAATCAAAGATCTCCAAGTCCTCTCTCTGTAGGACCCTCCGCTTTCGAGATCTTGAAGCCTTAGGATTCTGAGTTCTTTCTCCACAGAACTCATCTTCCTTACCGTACTCTTCGAGTAGTAGTTCCTTCTCTATGGAACACTCGTCTTCGTATTTCTGAAATCAAAGATCTCCAAGTCCTCTCTCCGTAGGACCCTCCGCTTTCGAGATCCTGAACCCTTAGGACTCTGAGTTCTTCCTCCACAGAACTCCTCTTCCTTAGCGTACTTTTTTTTAGTAGTAGTTCTTTCTCTATTGAACTCCCCTCTGAAATCAATGATCTACAAGTCACGTCTCCATAGGACCCTCCGCTTTCGAGATCATGAAGCCTTAGGATTCTGAGTTTTTTCTCCACAAAACTCCTCTTCCTTAGCGTACTCTTCGAGTAGTAGTTCTTTCTCTATTGAACTCCTCTCTGAAATCAAGGATCTACAAGTCCCCTCTTCGTAGGACCCTCCGCTTTCGAGATCCTGAAGCCTTAGGATTCTGAGTTTTTTCTCCACAAAACTCCTCTTCCTTAGCGTACTCTTCGAGTAGTAGTTTTTTCTCTATTGAACTCCTCTCTGAGATCAAGGATCTACAAGTCCCCTCTCCGTAGGACCCTCCACTTTCGAGATCCTGAAGTTACGAGTTCCTCCTTTATAGAGCTTGTTTGAACCCTTTCTCTATAGGATCCTTTATCTTGAAATCTGTCGGTAAGCTTGAAAGCTTTCATTTGAAATCCTTGAGTGGCGAACATGAAGACTTCACCTGACACTCTGGGGCGGCGGCTTAAAAGGCTTCGCTTGAGACCCTTTTAGTTCTCACTTTATCGTTTTCTCCTCATCCCGAGAAGTATTCAATTTGTCTTTCAAAAATCTGTGAAAAGAGATAAAATGCTATGATGGTATGAGTTAGCATGCTCCTAACCTAGGGATGCCTAACTACTCGTGATGCATGATTGTGGTTTCCAAGTTATTTAATTATATTAATTCTATTGACATCGTGTCCTTTGGTGCTGCTTCTTGCTTTGATTGCCTCTCTTCTCGGTTCTCCCGGACCATTGTTCTTCTTCTTCTCATCTTGACTCACTTCTGGAATTGTCTGCCTCAAAGTGCTCATGCGGGTTTTCACTTTGAACTTTTCTTTTCCTTTCTTTTCTTTCTTTTTTTGTTGTTGTTGCTTTGTTTTTTGTTTTTTCTTCTTTCTTTTCTTCTACTGACTTTTGATTGCCTGAATAGGTAGGCAGATTTCCATTCTCCAAGTGCCTGAACGGATAGGCGGGTTCTATTCTCCAAATGCCCGAATAGATGAGCAGATTTCCATTCTTCAAATGCCCGAACGGATAGGCGGGTTCTATTCTCCAAATGCCCGAATAGATGAGCATATTTCATATATCTTTGTCTCGAGCTTTGAGTGTCTGCATCCTTTGCTCTAAAATCTTTTGGCTTTGAGTTTCTATCTCCTTTGCCATGAGTTTGTGATCTGAAGCGTCCCTTCTGATTTTCGCCTCAATCCCCAAAGTGTCTTTTGGGTTTTCACTGTGTCTTCTCTTTTCTTTGTCCTCTTTCTTCTCTTTTTTTCTCTTTTTGGGTACTCCTTTGAGTTTTCATCCTAAAGTCAACTTCAACTTTTGACTCTTAAAATTTTTCACATGTTTACGGTGTCCACATGTCTTCTCATTTTCCATAGAGCCCTGTCTCTATTTGTCTTCACTCTTTAGGCTTACGTACCTTCTGACTGACCTTCGGTTAATGTCGGCTGCTTTACATGGTGTCTTCTGTCCAAAGATGCAACAACCTTTCGGCCCTCGTTCTTCTAAATTTGTTGTAAAAAGCGTCTCTTCTGAATTTCGATCTGTTGCCCCAAAGTGCCTTTTGGGTTTTCGACTCGACTTCTCTTCTTTTTCTCCTCTACCTTCTTTCTTTTCTTAAGCATATCTTTGTCACCTTTTGCTGATTTTAGACGATACTTATCGTCTCATCTTGGTGCGCGGCACACACAGTCCTTCTCGGGACATTCCTTCCGGCAAGATGCTTAGGTTCCGAGGGTAACTTCTGTTCCCCGATTCTCAACATCAAATTTTCTACCTTCATGTTCTAATCCAACACTTCTTAGCGAAGGTCGACTTCGTAGCTCAACATTTCACCGAAGACGGTCATGATATTTCAATTGGTGGTATTCGTCGTCTAGTAGCAATGTTTGAACCTCCAAGGGTGCCCCTCTGGGTACTCATGGCTTTACCTCGAGCCTTGGTCAGTCCGCTTGTTCATTCCCATGTAGAAGACTTATGCAAGTGATTGAGTAAAAATAATTTTATTATGTAAATATACATTTTAAAGAATCATGTCAAGTGAAAATCAAGTTTGGGGTCTTTGAAAAAAGGTTGACCCGAGTGAAATTTTCCGAATGTTGCAGGGATGCACATATAAAATCTTTTCTGGGCTATTAGGCTTCCGAGAGGAGCGACTCCCATACTTAGTTTCTACCCAATTTAAAGGTGGCTCTCTTTAACTCACTAACTCACCTTGCCCCATCCTTCCCTCTCTTCTGATCTCAATCAGGCATTAGAAGTGTGGCAATCCTTGAAGAAAGGTTAACCCTGATAGGTGGGATGTGATCTGAAGACAAATTTATCCGTCTGTGTATGGTCCAAATGGTCTTTAATGGCTTGTAATGTAGGCTAAGGCTCGCGGCTACGAAAGAAAGGGTAAAAAGGCCCAAACAAGTGTTTAAGGGTGGTGAAACCAAGGATCAATTTTTCCAACTAGAAGTCTCAATTATGCTCCGATGAAATGCTATTTCTTTTTCGGCTTCTTTGGATTGCTCTAGACTGCCCCTTTTTGTTGGGGTTTTCACCCTAGAGTTCATTTCCTTTTATCAAGCGTAGTTTCGGATCAAGTTGCGCCTTTGTATTGTACTGGTGCAGGTTCTTGCTCACAGGTGAACAATCCTTCGAGGCTCATCTAAGCAGAGATTCATTTGGATAGGGAATCCTCTTGTCCCTTTTCTTTATCCGCTTTTCTCCTTTTACAAAATTGCACTTTTCGCCTTAGCGCTTTTGCTTTTGATTTCTTCAACTTTATGTCGGTAACTTTCGACTTGATTTGGGTAGCTCTTTGAGCACCAACTTTTCTTTTGTTGTTTCCTTTCGATGTTTTTGCTGCTCAAATTGAAAGTGTATCCAATGAATCTGTTCTCTTTTAATGCCCCTTAGTTCACAAGACAACGTTCTCATATCATAATTAGAATCCAATGTCATACATTCGTCCGCAAACTTCTATCCTTTTTTGCCCCCAGTGTAGGGGTGATCCTTGGTTTGGGTTCAATCAGAAGAAAAAAGTTTGATAGGCTCAAACGGGGACAACAATGGGTATTTTTTATTTTCTTTCTATGTGAATGGAATTGAAGGAATGCCAAATGTCCTCCCATACACGGATATCAAAATTGGTCTTCAGGTGGTAGAAGTTTTAGGGTTATCACTTCATTCAAGAACCTTAGACAACAATGCCCGAGAAGAAAATTCATTCAATGGGAGTGGCCCATTATTCCTAAACACTCGTTGTCACCCCTCTCTTGGCCTGAGTAGAACAGATGGTGCTTCCATTCGTATCATTCCCACAACATTTGTTTTTTTTTTCTTTTCAAAGTATTAAGGTCATTTTTTGTAAAAATATATACATGTATGCTTTTAATAGAAAAAAAATAAGGTTGTAACCATAAAGAATAAATGAAATGTCTAAAAGAAATTAAGGAATATAAAATGCTCGCAAAAGTCTCCTTCATTGAAAATAAAACAAACGGACATCACAAAAGCCCTTACAAGAGACGCTAGCTATCATGTGCCCACAATACAAAGTTAAACATGCACATTAAAGAGGAAAAGATATGAGAACAAAAGGTAGGATGTAACAGAAATTCCCCACCACCACGACACCGGACCCGGCTTTTCGCGCTCGACCTTCCTACTTAAACTTAGGTTTTCCATTCTCGAAGGAAAGCACTCTATTTTCAACAAGCCTATAGATCATGCGCTTTAGAAACGCACACTCTTCCGTTGTGTGGCTGAAATCTCCAGAATGATATTCACACGGAACCCTGGCACCAAACACATTGGTATTAAAATAGGCGTACCGCTTCGGGGGTGGTGGCCTCAGGAGTTTGTTCTGAATCAGCATAGGTAACAGCTCTGAATTGGTCATCGGGAAACACGCCTTCGTCTTCTTGTCAACCTCTCCTACAACGTGCTCTTTAGCTTTCCTTTTTTCCCTTTTCCTTAGATAAGGCTCACTTTCTTCAATTTTATAGGGGTCGGTCACTTTTGTAGGTTCTTTCGGAAATTCTTTCGACCCCGTAAGTAGGTCCGACCCTTCCCTACAACGTGCTCTTTAGCTTTCCTTTTTCCCTTTTCCTTAGATAAGGCTCACTTTCTTCAATTTTATAGGGGTCGATCACTTTTGTAGGTTCTTTCGGAAATTCTTTCGACCCCGTAAGTAGGTCCGACCCTTCCTTAGTATGATCAGGACAACCACTGATGTTCGTAGATTTCGCCGATGCCTGCGACTTTGCCTTATCCACCTCTTTCACCATAGCAACTTGACCTCCTCCTAGCTTCACCTCATTATCCGCAGTTGGAAACCTGATTATCAAACCCGGACTTTTTGTCTCAAATTCCAACACCCCAAGGTTTAGGAGAACCTTGATTTTGCGCTTAAAATTTATGCATTTCTCGATCGAATGCCCCCAAATTCCGGCGTGGTAATCACAATGCTCTTCCTCACGGAACCAACTGGGATACGGAGGTGACGGGGTTTTAACAAAGCAAGGTGCCACCACTCGAGCATGCAGCAGCTTTGAATACAGCTCTTGGTAAGTGAAAGGACTGGGGGTGAACTGATCATTCCCTTTCTCAATCCCTTTCATCTTCTCTGAACCTCGAGGACTCTCGACCATAGCTCGGGGTTGCGAAGTTGTAACACTCTTCGGGGCTTCTTGGTAGTCTTGTCGCCCTTGAGCTGATTCTTTCTTCGTTGGGGAAGACAAGCTTTTCCTAAGAGAATCTTCGATCCTATCTAACGCCAACTCAATGGGGAATTCTGAAGCAGTGCGGTTCACCTCATACTGGTCGATGATGGCCTGGTCCTCTTCAGACAAAGCTTCTTTCATCCCAGTGTCATGGCCCACATTCTCACTACTCTCGGCCTGGGGGTTTCCCCTCACGCCGCTTCTTTCGGTCACCACAGCTATCATAGCCCTCAATTCACTGATTTGCCCCATCGTTTCATCTTGGGATGTCTTCACATACACGATCGTCTCCTTCTGATTTCTAACCAACTGCTCGTGAAGCTGTTCAAGCAAGTCCACCCTTGCTACTAGGTCATTCATGCTTCTGAAGCTGTACTGGTTGGAAACCGTTCTTTTGTCCATTTTCTCTCTCTTTCCTCTTTCTCTGACACGAGTGTTTTTCACAATTAGTGATGACGCGATGAAATGCCTTAAGCAAGTTTTAATGATGGATGTATTATAGACTCAAATCAACAGATGCATGCTCATGAGATGGGTGTATGGCTGACAATTTTAATGATGCTTCGAAATGATGTATGAAACAAATGTTACAAATGTATGTAAGTCAAAGGTGTTGGTCATATAGGTGATTCCCCTCATGTAACCTTCATTTGGACATAAAGGAGGTTTCTCGTCGTAGGATGGTCATAGAAAAAGTCCTACGGATGCTCTTCGGATCTCCGAATCATGTTCAAGGAAATGAAAACTTCGGCAAAAATGTTGGGGCCGGATTTGCTTTCTTCTCTAGCAATTCAAGACCCTCTAAAACTGTTGGTATCAAGTCCCAGAAAACAAGCTATTTCCTCGAAGCTGAATCCATCTCTTGACCTAATCCATGCCCTTTCCGGTCGCCACGCTCTTTCCGGCTGCTTCTTTGCACTGGGTCGGGTAGTTTCGTGACTTTGGATGTTCGGAGTAGATCCGATCTTGCTTGACTTCCCCGGGATGGAGAAGGGTTGTGCCTTCTACGATGGTGGGTATTAAATGACCTGACACTAGGCGTTTGCTCGGTAAACTGCCAATTTATCCCTTCTGATTCAACTATGACCGTTGTCGTACTTGCTAATTGACACCATCCTTTCTAGCAACCTCTCGTCCATAATGATAGCCCTTGATTGGGTAAAACCACCTTGACTCAACACATTTTATGTCATGAAATGCGTGCGAGAATAAATGCAAGAAGATCATAAGAAAAATCGTTAGTGTCGGATAAACATGATAAGAAAAAGGCAAGCATGAAAGCAAGCAACCCTATTTATCTCGTCTAATAAACATAGGTTGTCCGCATGGCTCTAAAAGGGGTGGGCTTCCTAGTTCTCTAAATGCAATTTTGGTTCTAAGAGGTACTCGAACTGTCCTCGCTGTCCCCTTCTAAGGGTAGCAAGGCCCCCGGTCATCACCCATTATAGGCTCCTCTCAACCGAGTTCAATTCGAGGGGACCCTTTAGCCATATCTGCACGGAGAAACGATATTCCCACGAAGATATAGGGTATTCGAGCCCCGAAGGTACTTGCTAGGCCTACACGGAGGAACAATATCCCCACGAAAGCACTAGCGTTTTCCCCCCACTTAAACGAACGGGTTTAAATGCCACTTTTAAATGCGTTTAAAATAAACTCGCACTTATAAACAAATATCGATCGATTCGGTCACTTTAATTCGCAACTACTAATATTAATTGAGTGGTATATTTTTTTTGGCTCGATTCTCTTTTTGTTTTTGAAAACAAAAATTTTCCCCAGCGGAGTCGCCATCTGTTGCGACTAAATTTTTTTCAAGAAAATACAAGTACCTCGGATGTCGCTCGGACGAACCGGGTTTCAATATTGGGTTTTGAAAATTTAGTCGGATTTTGGAAAAAAGAGGGGAGTCGCCACCGGCCATTTAAGAATGGTAGACCGGACACCGAAATAAAACCAGAGATTTTTCTTTTGAAAATGGGTTCGAGAGTCGGTTACACGCGGGGAAGGATGAGCACCCCCGTCGTGCCCGGAAATCGGTACCAAAAACATTACCGCTTAATTAATATTAAATTTTGCGAATTAAAGTGACGATTCATATCAAAATTTGGTTATACGAGCGAGTGAATTTTAAAGGTCTTAATATTCAAGAAGGAACGTCCGAACCACCACCACTACGACTGGTACTGGCCTCGTTCGTTCCCGAATAAAAAGACGCTCACATTGCATTTTATAAATTGAGATGCAACTTAGACAATATGCGGAACACAAAATAGATAATTAAACATAAAGTAAAAGAAAAAACGTAAATTAAGAAAAGATGCATGTATTCTACTCGGCTACGCTATAAATCATGATCCACATGCTAAATCATATATATATAATACACCACATTACTAACATAGCATCAACCAAGCACACATGAAACACATAAATAAGATGTTGATTAAAATTAAATAAATATAAACACCATGCAACAAAGTTAAAATATATGGGAAAAGGAGAACGAGGCTGAAAAAGGTTAAAATGAACTAAAGGCAGAGCATGAGGGCCGATAGGTGAAATAAACCATGAAAAACAAGGCAAAACTGTCAAAACAGGGACCAAAATTGAAGCTCGCTGAAAGTAGTAGGGGTCAAAACGGTTATTAAGCCCTTTGAAATTGATCAAATTGAAATCGAGGACTAAATTGAAAAATCTCTAAAACATCCGTGACTAGAGGTGTAACTTCAAGAGGCGGAAGCCCCTGAGGAGATATTTTCAAAACACGGAATGGCTTAAAAGGCAAATTGACCATTTTTAAAACATTAAGGGATTATAAAACGTTTTCTAAAAACAACTTCAGCCCCTTTTTGATCCATTTCGGGCAAAACCAGAGAGCCTTTCTCTCTTTTTTCTCCGTTTTGGCAAGCAAAACGGCCGGTCACCGCTAATCGGTGACGGCGAGAAAGCTACCCCGAAAATTTCCTCTCTGAAATCAGTGAAAAAGTGCCGAAACGGAAACCCTAAAGAAGAGACCCGATCAAAATAAAAAACCACCCTTTTTTTCCTTTTAACCCGATTCGAAAAAAACCTTAGAAAAGAAAAGAAACTCCCAACGAAACTCCGATGGCTCACCCCGTTGGCTATCCGGATGGACACCGAGGGCTTGTTGCCGGAGTGATTCGAGACCAGAGAGAGCCAAGCTCTCCAAAGGTAAAAGACCGAACCCTCTACTTTCTATTTTTTGTTCTTTTTCTTCGAATGCTTACATTCAAAAGTGGACTAAAAATATACCTCAGAAATGCTTTCTATTGCTTTGATTTCGAAATCCCTCTCCCCTTTTTCTCACCAAAGAAGAGTAGGGTTACAGATTTTCGGGTTCCTCTTATACCCGAGTTACAATGAGGAAAAACAAAGAAGATCCATTCTCTCTCTCCCTCTATGCTCCCTGTAATTTTGGTCTTTTTCTCCTATATAACCCCAATGACATGTTAGAACAGGGGCCTTTAACTCTCTGTGCCTTGCTCTGATTGCTTCTGATCTGGTCTAGTTGACCTTTTGTTGTTTTCGTTTGTTTTTTCTGTTGCCAATGTTATTTTGGGTATCTGATGCACTTGTTTTCGGCTGTTGCATGACGAACTCTCCTAAAATGGTGTTAGCGTGCACCGGGTCAAGGGCGGAAGAGGGCGCGCGATGGGGACAGAAGGGTCAGAGGCGTGTGCAGACGAGTGGTCACGGGACCGAGCTACGCACGCGCGGTGGGAGTTGGGACATCTCGGACGTGCGCGTGGGACGCGAACGGGCATCTCGTGCAGAGTACGCATGAATCTGGTCCGTTAGATCAAGTCTTGATCTAACGGTGGGGGATGTGTGCGGCGCGGATCGATGATACCCTCTCTAGGGTTTCATCCGGATGCGATCTGGGCCGTTGGATCGCGTCCAGATCCAACGGCATTGGGCGTGCGGCGCGAGAGACTCGAAGGGCGTCCCTAGGGTTCGTTCTTTCGGGCCTCATCTGGACCGTCAGATCTGAGGCAGATCTGACGGTAGATACTTGGTTGCGCAAGGGAAACAACATGTTAGGGTTTTTTGGATGCCGGGCTTGTTGGTCGGGCTGTATTTATTTTGGCTGACGAGGCCATACTTGTATATTAAATTTGGACTCTTATTATTATTTATTCAATGCATTTTGGGCTTTTATTTCTTTACTTATGTTCTATCATTTTTTTTATCTTGTTAATAAAGTTAATAAATATAAAGACAAACATGATAATATAATAACAATAATAAAGTATATAATAATAACTAACACACAATAACAATAGAAGATAACAACGGTAATACTGATATTAATAAATAATAAAAGCTACACTAATAAAAACAAATAATTAACAGCAAGAAGAAGAAAATAACTACAATATCAAATACATACATGCGCACATTCACATATTCCTTAATTATATATAAACACACCTACATCCATTATGTTACATGCATATATACATAAATAATACTAATAATAGTAAGATATTAATATGTATGACATACATATTTTCTTTTCTTTTTTCTTTTTTTTATCATATTTTTTAATTATTTTTTTAATAGCCCGATAAGCCCACTAACAACACAAACATAAAGAGGTTCAAGGTCTGGAGAAAATTAGTGATTACAAGAGCTAGCTTCAGGCTCTTTATAGGCAATCATGGGAACAACGGTTGGTGTTTCTTTTTAGGAGCTGGTACCGTGGAAGGGGCATCTGTGGGCAACGGTGATGTACTCGATGAAGGGGCAACAGATGGAATGACATGTGTTACATGAGTGACTATGGGGCCTTGCAGCGTCATTATAGGGGTAGCCAGTCTTCGGGCAACACAGGGAATAAGTATAGTCGGGCTTGGGGCGCTAGGGGCAATAATCGTTACAGTCTTCATAACAGATTCTTGAGAATCAAATATAGGGTTAAAATGAGATTCAAAATTTTGAATATATGATCCTCCTTAGAGTTGATCGTGTGGTTTATGTGCATTCTTCATTGCTCGTCGTTCAACGATCATCCAAGGGCCAAACAATTTATTGATATGATGTTTTTTGTTCATGATTAGATTCTAGTCTAGGGCCACTTCTGTTATCGGGCATACATGTCACATGAAAACCAAACAAAAGGCAACAATTCATACTCAACCAGTTGCACACGACCGTTGATAAGAAGTTTAGAGATCAACGAATTCTTCAAAGAAATCTTAATTGCCATTCTTGTAAAACACCCACGTCGACCACTTTCAGCCTGATAGTCGATCTCGACGATGAGGCCTAGAGTTTCACCAATCTCATTAATCATGCTGGATTTATAGAAGGTGATTGGTAGACTCAAAAGACGAACTCACGCCATAATTATGCTTGGAAAGGGTCGGGACGTAGAGCAATCAGGAGGCCGAGGTTCAACAGTCAGGTAGTGTGATGAATGTTCAAAAGTACTATTTTTATGACCTTTTTTACTCATATTTTTTTGTTAGACTTAGGCTCATATTAGTTGTATTTTTTAGTTATTCATACATATTTGCATTGTTTCCTTTATGGATATGCTTGAGTTCATGTTTTGATTAGTTTTGATGGAAAAAGATACTACTAGAGGTTGTTTTGTGTATGCGGAATTTAATGCCCAAGCAAGCTGAAAGTTACCGAAGCAACTCAGGAAGGTCATGTCGAACTAGTTGCTGAGGCAACTCAAGAAGATCATGTCGAACTCGTTGCCAAGGCAACTGCCGACAACTAAAGATGAGGTGAAGTGGTAGCCGAATTGATGAGTGGACAAATCTGACTTAATCTGGATAGGTGGCATGGAGAAAAATAGTTGGAAATTCATGAAGAGGTTAAAAGAAGATTGAATTCCAAGAAAATAGGAGGAGTTATATTTGGAATAAAATTAAAAGAGATTTAATATTTCTTTTATTCAATTTAATTCCAACTTAACTTCCTCCTCAAGAAAGACTTTAACCTAGCCATCTCCTATATAAAGAAGGCCAAACCGCCAACTTCAAGGGGGAGATTGATTGGAGAGAGTTCGAATAGGGGGCTGTGCGATATCATCATCTTCTTCTTCTTCATTCTATTCGATTCATATTTGGGGGTTATTCCTTGTATATCTTTCGAAACCCAGCCATGAATTGATGTGAATTGGCTTGGGTTATTTTGGATTTGTGGTTTTGATAAACGATTAGATTTTGTTTAGGTTTTTGAAGTTGCAATTTTAATTCAAGATTTGTTCATTCTTGGTTTTTAATTTGTTAGCGAGTGAATTGGGAGAGGATCTCGTGAATTCATCTATTTATCTAACATCAAGAGAGTTATATTCAAGAAATGAATGAGCATGGCTTTTGTCTAATTCGATAAAAACTAATTCGGCTTAGGAATAAGTTACGAATTTCAACGGCTAAAAGGAGTGCAAGATTGGTTGTTGTACCTTTGATTCACGCAGGGATGTATTATCAAGGCATGTACAATTAACTAGAGTTTCGACTTAGAGATAAGGAGGAACAATTGAAGAATGCTTTGCCAAACCTTGGAGGTTGCCGCTTAGTTGCCCAAGCAGTAGCCTTGGCAACCAGTTGCCCAGGCATCGTTATACTAGTTGCACCGACAACCACTATTCCAGTTGCCCTGACAACTTGATTGTTACCAGTTGCCGCGGCAATTAAGTGCCTCTTGCACTCAAGCACCAAGACATTCTATTCAATTATCACTCCACGACTCATGATAACCCGACATACTCTCTCTCATTTGATTACATCTTTATTTTATTTACTTGCTCTTTTACTTGTTAAAATCAACTCCTATTATTAATTGTGTTTTTATTTTTATAGTGCAGTGACTTAAGCAAAGTGGCTTAAACCAATCCCTGTGGAGACAATATTCGATACTTATCATATCACTTTATTACTTGCGACGTGTATACTTGCACAATTGCGTAGCATTTATTACACGCAACATAGTGTTCGAAGATTGTCTAAGGCCCTCCCGCAAGCGCTTTCAGATAATTCGAACGGGTGCGAAAAGACACTAGAAAATCATTGTTCTCAATGTCCATAAGTTTGATTGCCTACGATGGTTTCCATAAATCATAGATACGATTCCGAAGGGTTGTATACCCGATACGACGTCCAAGCAACTTCATCACCATAGTGAGATCCAGGCTCTTTTCAACGAGGGTTTGGACCCATTCGGAGAATTCTATCGAGATAAGATCATCTACGATGCTACGTTTAACATCCCCTTCCAAGATCTCAATTTCTTCCTCATCGAAAATTTCCCCATCCACAAGAAGAGATTCATCCGCTTAGTTAAGGAGGATATCACAGAAGGATAGAATCTACGAGTCACTTTTCTTTGTAACATCGACATCCGTGGCCGAGTCATTCATAGAAGGGGTAGATCCACCAACGTCTGGCGGCTCATCATCATGCCAGTGGGTTTCCTAAAGGGGACGATTAGTGGCGGTGGCATCCAGAACCCTAGGAAGCAAGTTTTCCATAAAGAAGATCTTTTGATTCCATTCCCATTAATCATAACTGAATTATTAAATGTGTTATTCAAGGTTTAATTTAAGTGAAAATTTAGTCAAAAAAATTAAGTGAAAAAGGTTTAGAGGCTGATTGAATAATATGATCTTTATTTCTTTACACAAATTTATAAGGTAGTATCTGTTTATATGTATTCTTAACCTTTTGACAATGTGCATATACCTTGTAGACGAAACTATTTGAACCCGTGTCTATGAGGATGAACATCTTCCGTTTTCCTACTAAGACACTTGTTAGATTCAATTTTATGTAATGCTTAAATCATCGTGGTAACCTTTCAATCTTTAAGTTAAAAAATATTCGACATTTAAATACGTTGGAAGTTACAATTTTTGAGGCGTTATAATGACGAGACTTCAAAATTTTATAAAAATAACGATGTTAATTAAATTAAAATCCAATCGATAAATTTAATTTTTATTTAGTTTCTTTACGAGTCAAACTTTTATTGATATGGATTTATTTAAAAAATATATGTTTTAGTATATTAAATTGAGGTAATACTGTAGGTTTGTGTATTTATTTTATGGATTAATATTTTATATACTGGCGATTTCTACAAGCGCCTTAGTTTTAGGGTATATGAAGTTAATTTAGTGTATAGGGTTTAGGGGTCTAGGTATAGAGGTTTAGAATTTAGGAATAGTTGTTTCAATTTAAGGTTTAAGGTTATAATTTATGGTTTTTTGGTTAGGCTTTAGTTTTTAGGGTAATATGGTCAGGATTTATGTTTTAACCTATAAAGCCTAAATTATAACCCTAAACCTTAAATTGAAACAAATATCCCTAAATTTTAACCTCCTACACCTAAACCCCTAAACCATATACCCTAAACTAACTCCCTATACCCTAAAACTAAGGCGCTTGTGGAAACTTTCAGTTTTCACCGCCTGGGTATAGGATATTAATGCTCTGACCACCAGGCCATCATCACATGCTCATTTAGAATATATAATTTAGAATGTAGAGATAGTGGTTAAATTTTAGGGTTCAGTGTTAGAATTTAATGTTTATATGTTAAAACATAAACTCCCACCATATTACCCTAAAACATAACCCCTAAGCTCTAAACCCTAAATTCTAACAATTATCACTAAAATTTAAACTCTATACCTTAAATTAAATCACCAAACCCCAAAACTAAGGTGATTGTAAATTTTTTAGTTTCCAACGCTAGTGTATTTAATATAAATTCATTTTTTCTTGTAAAACTATATGTATTTAATTTAGGAAAGTATTCTATCACTGACGATGAAAAACTTGTTTTCCACTTATGTGTAGTTTTTAGAGTTTAAGATTTTAATACTTGTGATTAGGTTTTAGTGTTTGTGAATAAATTTTATGAAATTTATAATTTAGAGTTTAGAACGTATGAGTTAGGGTTTAAAGACCTTAAAAAGATATGTGACAGCTTTAGAAATTCATATGTAAAAAAAAATTAAAGGGCGATATAATAAATACACCCTTTAATTTATTAATCGACTAATTTAAATAATAAATCATAAAATTTATTATAATTCGATATCAGTTCACTCGATTCACAAATATTAAGATTATTGGATAAAAATAAATTTTAATTAATGCGAAGAAAAAGAGAAAAAAAAAATAGTGATTCTCCAATATGTGTAGGAGTAACCGTAGGCAAGTTTCTCTCCAGTCCGTTGACCCAAATACAGAAACCCGTGAGGCAACTCAAAGAGGGGGGCGGACAATAGCAGGAGCAGCCACGTCATGAACCGCTAAGAATAATACAACGTGTCGGCCACGCGAACCATCGGCAGGCTCGAGTCAGCTTTTGATGGCCCGCGGAGCGCAGCCTCCTGGTTCGACCCGGTTCACTTTTCTCCAGACTCTTTGGGCAATAAATAGAAAGGGAAATCCTGAGGGCAAAGGAAAAGTCCACACTCTCCGTTTCTTCTTCCTTCCCTTTCATCGGAAAAAGCAAAATAATATAAAAATAAAAATAAAAATAAATACAAAAACCGCTGTTTGATTTTCTCTATTATATCTCTCTCCCTCTAATTATCAAATTATTATATTTCTCTTTTTTTACAATCTCTAAATGGCATGAAAACCCTAGCTCCAGACAGCCGCCTTTCCAATTTCTAGTTGTGATTCAAACTTAATACGCGCGCATGTAAGTTCCTTTTTTTAAATTTTTTTTTTCGAATTTCAATATCTGGGGATGTTGTTCTGTTCAGTTTCGAGGGAAAAGGCATAGGGGAAATGAGGATTTTAGGAACTGAGAATTTATCGTTTTTAGGACGGGGTGAGCTTAATTTAGTTTCGATTTCATTTTTGTTATTCTTGTTGATTTTGTTAATTTTCTCTGATTTTTCTTATTCGGGGTTCATAGTGCATTTATATTGAAATTTGAGTTGGAAATTTTGCAGTTCCTGGGTGGGAAATTATTGCAAGGCTCGTGAAATTTATGTGCGTTTGAAGTGTATACTTGAATATTGGGTGGACAAGGATTTGGATGTCGAGTTAAATTTCTGCCGCTTATTGTTTCTTGTTATTGGGAATGGCAGAAGATAGCCTCCGGATTGGTGGGCTTTCTTCTGGTTTGGCTGTTATATTGAATAGTGGGGATGGGAAGGAAAATCCATCGAAACCCCGCCTTATATCATATTCTGATGAATTTGGTCAGCAATCTGTGGAGCGTGCTCTTGAATATGTGTTTGGGCTTCCCAATAAATCACTTGGTCCATTGAATGGTCCTGTTGACAGCAGTCTAGTTCGTTCGATCATAAAGAACCACTTGTATTCAGCTTCTGATTCTTTGGTAAGTAACAAGGATGGGGTTTGTGTATTCGATAATGGCTCTGGATCTGATGTCGTAGGTCTTGAAGATTTCAGTATTTGTGGTGAAATTAGAATCGTTAAGCCGCCGTTGCTTTTAGAGAGCTTAGCTGTGTTCAGTAGCGCCAGGGCTAATGCCTGTGTTTGGAAAGGGAAATGGATGTATGAAGTAATTTTGGAGACTTCTGGTATACAACAGCTTGGATGGGCTACTATTTCCTGTCCATTCTCCGACCATAAAGGTGTAGGTGATGCTGATGATTCATATGCATTTGATGGCAGAAGAATTAGCAAATGGAACAAGGAAGCTGAGCCATATGGACAGCCATGGGTGGCAGGTGATGTCATTGGATGTTGTATAGACATGGCTCATGATGAGATTTCATTCTATAGGAACGGTGTTTCTCTTGGTCTAGCATTCTCTGGCATTCGGAAAATGGAACCTGGACTTGGATATTACCCTGCTGTCTCTCTTTCTCAGGGTGAACGGTGTGAATTGAATTTTGGTGCTCGTCCCTTTAAATACCCTATTGATGGTTACCTTCCTCTTCAAGAACCTCCTCCTTCTAGCTCTTTTGCGAAGCAATTGCTGCTCTGCCTATCCAGGCTGTTGGATATGCAATCTGTGGAGCATGTTGAGCATTCATCAGTTGAAAAATTGAGGAGACTGAAGAGGTTTGTATCACTTGAAGAACTATATTATCCTGTTTGTCATGGAATATGCGAAGAGTTCTTCTCTGTAGTTGAAGCAGATAGTCGAGGCGCTGAGTACATTGGGTGGGGTCCTCTTTTGTTGTTCTTTATGGGGATATTTGGAGTACGGGCACCACATGATTGGTTGAGTTTGGATAGAGTACTTGATGTCTTTCTAGAATTCCAAGGATCACATGTTATGTTCCAGCACCTTATAAATGCTCTTTCATGTGCTTGCAAGACAGCATCATTGGTTCTGACAGAATGCCCATATTCAGGATCATATTCTTATCTTGCATTGGTATGCCATTTATTAAGACGAGAACAATTGATGGTGTTGTGGTGGAAATCATCAGATTTTGATTTCTTATTTGAAGGCTTTCTATCACGGAAGAGTCCAAATAAGCAGGACCTTCAGTGCATGATTCCTTCTGTTTGGTGGCCTGGCTGTGAGGATGTATCCACTGAAAGTAGCATGCTGTTGACAACTACAGCCCTATCGGACGCAGTTAGTAAGGTTTGCCTCACACTTAGAACTTTAACATTCACCCCCCCCCTTTTTCTGCTGGGACACAATCATTGCATTTAACTGTTCAATGAATATTTTTAAATCTGTAAACGCCTTTATCTTAATCTAATGATTTGTTTTTCTTTCATTTTGCTCCCTCTTCCAGATTGAGGAAAAGCATAGGGACCTCTGTCTCTTAGTCATACAGTTCATACCTCCTTTATCACCTCCCCAATTTCCTGGTTCTGTGTTTAGGACATTTGTGCAGAACCTTTTATTGAAGAATCGAGGAGCTGATCGCAGTATGCCACCTCCAGGGATTTTAAGCAATTCTGTTCTTGTTTCTATATACACAGTTATTCTCCACTTTCTATCAGAAGGCTTTGGAATGGGGAATATTTGTGGGTGGTTGAAGAGTTGTGATTCCATTGGTCATGATATTGGTTTTCTTCATAGAGGTGGCAGCCAAAGTTTCCCAATAGGTTTGTTTCTTAAGAATGATCCACATCGAGCTGAAATTTCTAGGCTTGGAGGATCATTCTCTCACCTATCAAAATCACATCCTATGCATGATCAGGAAGATGAAGTTATTCGGTGGGAAGAAGGCAGTATGGATGATGAAGAAACAAGAGTAACTCATTTAACCAAACAGAAACCATGTTGTTGCTCATGCTATGACATGGAATTCACAAAGTGCTCAAAGTATCCTATAAGAACTACAACTAAAAGTTCCCGTCACCACTGCAGTACAATTCCTGAAAGGTCTGCTCAGGTTGCTGCGGAATGTAGTACAGGGAGTTTGAATGATGAGATAGCGGATAAACCTAGCTCCAGTGATCAGTCAGAATCGGAGTTTGGTTATCGCCCTGTCCAGCACATGAGGACTGTACCCAGAGATAGCGATTTGTCTTCAACAACTCTAAGAGAGGAAGAACTTCTGGATGCTTTGCTATTACTTTATCACATAGGCCTTGCACCAAACTTTAGGCAGGTGAGAGTTTATTAGATCAGAGGTACCTCAAAATAGTGCATGGAGTTTTTTTTTTCATTATTTCATAACTTGTTAATATTTCAACTTCACATATTATAATTGTCTGGACTATAATCTTTAAAATATCTGAGTGCTGTCTATCACCAATGGGTTTCTCTTTGGTTGGTAACATTAGGCTGGAGATCATGCAACAAAAAGTTTTCAGTTAATACCTCTGGGCTTTGGCTGTAGCATGAAACAGTCTTGGTCAGACTCAAGGCTTTGTTATGCAACTTTAGTTTAGTTATTTGTTTTTGTGTGCCTGAGACCTGATGGATATGGCAGTGTACTGTTTTACATTGTAATTGTTTTAACCTTCTGAGGTAGTGTGACAAAGTAGTTAAACTTTAACCTAAAAATCTATCTTCTGCATGTCTTGTGGTATTGAAAAGTTTTAAGTCATAACAATATTCATTTTTTGAGTGAATTTGAAGGTCATGCTGATTGATCTTAACATGGTGATGTCTTCAAAATGATTCTTTTGTTTTGGTTGATTTTCCTCTAAATTCCTTTGACAGAAATAAAATCGTTTTTATGCAATGAGGAATTGAGTATTTGTGTTTCCTCTAAATAATATATTTATGTTTGGTGCTCTACGGTTCTACCTATGAAATTGTAGCAACTTTTCCCCCTTTACAGATGTGAAAAACTGAGAAAATGTTCCTTTCATAGGCATCATATTACATGTCTCATCAGTCACAGTCAATATCCCTCCTGGAAGAAACTGATAAACAAATTCGAGAACGAGCTTGCAAGGAGCAATTAAAGCGTTTGAAGGAGACTCGAAATAACTATCGTGAAGAAGTTATTGATTGCGTCAGACATTGTGCATGGTAAGATGACTGTGAGTAAGCTTGTTTTCCCATGGATCATTTCGCTGATATTGGCCTCAGTTCTTCTCGCTGATTTAATTTGTCTTCTTTTCTTCTTTTGATTTGTCCGTAGGTGTTTAAGTTATACGTTCTATTTCACTTATGATGTTAAACAAAGTACTAGTATTCTTATACAGTGTCAAAATCTTAGATTTAAGGAAACTTTTCTATCTTTAGTTATTGCAGCCTTGCAGATATCAGATTTGGAATGATAATGACTACGACTGTGTGGCATTATAAATCTTGATTCTTATTACCATTTGAACCAAGTGGATGATTCAATACTATGTTTTTACATATGGACTTTTTTAGGTTCCATTTCTTGCTACACTTGTACTTTTATCTGGACCTAACCTGATCACTCCTCGGAGTTTACTTTTTCCCTTAAAACATTGACTGAGAAGTAATGTTCTTTTTCTAATGTTTGAACCTCAATTATTTTGCGGACTTTAAAATGTTATTTTATCCAATTGTGTGTCTGTCAAGTTTTCTGTTAAGATTAATTAAAAGAATGGATGTCCCTCAACTTTAAGGATAACTTGTTAGTTTTAGCCAGAATAAACATCAACTGGACATGCTAGAAGATACCTTATTCATGTATTTGTTTGGATGAAAGTTCAAATTCTAAATTTTAAGAGGTGAAATTAGTTTTTAATCGAGTCCCTGTATCATTGATTGTTCTTTTGTCTTGCTGTACAGGTACCGTGTGTCTTTTTTCTCTCGATGGAAGCAGAGAGGAATGTATGCCACATGCATGTGGGTTGTGCAAATGCTATTGGTTCTTAGCAAACTGGATTCGGTGTTTATTTACATCCCTGAATTTTACCTTGAAACTCTGGTAAAGCTGGTCTACCTTTAACTATGTTATATTCGTCGTTTTCAACTTAAAGCAAGATAAGACCATAATAATCTTAATTCTTAACTAATGTAGGTAGACTTGTTATAAATTGTGTTTGTTGCATTATACATAAAGTAAATTGTTCTTTCTTTGATTTTTAAAATTTGTTGATTTATGAACACTAGCTTAATGTTTACGTCCTTTGGAAATGTATACACTACTAACAAGCAATCACAGTTTATAAGTGAATCCCCGCAATAAATAATATCATTTCATATGTATTTGGAAGCTACTTGATGAAGGCACAAAATGGAACTCAACCGAAGAGTTTTGTTTTGTTTTTATTTTTTTGGGAAATCAATGCCTGTGGTGTGGACACCAACAACATATATGCTTCCACAAATATTACCTATTAAATAGAAGTTTCATGGAAAAATATTGAAGAACGGAGAATTTATTCCAACCAGTTTTCTGTATATCTAATACTGCATTATAAATATCTAATTGTGTTGGTGTCAAGTCGTGATGCCAACTCGGTGAAAGTACAAAAAAGCATAAAAATAAAAGAACTAAATAGGGATAATTTTCTTTTACAAAGATTTACATATTTACTTCTAAAAACCTTCTATTTTTCTCTCATAATTCTCACTTAAAGAACTACCCATTTTTAAAAATTCTTATATTTTTAAAAACACTTTTTTAAGTTTTTCTCTTATGTAGTGATTGTGTAATGTTCTAGTGTTCTATAATCTGCTCATAGAGGATTGGTATGTTTGAATTGGAATGCCTTAGAAATTATTATTTGGTGCAGTTTATGTATATCTCCCATTTTTATTATTTGATTAGTAGTAATCTTTCTGGTTATTGATTCAGGTTGACTGCTTTCACGTTTTGCGTAAGAGTGATCCTCCATTTGTCCCGCCTGCAATATTTATCAAGCAAGGACTTACTTCATTTGTATGTTCTGCCAATTGATCTAATATCATTGTTTTCCATAAGTTTTGGAGTTTTGAATTTTGTTCTTCACCTAGTTATCAACTATTTATTCTCATGAGAGATTGTTTTGATAATTCTTTTGCTGGATTTTACCATTTTGGTACAAGTTGCATCATTCTTATACTCTTAAGAATATCATTTTACAAAGGAAAAAAATATTTGTTTATGTAGATGAAAGTGTCATAAACATCGCAAAGGACAAGTGTGATCTTTTGAATCTTCGTCTGTTCTTATTTCATGTAGCCATGTGCTGCACAAAGGAATAGCTCATGAAGTATAATATGTATGTTTTGCTTGTTCTGGACTTTCTTTTTGGCTGGTCTGCAACTATTTACTGACTTGAGGTTGTAAGACTGTTAAAATATTCCCTGGATAAAGATCAATAATAGTGCATAAGCTATTAACCCCGTTAATGATTCACTTTCTTTATTTCTCATATATGGTTGTGTTTGAAGTTGGATTACTTGGATAAAAAAAAATAGTCATTATCAACTCCATTTTCCCAGTATGAACATTGTTGATTAAACATTTAGAACATGCGGCATAATATGCATTTTGGACTGTAATAGTCAGTTTCTATTCTGTTTGTGGTTGTTATGAAATTTACTTGTTCTGTTCAATCGCTTTGTTATCTAGGTGTTCCATAAAGCATGTAGCCCTATTGTTTCTGAAATATGTACCATATTTTTAACATGTGGCATAAGCTCAAAGAAATTACTTTTTTATTTTTCTCCTTTGTTCAGTTTGAGATGTGATCTGAGTTCTTTTTCTTTCTATTTTTATCAGGTCACATTTGTGGTTACCCATTTCAACGATCTGAGGATATCAAGTGCAGATTTGAAGGATCTTCTTCTCCAGTCAATATCAGTCTTGGTGCAGTACAGAGAGTATTTGGCAGCTTTTGAGAACAATGAAGTGGCTAAACAGAGAATGCCAAAGGCATTATTGTCAGCATTTGATAACCGATCTTGGATTCCGGTTACAAACATTCTTCTACGTCTCTGCAAGGGTTCTGGGTTTGGTTCTTCAAAGCATGGGGAATCTTCATCATCCTCGGTTATTTTCCAGGTGAATAATGTGAACCGTTATTAGTGTGTCTTATCTTATCCATCTTCTTTTCATCTGAAATCACTTCTCTTTCTAACTTTTTCCCTATGGGTCCCTATATTTTTATAGAGACTGCTGCGTGAAGCTTGCATCTCTGATGAAGAGTTGTTCTCAGCTTTTCTCAATCGCCTATTTAACACACTCAGCTGGACAATGACTGAATTCTCAGTTTCCATCCGGGAAATGCAAGAAAAATACCAGGTATGATTATGCTTTCATTCAAACAAATATCTTCTTTTGTTACTTAACTCTTTTGTAGGTTGCGTATTCATGCTTCTCGTATATATACTATTTTTTATAACCAACTTGGATCCTAATTTAGTGGACTTACATCTTTCCAGACTTGTACATGCATTGTTGACCATTTTCTACCACATTCATAAAGTAGACAAGAAGAATAAAATGGAAAAAAAAAGAAAATGGTTACACAAATGTTCCAGAAAGAAAGCCTGACAATGCATGGTTCCTAACCATGAAACTGAATTGCTGTTATAAATGCTACTAACTTTTCCAGATTGGAACAGGTTAATAAGATAGATGTATGGGATCCGTAGATTGTAATAGTTGTCGTCATCTTTTCTTGTTGCCTAGTATGTCATGGTCTCTCAAATCCAAATACTTGACAAACAGTTGAATTTATAAACATGCCTCCTTCCTCTATTTTTATAAAGCAATCTAGCATAGGGTCGGCGGTAGTTTAGTTCTACTTGAGAAATCGCTTGGATGTTTTTTCTTTGTATTTCATGGATGGCTTGAGATGTACGACGTACAGATGAATGTGGAGAGAATGTGTGATGATATTGAGGAGCATTTTAGATAAAAGGTCTGAGGCGACAATGACTGGGGCAGGCAATGAACTTTATTTTAGGTGAATCATCCGGAAAATATTTCAAATAGAAAAGAAAATAATGATCTTTTTTAATTGCCAGAAACGCTGGTTATTATAAATTCTGGTGGTTCAAAGATGGCCGGATAACATTAAGGTTAAAACAGTCCTCTATGGTGGATTCCAGTGTTATAGCTTGGTAAAGTTTATCTTACTGTTTCAAATCTTTGAATTTGAACATGGCCTTATATATTTGTACCTAACATTTGAAAGATTGTAAATGACTTGCATTACTTTGTCATAGAATTGAAGTTATACTGCTTTCATCACAGGAAAAATGACTCTTTATACATATCTCATTTGAGTTGATGGGTATAACATTTTTTTTCAGTGTGCAATGTAAATGCCATATGTGAGGATAGCCCCACTCTTTTCATTTTATTTGAACCCATCTTGCTTAGGATCTATATTTGATGTTGTAGACCTTTTGCAGGTATTGGAGTTTCAACAGAGGAAATGTTGTGTCATATTCGATCTCTCGTGTAATCTCGCAAGGGTATTGGAGTTTTGCACCCATGAGATCCCTCAAGCATTCCTCTCAGGGCCTGATACAAACCTTCGAAGACTGACCGAGTTGATTGTCTTCATTCTGAACTACATAACTTCAGCAGCAGATGCTGAGTTTTTTGACTTGTAAGTTGTTACCTGGCTGATCTAATTTTTATGACTATCATTTTTCTTTTTTTATAAATTATAACGTCTAGTGTACCTATTACTTTCCACATTAATGCTCTAATCCGTAAATAAGGAGAGGCAATGTGTTACTTGATTGCCTTTTCCGAAGTTGCATGCTAGACATTTGATGAATTTGAGTTTTAGATCTTGTATCTCATTTTTCTTTTGTGCTTTGTTACTTGGACTTGGGAACTAGGTTTTGGTATCTTCAGTATCCCTCCCATGTTTTTTCCGTTTATTTAAAGGATCTTTCAGGGATCATATTTCTATACCATATTTTAAAATATGTTGGACACAGGTGTCGAGTATGGGTTCTTCAAGAAACCTAATCGGAGCAACATAGGTTTTATATTTAAGTCGGCCTCTCTTTTTTCTATTACTTAAATATTTTAGTGGCCACATTGAAAGTTTCAAATTTCGGACTTTTTTCTCGGATGTTTGAACTGACTAGTCTTACAACTTGATTAGTTGAACTAAATATAGCAGTATGACTTGCTATTTGTTAATTAGTTATATGAAAAACATGATACTTGTAAATACTTGCTTTCGTTCTTTTTACTCATGTTATTAACATTTTTTATTAACAGGTCACTTAGACGGCACAGTCAATCTTTAGAGAAAGTAAACAGAGGCATGATATTAGCCCCTTTAGTAGGGATCATTGTGAATTTGTTGGATGCTAGCACGGACTCTGAATTCAAGGAGCAGAATGATATTGTGGATGTGTTTGCAAACATGGATTGCCCTGAAACTATGCATTATGGTTTGCAGTACATGTTAGAGTATAATTGGGTTAGTACTGTTAGCTCTAGTATCTCCAATAGTTCGTCATCTTTCTTTTTGCTCCACGGCATTTGGTCGAATGTGAGCCAGGGAATTTTTTTTTCTTTCTTCTTCATTTCAAGGTTTCTATTCGGTCTTGATTCTTTTACACCTTCATTTTGTAGGCCTCATCTTTTAGGGGAGAAGCCTACGTGCCTAAACTTTGTTCGCTAGAGAATTTCTTGACCCTCCTTGTCAGCCATAGTTATTCAAAGAAAACCGAGGGACTTGAATGTGGAGAAACTGATGCCGATGATGGCATGTGTTGCATCTGTTATGCTTCCGAAGCCGACGCACAGTTCGTACCGTGTTCCCACAGGTCTTGCTATGTGTGCATAACTAGACATCTTTTAAATTGTCAAAGATGTTTCTTTTGCAATGCCGCTGTCTTGGAAGTAGTCAGAACCATAGAAAATACAGTTGAAAGATAACTAAGAATCTTAAATTGTAAAAGGAAAATGGGGAAGAAAATGAAAAAAAAATTAGGGTTTTCATTTTCTTGTTGTTCATATTATTCAATATGCTTTTGTTGTTATTAAGATAAGGATCTATATTGTTATTACGGTAAGAATCGAGCAAGTCCGGGGTTCGAATTTCAGCATCTGCAATCCCTTTATAAACCTCAGGCTGCAGTTTCTTTATGTACACCGGAAATGGGAATTCCGGGTTCATTACGAATTTTGTAGGTTGAAGGTATTATTCTGTAAATATGAGATGTAAATGGAAAGGAAAATGATATTAAGAAACGAGTGATGTTTTTGTTCAAAAGGAATCCCTATCTCTGGAATTATCTCAATATGATTTTGGCCTTTTCAATGTCCTTCAAGTTCTATTTTTTTTCATGTAATTTCCAATTATCTCTAAGCCAATGGAGTTGGATTCGAAAACTTTTAATTCAAGTTGAACATTCTCGTTCGAATTTTGATTTGTTTTTACTAATAAAAGATTAATCCAAAGTGTTTGAATAAAAAGGCAG
The DNA here is from genome assembly GCA_030270665.1 of Hibiscus trionum. Classification (NCBI taxonomy): domain Eukaryota; kingdom Viridiplantae; phylum Streptophyta; class Magnoliopsida; order Malvales; family Malvaceae; genus Hibiscus; species Hibiscus trionum. Next base: position 23,090,650 of record BSYR01000025.1, read on the forward strand.
AATGACTGTTTTGATCCCTGACATTATTAGCTTAGTCGTTGTAATCCTAAAACTTTTATTGCATCTTTATTTCTATTTTTCGTTAATTTTACCCAAATCTGGCAGAATAACCGTTAGTTAATGTTAATTATTTTCTTGGTTCAACTTCAAATATTTGCCAAAATTGTATATATTTTTTTCAAATAAATGTCTAAGCTTTGTTTAGGTGCCTAATGTTTTTTTCCGTGATTCAAATAGGTGTCTCACCGACACCGTAACGAACGTTAATTTTTTGTCGTTATATAATAAAAATTGCACAGTGGCAATATTAAATATTTTCTTAATTTTATTTTAAAAATTAAATCAAAAATTTTCAAATATCTTGAATTATTCAAATAATCTCAAAATAGTCCCCAAATCCCTGAACCTCAAATCTAACCACTCTTACCGGAGTTGATAACGTTTCCAGTGACGGAATGAAGCGGCATTCTCTCGTCGAACGACCCACGCACCGTTCATCATTCATTATGATGTCGTTCGTCGCGAATCATTCGATAATTTTGACGTCTCGTACGACGTCAGTCGATTTTTGGCGACGAGGTGGTAGGGTAAATGGTCGTGATGGTCCGACGACAGATGTAATGGGTGGCGGCGTGGCAATCAACGGCGAAATCAGGTCAAATCAGAATTTGAGTTTTGGGTGTTAAGAATTTTAAATTTTGGGGTTGTTTTGTGAAATTTGGGGTTATTTTGTTTTATTTATTTTTAAATATAATTTTAGAAATTTAAGAAGATGACACATGTCAGATAACAAAAATTAACGGTGAAAATTAATGGACAATAACGATGAGGCACCTATTTGAATAATGTTGAAAACGTTAGGCACCTATTTAGTCTTAAACAAAGTTTAAGAGTCTAACTAGAAAAAAAATATAATTTAAAATTTATTCGACTGTTAAGCCAATTTTTTTACCATATAAGATTAAGACACGTCACATAAGTCATACTTTTGATTGTAGTGTTCAATTAATCTTTTTTCAAAAAAACGTGTATGACATAATACAGCTTTACCCTACGTGACTTGTTAAAAGGATCAAAACAAAAAGAATAAAAAGTATCAAAGAAAAAAAAATTATATGAACTTTGTTAAAGAAAAACACGAGCGTCAAGCGGTACGTGTCAAAAGCACGTGACAAGATAGGCGGCGATAGTAACACGTGTGTAGTTTTTGTGATATGAGTATAGGAGGGATGGAACAATGCGTTTTGGGCAAATCGTTAAAGTTGTTTTTCAAGTCGGAAACAACATTTGGCGCACTGTGACTTTTCGGATGAAATTTGAGCATTTTTGGTTTGAGGTGTCTCTTAATTGATAGTATTTTAATTATTTTTCTAACACATCTTGAAACGTTTCAACCGAACATTAAAAATAAATATGTTTATTTTAGCGAAGATAACACATGCAAAAAAATTAAATATGAGTCTTAACACAATACTTTTTATTTATTACAAATTTTTAATATTTTTATTGATATTTGCTAAATTCAATAAAAGACTTTTCATCATTTTATAAGGGATCATATTTGTATGGGCGGATCTACATTAACATTTGTGGGGTCAATTAATCGTACTTGATTTATTGAGTATGAAATTTTTAAGGAGTTAATATAGTATTTTTAATTTTTTTATAGGAAATATTAGAATTGACTCCACTTAATTTTACTTAATTTGTTGAGCTGTCAGCAATAATTATTGTAGTGGTATGAGAATCCACCAATCCTCATACTCTATTATTGACCCGGCTATACAAAAATTCTAGCTCAGCCGCTACATATTTGTCATTTATTTTATTTTACATTTATTAGACGAGTTTAATATCAATTATAAACGATATATATATAGAGAAATAAAAAAATCAGTGCTAAAATTTGATTATAAATTCAATAATATAATTTATACTAAAATTTGGTATTGATTATACCACTGAACTAAAAATAGATATTATTTTAGCACTGAATCTTAGTTTATGCTTCAATTATACTATTGAGTCATTAAAATCAATGATATAAACAATTTTTTTTGAAAATTAACATAAACAAATCTTAACAGTTTATGTACGATATCATGAACGAATTTTAACGGACCAATGATATAATTAAATTTAAATTCAATGTTAAAGTAAAATCAATTTTTAATTAAGTACTATAATTGATACTAAACTTAAAGTCTAATGATACGTTGTGCATAGTTTACCCTATAAAAAAACACCCGAAAATCGTCACCATTTGAACAAGGCTTAAATATACATTTGATACCTGAACTAGACACACTCTCTCAAGTTGGTATCTAAAGAAAAATTTCTCCCACGTTGGTATATGAACTATACACTTTCTCCCAACTTGGTACCTAAAGAATTTTTGCTCCCAAGTTGGTACCTGAACTAGACACATTATCCTAAGTTGGTACAAAAACTTATACATTCTATCAATTTGGTCCTAATTTAAAATAATTCAATAAATATAACTCTCTATATTTAAAAATTTTATCAATTTACTATGTGTTATTCACCTAAATTGTTTGTTCTTCTCTTAGAAATGTTATATTACTTTCTTGGTATAATAAAAGTTAAAACATAACTTGTTGATAGAATACAGTTATCTAATTGTTGCTTTGATCCGATAGGCTCGCTTGATTTGATATTCTCACAAAAATGATTAAACTGATGGAATTTTTAAATATGAAATGTTAAATTTATTGAATTATTTCGGATTATAACTAAATTGATTGAATGTATAAGTTTTGGGACTAAAACTATTAATAAAAGTATTAAAATAGTGGATAAAAGTTTGGGTACAACTTGGGAGGAAAAGTTGTTAGGTATCACGTTAGGAGAAAGTATATAATTCAAGTACCAATTTAAGATAATAAAAAATATTTAGGTACCAAATTGAGGGGATGTGTATAGTTTAAATACCAAAGCTATATTTAAGGCTTTGAAGAAAGAAGCCCCTATTTCCAAAACCACGAAACGCAAAAGAAGATGCCCCTGATTTTATCCCCTCACTCTCTGCAACTCTCCACATTTCCGTCTCCGTTCAAACAAAATTCCTCTTCATCTTACATAGCCACCCTGACCCAGCCATGTAATCTTCCAACCCGACCCACTACCCGGATTTCCTGCGCCACCCGACCCAGGAGGAAAACCGGCTCTTCAAGTGCCGAGGATAACGAAGCCAAGGAACTGGTTCGGATCTTAATGCGAAGCATCAGCGATAAAGAGCCGTTGGTTAAGACATTGAGCAGATACGTTAGAGTTGTGAGATGTGAGCACTGTTTTCTTCTGTTTGAAGAGCTCGGCAAAACTGATAAATGGCTTCAATGCCTCGAGGTTCGTTCGTTTTAGGGTTTTGGGTTTTTCAGGTCTTTTCTTGATATGGGTTTTGGTCAAAACATTGATTTTCGAAAAAGTTCAAACTAAAAGTTCGAGTCTTTCATATTCGTATGTTTAATGGAACTTAATGATCAAAGTGTTTGATATTCGCCTGAATTATAAGCTCAAATTAGAGACTGGACCGTTGCGGATGAATGAAATAAATCTGTTTTAATTACTTATATATTTTCTGTTCTTTTCAGGTTTTCAGATGGATGCAGAAACAACGGTGGTACATTGCCGATAATGGGGTTTATTCTAAATTGATCACGGTTATGGGAAAGAAAGGCCAGACTAGAATGGCGATGTGGCTCTTCTCCGAGATGCGTAACAGCGGTTGTCGGCCTGATGCTTCAGTGTATAACGCTCTTATCACGGCCCACCTCCATTCCCGTGATAAATCGAAGGCTTTGGACAAAGCTCTGGGGTACTTCAACAAGATGAAGGGGATCGAACGGTGTAAACCCAACGTTGTCACTTACAATATTCTTTTGAGAGCCTTTGCTCAAGCTCGGAATGTGGATCAAGTTAATGCTTTGTTTAAGGATCTTGCTGAGAGTGTTATTGCCCCTGATATATATACATTTAATGGTGTGATGGATGCTTATGGGAAAAATGGGATGATCCGAGAGATGGAGTCCGTTCTTTCTAAGATGAAAAGTAATCAGTGTAAGCCGGATATTATTACGTTTAATGTGCTGATTGATTCTTACGGCAAGAAGCAGGAATTTGATAAGATGGAACAAGTGTTTAAGAGCTTGTTGCGGTCTAAGGAAAGACCTACCCTCCCTACATTTAATTCAATGATCATAAACTATGGAAAGGCTCGGCTTAAAGAGAGAGCAGAAAGTGTTTTCAAAAAGATGACTGATATGAAATACACACCGAGCTTCATCACGTACGAGAGTCTTATAATGATGTATGGTTTTTGCGACTGTGTTTCTCGGGCGAGGGAAATATTTGATGGGATTGTCGACTCCGGAAAGGAAATAAAAGTTTCAACCCTCAATTGCATGCTTGATGTTTACTGCATAAATGGTCTACCTATGGAAGCCGATAAGCTATTTGCTGATGCAATTAACATTGGGGTGGTTCCCGACTCATCAACATATAAACTTTTATATAAGGCCTACATGAAGGCCGACATGAAAGACCTTGTGCAGAAGTTGATGAAAGATATGGAAAAAGATGGAATAGTTCCTAATAAGAGGTTCTTCCTAGAGGCTCTTGAAGCTTTTGGATCTTTACCAGCTAATCCAGATTCCGATCAAGCCACAAGGAGTCGCAGGCCTGAGACTAATGCAAAAGCCGAGGTTAAAGTAATTAATTGATTGCTTCGTTTATTCTTGGGGTCTCCTTCCAACTAGCCTTGATCAGAGCAACAGATGGTTTTCGGTTTTGGGTAGATTGCAGAACTGATGGACTGTTTCCGATTCCCACAAAATGCGGTATATGTCTGTTTTTTGTCTTATTTTCTATGCTTATACCTTATTAGTGGGAATCACTATCTGTGCTTGATTTTCCATTTAAAAGATACAATATTGTTCTCCAAATTGTCAACAAAGATAGCAGATTTAAGTATATCATGTGCTCAATCTGGCATTTCAATATAGGATCTAGTGGCAACCTTCTGTGCTTGGAAAATCGTGTTTTTTTTACCGGTGTGTAGCTCGTTCAAATGAAATGAGAAATGTGCAGAAGTTTTTCTTCAGGCATCTTCGGTGGAAATTAACTGGATTAATTTGTTTGTTATTTCAGGGTAACAAACCAATTCTTCCTTCTGGTTTAATCCTAATTCAGTCCATGTTTGAAGGCGATAAATGCAGAACATTGCTCGCATTTGAGGCTTTATCCGTCCATCAGTTGTAGTAACAAAGGGTTCGGGCAGTCTATCTTCCTCGAATGATAAGCAGATAATTAACTTCTATGTTGTTTCGAGTCTTCATTTTCCTTGCAGATCTGCACGAAACTTGTATATAAGTAATCAAGTTACATGTTAGGTTGTTAGGGTTATGAGTTAAAAATGTTTTTGTTTATTCGGAGTTTTCATTTTTTATTACTGGATTTTTATTCTAACATTTGTGTTGTTCAATACACGCTTGTATCCCTATCTCATTTCAAATTTATTTGTATTTTTGACCATATTTTGATACACAGTACGTATAAAAAACTCTTATTTACAATCTAAAACCTTAACACCTTAAATTATAAACCACAAACTTTAAGCCGTAAACTCTAACCTTAAATCTTAAACTCTAAATCTTATGATCTAAACTCATAACCCTTAAACTCTAAACCTTACGATCTAAACTCATAACCCTTAAATTTGACAAGCACGTGTAAACTTTAGTGTGGATGAACTGTGAATCAAAGTTTCTCTCATTTTGGGTTATATTTATTATTTTCAAATATAGACTTGTGTACAATGTCTTCATCAAATCATTTATTTATAGGCATAAGAAGTACATATTACATTGAACTGATAACATTCCTAATGATAAAGTAAATCAAACTCCTTAGATAAAGTTCTAATCATGATAGACATCCACATAGATAAATATTCATAACACTCTCCCCTTGGATGTCTATGTAGATAATGTGCCTCGTTAAAACCTTACTAAGATAAAAACTCAGTGGGAAAAATTCTTTAGTGAAGGAAAAAGAGTACACACATCTTTGATACGCATAACATGTTGCCTCATTAAAAACCTTACTAGGAAAATCCATTGGGATAAAACCTCGGTTAAAGAAAAAAGAGTGCAACACATATTTACTCCCCTCATGAAAACATCTCAGAACATCTTTGAATCTTCATAATTCAAACTTGAATATTATTTTTCTAAAGATAGCGGGGATGAAACTTTGGAGTAATATTTTCCATGATGTATCCACATTCCATTATCTCTACACAAGATAACATTTTCATCATAACTTGTGAAAGTAAATCACATATCTTCTGGATATGTTGTGTCAATGGTCTTAGCCAAACACATTTTTGACTTGCCTTGTGCATAACAATTATTTCTACAAGATTTGAGGAGGCATCGACGCATGTTTGAAGATCTAAATGTAATGATCTTCGTATATTCATAGATATTTCTTGACCAACTAATCTATAGTGCTTTAAGACCAAGAAAAGATATAATTATCTTTATTTACATCCAACAATCTTACAACTATTGAGATACTCAATAGATATGCTTTATTCATATTGAATCTTCTTTAAGATTCTTTCAGCTTATGTCTATTCATAGACAAAAAGAAATATATAAAAATGCTCGATCTTTAGGTCGAGATAAACTTGATGTCAAGATTCAAGCACTTGTATTGAAAGTACTTCATGAGTTTCCAATTTGAAGCTCTTTAGGAGTTCTAAAATTATCATAATGGATCTTGATTCAAACTCCTTTATAAAATACATAAGAAAATCTGATCATTCTTATAGTATTTTCTCAATTAGTATTCACTAAGGCGATTATACCAAATGTGCCAAAATATTCATGAGACATGTCTAAATAAATTTCCTCGGAAATTTTCAAATGCTTCTAGCATTTTAAATCCTTCAAGAATAAATATGGATACACAAATAATTAGACGCGTGTAAAATTTTTCATAACTGTCAAAGTAATTGCATCCACCATGAAGTAATTAAATTTTTTCATAAATCATAGTTTAAATCGGATTTACGACTACTTATTTGTGTCTCACTTGCATTACACCTTTAGGTGTTTGGACTGCTGGTCCAAATACTTCTATTTTAGAAGTTCAAAGCGTCTTTCAACATCGGCCAATTCAATATCTATACTTCTGGATAGATTTTATATAAGATCCTCGATTTCTTTCTTTACTTCTATAGAAGTATTTTATGTAAAATTGTTTGTAAAATCGTTGTCGACAACTTTTTAATTTTCTGGTTCCATTCTCGTAATGACATAACTTATCGAGATCTCTTCAAGATTTCAATCTTTATTTAAGGTAGCTGAAACTCTTCAAGAGTTTTATTATTAGTTATGTCTTGGGTCTCTTTAGGAGCACCCGCCTCCAATATATGACCATCTCATAATACTTTTCATTTACGAGAATTTTGATTATTGGAACCATTTCAACTATCATGCTTCAAGCATGATTTACATTCACTTGCTCTAACATGTAATTTAAATTTAGAGCATTTCAGCTGGTATATGATACTTAATTACTCTCATCGAGTCAGTAAATATGTCTGGCAGTTGACATGAAATAACATGAACTATCTTATGAATTTTTAGTTCATATTCGAGGATCTAGATAATGATAATTCATTTTCTTCTTTATCCAGCTGATTATTCTCTCCCCATGATGTTGAAAAAAATCATCTAATAAATGATTCTCCAATTAATGTTTAGAATTTAAACATAAAAGGAGACTCGTACTCAATATATATTCTCAACCCTTTTTACTTGCCCATTTTGTGTGTTATGGTGGAACAATTCAACTATATATCGCACATTAAAAAAATTCAAAAATAGAAAATATGACTTCTGACCAAAAGTCAAATCATAATGGGGAGTTTATTATAACTTGTTGGCTTGATGCGTTTAGAATCATTTAGGGTGTGTTCTATTTCGTTTAGGGTGTGTTCTATTTTGGTCACCGGAATTAAAAAAAGATTATTCTGATCACTTACGTTTAGAATCGTTTCTATTTTGGTCCCTTGGCTGTTAGTCTTGGTTACTTCAAAAAAATTAGTTTCTAATTTAACCCCTAAACTTTCAAAATTTTATTTTTCACCATATTCTCCAAAAATTATAAAACTAAAACCTCAAAAAATTAATTCAAAACCATAACCTCTGCCTCCCTTCCCCTATAAATTCACTACACACAAAGAACACAAAAAATCACACAACCGAAAATTCGTAGGGAACAACCTAAAACCATAACCTCTACCTCCCTTCCCCTAAACGAAAGGGACCACTGGTAAAGATTTCCCAAAATAAAATAGAAAGAAAGAAAGGGGAAAATAACGTAAATGATACGTGGCTGTCATGTCAGTAAAAAGCAACCCACATCAGCACACATGATTACCATGTTACCCTTGCATTTCTGATTTACGTCAATAGGAACAAATAAAAAAATAGTGATTAAATTAAAAAATGTAAACTTGAGTGAACAAAATAAGAGTAAGAAAAAAATTAAGCGATTGAATTTGTAATTTACCTAAAAATTTAAGAAACTAACCGATTTTCCCTATTTTTGGGGCAATGTAGCTCCCCAAAGTAGGTCTACGGTGCAACATAGTCACGATGTTGCTACGGTACGATACCAACTGAAAATGTTACAAAATGCAAAATACGAAACTGAAAATGTTATACATTTTGATAATGTTTTAGGTTGGTGTCTCGCAACAGTATCAATACTTAGAAACAAGTTTTGATACTGACAAAAACTTAAAATGTTATCAGAAGCGATAAGTATCGACATTCGAAATTAAATTTTGATACTTATCCACCAATCTAAAATATTATCAGAAATTGTAACAGTTTCAATTTCACGTTTGATATCTTATAATATTTCTAATTTGTATCTTATAATATTTTCGATTGATGCCCGCACCGCACCATGCTACCCATAGGCCATAAGAAAATCATTATCAACAATGGTATGGTGGGTGGGTGGGACCCACAGAATATTCACACAAACATTTGTAATTTGTGCTTTGATTAATCGTTGACAGCTCAGATCCCACTTTTTAATACATGGTCGTCACTCGTCAGAATCTACTCCTAACCCCCCCATTTACGTATAAATATAATTCTCGGATTTATATTACAAATTGAAGGGAACCATCCATATATAAATAAACATCAAATATAACTTAATTTCATGTTTTCTTCAAAAATATTTCTATAACAAATTCTTATTTTAAATCTAAACCGATTGTGCTTGTAAAAAAATCTAAACCGATTTATTTAATAGTTGAGAATGTTTTTATTTTAATTTATTTGTAAAATGTTGCCATTTAATAACTTAAAACTGTAATTTACATCTATGGACTAGATAAATCTAAAATCAATTTTAAAATATGATATTCAATTCAAAAATAAATATGATATAAACAATAATCTTATTATTCTAATGATTAAATGGAATAAACACATTTATCACCATTAAATTCAATTAATTTTAAATTTTTTACTATATATAGTTTTCTGCCATTTCCACAAATTAGTCAATCGTAATAAATCCCTGCATTTCCTTCCTTTGCTCGGTAATTTCAAGTATCCACTTTCCTCCTTTTTCATTTTTACTGATTTATTTTGCTAATGAAACTGTAAAATTTAATAATAATAATAAAACAAACAAACAAACACTAGGCTACACTACACTCACTTTGTAAATCCCTTCCTTTCTGTTTTCTCTGGAGAAAGAGAAAGAATCTGTGAAATCTTTTGGGTAAGATATGGCGATGCTACAGGGAAGAATCTTGAGGAGGACCTTAGAAGAAGCCAAAGCCAGATTCAACTTCAATTCTAACCCTATACTTCCCCCACGCGCTTCCTTCTCTACCGTTACTTCTTCTACTTCCTCCGCCGCCGCTACAGCAGCATCCGACAATGTGCCACCTCAGCTTCCACCGTTCGATTACCAACCGAAACCGTACGACGGACCGTCGGCCGATCAAATCCTTGCGAAGCGGAAGATGTTCTTAGGCCCCTCTCTCTTCTACTACTACCAAAAGCCGGTAAAGATTTTTTTTACTTCTTTTCACTTTCAGATCATATAGTTTTTTTTCTTCCTTTTTGTACATCTATAATTATTTTTTTTTATAAAAAAATTTGTGCTCAGTTGAATATTGTTGAAGGAAAAATGCAATATCTGTATGATGAAAACGGGAGGAGATATTTGGATGCATTTGCTGGAATCGTAACGGTGTCGTGTGGTCATTGCCATCCGGAGGTTTTGAATGCAATTCTAGAGCAGAATAAGCTTCTCCAGCACGCTACCACTATTTATCTCCATCATGCAATTGCTGATTTTGCTGAGGCTTTAGCTTCCAAAATGCCTGGAAATCTCAAGGTTAATTTATTGGTCTTTCGTTGAATTTTAGTTTTCCGATTTTTAAAATATTTTTTTCTATTCTGGTGAAGCATAGATACTTGCTATTTCTGTATTGTTTTATGAAGAAAATTTTGGATTAAAGTAAAAAACGAAAAACAAATGGCAATTATAACAAACTCATAAATTTTCACTAATGAGAGTATTATGTTGAAGTCATTTGGCCATTTTTATTAAATTTTGTTCGCTTGATCTTTTATTTGTTTTTAATTAATTGTAATAAATTTATGAAATAAGTGCATGTAGTTAAAGAATGATTGCAATTTTTTTCTTAGTTTTAAGTAAATCAATATACCAATTCAACCACTGTTATTAATAAAACTGTTCTTTAAAAAAAACCTATAATGTTTGACCATTGGTATTCATGGGGGGAAATAACTGGAAAACAAAGGCTTGGTTAATTGATTACTAAATTACGTCTCGGATTGATTTGTTTTATGAACCTTCTTTTCAGGTTGTATATTTTGTAAATTCTGGGAGTGAGGCGAATGAGTTAGCCATGCTGATGGCCAGACTATACACTGGTAATCTTGGTATGATTTCCTTGAGAAATGCATATCATGGTGGAAGTTCTAGTACTATTGGACTCACAGCGCTAAACACATGGAAGTACCCAATACCAGAGGTTCAAATACTTATCATGTTGTATTTCTTATATACATTCATGGCTGTCTCAGAAGTTCATTTTCAAATTCCATTTTAGCAGCCTTTGGCATTAAACTTATTCTTTAACTTTTGCTTCTTGAAGTAGTGCGCTTTCATTCAAATCATTAAATAACTTTGACGTTCCTCTTTTCTAACTGCTTGTTACTTCAATATGATGTTGAACTATGGATTTGATATGCAGTTCTAGAGGATAGTATAAGATAAGAAAGTGGACAGGATTAGATGATTTAATCTTCTCCCATATTTGGTGCATGCAAAACTTAGATATTATCTGTCATCACATGACGTGTTTGATGCAAGCATAATTAGAGAACAATTTTTGCTACCGGTCAATATCGCTCCTCTTTGTTTTTGTATAAATACTTTGCATTTTTTAGAAAAAAAGGAAAACACAATATTTTAATGTTTATAGGAAACGTGAAGCAATGTTTATTGATGGATATCCAGCTCACAATCTTAACTCATGGGATTGGAATACTTGTTTTTTATGATTGGATAGTACTACTACTACATGAACTAAAGTATTGCTTTAAAATGATGTTCTCACATATATCTATTTGTTTATTCCAATGAAAGTGAAAAGTATTAAATTGTTTTGGGTCTATAATAGAAAATGATTAAATGCATCTATTAAATGACTATGTGTATTAGATGAGCGTATATAGCCTTTTCCTTTTGTTTATCCTGTGCTTTTCATCAACAATGTACTTGCCTTAGTTTCCAAGCCTTGAACTCGTATCTCAGACTTTATTTTAATAAATTTAGCTATGCGTTGATTATAAATTCCCTTTGCAACTGTTTACTACCTTTTTGATGTTTGTGTTGAATTCATTTTGACTTGGATTATGTGTAACAAGGCTGTCATTTTTTTGTCGATGACACCTAAAAATATTGGTACATGAGGAGTGAGAACATTGGTGTAGGTTCTCAATGTTAGGATGGCCAAATCCATCATGCACAGTGGTAGTTAGAGGTCTAGCTGGATCAAATGAACTCAAATTATAAATTTGAGCTTGATTTGAAATTTAAGGTTTGAAGTTCAATAGAGCTAGATTGTGTTTCATTTCTAAAGTTCAAACTTGATTTAATTGATACTCTAATCATTCAAACTAAAATGCTGTTTTCCAAATGTTGTAATGGCATGTGACAGGGTGAAATCCATCATGTTATGAATCCAGATCCTTTTCATGGAGCTTTTGGTGCCGATGCCACTCGTTATGCCAAAGAAGTACAAGATCACATCGAGTATGGTACTTCAGGAAAAGTTTCTGGGTTTATAGCAGAAACCATTCAGGTTAGATTGATAATTGTATTCTTTAGGTCTTGTTTTTCTTTTTGTTCTGTTTTTTCACAATAAAGCTGGGTACTGAAAATTTCAAATTATTATTGACATTAGGGAGTTGGAGGTGCGGTTGAACTAGCCCCAGGATATTTGAAACAGGTTTATGACATTGTACGCAAGGCTGGTGGTGTCTGCATTGCAGATGAAGTGCAAACAGGATTTGGTCGCACAGGAAGCCATTATTGGGGTTTCGAGACTCAAGGTGTCATTCCCGACATAGTTACCATGGCAAAGGTCTTTAATCATCAAACTTTGTTGCTTATACTAAATTCTCTGAACATTGGAACTCAAGTGTTCATTTACTTTAGCGATCTTCTGTTATTTCCATTAGAAATGCTAGCATCCTGTTACCTAACTCGTCGTATTTGGCAGGGTATTGGCAACGGATTACCATTAGGAGCAGTGGTGACAACACCAGAAATAGCGAGTGTGATGGCTCAAAAAATTCAGTTTAACACTTTTGGTGGAAATCCTGTATGTTCTGCTGGTGGACTTGCAGTGCTCAGGGTTATAGACAAGGAGAAGCGTCAAGCACATTGTGCTAATGTTGGTTCTCACTTGATTGGACGCCTGAGATCTTTACAGGACAAACATGATAGTAATTATTCTACAATTGGCACTTTTAAATCTCCTTTGCTTTGCATCAGTTTCTAAATAGTGTTATTGCCCATTTCATCAACCATTCTTTTGCAATTTTAAATCGCAATGAACACAAAATTATTCAATTCTTGGACCCTAGGATTTGCATTAAAATGGTCCTTTGTGTTTTAACAAATTTGATTTTAGGACTACTAAAGTTCTTGCTTGAGTTTATCTTTGTTCATGTTATTTTCAAATGTCAAGTTAGTGATATTAAGTAAACTGAAGTCTCTCATTTTTTTCAGTCATCGGAGATGTCAGAGGTAGGGGCTTAATGGTGGGTGTAGAACTCGTTACTGACAGGAAGGAGAAGACACCAGCGAAGGCAGAAACTGCCATCCTGTTTGAGAAAATGAGAGGTATTAAGGAATAACTTCTCAAATAAAAATTTAGATAATAAAGGCATTTTTTATTACTTTATCTTCTAAACCAAAAGCTAGAGAAATCATATCCCTCTCCTTTCATTCTACGGCCCCATGATGCCACACGGGAGGGGCATAGGGATGTATGAGATGATCCGATCTAGGATAAATAAGCTTAGAAGTTTTCTCTTCACCGTTGAGAAATTTATGCTAACTGTTCTCTTTTCTGACTGAAGAACTTGGAGTTTTACTCGGGAAAGGTGGACTACATGGAAATGTTTTCAGAATAAAGCCACCAATGTGTTTCACCAAAGATGATGCCGGTACTTCTTTCTCTCACTGTATTGATTTTATTGCGAAACTTAATCATGACTGACTGTCTACAAATAGTTTTCTAATAGAGGTGTAGTCAAACCAAGCTGAGTTCAAGCCTGACTTGCAATTTGAGACTCAAAGCTAAACCGTGTTTCATGCTTTGTCCTCAATAAAAGGAAAGATTTCCGTACTTGATTTCAAACTCAATAGGCTGTGCTTAAGTTTGACTTAGAATTGAGATTTTCCATCAGTAATTAAAAATATATAGTATTAAAGAAAAGGTCAATCAGGATTTCGAGTACCTTTAGTCAAGTATGTAAGATATTTGAATTGCACTTGACAATGACCTATCAGAATTCGAGTTTTATTTAACCGAACTCAGGTAGCTTATTTTCGAATTTTTCTTTTTGTTTCCTTGGGTGGCATCATGTCACAATATAATTACATGCTATTTGTGCAGATTTTCTTGTTGATGCTTTGGATTATGCAATGTCAAAGTTGTGAGCAAAACTGCCACTCATGTAACTTCTCGATCCTTTGGCATCTGACTTTAGCAAGATCGTATGTTTAATGATAATAGTAAAAGAGGGTGCATTTTCTTTGCATTTGGATTTGTAGGATCATTAAATTCCAGCATAGTAATCTCTTTAATAATGTGAAGTATATTTGTGTATTTGGATTTGTTGATTTGATTCTTGCTTGTGGGTATGGATTCGGGTTGTTTGAGATTAAGTTCAGGTTTGAATATGCATTTTCTTTAACCTTTACCAAAATGGAAATATGCAGAAAGTAGGACACAAAATATTAAAAAAAAAATCAGAAAAATCGAAAGACAAAAGGTAAAGATGTCATTCATACGTATTTTTTCTATAAACGAAGCAACTAACTAAGAATACAGGATACATTAGATTACAGCTTCAACAAAAGCAATCTGCAAAAAAGTGCATAGGAATGAAGAGGGCAACAATGAATCGAAGCTGGAGGACTGCCCAACTCGAAGCTCAGGAGCCGCCGGAGAATACCACTTGCATTGAACCAAAGAAGTTTGATAATACCACTTGCATTGAACCTGCAACTAAATTGAAACAAAGAAGTTTGATAACACAATGTGAATCTTCCAATAGATGACCAACTTTTAGAAATTCAAATGCAGGTTTCAACTGGTGTAAACCCTTGTTATTCCGATTCGGGTACGAAAAACGAAGAATTCAGATAACATGATATATATAATTCATATGTAGATCGTATATTTATATATTTCAAGAGTACATATAATGCACAACACGTGAGTGAAAATTGGTTAAATAAACACCTTCCCCAATTTAAAATTAACTACTCATATGTACACCATCTCATTCTGTTCTGCTTCAAAAAAAATGTAGGCAATTCTATTCGTAATGACATTTACCAAGAGCCGCCTTTTGTATGACGGAACACAGGTGTTGCAGTGATCGGCAAACATCATGTATGGAGGATCTTATACCGTTTAAGGCTATGCGGATTCACGAGGACAAGAACCCCATAGTGTACTCAAAGCTCGTAGACGTTCAAAGTATTCGCCCAATGCAAGTAAGCCTCGAGCAGTCTGGCGAGTTGTTAGGATTCGAGACATCTGCTGCAGTGTTTCCTGCCGAATGTGGTCTGCCTGCAAAAGATATATGACACTAGTACTTCAACGGCGTGCTTCCACAGTCTGGACCATGGGATGAGGCAAATGTTTACCTGGTTCACAAAGCAGACTAGAGCTTCTACCTTCTCCATTGCAGTATTCACCTGAGAACTGTAACTACCTTCCCCTAGTTGACCATCCGCCACGGTCACCGACACGATTTCGCGTAGTTTTTCCATGCCTTGTGAGAGCGCATCTTCGGCTTGCTGACATGATTGTTTCAAGTTACAGACCTCAAAGAATTGTTGTTCTGTCAAGGAATCAAGCTGAGGCAAGAGCACCTATAAATCAACATAACAAGCAAATGTTACTCGACGTGTAACAATAGAACTTGAACCGGAATTGCAATGGAAGTTACACGAAATCTATGATACTTAGACTCAAGCACGAGCGTTGGATCTATATATATGTTGGATACAGATATGTTAACTTTTTTCAAAGATTTTCATGCATTTGTACTTGGAGGATCATATGTATGTCCAAATATGCGTCAGACACGAATGCTTGAAAAAAAAAATTAAAGTGGCATATGAATCACCTTAAGAAGTTCTGAAGGGCGAAACCCTCCAATCCAGGAGAAAAATTGCTCAGCAGATGTTTTCCACATGCCGGACATGACATAGAAAACATCAGCCTTTGCAGCAGTTGATTTCATGCGAAAAAGTTCAGAATAATGATTCATGCCGGTTTCCACCAGCACTCGAAGATCTGCATCACTTATATGGGCATTCAAAGCAGTCCTCAGAGCACATATTTGTTTGCTTTGTTCGTCCATCCAATGTCCGTATTCTGTCTCGAATGCAGCAATCCCTGCAGCAATCCCCAAAATGAGGGTTATCATTGAAAACATTTAAAGACTAAAGATTCACTTGAAATGAGAAGGAAAAAAGGGATCATAGAGAGCACAATATCAACTGCGTTAAAATGACATATGTCATTTGGATTCAGGTGAGTGTCAGACACGAATTTTTCTTCTTCTTCCTTGATAGTTGTCAAGTATTTAGAGAGTTTTTGAAGGATCCTATCTGTAATGGATACGTGCCGGACAAGAAATCGGTAATTAATAAGCAAATACTACATTCATACAGTTTGAAATGTCATGTGCACAACCTATGTTATTCTGAATTTCTATTTTTCTTGAAAGTATTCGTATTTGGTATTCGCGTGCGACACATATTTCAACATGAGTATGTATGAGGATATAACTCTCCAAATACATAGAGAAACTTCATAAATAATTGAGCATACTTGTATCGGACACCTACCCAAATCCGACAATCACACTTGAGTCCTAATATAAAGTAAACAACTAAATAATCTTATGGTTCACAAGTAATAACAATAACTGCCAGTGTATTTACAAACAAACCTGAGTTTGCTGGTGCAGAGAATCCAAGAGGACCACCTACTAACCCGCCACCCATATAAACACTCTGCAATTTTAAGATTTCGTTGTTTAAAATGGCTTAAACATTTTTCAAAATGACAAAAAAGAAGAAGAAGAGAACTGATATTAGTCTCATTCAAAACCTGTTGCTTCATTTGTGCAATCTCTTGTTCCAATTGAATCAGCTTTAAACGACTATTTTCTAACTGTTGAACATAAGCCTGAAATGCAATGTTATGTGAAGTTAATTACAACGATTCACATGTGGTATTGTGGGCTATCTATTGCTTGCTATTCATGACCATATCATATCTTACCTTTTTCCGCAATCGGCTTTTACGAGCAGCCTCACGGTTTTGCGCAAGTCGTCTTTGTATCTGTAGATATTTACAGTAAAATGCACAAAGAGATTATACCCTTTATTTAAGGTAAACAAACATAAAAAATTAGACACATTGCAGCTATATCATACTGCTTTGGAAAATAAATGAAAATGTTCGAATCAGAACTATCTCATAAGGAGATTGATTATATGACAATTATAATGGTGTGCATGCATGTTTTCTCTTCCTTACATTAAACCAATTATTTTTTTCACTGTTCCTAAATCAATTTATCTTCATTAATTTTCATGATTTCTAGCAGGAAAGATGAAAAAACATAGATCCAATATAATATATTTAAAGAAATGATGATAAGGACAATATTTTATCCAATAAAATGAGATAACAAATGAAAAAAACAGCATCATGTACGATTCGAACATACCTTCTCAATAGGTTTAGTTGCTTCTTGATCATACTTGTTAGAAGGTGCAAGCATTTCATGTGAAGCAGTTTCAGACTGGAAAAAATTCAAATAACAAGGGTTACTTATCACCAAAATCAGATACACTTTTTAAACAATTAATCAAAGAATAGTATGTCCAGAACACGAACCTTGTTCGGTATCTTGTTATCCACTTCGACAATCATTGATACAGATGCATGCAGATTGCTATCAGCATTAAAATTTTCTCCCCACATGCCAATCTGTTGGATAGGATCATAGATATCCATCCTTCTTGAAGGTACAAACTGTGGTTCCATGCTTCTTGAATCGAAATAGGAGGCAGCTTTCGCATAAGTTGAAGTGAAAATGATGTCTGAAAGGAACAACACATGGACATGTATGAGCTTTACTCCACGAGTACGGAAGACGGATGATATAGCAAACATATGGTAAACAACAGAGAAGATGATTATAAAATTTAACCAACAAGCCTCTCAAAAAAAATGAACAAACAAAAGGAATCTATGGAAAATTTTCATATACTGATTTGTTAGGCAATTGAATCAGCCTCAGTGGCCTCTCAAATCCGACATGAAAGTTCACTAAAAGAATAAAGAAATCAATAAGAGTGAATTCGTTCTGCCATGGAAGTCAAACAAGCATGGAATCAAAGGATTTTGATCTGCTAGCCACCAAAAATGAAATCAAAAGAACTGTTTCAATCTAAAATTTGATCTTACAGTTTCAACTTCAAAAAGAATCATTTAAAAGCTCCAACAATCATCAACCTTGTAACTATTTACTGTCTGCAACAGTGCATCCACATATATATGTTTGCTTGTGTGTTCTTTCTGTTTTTGACTTACTTTTGATAATCAAAAGCTATAATACCCGGCATTCGGAGATAAATGTCGAATACGGGTAATCGGGTATGCATCCAACATGGGTATATTTAATAAACCGGACTCGAGTAGTTTAGAGGAAATGAAAAAGTGTGGGACTCTGAGAAACATAATTCAAAAGTATAGTTGACATTAGCTTAATCCATCTCATTTTTGCCACTAGTAGCTGCCGAAAAAGTAACTTGATAACAACCTTTCAAGTTACTTAATACAGTGAAACTGCAGTTAGACACTTCCATATGAACACTAGAGAAGCTTAGCAATTAAGGACGATAAATCTACGGCGGAGATAACATCATTAATGAATGAATAGTGAATAAAGGTACACTGATATTCTATCTAACTTCCCAAGTTCATATTGTTTATAGTACCATTGAATCAAAATCAACTTGAATTTAGTGGTTTATAGGAAGGACATGGTTGATTTGTATCCAAGTGTAAAGAAAAGATTGGAAACCCAATGATGACATCCCTATTTTCGTATCGTTATCGACTAGCCAGCTCAGTGCCGTCCACTCTTCCCATTGTTGGAGCTCACTGTTAAACTTGTCTCTCGTTTTCATGGTGGACCTATTCGCTGTGTTGCTCGGACTCGGATACGAATATCGTATAAGGGCATGTGTTCTAAGTTTTCCATGTATTTGGAGGATTCGAACACCACATCAAACAAAGATATTGGACACAAATAGTCTATTCTTACTATCATATTCTTCCATAGGACCTGTCCTAATATGCACAAACAATTTAACAAAACTTGCAGGGAAAAAGAAAAGGCTTCTGCTACAGATGAACTCAAAATAAACCCAGAAAAAAGCAACGCAAATGAATCAGGATTTGGAAACATCGAATCGAGACATTAAATAGAAACAGATAAAAAAACATCAAAGTCCAAAATAAGTAAGATTATCACCTCAAAATAAAAAAGAGACCACTTTTTACTCAAAAAAAGACGTATGGAAAGGACGAATCGTTGTTTTAATCCAAATAAGGTTTTGGGTATTGATGTTTTCTATTGGTTTTCCTCCAGCTTTCCCGGCAACCAAACAAGTAATAAAAGAAACAAACCTTTAGATTAAAGTGTCGTTAGAACAAGTTTCCCGCTTAAATTTGAGCTCTGAAAACAGCAAAAATGAAATTCCCTGTTGAAAACCAATGAGCAGCAGCTTTCTTCTTCTTCTTCTTCTTCTCTGCAAAACGCCCTTCAAACTGATCGCATTTTTTCTCCTTTATTTTTTTTAATGCGACCCAACAAAGTTCGAGTTTGACTTGAAATTTTAATATTCATACTCCATTTTGATTTTGGATTAATTCAGAGTAGAAAATTGGATCATTTGATCTCATTGGATTGTCCTTTTCTGTATCGAAATCTTTCGGCAGTAATTAAGAACGTCAAATATTAAACAATTTACAATCTTTCTTCGCTGCACACTGAATTTTACTGGATTCTCGTATGCCAAATATTTTATGTTCTTCCCCATACCTACTTTTTAAATTAATATAATAATCTGTGTATTATCTTAATCTACAGTGAATTATACTGCATTAACCAATTTTTTAGAAGAGTTTTAAAATTATATATTTTTTGTCAATAAAAATTACTTTTTTTTCTTACAAAAATAAATTTGTCATATTTCCACCACTACCGCTGCTTATTATATTATCCGACGCACCTTTCCTCCTTTTAACCTACGCACACCTTTCTTCCGTGTTCCTCACGTCAGTTTCCGGCCATAAAAAATTGTAAAATTTAAATTTTTTTAAGTCCCGAGATATATATATATAGGGGCACAAAAAGAAGCCAAGAATTTTTGTTCACTAAATTAACTTAATTGAATTATAAATTAATTGAATGAAAAATAAAGAGGGGAGGGAAATCCCTCGTGTAATTTAAAGTTATTGTCACGTGGTTAATACTCTCTTTTCAAAAGATAGAATGTACAACGTCAATCACTTTATATCATAAAATTTATTTACTTTTTGATATGAAATTAATGTCTCCCTCTATGAGAGGTTACACTAGTAGTTAATTAAAGAGAAATTATATGTATAAAAATAAATTATGAGTTTTAATTTCATTTCGTTAAATTAGACTTTTGGTGAACCAATTTAATCATAAATTGATGTACTTGTTTTACCTAATTTTCCACCCTTTCACATCTTGTTAGAGACAAATCTGATCTCAATTCATCAAAGCTGTCTCACTCTCTCTTAGCTTAAAATATATTAATTAGTACTCCTTTATCCCTATTTTTTTAATCTTATAGATTTGGATCAACATTAATTATGTGTTTGTTGTGCATCACTTAAAATAATTTAATATATTTGGAGGATTGTCCCTTCGTACTTAGGAGTAGACTGAGGAAGGGACATTCACTTTTTTGTATGATTTTATTTTATTTTTTAGTAGTTGGTTTGTAAATTTTTAATAGAAAATATCGGTTAACGTGATTAGTTTATTTTATTTTTTGTAAACTTTTTTTTTATAATTTTGTAATAACAATCGGTTGATTTAGTAGGATAATGTATTAGATTCTTTAAATAAGATAGGGGTTTAAATTCTAACATTATGAATAGAGAAAAATAGGTTGGAAGACTCGTCCCATAATAAAATTCTGCAAAACTTAATTTAAATTAGCCGACTATCGGGTCGAAAAACAATTGTTAAACAAAACAGAATACAATAGATGATAGGTGGGGTAATTGAAGATGGATTAATTAGTTTAAGATAGGCAATAGGGTGAGAATCAATACCATTATGATAAAGCAAGTTGGGCATAACCCACGTCTTTTTATACAGTAGAATATAGAAATAGAAGCATCGTGAGAATTTGAACTCACTTTAGCATTTATCCATATCTTCCCATGATATAATATTTGACAAAAATATGAAGCACCCATTTTCAATTCCCTTGGTGTCCTCCTATGAATCTAGTTTAGATTGTCTACTTCTATACTTGTTCAACTCCGGTTTAACTCGGAATACGGATAGAATTTTAATTTTTTCTTTTTATAATTCAAATAGAAAATATTAGGGTTTTGTTATACACAGCCTTTGGGTTATGTATAAAAATTATTGGATTCTTATCATTAATGCTTATTTTACTTATCAATAGAATTTATTAAAATGTAATTAATTAAATTTCTAAAAAATTAAACATCATTAATTTATGGTGTTTAATGTAATTAAATCCTAACATCCTAAACCCTAAAACCCTAAACCCTAAAACATAAACTCATATTCCTTAAACCACAAACTTTAAACCCTAAATTATACCCTAAACCCTAAACCATAAACCATAAAAGCTAAATCATAAACCAAACCATAAAACCATAAACCTTAGAAACCATAAAATACTACAATAAAATAATAAACCTCAAACCCTAAAAATCATAAAATACTACAACACTCCATAAACCCTAAAATTATAAACTATAAACCCTAAACACCTAAACCCTTTCACATGATTATTAATTACATTAAACACCCTAAATCATTGATGTTTAATATTTTAGAAATGCAATTAATTACATTCTAATAGATTCCATTAAAAAGTAAAATAAGCATTAATAATAGGAATCTAGTAGTTCTTATACACAACCCTTAGGGCTTTGTATAGAAAAACACAAAATATTAGGAAAATTCTACAACGGGCGACGAACATTGATGAACACCACTAACGATGAACACCATTAATTTTTTTAAAATTTTAAAAATTTAAAGGACTAAAATTATAATTAAAATTATCTCTTAAAAAATAAAAATCAAATTTAATAGTTACTTTATAATATTTTTTAATAGGTTAGAATCAAATATACCCAATTCTCCTAAACCCTAACAAAATCAATCTCTTAAAAAAATGGAAATCAATTTATAATTTTTAATAGATTAGAATTAAATATACCCGCTTGTTCACATGGTTGTCGCGTCTATTAAATTTGGGTTTAAACTGATTTCTATTAAATAGATTTAAAAAAAATCTGATTTCTATTTTTTTAAGAGATTGATTTTGTAAGGGTTTAGGAGAATTGGGTATATTTGATTCTAACCTATTAAAAAAATATTATAAAGTAACTATTAAATTTCATTTTTATTTTTTATGAGATAATTTTAATTATAATTTTAGTCCTTTAGATTTTTAAATTTTTTTTTAAAAAATTAATGGTGTTCATCGGTGTTCATCGTTAGTGGTGTTCACCAATGTTCGTCGCACGTGGTAGACTCATCCAAAATATTAATATGAACCAACGGGGTTGGTCCAGGGCGTAAACAGTTAGGTATCGCTTAAGCATGTCTCGAGTTCGAAACTTTGTATATGCAGAAAATTCCCGCCGAGAGATTCACTACAAGAAAATAGATTTTTAGTGGTAACAAAAATAGTCACTAAAAGTATTAAAGTTAGTCACTAAAATTTACAGTGACTATTTTTCTGAGTCGTCACCTGTCGTCACTAATAACTCCGTCACTATTATATTAGTGACAACTTTTATGCATTTTGTCACAATAAGTTATATTTTGTCACAATAAGTTATTCTTATTAGTGACAAATATTTTATCACAAATACATATTGAAATAATGTCTAAAATACATTGTCACTTTCAATAATAATAAAAAAATTATATTTTTTAGTTGCAACCATCTTATTCAGTGCCCGAATCGGGCATGTCGTGTTGCACTCAAAGGGACTCATCCCAGACAAGTCAGCCTTCATCGCGTGTCCCATTATCTAAGGACTTATCTCGATAGCGTCGTCTCATGATCCGTCAAGCAACACGCACAATGAATATCTCTCCCGCGGGTGCGGGCTAATGTGCTAGATACCAACCCTTGACTTCTGCGACGAGCGTGATATGAGGCCCCTCTGCCCCCAAACTGATCCCATAGAAGGTCATCCACTTGGTCTCAATGGCCCGTACACTTAGGGCCTACATGAGCCTAGGAGAAGGTCACTTAGACCAATGTAGCTCAGCTGCTAGCCCATGGCGAGGGGGTTAATTATAGATGATGTGGTATATTCATATATCAATTTTTAATAAATAAATACAATGTATGGTTTCATGGGGGATCGAACCTGGAACCTTTAGGGGAGAGTGCAATGTCTATCCACTAGGCTAGACAAGAAATTTAATATTATTTTGAAAGTAAAATATTATTTAGGTTAAATTGTAATTGAAATTAATTTTATTTATTTTAAAGTATGTATTAATTATAACAATAATTAATATAATAAAAATTTAATTAATTTTTATATGGTTTTCTATACGAAATACGTTTGTTGAAGAAAATATATAAAAATAATTGAGTTGGTTTTAAAATATAAACATATGAATATTAAGATTTACACGTAAATTATTGATAGAATTATCCTTTATGTGATAATTATTTACTATACTGACAATGCAAATTTTACCTCCACAAGAAAAGTTAAAACAAATATCAAGTGTAAAATTTTTCACAAGGTAAAATTTTACTATCACATATTATGCCAAGATTACATATTAGTCTTTTCACTTCAATTTGTTCACTTTAAGTTTATATACTTTCTATTCAAAAAATATGTACTTTTAAAATTTTGAAATTTCGATCTTGACATGAATGATAGTCTTTAAATATGTTAAGTAAAACTTTTGATTTTTATTCTTTTGTTCAATCATTTCTAGTCATTGTAATTTAATCATATTGTCGTTGTCCCGTTTGGATTAGGATTGAAATTTTAAAATTTCAAAAATATAGGGACTAAAATTGATCAAAATAGAATGACTAAAACAACAATTTACGCATAGTGTAGAGACTAATAGAATTATTTTACGTACCTTTTGATAAACTAGTTTATGCCTTTATGGTAACTTCAATTTTTTATAATTGTTATTATTACTATAATTATAAAAATAAATTTATTTTTTGACAATATATAACTTGTCATTAATTTTTTTTTTATTGGTGACAAAATTTATCACAACAAAAGTAAAATTTTAAGTGACAAACAATTGTATTGTCACAACAAATATAAAATTATAGTGACCACTTTATATATCGTCACTATCATGTGTCAAAGTTTTAGTGGCAATGAAATTTGTGTCACAGTTATAGATTTATAGTGAGAATTTAATTGTGAAAAATGTAATCGTCACAATTACTACTATAATAGTGACCAAATAAAAATACATCACAATTACTTATGCTAATAGTGTCGCACAAAAAATCTGTCACAAAAGTTTAATATTTGTGACAAAATTACTGCTAGTCACTGTCAATTTGTCACTAAAAGTCTATATTCTTGTAGTGATTCACCCACCAGAACTATGTGTGTGACGTAAGTCAGTCCGAATTAGTCAGGGTAAAACCATAAAAACCAGGAGGGCAACAAAAAAATACTAATATGAAAGTCAAACCAGTTTTCAAAACAAGTATTTTTTTATATAAAAAAAATCAATTTTGGAATCTAATATTTTTATTAAATATCAAATGGGTAACTAAGTCATCAACTGATATAGTTTCCCATTTTTGGGGGATAATTGCAGTCCAATTTTCATGGTACATGTCCATAATGATATTCAACGCCATTCTATGTTTACTAATGATTCCATGTGCACTAATTAGCAACACTACATAATAGTATGTTTGTACAAAGCTTTTCAAAAGCTTCTTCAATTCGCCTCTTTTTTATTTTTATATATTTACAACCTATATATGAGTTAATTAATCGAACATATTTGTTTAAAAAGATATCTATTTGATTTATTTTAAAATAAACCAAGCATACATGGCCTAAATAATTAAAAGAATTGTTATACTAATAGTACGTTCATTATATAATAACAAGAAATATGCATAATCTAGTAGGAAGAAAAGATAAGTTATAATAATAAAATTATTATGTTATTATTAGATAAACCAAGCATATTTAATGCACTATGAAGATTGTAAATACCAAGCACTATTATAAAAGTAACACGCATTAATTAGAGTATAATAACAAATTACAATAAAAAATCAAACGTGTGGGTTTGTTAGTTAATTAAATCAGTTTTAGTTGAGTTACTAATTATTCAACTAATATTTATAATAATTTAATTCTGTTGTTTTTTATTATAATTTTAGTTGAATGCCTGTAATGATTGATTATGATATATACATGCTATAATTATCGAGACGATAATGATAGAAAAATAAATTATCGTACATACGTAAAAGAAAAATAAACATCAAAATTTACGTGAAAAACTCAAAAGGGAAAAATCACAGAGAGATGAGGAAAGATTTTCACTATGTAGAAAAAATGAGAATAGAACAGATATTTTAACCCATAATCCCTAGTATCTGTTTATAAAAATAAATTGTTTAATTACAAAGGAAACTTGCATAGAAAAAAATTATGCTCAAACTGAGTTTCTTACTCTTTACCGACCTTGATCGGGCCCACAAATCGTGTATGAAAAACAAAAGTTACAACTTAAAAAAATAAAAAAGAAAACCTTTACAAGTCGTGTATGAAAAACAAAGTAATATTATTATTTAAGAATGTATGGGTGGCAAAAAGATGCGTGTAAAGTGGCAATAATGGTTGGGTGGTGCAATGCAACATTCCAATGGTTGGTCGATTCCTTAGTGATTTCCCCTTTTTCATATTCTATGGATAGTTGTTTGGATAATGAGAAAATGACGTCACCCAAACATTCTGCTAT
Organism: Hibiscus trionum; assembly: GCA_030270665.1. NCBI lineage: Eukaryota > Viridiplantae > Streptophyta > Magnoliopsida > Malvales > Malvaceae > Hibiscus > Hibiscus trionum. The sequence goes on from BSYR01000025.1 coordinate 23,116,887, forward strand.
TTCTTTTTTTAGTGCACTCTAAAGTGGGTTTCCACTAAGGATGGCTTAGTGTTGGCGTCACAATTTTATGAAGATTCCAACCCTCTTATTGATGCTCTATTTGACATTACCATACATAATTGGGAGGCACACCTTTCAAACTAGAATCATGGATTTTAGGTCTTAAAAAGTTTTGGATCATTCAACTTGTAAAATTCTTCCTAATCTTCTGAGTTTGATTCGATTCGAACTTAATCATTAAATTCTCTATTAAGGTTTGACTTTTGATTTTTAAAATTAAAATTTTGAACATTCTACTGTCAGATCATATGATTGTTAATAATATTAAGAGAAGTTTTAAATTTTTGTAACAATTTATTTTTATTAGCAATAGAACATTATTAACTAATATGAAATGGAAAATGTTTTCATGTTAAAATGCCATTAAACTATGATAAGCGAAATTTGCATTTGTCTCACAGTCAAATTATAAAGTCCAAGCTTTCTATATGGGGTGAATGAATATGTGTTTACTATTTAGGATTGTAGACCATTCTAAATGTATTGGTTTTTAACAAATTTAAATCATGAGCCACTAACAAATCTTAAAATCATCCTAAAATTAATCGAAATCAATCGGTTCTAACTGAGGCACAGATGAGTCTAAATCATTGCTCTCCTAAATAGTTGATTCTATCCTGACCACTAAACAAAAAATTTTGTCAATTAGGTCACTCAATTTTCAGTTTACTGTCAATTAAGTCAATTTCTGTAAAGTTTAGTGACATAATTGATAATTGTTTTTTGTTGTTGTTAAGTGGTCAGAATATAATTGATCTCATAGTTTAGTGGCTAAATAGGTAGTTTACCCAAAATAATTTACGATCCGAGAATGAAAAATAAATGAAAGATATTATGAATAAAATTCTAAAAATTTACTATATATAATTAATTATAAAAATCAATTACATTAAACTCATTGCAACCACACCTAATTGTTTGAAGGGAAAATGAAAAATAAAAAAAATGTTGACTTGAAAAATTATTATATCTGTCGACGTCATTTTGTCCGGGCTAAAATTGATTGGGCCTTCAAAGGTTCATCATTGAGTGGAGTCGCCATCGGTCGTTTTAGATTGGGTACGACCGAAAAACTGTAAAACTGGTCTGCGTCTGAACTGGAGTCATGGTCGGGCTCGCGAGTCGGTTACGTGTGGGGAATGTTATAGCACCCCCACAACGCCCAAAATTAGTACCTAAGGGGGTTGTGTTATCTAAAAGGCTTCAAAGGTAGGGTTAATAGCACTATTATAAAAATTATAGAATATGCAAGTAAATCAAATCAATATACAAAATTAAACATGCTAAAAAATATATAAAAAACAAATGAAAAATTAATATTTTAATCGAAAGTCATAACCTTTAGTCAAACCATAATAATATCAAATTATACGAATTATTAATTGAACATATACTAAAAAAAACTAAATCGCCCATTCGAATAAATTAAGACTAACTTATAATTAAACTCAATTTTAAAACTGGTTGAAAAAAATAATAAGAATAAAAAAAACTAAAGGAAACAAATTAAACCTAAAATCTAAAAGAATCTAAAATGAAAGAGGGACTTAAAGAGTAATTCTACCCTAAAATCTAAGGAAATGAATTAGGCAATAAGCATGCTTGCGTGAATTACTCCTAAGGTTGTGGCGTGTGTCAGTTTCCAAAGCTGTAAAACATTCAATCCCTTTAATCAAATTAATGTCGTTCTGTATTCAAACCGATGAGGTTAATTCTTTTTTTATTTTCTTTTAATAATCACCATTTTCAATAGAGGGGGTTGTCAAAGCCTCAATTTGCTTTATTTTAAACTAAAAGAGAAGAAACTAACACATTTTTGCTCTCTTTTCACTCTCTGTAATTTTCTACTTATTTTTTCTTCTAAAATTAGATCCAAAAAAATATTTCTCTGAAGTATGAATCAAACGAATTCAAAACTCAGGCCACGAGTATACATTTCTCAAACTCGTGAATTCACCGTTGGATCAGACTATTCTCGGGATATGTTGAATCTGACCGTGTTGGGAGCTCTTCCACCGTTCCGATCGCGCAACTAACACTCCGACCACCGTGAACCGAGGTAAGAACATGATTTTTTTCTCGCTACTTTCCTGATTTTGCCCAAATATTCTCACTATTTTCGCACGTCTCTTGCTCTGATTTTTTTGTCGTTCCTCTTGTGTCCTCTAAGGTTTTCGGGGTCGGTATATATAGGCCGAAACTAGGGTTTTTTGAGCTTTCTCACCACCGAAAATCTCAGAGGTAGTTGGGATAAGCTTGGATTGCATCTTGGGGCGCAAGAATCGGAGGTGACTCAGAGTCCTCTTGGCAATAGGTCTGTTGACGCCAGCAGAAGAACACTTGACGAATCTAGGGTTTTTGTTTTTATATTATTTTTCGTATTTGGATTTTTTCTCTGATATTTTTAGATTTTTTAATTTTTAGGGTCTTTTGTATATTTTTTTGATTTTATCAAGTCCATTGGACTGGACTCGGGCTGTATATTAGGTCCTAAGCAAAATTTGGTGTGTACAGTTGCTCCTCTTTGCTTATTGCTCGAATGAGAGGAATGGAGCAAAGACCAAAAGCAACAAATTTGTTCAGTGAGAAACAAACTAGCGATAATGGCACTCCGTCTTGGAGGCAAATGGTGGCACTTCAGCTTGAAGGCAAGTCATGGCACTCCATCTTGGAGGCAAATGGTGGCACTCTATCTTGGAGGCAAATTGTGTCACTTCATCTTGAAGGCGAATCGTGACCTTTCATCTTGAAGGCGATTGGTGGCACTTCATCTTGAAGATGGAACTCCCTTTTGGAGGCGATTAACAACATTTCTTCTTGGAAGCATACGGTGGCACTTCATCTTTAAGGCAATTTGGCGGCACTTTCTCTTTAAGGCGAATCATGACACTTTATCTTGAAGGTGATTAGTGACATTCCTGTCAATTTGTCATGATAAAAGATGCACATATTTCTAATGTATTTATCTTACATGCAAAATGCTCTACTATTCTGAATGCATGCAAATTTAAGTTCTTGATTTATTTTCGTTGAGATCAAAGTCCTTGTACTTTTTCTTTCCGCCTCATATCGTGCCTCTTGAATTTATTCCTTCCCATTTATTAGAGAATGATGTTCGTGAGCATTTTTTAGCATTATTGTGTTCTAAAATCCCTTTTTGACTAATGCATCGAACATCAAAACATATTGTAAAACCCCTTAGGTAAAGCAACGAGTTTACCAATTAACAAAGGAATGTACAAATGTCCAAATGGCAAGTACAAGGAAACGCAAGGTAGCAAGAAAATTGAAAATTTCCTCTTATTGAATGAAAATGGTCTAAGTCTTGACATATGATAATCAAATGTTTAAGACAACAAAGGTCAAAGGGAAACAAAAACAAAAAACAAAAAAAGAGGAAGAAAATGCCCCTAAATATCAATTGCAAGGACTCTATTGCTACTTCACTCAAGAATCTTTTCTGATTATGACGTCTTCCCAGTAAAGCTTGAGTTCTTGGACAAACATCTGAAGACATATAGATTTTCCCTCGATCATACTTGGACCATTTTTGAGCTTCTGACTTTGAATCTTCCATTGATTCCAAGACGCCCTTTGCGGGTTTTCATCTCACCGTTTACCAATAGGGTCCTTTCGAGTCTTCACCTTTTGGCATTTCTCTTTTCTTCTTTTTTTTACTAATAGGGCCTTTTCGGGTTTTCACCTCCTGGTTTTTTTCTTTTTTCTCTTTTTCTTATCAACAGGGCCCTTTCGGGTTTTCACCTCTTGGATATTTTACTTTTTTTTTCTCTTTTTTACCAACAGGGCCCTTTCGGGTTTTCACCTCTTGTCTTTTTCTTTTTGTTTTCTCTCTCTTTTTTTACCAACAGGGCCCTTTCGGGTTTTCACCTCTTGGTATGTCATGAATTCAAGCATAATATTTATTCACCGAGTCAGAATTCACAGGATTGGATAACTCATTCCCATCCATCTCGGTTAGGATTAATGCCCCACCAGAAAAAGCTTTTTTCACAACAAACGACCCTTCCCAATTTGGCATCCATTTTCCTCGAAAATCCCTTTGCGTAGGCAACCTCTTTTTCAGAACCAAATCCTCTTTCCGAAACATTCTTGATAGGACTTTCTTATCATGAGCTCGAATCATTCACTTTTGGTACATCAGCCCATGACAAATTGCTTTCAATCTCTTTTCTTCTATCATATTCAACTGGCCATATCTAACTCGAATCCATTCAACTTCGTCCAACTCAAGTTCCATTAAGACACGAAGAGATGGAATCTCAACCTCAATCGGTAATACTGCCTCTGTTTTGTAAACTAAAGAATATGGAGTTGCCTCCGTAGATGTTCGCACGGATGTACGATATTCTAGCAAGACAAAAGGTAGTTTCTCATGCTAATCCTTATATGTTATCTTCATTTTCTCCACGATTCGTTTGATATTTTTATTGGCTGCTTTGACGACCCCATTCATTTTTGGGCGATAGGGTGCTGACTTATGATGCTTTATCTTGAACTGCTCACACACTCCCTTCATCATTTGGTTGTTCAGATTTAAAACATTGTCAGAGATAATTCTTTTTGGTAGACCATACCGACAAATGATTTCCTTTTTTAGGAACTTGCATACTGTTGATCTGGTTACATTTGTATACGAAGCAGCTTCCACCCACTTGGTAAAGTAATCAATCATCATAAAAATGAAACGATGTCCATTTGATGCCTTTGGCGTAATCGGTCCGATCACATCCATGCCCCACGCTGCAAATGACCACAGAGCCGTTATAACATGAAGAGGTGAAGATGTTGCATGAATTTTATCTTCATAAATCTAACATTTATGGCATCTTTGAGCGAAGTTGATACAATCTTCTACCATAGATACCTAGTAATAACTCAACCTCATAATCTGCCTAGACATACTAAGGCCATTTGCATGAATTCCACAAATTCCCTCGTGAACTTCCTCAATTATCTTTTTTTTGTCTCATGATTTTCTACACATCTGAGCAACGTTTGGTCGCTCCCTTTTTGTATAGAATTTCTCCATCAAGGACGTACCCTGCAACCATTCTTCGAATTGTTCTTTTATTAACATCATTCGCCCTCTCGGGATATTTTTGATACTTGATATATTGTAAAATATCGTAATACCAAGGGTGATCATCTACCTCATCTTCGATGGTATAACAACTGACGGGTGAATCATAAATACTCATTTGTATGGGCATTATATCATCTTCTCTATTTACTTTAAACATAGAAGCCAAAGTTGCCAATGCATCAACCATTTGGTTATCTTCTCGGGGGAGGTAATGGAAAGATATCTCCTCGAACTCTTTTATTAATACAAGGACGGGCTTGATGTATTCAATCAATTTAGCACCCTTTGTTCCCCACTCTCCGCGAAGTTGATAAACTACTAATGAAGAATCGCCATACACCTTAAGGTCTTTAATTTTTCGATGGATTGTCACACGGAGTCCCATTATACACACTTCATATTCTGCCATATTATTGGTACACTTAAAATTTAGTTGACCGATAAATGGATAATGATTCCCTTTGAGAGACGCTAAAATTGCCCCAATTTCATGCCCAAATGCATTTGAAGCTCTGTCGAAATTCATTTTCCAAGGTTTTTTACCAGTTGGTTCCTCTTCACTAGTAGTTAAGCACATTAGGTCTTCGTCAAGAAACTCAAAACTCAAAGGTTCATATTTAGAAAAAGCACGACTTGCTAAGAAGTCCGCAATAGCGCAACCTTTGATGGCTTTCCGATTTACGTACTCAATATCGTATTCAGAAAGTAAAGTTTGCCATCGAGCCATTCTTCCTGATAAGCCTGGCGATTCTATCATGTATTTTATTGGATCTAGTTTTGCAATCAATCATGTTGTATGGTATAGCATGTATTGACGAAGCCTGCAAGCCGTCCAGACTAATGTGCAACATAATTTCTCGATAGAAGAGTATCTCGATTCACAATCGGTAATTTTTTTGCTGAGGTAGTAGATAGCCCGCTCTTTTCTCCTGGTTTCATTGTGTTGGCCCAATACACAACCCATAGAGTTCTCAAATGCAGCTAGATGCAAAATCAAAGGCTTGCATGATACAATAAGGAACTAATACAGGAGGATTTGACAAATACTGCTTAATTTTATCAAAGGCCTCCTGCATGTTGTGTCCCATACGCCTGCATTATGCTTCCTTAAGAGTCGGAATATGGGATAACATTTATCTGTTAATTGAAAGATGAACCGAGAAATATAATTTAAACGTCCTAAAAAGCCTCGAATTTCCTTTTGAGTACGATGAGGTGGAAGCTCTTGGATTGCCTTGATTTTATCAGGATCTACCTCAATACCTCGCTTGCTAACGATAAAACCCAACAATTTGCCTGAAGCAACTCCAAAGGTGCATTTTGCAGGATTTAGCTTCAATTGAAATTTCCTCAAACGTTCAAAGAGTTTTTTGAGGTTTGTGGTGTGTTCTTCTTCTGTTTGAGACTTTTCGATCATATCATCCACATAAACTTCTATTTCTTTATGCATCATGTCATGGAACAATGTCACCATGGTCCTCTGATATGGTGCCCCTACATTTTTCAGACTGAAAGGCTTTTTTTAGCAAAATGTGCCTCATTCTGTTACAAATGTAATTTTTCCATGTCGTCGGGATACATTTTCATTTGGTTATATCCCGAGAAACCATCCATGAACGAGAACAAGTGATGTTTTGTTGTATTGTCTACCAACACGTGTCTATATGTGATAGAGGAAAATTGTCCTTAGGACTAGCACGATTAAGATCACAATAGTCAACACACATTCGCTCCTTTCTATTTTTTTGGTACCGGAACATAGTTAGTTACCCATTCTGGATATTTGGCCACTTGCAAAAATCCACCATCGTATTGTTTCTTTACTTCCTCTCGTATCTGAAGTAACATTTCTGTCTTCATTCTTCTGAGCTTCTGTTGTACAAGCTTGCATTCTGGCTTCAACGGAAGTTCGTGCGTTACAATATATGTGTTTAATCCGGGCATATCTTGGTAGGTCCAAGCGAACACATCCTTGAACTCTTGAAGTAGGGATATGAGTTTGTCTCTTGTATCTGAAGATATAAAAGTATCGATCTTTACCTCTCTCTTGTCACCCTCAGTTCCCAAGTTCACTGTGTTCATTGATTCTTGGTGAGGAAGAATTTGTTTATGCTCATGCTCAATCAGTCTAAGTAAATCATGAGACAATTCACATTCCCCATAGTTGTCGTCGAACTCATACTCTCTTAAGCATATAGCCTTTTAAAGTCGACTTTTTAGCTCGAAGCAATGTCATTCGTGCAATTGATATCTAAAGGCCTGCAAATGTGTAAGAGGAAATATATATATACAAGGCATAAGAAAGTGTAGAATGTTTAATGAAATGGAACAAATGAACAAAAGAAAAGAATGGACAGAAAATAAGACCATATTGAAAGGGAAAACGCATTCATTTATTAAACTGATAAACTGATGCCTAAATAGGGGCCCTTACAATAAATCTCCACTACTTTCGGGCTCAAGTAGTGGGGCAAGTTTCGAGCATTACTCTGATAAAGATTTAAAAACAATGGGGAGTTCAACATCTGTCCAGTTATTCAAGACACAACCCGGAGGACACGGGCGAATCTTTGACCGATTTTCTACAATTTCTTCATCTTTTCCAATAGCATTTATGCTTAGTTCTTCGAACCTCTCCAGAGGTACTACTAGGATTTCTTTTTCCTTTTCAGAATGAATGTGTCCCCTGGGCACAAAGGTTTTAGAAATATGGGGAAATACCATCAATTCCCCTTTGATACTCTGGCCAATCAGTCTGGCCCTTCTCTTTGCTCTCATTCTCAAAATTTTCTTCATCTTTTGACGTGGATTTGGCTTGAATCTAACACCGTTTCGATCATAATTCAATAATGGTTGTATCATCGTATGCATTCCTTGCAAATATTTCCCAAGTCCTTTTCTTGATTTGACTCATTTCCCAACATTGAGCCTTATTCCCATCATAGTATTCTTTGAGAGTTTGGGTTTTGGGATTTTATTTCCTTCGGCGAAAAAAGTCACATTCACGAATTCGAGTGATCAAAATGTACACTCGACCGCATTTTCATCCACATCAATGTATGAAGCCTTCGTTGATACAGATGCAACGATGTCATCTTCAGCGCTTACACTTACAAGGCGCCCGTCAATTGCAAACTTAACTTTCTGGTGAAGTGTTGAAGGTACTACTCCAGCTGCGTGAATCTAGAGTTGTCCCAATAGACAATTATAAGCAAGTGTGATGTCCATAACAGTAAATTCTATGTTATACGTAGCTGGACCAATCAGAAGTGGGATGTCAACCTTCCCCACGACTTCTCTCTTGGTTCCGTTAAATGCCCTTACAGTTGTATGACAAGGTCTCATGTGAGCCTTATCCACTGGAAGCCTATTTAATGTGGTCATGGGCATGACATTCAAAGCAGATCCATTGTCGACAAGGACATGAGGTAGTATATGTCCATTGCAAATGTCCATTGCAATATGTAGTTATGTGCAATGCTTTGACGGACCTCGTACCTTCAGAAGGAATTTCATCCTCACTAAAAGAGATGAAACTTTCGGCATGTAAATTATTCACCAATCTATCCAGCTTATCCGCTGAAACATCATTCGGGATAAATGTTTGGTTCAACACTTTTAGCAAAACATTTTTGTTGGGCTACGACCTCAGCAACAAAGATAATACAGAAATACGACCTGGTTCTTTGTGTAATTGTTCAACCACAATGTATTCACTATGTTTGATTAACTTCAGTAATTCACGTACTTCTTCCTCTTTCACAGGTTCATTAATTTCTAGTTTTTCTCCAATCAGTGGGAACTTGTCTTTTTGCTCAACATCTCTTATCTCCACCGTTTTTGCAACTTCGGGGGAGTAACATCTTCCACTTCGAGTGAAGTTCCCAACTCCACTAATTCATGCCGCCGCAATTTTAGAATCATCTTTCCTCGTAATGGTCATGTTACAACCATAAATCTATGGCACCTATTGATTACTCTTGTATGAGAAAGGAGAAGGAGTCTTGATCACCAATCGAAGCAGAGGTTTCTCTGATCCTTCTTCGTGCATTCTAAGCCAATTAATCACAAAAGGTCGTCTAACCTCACCACTCTTTTTGGACGAGTGTCCATCCACTATAAAAACATTCCTAACTTCTTGACTCTTTTCGAAGAACTCTATTTTTTTTATTGTCCATCAAATTCTGGACAATCTTTCTGGACTCATCACAATGTTGAATCTCATGATCCATATCACCGTGAAATTCACAGGAATCACCCTTACTAGTCACAACAGCTTCATGGTTAGAACTCACCAATCATCTTTCCGCCATTTTCTTCCAAACCCACTTTAATGATGATTGCACTTCAGATAAGTGTATCTTAATCTTAAACTCACCATCTTTCATCACATCATTAACCTTTGGTTCTTCATGTGTTGGTAGAGGGTTATTAGCAACATTAAGCCCTTCTGGTGTGTTGAATTGAAGGATGTTTTGATTAATCAAGCTCTGAACCCTTCTTTTGTGAACTGGACAATTTTCGATTGTATGACCAGTGTAAAACTAAAATTGATTTTGATATAACATAAAATTTTAAGGATCAAATTGCAAAACAAATAAATTTTTAAGAACTCTTTAAAAGGTTCAAATATTAAACAAAATGTTTTGTATAAAATATTGTTTGAAGATTGGATCTCAAAACATTAAGTTTCTCAAACCTTTTTCATGTTTTTCAAAACCAAATTATGCAAAAATGGCCCTGCGTATCGATACACTCACCGTATCGATACACTTGAAACTTACTGTAATTCTGAATGAACATAGCGTATCGATACTCACTTCATACGTATCGATACAGTGTTCATCTGGGCAACCGTACCGATACGCTTAATAACCGTATCGATATGCCAAGTATAATTATTTGAAAATTTGTTTTGACCGTTATGACGTATCGATACTCTTGGTCACAGTATCGATACACATTGATGCAACAAATTAAATGGTTTTACAGAGACTTTGGACCGTATCGATACGACCCCCGTATCGATACGCTTTGATGCAACAAACTTAAACAGAAAGTTTGGACCGTATCGATACGCCTAGTGTATCGATACACTCTGTTTTTACGCACAACGGCTAGTTGGAATTTAAACTAGCGTATCGATACATCCTTGTCGTGTATCGATACGCGGTGCTGGGGAGCTGCCTTAATAGCTGAAAAAATGTTCCCAACGGCTCTTTCAATAAGTCAAATGATCCAAACGGCTAGAAACTGATTCAAGGGTATAAATACAAGCTTCATTTCACCAGGAAGATTAACAATACACATTCAAGCATCATCAAAGCAAAAATCCAAATCCTAGAGCTATTCAAAGCTATATTCTTGTGCCCAACTCTTTGTATTTCATTTTGTCATATTATTGAGAGTTTTGGGTTGATGTAATTGTAAGTGGGTAGACAATCATCCTTTGAGAGGAAATACTTGAGTTTACCAAAAATCTTCTTTGTATTTGAGTGGATTAAGCTTGGGGTTGAAAAGCTTAATCGATATTGTAAGGTTTCCTCCTCATCCAAGAAAAGGGGACGAATTCAAGTAGTGAATTGTTTTGGAAAATCCTTAGTGGGAGCTAAGGTAGTGGATGTAGAGTTCGGTTGTTGAACTTGAACCACTATAACCCCTTGTGTCATTTTATTTTCCAATATTCTCTTCACAAAAATTTTTAATTGCCAATTCACCCCCCTCTTGGCCATTTGCAATTGTTTGATCAACTCAACAATTGGCATCAGAGCTACACTCATTGGAAGGATTACAACCCTCTTGAGTCGATCCTTGAAAAGTTGAAAGTTTGATCAACAACAAGTCAAGCAATGGCATCCACCTCCAACTATGAATCTCAATCCACCACCAAGCCACCATTCTTCAATGGGGATAACTATCTTTATTGGAAGAATAGGATGAGGCTCTTCTTTAAGTCTACCGACTTTATGGTGTGGGATGTAGTTGAAGAAGGTCCATACATTCCCATGAGGAGAGATGGAGAAAGGCTTGTTCCAAAAATCAAAGCCGAAATGACCGATGATGAAAGAAGAAGGATGCAAGTGAACGACAAAGCTCTTCATGTAATATTTTGTGCACTTGGTCCGGATATCTACTCTAAGGTGTCTTCAATCGAAAATGCCAAGGAGGTTTGGGACACTCTCGAGACAACATATGAAGGGACTAGCGATGTAAAGGAGACAAAGATTGGACTACTCAATCTAAACTATGAGAACTTCAAGATGGATCCCGATGAAAGTGTTTCCCAAATGTTTGATCGATTCTCGGTCATTGTCAACGGTTTAAAGGGTTTCGGAGAAATCATTCCCGAAGACAAGCTAGTGAGAAAGTTGTTATACTCTCTTCCGGAATCATGGGATAGCAAGAGAACGGCCATAATTGAAGCCAAAGATTTGAAGACTCTTAAATTAGATGCTCTTGTTGGATCTCTACTCACACATGAGATTATGAGAAAGGGAAGAGAACAAGAGAAGAAGATAGTAGAAAAGAAGGAAGCTGAGAAAAAGAAAGTTGGAATCGCATTAAAGGCTTCACAATTAGAAAACAATTCTAGTGAGGATGAAGAAGAGGAAATGGCTATGTTGGCCAAACGATTTACTCAGTTTATGAAGTCAAATCGTGGAAGAAAATTCATGAGAAGAAGGGACTTCAAGAGTAAAAACAAGGAAGAGGAGATAGACCAAATTACTTGCTATGAATGCAACAAACCGGGTCACATTCGTTCCGAGTGTCCTCAATTGAAAAAGAAAAGCTTTGGGAGGAAGAACAAGCTCAAAGCACAAATTGCAACTTGGAGTGATGATGAGTCTTCCGAGGAAGAGGAAGAAGTGGCCAACCTATGTCTCATGGCCATCGATGATGAATCAAAGGTAACCTCTAATTCATACAATTTAGATTTTTCTATTGAAGAACTTCAAGATGCTTATGATGAACTTCAAGAAGTGTATGATGAGTTAGTAGAAAAATACAAGGAGTCCATTTTGAAAAACAAGAAAATAATTTCTGATTTAAAAATTCAAAATGAGACATTTTTAAAAAAATAACTCCGAATTGGAAAAGAAAGTTTTATCTTTAGTTAATTTTTCAAATGATCTTAAAACTAAAAATCTTGAACTTGAAAAACTTCTTTCCGATTTTCAAGATTATCACACAAAGGAAGTAGATAATCTTAAAACATCTTTTGATATTGGGAAAAAGAATTTTGAGAAAGAAAATCATTTTAAACCCCAATATACAAAAAGAAAATATTTTATACCTAAACAAAGAAATTTTTATAAGCAAACTAAAAGTCATAAAATTAGAAATGTTTGGGTTCCTAAAGAACTTATCACTTCTAATAACTTAAATGCTATTGCTTCTTGGATTCCCAAGGGAACCAAATTGTTAAAGGCTAACACTCATGGACCCAAGATGATTTGGGTACCAAAAACCAAGGCCTAAATTCTTTGTTTGTAGGGGGAGCATTGCTTCAAGGCTAAAGCTTCAAGCAAAAATTCTTGGTACCTTGATAGTGGATGCTCAAGACATATGACCGGTGACAAAAGTAGATTTGTGGAAATAAAGCCTAAGAGTGGTGGAGTAGTAACCTTCGGTGATAACTCAAAAGGACTCATTGAAGGAATAGGCTCTATTGGTAATCACTCTTCTATCTACATTAAAGATGTTTTGTATGTCAACGGTCTTAAACATAATTTGTTGAGCATTAGTCAGTTATGTGATAAAGGTTTTAATGTTTTATTTGATAAAAGTGGTTGTAAAATTGTAAACATTAAAACAAATCAAACAATGCTCATAGGACATAGAATAGGCAATATTTACATGGTGCATTTAGATGACATCCATTCATCCCATGCATGTTTAGTTGCACATGATGAACATGACTCATGGCTATGGCATAGAAAGTTAGGACATGCAAGCATGAGTGTTCTAGAAAAATTAAATTCCCTTAATCTAGTTAGAGGTTTACCCAAACTTAATTTTTCAAATGATAAAATTTGTGATGCATGTTCAAAGGGTAAACAACATAGGAGTTCTTTTAAATCCATAAATGATGTCTCTACTAGTAGATGTTTACAATTGATTCATATGGATCTTTTTGGGCCAATTAGGACAATGAGCTTGGGTGGAAAATCATATGCATTTGTGCTTGTAGATGACTATTCTAGATATACTTGGGTTCTATTCTTAAGTACAAAAGATGAGGCTTTAGAAAAATTCATCACATTTTCTAAAATAACTCAAAATGATCTTGAACTTAAAATTTCTCATATTAGAAGTGATCATGGAACTGAATTTCAAAATTTGGGTTTTGATGAGTTTTTAAATGAAAATGGGATTAGCCATAATTTTTCTGCACCTCGCACTCCTCAACAAAATGGGGTAGTTGAGAGGAAAAATCGAACTTTAGAAGAAATGGCTAGAACCATGCTTTGCGAAAATAATTTACCTAAATATTTTTGGGCAGAAGCTACAAATACCGCTTGCTATATAATAAATCGAGTAATGATTAGGCCAATCTTAAAGAAGACATCTTATGAGATTTTAAAGTCCAAAAAGCCTAACATTAGCTATTTTCATCCTTTTGGATGTAAGTGTTTTGTTTTAAATAATGGTAAAGAAAACTTAGGTAAATTTGATGCTAAAAGTGATGAAGCCATTTTCTTAGGGTATTCCTCAAACTCTAAAGCCTACCGTGTATTTAATAAAAGAACTCTAGTTGTTGAAGAGTCAATACATGTTGTTTTCGATGATAACCTCCTTTCGAGAAAGGAATCTTGTGATGATGATGATGTAGGAATCATTGATACTATTGATGGAGGACAAACATCAAAAGAGGATAAGATTCCAACTAAAGAAGAAGACTCACAAGAACCTCCTCTTGAAGGCTTAAAAGACTTAGCTCATGAAGAAAAAGAGGTATCTTACCCAAGGGAGTTAAACTATGTCAAAGATGGTGAAATCTTGGGTGATCCATCCAAGGGGGTAACCACTAGATCCTCTCTCAAATTAATGAATCATGTTGCGTTTCTTTCATGCATTGAGCCTAAAAACATTAAAGAAGCTTTAAAAGATGATTTTTGGATTTTGGCCATGCAAGAGGAATTAAACCAATTTGAGAGAAGTAAAGTTTGGACATTAGTAGAAAGGCCTAATAATCAATCTACTATAGGTACAAAATGGGTTTTTAGGAATAAATTAGATGAAAACGGTAATATAGTGAGAAACAAGGCTAGGCTTGTTGCTCAAGGCTATACTCAAGAAGAGGGAATTGATTTTGATGAGACTTATGCACCCGTAGCAAGAATGGAAGCTATTAGAATGTTACTTGCATTTGCATGTTATCATGATTTCAAGCTTTTTCAAATGGATGTGAAAAGTGCCTTTTTAAATGGTTTTATAAATGAAGAGGTATATGTTGAACAACCACCAGGTTTTGAGGATTTAAAATTTCCAAACCATGTATTTAAACTTACAAAAGCTCTCTATGGTTTAAAACAAGCTCCAAGAGCTTGGTATGAGAGACTTTAAACTTTCTTAATTGAAAAGGGTTTTGAAAAAGGAAAGGTGGATACAACACTCTTCATAAAAAGATATAACAATGACATCTTAGTAGTTCAAATTTATGTTGATGATATTATTTTTGGTTCTACTAATGAGTGTTATTGTAAGGATTTTTCTAAGCTAATGCAAGGTGAGTTCGAGATGAGCATGATGGGGGAGCTCTCATTCTTTTTGGGACTCCAAATCAAACAAATGAGTGATGGCACCTTCATAAATCAAGCTAAATACGTAAGTGATATGCTCAAGAAGTTTGGCTTAGAGAATGCAAAACCTCAAGCCACACCTATGAGCTCTTCCATAAAGCTTGACAAAGATGAAGGAGGTAAATGTGTTGATTCTAAGCTTTATAGATCCATGATAGGTTCTTTGCTTTATCTTACCGCAAGTAGACCGGATATTATGTTTAGTGTTTGCTTGTGTGCTAGGTTTCAAGCTAGTCCTAAAGAATCACACCTTGTTGCCATTAAAAGAATTTTTAGATACCTAATAGACACACCGACCTTAGGTCTTTGGTATCCTAAGGATTCAACTTTTAGCCTTCATGCTTTTTCGGATGCGGATTATGGGGGATGTAAGATAGATAGGAAAAGTACTTCCGGTACATGTCAATTTTTAGGTAGTATGCTCGTATCTTGGTTCTCTAAGAAACAAAATAGCGTATCCTTATCTACCACCGAAGCGGAGTATATATCCTTAGGGAGTTGTTGTGCTCAAGTCCTTTGGATGAAGCAACAACTCTTAGACTATGGTGTTAAAATGGAAACCATACCCCTTAGGTGTGACAACACTAGTGCCATTTGTCTCACTAAGAATCCCATTCAACACTCTCGAACTAAACACATAGAAATTAGACATCATTTTATTAGAGATCATGTTTCGAAAAATGATGTTGTTATAGAATTTGTTGACACCTTGAACCAATTAGCAGACATATTTACTAAACCTTTAGATAAAGAGCGCTTTTGGACACTTAGAAGAGAGTTAGGTCTAACTTGTCTCTCTTAATTTTTTTTTTGGTCCCAAAATGACAAAAATTTGCTTGAGATTGTTTGTGATTCATGTTTATGTTAATTTTGTTCTTTTTGCTTCTACACATATTGCTAAGGGAAGTATGTATCATGTTAAGTCATTAAAACTTGTTCATATAACACATACATGCATTTAGGGGCGTTTCAAATTGGATTTTTGCACATAAAAATACCAAAATTGCAGAAACAGGCAAGCGTGTATCGATACTGCATATCAGCGTATCGATACGGTATTCAAATCTGGGATTTTTGCAGATGAATGCGTATCGATACAGCATAGTGTATCGATACGGTAAGAGTCAAGGGAAAAAGTCAACACCGGTGCGTATCGATACGGTCAACTGTATCGATACACGTAAAACGACAAAGATAAAATTAGGTTATAGCGTATCGATACGCATGCATAGCGTATCGATACTCGACGGACGGAGAGCCTATTTAGGGCTGTTTTAATCAAAATCCCACAATTTTAAAACTCCTCTCTTTTTCAAAAACCCTAACCGAAAACCCCTATAAAAAACCCTCTAAACTCTTCAAAATTTTACACAAATCTTCAAAATTTCTTGAGGGATTTTACTTCATACATCAAGGCTATCCTTGGGCATCAATCTTGTGCACTAACACACCCTCTTTCATCCACTCTAAGAAATCAAGGTAATTTTTTTTTTCTTTTTTCAATTTTTTGAATTTTCGTCAATTTTCAATTATTATTTCAACTGATTTTTTTATACATTATGATTAACTTACTATGGGTTTCATATTGTTCATAAAATTTTTCAAAAATAATTTTTTTTGGTTCGAATATATTTTATATTCGATAAATTTTTTTTTCGAAAACTAAGATTTGTTGTAAATATTCTTTAAAACATTTTTTAAAATTACCTTGAATTATTAGAATCTATTGGATTAAATTGGATGTTAATTGCATACATATTCGAATCATTTTTGATGTATTTTCAGGATTATGGCTCCTAAAAAGGGGAATAAGAGACATCGCACCGCTTCCGTTTCTAATGAGGATGAGGGTAATCCTACTCCTAACCTTCCTCATATTATCCAAACTAGTTTTCCCACAGCCCTAGCTAGAGAAACCTATAAGCTTTGTATGGGAATCAATCTTAGGGAAGAACGAATCGTGTCTATTCCGTTTTTAAACTCTGCTAAATTCAAATTTAAATATCTCCCTTTAATTAGGCAATGGAAACTTTTAACCTTTTTAAACATTCCTCCTATTTTATATAGGAATCTTGTCATTGTCTTCTTTTCAAATGCTTATTGTGTCAATGATGACGCCAATGAGCATGTTATTGCCATTGAATCCTCGGTTATGGGAACTCCTATTCGAATTGATCAAAAAGTCTTGTGCACTGTTTTTGGTTTTGAGGATGTCGGGATAGATGATGAACACTCTTTAGGTTCGGGTTACATAGGTCCGGCAAAAGTTTTAGATGCTCATGATCGTATTCTTCATCTTATTATCTCTTGGTTTATTCGTCCCTCGGGTGGTAGATATTCTACCATTCGTCAAATTGATGATTTTTGGCTTACATGCTTTAGGGAGGGTAAACGACCAAATCTTTGTCAAATTATGTTTGCCGATCTTGTGTTTTTAGTTCAAAACCGTTACACCAAACTTGTTCAATCCTTTTACTACACAACGGCCTTGAGTTGTCTATTTCATTCCCTTGGTGTTGACTGCACACATGACCTTCCCGAAAACCTTGGCCAACCCATAGATGAGCATTCCCTTTCTCGCTCTGGTTTCTCTTTTGTCGGTAATGAATGGGTTCGCAACCCTCAAGCTGATCCTCCCGCTGCCCCGGTCAATGCCTCTCGCGCATCCTCTAGCCGTGCTTCTCATGACTCCTCCTCCATGGCAAATCTCATGACTTTCCTCAATGAGAAGTTCAATGCTATGGACGGTCGCTTCACCGCTATAGATAATCGGTTTACATCGATGGAAGAACGACTCCAAGGCATGGACAAGAAAATAGATACCTTGAGTGCTCGCCAAGACTCAATGGATCTTTCTCTTACAGCTTTCCATGGTGCTTGGATCAACCAAAACCAAAGGAACCAAACACCTCGAGAAGACGAAGACGAGGAAGAAGATGATGAGGATGACCATGATGATGGTGGAGACGCGTAGATGCATCTCATATTAGGACATTTTAGGATTTCATTGCATTTTTATTAGAACTTGAATTATGCCTATTTTCTATGTTTTAGGATTTTTAAAAGGTTTGGATTATTATGCTTGCTATGCTTGCTTGGTTTATGATTTTGGAGCTTTATGTTTATGATTGATATTCCTATGCTTGATTATTCTAATCCTTGTGTTTCTTTTTGATCTAACAAAAAGGGGGAGAAGGATTCATTGTGTAAAGGTCAAAATTTTTCAAAATTCTCTATCTTTAAGTAAGGGGGAGAAACAAATTTGTTTTGAAACATTTATCTTAAAGCAAGGGGGAGAAAAGCCTTTTTTAAAGTTTTCAAAAACTTAAAAATTTATTATGGTTTTGTTATATCAAAAAGGGGGAGATTGTAAAACTAAAATTGATTTTGATATAACATAAAATTTTAAGGATCAAATTGCAAAACAAATAAATTTTTAAGAACTCTTTAAAAGGTTCAAATATTAAACAAAATGTTTTGTATAAAATATTGTTTGAAGATTGGATCTCAAAACATTAAGTTTCTCAAACCTTTTTCATGTTTTTCAAAACCAAATTATGCAAAAATGGCCCTGCGTATCGATACACTCACCGTATCGATACACTTGAAACTTACTGTAATTCTGAATGAACATAGCGTATCGATACTCACTTCATACGTATCGATACAGTGTTCATCTGGGCAACCGTACCGATACGCTTAATAACCGTATCGATACGCCAAGCATAATTATTTGAAAATTTGTTTTGACCGTTATGACGTATCGATACTCTTGGTCACAGTATCGATACACATTGATGCAACAAATTAAATGGTTTTACAGAGACTTTGGACCGTATCGATACGACCCCCGTATCGATACGCTTTGATGCAACAAACTTAAACAGAAAGTTTGGACCGTATCGATACGCCTAGTGTATCGATACACTCTGTTTTTACGCACAACGGCTAGTTGGAATTTAAACTAGCGTATCGATACATCCTTGTCGTGTATCGATACGCGGTGCTGGGGAGCTGCCTTAATAGCTGGAAAAATGTTCCCAACGGCTCTTTCAATAAGTCAAATGATCCAAACGGCTAGAAACTGATTCAAGGGTATAAATACAAGCTTCATTTCACCAGGAAGATTAACAATACACATTCAAGCATCATCAAAGCAAAAATCCAAATCCTAGAGCTATTCAAAGCTATATTCTTGTGCCCAACTCTTTGTATTTCATTTTGTCATATTATTGAGAGTTTTGGGTTGCTGTAATTGTAAGTGGGTAGACAATCATCCTTTGAGAGGAAATACTTGAGTTTACCAAAAATCTTCTTTGTATTTGAGTGGATTAAGCTTGGGGTTGAAAAGCTTAATCGATATTGTAAGGTTTCCTCCTCATCCAAGAAAAGGGGACGAATTCAAGTAGTGAATTGTTTTGGAAAATCCTTAGTGGGAGCTAAGGTAGTGGATGTAGAGTTCGGTTGTTGAACTTGAACCACTATAACCCCTTGTGTCATTTTATTTTCCAATATTCTCTTCACAAAAATTTTTAATTGCCAATTCACCCCCCTCTTGGCCATTTGCAATTGTTTGATCAACTCAACAACCAGGGATTCGATCATGGAACTCACAATGTGCAGAAGGATCATACCATTTTGGGTATAGTGGTTGCAACGGTGTGAGAAAGACAGGCGGTATCAATCATTCTTCTAATAATTTAGCATACAACTCTTTGTAAGAAATTGGAATAGACGTGAAAGATTGCCTTTCTGTATTAGTCCTTGATGGCTTGGGCCCCCCTTACGGTTGTTTTTCTTGACTTGGAGAGGTTGTAGTAGGTTTCGAATATCACGTATGATACACAAATTATGGTGATGATTGATATTTGGGATATGAATGCCCATTATCTCCCACAACATTAATTTTATTCTCTTTCTTTTTGGTATACGATTTTTTTGAAGCTTCAAGACTGCTAAGTTTCCCGCTTTTATTGGCACACTCAATTGCTTCACCTGCTGTCACTGGATAAAAAAGTCTCTAGTGGTACTACCAACAAGCTTCACATAGTATGTTGACTCCAAGGAATGAATGGAGAGGGTTGCCGTCTCTTTCTCAAGTAATGTTGGTTGGACTTGTGCAACCATGTCCCTCCACCGTTGGGCATATTTTCGGAACGTTTCATTGTGCCTTTTTTCCACGTTTTGGAGTGTCAAACGACCAAGTACCATGTCCAGGACATGGTTGTATTATTCTTTGAAAGCACGTGATAAGTCTCTCCATGTGTTTATTTTGGCCCTATTCAATTGATTATACCATCGCATGGCAGACCCAGCTAAACTGTCTTGAAAGCAATGAATTAACAACTTATCATCATTCCCGTACCCCGTCATTTTACAGTAAAACATGGTAAGGTGGGCATTAGGACAGCTCGTGCCATCAAATTTCTCGAATTTTGGCACTTTGAATTTTGGGGGTAAAATTAGATCAAGGACCAAGCTCAGATCCATTACATTTGTCCCAATGAAGGCATCAGTACCTTCCATATCTTTGATTCTTTCTTCCAAGCACTTGAACTTGCCATCATTTATATCAAAAAATTTGGGTTGCACTTTCTTTAGTTTTTCCAACTCAACCGGGTCATCAAAGTTTGGGACTTTTGGTTTGAACGGGCTCGCCCACACGTTTGAACCAGAAGCACCATGAATATTTGCTTGGTTATGGACATTTGATTGTAGTTCACCAACAGAGAACACAAACCGGTGATGTGCTTCTTTTGATCCAAAAGGTAAAAATGATGAATCTTCCTCATGAACTTCGTGAGTTTTTCCTTTTTCAGCACTTGTTGCTTTGGATAACAACTGTGACAACTTATCCTCTAATTTGTTTATAAGAGTCTCTTGACTTTTTCCTATGTCATCCCTCAAGCCTTTTACATCCTGAATGACTTGTTCTTGAAATTTTTCTAGCTTTCGGAGTCTCTCTTCTATTTTTCTAGCCTTGAATTGCGTGTAGTGAGGATGGTTGCTTTGATCGTCCTTCGTTTCCAGTATCACTAATATTGAACCCCCGTGGATTAGTGTTTTATTTAATGTTAATGCATATGAAACACATTGTATAAATGTAATGTGTAATGATGAATGCAAGAATGAATGCAACAAGGTGTTTGTTAGAAAATTAATAAGATAGAAGAATATTCGCACAAACCAAAAAAACTTTTATTAAATAACCGAAAAGGAAAATCTAATCCATTCACCAAAATAATCTAAAAATTAGAGCGGGGAAAAAATCATCCACTAACATCCAATGACAAAATATAATATCTCAAAAAAAGAAAGAAAAAAATCTCCAATCAACGTTTTTTTAATGACAAGAAAAAAATTAACAAAAACTCGACGATATGGCTTACCTTGATCTCCCAGCTTCTCGACTTTTCCCAAGAACTCCTTCCATTCATTTGCAAAGTGTGTTGAGGGATTGATCCAAAACTTCAACCATCCTGCTTCCTTGGCCAAATCGGTAATGCGCTCGGCTATCTTCCGGGTTTGAGTGAGTGCTTCCCTCATCAAGTCTTCTCTCACCTTGATATTACCCCTTGCAAACTGAAGTCGTAGGTCCCACTGTTCCTCGCTAAGTTTAAAATCCCTTTGTATATCATCTATCAAGTCTCTATGTTGTTGCAGTGAACTCTCTAATGTTGTCACCAACTCCTTTAAATTCTCATTTTCAACTCGCACCTTTTCAAGATCAATCACTTAGTCTTGTTGTTGGTAGATTTGAAGAATCCCTTGTAGTGATGCTAGTTGTTCCTGCAATTCTTGGTTCTGAGCGCGAATAGCCATGATATCATTAAGGGTTGTCGTATTTGTCTGTTGAGCTGCTTGCAAATTAGCTGTAAGTTCTTCCACTCAATTTTCTTTGGCTTTCAATAACTTCATACATCGATTCGTATCATTCTCCCGATCACGAATCTCCTGCTCCCATTCTTGTAGAGTTTTGTGCAAGTTGGCATTCCTTATCTTCTCTTGAAGCCCCCTATAGTCCCTTTGTAGGTCTTTTAAATCTGCACTCACAATGTTCAATTGCTTCTCAAACCCCTTTGATTGATTTTTAAAATATGTAGCACTGTAGTCTAGTTCTTCGTTTTTGGCTTCTAGCTCAGCGATCCTTTTATTCAGCGCCTTCTTCTCCTCCTCACACTCATGTCTAACAATATCAGCTTCAGTCACTATTTCTCTGAACTGTTCCTCCAAATTCGGAGCATTACATTGGCTAGGTGGTGTGATGTTGCAATATTTCCTCCTTGTCCTCCAAATTTGGTAATCCGAAGTAAGCTTTAGAGGTCCAAACCTGACTTGATATGGATGAGCCCAAGCCCTGGCTATCTCAAGAATTTGCTTTTTAGACTTTTCACCCTTGAAGACGAACTCACAAAACCCTAATCCCCTTGTAGCTGGGACAAACTGTAACGACCCATATTGCCTCGATACCAATAGAGGATCATATCCAGTTGCACCCCAAATACCAAGAAGAGGGACCCAATCAAAGGCACCACACTTGTACAAGATATAATTGTAGTCCAACCAATTAACCCGCCAAGTAATGTCCTCCAACCTCAGGTCTCGCAAGATTGATTCCCATTCTCCCGACGTTTTTCTTTTTTTGTCTCATCTATTAAGAACTCCCGTAATGGTGAATATTGTGGAGTATGTACACGTCTGGACAACTTCCTCTTGGCCCCCAAGTGACTGTGCATCCATATGGCGAGGAGTTGCGCACACCCTAGAAAATATACGCCTTCATGCCTTTTGAGGAAATTAAGGGATCGAAAGGTCTCCGCCAAGATAGCCGGAGCTGGATAAAGGCCTGACTTGAGCTCCCCGAATAAATCTATCACTGATGCTTCAATATGTGTGGCTACTTTAGGAAAAATGATCAAGCCATAAACCCCTAAGGCAAAGATATCAACCTACTTTCTCGGATCAGGATGAGAATGGATCAATCCCTGAAGTCTATCCCAGACGATGGCTTCGCTTCCCCCTTTACCTTGAAACTGGGATTCCACCCATGACATGCTAGTCCCAGTCAAAGTCATAAGTTTCTTTTTATGCGTTGTAGGCTGAGCCCATTTCACTTAAATTTCAAACTCATGCACTTTCCTTAGATAGAGGAACGCATTATACTCCTCTATCATCGGGGCCATGTCTTCCTCATTGAATGTGAAGCAATTATATAAATGGTACCAAAATTGCGTCACATCCCGTATCAGCCCTTTATCTGCGTGCACTTGCAGCAAATAGGCTATGTCTCCATACGCGTCATACAACATCTGTATCTGATCAACTTTCCACTAGCCCCAAATCTCCACTAATTCTCGAGTGACATTCTGCTTAAGTTGAAGGTGGACATATCCTGAGAATTGTTCATCTGGTCTTGCTAGTATACTATCGCCTCTCATTCTCTAGATTTTTTCTGACCATTTTCGAACATCATCATTTTTCTCTGATAAGCATTGAACTCTTTTGGCCATAACGAAGATTTTTCTATCAAATTAATTAAATAACCAACACCTCTCTATGATGATGATGATCATGTTTACATAAAACAATAAACAGCCCAAGGAAATTTGGTTAGTGTCACATAAATATAACAAATAATCAGATAAAAAAAGCATAATATGAAGAGCAGAAGAAAAAAACAAAACACATGCTCATATATCAATGGGTGACACACTAAGGTTTGAGTTCAACATGGCTCTAACAAGTGTGGGTTTCTATGGTTTGTTATATGGGGTTACGGTTCTAGACAGGGTACCCGAATTGTCCTCATTGACGCCTGCTAAGGCTAGTAAGGTCCTTGGCCCTCCCCCATTATAGGTTCTCAGGACCAATTTCAACTCGAGGGGATGCACTTCACTATGACCATACGGAGGTTACCCTCATGAAGCCATAGATCACATGCATCCGGGAGGCGACTACTATCCCATACGGAGGTTAACCTCACAATGGAGAAGCATTTTGCCCCCACTTAAATGGGACCGAGCTTTGGTAGAAAGCTCATGGAATGATGCAATACAATATGTACCCTTTTTTGCATGGCCTGAATCTCTTGAATTATCCCAGCGGAGTCGCCAAGCTGTCGACGTCATTTTTGTCTGGGCTGAAATTGATTGGGCCTTCAAAAGCTCATTATTGAGTGGAATCGCCATTGATCCTTTTAGATTGGGTACGACTGAAAACCTGTAAAACTGGTCTGCGTCTGAACCGGAGTCATGGTCGGGCTCGGGAGTCGGTTATGTGTGGGGAAGGTTATAGCAACCCCACAACGCCTAAAATTGGTACCTAAAGGGGTTGTGTTATCTAAAAGGCTTCAAAGGTAGGGTTAATAGAACTATTATAAAAACTATAGAATATGGAAGTAAATCAAATCAATATACAAAATTAAACATGCTAAAAAATGATATAAAAAATAAATGAAAAATTAATATTTTAATCAAAAGCCATAATCTTAAGTCAAACCATAATTAATCTCAAATTATACGAATTATTAATTAAACATACTAAAAAAACTAAATCACTCATTCACACAAATTAAGACTAACTTATAATTAAACTCAATTTTAAAACAGGTTGAAAAAAAAACAATAAGAATAAAAAAAACTAAAGGAAAAGGTGAATTAGGACCTAAACTAAAGGAAACAAATTAAACCTAAAATCTAAAAGAATCTAAAATAAAAGAGGGACTTAAAGAGTAATTCTACCCTAAAATCTAAGGAAATGAATTAGGCAATAGGCAGGCTTGCGTGAATTACTCTCAAGGTTGTGGCGTGTGTCAGTTTCCAAAGCTGTAAAACATTCAATCCCTTTAATCAAATTAATGTCGTTATGTATTCAAACCGATGAGGTTAATTCTTTTTTTTTTATTTTCTTTTAATAATCACCATTTTCAATAGAGGGGTTGTCAAAGCCTCCATTTGCTTTATTTTAAACTAAAAGAGAAGAAAACTAACACATTTTTGTTTTCTTTTTGCTCTCTGTAATTTTCTACTTATTTTTTCTTCTGAAATTAGATCCAAAAAAATATTTCTCTCAAGTATGAATCAAAAGAATCCAAAACTCAGGCTAAGAGTATACCTTTTTCAAACTCGTGAATTCTCCGTTGGATTGGACTATCCTCGAGATATGTTGAATCTGACCGTGTTAGGAGCTCTTCCACCATTCCGATCGCACAACTAACACTCTGACCACCGTGAACCGAGGTAAGAACGTGATTTTCTTCTCGCTACTTTCCTGATTTTTGCCTAAATATTCTCACTATTTTCGCACGTTTCTTGCTCTGATTTTTTGTCGTTCCTCTTGTGTCCTCTAAAGTTTTCGGGGTCGGTATTTTTAGGCTGAAACTAGGGTTTTTTAAGCTTTCTCACCACCGAAAATCTCGGAGGTAGTTGAGATTAGCTTGGATTGCATCTTGGGGCGCAAGAATCGAAAGTGACTCAGAGTCCTCTTGGCAATAAGTCTGTTGACGCCGGCGGAAGAACACTTGACAAATCTAGGGTTTTTGTTTTTATATTATTTTTCGTATTTTAGATTTTTTTTCTCTGATTTTTTTAGATTTTTTTAATTTTTAGAGTCTTTTGTATATTTTTTGATTTTATCAAGTCCATTAGACTGGACTCGGGCCGTTTATTAGGCCCTAAGCAAAATTTGGTGTGTACAATATCTATCTACAAACTATAATAGTTTTCTATTCAAATTGCATTGGAATTGATCTCTTACATTTTGTTTGATTTGAAATTTGAATATGAAAAATACTTTGATACACAAGGTTTACACAAGCCTTTCAGTTTTAGGATTTATAGATTTAAGTTGTGGTTTAGGGGTTAGGGGTTTAGGTTGTAGGGTGTAGAATTTAATGTTAATGGTTAGAATTTAGAGTTTAAGGTTTATGTTTTAGGGTGTTAGGGCTAGAGATTTATATTTTAGATTTTATAGCTTAAATATGAAGGATTGTGTAATTTTTTTACAAAGCTTGGTATCAAAATATAACCCTTTCAATATTTAGTTGTTTATTTTAAAAAAGAAGAATAAATACTATAAAGAGATCAAGACAAATAAAATTTAAATAATTATTTTTTATTGAATAGAGATATATTACATTTTTAAAATAAATGCGGGACTTAAACTTATACAAAATATGACAACATAAACTTTTTTGGCCACTTAACTAATTACTAGATCTCAAATGTAGACATCTAATAATAATACTTAAAAAATTTCGGCGATCATGTCAAAAGTAATACTTAAAATTTGTTTAATATTTTTAGTAGGAGTGACTCTTCCATATTGCATTATTCTAAGTTTTTATTTTTTTATTTTGAATTTGAATAATTTTTTATCTGGATTAGTTTTAACTTTGATTCCTCCTTTCGTTTTCTAGTCTTGACTAGATCCTATGTATGAAAGAAATTTTTAACGAAACTCACTTACTTTAAAAAAAAATAAAGAGCTTTGATGGATTTGGATTTTGGTTTGCTCTATTAAATGGAATTTGTTGAATATAGGTTCGATATTTTTGTCCGTTGGGCAAATTTTAAAGTAAATTTTTTTTGTCACCTATAATATTATATTAATTATGACGTGGATTTGGATACAATGTGAAGAAGAATAGACTTTGATGGTTTGCTTATAATATAAAATTTTTCGTGTTTGATTTTGCAAACCTTTCAAGCTTCAATCATCATCCTTCACGTCATGCAGCATTCTTATTGTTTTTTTTAACTATCAATAATAGACTCTTTGCTGAATGATGATACTATTTGTATGTATTTAATTATTATTAAACATAAAATTTGTGTAATTATTAATTGGTTTAGTGAATAAGATGTTAGGTTTTTTTATGCAATATTATACGTTTGAATTATGACGTTGTGAATGAAACAAATTAGATGAGGTGGACCATCCCATAATAAATCTGTATAGTATTTGATCTAAACTAGTTGGTCAATGACTCGAATACTGATAATTATAAAAAAAATTTGTCTAAATTTACTTTTTAACTTGAGATTAACAGGTGGAGTTGAAAAATCGGAGGCGTTTGCGAATACAAGCCATTCAATGTTGCAAACCAAGGTAAGTAAGAAGGATGAGCTAGCCAAAGCATAGTACAAGAGATTAGGATGGATCGAAACGCGGTTCGCTGAAAATATGAAATTCGTATATAATTTAAATTTTTTAGATATTTTCTATTGAAACTTATTTTTCCCCTTTATAATTTTATAAATATATCCCTAAAATTTTATAGATTCGTCCCCTAACATAAAGTACTGCGCCAGCCCCACAAGAGGTAATATCCAATTCCTTTTGAATTTGTGTGTTAACCAATCTTTTCTACCTTAGAAATTTCGGGCTTTAAAGTTTTATATTTACTTATTAACGAGGTTGTATTATTTGATTTATTATATGTTAAAAATGTATCAAATGGAAGCATAATTTTTTTATTAAATAAAAAGGTATTCTCATGTCGGAATTTTAATTTGTACAAAATAAAATAAGATAACCATCCTTAGCCACTAAGTCAATTAGACTATATAGAGTCCAAGTCTATATCCGATTACAATTAGACTCTGACATTTTTTGGATTTGAATTTAGATTTTTTTTCAATCAGATTTATTTTTTGATCGAATTTTTTCGGATCGGATTCGGATTAAATTGTTATCCCAGTGTTGACCCGAGTTTAAGGGGTAGATCCGCGAGTTTTAGCGTCTTTAGGGTATATTGTGTTTTGACCCTTTGATTTTTTATTTTAATACAAATCGATCCATAATTTTGTGTATTTAATTTCTTGCGTTTTTAATATATGCTATTTAATTTTGCATTTATTTATTTTCATCCATTGTTTGTTGACTACATTTAAATTTTTGTGTTTATTATGTATGCTTTTAATTTACTTCCTATTTTAATTCATAATTTTAACCTAATATATCTGAACTTTATCTTGCAATTTTACATCATTTACTATTTTATTAACTAATTTCCTTAATTTTTGGTAATTTATTGATATTTTAAATTTATTTATTTTTCTATTGTATTTATTTTCTTGCTTGTTTGTCTACGATTTTATCTTACATTTATTTCTTTTTTCATATTTATGTATATATGTATAATTGCATATGATATACGTAGATATATTACACTATATTAAGTTTAATTTATAGATATAAATTATAGCAAATATTATTATTATTTAACAATATTTTTAATACATTTATATTTTTATTATCACTTTTAATATGGATATATATGTAAGATAATTTTGTTTTTACTATTATTCTATGTTAACTAATATATGTTAATGTTTCTTTCAATAGATATAATTTTGTATTTACCATTATCACTTTTAATATGAACATATAGATATAGATATATTATACCAGGGGTGCTTATCGAGCGAGTCGATCACGAGTTGAGTAGTGCTCGACTCGTGCTCGTTAAAAAATCTCGTTGCTTGTTAAGCTCGATAAAATTTTTCTCAAGTCGTGGTCATTAAAAAATCTCGTTGCTCGTTAAGCTCGCCAAAATTTTTACCTTTTTTTAAATATAGGTAAAATCTAGTGATACTATTCGAGCTTAATATAAACTTATAAATTCAGAAAAAGAAGAAAATGTGATGTTTGAGGAGATAAATAATTGAACCTGTCATGATCGAGTTAGAGATGAATTCGATATTCGAGTGTGAGACTCTTTTAGTTTCTCAACAATCTTCGATGAACAACAAAAGAGAGAATTCTTTAAGAATTTCGGGGTTTTAACTTTCAATCATATTTTTATATGGGAAGTGGAAACTGAAGATTTTTCATCTTTTCTATTTTTATACATAAAGTAATAGAAAAAGAAAAATGAAAGACCCATTAATATAATTTAATTTCTTATTAATACAAATTATTTTTTTTAATTCTCGAGAAATACAAAACTTTTTGGAAACTTGAAACCAAAATTTTATGGGTAAATTATCTAATAATTCATTGAACTTTTCTAGAGTTTTCAACTATTATTTAAATTTCTTAGAACATAATTTTTAAAGGTAGCCACCAAAAAATCGTAAAAGAATTTATAAAAAAAGAATAACGAGATGCTCACGAACTTATCGAGTCAAGTTGTGCCTTGCTCGACTTGACTCGCTAAGATCTCGAGTCGAGTCAGTTCGAGTCGAGCGTTAACCGAGTTTTGACCGAGCCGAGCTCGAGTTGTTTGCGAGCTGCTCAACTCAATAAACACTATATTAAGTTTAGTTAATAGATAGTTGTTTTAAAGAACTAAAAGTCATAAGTATTTTTTTCGAACTCAAATATGGATCAGACTCGGATCGAATTTGGATCAGACATGGGCTTGGATCGGATTTGGATCAGATCTTGACAACATCCATATACGATTCGTCTCCTATTAGGACTAGGGCCCTTTTTTCGAATTCAGATTTTTTCCAATCGAATTTGGATCAGATTTTTTTTCTTCGGATTCGAATCGAATTGGTCACTTATGTTTTCAATATGTAAACTTATGGCCACTGGGACGTTTGTTGCCGTTAAACGTTAACGGGAGGTTGACATGGCATAATAAAAAAGAATGATAAATTACCTAGATAGTCCCTAAACTATTACTTCACTCCTATTTTGATCACCGAAATAAAAATAATTTGTATAATTATAAACTTAATCCTCCATATTTACATTTTTTTATTTCCTCTCCCCTCCACCATCTTTCATATTCTTCTCCATCTAACTCAATACCTAATTTTCTACTATATTAATATCCAATTTACACCATACATTTTTTCTACTAAACAAAATTAATTGACGGAGCATATAAATGCAATTAATATGAAATGAAAATTTGTAACCGTCTTAACTTGTTGCAATGAAGAAGCTAGAGAAGGTCCATTGAGCTCAGCTTTCCATTCATGAAGCATTTGATGAACTTGTTCTCTAGAACTGCAACATCAATGATGTAGCTTTCCTTCCTTGCAAACTGTGGATCCAAGAACATTCTCTGCAAATCATCCACTTGGTTCTTTGCCTTGTCCATAAAGAGTTTGTGGGATGTTGACTTGTAGTTGCTTTTTGACCCTTTTCTCATTAGAATAAAAAGCCCTCAACAGCTTCCACCAACCCCTGCAAGTAAAAGCACAATAAAAAATATAATTTAAGATCAACCCATATGAAAACTGAATCCAGTAATCACTAATTTTATTCATAAAATTTTAAAATTAAATATCGGTTGAGATCACCATAGATATATAACCCCACTAATAGGAAACCAATCTAAATATTATTATTGAAATCATGGTTAATAAATTTACATCAAATGCATAAAAATTAGTACCCATAAAAATGGGAAATTAAAAAAAAGAAAAATAAAATCTGAAATATATGTAAAAAGAAAAGCAACCCAGTTTACCAAATACATAAAAACTAGATTAAAACAAGGAAGTGTGAAATCAAAAACAAATTGTAGAATAAAACATAGATGGAAATAGTTACCTTAAAAAGTTAACGTCAAGTGATCAAGGGCTCAGGGGTTCCTTAACTTTGTATGGAGACAGAAAGTAAATTGAGTAAAACGAGGAGAAGAAAATGCTGAAGAAATATAGTAGAAAAAGTAAAGTAGAAAAAATATACGAAAAATTGTAAATATAGAAGATTAAATGTGTAATTATACAAATTGTTTTTATTTTGGTGGTCAAAATAGGAGTAAAGTAATGGTTTACAGACTATCTAAGTAATTT
Organism: Hibiscus trionum; assembly: GCA_030270665.1. NCBI lineage: Eukaryota > Viridiplantae > Streptophyta > Magnoliopsida > Malvales > Malvaceae > Hibiscus > Hibiscus trionum. The sequence continues at coordinate 23,147,612 of BSYR01000025.1, forward strand.
ATCCTTCTTTATATTGTGCCAGATCAGCCTTCCGTTAATGTTTAACGGCAACAAACGTCTCAGTGACCATAAGTTTACAGATTGAAAACGTAAGTGACCATAACAGTCGAACTTAAAAATTGGTGACAAAAAATGTACAAACCTTAAACATATGTGACCATTCCAGTAGTTTACCCTTATAATATTATATAATATTATGGCCTTGTTTGGTAAACAACTTTTTGAGCTAAAATTAGAGGTTTGAAGCATTTTTAGATGTTTGACCAGTCAAATTTACTAATTTAGATGTTTGGTAAATAGCGGATTGTAATAGCGGATTGAGGTGAAAACTCTCATTTTGTCATTGATAATTATAACTTTTTTTTCTAAATAACATAAATTTGAATAACTAATAAAATTAAAAAACAATTTCTTACATAAAAAATATTTTTTATCGGCAAGTAAGTATGATTTTATTGAAAATAAAAAATTAATATATAGATTAATATATACATTTAAATTTAATAATTATTAAAACTATACTAAAAAAGAATTTCACAAATAAAAAATAATATATACATCCTTCATATATGCTTAGTAATGATGTTAAAAAAATTAATTTTTATAATCCAATTAATATTTAGAGTAAACTATACCGTTGACCACCATACTTTGGTTAACGTATTAAAATGACCACCTTAAAAAATCGATTCAATTGACCACCCAAACTATTAAAATTGGATCAATGTGACCACCAGCCGTTAATAGGCTAACGGAAGGTGACGTGGCAGTTAAAAAATTAAAGGTATAATCACACATTTGGTCCTTATTATTTACACATTCTTTCAATTTAGTCCTAATTTTAAACTAATAAAATAAATAATTAAAATCCTCCAATAAGGTGTTGACACGTGTCACCACCTAATTAATTTGAGGAGGAAAACAAAATCACCAAACTTGAGCTTGGAGGGAATCGAACTTGGGTGAATTAGGGATAAAAACAGCATTTTAACCACTACACCAAGCACATGTTTGTACTATAAATCACCAATTGTATTATATGTCTTATTGTTTGTTCGTTTAAAAGGAAAGCTCGGAGAGTGACAGTACTCGTTCTAAGAAAAGGCTTTTAGCTGTTATAGGTATTGTCACGACATTCAGACGGAAGAAAAATCGAGACGCGATTCGGAAAGCATGGATGCAATCCGGTAATGTCTTCCTTCGAGTTTCAATCAGGCACATAGTAAAATGTTGTCTACCTACAGCTAATATTCAGTCACTTGCAGACTTATTTATGCTGATTCTAGATTGAGTTATCATCTAGATTCGTTTATCTGTAAATTAGAAGGCCTGCAATCAGGCATTGTTACCTGTATCAATAGTAAGTTAAAAGTTGAGATTTGCTTTCGGAAAACTACGAGGCCGAATGATCGACTAATACTATTCCGTTGTAAGTTTAGGTGGCTTGGCATCAATAGCATTACATTTGACAGATGAGAACATGTGTAACATTAATCTGTCCTAACTTAGATGGATCTCTAAAAAAATGCTTTGCTTCTTTTGTTGATGCTTTGCATTCCATTTAATATGTGCAGGTGCAGCTTTGGGAAAACTAGAAGAAGAGAAGGGAATCGTTGTACGATTCGTGATAGGAAGAAGGTCTTTAATTGATTATCCTTTCTTATGAAGTATTTTTTTGTTCCATTTCAGTTTGTTGAAATTTGTATTATCTGCAGTTCGAACCGCGGAGATAGTTTAGACAGGGAGATTGACAATGAACATAGCCAGACTAATGACTTCATTGTTCTGGTATGTTGACATGCTAGTTGAAGCTATCTGTTTCATGCATATATAGTGAGATTTGGACTTTGAAGGCAATGATTTAAAGCTTATATACTACTATATTCTTGCAATCGTTTGATATCCGCTTGGTCACGGTTTCAACCCTTCGAAATAGCCTTGTACTCATAGTGAAAGCCTTGTGCATTGGATATGGTTTTTTGTACTTTTATATTTTTTGTGACTGGAAATGGAGCTTTTCGCGGTTAGTGTTAAACTGAGTCAGAAATTTTTTATGAATGTTTTATATCATATGGTGACAATGGGATTAAATTGGTACACCTGCAAAAAACCTGGCTTGATTCTCGTGTTTATTTATGTTATTATTGATGAATCAACATGTTCCTACGATCTTGATGTGGCAAATATTCATTTTCGTCTTTATGTCTCAACAGAATCATGTCGAGGCACCTGAGGAACGTTCGAAGAAGATAAAATTTGAATAGTAACAAACAATAAGACATATAATACAATTGGTGATTTATAGCATGAACATGTGCTTGGTGTAGTGGTTAAAATGTTGCTTTTATCCATGATTCACCTAGGTTCAATTCCTTCTAAGCTCAAGTTTGGTGATTTTGTTTTCCTCTAAATTATTTTTCTCCTCCAATAAGGTGTTGACACGTGTCACCACCTAATTAATTTATTTTATTAGTTTAAAATTAGGACTAAATTGAAAGAATGTGTAAATAATAAGGACCAAATGTGTGATTATACCTTTAATTTTTTAACTGCCACATCACCTTCCGTTATTCCATTAACGGCTGGTGGTCACATTGATCCAATTTTAATAGTTTGGGTGGTCAATTGAGTCGATTTTTTTAAGGTGGTCATTTTAATACGTTAACCAAAGTATGGTGGTCAACGGTGTAGTTTACCCTAATATTTATAGATACAAAATATTAATAACTAATAAATTATTCAAACAAGTACTGGATATAATTATGTCCTTATATGTCATTTTGTTTGTTCAAAGAATCAAACAGCTATCAGCTATCAGTTAATTTTACCAAACACTTCTATACAATCAACTAATGCAATCCACTAGTCAAATCAACAAATGCTATCAGATAATGTAATTCGCTATCAACTATTCGCTAATTGCCAAACAGGGCTTATATATTTAATATTATGTGATATAGACTAGACAATATATAAAATATATACAATATAGTTTTTTTATTAAAAAAATAAAACATATACAATATAATATATTACAAACTTATAAAACGGGACAGGTTAGGTTGAACTTGAAATTTGGAGGTATAAATTCAAGCAAAGATATTTTTTAAACAAAACTTATTTTTTTTTCAAGCACATTTTTTAGACCTAATATTTTTATTTCAACCTTTCAAAATTCTGGGCTAGACTTTGAGCTTAGAAAAATAATCACACTCTTATATAAGTTTATGAAAACATCCACCACCAATATATCAAATAATCGAACAAAAATTATCTGTTTTTTTTTGTGTATCCTTTTATACCTTAACACTAAAAAAATTCAAGTTCTAAGCCCTAACTCTAAATTCTAAATCTTAAACCATAAACTTTAAAATACACCATACACTCAATACTGTAAATCCTAATTCTAATCATAAACTTTAAACTTATTTTTTAATATTAAAGCATAAATAGAGATATAAAAAAGAGGGATGTTTTCTACTCCAAATAATCACCCACGCTAATAACAAGAAACGGCTTGTTTTCCTCACATGGACCTAATTGGTAACCGAAATTACGGCGTAATTGGGTTGGGGTTGGAACTTTGGGATAACTAAACTAAATATGCCTTGCACTTTTTTGTTTTTCTTTTTATTGAGTTTAGATGGGTAATAGATTTATCTTGCAATGAGATGTTGGTAGAGTTGTAAAGATTGAAGTTCTCGGAATTCGAACATTTAAACTCGACTTTCATATCGTATAAATTATATATAGAATTTCCCAAATTTATTATGATTATAGTCTATTCGACTTTTAAATTGCACTTGTACAAATTGTATGCACTTAAAATAATCAAATATTGGTCTTTGGATATTCTATTATTTTGAAGAATAATTTTGGATATTAAAATGTGATATCAGTTTAGTTAGTTTTATATGTTTTTAAAAATTAATCTAATAAAATCATATACTTGATGTATTTGAGTATTTTATGAATGTTGTATTCCATTTAAAAGTGAATTTAAGATAATAATGTCAATAGAGTTTAGTTTGTTGGCACCCTTGATATTGCAAGGGTTCGAACACACTTAAATGTGTATTGTCCTTCAATTTACAAATAGGAGAGATTTACATATTTTAAAATTTTATAAAAAAAACAATAATAATATTCTATTACTAATGTTTGACAATTAGCGAATGACGAGTAGTTCAAATGATTTTTGTTTTGGAAAAATATAAAAAAAGGCAAATTATTCATCAATAGTTATAAACACGCCACTTCAGCTTAAAATCTATGTCAGCATGCACATGAAATCAATGGACTGGGAACTGACTTACCAGGGATGACAATAAAGTCAGCTTCTTTTAACGCGATCGCTAGTCAACAATGAATTTTATTAGTTAAAAGGGTTATATTGAATAATTGGAGGTAAAAAAGTTTAAGAATTTAATTATTTTGTTCCAAAAGTTTGAAGGCTTTTATACCCATAAGCCAATAATATTTCATTTAAACTCAAATATTATCTAAGATACAAATCAGATAATAAATATGAATATAATATGAAAAATTAGGGTTTGCTTGATAATCTATTGAAAAAAATTAATTCAATGAAAATTAACAATTTCAATAATTTAATATTTTTAAGTAGGATGAGTCAACTACGTGCGCCGAAATCGTTGAACATCACTAACACTGAACACCGCTGAACACCATTAAATTAATTAATAAAAATTTAAAATCACAAGACTCAACATACAATTATAAATTATTTAAAATAAATTTTTAATTAAATTATTATATATATCATTTTTAACTTTTTTTTTTAAATAATTGGATCAAATACCAACCATATTCAATTTCTAAATTAAAAACCCTAATTCTTGTCCCCAAATTAGAACTCTAAGTTTCCCACAGTACGAAAATAAAATTCCCTAGTTTTTCTCCCCAAATTCCCCCACATCAGCTTTCGCCATTGTTGAAGCAAAAAAAGTAATTGAACAAATAATAGAGGACGAAATACAATGTGAGATAAGGGACGGACTTTTGACTTTGAGTAGCAAGCGTTGGGTGAGATGGAAATTTCGAGATTAAAAGTTATGGAGATGAGGGGGGAAGAAATGCAGTGCATAATGTGGACAAAGTTATTGAGATTTTATTTATGGTATTAATTTAGAAATTTGGGTTTTAATTTAAGGTTTTAATTTAGAATTTTGGGTTCTAATTTGGGGAAAATATTTAGGGTTTTAATTTAGAAATTTGGGAAGAACTAAAAAATCTAAGGTTTTAATTTAGAAATTTGGGTTTTAATTGGGAATTAGGGTTCTAATTTGGGGAAAAGATTTAGAGTTTTTTAATTTAGGGATTGACTATGGTTGGTATTTAATCTAATTATTTAAAAAATTAAAAAATATATAATATATATGAAAATAATTTAATTGAAATTTTATTTTAAATAATTTATAATTGTATGTTGAGTCCTTGAGATTATTGATCTTTATTAATCAATTTAATACTATTCAGCGATATTCAGCGTTAGTGGTGTTCAGCAATGTTCGACGGCTGTTGTAGAATTTTCCTTTTAAGTAGGTATGATAATCTAAGATTAAAATTATCTATTTATCACTTATGAAGAATATTTTAATACCTTTAATTTATTTTTTTTCCTTTTAACTTTATTATCTGTTAAAATTAAATTTATCAAAGAATCTAATTATATCACTTAATTTTAAACAAAATATGAAATAAATTTATAATTAAAATTCAATATTTAATTTTTCAGCACTTAATCTTTCAAGTTATCAAACAAAATATGAAATAAATTTATAATTAGAATTTTCCTTGAAGGTGATCGCAACACTAAGTACTTTCACGCGATTGCCTCGTCAAAGAAAAGAAAAAATAGTATTAGCTCGATTTTTATTAAGAATGCAGTGCGGGAAGAACCAGCAGAAATCAAGAAAGGCATTGAAGCCCATTTTAGAGAAACCTACAATTCATCCCCAACAATTACGGTAAAACAATTTGATGTTGAAGTAAGAAGGATTTCAGCAGTATCAGCTTCATTCCTGGAACAGGAATTCACCATCGATGAAATCAAATCTGCGTTATTCTCAATGAATGGTTCTCGAGCTCCAAGACCAGACGGCTTCAATTTGAGTTTCTTACAAAGGTTCTGGGACAGTTTGAAGAATGAGATTTGGGAAATGTTCCAGAATTTCTACAATGGAGGTGAATTGGATGCATCACTCAACCATTCTTTTATAGTATTAATTCCAAAAGTACAAAACCCAGTGGCTATTGAGGAGTATAGACCAATTAGTTTGGTCGGTAGCGTTTACAAATTGCTGACTAAAGTTTTATCTAGAAGACTCAGTGGCTGCCTAGATGAAATTATTGGAGAAACCCAATTTGCATTTTGCCCTGGAAGATAACTGCTTGATTGCTCGATGATTGCTAATGAAGTAGTGAATTTTCTGAAGAAAAGGGGTCTATCAGAAGCGATCTTAAAGGTGGATTTCAATAAAGCCTATGACACGGTGAATTGAAACTTTTTATTCTTGCTGTTAGATAAAATGGACTTCGGACTAAAATGGCAGAATTGGATTAGAAAATGTATTTGCTCAGCCTCGATATCTGTTCTCATTAACGGCTCCCCTTCAAAATCCTTCAAGATCAGTAGAGACCTTCGTCAAGGCTGCCCCTTATCGCCTCTATTGTTCAACATCGTAGCGGAGGGATTGAGTTCGTTACTGACAAAGGCTGCCTCTTATGATTTCTTCAATGGAGTTAGAATTGGATTCAACAACATTATGATTTTACACTTACAGTTTACAGACGACCTTATTGTTTTCAGTGGAGGTAGCAAAATCGAGATCAAAAATATTATTCGTATTCTCAGGGGCTTCGAGATTGCTTCAGGTTTGAAAATGAATCTCATGAAGACAAAGTTAATAGGAATTAGTGTCGATCAGGTAACAGTGGAAAAATGGGCGTCGGATATCCTTTGTAAAGTGGAAAAATTGCCGAGTAAATATTTAGGCTTACCACTTGGAAGTCAAAAGAATTCAACGGCTTTGTGGTCACCAATTATAGAGAAGTTTAAAAAATACTTAGCAGGCTGGAAAATGAAGCTCTTGTCACTGGGAGGCAGAATAACACTGGTAAAATCTGTGCTTTTAAATATTCCCATTTTCTTCATGTCTATTTTCAGTATGCCTGCTGTTGTGGCTTCCATTTTAACAGGTTAATAGCAAACTTCATATGGGGGACTCTAGATAAAAGGTCGATTCATTGGCTGAGTTGGGAGACTCTATGCAAACTGAAAACCCAAGGCGGACTGGGTCTTTGCGATCTGCGAGTTAAGAATAAAGCCATACTGAATAAGTGGCTCTGGAGATATAGAACTAATTGCAATAGATTGTGGCGCAAGGTGATAAATGCGAAGTATGAAAAAAATTCGAATCAAATTATGCCAAATAATGTGAAGGGGGCTAATAAATCCTGGATTTGGAAGGGAATTATTAAACTACTGCATCAACAAGGGGATGTTTTTCAGCAAAACCTCATACAAGTGGTCGGTAATGGGGAAATGGTGGATTTCTGGAACGATGTTTGGTGCTCTGATATACCTCTTAAACAGGCTTATCCAAGAATGTTTGCGTTGGCTATCCGAAAAGAGGGTAAAGTAGCGGATTTTGGGGTTTTCGTCGAGGGAGTATGAAGATGGGAAATAATGTTAAGAAGACAGTTGTTCGACTGGGAACAAGATTTGTGGAACGACTTGAGAGAAACACTCGAAGGCATTAGGGTGGGCTCACTGAAGGCAGACTCAGCTAGATGGATCGCCGACTCAAATGGTTTGTACACACCTTCATCCTACTGCAAGATTTTAAATTCTGGTACGGAACCAAAGAGTCATCTTTGGGATATGATTTGGTTGGATTGAGGTCTTCTTATGGAAACTTGTCCACGGTCGAGTTCCAACTAGAACAGAATTACGAAAAAGAGGATGTAGTAATTTAGGGGAGGTCACGTGCTCTTTATGTCGAATGTCAGATGAAACGGTTAATCACATTTTCTGCGATTGCAAGACGTCTTGGAAGATTTGGCAAAAGTGGTGTTTTATGTAGAATATTAATTTAATAATCCTCAGCAACCCGAGTAGTTTGATGTTATTATGGGGACAGATGTATAATGGCTTCATGGAGAAATCGATTTGGCTTATGATTTTTCGCAGGCTCAAAATGACATAATTTTTAGAGATTTTCAACCTGTCTGTAAGCAAATGGGGGAGTCAATTCCCTCAGACTTCTTACATAGTGAGCAACTGCAACATCCTAAACACCATTAAGATTGCTAAGCAGAAGAGAGAGATTTGCAAGTGGAGAGTGCCTCACTTTTAATACGGATGGAGCAGTTCAGCGGCTATAGGTGGAGTGCTAAGGAACCACAAGGGCTCGTTAATGTGTTATTTCTCCAACAAGATTGGGATAGCAGACCCTCCTACAGCAAAATTGTTGGCGGTGCAAGAAGCGATAACCATGTATAAATTCCTATCCTATTCATCTAATAACTCCCTGCGGATAGATTCTTATCCTATTCATCTAATAACTCCCTGCGGATAGAGTGTGATAGCAGCAACGTTGTTCACTGGATAAAGAATATTGCATATTTAAATACACTTAAATGGACGACTTTCTAGATATTACAATAACAAGGATATCAATTAAATTAATACACAGTCGACAAATACTTATTTCTGAGTAATTTTGGACTTGAATAAAATTGGGCCTAAATCTTGGCCTTTGAATAGGTTGCTTGTAAATCTTTCCCAAGCTCAATTAACTAACTATCATGTCCACCCTATCCGATCCCATCCACTCAGAGAGGACATTTTTAATTAAAAAATATATAATTTTTATGCCACTCCAAGGTTGAAGAAATCATGTTCCTAAATTCCTTGTCATTTAAGCATATATGATATGATATGATATACATGTGTGCACTCACTTTAATAATGAGTAGGAATAAATTTATCTTTAATTTTAATAATGAGTAGGAATTTTAAGCAATATTTATAAATAAATAAACAAAATATATCAAACTTTTCAAGTTAAGTTGAATATGTAGTGGATGTATTCAACTAATATTGAATTGGATATTTTTTTTTGGAAAAATCACCAACAAGAACCACATTAATCGAGCGAGGTCGTGATGATAACGTGTTATAGATAAAGTAAAGAAAAATAAGAATAAAAGAGATAAAAGATAAAGAGAGATACTTGTATTGTATTCTTATTTAATAGATAGATATAGAGTTCTAATCATAATGAACATATACATAACTAAATATTTATAACAAATTATATATAAATAAAATCTTATAAAAATAACATTCTTTTCAAGAAATTTTGAAATTTTATGAAGCTTTATATATGTAAGTTTTTTTAAACCATCGATATTTAATATATTGATTGATTAATCTGGAATAGGTATTGTAGAGACCTGTTATAAGGGCAATCCTCCCAATTCAATTGCTCCATCCACAAAGTCAAAATTTAAACCTTTAACGTTGTTTAAGGGATCTAGTGTCTCATCCCACCACACAACAGGTTGTTGGTTATAAATTTAAGTTTTTTATTTTAAAAGGGAAATTGATCATAATTAAATTTTTAAAAAATTATTATTTGAATAATTCTAAAATTTTGTAAATTCTAAACGTTTTTTTTGTTCGTTGGCATCTTAATTTTTAAAATATTTTTAATATTTTCTTACACGTAATAACGTCCTAATGGACTACATTTTTTCTAAATGAAAAAAGTGTAAAGACTAACATTGTAATCAAATAAAAACAGATATTAAACTTTATTTATTTATTTTTGAAGTTTACTTCCAACTAACCATAGACCGAGAGAGGTAAAGACACGTGAGAGAGTTTAAACAAAAAAAAAAGTTAAAAATTATTACATAATTAATAAAAGTTTAAATCTTTAAATAAAGACTTAACTTTAAGAAAATGTTTTATATTAAAGTAACTTTCCAAAACAGTCCAATAAAGAATTTATTTTCTAAAAAGGCAATTTTACACCAAAAACCTCTTTTATATATTTATTTACGAAAATGATCCTTAGTCAATATTATTTAGAAAAATGACCCCAAATTACTGCCTTATTTACGTAAGGCGGCCTCATGTTCGAGGAAACGCGCACCATGACCTCGCATTGTACACGTAGAGAGGTTCGTCCGACGTTAGCTGCCTTTTCATATTCTATAATTTTAATTTACTGGGCGTGACCTCGCGTTATGGATAACTCGAGGTACCCGAGAAATTGAAGAGCTACATTGATTTATCGTGGTAATCACCACGAAGACTTCACGCTCTGCATATAGCGAATTCAAACCGTCGCGGTTTTTCGACGAATCATCGAAATTATTCAATGGATCGTCACCGATATTTATTGGACCTCGCTATCTGGAGAACACGAGGTTCAAAGAAGTCGCTTCGTATGGGGTGCGAGGGCTCTTATAAATAGGCCTCATCCCATGAACTTCTATCATATCAAATTTTCTTCTACCGTTTAACACCAAATATACGTATACATTGTACAACAGGATCCCTCATGATGTCAAAGAAAAACATGACCAACATCAGCGTAACAGCTCTTCCGGAAAATTTATTAGCGAAAATTCTCATTAATGCTTTGTCCAATTCCTTCACCGATTTTGTCAATGGCCAATTATGTTGCAAGGCTTTTCATAGTGCATCAAACGACGATAGAATATTCAAGAATGTATCTATGGAGATATTTAACTTCGTCCTATGGTGTCCAAGGGAGAGAATTTTTTAGAAAAGATGTGTAGCTGCTAAGAATGCTGAAGCATTATATAGGAAATGAATGGTCAATTTGTTCAGTCGGAGGAAATTGCAATTCAGTCTTTGTTGTTTAAAGAAAGCGACCGAAGAAAGTTACGTCAAAGCGATATACGGCTACAGAATCATCTTGATTTGTTTGGGAGGTGATCTAAGGAAACATGGGCTTCAAATCGTGTCATCTCTCAACCTCATGAATTCTAGTAAACAAGATTCAAGAACCATTGCTAATTGTCGTTCTAAAATCGAGAGGTTTTTTAGTAAAATGTGGGTGAATTTTGCATTAACCAAACCGAAACAAGTCGATTGTAGTTGTGATCCTTGAATTGGGAAGAACTCAACGTGTTCGAGTTCTTCAGAAGGAAAAGGTTGGGAAACAAGCAATTACTTGAGCCATAGTTGTGATTTTAGTTTCTGGGATCGTGAAACAACTTTCTTTTGTAGGGTGCTTAGAAAATATTTAGTTGTTTAAAAATCAATTAGCCTAGTGCATGTATTCTAAGCGATTTCTTATAATAATTGAGAATGTAACAAATGTTATCATGAAAAAAATTATTGGAGCAGAATGTGTTTGTAAGCAAAAATTAGAAAATTCAATATATGTGGGTACTCACGTTTAGGGGAACGATATAAAAATCGGAAACGATATAAAAATCGCGATGAAAATAGTTCTAAACCTTGTTTTGTGCATGAATAACAATGTACATAATAGCGTTACCATAGTAGTCAATTGCATTATTTGCGTAATACCTAAGCTTAGAGGTGCAGTATCGACGACATATAATTGTAATTAAAAAGAATTGCAATTAAATGTCGATTGGAGAAGCTACAGTTTTGATTCGTTAAGTTCTTGTAATTACACGGTAAAAACAATAATTTTCAAACAATAGTTTGGAGTTGTTGGCTAATTAACATGTGTTGTTGATTTACACAAACGGTGCCATAGTATACCATATTAATTGATATTAGGGCCTGGGCGATTATTCAATTCCTTAACTTGATTTGCTCTCTTCGTCTCATCCTTATACATGTGTGGTTGCTATAGACAAATGGTGCCATAGCGATGTCCTAGTGCTTGCTCAATTTGTCCCAAGCCTCACACCCCTAAACATGTTCTCTTCATCTCGATCATAAGAGAAAAAAAATCATATATGCATTCTTCATCGGGATCAAAGAGGGTATCTTGTACACTTGTAAAAGACCACGATTTCCCTAATATTGAGACTTCTCATCAGTTTTGAACATTAGTAGTTGTTGTTTCTTGCCATTCGTAGCTGCAACTTAATATTCTCTTCGAATCTGATAGCAATTGAACATTGGCGTGTATGAAGAATTACAGTGGATAGCATACGTTGATGTATAATTAACATATGTCGTTCACTTAGACAAATGGTGCCATAGTTTGGCAGAGTTGGGTTTAGATAGCGAGGTTGCTGATGGGTTTGCTCCCTTTTAATAGGGCGGACCTCGCGCAATGCCAACCGCGAGGTTGGTAGAGATTTTGTAGAGATTCTTGACGTGGCAGTCCGTAAAAATGACATGTCATTGGACCTCGCGTTATGCAGATAGAGAGGTCTATAGAGATTCTTGAAGCAAACTCCATATATTTGACATGTCATTAATAGATTAAAAGTTTGCCGGTTAATGCGAGGTTCGTTAATATTTTGGTTTCTAGCTTCTAGTAGTGTAGACCTGCATTCTAAGAAACCCTTTTTAATTATTGTGGAGAGTTTAGGGAGTACAATAAGAAAGTACATATTATTTACTTTGGAGTAGTTGCCCATCGTACTACAATTAGTTAACAACGTAAACAATATTACAATGACTTCACATTCACAATTACTGAACAACCTTAATAACTTAACAACCTAAGTTACATTTAGCTGAAATGTAACTTAGGTTGAGTCAGTTTCTGTGTCGTCATAGTCTGTGGACAAATCTGATGTTAAGTTTAGCTATTCAATTTTTTTGCTCTTTATTCGTGCATCTACAGTAGTTACGTACTATAATTGCCTCTTCGTCTGGTGTAAATGGAGTTGCGTGTTTGTTTTCGGATGAAGAAGCAACGTCATCAAATTTTACAGTGAACTTGATGTTCGTACCCCCGACACGAGTGTAGCTTCTAAACATCTTTCGAAGGTCTTTAGTGTTTGATAAGGGGAGCATGTAATGCACCTCGGGGTCAGGCTCATCAACGGGTATTTTCACCAACAAAGCGGACATTTGGCATGTTGTTTCTTCGTGAAGCTACGTTGAAATCAAATCATAGAGTTCGTCTATGTTGATCGTGGATGTGAAGGAAGTGTAGAAATAGGTTTCAGAAAGGAACACGGTTGCAGAAAATCTTGCCATCTTCTACACACTTTCCAATTTAAAGGAACGCCCAGGGATAAAAATAAGGCTCAAATCATTTCACTATAGCTAATAATAACACGAACTGGGTCATTTTATAGGATTGGACGTAAAGTTGGAACTCGTGCTCTGTACACAGCGAGTTTTCTAACATGTTAGGAATCTCTTAAACCTCGCATTCTGTAGGACATGAGTTTCTTGAGCCTTTCAGACGACTGCCCAGTTTTTGCGGGGAAACAATTGTTGTTCTTGGTATCCTTATATCAGACAGAAGTGCAGTTACGTTTAACACCAACCATTTGGTATTAATTGAAGTTGTTCATAGAATCCAAGGGGATGAGAAGTTAGGCACAACAAATTAATCTGCGTGACGACACTTTTTAGATAAGTGTGTCAATTGTATGTTTATATGATAGTTCTCGATTGTTGCATAGTTAGAATTAAGAACAATGTCGCTAATGTACTTTCTTTTTTTGACGATCGTAGATATTTGAAAAACATGTCGCGGTATGGCGGCGAGATTATAGACGATGCATCTCACGACGTCATATTTCAATCGTCAAATATTGTAACCCAGACGTTGACGAGAAAATTGATGTATAATAAGTTTATGAAGGAAGTGAGAAAGAATGTTCCACATGTTCGTGGACAAAGGCTGCAGCTGTTGAAGTATCGACTTCCTCTGTTGAACGAACCATTAACGTACTCAATATTTCATGTCAGGGATGACGGTGATGTACAGTTGATGTTGGATGCCCAGTTGCAGTATTCATTCGGAGCATCCCTAGAGCTGTATGCAATATTTTCTGATGATGATAATGATATCGTACTCCCTAATTGGAGGCAAGCGAATTTTGATTTCGATTCTAATGCGAACGTTGAGAGCCCGACAACCACTATACATAATGATTTCAACTCATTAACCACACAAAGTGCATGCAACGACTTCGGTGACTCATCGTTTGCTGTGCCAAGACATTCTTGCGTAGCCAGTCTTGCCTTCGACTTGAACATGCCACTGAACGTTGACTTTAGTGCATCATCATACGATATGCCCAGAAATTCAACATACACACCGTACAATATGGGTGCCAGCAAGGCATCATCGTACGATATGCTCAGACATTCGACATACACGCCGTACAGTATAGGTGCCATCGAGGCATCATCGTACGATATGCCCAAACATTCGACATACACGCAGTATAGTATGGGTGTTACCGCGTCGTCATCGTAAAACTACACGATGTCGCAAGACCATGACGCGTTTAATTCGTTCGATGATTTCACATCTAGACGATATTCAACGTATATCCCTACTGCGAAATATGTTGAACAACCTGTGGGGAGACATTCTTGTGCTGGTTTTGTCGACTTTGATCTTGGTGTTGGTCTTGGTAATACGTTTGGTGAGCAGTCTTGTCAGCATCCTCACGATCGACGAGCAAGTGGTAAATCTGTTGTCATATCATTCGATGACCCAGATCTATTTTGATTTGAGTGTTTAGCAATTTGTGATGAAGAACTGATAAGGGAGTCGGGGCCCGATGGTGACAAGCAAGGCTCCTTCCTTAACCAACCAGAAGACCTTGACATGCCCTACGAAGTGGAGGAATACGACAGATTGGAGGATCTAGTCGAAGGCAACGAAGAGCATGCCCAACCACCCAATGTTTCATATTTTGTCGTCCCGGTTTTTGTTTACCAACCACCATCGCACTTCACGACGATTGATATCGAAGCCTTCAACGTTCCAAAATTTTTTCGGTTCCAAGAACTTGAGCAGTACAACCGTCGTGCTAATGGTGAACTCAATATTGGGATGACCTTCTTGAGGAAAGAACTCACCGTGACTGCCATAAAAAACTACAACATACGCAACTCAATTACGACGACTATGAAGAAGACTCAACCGGATTACTACATTGCGGAATGTGCCCACAAAAGCCAGGGGTCTACATGAAGGGTTCGTGTATCTTGCTTGAAGAAGCTGAACGGGCTATGATAGATCACAAAACTCAAGAGCCCTCATACATGCACGGTTAATACACTAAGTCATGATCATCCTAACTTGGATGTGCATGTGCACGTGCTCTGCGATGCCTTCATTCCGCTAGTCAATGCAAATCTGCATGTAACAGTTGCGACATGTATTGTTGTAGCCAAATCACAGTACAACTACATAGTTGAGTATCACAGAGCATGATATAAAAGATGGCGGGCGATACAGAAATTATATGGCCGATGGGAAGAATCCTACAGAGAGTGGCGACCGTGGCTAAAATTAATAAAGAGATATATACCGGGAATGGTTGTGAACTTGGAAACTAGAGACGCGCACCAAAATGATCGTCTCATACCAGAAGTGTGTGAATTCCACTGCCTATTTTGGACTTTTCTGCAGTGCGTCAATGCATTTAAATACTGCAAGCCCATGTTTCAGATTGACGGCACTTGGTTGTACAAAAAATACACACACATTTTGTTACTGGCGGTTACACAAGACGACAACAGAAAAACTGTTCCCATCGCTTTCGCAATAGTTCAGAAGAAAGATCTTGACTCTTGGGTATTCTTCCTTCAAAACATACGAACGTGTGTCCTATCTCATGTTATGCGTGAAAGAGAAGAAGGGTTATGCATTATTTCTAATAGAGGCACAATGCTCCTATGGGCGCTCGGGCGTATGGGTCCGTCTTGGGAACCTTCTCATATTCATCATCGATATTGTTTACGCCACATTGCTGCAAACTACTTACATGCGTATAAAAATGATGACGAACACAAAATGGTGCTTCGAATGGGTACACCCTACTCCACTCATTTCTGTTTAAGATATCTTGCTATTTATTATTCAGCGTTAACTACACCATATTTTTATAGCTAACTCGTATTACAAGCACGAGGTTGATGAGCTATTTCAAGAACTTCTATTCATGAACAAAGTGGGATACGACTACCTAGCAAAAATCTCGAGGCAAAAATGGCTTTGATTGTATGATGGTGGTAAACGATATGGTCACATGACAACAAACTTGGTTGAGGTCGTGAATTCATCACTAAAGGGAGTGTGACATTTGCCTATCACCTACGTTGTCAAGACCACATATAATCAGTTGGCTACCCTTTCTGCAACCTTGGGAAAGCAAGCAGCAGACTATATGGAAGGTGGCTACATCGTCCACCCAAAGCTTGGCGATAAATTTCAAATCTTTGCGAGGTATTCAAAAGTGATGACTGCTACCTGGTTCTTGCGCCGACAACATTTGTTCGAAGTATTACAATATTCGAGGCCGTTGGAAGGCATAGAGCGTAACACGTATGAGGTTAAGCTAGAAGATAGGCGCTGCGAGTGCGTAGTATTCCAAACATTCAAGTACTCGTGTCCGCATGCCATTGCTGCTTGTTCGTCTCTATGGTTAGGCTACATGCAACTAGTTGACCCAGTATACTTACTCGAAACCGTATCCAAGGTTTATGAATACGAGTTCCCTCTCATCAAGAATGAAGTTGATCGGGTCTTAGTTGATGGTGAACCTATAATATAACCAGATTTTGCACTACGATGCTAAAAAGAGGGTCGTCCACGATCAACACAGATTTACTGTCCTGAGGATTTGGTTAAACATCGAGAGAAAAACTAGACAACATAAATTATGAAGTAGATGTGGGAATCTATGGCACCAAAAGAACAAATGTCCAAACCGCTCAAATCCCCGTACTAACTAATTTTTTTCAGTTGATGTATTTGTTTGAAAGTAATAAACTTAACAACCTAAATTACGTTTTGTTGAAATCTATGTTAGATGAGTGAGTTTCTGTGTCATCATAGTCTTTAGAAAAATCTGTTGTTAATTACTATAAAATAAATTTAAATAAATACGACCTCGCACTATGCACATAGCGAGGTATGCGTACATGACACTATGTTCTTCTCCTGCGACGTTAGGAATCTTTGTAGACATCGCTTTCTGCATAACGCGAGGTCCATCTAATTTGCGGGAATTTTGCCTATATAAGACGACCAAACAAACCCACCGGCAAATTGCTATCACTTGAAACAAATATGTATCAAATCTGAAGATAATATACAACTGCTCCTACTAATGGCAACAGATCACGTATCAGGAAATTGTTTTACAAATTAATTTCCCTGATATTGCGATCTGTTGCTATATGTAGTTGCATTTATACTGTGACTACATTATTTTATTCAGTTAATAATATTGGCGATATGTGTCTTCCGTATTTTGGTTGAAGCGCTACGGCAGATCGCAATATCAGGTTGAAGGCTACAAGAATATCACCACATGTAACATACTTGGAGCTTCTTGCAATGTGGATGATGATGAGTATCGTGTACTCACGAAATTCACAAAGCTAGTCCTCGATTGTCTACGTCGCGAAAGAAAATTGAAACGCGCTCCAAAAATTACGACAATCTATGGCGCCATTTGTCTACATCAACGGCACATCTTGGCCGTCATATAACTCGGACAAATTATTGCACCTTCGTCTAAATCAGTCTTAAACCATTTGTCTAAATTAATCCCTATGTAATTTATTTTGTCTACGTGGCCTAACCCAACAATTGACCGTTTTTGTATACATTGTTATTCATGCACAAATACAAGGTTTATAACCATTTTCATCGCGATTTTTATACCGTTTACAACGTCACATCTTTGGCAATATCAGTCTAAAATGAAATATAAGTATCAATACTATGCCTCATTGTTTTACTATTGCGAAGATTATTCTAATAATAACCCGGGAAAACACCTCCAACATGCCTACCAAGCCATTTCAACTTTTTATTCTTGGACAAAAACAAGCGTTGGAACTATTTTAAACATGATTATTTTATAAGATTACAGAGGTTAATTCCTATGTGCCAATACCAAATTATTTTCAATTCTCGACAATTTTTTACACTAAATCTTACTTTTAAAATTATATTAAATTAAATAGACCTCGCTATTTGCAAAACGCAAGATCCAGTTCCATGTTGAATCTTTGTGGAAGTTACGTTTTGCAAAACGCGAGGCACGTCTGAATAAATAGAAGTTAGGTCAAACAGACAAACTTAGTCACCGGCTTTTGCTTGCTATCAACCCAATTTTTTCTAAACTGTTGTTGATTACCATCACATCCGAAGGAAAAAATCACCACCCCAAATGGAAACAAACCACATTTCTGAAATATTTGTCTGCTATTCTTGGGTTGACAATTTTCGTGAGAGGGATGTTCCACTTTTTGTTCAAGATGAACGACAGATCACAATATCAAGAAAAATGTGGTCTTTTTAAAGTGTCGGCAATCCTTTAAACGTACTTGGTGAGGTTGTGGGTTACTTATTTTACGCCTTAATCGTGGAGAGTAGGTGAAGATCATTGTTTGTAACTGGAGTCAAAGCTTCTACCATTGCAGCTGATGATGGGAGTGGGTTGCAATCGCAACTTTTGGGAAGACATCAAAATCCTCGACTGTCCACATCGTTAAAGCATGTTTAGGGGTATAATAGGGTCGGTGCAAACGTCGCTGACCTCGACCCGGTTATGTACAAGATGTCATCTTTAACTAGGATCATTGACCTAACTGCTATAATCTAGTTTCCTCATTTTATGTGGCCTAACTACCATAATCTAGTTTCTTCATTTTATGTATTTGTTTAAAAATTAATAAACTTACATTGTTATTTTGAGCCTAAAAAAGCTTCGACGCCATTTTTCACACGCTTGTTACACCTGCTAATTAGAATCACAGATCAACTATAATTGTAATTACTTAACGTTTAAATATTGTATCTACAATTACAATTCTCAGTTTTAAATAACAATTACTTACAATTACATCTACAATTCGCTCAAACCATTTGTTGCTTCTCTCATGAAATTTATTTATAGAAGGTGGAATTTAAGATTTCAATCATAATAAAAAATGGACATCGCGTTCTATATATAACGAGGTCTAGTGTACTTCTCGTGTCACGTCAGGAATCTCTACATACCTCGCGTTTTGCGGAAGTGAGGTCTATTGAAAACGTGACCAAATACCTCGTGTTTCGGAGAGCACGAAATATATATAAGGTAGAAACGAGGGCAACCAAGCCCACCAGTATTTGCTCTCACTTTAGAAAATTTTGTATCAGATCCGAAGAGAATATACAATTGTTGGTACTAATGACAACATATCATGTTTCAAGGAAATTGTTTTACAAATTTATTTTTATGATATTGCGATCTGTTGGTATAAGTAGTTGCATTTATACGGTAACTACATTATTTTAGTCGGTTAATAATATTGGCGATATGTGTCTTCCGTGTTTTGGTTGAAGCGCTACGACATATCGCAATATCAAGAAATGAGTGGTTCAAAACCACCGCATGTAACATTGTTTGACACATATGTGTCGTAGATGATGTTGATTATCGAGTACTCACGAAATCCGTGAATCTAGTCAATGACTGCCCATATCGTGGACGAAGGTTTAGGGCACCAACAACTTAGACGATCTATGACGCCATTTGTCTACATTTTAGAGCTCCAATAATTTATTTTATTCATTTTATGTATTTGTTTCAAATTAATAATTTCACCGTGATTTATAATTACAATTACTAAACGACTAGAATTTTTAGCTTCTTATTTTTTAATTACAATTCTTTTTAATTATAATTATACGCCTCCGGTACTACGCCTTTAAGCTTAAGGATTACGCAAATGCGGCGATTAACTTTCCGGATAAACTCATCAAACACGATTCTTAAAGTATTTTACCTTTTTATTCATGCCCGAAACTAAGGTTTTGAACTATTTTCATGGCCATTTTTATACAGTTCAAAAAGTCTGTTATGTGCCAATATCAGTCTCAAATGAAAGATAAGTTCCAATACTAGGCCTCTAACCTAAAATATTACGAAGATTATTCTAATAATAACCCGGGAAAACACCTCCAACATGCCTACCAAGCCATTTCAACTTCTTAAACAAGCGTTGGAAGCATTTTCAACGCATTTTTAATACAGTGTGCAATGTCTCGTACGTGCCAATATCAATCTCAAATGGAAGATAAGTTCCAATACTACATATCTAAGCTTAAAATTTACCAAAATTGTCGGGCTAATGGTACGATAAAATGCCTCGAACATGCCTATACACCCTTGTATTCAAGCCTAGATTTTCGACGACCTTGCTTTCTTCAAAACGCGAGGTCTATTTTAATTTAGACGCGATATTTTCACTTTCTCGGGGACCTCGCGTTTCCTTGAACGCGAGGTCGCATCCAGTAATCTAAAATTGCAGGATATGAAAAGGCAGCCCACGTCAGACAAAACTCGCTTTTTGTATCACGCGAGGTCTATAATCGCATTGTGCAAAATGTGAGGACACCCTACATGACAAATTTGAGGTTATTTTTCTACATAACTTTGACAGGGGTCATTTGCGTAAAGGGGGTTTTGGTGTAAAAATGCCTTTCTAAAAACTGCTCATTTAAGAGTCTATACGCATCTTGTAGAGTGTGTGAGCATCACACACGGAAAAAATAGTGTAATCACAAATTTACCCTCAACATTTATAAATCTTCAAATTTTCCCGTGCATCCTTGTACTAAAATTCCATCGTCAGCCTTTTTCTTTGTGCATTATGGTTAGGAATAATCACACAATTATACGAATATTCTTTTTTTCATTGTTTTTGACGGTTCCCAAAGTTTTGATTTTTTTAGTTTTAAATTGTTTCCTTTTGTATGAATCAATGCAAGAACCCCCTTCCTTCTTAAATGAAAAAAATCATCTATAATCACATTTCTATGAATTTTCCTTCCTTCGTGTCCTTAAGTTTAAATTCGAACCTAAAAAATAATTTTATTTTTTCGATCGAATTAGAACCTAAAAATAAATAAAAAATTAAAAATAAACCAGAAATTATTATCTCCTCGTGTTCTTAAACCCTAGAATCGCTTATTTTAAACCCACAAATCATCAATGACTATGAGCTCCTCCTCCTCCTCTTCAACTTGATTTTCACAAACGGGCATGATTTATGGTTTATGGAGTTTAGCTTAGGGTTAAAATTTTATGATTTTATGTTGTTCGGTTTAGAATTTATAGTTTATGTTTAAAATTTTATGTTATAGGGTTATATTTTAGGATTTTAATTTTTAGAGTGTAATTAATCATGCTTGTAAAAAAGAAATTTCCACTGCTAGAGTATTGGATAATACCCTTAAAATATTTATATAAAATTTATATAAAAATTAGAGTTAATTATACCACATGTCTTTAAACTATTATCCTCGTTCTGAATTGATTCTTAAACATTTGAATGTTCTAATTTCATCCTCAGAGTACGACTCTTGTCCTAAATTAGTCACCAAACTTTTGAATATTCCAATTTCATCCTTGAAACTATGATCCTTTTTCTATATTGATCCCTAAACTTTTAAACATTTCAAATTTCATCCCCAAACTATAGCATATTCTAATCATGCCTATTATTAATAAATTGTTAACCACCACGTAGACATTGATATGCATTATGTAACAATATGATATAACATAAACAAACATTAATGTTCTATATATTGATAATTTGGGATGAATTGCAATTTGCAATATTTAAAAGTTTGGGGACCAATCTAGAATGAAGGTCATAATTAGATGGATGAAACTGAAATGTTCAAAATTTTGAGGACCGATTTAGAATAAGAGTCATAGTTTGAAGACGAATATAAAATATTTAAAAGTTTATGGATGAATTTAAAATGAGAATTCTAGTAGGATGTAATTAATTACATCCCAAAAATTGTATTTCATTAATTTATGGTTAATGTAATTAAATCCTAAACACTAACCATAAAACCCTAAAATTATAAAATCTTAAAACCTAAAACACTACCCACCTAAATCTTAAACTCTAAACCCTGAATTATAAAACTATAATCCTAAAACCCTAAACCTTTTTAAGTGAATATTAATTACATTAAACACCCTGAATTAATGGATACAACTTTTTAGGAATATAATTATACTAGATACATTGAAAAACAAAATAAACATTAAAAATAAAAATTTATCTAATTTTTATTGACAACCCAAAAACCATCAATAATAAAAATTTAAAAATAATTAACACCCTTAAAGAAAATTGACATCAATAATTTGTCCATACCCACTTAAAAATCTCTTTACAAAATTTTAATACTATAATTTATTTTTCTAATTCCATCGTGTAATGAGTTATCCTACTTACTGATTGGTGTCTATTTATCTATATTTATTGACCAGATAAGTATACCCAACAATTGATTTTTTTTTGGGGTGGGGGGTGGGGTTTGGTTTGGTTTTTGAATACCGTGTGTGGTTTGAGCAGTGTCGTTTCTGGGTATGAGTAGGAAGGATGTCCGTTGAGGGCTTATTTTTTTAATATTTATATTAAAATTTAATTTTTTAATATTTATTATTAGAGGTGTATTCTTAAAATTTATTTATTAAACATTTATTATCAGGACTCAATTTTTCTCAAAATTTGTTAATAGGAGCCTACTCTTAAAATTTAATTTTTCTCAATATTTATTATAAGGAGTCCAATTTTTTCATTAATTATTATTAAGTGCCTATTTTTTCTAATATTTATTATTAGTGATATACTCTTAATTTTTTTTCAATACTTGTTATTAGACCCAATTTTTTCTAATACTTATAATTAGGGGTCTAATTCCTCCATATTTGTTATTAGGGACATTCTCTTAAAATTTAATTTTTTAATATTTATTATTAGGGGTCCAATAGGGACATGATTTTTTTCCAATATTTGTTATTAGGAACATGCTCTTATAATTTAATTTTTTAATATTTTTTATTAGAAACTTAATTTGTTTTCTAATATTTGTTATTAGGACCTACATTTAAATTTTATTTTTTAATATTTATTTTTAGGTCTAAGTTTTTTTGTTCGCCCTTGAGCCACTAAAATCTCAGAAACGACTCTAGGTTCGAGAGCTTTCTTATAATCTTGTTTAAATATGTGGCATTTGTTTAACGTGGGTGCTCATAGCTTTTATTGTTAAAGTTTTATTTCAGGAAGATATTTCAAAATATAAAAAATAAAAGAAGATTATTGAAAGATAACAATAAAAATATGATCCTACAATAAAAAAAAAGACAATAAGATTTATGTAAGTTTTTTTTTAAAATTAACGGACAAAGAAAAAAAATATTGATGTTGAGAAATAATAAGAATACAAAAGGATTGTGATTTAGCATGATTGATAGGTTATTCGACTACTTTTAACCATAACTCAAAATATATATTTATAAAGATATATATTTAATTACAAAGTAAATCTACTCAAATTATCTTTTCTTCTTCAAAACAAAAATATAACTATATAAGTATAGACTTGTACTTACAATAACTCCGGAGACGTGTACTATACTTGTCTTCATCAATTGAACTGAAACAAAACAAAATTCGGACAATAAATTTTAACAAAAAAAAACTTAAAAAGAAAGGAGAAAAATATAGAGAAAGAGGAATTTCATTATTGTTAAAAAGAAAAGCAAAAGACAAAAAATGGAATATATGAAAGAAAATCGAAGAGAAAATTTGTATGTCATTTATCCATAGAAAAAAAGAAAATTTGTATGTCATCGTTTAATTAAACTCATAATGTAGTTTCAGTAGAAAAAATAGTTATTTTTTGATATTCGATTTTGAGTAATTTATTTGTACTTTATATGATATATATTATTGAAAGAGTAAAATTAATGAATATATATTATCTCATAATCACACAAAATATTTTAAAATTGAGCCAAATTGATATAAAATTTCAAAACCACTTTCTTTCTTGCGCGTGCGATACAAATACTAAATTGGCCTTTATCTGAATAGTTCTAGAAGATCAGATGTTAATTTGGTATTTTAAAAGTTCCGACTTTTATATAAATAATCCCAAAAAATCACACGCTTATTTAAATATTTTGCCTTAATTAAATGACACCCAAAAATGAAAACAAAAAATAAACAATTAATTAATTAATTAATCTTTAGACTTAGTTCGGCTAAATTGGAGAAATATTGTGGTTGGAAACAATATTTCAAAATCTATTGTTGTTTTCAATTTATTTTCGAATCTATGGTGATTTCTACAGTAACTTTTGAAGGCTGGTTGCTTACACTCCGACTTCATGGAGGGAATAAAAAAATTTAAATTTTGTTGAGGTCCAAAGGATTGCAATCCGACAAAAAAAATTTGAGGGCCACTGGATTTCAATCCGACCTCATGGCATGTAAAAAAAATTTTTGAGGACCACTAGAAAGCAATCCGTCCTCATGGTGTTTAAAAAAATAAAAAAAAATTGATTAAAGTCGTTCACGGGAAAGTATGTATCGTTCACGGGAAAGTATGCTAGAAAGCAATCCGTCCTCATGGTGTTTAAAAAAGTAAAAAAAATTTGATTAAAGTGCATTTTTGAATCAATAATCCATTTTAAATAATTATTTGGGAAAATGGCTCCCAAAAAATATTATTTGGCAAAATGACCCCCAAACTTGCCACGTCAGTGAACCTCGCGTTGTGTAGGAAGTGAGGTTTGATATCGCGTTTTGCACAACGCGAGTTCAGTCTACGTGGCCTTGTTGTTTTTCTTTGTCTTCTCGATTGTAGACTGAACTCGCGTTGTGCAGAACGGATCTTTGAAACGGGACCCCTATTAAAAGAGGGGTTGTACTAACGGTTCAAACCAGTTAGTCAGGAGATGATACATCAAGATCTTGAGAGTTTAGGCATATCATGAGTGATTTAGCCATTTAAGCCTACCAGGGGCATTACGATTATTTTATCATACACGTGCATTTTGGTAATTTATACCAACAAGGCGTAAACGGTAGCTCAGAAATTCTATTTGCTCATCAGGTATCCAACCAGACATTCAGAGATTTCTACGTCAAGACCTTTCATGATATCAGTTACATTCGGGGCTATTTGATTACTTTGGCCAACAAGGGCATTTTGGTTATTTAACTATCAGGGGTGATTTTGTAACTTAGTTCGATCATGAGGAAATTATGATTTACAACATTTAAGATTTCCAGAAGCTTATCGAGCCTCCATAACCATTCGAACTAACATATTCCAACCTTGCAGTACTAACCAACCATTCTAACTATATCGTATATTTGAACGATTGCTTCCATATTTCACCACAAGATTTGCCTCGGAGTAGTCAACTTGTATTTTGTGCGGAGAAACTTCCATCCTTACATTAATATCAGGAGTAATTGACGTACATGGGTCATGCTTCAACCCATAAGGACATTTCGGTCATTTTCAGCTTTATTGGCAAATTTCTAGAATTTCATCAACGATAATTTATTTATTCAGTCAACGGGGTATTTCAGTCATTCTGAAGCTCGAGATAGCATCATTCCTATCAATTGAACCATTTATAGTATTTTCAATCATTTAAGTTCTCGTGGGTGTTTCAGCCATTCAAGAAATTTCGGTACCTCCAACCACTTCATTCATTTCAAACTCAAGGGTTTATCCATCCTTCCAATTAATTGCGAACCTCGGTATCCGAGGATACTTCAACCTTTTTGGTCAATATGACCCTTCCAATTGATTTAACCATTACAGTATTTCCAATACTTTATCATTATGATCAATTCAGTATTTGAGTCGCTTGATCAATTTAAAGGTACAAATAGTTTCCCGTAAATATATATATATATATATTCAGGGGTTCATTCTAAATTCAAGGAAGTCTAACACCTTACAATCTCGAACGTTTAAATCTTGTTACCATAACTTATCAGTAGATCGGGGTTTCCCGAAGAATCGAGTTGATTTACCATGTCCACTGTAGATTTCTAGATCTCTTCCAATTCCAAGGGTATTTTAGTCATTCTCATACCTCAAGAGCATTTTCGTAATTTCCTAACCAAAATTTCTAGCATTTACTCATTTGATGTCAATAATTGAGTTTGGAGATTAGCTGCCTTATTACTTGATTTATTGAACTCCAGATCTTTACATTTGTTAACTTTCTCGTTCGAGCATTTCGATCTTATCTAGGTTATCATTCTCAATTTCATATCTAAATTGACTTAAGCGGGATTAACTACACTCTTCATCATATTCATGCATGCATTAACCGAATATCAACATGTTCATAAAGCATACTAGAGGTAGTAGTGTATTACCTTTAATACTTGCTATATCGGTCGACCATGATACTTCGTTCGATCACTCTCGAACCCGAATGCGACGTCCTCAACATCCCGAATACAAGGAACCTTGAATACCTTCAATCGCACAAATCCCAATTTCAGTCCTTATTCACATTGCTCATAATTGATTATTAAAATACATAGGCAAACTCGAGTTTAAGGTCCAATTTGAGTGGTTATTAAATAGATTATAGGGGTAAAACGGGAAAAAATTTGATAGTCCATGTTTCCACCAAAGCTAGGGTACATGGGTGGCTGATGCTGAAAATTTGGTATGTATGATTCAGAATTATTCACACACGAGCTCCCGCCTATTGATGGATGATAAGTGGGTGGTTGCTGATGATAGAATCTGTCATCCACTGGATTGGAATCTGAGCTCCCGCCAATTGATGGATGATAAAAGTTGTCATCCACTGGGTTAGAAAAAGAGCTCCCTGATATGGTTGGATTAGAATTACCAGCATATATATCTGATGTACTAGATTCACTGTGAGATTCATTCGCTGCAACATTAGATAATTGACCACGACCACCAAATTTTTGTAAAAATATTCGACATTGTTGTCGTTCATCCGCGGTAGTCAAGTATGGCTTCCCACAATTGCGATAGAATAACATATAGTCTGAATTATCAGGGTCCAAATCATCAGCTTGAATTGGAGAGCGAGGTGGCAACAATTCACATCTGTTGTTCCACTTTTCAACGTACTTTCGATGCTTTATTTTCCGTGTATGGCAATTTTTAAACAATAATCCCTTTTAAATAATTATTTGGGAAAATGGCTCAAAAAAATATTATTTGGCAAAATGACCCCCAAACTTGCCACGTCGGTGAACCTCGCGTTGTATAGGAAGCGAGGTCTGATATCGCGTTCTGCACAACGCGAGTTCAGTCTACAATCGAGAAGACAAAGAAAAACAACAAGGCCACGTAGACTGAACTCGCGTTGTGCAAAACGCGATATCAAACCTCACTTCTTACACAACGCGAGGTTCACTGACGTGGCAAGTTTGGGGTCATTTTGCCAAATAATATTTTTTGGGAGTTATTTTCCCAAATAATTATTTAAAATGGATTATTGATTCAAAAATGCACTTTAATCAAAAAAATTTACTTTTTTAAACACCATGAGGACGGATTGCTTTCTAGTGGTCCTCAAATTTTTTTTTTTACATGCCATGAGGTCGGATTGAAATCCAGTGGCCCTCAAATTTTTTTTTTACATCCATGAAGTCGGAGTGTAAGCAACCAACCTTCAAAAGTTACTGTAAAAATCACCATAGATTCGAAAATAAATTGAAAACAACAATAGATTTTAAAATATTGTTTCCAACCACAATATTTCTCCAATTTAGCCGACTTAGTTCCATTTCCGGGCAGCCCAAACTCAACGCTCTCTTCACACGATGAATTGATGAGTAGGGTGCCCGTGTTGCCCGATTCCTTACTGGGAAAAATGACGGGCAGTCACTCCCCATCCCCAGTTCTCTCTCTTTCCTTTCCTCCATTTTTCTTCTGCTATATCTTTTCTTCCCTCTCCATGTCTCCTTGATCACGATCCAACGGTCCACAATGAACGCTTATCCTTTCGCTTGTTTCCTTTGCTTTTAGTGCTGCAAATTCCTCAGATCTACTTTCGCTTCCTTCCTACGCTTATCCTTTCTGCTCGTTTCCTTTGCAAATCCGCTGATCTGCTCTCTGATCTCCGTTTCTCGGTACGCTTCTTTCCTCGTCTCTTCTCCTTTCGATTCTCTTTAATCTTTAATTAATTTCAGTTATGCTGCTTTTATTTTTTTTCAAAATTCAAAAGGCTTGTTTTTACGAAAATCAACTTTCCGCCGGCGAGTTTCGCAGCTAATTGAAGGTCCTTTGTTGTATTTTTTTTCTTTTTTTGTTCGGATTTGTTATGTTTTTTCTTCTAAAGGAAACTTCTGTTTTGAGTATAATTCCCGCTATTTTTTGTTTTGATTTTGATATTTTTGCACTGTGGGAGAAATATATTTAAAAAATACTAATATTTCGAAATTCCGTTATGTTTTTTCTTGTCCGTACAATACTCTGTATGAATAAAGTGACAGATCTAACGGCTGATACAGCTCCAGCGTAGATCTTACGGTGGAGAAATTTTTTCTATGCAGGTTGCTTTTAGATTTATCGTTGGCCGTAGTGAAACAGAGAAGCTGACCTCAGTTCAATGGCGGTTACGGTTAGTCACGTCGCACTAACATGCGCCGGTGAAACTCTTGCTACCATGTTCTTTTCGGCTCTTGCCAAAACCCACCTTTTAGCTCTGGTAACTTAGCTTTGCTTTTTATTTATTTATTTTCCTAATATAGATTTATAATTTTCGCCTACCATGGCCTTTGATTTTATGCTATTTTTTCCTACGGGTTGCTCAGTTTTTGCTGAGGGTCACTGCTAAAATGAGCCGTCGTAGGGTTTCTATGTTTAGGGTTACCCTTTTCTCTAAAACTATATAAGTATAATTTTTTATATAAAAATATATTCTTCGTGCCTTTTCTTGCTAAAAGCACTTGATTCCTCCACCGCCACCGCCGTAGAAAGAATTTGCTTTTTATTTTGTTTCGCATTAGATTCCTGCTAAGATGCGCCGTTGTTGTTGGGGACCGAGATTTTATGACGTAAGGATTTTGGGATCTCGTTTTAATACGTGATAGATAATCCCGTCTTCTCCATTTTATTTTTGATAAAAAAACGAATTATTAGTATCTTATAAATTCATTGATTCATTATTTTCCCCCTACCTACCACGGATACTTTAATATTCATAATAAAAGGAATTAATTATGCAATATAAATTATATTTCTATTAAGATTAAAAATATCCAAAATAAAACGACACCTCAAAAACCTGAAAGGACTTTTGCTTTTGGTTTGCGGAGGAGGTGTCTAACTTGCGCCGTTTGGTGTTGTTGAATTTTTTTAATGTTTTATTTTGCTAACTTACGCTTTTAGATGGGGCAGATAGACAGTAGTTGTTCGCGGTAGTTTGAGTTTTGTCGCATGTGAGACTTCAATCAAACTATTTCTGCTGACTTTTTTTTTAATTTTATAAAATACCTTGTGTACTTAGATTCATATTGTGTTAAATACTTGTCTAATTAAAAATTATAAAATATATTTAAATTTTATTTGAGTTATTTTTTTTTGTTTTTCTTTTATAAGTAATGATATGTAAAAACAATGAAGATGTTATTTTAAAGAAAATTTATCAAACCAAAATTAAAATGGGATAATTTTGTTGGCAAAAGAACTCGGTCCACAAAGTCTTTGTCTTTTGTCTTGTTTTCTAAAATACGAATGGTCAAATTTCTTTGTTACGGAAGCGAATATTCCTCGGATAACATCTTTGTCAAATCATAGGTGACACGTCACACTTTTTGTTTAGTATTTCTGAACTTTATATATTTGTTTTTTATTTGCAAAATGTCAAAAATTAAAAAAAAAACAAAATATATATTTATGAGAACATTTGTTGACATTTTTAAAATTTCATTCATAAATAATAAATAAATAAATGATAAATAACCATTTTATTATTATTATTATTATTTTGAAACATAATATTATAATTAAATAACAAATAATTTTAAAATAATTTATCAAACAAACTTAAAAGAGATATAGGCCATGTTTGGCAATTAACGGATAGCTGATAGCGGATTATATTAGTTGATAGCTGATTGCATTAGTTGATCTGACTAGCGGATAGTATTAACTGATTATATGAAAGTGTTTGGTAAAATTAACTGATAGCTTATAGCTGTTTGACTATTTAAACAAGCAAAATGACATATAAGAATATGATTATATTCGATACTTATTTGAATAGTTTATTAGTTATCAATATTTTGTATATTTTAAAAAATTAATATTATATTACTAAGCATATTTGAAAGATTTATACATTAATTTATTATTATATAATTATTTTTAATACAATTTAATTAATTATTAAATTTAAATACAAATATAAATGTATGAAAATGAAAAAAAAAACAAAAAATATTATTTTACAAATGTCACAATATAATAGGTGAGGTTGAAGAATTAAAATAGAAATTGCTAAATTTAGATTATTTGAAGATTTTTTATAATTATTAAGGTAAAAGTGTCTTTATAACTTCTATGTTAAAACCTTTAATTTTAAAAAGCTCCTATTAGCAGCTTTTTTAATATTACAGGTTTCACCTCAATCCGCTATTTCAATATGCTCTTTACCCAACATCCAAATTAGCGAATCTGAATGATCAAACCTTTAATTTTGACTCAAACCTCTCTTTACCAAACATGTTCATAATACCAATTAACAATTGTTCATCAAATTTTACGTTCATAACCCGTAATGATCTCAAGAATTTTCCATTCTGAATTATTTTATTTTTGTTTTTGTTAGAGTTCGATTTGGATCGACCCACAAGATTGTCTGCTTAATAAAATTATATTTTATATTAATATTTATAAAAATTCATAATTAAATTTATATTTTTTCAATAATCATTAAATCTTCAAATGATAAGTCTTTTGTAACACACTTGGCTATGCTTTTATGTACTCTTTGTTTTTATAGGTGAAAGTTTTTCATAGTTATAAATTGCTTATGTGCATTAAACCGTGCTGTGAATACATTTTTCTTTGGATTTGTTCCAGAACTCCTTTACGTTGCTGCTGGCTAACAAACCTGGAATCAAGGGCGATCTGTCGGAAAACCTGCCTAAGCCGAAGGACGCTGATGAGGAAGACGACACGGACGACAACGACAATGGGGGCGATGAGTATGGAGATGGTGAAGAGGAGCTGTCCTCGGAAGGTGGGGAATACGGCAACAATGGTAGCAGCAACAAGAACAACCTGAAGAGGGGACCGGACGGTGGCACGGGTGGGGCAGAACAGAATGGAGAAAACGAAGACAACGACGATGACGATGGAGAAGACGGTGAAGACCCGGAGGATGAAGAAGACGATGACGATGACGACGATGACGATGATGACGGAGGTGAAGAGGATGAAGAGGATGTTGAAGGAGTGGAAAACGAAGACGAGGAAGAGGAAGACGAAGACGAGGAAGCTCTTCAGCCACCAAAGAAAAGGAAGAAGTAAATTCCTAATAGAAAAGTTGAAGCCTCCATTTAAGATACCCGTTGTTTTAGGTAAAACTTGTTCGTCTAACATTATGATGTTTTATTTAGGCATTAAGGAGGCTGTTTAGGTATAATGTTTTCACGCATTTCCTTTGCATGATTAGAGTACCGTCACAAGTATTTGAGCAGCGGCAAAAGATTCAACTGAAAACCACTCCAATTGTATGATTCAAGCCGTTACTTCTCATAAAAAGTTAATAGATATGATAGTTTTTCGAATATAATTTTACACAGATCATTGCTAGACTATCTTTTAATTAAAATAATTAGTTTTTGTATCGATCCAACACCTTCGTAAATCATAACCATACTTTTTGGAAAATGAGCATATCATATATCGGAATCGAAGTGTGGGTACATCAGCAATTATAATAGAAGATATGATCTCGGGACAAACAAAGTCAAGAAATAAAGCGCCATTGATCCCAACGGACTAGGCTGCCAAATTTGCTGATTACAAGGGCACTGAGACTTTGTTTAGCATTACTTTTTAAATTAACTTTTGGTTCTAAAAAGCTGGTTTGAGACCAAAAGTTGTACTAAACAGTTAGTTTTTGGAGAAAATTTTGTTTTTGAAAAGTGATTTTCAATTCAAACAAAAAAGTTAAAATTTTTAACTTTTACAGTTGTAAAAGTGATTTTGAGAGCCAAATTACAATTTTAACATTTATTTGCTATTGTGTTTATTTATAGTTTATAAATTTATTCATTTGCTTAGTACGAAGGGGCGTGTACTAAGTAACCATGACCCTGCGAATGTCTTCAGTTTTTTTTTTTTTTGACATTCGTATACTAAGTAAATCTGGATGTGAGCACAGAAATAAGATCCTCAAAACACATGGAAATATGAGAAAACAAATTATTCCAATGGTCACTCTAGCAGCTTCCATTCAAATTGCCTAAATATGAAAAATTATAAACTGATCATTGAAGTTATTGATATTTTTTTTATCATTTCACCGTTAAGTCTCAATGAATTGCTTACCTATATATACTTTAGGTTAAAGTACACTATTAGTCACTAAAAATTTAGGATTGGTCTCCTGTTGATCGTTAAATTATAAAAAAAATTAATTTTTTCGTTATTTTTTTGATATGCTGGTGTGATTACAAGATAGTATATGTTCATTTTTTTAGTTCTTTGATAACACATACACATCGTGTACATATAGTGCTCGAATTCATGCCACTTAGATGAAATACATCATCTTTTGTCACTAAGACCAATCTACATATTTAAAATTTTGATTTTTTTTTTCATTAATAGCCGTATTACATGAAATTTGGGTGATGTCGTGTGCTGATGTGGAAGCTAAAAATGTTTTGTATTCATTGTGCGTACTTATGTGACATTTTCCCTCCTTTTTAACCTCATCATCCTCTTCATCAATATTTGGATTTTTTTTCTATTTTCATCCACAATAAAAAATTGTTGTTTTTTGACGACTTTATGGACACCCTATACACCAACGAATTCGATTTATTGTCCTCTACCTACTGGTATATTTTTTTCAAAACTTTTTAAAACTCACTAAATTAAACACACAATCTATCATTTTAGAGTCCGTGGGCTTTCTCAAATTTGAGATGTTTGAAGGAGATCAAAGTATTACATGTTGAATCTTTAGAGGGATACTTGTCAATTCTGATTGTGTTTCGTAAAAAATCAATTCAAAAAGAAAACATGGATAAATGTAAATGTTTTAGTATTGATCTTGTTGCGAACGACAATCGATGCCAGACAATGATTAACTAACAGTGACGATTGAAGGAGTTGGCTATTTTCTGAAAAAAAAAGAAAGAAAGATAATACCCATGTCATCATGTGCTAATGATTTAACAATCTAATGACAAAAAAAAAAAAACAATTCGAAAAGTTTAGTGACAAAATTGAAAGTTTTTTATAATTTAGTGACCAAAATAAGATAAATACTATAATGTAGTGACAAAATGGAAAATGTTTTTATACACATAATTGTCCGCTTACGCATATTTTGCCACTCAAAGCTTGTTTTGTTTTGATTTTTAGCGTCATTTCTCTTCTCTTCTTTTAAATAACTCTCCATAGTTAGTGGCAATGGATGATATTTTAGGTCTTAATTGTTATCTCTAAAAATATCTTAATTGTTAAATATTTGTTAAATTTAAAATATTATTATGTTGGGTAAACTACAATAGAGGTCACTTAATTATGGGTAAGGTTATATATGGATCACTCAATTATTAAAAGTTACTGGTAATGTTTACATTTGGGTCACCCTTCATATTTAAAAATATATTTCAATTTGTGTATTAGATTAATTAATGATTTCAAATGAAGTATCTTGTGTTAACGAGGGTATACAAGTGATTTGGAAGAAAAAATGACTAAATTATGTACTTTTTAAATATGAAGTGTGACCTAAATGTAACCTTACCCATAATTGAGTGACTCAAATGTAACCTTACTCATAATTGAGTGACCTCTGTTGTAGTTTAGTCTATTATGTTTTAGTTTCTTTTAATCAATGGTAATATTTAATCTTAGTTTCGTTCTTAGTAATAACCGGTGACGAGACATAGTAAGGGGCTTTGGCCAAAGCCCCCAACAATTTAAAAATTTTACAACAAGCCCTAAAAAAATTGTAAAGAATTTAATTTGGTCCTTTAAATTTTTAGAAATTCATATTAAATTTTAAATTTTTGTTGAATAATTTTAATTAAATTCTCTAAAAAATAATTTTTCTCATTCAATTTCTTGGTCTAGTGACAATTTAGGTCCTTGTAATAACTTTGGTGAATTGTAGCCCAATACACCACCCATGAATTTAGAGGTGTTCAAAAGTACCCAACCCGTTGACCCGCCGACCCGATCACAATTTTATAATTTTTTCACTTCCCGTGTCGGGTACCTAACCCGTCATTTCTCGGGTCGAGCCCGGGTCAAAATAATCTTATATTTTCGGGTACGTGGATGTTCTAGCGTACTCTTCAGGTAAGTGATTTTAAATTATCCTTTTCTTTCGGTTACAATCACATTACCTTATTACTGTGTTACTAATACGTTAAAAATGCACTTTCATCCACTTGAGGATAGGTGATGCAAGTCTTGTACTTTATTTTTTCTCTCTTTTTTGACCATACATAAAACACGGTATCATTGCATAAATTTAATCCAGTTCAAAACAGGTTCATAATTGGTAAGAATCTTGTTATCATCTGATAGATGTTCTATGAATGAGTAAAACAACAACTAACTTCTGGTAGCCTTCATTTTTATAACCACTGATTAGTCTAAAAAAAGTTGAGAAATATGTAACAACTTTGCTTGCTTTTGAGAAGTAGGAATATGGATGAAAAGCTCCTAAATTCCAAATTTGTTGTCAAAAATTAGGGTGCTGCATCCATGGCAGAAAGAAAAGTTACAGTCATAAGGCAACGTCTAGATACCCAATTACCCGGTTTTGTGGGTACTTACAACACTCGAGTATCTTATTAGCGAATACTCGACTAACACAGGCCGACTAAATTATTACCTGAAAATTCGAGTACCCAATACATTGGGTACCCGAATTTAAACACCCCTACTTGTGATTATTTCCTT
Organism: Hibiscus trionum; assembly: GCA_030270665.1. Taxonomy (NCBI): domain Eukaryota; kingdom Viridiplantae; phylum Streptophyta; class Magnoliopsida; order Malvales; family Malvaceae; genus Hibiscus; species Hibiscus trionum. Next base: position 23,182,801 of record BSYR01000025.1, read on the forward strand.
CGACTTAAAAGAACACCAAACAAACCCTCTCCTCTTCTCAAATACTCAAACCACACCAAGTATAAATTCGCAATTTTTTTTATACCACAGTTAGATCAGCCTTCAAACAAGACCATAATATCCCCGTGATCCCTACTCCGTCTTCATTGTTTGAATTTGATTGAAACCTACATATATGAACCCTCCAAACCCATTAAACCTAAGCTTCTAATGCCTTCATTCATGATTTTGTTGTTTTTGTTCGGTGGTAAAATTTGAGGTAAGAGTTTATGGAGGTTAACTTAATTTTTTTTAAAAATTATGAGAGTGGTTAATTCCCAAAAAATTGGGGAGGATGGCCCCTTGTGCTGATACCTTCCCCACCTGCTCTTGTTTGTTGTTTTTGGTTGTGTAAATTTTTTTTTTGGATCGATCAAAATTCATATTGTGTTATTATTATCTGTAATCCCCTAGATCCGCCTATGCGTTATCACGGATCCTAAAAAGTCACATTAGGGTCATAAGAGCGACCCACAGTAAAAATCCACATAAAACATATTTTCTCTTAAAAACACTTATTAAATTGTAACGGTAACCCCTGTTTAAAATACTTGTCATGAAACAATGATGACATGCATGCCCACTAACTATGTCGGTACTGTACTCCAAAAGCAACACCGAGAGAACTCCAAACGCTAATGTCGGTCATCAAGCCATGTTAGATTTCTTTTTAACATGCGATGGTAAAAACAATGCGAGCTTCGGAAAGCTTAGTAATATAGAACTAACAATGGATGCTATAAGTAACATGTGTATGAATACGGTCGAGCACAAAGCTAACATGGTGTTTCGAGAAACAACAAGTTCCGAATTTACGGTTCATTATATTGAATACATGTTATATTTGAAGGCAACAAAGTTGTCCTTTATTCGATCATCGAGGATCAGGGGAGGAGCATGAAGACCGAATAATCAAAAGAGAGAGATGGATAACGGTAGTCGAATTTAGAGTGTATGTGTTCTAACAGAGCAAAGTTAGCACATACAAAGTAACGATGTGGTGAACATTTATTTCACGGTTATATAATAGTAGCGATAAGGTTCATTTTAGATTTCCTATCAGCACTCCAACCAAACTCCGGTATACAGTTCCCCAGAACTGCATCTATATGGGCATTAACCCGAGCCCATTGGGCTTAGGTGCCAGCCTAAGGAATACCTTAGGTACGGTAAGGAATTACCCTAGCCGAAGCATAGGAACTTGAAACGGTAAGAAATTACCAGCCTGATTAGGGCTGAACCTACGGTAACTTCATACTCTATCCCAAGTATCCCGGTAATGGTCTAGGCAACAACAATAGTAATCGATAAAAATAGTGATCGGTAATAACAATAATCAGTAGCAATCGGTATTAATTGGTTATAATAGTAGATATGAAGCAACTTTAGTTTTCAATTCAGATACAAGGGTACATTTTGGTTAAATAATAGTCATGATTCAGATCATGGAACAATCTACTGTTCAAGCGGAGAGAATATGCATGTGCACTTGAAACACACTAGATGGATCAAATTATTTCTTGGAGGTACTTGATATTTACAAGGAGGGATGAAATACTGAACTTTTGACAATTCTGAACTGATTTCAAAAATGATGTCCCTATATAAAAGGGGCCTTGTAATAAATGTCTCCGACCAAGCATTCGAAAATTGATACGATGTGATCATTTAGGATCTCAAATATATCAAGATTGTTCTGATCATTTGGCCAATAAGGGCATTTTGGTCATATAACACTCCAGGGCAGTTCTATAATCTAATCCAGAGGGGATAGGTCAATGATTTGTCACGCTGAAGATTTCCGACGGTTTACTAGGCTTCCAAGACTATTCCACTATACTCATCTCACCAATACATTACTTTTCATGCATTCAAATTTGTGCACTTTCTCTGTGTTCACTATTTAATTTTGACTGTGTTGTACATCTGTATAGATCGCTATCGCATTATCTTGGAACATGCCTCGAGAGGTTGGACATGCATTTGTGCTAATTTTGGTATTAAGAAATGATTGACATACATAACCCGAACTTCAACCCATTTGAGTATTACAATCACTTGCGTGAGATCAGAAGTTCAAGATTTCAAAGCTTTAACTTATCTCAATCAAGAGGGTGTCCTGATTATTTAAAGTACAGTCGTTCACGCTCTTTCAGGCCTTTTGAGCCACTTAATCATCTTAATCTCTGGTTTATATCGCATCATATGGTTAATTTGGTAGTTTTGGGTGCTCGATGGCATCTTAGTCTATTTTAGCCAATTCATACATGTCGGTATTTTCAATTCTTTCTGTTATTTCGGTCCTTTCGACCTTTTTTCAACCATCCATTATTTCAAAACACGAGGATAGATCCGTCATTTCAGTTAATTTAGAAATTCCAATGCCCAAGTACATTTTGGTCATTTGTTGATTCAGTTGTATCGGTATTTCCAATTCTTTTATTCGATTCAGCCATTAATAGCAATTTTGTTTCTTCTGATAGTTTGATTGGTCCGAACATGCAAAGAGTTCCCCCCTCATAATTTATCTCCAAAGATTTATTCAGGATTCACGTTAAAACCAAGTACTTATCTTTCTTTAATGTTTAAGTCTTATTACTGCATCTCTCTGAGTAATTCGAGGCTTTTAGAAGAATTAGTTGTTTTATCGAATCCAGTGTAAATTTTAGCACCACTTTCATCATCAAGGGGGACATTTTTGTCATTTCCACCTCAAGCGCATTTTCGTAATTTCATATCCAAATATTTTTTTCGTTTGACCATTTGACATTATTAATCGAGTTTGGAGATTGACCGCCTTGGTAATTGTTTATTGAACTTCAGATTCTTCCGATTTATCACTTTTCTCATTCAATTATTCTAATCTTATCTTAATTGTCATACTCATTTTCGTATCCGGTTTCACTTAAGCAGGAACTAACAGTACTCATCATCATATTTATGCATGTGTTAACCATATACCAACACATTCATAAGGCATACAAGAGGTAGTAATGTATTACCTTTAATCCTTGCTATATCGACCAACTGTGGTACTCTATTCGATCACTCTCGAACCCGAATTTGACGTCCCTCGACATCTCGTAGACAAGGAATTGCGAATACCTTTAATTGCATAAATTTCAATTTTAGTCCTTATTCACATTGCTCTTAACTGAATAATTAAATACACATGAACGATCAAGTTCAAGGTCATGTTCAGAGGCTTTCTAGTTAGAATTTCGCAAAACGGGCTTCATAATCAGACTCGGACGTCGAAAAATATAAAATATGACTTTTCAAGAAAAGTTGACTTTCTGGTCAAAGTCAACGCTGACGTCAGTAATCAATGCTGACATCACCGGTCAAGTCAACGCTGACGTCACTGATTAAGCGGGTTGACTCACTGGGTTGACTCGGACGGGTTGATTCACTGGGTTGACTCGGTCGAGTTGACTCACTGCGTTGACTCGGATAGCTGACTCGGTCAACGGGTCGGGTACGGTCAACGGGTCGGGTTTGGGCTTAGACCAAAACATGTCGGTTCTGTTGGATTTTGGGTCGATTCAAAAGATTCGGTTCGAAGACCACCGTCACAGGCGGCCGAAAATCGCCCGCGACGGCGCGTAGTCGCCACCCACGGCCAAAATCGACTGTAAACACCCCAGAACACCGAGAACAACCTCCCAATTGAACTATGACCTTAACCAAACCTAGATTTAGGCTGAAACCTTACCGTTTCTTACCAAAATGAAAGGAAAATGCGGATGGGCTGTCATAGCTCTGATGGTGCCCTAAATGACGATAGACGACCCTTCAAAGGCTAGGGTTTTGTTCGGCTTAGCACTACGAGCACGGCGGCGGCGCTGACGTCCTGATCGGACGGGAGAGGCAGTCGAAAAACAAAAAAAACTGAGGGGAGACTTTTGGTTTTTCGCCGGGCTTTAAACCTTGATTTCACGGCAACTGACGAGGCCTCGCCGCGAGTGAAGGCTATGGGCATGCTCTATGTGAGGCGATGGTGATGTTGATGGTGGCAGTGACGGCCACGACGCGACGGTTGAGGCAGATCAGCGGTCAGTTGAGATTGGGTAGTTGAAACGTTTAAGGATGAGAAAAAACCAGATCTCTGAATATTTCCAGATCAAATAGGGGGCATTAATTGGGGTAGATGGGTTAGTTGGCTATAATCATTATTGATACATATCATAAAATATGGTTTAAAATTAAAAGAGTGCAAACTAACACTAATGAATGCTTTAGCTTGAGTGGTTAAGGCTTAGGCTTGCCAAGCACAGGTCATGGGTTTAACACCCCATGATAGCACCCGCTCCCATTATTTTCTCTTTTTTTTACTTGAAATTATATGCATATATTTTAGGGGTGTTACAATATCCATATGTATATAACATATATTTAGAGGTGCATAATCATTCAGTTTGATTAATTATACCAAAATAACATTAATTATAAAACAAGTTGAACATATATTACATTATAATTACCTTAAGACAATTCAAATGAATACTTGCCTTTTTACGAGATTAATTAAGATTTTTTATTTTTCAAATATAAAGTCGAGCACCCTAGTAGTTGTGTGGAGTAACCAAAGAGCCGATGGGAGTGGAATTTGGTTGGTATGGTATGGGCATTTGCTTGCCTTTAAGATTCAATGAATGTGGACATGTTTATCTTGTTAGTTATAGGTCTCTGGAGTCTGAATTAGGGAGTAAAAGAGCTAAAAAGGTGGGGAGTGGAGTTTCTGTATTGAACCCTAAAGAGAAAAGAGACCAACAGCAATGTCCGAAAGTGAAGCACTACTTTTAAAGCCAATATTCCCAGTGTTCTTTAGTCTTTGGTCTGAAATCCATCCATCTGACTCTCCACTCAGCCTGGTACATTGAACCTAGACGCATTTCTAGAGACTGGAATACCCTTTATATTTTTACATTTGATGTCTCGTAAATTATTCTATCTTCTGTCAAACCTAACAACTTTTTGGAGATGGATTTAGACGTGAGAGATCTTAGGGCTGTGAGAAAACTTAGCAATCACAAAATTCAATTTGTTGTTGTATTTATTTATGGCTTTATTATAAAATAACTTTTTGAGTTATACAGTTTATTTTATGTTCTTTAAAATTATTCAACAGAAAGAGTGAGGTTTCACCTAAGATAAAATAAATAGTTCGCGATTTGTCTCGTTAAAATAACTTTAATTGTATTTACCTACTTATGTAGTACTTTTTTCTTAGGATAAGGAGATTTTTAATGAGGCTAATAATTAAGTAGGTCCTTAGCATATTTTGAATTATAATAAAATAATTATTGCCGAACAAAAAAAATTATTTTATGTATTTAAACTTTTTCAATTAAAACAACGATTATTATGCTATATTGACGGTAGAAAATAAAATTTACACAAACGGTGTTATTTAAGGGTTTAGGGTTTTAGAGGTTAAAGGTTTAGAATTTAGAGTTAGAAATTTAGATTTTAAATTTATGATGGAAAAAAGGCTTGTGTAAAATTCTTTTATACTGGTAGTGTATCAGATATTCATCCTTAGAATAAATGTTTAATGTTCGTTCCATTATAATGTAAGATTTATTCGTTAATTATAGTAAAAATTTGCAGTCCAATAAATAGATGACACATGAATTTTTCTTTAATTTCATTTACTTTTTAAAAAATATAATTTTTTTTTCAAAAATACCCTAACATTTCTCATTATCTTTCATAAAACCCAAATACTTAAGCCAAAAATCTTCAAATCTTTAAAATTCATCCTCAACCGCCGTCGAATCAACCACCCATCCACCCCATCGTTATTAGACCCATTATTGCCTCACTCTTTTATTGTCATAAATTAAAAAACGAGATATCAATTGAACGTTGAACGAAGAACACAAAATAATTACCACAAATAACAAAGGTGATGAACACAAGTATGGCTACTAGGCTTTGCAAAGATAGAAAGAAACCTCATTGTTGCGATGGCGATGACACAATGTCTAGTGACAATAAATACTCTAAGAATTTGAGGTTATTTTTTAAATAAAAGAGAGTTTTAGGGTTTATCAGAAATTAAATTTTTGATTAAAAAAATAAAACCTAACTACATGTTAAGCAATGATTGGACAATAATTTTTTAACAGACTACCTTAAAATAATAACGAAATAAAACGTTAAACACATATTTTGATCAAAAAAACTTTAGACACCTAAAGCAAAAAAAATATATATAGTTCTAATAAATATTTTGTATTAAAGCCTTTATTTATTTTTTCACTAATACTACAAGCGTAAGATGTATGTATGGTTTTTTAGTTAAATAAAGAGGTATAATATTTTTATACTGAAATTTAAATTCATACAAGATAAGACAATACGAACATTAGTAGCAGCTAGATCAAAGAAAATGAAATACATTAAATCACAAGGGGTGTTTATTCAAGCTTCTTTTTTCACAGAGTTGAAACATATTATCATATGTTTTCTTAATTATATCCATATCCAAATTCATCGTAAAATCCGAACGACATAGATAGAAGAAATCCTGGAAATAAAAGCACAACATTTGTTTTTCAAACATATAAGCAGTAGCATTAGATTTGTTCAGGACATGTTTTATTTATATGACAAAAGAGGCCATTGCTTCGCCAATGCTTAGGAAGACCCTTCCTCTAATTTTGGGCACAAAGTTGGCCAACTTCAACTTGTGAATAACTTGCCACCTAGGGTTTGCAATAGCCAGCTGCAATTTTTTATATATTCGAAAAATCATTTCTCGTTTGAATATCTATAAGACATAAATGTTGAATATAAATATGTAGCACATGTCAATGTCGAACACAAATACGTAGAGTTGTATATACCTTGATGCCACTAGAATCGAGATTCTTATGCAGTTCCTCCAGAGAAGCGATCCCCGATGTATCGATGTCCATCAAATCTGTACCATTCAAAAATACATTTAATTTTGTGAGGGAAAATAAGACAACAAATGTTCAATAATCTCTTGCTATTTCTCAAACCCTTACTGGAAATGTCAAGAATTACTATTTGTATAGTCTTTTCTGCATTTCCCAGCTTGCTGTCCTTTTCCTCCTCGATAACCCACTTCATAATCCTGAAAAGAAAAAAAAGAAAAAACCATGATGTTTCTTGCTTATCTTCAAGCGTTTTAATTAGACAATTTCTAGATTTATTTGATCAAGTGTTAAGTACCTTTCTCGGACAAAATTGGCGTTTGCAAAACAAAGTAGGGCAGATTTGAGACGCATGATTAAGACACCTGGAGTCTTGACAGCCATTGGATATTGATTGACATCACCAAACATGTCACTTCCGGGCAGCTTTCCAAGTGTTTCAGTGCCTGGTCGAATCGATACCAGAATTATCTTTGCAAATGAAATTGTTACCTGCAACCACATGTTACAACCCCGGCAGGTAAATATTATATTATTCTGATTCCTTTAATCCAACCTCCATGTGAGAATATAATCTTGTAAAATTTTAAATATATCTATGTTTGCCGAGTTTAAGTAACCAAAGGTTCGCCAGAAACTTTTGATACCACAATCTGTGTATCAAAATTTTATCTTAAAATAAATGTATGAACAAGTTTAATGGGATTATGTAGCTACAGTGTACGGATAAACATAGAAATGACAAAGTTTAGTGGCATGGCATTTTCAGAGGCTTCAACAGCATTCATGTCAAATTAAACCCTAAACCTTCTGTTTGATTTGAGAAAACAAATGTGACATACTGAGACAAACACACGTTGACTCCACTTTCCCCTATTAAATATGAACCTTTGTTTGTGTTCCGGTAGATGTTCTCTTTTTGAGCATCTATATTGGAGATAACTGTTAGACCAATAATTTCACTCTCATCTAATATAATAGTTAACAAATTTTAATTATTTATTTATTATCATTTATATCATGTAATCGTATCGTGTTTGAATGGTTCATAGGGAAAGTAAATGTTACCGCCACAAGAAGGCCAATCTCCACAGTTGCGAACAGCACTCCCAAGAAGGCTCCAATGCAAGCCAGGAAATCTAGCTTATCAACCTTCCAAATATTGTAAGCTTCGTTGACGTCGATAAGCCCCGGCAGTGCCGACAGAATGATCGATGCAAGGATCGCCACCGGAGTGTAGTACAACAGCTTTGTAAACAATACCAATGATATAAACACAGTAATTGCCATCACGACATTCGATACCGCGGTTTCACAACCCGCGCTGAAATTCACTGCTGTCCGCGAGAAGGAACCTGCAATAATTTTACTCGAACTCGAGTTAATTAAGTTACTTGAAGGGTCATATGTATCACCGTTCGATGTTCGAAACATGGTTTGTTTAAGAAAAATGAAGAGTTGGAATATAAATTTACCTGTTGCGACATAGCAAGAAGTGAAAGAACCAATGATGTTCATGAACCCCATGGCGACCATTTCTTTGTTGCCATCTAGGTGGTAGCCTTTTATGGCAGCGAAAGACCGACCAACTGCGATTGCTTCCTAAGATTAACAAAATAAAAAGAGAGTGTAAATTGGTAAAGATTGACGATATAAGACGTTCCGAATTCGGACAAGTCACCAACCGTGAGTGCAATTATGGCTACAATCAGACCGATCTTAGCCACTTCCCCAACATGTGGTCCGTTGAACTGCAACTGATGAACTGAACTTGGATTTAAGCCCCCTTTGATGTGTTTAACGATCTTAACTCCGTGTTTATCAGCTTTGGTAAGGAAGACGATGAGAGTTGCTAAAACGACAGATACCAAAGGAGCAATGGCCGGCAACCAGAAGAGTTTTCTGTTCTTTTTGCCCTGGTATATTAAAATTACAAAGTTGAAAACCATTTTAAGATAGATTTCGATCATAAATAAAGCCAATATTTGAGGGAAATTTGCTTTTTTCTTACCAAAAACCTCGTGATCATGATGAATATGAGGAAAGAACATCCGAGTATGAAGTTATAGGGATTCCACTGCAGAAAAAAGCCAAAGAATTATAACTGGAAATTGATTTTAACAAATTCAAGAACTCATATGAATGTTGTAGCTTTTAAATTGATTTTAATTTTTTAACAGTACAGGATGATGGAAGGAACTCCAAAGGGCTTTCGCGACGGAGATAACATCGGTCTTGTTCGTAAAGTGAGTGATTCCAAGTAATCCTTTAAGTTGTTGCAGACCAATTACAATGGCGGCACCTGCCATGAATCCCACGATAGCAGCATGCGAAAGAAAATCGACAAGGAAACCTGACCTGTAAGAATCACGACAGTTATATATCGGACACGCATTAAATCTGGCAAGAAAATAAAGGCAGCTGGAAGGTGACAAGAAGTGACAAAAACCTGAAGAGTCCAAAGGCAGCTTGAAAAGTACCCGCAAAGAACGTTACAGTGAGCACAAGTTTTTGGTAAGCAACGGGATTGGCCATAGGATCCTGAAGTTTCTGAACCATTGATGATAGGAGCAATGAAACCACGGCCACCGGTCCGATCGCAATCTCCCTCGAAGTTCCCATAACGGCGTAAATGAGAGGCGGGACGACACTCGTGTCTGATACATAGAATGGCATAACATAATCAAGACCTAATTAAAATTTCAGACACCGAAAACATAGTAAAAAAAAAGGGTTCAAGTTGCAGTTTACAGAGGCCATATTGAGGATCAAGTTTTGCCAAAGTTGCATATCCAATACTCTGTATGAAAAAAACACAATCATGTCAGTAAAAGAAGGGAAATTCAATCAAATCCAAAAGGACTTTTTTTCATATTTGAAGTAAAAAAAAACCTGAGGAATGCAGAGGCTTGCAAGAGTTAGACCGGCGAGTAAATCGTGCTTGAATTGGTTTGCTTTGTAGTTTTGACACCAAGTGAGGACGGGAAACGTTGCTTTCAACGTCGAAAAGAGTCCGGCTTTCAACCCGGAGTGCTTGTTGAGGAATGGGAGTTTGTTCCTCCAGGAAACGGCGGTGCCGATGAGCTCTTGGCTAAGTCCCGGTGGCTTGGGGGTATTGAGCACCCACTGGACCCTTTCGACACAGTCATGTGTCTCAAGGTCTACCATTTCTCGATCGGTTGTTGTATGGTTCAGTGGGGAAGCCATGGCTCTTGTTTGAAGTGTTTGGGGAAACCCCAAAGCCTCTCTATTCTGAGGAGTTGTAATAGATTAGCTTTTAGCCTATAGAGCTTTGATAAGACATTGATTTATAGATGGCAAATGGCCCTGGGAATTAGTGGAGAAAATAATGGGATTAAATTTTGTATAGTGTTTGAACTTAATTTGTTCTTTCCACCGATTATTATAATTGAACTCCACCAATATATGTATGGAGGGTTTGCAGCACTATATTTAGAGGGGGAAACCTGAAAAAGCAGGGAAAAAAACTTAGTAGCAAAAGATGCAAATGCAATGGGCTACACCGAAAAAGCTCACTGAAAGATACCATTTTCAAAGATATTTCTGAAGACAGAATATGTTCTTTCCGACCTTTTTATTAAGTTATGAGTTTTATTTCTTAATGTAATTTGTTTAGTTTTTAGTTGGAGTACTTGAGTTGGTTCTGTTTAGTCTATAATAATACAAGTTACAGAATCATCAATCATCATGCAACAGAAACAGGAGGAGGTTGGAAGAGAAGAATGTGTAAACTCTGGTATACACATGGTGCATTCCATTCCTTCCTTGGTAACATCTTAAGACGCCTGAGTATTGTTCGAGATGGGGATAATACCCTCCTTATTATCCGTTTACGAAATCAGCGGGCGGATGCCCAACTCCCACGCATGAATTAGCCCATAGTTCCAATTCTAGAACCCAGCATATGCCAATGTTTCGAGTAATGCCTAGCTGCCATTTGCCATTGCAATCTCCTCCAAAAATGCCACCATTCCTGCTGTTTCATAGGTTCCAGCATATGACGACACTAAACATTATCTCCCAATGGGCTGGATTTTTGGCAAATAAATAAGGCTTTGTCATGTTAACTACCAAACCCCAACCACTCCTTCAACTCCATTCTTAAAAACTCGTAAAGTTTATCTTCTTTTACCAGATGGACCCAAAACAAGGCAGCCTTAAAAACAAAAACCTTAAGATGTCACTCAAATCCTCCAAGCCTTCCCCATAAATGCCACAAGTATTAGAGGTGTGCAAGGAATTTTGAGAGTTCTATTTGACTTTTAAATTCCTTTCTATCTCTTGTATTAAAGTGGTGGATAAGGATATAAAAACAAGTAATCGGATGAGTTTTAAGTCGGGTCATGCCAGATCGGGTCAAATCGTATACAAGTCATTTTAGGTTGATTTGATGTTTTAGCTCGATTCGGGTCGGATGCGGGTCAATTTCCGGTCGGGTCTAAACGGTTCGAGTCCGAATCGGTTAATTGGCGGGTTAATTCGGGCTCGGATGGACTTCAGGCCGGGTTCATTTATGGTTGGTTCATTTCGGGTCGGGTTCATTTAAGGTCGAGTTAATTCAAGTAATTTAATTCGTATTAATTTCGAGTTAGGTACAAATAGTTGATAGACTTTGGGTTGGGTCAGTTCGAGTGAATTATTTAACGCCTTTCACGAACACGAATCACATTAAAAATAAATATTAGGGTCTAGAGTGAACAAAAATATCATCATATTTAAAACATTGGACTAAATTACAACAATTAGAAATAAATAAGGGTCAATTTCGGCTAAAAATAAAATATTGGGGACTAGAATATAGTGAAAAAAATATAAACATATTAAGAATATTGGACTAAGTTACAAAGTATAAAATAAATAAGGGTTGATGTTGGTTAAAAATAAAATTTTAGGGACTAACATGAACAAAATTATAAAAATATCATAATATTAAAAATATTGGACTAAAATTCAAAAAAATAAATTGAGGTCAAATTTGACTAAAAAATAAATTGTAGGTAGAATAAACAAAAAATATTATTGGACTAAATTACTAAAAATATATATAAATAAATACAGGGTAATTTTGACTAAATATTAAATTGTAGGGACTAAACTAATCCCATAACCATAACCACGAACATTTAACTTGAAAATGAAAATTGAAACATATACCCCTAACCCCAAACTTCAACCCTTAAATCTTACAATCACTAATAATTAAAGTACAAACCTAATCCCCTAGTCCCATAACCCCAAACATTCAACTTGAAACATATACCCCTAAACCTCAAACCTCAACCCCTAAATCCTACAATCACTAATAATTAAAGTACAAGCCTAATCCCCTAAACCTAGAATCTCTAAACTAAACTTATAACCCTAAATATTTAACTTGAAACATATACCCCTAAACCCTAAACCTTAACCCCTAAATCTTACAATCACTAACAATTATAGTACAAACCTAATCCCCTAAACTCAAACCATTAAACTTAACCCAGCACCCTAAACATTTAACTTGAAACATATACCCCTAAACCAAAATTTCAAACCCTAAATCTTGCAAATACTAATACTTAAAGTGTAAGTCCAATCCCCTAAACCCCAAATCCCTAAACTAAATAGTAAACACATGCCATAACACCAAACATTCAACTTGAAACATATACCCCTAAACCACGAATCCCTAAACTAAATCTATAATCCAATCACTCAACTTGAAACATATACCCAAAACCCCAAACCCTTGAAGTAATATCATAAGTCATAACCCAAACCATAAATTTTATTTTTAATTTTAATTAAATATATTATAATTAAAATTATAATAATTTGAAAATTTAAATCAAATATTAATCTAAATATACTAAAATTATTATTTTAAATTAAATATTAATTTAAATATATTAAAATTATTATTTTAATTAAATATTAATTAAAATATTTATTTAAATTATGGGTTTTAATTAAATATTAATTTAAATTATGATTTTTATTTTTAATTAAATATTAATTAAACCCCAACTATAAATGTTAACTAATTATTAATTATTAATTAATTTAATTTAAATATTAATTAAACCCTAACTATAAAAACTCCCTTTATAATTTATCTAGAAACCCTAGTTTTATTCTAAGGGTTGCGTCGTAAACACTAAATTCCTTCTCTTCTCTTTCAGACTTTCATTCTTCTAACCTTCCAAATTCTCTCATTCATCTCTCTCGATCTGATCTAAAGCTTCTTCTCTGATCTCTCATTTATCTCTCTCGACTCTAAAGCTTCATCTTTGATATCTCAGTCTTTCCATTTTCATCGTTTTGAAGTTACATCGTATGGGTTCTAGTTACGATTTGCAAAAACAATAGCGTTTTAGTCTCTCATCTGTCTCATCTCTCAGATTAGATAAGTAACACTTCAATTTTCTTTTTCGATTTTTTCATTTTTCTTTTGTTTGTATTATCATTTTTGCTAACTATTTTATCTCTCTCATCTCTCAGGATATATCTCTGATCTCTCTTAGACTCTTAGTCTCCAAAGTCCCAGGCATTGCTGTGTTGTGGTTGCATAACCCAATCTCACAGTCTTTTTATTTTTATCGCTTTAAAGTTTTATCGTCTGGGATCATTGCGATTTGCGAAATTAACAATGTTTTAGTGTTGTCGTTTTGTTCATTTTTCATTTGTTTGTGCAAGTATATGCCTTCGATTTGTTCATTTGCGATTTTCAAAAATAACTCAATCTTTCAGTCTTTCAGATTGAGTAAGTATATGCCTTCGATTTGTTCATTTTTCATTTGTTTGTGTTATCGTTTTTTGACGGTTTTATCTCTCTCATCTCAGATTTGTTCTATCTTTACAAGGGCTGACTCTGTAAGTATATGCCTTCGATTATTTATTCTGTAAGTATATGCCTTTGACTTGTTCATTTTTCATTGTTTTGTTCAATTTCTAACCCTAGTTTTTGTTGACTATTTTGTATATTACTGTGAACTGATTTGTATATTATCAAAGGCATAATCTGAAGGACCTTGTGAACTAGGTAATCTCATTTTTTGTTGTTCAATTTCTAAAGGACTGACTATAAATATATGACTTAATCCAAATATATTGGTTGGACATCCTGTTCTGCGAGGCTATTGGTCTCAAAGGAAGTTTCTGAAGGACCTTGTGAACTGGTTTAACAATGCCGCGTACGAGGATTAAACTTAAACTTTACTATGACTTAAACTTACTGGTTTAACATCCAATAATTTCAAACTTGTTTGTGGTGTCTCATGTTTGTGCTTTAGATTATAAAGCTTAAACTTTATTGTGACTTAAACTTATGGGTTATCGCATGTTTGTGTTTTATATTACATGCATGAAGAAAACCTTTTTTATGAGTTAATCCAAGTATATTGGCTGGACATCCTGTTCTACGAGGCTATTGGTCTCAAAGGAGGTTTCTAAAGAACCTTGTAAACTGGTTTAATAATATCGAGTACGAGGAGTCGAGGATTAAACTTAAACTTTACTGTGACTTAAACTCACTGCTTTAACATCCAATAATTTTTGACTTGCTTGTGTTGTCTCATGTTTGTGCTTTAGATTATAAAAGCTTAAAATTTACTATGACTTAACCTTAAACTTCTGGGTTATCTCATGTTTGTGTTTTATATTACATGACTGAAGAAACCTTTTTGACTTAATCCAAGTATATATTGGTTGGACATCTCATTCTGCGAGGTTATTGGTCTCAAAGGAGGTTTCTAAAGGACATTGTGAACTAGTTCAACAATACCGTGTACGAAGATTAAACTTCAAACTTTACTATGACTTAAACTTATTGGTTTAACATCCAACAATTTCTTACATGTTTGTGATGTCTCATGTTTGTGCTTTAGATTATAAAGCTTAAACTTTATTGTGACTTAAACTTAAACTTATGGGTCATCTCATGTTTGTGTTTTATATTACATGCTTGAAGAAATATTTCTTTTTCTTTAATCCAAATATATTGGCTGGACATCTCGTTCTACGAGGCTATTGGTCTTAAAGAAGGTTTTTAAAAGATTTTGTGAACTATTTAATAATGCCCCGTATTAGGATTAAACTAAAGGAAGTTTTCTCCTTTTAAATTAATATTATTTGAACTTTATTGTTTAGTAATCTTACTGGTTTAACATCCCATAATTTCTCACTTCACTATCATTTTTAGTCTCTAACAACTAATAACATCATTTTCTTTTCAGTTTTTAGCACAACTATGAATGAATTCTCTTATGAGTTGGACTATCCAGGTGAAATGGGTAATTATTTAGTGATTTACTTGTTTTTTATACTTTTATTTAATTTCTAACTAATAATATTTTTTTGTCTTGTGTTGTGTAGCAGACCTACTAAGAGGTCAAAATGACCAACAATATGAAAGAGGTATATTCCTTTCTTTTTTTAATTTCATAATTTATATTTGTATTATTTTTGTTTACTACTAATACATGTTTGTTTGTTTGAAGGGGATGTAAATGATCAACTGTCCAAAGCAGTTCGTACCTCTAAGAGGAGGGCTACAATTACAAATTCAGGGAACTTTGGGAGAAGAGCTTTTCTTGTTTGTGATCATTATATCTTCATTAAGCTTCATGAAGGTGTTTTTGAGCAATGTAAGTATTGCAAAACCAAAATGTATAAAGCAGATTCTTATATTGGTACTTCTAACCCTAAAAGGCATACTAAAAAAATGCGAATATTATAAAGATTTTCTTGTTAATAATCTTAGTAATATTATAGAAAGTTCTTTTGATAAAAAAAGTATTGTGAATTATTTGATGGGGCTATTCTGTGTCATGGTTATGCTTTGAGTATGGTTGAGCATAAAAAAAATTAGGGCTTTGCATCAGTACCTGAATGCTAATGTGAAGGATATTTCGAGGTATACTATTACTAAGCGATGCATGTTAAAGCATGAGAAACATAAAAAATTGCTACTTGATTCAATGCATTCTGTTTCAAGTCGTATCTGTTTTACATGTGATGGATGGTCTGCTTGCACTTCACGTTCTTATTTTGCTCTGACTGCATATTATGTCGATAATAACTGGAAATTTCAGTATAAAATACTGAATTTTCACCGTTTTCCCCAACCCCATGATGATGAGTTTATTTTTATGTTTGTGAAAAATATGTTATGCGAGTGGGATCTTGAAAAAAAGCTTTTATCATAACTCTTGATAATGTTATGCAAATGAGAGAATGGTTAATCGACTCAAAGATGATTTGCATGCCATTTCTCCCCTTCCATGCAATGGTAAGTATTTTCATATAAGGTGTGTTGCCCATATTTTGAAATCGATAGTTCAAAAGGTTTGAAGGTAATTGAATCTTCTGTTATTAAATTACGTGAAATAGTTAAGTTTATTGATTCGTCTGATGCTCGACTTTGTAGCTTTGAATTAACTGTTAAATATTGTGGTTATTCTTTTTGTGGTAAGTTGATATTGGATGTTCCTACTCGATGGAACTATACTTACTCAATGCTTCGTAGGGCAATTGATGCTAAATTAGCCATTAACTTGTTTGTTAATAGGGAAATGACTTGGAAATAATTAGTGAGGATGAGTGGAAAACTACTCAATTAATATGTGATTTCATTAAGCCGTTTTATGAAATTACTACTATGTTCTCGGGATCTAAGTAGCCCACTTCTAACTTTACTTGGCTAATGTTGTCGCAATTGAAAAGTTGTGTGATGCTCACAATGATCCTTGTGAGGGTATTTCTGCAATGACAGGACCCATGCTTGAATTATATGAGAAATATTGGTCTGATCACTCAACGATTCTCTCTTTTGCTGTTTTGCTTGATCCTTGATATAAATTGCAACTTTTGAAGGAGTTGTACATTGTCCTTTATGTTAAGGATGAGGTTGAAAGGATGGTAAGTATTGTATATAATGAATTTGTTAATATATATATTATTTAAAATTTGTACTTTCTTCTTCTTATTCTAATTCTTCTGTCCAAAGCAAATCATCTTAAACTACAAAGTGTGTCAAATTTTAGTCGGCCTTGAACATTTAAAAAATCTAATCTATTTTAGGTCAGTTTTTATTTTCTTAAAGTTCACTTAAGTTTCTGTTTTCACAATTTTAATTAACTCTTTATATTTTTGCATGTTAGAATTTTGATGCCAATTTAACTGCTTCTAGGAGTGGAAAATTTTGATGTTGGCTCCTACATTAATTTTTCCATTATCCCTTTACTAAAGATGCTGAGTTTGATATTTTAGAGTATTGGAAAGCACAAACTATTTCTTTTTCCGTGCTTTCGCACATGGCAAGAGATATTTTAGCCATTCCAATCACTTCAGTTGCTTCCGAATCTTCATTTAGCATGGGGGTCGGATTGAACAAGTTGAGGGCTAAACTCTTGCCTAAAAATGTTGAGATATTTGTAACAACCCATAATTGGTTGTATGGTTTTGAACCGGAGGAAATGGATGAAGATTATCTTACTGTGGGTAAAGATTCTTCAATCTCTAATCTTAGTGAAGATTCACTTCCCGTTTAAAGTAAACCATTTAAATTGGTTTTCTAATTTTTTATGTTTATTAATTTTTGAAAATGATTTTTGATTCTATTTTTGCTTTTGTAGGGTACCTTTACAGCAAGCACATTAATGCTTATGGTATAAGTTGTGATGTAAAAATGTTGCGTGTCAAAAGTCCAATCGCAATGTAGTGCAAGTGTACACGACGCAAGTAGTAAAGTGATACTTGGAGTATCGGATATCGTCTCTACAGGGACTGGAAATAGCCTTATCCTATAGTTACTACACGAGAGAAAGAAATAGTTTAAATTGTTTGGAAGGTAATATTGAAGAATAATGAATATAAACGAATAAAGATTCAGGGTTAAGAGATAGGCCGATATTGATTTGCTCGATAGTGCAGGTGTTGCACTGAAGAGAAATTCATGTTCTGTCGTCGTCCCTATCGCAGCAGCACCTGTCGTGGCAGAAGTCTGTTGTTGTCGCGGCAGCGATCACACAACTTTGTACTTCAAGCTTGGCAAGAATCCCTGCTATGACTTGGCCTATCCCTAGGTCTAAGTGCTGTTGATGAACACGACATGGATGATACCTCCCGACGTGAATCGAAGGGTGAACACCAATGTTTTTGAATTCTTTATTAGCCACTGAACCTCGTCCTATCCCTAGGTTCGAGATGGTTTAACCATAAACTGGAAAACGCGTACTTATTCCGTTCGTATGCTTGACTCTCCCGATATCAAACAAATAGATAACCTCACAATGCTCTCCCGATACTCTTGTGAGATTTGAAAACCAGAATAAATAAACTTGAAGTTTTATTGCCTTGAACAGAAAATTCCTAAAACAGTACAATACTTGCAACTACTTTACAGAATCAACCCTTAGCCCTAGGGGAAGTTTAGAACATGATGAGAAGGGGGAAAACGACAAGGGTTTTGGGGAAAATGGCTAGAGATGAGATATCCTTCCCTAGGTCGAATTACATGCCTTTATATAGGCCTTGGGTTCAAGTTTTCTAATAAGGTAAGAATACAAGTTCAAACTAAAGTACAACTCTATTGAAGATTAAATCTTCTAAGTAGATGTCTTTAAATTCATCCTCTTCACCCATGTTGTCGTCATGGCTGTCGCGGCAGTGGCCACGACATCATCTTGCTTCTCGACTCCAGTCTTGTGTTCAAGCTCTGCTCCTTTGCTGTCCTGAGTCTGCCACAGCAGATACCTGCAAAAGTGACCAAAATCAGTAGCAACTGTGCCATTTAATCTAATTGTGTTTTATATGCACTCAGTGAACTTTTCATTACCTACCACACATGCCCTATCACGAGCAATACCTTATCGGATGCTCCTGGATTTATTCGGAACAATGCTATAGGTCTTGTGCAGTGTGTGCATGTTTTGTGATCAAATATGTGCCTAGACTTCTTTAGTTTACTAGAATAGTTAAGCTACTTGAATTTTTATGCCAAATTTTCTTTTCTTGGAGGCAATTCTTAGGCTCCTTTAGTTTTTTCTGAATTAGACTCGGTGTTTTTCTTATTTTGAGTTGACTAGAGCCTGTTTTTGGGCACCTCTACCTAACTTCCTAGAGCCGGTATTAGGCACCTCTAGGGGTATTGAGTCTAAGTTTTTCTTTTCTTATTTTCTTTTCCTAGAGCCAATGTTAGAAACCTTTAGGGGAAACTCAAGTGGTTAAGCTTTTCTACTCTAGTTTACAAATAGAAGTCTAGACATCATATAAGAGTCACAAGAGTGTTTTAAAGATCAGAACTATAGCAAGGCTCTAAACAGTTCCTAAAAACATCCTAAAGGCACTGCCACGACAGAGTATGTTGCGGCAGGTAAGTTCAGTTCAAAGACTTAAGCCAAATATATATTTTTTGACACAAAATAAACTAAGTTTAGACACAAAATTAAGACATAACTACGACTTCATTAAAGGGAGGGATGCCACCCCCAAACTCGAGGGTTGCATTGCCCTCAATGCATGACAGTATGGGAAATAAAACAGAAAATAAAATACATCACAAAATAAATAAAACAGCAAGACAATAAAATATAAGATAGAAACTTAAGTTGAGGAGCTGTCGTCACTGCTGCTGCTAATATGGAGCTGCCGGCGGGCAGAGAATTTCATGACAGGGGCTAGCAGTGTGCTGGGGGAGGCAGAGGCTGTCTTCTTCTTTGCTTCCCTCAGTGGCTGGACACGGGTTGGTGAGATGAGTGGGGGTTTGTCCAGAACTTGCACCTCATCGTCGGAGCTGCTACTGCTGTTGCTAGCAGATCTGCCCTGGCCGGAGGGTCCTTCCCCAGTCTCGTTGAGCTTCTTCCTCTTCATTGGTGTGAAGTCCTTGGAGAGGTTTCGGGCAAATGAGGGCTCTTCGTCAGAATCATGCCAGACGGAAGACAAGGAGAACCCTTCAAAATATTCTGCGTCGAGTTTCAGTGGGGGATCCTTTCTTTTCTCGCCTCTAGCAGTGGCAGGTTGGCTGCCTCCTTCAGCTGTCGTGGCCGGTGTAGGTGTAGAGGCAGTAGATGGAGTTTTAGGTGTCGCAGCAGGGGTAGGTGTAGGGGCAGCAAAGAACTGTTCTGGGAAGGAGGGGAACATCACATGTGTAAAATGTAAAATTAAAAAATAAGATAATACTAAATTTATTACAACTTAGTAAACTTATAAATTACAAATGAATAAAGTAAGTGTTTTTTTTTTGTAAAATTTAAACTCTTAGATCTTATAAAAAAAAGTCGTACGAGGCTAAATGCTTGAATTTACTACCAGAAATTTTCTCATCGAACTCTCAAAAGATCTAAATGTTACCATCATGGTTAAATTATTGGTAACTTCTCAACTTTGAAGGCCAAAGTGAAACTAACATAATTTAACCAAGAGCAACTACATGGATAAGAAAAAAAAAACTATAAGTCAACCAACAATTTTCTAAAAGCAGAAGCACAACAACCAGCAATCAGCAAGCAGAAGTAGTTAAGTCTTGTCCATTTTAGAGGCAACCAACAACAATAACAGTAAGTCAGTAATCCATATTAGCAAAAAGTCCAGTCCCTAAAAATGAATAAACAGTGACCATTTGTAAAGTCCTCAACCCGGCTTAGGAAAAAAACTAGAATCGAGAATGTTACAGCAAGAGAAACCGAGAACACGAGCCAGAAAATTTTAAATTTCTGAATTGAACTAATCATAGAGAAACATGATAGTTGCTTAACACTTATAAACTTTCTTGGATTCTATTTTCTCGGAAACCAAATCATCAAAGACATAACTCATATGGTAACAATTTTACTATTTTTGGATATGACAATTTGTTTACTTAGCCATCACGGTATTATCCAAATCAATACATAACTTATTCTAGATCCTTATTTCTTCTATTGATCAGCCTTCCATGTATAGCCAAGGCATGAGGAAGTAAACATGGATTATATATTTATAATCGTAGGTTAACTTAATTATAGCTTTGAGTAGACATTTTGGTGGATAAAAATACATAATTCTATTAAAATCTTTAGTGCTCAAGTGTTATATTTACTACTAAAACAGTGTCTTAGCTTAGTTCTCAACTTCTTAAAATTCGATTAAATCATATATGTTAACTAAGGTTTCCAATTTATCTACCAAGACTCGTTTATGACCAAACACACCCTAGTCCATCGTTCAACTGTGAATCCATCCATTATCAATAATGAATCGAACTATTTATCATCTTTTCACTACCCATATAATATAATGCATGCCTAGCTATTCATACATCAAGTATACTACACATAGTTATATCCCAAAAATTATCGAATTGTTAGATAACGATTCATAGCTCAGATACTTTATATAAAATTTTCATTTCCCAAATATTCAATTCGATTCCATCACCATCACATATATCATTTATGGATTCATTTCACACAATCATCTATATATAATTATGTAACCATTCAAACAATTATACATTTAGGAAATTATAATTTACATAAAAACTTGCCTATATAATTCTCCATTTACTAATTACATGCCAACTTAATTCAAGCTAGTTTTTTTATAACAAAATGCATGGTGCCACCATTCTAGAAGTTTTGTATAAATTTCTAATTTCAAACGGAATCCGGAGCACAGAAATAGATTGCATGAGCCTTATGCATCCTGCAATGCATGATCATGAAATGCATTAGGCTTCCATAGCCTACGTGAGGTAGTAAACATTGACAAATAAAGCATTTTATACATGAACTTTAATGCAACACACATCCAACCATACAATCATGTGTATAACATTTGTTATTTGACTTAATTTAACTTAGGTCTTATGATGTACAATAACTTATTCAAGCTTCAATACACAATAAGTTGATCTTATCAAAGAACAACTTGGCACACTAAAGTCTTATTAGACTTAGCAACAGTTCAATTCTTTAATAAATATTATTAGAGCTCTCAGAGTTTATCAAAGTCTTCTATTCCGGACTCACCAAGAGTCATTCATTACAGTGCTCACCACGAGCTTTCGATTCAGTGCTCACTAAGAGCTTTCGATAACATATTCTTTTCATAACTCCTTTGCATTCTTTACTTAATTTAAACATTTCATATCTTTTACAAGTTTGCCTTGGACTACTATTAGCGATGAAGAACACGAATCCAAGCGATACTTAGCTCAGAGCACCAAGCAAAGGATAATATCGAAACACATCAATTGGGCATCCCCCGAGCAATAGCTCAATCAAGAGCACAAAGGTACTAAACTAAAAGATCATTTGATCTTAGTAACAAGGGACTGTAGTCCGAGCATAACATGCATCAACCAATAGATCCAAGGTCTTCCATAAATAGGCAGCTTAGATATCTTATCATTTCACAGGAAGTTGGAGTGTATCTTATCGGTCAAGTAAATAGCTTATTGCATAAGCTAAGCTTTCTTACTTTCTAAGACTTTAATATTCAAGGCACTTAACATTAGCTTTCAATCTTTTATAAAGATCTTAAGATTGTTTTGTTGTCAGTGAACAAACCCAGGCTTTAACAAGTACTCTATTAAGTTCAATGCTAAGGACATTTCGTAATCAATCATTCAAATCTAAACATGAATGTCATGCTATGAATGTATGCTTATCCACAATTAGCTCTATTTGAGCCTTTTTACCCAATGTACATGTCATGCATTTCAACCACAATCATTTAACATATGACAGTAAAGAATTAAACATCGGGATAACTTCATGTTTCCCGAGACTCATTTGACTACACTCCCCTGTTATCCCAACATTATGGGATACCCGAATCCACATTCACTTCTAGCCTTCAACTAACTCCTCCCCTTTACTCTTCAATATCACATCATGAACCTCAAACAAAATAACAAAGCATTAAAATCCATCCAACCTATTCCATAATCACATTTAACATTATCAAAATAGTCCCCTTTCTTTCAAGCTTACACAAAACAGTCTCTTTTAACTCATAAGCACACAAAGCACATCAAAACAGTCCACTTTCTTTTAAGCTTACACTAAACAGTTCCTATAACTTCTTATTACCAATTAAAGCTGCCCAAAATTTACAGATCAGTTTTTATACCATAAAACAATTCCCAGTTTCCATTATATACTCGAAATAGTCCATTCTAGACTAAATTCTGCACTGGGTTAATTAACAATTCTGCACAATCTTTACATTACAAAACTGTACTTATTCAACACATGAAACTGCACATATTTAACACAGTGATACTGCACTATTTAAACAACAATTCTGTACTGGATTAATACTCAAATCTGCTCGAAAGCATCACATTTTAAGTCTCAAAACAGTTTCCTTTTATTACCAATTAATCCTTGATTTTTTTAAGCTTTACCCATACATACTACTTAAAAACAGTCCTCTACTGTCTTCAAATATGTTATTTAGTTCCAATTTTTATACATTATGCATATGTTGTAAAACAGTCTAGTAATGTTCTTATTCGAGCTAAAACAGTCCAATTAACTCTGTATAAGCTTAAGAGCAGCCCCGATTATGAAAATGTACAATGTACTTATTTAAAACAGTCATCCATGTCTGTTTGTAAGATGTACAGCCTTTAAAATACATGGTTTTACATATAAACGTTCAAAACAGTCTATCTAACTTCATTTAAACTATATTCATTAACTAAATCATGTATTAATATCACTAACTTCTTAACTTTGTTTATTCAACAAATACTATTGATTTAACCAAGGCAGTAAGTGAATTTTATCATGACAACACACAATTTAACATGGCAGGAAACAACTTATCATAGCAGAATCCTTTACAACTCATGCTATAGTTTATATTCAGCTTAATATAAGCCTTCTAATACAAATAATTTATGTTAAAGACACAAAAAGTACTTATTTCCGGTATCTGGCAGCTTGCGCTACCTTCAGGAAATTGCCTCTACAGTGCAAAATACATACTAGAATTTAACTTTCATTAATCACTAAAAACTAGATTCGACTACGGTTCTATCGGTATAGGCCACATAAATTAATAAAATCTACAAAAAGTATGAAAATTCATAGAAGTCCCGAAACAAAAACTGTCTAGAGTAGAAAACTGCTTCCAGTTTTTCTGACGTACATTCGAATAAAAATTCATATCTTCTGATACAGAAAACGAAATAAACCACCATTTGTTTTAATTGAAACTAGACTTACATACGGTTCTATACATATGAGGATCATTTCCTGATTCATTTTATACATTTATTGGTGAAATTTCAAACCTACTACCAAAGTACAAAGTCTGGACAGATTTCACCAAATAACACAAAGGACATTCAAAACTTAATCTTCACCCATTTATTTCAATAGGCAATTATAATTCAAATTTACTCAAATAATTATAATCTATTTCCAACCCATATTCGAATCATAATCACTTATAACAGCAAATCGAAAACTCGTCAACATTTCCTTATAAACATATGTTCACACTAGTCTGATTACTCATGCAAGCTATTTCCATTCTCAATTTTACACTATTACTACAAAATCTAGTCTTATAAGGCGGTTTCCACATGCTTTTTTTTTAATTTGTTTGCTAAAACAGTTTCTTTAATCAGGTTTATTCAGCAGCCCCTTTAAACTATAAATCAAACAATCAAACTCTGAATTTGTAAAATGACTCTTCAAAGAGTAAAAGTAACTAGGGTTTAGAGTTTTGAGTTTAGGGAATTTATTTTTTTGTGATCGCAATGTCCTCCTCGGGAATATGGAAACGCCTTGCCACGGAGCAGGAAAACACCACCGGCGAGAACCGTGAATCACGTAAAGGAGGCCAATCGGTGAAGCAAAATCAAGGAAATCAGCAAGTATGGACTTTATACATCGGAGGTCTCTCTCGAACAATTCACTGGAAAGGATTATGGCAGGTATGCGTAGACATGGGGTCGTCAAAGACGCGTTTATTCCGAACAAAATGGCCAGAGATGGGCAGCGTTTTGGCTTCGTGCGAATGGCATCAAAAGAAGATGCAAATAGGGTTATAGAGAGATTACATGGAAAATGGATATACGGTGGCCGGATGAGGGTTACCATGGGGTGGAAGGGCAAAACGGTTTGGTATCGGAAGAAGGGGGGAGAAAATAGAAGCGGGGAACAACATGGGAAGATGGAGTATGGTGACTCAAAGGCATCATATACTTCGAATCCGATAGGGAGAGAAGAGGTGAACGAAAATCGAAAGAAAATACTAGGGATTGTGGATGAAGACAAATGGGCGATTTTACAATGGTGCGCGGTGGGCTGGTGTTTGAATCCGTGCAGCATAAAAACTTTGGCGGAACGTTTGGAGGTGGAAAAACATGACGGATTCTCCATTATGCGATTGTCCGGATCCATTATATTGTTAATGTGCACATCGGCACACGTTCGCGACAAAATTCTGCAGCTTGACCGAGTGAAAGAATGCTTTGCGAAGGTGGAAAAATGGTCACCAGCGATCAAGGTGGAGTCACGCCGGGTATGGTTGTCGATTATTGGTCTCCCAATTCATTTATGGCACAAAAAGACATTTATGAATATTGCAAACATATGGGGTGCTTTTATTTGTATGGATGATGCAACGGAAACACCGTCTTCATTCGATTGCGGAAGAATTATGGTGGAAACAGCTAACTTTAATCGAATCGAGGACCACATTGAAGTACAATTCGAGGGAGAATCATATCCGATCCGTGTGCTGGAGATGGATGGCATAACTCCCGCGGTTAAATGTGATTGTGGTGAACTAGAGTCGACGGACGGTGAGGAGAGTTACGACCACAATACATCACAGAAAATTACAAATATGGTAGAAAACGTTGAGGATACGGGAAATCAAAAGGAGATTATAGCACCGGTGTTGTGGTTAGCAAACGAAGTGTGGGAAGGACAACAGGGAGATTCGATCGAAGGAACAAATGCAGCACAGGATTCTGTTTTGAATACTGACGAGGAACAGGAGGCATCACGACATTCTGACCGATCGCCGGACAGGCAAACGGTGGGGTTGCCAGCACGGACAGAGGTGGCGATGGGAGGAGGGCTGAGTGGGGAGAAAGACGGTAGTGATAGAAGTCTTGGGGTGGTAGGAAACATTCAAAACTGTGAGAGTTTAGATATTGCGGGGATTGCAAATTCTAAATCAAGTGTTTCCGAGGGACAGGAGTCTCAATTTCAAGCTGAGGATAATTTAGAATTAAATTCTTATCCCCATATTTTTTCGACAACTACACAACCAGGTTTGGGCAATACCGAAATTTGTCAGGTGGGTCGGGCTTATTGCAAAATTAGACGGGTTCTAGGAGGTAATTTAGAAGGTTGTCGGGTTTATAGAAAAAAGAGGAGCAACCGGTTGAGTGGGTTTCGACAAGAAAATTTGAATGGTGAAAGGGAGGGTGCAATCGACGGGTCTACAAACAAAAGTATTGAAACAGAGGCAATCGAAACAGTGAAATTGGGTTCTTTGATTGGGGTTAATTCTAACGGTCGCGAAGAGGAGATTATCCGAGACATATCAAGAGTAATTAGCAGGGACCGTCGGGGTTTGTGACTCATGAAATTGATATATTGGAATGTTCGGGGCTTGGGAGGGAGTGCTAAAAGACGGTTTGTTCGTGAAGTATTAAGGAAGAACAATGTGGATATGGCGATGTTGCAAGAAACGAAATTGGCGGAGTGGCCGAAATCGTGGTTAGCAAGCTTATGGGGAACGGATAATTTTGAATCAGTGTTCGCGCCATCAATTGGTGCTTCTGGTGGTATATTAGTGATGTGGGAGGTAAGTAAATTCAACTTAGAACAAGTAGAGGTGGAACGTAATTTTATTGTGATGAGAGGTCGATGGTTACAGGACGACATGGTTTGTGGAATTGTTGTAGTTTATGCCCCATCAGAGTTGGACGGACAACAAGCAGTTTGGGCAGCGATTTTGAATAAAATTAGAGATCAAGAGGGTCCGTGGTGCATTGCGGGGGATTTCAACGCAATCCTACAGAATCGGATAGAATTGGGGTGTCGGACAGGAATATGGAGATGGAAAATTTCGGTGATTTTGTACTACATGCAGGATTAATGGATTTACCGCTTTTAGGAAAACGTTACACATGGTTTGGCCCAAAAAATAGATGCAGCAGAATTGATAGATTCTTGATATCGGCAGGTTGGATGGATGCTTTCAGTTCAATCCAACAAGAGGCTCTAGCGCGGGGCGTATCGGATCACACGCCCTTGTTGTTGAGTTGTGATGAGAACGATTGGGGGCCTCGACCTTTCAGGTTTTTCAATTGCTGGATGGAGGGGAGGTATCATGTGCGGCAAATTATAGAGGAATGGGTCCGATTGACAGATTTGGATATTGGCACCGTGAACATTATGGTGAAGCTGCGTCACTTGAAAGCATTCTTGAAACAGTGGAACCGTGACAGTTTTGGGGATGTGAACGCGATTATATCCGAGATGCAAGACAAGATTGATCAAGCGGACGTAGCGGCAAATACAATTAGTATTGATGAGGGAGTTGAGATAGAAAGACGACAATGGTTACAGGCTTTGTGGAGAGCTATGCGACATAAGGAGGCGAAATGGAGACAAAAATCACGAGCGGCATGGCTTCGATTGGGTGACCGGAATACGGCATATTTTCACCGAACCGCTAAGCTGCGAGCAGCAATGAATTTTATTCCAGGTTTCTTGATTAATGATAACTGGATCACTACACCATTTCATATGCGACGACATGTGGTACAATTTTTCATGAAACATTTTTCTAGTGATACGCGGGAGTGCGTATGGCATTTCGAGGGGGAGTTCCGACAATTATCATCGATTGCTAGGGAGAAGTTGGTCGCGGTATTCTCCTTGGAGGAGATTCATGGCGTAGTGAGGGGGTGTGATGGTTCGAAAGCGCCGGGTCCAGACGGTTTTACTTTGGATTTCTATAAGAAAGGGTGGGAGGTGGTCAGTGGCGATGTTCTACGTTTTTTCGAAAGCTTCCATGCTACTGGTCAGTTACCAAAAGGTGCAAATTGCACATTCATCGTCTTACTACCTAAGGTAACATCTCCTAAGAAACTTGG
This sequence comes from Hibiscus trionum, assembly GCA_030270665.1. NCBI lineage: Eukaryota > Viridiplantae > Streptophyta > Magnoliopsida > Malvales > Malvaceae > Hibiscus > Hibiscus trionum. The sequence goes on from BSYR01000025.1 coordinate 23,210,866, forward strand.
TGAATATAGGCCTATTTGTTTGGTAAATTCGGTGTATAAAATATTAGCCAAATGCCTTGCGAATCGATTACAGTTGGTTTTGGGTGATTTGATAAGCGATACACAGTCAGCATTTATAAAAGGTCGTCAATTAGTGGATGGGGTACTTCTGGCTATTGAGGTTGCGCATTCCCTGCGACAGAGGGGAGCCTGTGGTTTTTTATTGAAACTAGATTTCGCCAAGGCATATGACTGCGTTAGTTGGCGTTTTTTGGATGAGGTACTAGGAAAAATGGGTTTTTGCGACACATGGCGAAAGTGGATTTCTGAATGTATCAGTTCTACCAGGTTATCGGTGCTACTCAATGGTAATGCTACAAAAGAATTCCGAATGGGTAGAGGTTTGCGACAAGGCTGTCCGCTATCGCCTTTACTTTTTGTGATTGTCGCGGAAGCGATGCACTTGATGTTGCGAAGGGCTGAATTGGGGGGATTGATCCGTGGGGTGGAAGTGGCGTCAGGAATATTTTTGACACATCTGCAGTTTGCTGACGACACATTATTATTTTTTGAGGGATCTTTAGAAATCGCGCAAAGTTTAAAACGGATTCTGCATTGTTTTCAAGTCTGTTCGGGTTTGTCGATAAACTTCGGCAAAAGCTCATTATATTCGATTGGCATAGGGGAAGACTTGGGTGCTAGTGTGGTTGAGGTGCTGGGGTGTAGAAGAGCTGTTTTCCCGTTCGTATATTTGGGTTTTCCGATAGGTGCAAATCCGAGACTAATAGCTACTTGGGAGCCGATAATAGCAAATTTTAGACACAAACTAGCAGGCTGGAAAAGATCATCTTTGTCATTTGCGGCTCGTGTTGTTTTGGTGAACTCGGTTCTCTCCTCTCTACCTATATTCTATATGGGATTATTTGTTGCCCCAAAAGGGGTAATTGACGGGATTGATAGGATACGAAGGGCTTTCCTATGAGGAGGTGTTGGATTGGAACGGCGTATGAGTAGAGTAGGGTGGGAGGTGGTATGTCGTCCAAAACAGCTTGGGGGTTTAGGGATTACGGATTTATGGGTAAAGAACATGGCTTTGCTATCTAAATGGGTTTGGAGATACGCGCGCGATAAGGACTCCCTATGGCGTAGTTTGATAGTAGCGAAATATGGTGAACATCCGCAGTGGTGGCGTTTTAACACAGAGAAGATGACGTCGATGTCGATTGTATGGAGACAAATTGTTGCAAATTCATGCGAAGCGCAGGTAGAAAAACACATGGGCATGACCGTTTTTTTATGGAAACTCGGCAATGATAGATCAATACTCTTTTGGTTCGATCTGTGGGTTGAACAATTGGCCTTAAAGGATGTACATAGCGAAAATAGAAGTCATCGAAAAGCTACCGCCACCCACCACAGTCAAGGGGATTCGAAGTTTCTTAGGGCATGCTGGGTTTTATCGAAGATTTATTGCTAATTTCTTGAAGATTACCAAGCCCTTATGCCATTTATTGGAGCAGAATCGTCCCTTTGACTTTAATATTGAATGTACTGAAGCATTCAGAATTCTGAATGAGAAGCTGGTAACAGCCCCTATCGTACAGCCACCAGACTGGAGTTTGTCATTCGAAATAATGTGTGATGCCAATGATTATGATGTCGGGGCAGCACTAGGGCAGAGGAAGGATAAGCTCTTCCATGTGATTTACCATGCCAGCAAAACACTGAATGATGCACAAGTGAACTACACTACAACATAAAAGGAACTATTAGCAGTGGTGTTCTCAATCGACAAGTTTCGGCCATACATACTTGGAACGAAGGTGGTGGTCCATATAGACCATTCAGCACTGAAGTATCTGTTCACGAAAAAGGATGCAAAACCGAGACTGATACGTTGGATTCTGCTGCTGCAAGAGTTCGACATTGACATCAAGGACAAAAAAGGGACAGAAAACCAAGTAGCAGACCACTTGTCGAGATTAGAGATGGGAAAGAGTCTATCGATGGACAGGACCAACATATTGGAGACCTTCCCGGACGAACAACTGTTTGCTTCCACCAGCACTGCCACGATAGCCATAGTGGCAGGTAAGTTTATGAACTTCCTTGGTATGATGATTTTGTTAATTACATTGTTAGTGGAGTACTACCTCCTGAACTTAATTACCAAGCAAGGAAGAGGTTCCAAAATGATGCAAAACATTATTATTGGGACGAACCTCTTCTTTTCAAACATTGTGCAGATCAAATTATCAGGAGATGTGTACCACAGGATGAACAGGAAGCGGTGCTTCACCACTGTCATGCTTCCCCATATGGAGGACACCTAGGTGGAAACAAAACTGCTGCCAAGATTTTGCAATCTGGTCTCTATTGGCCCACACTGTTCAAAGATACACAAGCCTTCTACAAAAACTGTGACAAATGCCAAAGGACAGGGAACATCTCGAGAAGGCATGAGATGTCATTGCAGAACATTTTAGAAGTCGAAATCTTCGATGTATGGGGAATCGATTTCATGGGACCGTTCCCGACATCTTGTGGGAACCTTTACATCCTACTAGCAGTGGATTATGTGTCCAACTGGGTAGAAGCGATCGCCACTCAGAAAAATGACGCCAAAACTGTTCAGAGATCTCTGCATAAGAATATTTTCTCCAGATTTGGCATTCTTAAGGCAATCATCGGTGACGAAGAGAGACTTTGATAATAGGGTAATTGTTGCTGCCTTGAGAAAATACGGAGTAAAGCACCGGATTGCAACAACATACCACCCTCAAACCAATGGACAGGCCGAAATATCAAATCGAGAAGTAAAGAACATACTTGAGAAGATGGTTAAACCTACTCGAAAAGATTGGTCTTTACACCTCAATGATGCACTCTGGGCCTATAGAACAGCATTCAAAACACCATTGGGAATGTCACCCTACATGCTTATATATGGGAAAACATGCCACCTACCTGTCGAGATAGAGCACAAAGCTTACTGAGCTATCAAGGCGGTAAATATGGACTTGACTAAGGCATGACAAAAGAGGCTACTGGACTTGAATGAAATTGAAGAAATTCGAGCAATGGCCTACGACAATGCCAGGATATACAAAGATAAAACCAAAAGGTGGCACGACAGGAAACTGCTGCCACGACAGTTCTGCCCAGGGCAGCAGGTGTTGTTGTTCAACTCTAGGTTAAAACTTTTCCCAAGAAAGCTTAAATCTAGATGGTCCAGTCCTTTTCAAGTTGTACAGGTTTTTCCTCATGGTGCCATCACAATCAAATCCCTAAAGGACGGGCAGCAATTCGAAGTCAATGGACAGAGACTAAAGCATTATCAGGGGAATGAAGCCCCAAGGATGCAGGAAGTAGTTACTTAGGAGATGCCCCTCAAGATATCCCTAATTTAACTTAGTATTTTATTTTATTTATTTATTTATTAGGAATTTAGATTTAATTATTTTATTTTAGGAATTAATATTCTGTTTTATTTATTTTTAGAAAACAAAGGAAACGGGCCAAGGAGAAGGAATGAACAAGCCCACCATACCCCTAGCAGCCCAAAAAGCCCAATGGACGAACCTGTCGTCACAGCCTGTCATCATCTGTCGCGATAGACGCGGAAAATACAGCCTGTCATCAAGCTATCGCAATAGACACGCAAACGCGTAACAGACGTGCAGCAGACACGGAAACGCGTGACAGACGCGTCAGAAACTGCGTAACAGCTGGCCCCGTTATTCGCGCCTGCCGTTACAGCTCCAACGGGCAGAAAATCACTCATCTATATAAACCCTCATTCATTATTCATTTATCACCTCATTCTCATTTTCTACACTTGTTTCCTATGTTTAAGATCTTTAAAATTTTTCTTATATTTTTCACATTCCTTGCAACATGACTAGCAGACAAACCCGTCGAAGTGCTGCCTACAGTTCTGCCGCAGTAGTAAGCACCCCAAGTCATAGTGCCATCCCAGACTGCTTCGCCTCCACTGACTCTGTCGCAAGATACTATCGTTCCTTTCAGAAGAGGGAGATGTGGGAAGAACGGGGGTAAACAGCTTTCTTTCGAGCCTTCTTACGTCAACACCCTCTACGGCCTATATGTGAGTAAGAAGGAGGATTCCCACAAGAGATTCGTCAATAGTCTGTCGTCGGTAGACTACGACGCAGTGATGGCAGAGATGACCGAGGAAGGGACAGGATGGAACACCGACCCAAAAAACCGATGGACGGTGAAAAGAACTCAGTTGACTCAAGAAGCCAAATTATGGAATCGTTTTGTGAAAAAACGCATCATGCCATCGTCCCACAACAGCACCGTCGACAGACCAAGGTTAGCCTTGGTCAATTCCATTTTAAATGAGAGATCTATAAATTTTTGCCACTACATAAGAGAGGGAATTCTTGAATGTGCCCTCCGATCATCGGGACCCCTTGTTTTCTCGTACCTCATCACCACCATATGTCGGGGCCACAACGTACCGGAAATTGCAGAAGATGTGAAAGTCCGAGGGAAAGGTTGGGCGGAGCGGAACATCTTCATCCTGATGGAGTTGAAAGCTGCCACCCCACTGTCATTCTTCAATCCTTCTGCCGCGACAGACCAGACGGCATGCCCAGTTCCCCAGAACCGGCCGCGACAGAACAACAGCAGCTCCTCCATCAGATACCTCTGCCCAGACTCTGTCGACACTGAAAAGAATGGAGGAATGACAGCTCGGTATGATGGGCTACATGAGGGACTTCACGGCAGCAACGGTAAACTTTATTCATAATGATTTACACATTTGTTATCTAATACTTCTTATGTCATATTAAGTTGTAATAAACTTTTCTTTTATTCAGTTTTAAGTTTACTTTGGAAACAGTTAACCTTGGAAATGATACTATAGTTACAACTATGAATTTAAAATATTAAAAATGATTAATCTTCTAACATTTAGTTTTTATCAAATCAACAAATAATTTTCAATCTTCTCTAATAAAATTTGATCAAGACAATCAAAAAAAAAAAAAGAAACGAATTTCTATACTTAGTAGTGTGATTTGGTTAAAAGAAAACATAAATATGATTTTTTGTTTATTTCCTTTCTTTTTTGGTATTTTTAATTGATTATATATGTATATATAACAAAAAAGATTATACATACAAAAATTAATTTGTCTTTTTTTTTCTTATTATTTTTATACTTAATAGTTTACGTTTATCAACACTTTAAATTGATTATATATATGTATATATATTTATTCTTATATATAATTTAATAAATTAATAGGCAATAATTGAATTATTTAACAAAAAGATTTTAAATATAAAAATTAATAATTAATAATTTAAATGGTAAAAAATTAATTTCTCACATTATAATATAATAAATTTATAATTTCTCGAATACTTTAATTTTCTCTTGAAAATCATCAAATCATAGACTTCCTCAATTACAAGTCAGGTAAATATCAAGCCAGGTCAATATCAGTTTAGGTCAACAACATGTCGGGTTCAAAACAAGTCGGGTAAAATCGGATCTCGGGTCGTTTCAGTCGGGTAGTATCGGTTATTTTCCAGGTTAATCTCTGGTTCGAGTTCATATCAGTTGGGTGCAGGTCAAGTTTTGGGTCCCTAGTAACATGTTCAATTCGGGTTTAGGTCATTCTCGGTCGGGTTCGGTTACTATAGTACCAAGTCCAACTCGGGTTCGGGTCAACAACAGTCAATTACAGATCGATTTCGGATCATCGCTTCCTCAGATCAAAACAAGTTCTGACTCGAGCAGGTTTCAGTCAGGTTTTCGGGTCGGGTCAACTTTTTACATCCCTAGTGGTGGTAGGTACGGTTAAATGTTTTCTTGGCTGTATTTGGGTACCGGATAATAAGAATGGTCTGTGTTGTAAAATTATTTTTACACAGTTGTTTCTCAAGGTTGTCAACATAAAATCATGTGTTCTTTTACAGTATTGTTTCCTAATTTATTTCTCTTGTTTAGCCTGTTTATCTTCCAAGGGTAATTGTTCCACACTTGTATTCTAATAGTTAGCACATTCGATATAACTAAGATTATCGACTCATGCAACAAAAGCTTAAGAAATAAGAATGTTCCAATTCCAATCCCAATCGCCACTAGAGTTGATCATAGTTGCGACTGGAACATGAGCTTCAGGCAATCTCTCGTGCTGATTAACAAAACAAAACAGTGGCACAACCTCTAGTATCCAAACAAAATTTGGAATCGTTAAATTCTTGAAACCGATCTTGATAAGAAAAGAATCATTCTGCTTGACCCTAATGCCACCAGTTACTCGGAAACAGAGGGAGGAATTTATGTTACTTAAGAAGTTATATTAAAAGTTTAGGTGCAAAATTACAAAATTTTAAAAAAATGTGTAATTATATCATTAATAGAAATTATATGAGATTTTGATATTTTCAAAAGGAGACTGCACCCAACACTTGTCATTTGATCATTGCATATACTACATGTTATTCCCCAAAGCTTCCGCAGATAACACCAAATTATCAGGGGAAAAATAAATGTGTAAAACGTGGACCATTCCATGCTAGAAATATCAGTTTCCATCATCCCCATTCATGACTTCCCGGGAATAACTTGTGAGTAACATTCCATACAAAGAATGAACAAATATGGTGAGAGATGTTGAGTTTTTTGTGCTTTTAATGCACGTTTTTAAAAAATATCACCCGGATCCTACATTATGTCCTCTGACACACTTCTCTTCTCTGTCTTTTGACACACCTCCTATTCCAATTCTCTTTTTTCTGACATGGAAAATGAAATGGTTGGCCTTTCTATCGGAACTGGGAAGATGAATTCCTGGATGTTGAGTTGCAAATTTCAGATCTGCAGGTTAACTACGATTTCTGCCTTGTTGGCCTCTTTCTGACCACTAGCATTATTAATTCACTTTGGCGAATGTCTGGCACCCCGTTGAAGGTATTTCGGTGTCTGAATTGGGTGGTGGTCGTTTCTTGTTTCGTTTTTACAATGAAGTGGATGTTACGCTTGGAATTTTACTTCTTATCTTTTGGTTCATCGCCGTATTCAAAAGGGGGGAAATCCCATGTTGATTCCCCTAACTCATTTGTGTTACTAGATCTTAGTTCATGATATTCCTCATGGATTCATGTCTGATCTCTTAAAAATTTTATTGGGGCTTTTCTGGAGTATGATCATAATGCTACTTCCTTAGGGTACAAGGGTATCATGCGCATAAGGGTTTGTAAGGACATTAGCCAGCCGCTGAAGAGACGAAAAAAGTTGCTCATATTAAATGGTAACCATCATTTTGTTCGTTTCGAATATGAAAAACTCACCCTATTTTGTTTCATTTGTGGCTGTTTGGGCCATGGTGAGAATTTCTATCCTATCAAAGTTGCTAAAGGTGTTGACAACATTACCCATGAGTGGAACTTGTCTCTCTGAGCTTCAGTCCGGCGTGCTTTGCCGCCTTCCAGCATTTGGCTTAGGGAGCCAGTGGCATTAGGAGTGCGCGATTTAGGGGATTCTGCTGGGAATTCTCTAAGAGCAGTCAATGTTAATTCCAATCAAAGTAATTTTGACTTTGCTAAATCTACTCAATCAAATTTCCTAATTGATGAAAATAAAGGAAAGTCTACGTATTTCTTCCCTCCACCGTTATCTCATTCGATGGAACCGACGAGGTCATTACTTGGTCCTAAACCCTAATGGATGTGTCCATGGATCAAGCTGGTGAAGAAAATCCTATTGAACCTATTGACGGTTCTAAACGTAAAAGATCACAAGATACCCCATAGGCCATTTTTCAATTATCGGATTCGACTGATGGCTCATCTCATGCATTGGTCGGCCTTAGCTTATAGGCTTGCCATCCAAAATGAAAATCCGAAGTTTGAATGTTTGTGCTATGAGGAAACTACGGGCTGTTAGACGCTTAAGGTCTAAACTGAGAGATGTTCGTCCCCAAATCTTATTTCTTATGGAAACAAAATTATCTGCTCATCGTATGGAAAATGTTCGTAGAAAATGTGGCTTTCACCATGGAATTGATGTTGCTGCAGATGGTTCCCGTGGTGGTTTATCACTTGGTTGGTCATAATATATTATGGTTAATGTTTATAGTTTTTCTTCTTCTCAGATGTTACAATTTTTTATTATGTTCTTAATAATACGTGGAGATTTACTGGTTTTTATGGGAGTCTTGTCACTAATCTACGTGAATTATCTTGGAATTTGTTGCGCTCCTTAAACAACGACCCAAATGTACTCTGGTTAGTAGCTGGTGATTTTAACGAAATTCTCTTTGCAAGTGAAAAAAGAGGAGGTCGGGTTCGGTCTAACAGATAAATGACTGCTTTTCAATCTGCTTTAACCGATTGCGACTTGTCTGATTTTGACTATAAGGGTCGTTGGTATACCTTGGAGAAAGGTCGTATGTCCACTAATAACGTGCGAGAAAGATTAGACAGAGGAGTTGCCAATTTAATATGGTGGGAGACCTTCCCTAATTACCTTGTGCAACACTTGACACATTCAATATCGGACCACTTTCCAGTTCTGATTGATACTTGTGCCATAAATGACCCAAATCAGATTGGTAGTTCCTTTTGTTTTGATGCTAATTAGATTTTGGAAGAAGATCTTGAAGAAGTAGTTCGCTCAAGTTGGAGTTCGACCATAGGAGATACTTCAACAAAACTTTATACCCTTGCTCAAGTGTTGAAAGGTTGGTGTCGCAACCTTGAATTGAGGCAGAAGCACACTAAAGAAGTGCTTAATGCTCGATTGGAGGCGCTTTCTCTAGCTAATCTGGATGATGAAAATTTGGCTGAATTGCTTGATGTTAAATCAGCCCTTAATTTATAATCGGACAAGGAAAAACACTTTTGGGAACAACGTGCTAGAGTGAATTGGCTCTAGAAGGGTGATCGCAACACATCATTCTTCCACAAATGGGCTTTGTATCGGAAGAAGAAAAACACTATTCGCAAGTTGAAGCGAGTTGATGGCACTTGGGTAGACAATGATCATGACTTGGCTAATTTGGCAACTGATTATTTCCAAGGAATTTTTACAGCTCATCCTGTATCCGACCCTTCACCTATCTACAATCAGGTTCATTCTTCTATTTCCAATGCTGATAACCTTATGCTCATGAAGCCTATATCTAAGGATGAAATTCATAATGCTGTTAAACACATGGCTCCTCTAAAGGCCTCGGGATTAGATGGTCTCGCTGCTTTATTTTTTCAACAATTTTGACATATTGTAGGTGTAGATTTAATGGCTTTCTATAATTCTATTTTTAACGAGTCTGATGATTTAAAGGCTATGAACACTACCAGTATTGTATTGGTGCCAAAGACCGTAAATCGGACTATTATTGAGCACTTCTGTCCCTTTAGTCTTTACCCGGTGCTTTACAAAATATTCACCAAGGCCCTCGCTAATAGACTTAGAGTCCTCCTTAACCAATGCATCAACCAGAATCAAAGCGTATTTGTTCCCGGTAGGCTAATTTCTGACAATATCTTAATTGCTAATGAGTTATTGCACTCCATGAAGATAAAGAAAACTGGAAATAAATGAGCTTTTTCTCTAAATCTAGATATGGCTAAAACCTATGATAGAGTTGATTGGAGTTTTATGTGGGGTATGGTGCTTCGAATGGGTTTTGCCAAAATTTGGGTGTCCATTCTAATGAATTGTGTAAATTTGGTCTCCTATTGAGTCAATCTTAATGGAAAAAATGGCAATCCTTTTGTTCCCACTCGTGGACTCCGCCAAGGGAATCCCCTAAGTCCCTACTTATTTCTCATATGTGCTCAAGGACTCTCCTCTCTTCTGCATAATGCCAAGGCTTCGAATTAAATTTTAGGCTCTAAGGCGAGAAGGTATGGCGTCCCTATAACCCACCCTTTTTTCGCTGATGATAGCATTCTCTTCAGTAAAAGTTATTTAACAGAGGCAAATACAATAAAAGAGCTTATTACTATCTATGAGGAAGCTTCCAGACAACTTGTTAATTACTCAAAATCATCTATTTTTTTCACTGGGAATGTATCTCCTACCCTTACTAGCTCTATTAGTAACTTGTTCGGTGTTCAAATCTCCACCAACCAAGAAAAGTACCTTGAATTGCCAAAAATGGTGGGACACAATAAAAGAGGCTTTCATCTCTTTGCGTGATATATTTCATTCAAAAACAGAAGGGTAGGGCTTTAAAGACCTTTCCATGGGAGGTAAGGAAGTCTTTATCAAGTCAGTTCGACAATCCATATCGGTTTACGCTATGCAGTGCTTCTTATTTCCAAAATATCTTTGTAATGAGATAAAGGCTATTATGAATCGGTTCTGGTGGCAAAACAAAGCAACTAGGAAGGGGATACATTAGACTAGTTGGAGCTCTCTTTGTCTTTCCAAGAGAGATGGTGGTTTGGGCTTTCGAGATCTAGCAAAGTTCAATATTGCCTTGTTGGCCAAACAATGGTGGAATCTAATTAACAACCCTACTAGTCTATTATCAAGAGTTTATAAAGGCAAATATTTCCCTAATGGTGATTTTCTGTCATCAAATTTAGGCTCTTACCCTTCTTATACCTAAAAGAGTATTTGGTGCTCGCGGGGCCTCATTGAACAAGGTATGGGTTGGAGGATAGGTGATGGAACTTCGGCCAATATTTAGAAAGACTCGTGGATTGCAGGCGCTGATAATGGAAAATTTGTTGGTGTCAGTCCTCATCCTATGTATTCAAAAGTTATGGATTTCATTGAGCCTCAAAATCTTACCTAGAAGATGGATGTTGTCTTTTCTTTATTTGACCATACTCTTGCAGCCTGGATTTTATGCACTCCCCTCCCTTCTTCTTCTTCACCAGACATACACATCTTGAGGGGTGATCACTCTGGTATCTATTATGTCCGAAGTGGATATAAATGGCTTATTAATGTTGAAACTCGACCAACTATATATCCTACGGTCTTCGAAGATGATTGGTATAATAAATTGTGTAAATGCCTTTGGTCTCTATCTTTGCCTGCAAAAATCAAGATTTTCTTCTGCCGTTCATCCACAATTTACTTCCTACTACTGAGAACATGCGCATCAGACAAATGAATGTTAATCCTCAATGCTTACTTTTTCAATCTAGTTAAGAAACCACTATGCACTTTGCTTGTGATTGTCTTTTTTCCCAACAGGTTTTCTCTGGTCTATCCATCTCTACTACAAGTACCCCAGTTGAGCGAAATTTTATTCTTTAGATCTCGAATTAGTTTGATTCACTATGTTCAACCAATAGAAGACGGTTTGTTGCGTGTAAAATAGTCTATCGCAATTGAGTGCAAGTGTACACGACGCAAGTAGTAAAGTGATACTAGAGTATCGGATATCGTCTCCACAGAGACTGGGCTAACCCTTTCCTTTGCTATCTGCACAAGGGGAAAAGAAATAGTTTAAATTATTTGTCACGAAATAATAAAGAGAACTGGAAATAAAGAGTAAAGAAATTAGGATAGAGAGAATGGGCTGGTATTGAATTGCTCAGTAGTGCAGGTATTGCAGATTTTAGGAAATCCAGTTCTGTCACGCGCCCGTCGCGGACAGCACCTGTCGCGGCAGCAGTCCGTTGATTTTCGCGGCAGCAAACACTCAACTCAGTACTTCCAAGTTTGGCAAGAATCCCAGATCTGCCTTGGCCTATCCCTAGGTCCAAGTCTGTCGATGATCACGTCTTTGATGATACCTCCCGGCGTGAATCGAAGGATGAACACCGATGTGTATGAATTCTTCCTTAGCCACTTAACCTTTCCCTATCCCTAGGCACAAGATAGCTCAACTATAAACTAGAGAACTCGCTCTTATTTCTTTCGTATACTTAACTCTCCCGATGCTAAGTAAATAGATAACCTCACAATGCTCTCCCGATGCTCTTGCAAGATATTAAAACCAAAATAAGAGAACTTGAAGTTTATTTTATTGAACTTGGAAAATCCTAAAACAAAACAACCCTTGCAACTACTTTACAAATCAACCCGTGGCCCTAGGGGGTTTTTAGAACATGTCGACGGCGGGTAGACGACGGGTAGACGGCGGAGGGTTTTTGGTTGTCGGTTTAAAGGGAAATCGGCTATGGGTTATGGGATGTGGAGGTTGAGATCTCCCTAGGTTAAAATACATGCCCTTATATAAGCTTTGGGCTCAAGTTATCTAATTTAACAAGGATTACAACTTTAATTAAAAGTATGATTCTAATAAAGACTAAATCTTCAAGGAATTTACTTTCCAGCAGTCCTCCTTGTTTCTTGGGATTTTCTCTCCTTGAACTTTGGGCTTGACATATCTTTTGATCTAGGGCTCGGAAAAATATGAGGTTTTCACACGACAGACGAGCAGAATTTTCTCTATCTATCGAGGTCCACTTTGCTTTTTCTCTCCACAAAACTGCTGTCACCATGCTGTCACGGCGGCACCATGGCAGCATCGTCCTCTTTGTCTGCTTGTCCAGTTCAGCTCTTCTGCTTCTCTGCCCAGCGCCTGCCTTCTCCGTCAGCTATGGCGGCAACCATGGCAGCAACGTCCTCCTTGACTGCTCATTCCAGATTTTCTGCATCGCTGCCCAACGCCTGCCAGGATTGTTGCCCTGGGTGCTGTCACGAATGCTGCCCTGGATGCTGTCACGAATGCTGCCCTAGATGCTGTCACGACTGCTGCCACGGCAGATACCTGAAAAAGTAACCAAATTTAGCAGTATCTGCGCAGTTTTATCTAAATGTGATGTTTATGCAAAACTTAACCTAAAATGCAGTTAAACATGCTTGAGTGCAGCAAAAATAAGGATAAATGATGGGTAAAATATAGAACTTTTATACACTGATCACACCCCCAAACTCAAACCTTTGCTTGTCCTCAAGCAATTCAGACCTAAAAGAAAAATGAAATATTTTTGTTTTGGCTTTCAAACAGTGAACTTTACCTTACCCATCGTTCGTTCCCTGTGACGGCAGCACCCTGTCGGATAATTTAGGATCTGTCTGGAATCTCCCTATAGTCCTCGTGTAGTGTGTGCATGCTTGTGAACAGTTATATGCCAAGACTCTCTTAGTTTCACTAGAAAATTTCAGCTCTTAACTCGAATTTTTATGCCAAGTTTATCTTTTGAAGGCACTTCTTATGCTCCTTTGATTTTCTGTTTTGACTCGATTTCAAATTTCTTTTTTTTAAGCTAAAGTTTCACTAGAGCCGGTTTCGGGCACCTCTAGCTAACTTCCTAGAGCCGGTTTTGGGCACCTCTAGGGCTTTGAGTCTCTTTTGCTAAACTTCTTTCCTAGAGCCAGTGTTAGGCACCTCTAGGGGCTATTCAAGTGCTAAGCTTCCTATTCTAGTTTGGCTAAAAGAAGTCTAAGCAGTATAACAGTCACAATGGTGTTTAAGTTTTCAGAACTATAGAAAGGCTCTAAACTTCTCCTTAAACTATCCTAAAGTTTCTGCCACGACAGAGCTGTCACGACAGGCAAGTTCAGTTCATAGTTTTAAGCCAAAATTTTCAAAATTTTCATTTTTTTTTGCATAAAATAAATGCGACACAATGAAAACTAAATGCAATATTATATTAATAATTAGGAGGACTGCCTACCCCCAAACTCAAGGGTTGCATTGTCCTCAATGCATGACACAAAAGATGAAAAAACAGAAGAAAAAGATGACAGAAAAGTTAAACATCACAAAAAGATAATATATATAGCAGGCGACAGAGAAAAAGAAAACTTAAGTTGTGTGGCTGTCGTCGCTGCTGCTGGAGCTTTGGATGAGGAGCTGTCGGCGGGCAGTCTTTTTGGACTTTGTCGGAGGAGCTGTGGGTGCTGCCCTGAGAGTATGAGTGCTGCCGCGATAGGGGTGGAGGCAGAGCTTCCTCAGGTTGCTTGTATCGTCATTGCAAGGGTTTTTCTTTGTTTACCTAATAACAAAAACAAACTAAAACCAATATCAAATTTCTAATTCCTAAAATAATAAAAATAAGATAAAAATAAAATAAGTTAAATTAGGGGTGCCTTGAGGGGCATCTCCTAAAGTAAATACTCCCTGTTCTATTGATGCTTGATGGGTCGTTTCCGGTACTTCTTGAAGTCCATCCGTACCCTCCATCTAGTGATTATTCTCATGGTATAGGCTCTTTTCTTTCTCTTCCCTTTGTAGTCCATGAAGTCCTCTCTTCTTGGTAATGTTTCTGAGGGCATGAATATATGATTAGAAAAAATCAAATTGACATTCGGCCACAAACTTACCTTGTTTTCGTTGAATGTTGTTGTGGTTGAATGTAGCCCTTGCTGTCGTGTCTGCTGCTTCGGCAGCCAGTTATTTTGACAGTCCGTTGTCAGGTTACTTTGCAGGTCAATGGGACATTGGTAAGTGCCATCACTCTCTATACTAAATTCTGTTGACCACTCGTAGATCTCCGTCAGTAGAGACTTTGATGATTCTATGTCCACCGGCTTTGGTTCCTCTAATACCTGCAATGGAATTTGTGAGTTTTCAAAGAATTCAAAAGGTTCGTTTATTACCTGCTCATATTCCATCGGTGAGGCATTGTCAGTGGGTAGCTCTTCTAGGTGGTCGTGCGAGTGCCATGACAGGGATGGATGTGTGCAATCTTGGTCAGGCATAATCGAGGTAGTGGGTTGAGAATTTGCCTCTGATGTGGTTGCTGCTTCAGCATCAGTTGCTGCCGAGGCGGCAGTTTCTGTCGAGGCGGCAGTTTCTGCTTTGACTGGGGTTTCTGCCTCGGAAGTGGTTGCTGCCGTGACATTCTCTTGAATTTCACTCAGCGTTGTCGCGGTGTTGCTCCATTCCGGCTCCTCGATCATTGCCATGGCAAGTTGTTGCTCAGACTCATCATATGTTGGGTATTCCTTCACATGGGCGTCCTCGTCATCTTTCCTTGGGATTTCAGGTTCAGTCGTGGAATGAATGAGGACCGGTCTGCTCAAGAGTGCATCCATCTTGGCGATACTTGCGTCCATAGAAACCGACACTTCTTGAGTGAGTGCCATGAAGGCTTGCAGTGTGTCTTCTAAGGATTTTGACTGCTCTTGAGGATGATGACATTGCCAGGGCAGGTCGGGTTCTGCAGCAAAACTGTTATGGTATAAAAAATTGTGCGGGTTTTGATCGTACCATAAAAAATTTTGCTGTTGCGGCATCGGCAGTTGCTGCCCCTGTTGCTGCTGTGGCAGCATATCTTTACGGTAATTGCAAGAACTTTCCCACATCAACTCTCGAATGGTTTTTCCTGGCATGTTGATGCCCTTGAACCTGTATTTTCACCTGAGTTTTTTTTTGTTAAAAAAATAAAAAAAAAATAAAAAAAAAAGAAAAGTGCAGAAGCTAGGGTAAGAGTGTGTTGCCAGTCCCCGGCAACGGCGCCAAAAACTTGTTACGTGTAAAATAGTCTATCGCAATTGAGTGCAAGTGTACACGACACAAGTAGTAAAGTGATACTAGAGTATCGGATATCGTCTCCACAGGGACTGGGCTAACCCTTTCCTTTGCTATCTGCACAAGGGGAAAAGAAATAGTTTAAATTATTTGTCACGAAATAATAAAGAGAACTGGAAATAAAGAGTAAAGAAATTAGGATAGAGAGAATGGGCTGGTATTGAATTGCTCAGTAGTGCAGGTATTGCAGATTTTAGGAAATCCAGTTCTGTCACGCGCCCGTCGCGGACAGCACCTGTCGCGGCAGCAGTCCGTTGATTTTCGCGGCAGCAAACACTCAACTCAGTACTTCCAAGTTTGGCAAGAATCCCAGATCTGCCTTGGCCTATCCCTAGGTCCAAGTCTGTCGATGATCACGTCTTTGATGATACCTCCCGGCGTGAATCGAATGATGAACACCGATGTGTATGAATTCTTCCTTAGCCACTTAACCTTGCCCTATCCCTAGGCACAAGATAGCTCAACTATAAACTATAGAACTCGCTCTTATTTCTTTCGTATACTTAACTCTCCCGATGCTAAGTAAATAGATAACCTCACAATGCTCTCCCGATGCTCTTGCAAGATATTAAAACCAAAATAAGAGAACTTGAAGTTTATTTTATTGAACTTGGAAAATCCTAAAACAAAACAACCCTTGCAACTACTTTACAAATCAACCCGTGGCCCTAGGGGGTTTTTAGAACATGTCAACGGCGGGTAGACGACGGGTAGACGGCGGAGGGTTTTTGGTTGTCGGTTTAAAGGGAAATCGGCTATGGGTTATGGGATGTGGAGGTTGAGATCTCCCTAGGTTAAAATACATGCCCTTATATAAGCTTTGGGCTCAAGTTATCTAATTTAACAAGGATTACAACTTTAATTAAAAGTATGATTCTAATAAAGACTAAATCTTCAAGGAATCTACTTTCCAGCCGTCCTCCTTGTTTCTTGGGATTTTCTCTCCTTGAACTTTGGGCTTGACATATCTTTTGATCTGGGGCTCGGAAAAATATGAGGTTTTCACACGACAGACGAGCAGAATTTTCTCTATCTATCGAGGTCCACTTTGCTTTTTCTCTCCACAAAACTGTTGTCACCATGCTGTCACGGCGGCACCATGGCAGCATCGTCCTCTTTGTCTGCTTGTCTAGTTCAGCTCTTCTGCTTCTCTGCCCAGCGCCTGCCTTCTCCGTCAGCTATGGCGGCAACCATGGCAGCAACGTCCTCCTTGACTGCTCATTCCAGATTTTCTGCATCGCTGCCCAACGCCTGCCAGGATTGCTGCCCTGGGTGCTGTCACGAATGCTGCCCTGGATGCTGCCACGACTACTGCCCTGGATGCTGTCACGACTGCTGCCACGGCAGATACCTGAAAAAGTAACCAAATTTAGCAGTATCTGCGCAGTTTTATCTAAATGTGATGTTTATGCAAAACTTAACCTAAAATGCAGTTAAACATGCTTGAGTGCAGCAAAAATAAGGATAAATGATGGGTAAAATATAGAACTTTTATACACTGATCACGGTTCATCATTGCTCTTTGGGCTATCTGGGGTTCGAGGAACAAGTTAATCTTTGAGGGTCTTGTTCAGTCTCCTGATAATTTAATTAGGTTCTCTAACCTTTACATACATGAAATTGATGGTTCTAAACTTGTACATTTGGCCTCCTCTTCTACCCGTAACGACAAATGGTCCCCTCTCACTAATGATATCTTTAAGGCTAATTTTGATGCTAGCTATGATATTTCTAGATCTACCTTAGTATATGGCATTTTAATCCATATGTTAAAGGCTGAAATAATGGCCGCAAGTACTTACTCGAACCATTTTGTGGCTGGTCTAGAGCAGTTGGAGGCAATTGCTTGCGAGCAATCTCTCCTTCTCCATAAGGACCTGGGTTTTCGAAAAGTCGTGATCGAGGGAGATTTCCTATCAGTCATCTCTAAGCTCTATTTTTCTACAACGATCATTCTGTCCTTAGTGTGAGATTGGGTAATATAATTTAAACGAATGAGGAACTTCGATTACCTCATTTCCACGCATGCCCATTGTGAATGGAATAAGCCTGCCCATATTCTTGCTCGAGCCGGTAGAGCTTTCCACGAGCCAAGGATCTAGATTGAAGAGGCACTGCCGGAGGTTGAAGCTACGGATCTTTTGGACCGGTGGTGGGTTGACCCTCCCGATTGAAGTTTTGCCTTCCGTGACAGGAGAATCATCGATTTTCTCTCCAACTTTCATCAACTACACTCCTCTTCTTCACCAAAAGCTTTATCTAGTTTCTAATTTTAGAGGTGGTTTCGAAGAGGCTTCTGGTTTAACTGATCGTGTTTTTTTTTCTTTTGTTTTGGTTTCCCCCCAAACATTGTCGTTTTCTTTTCACCAGACGTTGTCATTTTGTTTTTCCTCTAGTTGTATTGTTTTTGTTTCCTAATAAGATCAGCTATACATGTTCAAAAAATGTCACCCGAAAAAATAAAATGTTTAAAAAATGTCACCCGGATGGGAGTCAAAAGTATGCATGTACCAATTAAGATAGATTTTAGGCTTAAGGGTTACTTTTGCCCTTGTAGTAGTCTCAATTTATCAATTTCGTCCCTATGGTATTTTCGCATCAATTTTACTCCTGAAGTAGTCGAATTGCATCACTGTTTGCTCCTTAACTGGCGGTAGCCAACGTTGACCGTTACAACGCTGACGTGGCGGTTAACAGCGCTGATGTGATGATCAACGACGCTGATGTGACGGTCAACAATGATGACGTGGTAGTCCACGTGTGATGACATGGCAATCCACATGTGAAGATGATGTGGCAAGGGAGTAAAATATTTTATTAATATATGACTAAAAATATTACAAATATCTAAGTAAAAATTATAAAATTAAAACATCATAAGCTAATAAATATATACTATTCAAAATTCAAACTTTGAAAATATTTATAAATTATTAAAATATTTAAAAACCTTCATCAAAAAACTTTGG
The DNA here is from genome assembly GCA_030270665.1 of Hibiscus trionum. NCBI lineage: Eukaryota > Viridiplantae > Streptophyta > Magnoliopsida > Malvales > Malvaceae > Hibiscus > Hibiscus trionum. Next base: position 23,229,308 of record BSYR01000025.1, read on the forward strand.
GCGATTTTGATTTTCCTTCTCTTAAAAGAATGTAAGAGGAAAGAATTCTAAAATAAGGTTAATGTGATTCTCTCAACCGAACAAAATTCTCAGCCCATTTTTGGTGCCCCCTATCTATGCCTCAATACTAAAAAATAAACTCTACACTCTAAACCCTAATTTTTAAATTTCAAACCCTAAATCCTAAACCTTAATCACTTTAATCCTAGCATTTAGGGTTTGATGTTTAGTTTTGGGGATTTGGAATTTAGAAATTAGAGTTAGAGTGTAGATTTTAATTTTTTACATATGATTTTTGTTCGGTTTAGAGAATCACATTAACACTATTTTATGATTCTTTTCTCCTTACATTCTTTTAAGAGAAATAAAACTAAAATCGTCTAAACTTTTTTGACGAATGTTTTAAAAAATTTTAATACTTTATAAAAAATTTAAAATTTTAAATAATTTATAATATTTTTATTAATAAGGGAGAATAATTTATAATTTGTTAGCTTATGATATTTTAATTTTATAATTTTTACTTATTTTTATTATTTTAGTCATATATTAATAAAATAATTTTTAAGCATTTTATTAATTTTTTTCATTTTAATATTTTTTTAAATTTATATTTTTTTGCCTAAAAAATCATTTTGCCCTCGTACTCAACCAAAAAATCAATTTTGCCATCAAACTCGGTCAGGAAATCAATTTTGCATGTAACGCCCCGGGTGTAAGGCCCTGGAGATAACCGAGTTTGGTTACATCGGTTCAAGTTAAATTTAATTGAGAGAAAACATTTTATTGAACTTAAAAAGAGGTTTTAATGAATAAGGGTAAAAAGGGGATTTTGGGGATTTAAAAAAAAGGGTTTTATCATCATCTTCTTTCCCAACACCTTTTTCACATTACTTTGGCAAAACACTACCATTGTTACTATTCCATTGCTCCAACCTTTCCTACAAACAAGTTTTCAAGGTAAGCTCTCCCTTGTTTTGATTTTTCTTTCCTTATGCTTGTTATTAGTTAAATTTTCCTTAAAACCCATTGTTTGAAATTATTTCAAAAAGCCTTGAGTTTGAAAAGGAAGAAAATGAGGGGATTTTCATTCGGATAGTTTGATGCCATGTTTAAGGATGTTTTTAATCTTATTTTTGTGTCCTAAAAATGCTAAAATAGTGGCTAAAATCAGGAATCCCGAAACTAATAAAAAGAAGGTGTTTTTAGAGTTGAAAATGTGGGTTTTTGGGTTTTTCTTGTGAGGAACCTTGAGCTGATGGTTTCTAGACCTTGGGTAAGTGTTTTGGATGTTTAAAGAAGTAGTTTTGATGGTAGATTTGTTGGGTTTTGGCTGCTAGTTTGTTTGGGACATTTTGATGGTGTTTCCAAGTGTTTCGGGTGTGAATTGATTCAGTTTTGATGATGAATGATGAGTTTCTGTGTTGCTGCAAGTTTGGGGGCTTGATTTGGGTCTAATGCATCATTTTTGGATTGGCTAGAAACATTAGAAATGAGTTTGGGTCCTTTAGACGCGAGACCGGAAAGTTTGGAGGCTTGAATTAATGTTTCGGCTATCGTTTGGGTCCTATCGGTGAGTGGAAATGTTTTTGAGAGTTTAGGTTGAGCTTGAAAGGCCAACCTAAGCTCGGGAGTAAGTGTTTAAATATTTACGTTTTACTTTTCCAGAAATTCCTTTTTAAGCTTGTTATGCTTTGTTGGTATGAGATGATTGTGTGAAACTGATTTATGAATGTGGTATTGTTATGTTGATTTATATGATGTTTGAGTATTGGAAAATATGAGGGTTTTACTAGGTATAATTGGTCGGCCATAGGATTAGACTGCACTTGTAAAATTCGCGCTTGGCCCTAGTGATGTAAGATGCCATTAAGGAGGAGTACGGTGATGTAAGATGCCACCAGAAGCTTTATTGTAGACCTCGGTGATGTAAGATATAATCGTGAGTCTTGTTGTTCTTATATATTCGGTGATGTAAGATGTCATCGAGTCCAATCTGTGTATCCGAGTAATGCAACCATAATTGGCATTATACTCTTGCGTTCGAAATTTGAATTTTATCGTGTTGGTGTTTGAGGGTCATGCCATGTTGTTTATGTTATTGCTTTGCTTGATGTAAGATGCCAAGATTATGTAAGATTGTTGATATTCAAGTTGATGGAATTCATGCTTGTCGCCTTGTTTTTAATTTATAAATGGTTTTGCTAAAACTGTATTGTTGTTGTTGTGGTTTTGAGCACCACTCACTAAGCCTTTATGCTTACACGCTCTTTTCCAACAATGCAGATCATTAGTGTTCTGGGAAGCAAAGTAAGGCGAGGGAAAGGCTCCGGTGATCGTAGCTTAAGCTCAAGTATGGATTTAAAGTTGTAATAATGATTTAGCAATGGGAATACTTGTTTTTGTGGTTAGGGAGGTGGTTGTAAACTCCCATGTTTTTTGACCATGATGCTACATGTTTTAAATGTTGATACCATGCTATGTTGAGGCTTGTTATGGCTTTTGATTAATTGACATATGTTTTGGCTTGTTGGTGTTTTTGAGTTAAATTGTTCTTATGAGCCTTTGAGGTTGAAATGCATATTTGTGTGTATGCATGTTTGAAGCCTGTCTTTAGGGTGGTTTTCCTCTAGAATGTTTTCTTAATATGTTGCCATGTGGTTTTTGATCTTTCAGGGTAAGGTTGGGAATGTTTGGGGATGCTGAAATGCATTTTCGGGCCAATCTGTGCCCAGACGTTTCAGAACATCTGATATGGTTTCGGAACGGCCAGGCTTTTGGGGCACATGTATCGGAACAGGGGTGGTGCCATTTCGGTACGTTTTGCCTATGGAAACTTCCGTTTCGAAACCAAGAGGGGCGTTTCGGAACGACCTAATTTTACTTTTTGCTGAGAGCCCGCGTTTCGAAACGGGCAACCCCTGTTCCGAAACACAGGCAGTTAAAGTGGTTAAAATGCATCTTTGAAGGTTCCAAATGTTACGTTTTAGTCCCTAATGCTTGTATGTTTCTTAAATGAGTTTTTATGTCTCGTTGGTGCTGGTTTTGCCTCGTATGCTTGAAATTTGACTAACTAACTAATTGGTAAGGTTAAATTACCTTTTTCCCCTATTTAGTGTTGTCTTTGCTAGATGGTTCTTCGTGACCGTTTTCCCCCAATTGGACATCCGATTGATGCCTGATTAAGACGTTGTTTCTTTCGTTGTAACCCTTAACACCATAGGACCGTTAAATTGCATTTAGACAAGATAAATTTTAATCTAGGGTTGTTAATCGGAGGGAAATTCTCGGATTTTTTCCGGTTATCCTTGTGTAACTCTCCTGATTCGGTTTTGCAACTAGGCTGAGGCGAGAGGGTTACATTTGGTGGTATCATAGCCTCGGTTACGAGGTTCCCCGGGAAGGTAAGTTAGGTAAGTTTTTTCTGTGTTTGTTTGTCTGATATGCACGGTGTTTGTGAGTATGACTTTGTGTTCTGTTGATGTTTGAAGATTGATTAAGCATTCCCATTGCTAGGTATTATTATGGAAAAGTGGTTTTGAATTAAGAGAGCTTAACACACAAATTCTTGCCTTTGTTGGCCCAATGTTTATCTCGTGATTTGTGTTTGTTGTTTTAGATTGTTTTATTATTATGGTGAGACCGAGAGGACGGCCTAGAGCGGGTGACCAAACACCCGAGAATACGACTCTTCCTCCTCCTGCTCCCGATGGTAATGGGGCGAATGTCAGAGGTAATGCACCTTAAGCTGGTGCTAATGTTGGAGGTGATGGTAATGGGCCTCATGTTGGTCAAGGTCAGGCTGGTGTGGATAAGGCTCAGTTACTTCAGACTTTAGCCGGAGCTTTTCAGACGATTGTTGCTGGTCTTCATGCTGCAGCACCACCTTAGGGTGCGAGGACAGGTTTGCCCCTTGAGCAACTTCGTAGCTTAGTCGGAGTCGAGTTTCGTGGTATGTCTCCTGAGGATTCGGAGGGATGGCTTGAGAGCACTACTCGTATCTTGGGTTAGATGGAGTGCTCGGACACTCGAAAGTTGGGTTGTATTGTCTCATTGCTTCAGAGAGATGCGTATGCTTGGTGGACCATAGTTATCTCAGGTAAGCCCGAGGCCGAGGTTACTTGGGAATTCTTCCGTAGTGCGTTCCGCAAGAAGTACCTTGGTGCTCGTTATTAGGATGAGAAGAAGAGAGAATTCATGGCTTTAGTGCAAGGCAGTATGTTCGTATTCGAGGATGAGGTACAGTTTGTGCGCTTGAGTCAGTATGCATTAGAGTTGGTTCCCACTGAGAGGGAAAGGTGTGAACGGTTCCATTACGGAGGTGAAGACCTACATGCTTGCTTCTGATTACACCCAGTTCGATGTCTTGGTCTCTAGGGCCAAGGACATTGAGCAAAGTCTCGATCGGGTGGCTCTAGTTAAGGGAAAGGTCTGTCGAGTGGGAGCGAGACCGTAACAAGAGGCACAAGGATAGAAGGCACCAACCAAACTTTAGGCGGGGAGGTGGTAACATGGGACGAGACCATCAGGGTCGAGGTTTTGTTGCTCGCACACTCGAGTGTGCTAGATGTAGGAGGAGCCATTTCGGAGAGTGTTGGGGTACTTTTCGTGCTTGTTGGAACTGTGAATCTCAGGCGCATTTGAGGCGTGAGTGTTCTCATCCGGTTAGGGTTGGTCAGGCACCTGCTAGAGCTGTTGAGTATCAGAGAGGTCGTGGATGCGACCGAGGTAACTTCCAGCCGAGAAATGATGGTCAGACGAATGTGGCTTATGTTGTCGCGGTACAGCTCGTGGGAGGTGGACCAGCTAGGTTTTATGCACATCGTGAGGCTGGGAATGAGACAGACGTAATCGCAGGTAATTTTGTGTTACAGTCCTTATCTTTGCTTTCGTTGATTGATTCTGGCTCGACACATTCGTATATCTTGGGTGAGCATGCAAGATCTTTAGGTTTACCTTTCGAGTTGTTAGATATAGGTATGAATGTTACGAGTTCCTTTGGTGAGATAGTTGTAGTTAGGAAAGTGTTTCAGAGATGTCCTTTGATGGTCCAGTGTCACGTGTTTCCCATTGACATGATGGAGTTACCCTTTTATGGTTTCGATCTAATTCTGGGTATAGATTGGCTTGTGGAGCATAGAGCTAAGATAGATTTTGAGAGTAAAAGAGTTTCCTTAAGACTTTCTGATGACTACGAGGTAGTAGTAGTTGGCGAGAACATTAAGTTCTTGTCTAATGTTGTTTCAGCTTTAGAAGCTTAGACGATGATGGATTTGGGTTGTCAAGCTTACTTGGCCTATGTGATGATTCAAAATATGAGTGAGGTTAGACTGCAAGATATCAAAACAGTTTATGACTTCCCGAGTGTTTTCCTAGAAGAATTGCCTGGTTTGCCTCCAGATAGGGATGTTGAGTTTGCTATTGAGACGTATTCAGATTCTTCTCCCGTATCTATTGCCTTGTATAGAATGGAAACTAAAGAGTTGAAAGAGTTGAAGACACAACTTCAGGAGATGTCAGATAGAGGTTTTATTAGGCCTAGCATTTCACCTTGGGGTGTTCCGGTTTTGTTTGTAAAGAAGAAGAATGGTAGTATGAGGATGTGCATAGATTATAGGCAGTTGAACAAGGTAATAGTGAAGAACAAATATCCCTTACCGCGGATTGATGATTTTCTTGATCAGTTGAGAGGTGCTATAGTGTTTTCGAAGATTGATTTGAGATCGGGCAACTATCAGTTGAAGGTAAAGGATGTGGACATACCGAAGATAGCCTTTCGTACACGATATGAGCACTACGAGTTCTTGGTAATGCCCTTCGATTTGACTAATGCCTCAACTGCAGTTATGGATATGATGAACCGAGGGTTTCACGAGTTTTTGGATAGGTTTGTAGTAGTGTTCATAGATGACATTTTGGTGTACTCTAGGACCGAGGAAGAATATGATGAGCATTTGTGGTTAGTGCTTCAGACTTTGCTTGAAAATCAGTTGTATGTCAAGTTAAGAAAATGTGACTTTTGGATTAGGGAAGTAGTCTTCCTAGGTCATGTGATCTCAGCCGACGGGATTAGTGTGGATCCCAAGAAGATAGAAGTAATAGTCGGTTGGAAGCAACCGAAGTCGGTGACCGAAATCCGTAGTTTTATAGGTTTGGCAGGATACTATCAAATATTTGTTGAAGGGTTCTCGAAGATTGCTGCACCTTTGACTAAACTGTTACAAATAAATGTTCCGTATGAGTGGACATATGCAAGACAACAAACGTTTGAAAAATTAAAGAAAGCATTGACATAAGCTCCTATTTTGATTCTGTCTGAACCAGGGAAAGAGTTCGTAATCTATAGTGATGTGTCATATGTAGGTTTAGGTTGTGTGCTTATGCAAGAGGGAAAAGTTGTAGCTTATGTTTCGAGACAGTTGAAGGTTCACGAGAAGAACTACCCTACCCACGACATAGAGTTAGCAGCTGTGGTCTTTGCTTTGAATATTTGGAGACACCACCTTTATGGTTAGAATTGCACAGTTTACACCGACCACAAGAGTTTGAAATATTTGATGACTCAGAGAGAGTTGAATCTTAGATAACGTAGGTGGTTAGAGCTTCTTAAGGACTATGACCTCATAATAGAGTACCATCTGGATAAAGCGAATGTAGTGGCCGATGCTTTGAGTAGGAAGGTGGAAGTTGAGTTACGAGCTATGTTTGCGAGATTAAGTGTGTCAAGGGATGGTGGTTTGATAGCCGAGCTACAGGTTAAACCATCGTTAGTTCAGCCGATTCGAGAGAAATAGTTGCAAGACCGATCTTTGGCACCTCACGTGTAAGATATAGCCGAAGGTAAACCCACAGATTTCTACATTAGTGAGAATGAGATCTTATGTTTTAAGAATAGGGTAGTTGTTCCAGAAGATGTCGAGTTGAGACGTACTATTTTGAATGAAGCTCATAACAGTCCTTTTGCTATGCATCTAGGTAGTACGAAGATGTACCATGGGTTGAAAGATGAATACTTCTAGATTGGGTTAAAGGAATATGTGGTCGAGTTTATGAGTAAGTGTATGGTTTGTCAGCGAGTTAAGGTCTAGCATCAGTTTCCTTCAGGGTTGTTGCAACCGTTGAAGATTCCAGAGTGGAAGCGGGAACGGATTACCATGTATTTCGTGTCAGGTTTAACGTTGACTCCTTCGAAGAAGAACTCAGTATGGGCAATAGTTGACAGATTTACTAAGTGTGCTCATTTCATACCCGTTCATACTACTTACACCTTAGACAAGTTGGTCGAGTTGTATATTAGTGAGATTGTGAGACTGCATGGGGTACCGAAGTCTATTGTGTCTGATAGAGATCCGAGGTTTTAGCCAGATTTTGGGAGTGTTTGCATCGTGCCTTGGGGACTTGGTTGAACTTTAGTACTTCGTATCACCCACAGTCAGATGGTCAGTCAGAGAGGGTTATTCAGGTGTTAGAGGACATGTTGAGGTGTTGCATCATCGAATTTCAGGGTTCATGAGAGAAACACCTATCGTTAGTAGAGTTCGCGTACAATAACAATTATCAGGCTAGTATACAGATGGCACCGTATAAAGCTCTATATGGTAGGAAATATAGAAATCCTTTTTGTTGGGACGAGGCCGGACAGAAACTTGTACCGATGCCAGACTTGCTTAAGAGCACTACCGAGGAGGTAAAATTGATTTGTGATCGCTTGAAGGCAGCTTCAGACCGATAGAAATCGTATGTCAATTTGAAGAGAAAAGAAGTTGAGTATGCCATCGGTGGCAAAGTGTTCTTGAAGGTGTCCCCGTGGAAAAAAGGTAATGAGGTTTGGTAAAAAGGGGAAGCTAAGTTCGAGATTCATTGGTCCTTACGAGGTAGTTGAGAGGATTGGTCCTGTTGTGTATAGGTTGAGATTGCCGCCCGAGCTTGAGAAGATTCATGATGTGTTTCATGTTTCGATGCTCCGAAAGTATAGATCAGATCCGTCTCATGTTATTCCAGTGGAAGAGATTGAATTGAATCCGGATTTGTCATATGATGAAGAACCAGTTGAGATTCTAGCTACCGATAGCAAGGTACTGTGAGGTAAGACCATAGAGTTGGTGAAGGTCTTGTGGAGACATCGGGGTGTGGAAGAAGACACTTGGGAGAGAAAAGCAAACATGGAAGAGCAGTTTTCGTACCTCTTTCCATCAGGTAAATTTCGAGGACGAAATTCCTTAAGTGGGGGAGAGTTGTAACGCCCCGGGTTTAGGGCCCGGGAGATAACCGGGTTTGGTTACACCGATTCAGGTTAAATTTAATTGAGAGAAAACATTTTTATTTAACTTAAAAAGGAGTTTTAATGAATAAGGGCGAAAACGAGATTTTGGGGATTTTAAAAAAATGGTTTTATCATCATCTTCTTCCCCAACACCTTTTTCACGTTACTTTTGCAAAGCACCACCATTGTTACTATTCCATTGCTCCAACCTTTCCGACAAACAAGTTTTCAAGGTAAGCTCCCCCTTGTTTTGATTTTTCTTTCCTTAAGCTTGTTATTAGTTAAATTTTCCTTAAAGCCCATTGTTTGAAATTATTTCAAAATGCATTGAGTTTGAAAAAGAGGAAAATGAGAGGATTTTCGTTCGGGTAGTTTGATGCCATGTTTAATAATGTTTTTAATCTTGTTTTGGTGTCCTAAAAATGCTAAAATAGTGGCTAAAAGTAAAAAAAACTGAAACTAATAAAAATGAGGGGTTTTGGTGTTGAAAATGTGAGGTTTTGGGTTGTTCTTGTGAGGAACCTTGAGCTGATGGTTTCTAGACCTTGAGTAAGTGTTTTGGATGTTTAAAGAAGTAGTTTTGATGGTAAATTTGTTGGGTTTTAGCTTCTAGTTTGTTTGGGACGTTTTGATGGTGTTTCCAAGTGTTCCGGGTGTGAATTGATTCAATTTTGATTATGAATGATGAGTTTTTGTGTTGCTGCAAGTTTGGGGGCTTGATTTGGGTCTAATGCATCATTTTTGGATTGGCTAGAAACATGGGAGACGAGTTTGGGTCCTTTGGACGCGAGACCGGATAATTCAGAGGCTTGAATCGGTGTTTCGGCTATCGTTTGGGTCCCATCGGTGAGTGGAAATGTTTTTGAGAGTTTAGGTTGAGCTTGAAAGGCCAACCTAAGCTCGAAAGTAAGTGTTTTAAATATTTACGTTTTACTTTTCCTGGAAATTCATTTTTAAGCTTGTTATGCTTTGTTGGTATGAGATGATTGTGTGAAATCGATTTATGAATATTGTATTGTTATGTTGGTTTATATTATGTTTGAGCATTGGCAAATATGAGGGTTTTACCGGGTATAATTGGTCGACCATAGGATTAGACCGCACTTGTAAAATTCGCGCGTGGCCCTTGTGATGTAAGATGCCATTAGGGAGGAGTACGGTGATGTAAGATGCCACCAGAAGCTTTTTGTAGACCTTGGTGATGTAAGATGCCATCGTGAGTCTTGTTGTTCTTATAGATTCAGTGATGTAAGATGTCATTGAGTCCAATCCGTGTATCCGAGTAATGTAACCATAATTTCCATTATACTCTTGTGTTCGAAAGTTGAATGTTATCGTGTTGGTGTTTGAGGGTCATGCCATGTTGTTTATGTTGTTGCTTTGCTTGATGTAAGATACCAAGCATATGTAAGATTGTTGATATTCAAGTTGATTGAATTCATGCTTGTGACCTTGTTTTTAATTTATAAATGGTTTTACTAAAACTGCATTGTTGTTGTTGTGGTTTTGAGCACCACTCACTAAGCCTTTATGCTTACGCGCTCCTTTCCAACAATGCAGATCGTTAGTGTTCCGGGAAGCAAAGAAAGGCGAGGGAAAGGCTCTGGTGATCATAGCTTAAGCTCAAGAATGGATTTTAAGTTGTAATAATGATTTAGCAATGGGAATACTTGTTTTTATGGTTAGGGAGGTGGTTGTAAACTCCCATGTGTTTGACCATGTTGCTACATGTTTTAAATGTTGATACCATGTTATGTTGAGGCTTGTTATGGCTTTTGGTTAATTGACATATGTTTTGGCTTGTTGGTGCTTTTGAGTTAAAATGCTCTTATGAGCCTTTGAGGTTGAAATGCATATTTGTGTGTATGCATGTTTGAAGCCCTTCTTTAGGGTGTTTTTCCTCTATAATGTTTGCTTAATATGTTGCTTAATTTGTGATCTTTCGGGGTAAGTTTGGGAATGTTTGGGGATACCGAAATGCATTTTTTGGTCAATCTGTGCCCAGACGTTTCCGAACATTTGATATTGTTTCGGAACGGCCAGGCTTTTGGGGCACCCGTATCGGAACGGGGGTGGTGTCGTTTCGGTACGTTTTGCCTTTAGAGACTTCCGTTTCGGAACCAAGAGGAGCGTTTCAGACTGGCCTAATTTTACTTTTTGCTAAGAGCCCGCGTTTCGAAATGGGCAACCCCTGTTCCGAAACACAGGCATTTAAAGTGGTTAAAAGGCATCTTTGAAGGTTCCCAAATGTTACGTTTTAGTTCCTAATGCTTGTATGTTTCTTAAATGAGTTTTTATGTCTCGTTGGTGCTGGTTTTACCTCGTATGCTTGAAATTTGACTAACTAATTAATTTGTAAGGTTAAATTAACTTTTTTGCCCTTGTTTAGTGTTGTCTTTGCTAAATGGTCCTTCGTGACCGTTTGCCTCCAATTAGACATCCGATTGATGCCCAATTGAGGCGTTGTTTCTTCCGATGTAACCCTTAACACCATAGGACCATTAAATTGCATTTAGACAAGCTAAATGTTAATCTAGGGTTGTTAATCGGAGGAAAATTCTCAGATTTTTCTCCGGTTATCCCCGTGTAACTCTCCCGATTCGGTCTTTCGACTAGGCCGGGCTGAGGGGGTTACATTGCATCTCTTCCACATCACCTTCGCACGTAGAGTGTCACGTTAGTACCTAAACAATCAACGTTAGTCAAGGGGCAAACAGTGATGCAATTTGACTACTTTAAGGGTCAAATTGATGCGAAAATACCATAAAGGAGAAATCGATAAATTGAAACTATTATAGGGACAATAGTAGCCCTTAAGCCTAGATTTTATTATATTAAGGGTAATCTTCACCAGTGGTCCCTTTCGTTTAAGGTGTGTTCTATTTTGGTCACCAGAATTCAAAATAGATTATTGTGGTCACTTACGCTTAAAATCGTTTCTATTTTGGTCCTTTGGTCGTTAGTCTCCGTTACTTAAAAAATTAGTTTCTATTTTAACCCTCAAACTTTCAAGTTAAGATTCCATAGAGTAAAAGGGTGAAGAGGAGACTAAAAAGACAAGGTTGGGGGATCATAAATGATGATATAAAACTATTAAAACTCGAAGAGATGATGGTGATGGAATGTTAGAGGGGGGTCCATGCACCTTCAGAACATTCTTTTTCTAGGTTCTTGTAGCCCTCCCGAAATATATTGGGAATAAAACTTGTTGATTTAATTTTAACCTTTAAATTGTCTCTTAATTTTCAAAGCCCCTGTCTAGGTTTCAACTTCAGTTTTAAAACTAGACTGTACATCTAAATTTTTAGGTGCCTTGTTATGTTGCACTCCTTAGGCTCTAGTCTACTATGGTAAATTCCTCTTCATCGAGCATGTCACAAAGTGGTTCTAAACTGGTTCTTTAGATTCATTAACCATATTCGTATTCAATTGGGTCCTTCTTCAGAAGCACCTGAGAGGAATAGAAGTTTAACTATTAAATAGGACTACAAACTTAATGCTCTTACTCAATGGTTCAAAAATAAAATACATGGGCAGAAACTATAGTTTATTCAACTTATCCAAGTAGTGAAAAAGGCTTGGTTGTTGTTTATTTGTTTGCTAAGTTTCTCGCCAATCATAATTTGTGGATAAATAATTGTTTGAATGCTAATCTAGGAACATATGTAATTTCTTTTATTCTTTTCTTAGATGAAATTATGCAAGGTTATTAAAAAATGAGTAGCTTTTTGTACCATAAATGAAATTCAAGCATATGGCCAGACGAAATTGTATATCAGTTTTAACACTCCATAATAAAGAGAATACATGAAACAAACATGTATTACAAAATCACTGACAGACTGCCTAATTCCATGAAGTTTTGGTCAAATCCCTGAATAACCTGGTAGTATAGATCCATCTTTGAGATTTGGGTAGTACTTAAGAATCTCTGGATAAAATCTTGCAGCACGCTCAACATATACAGAATAGTCAAACCTGAGAGCATGGAACCACACAAAGCAATTTTTTAACAACATTACAATGTCTTTCACTATACAAGCACATACATTCTATTCAGAAAAAAGTAACTTATGAATTAATTTCTTTTATGCAACAAATGTGGCAATTGACTTATTTGAACTCAGAAAAAAATATTGATGTGTTTCTTATTTCAAGTTCAATGCATTTGCAAAGGCATAAAAGAGTTACTGATGAAATGGCTCCAAAGTTCAACCATTTGCAATGGAAGCTGACGCTTTTAATTTTGGGGGAATGGGTTGTAGTGTTGGGTTATAGCCATTGATTTAATTTTCTGGGGGTTTAGTTTTATAATTTTTGGGGAATATGGTAAAAAATAAAAGTTTGAAAGTTTGGGGGTTAAATTAGAAACTAATTTTTTAAGTAACGGAGACTAACGGCCAAGAGACCAAAATAGAAACGATTCTAAATGACCAGAATAATCTTTTTTGAATTCTGGTGACCAAAATAGAACACACCCTAAACAAAAGGGACTACTAGTGAAGATTACCCTTATATTAAATATCACGACTTAAGTAGTCGTTCACTGAATAAAATGAGATGTAATATGATGCGGTATATAATGGATTCATATAATCCTTTTTCGTAATATAACATAATCATAATAAACTTTAGTCCTAGTTTAAGCTAAAAGGTTGAGCATTTATTTGATCAGGTTTAAGTCTTATGTAAATAAATTTAAAAAGAAATCAACATCTGATGGTTTCGTTAGCCTAGTGCTCGTTAACACTTTGATAAGAATTAATGTTCGAGTCTCACCAAAAACTTCATTTGAACTATAAAAATTATATTTAAAAAGATTTAAGAAAGCATATGTGCACACATATATTCAAATTGTTACCAAATATTAATTGTTTGGTTCTAAGTAATGTATCAAAATTTCCCACAGAAATTCCTCACGAATAACAAAAGCAACTTTTTGTTCCATCCTAGGACAATAACCTCTTTAACCCTGCCAAAACCCGACAGTGCATGCATATCACGAAACCGTAGCTCGCTTTGTCCCTTTGTTTCTATGCCTTTAAGCTTTCTTTTCCTCTTCCTTTGTTTCAGTTTTCTCCATGCATTGCCCGGCTCCATACCTTTGATGTTCTAAAACCTCTCTCCTCGTACCCGACATTCTTGTCTTTATAGTTTATACAACTTCACCATGTTGTTTCTTGAGTTGCATTTGAGCTTCGAACAACCCCCTTTTCACCTCCTCGTTGTCCGGTGTTTCTCTCAGCAAGATTGTGTAGTCTTGTATTGAAGCTTCCCATTTCTTCAACTGTTACAAATATAAAGTTCATCATTACCGGAGAATTATGCGTACGGGTGAGAAAACTAGATTTGACTCGAAAAAAATTGAACTTTTTACTTGATTCGACGCGAAAAAATTTGACTAAAAAGATTCTAAACAAAGTTTGAGTTATAAAATGAAAATTCAAACAACTCGAAATTTTTAATAATTAGCAGGTTAGTTTTCAAGTTTAAGTTCAAGTTCGAGTCTCACAACTTTACCTAATATATGTATATCACATAAGAAGAATATATATATATATGTATATCTTATATTATTATAGAAAATCGTTTGAATTGGAACCAATTACTGTCATAACATTATAAATATTTATAATTAAATTTGAACAACTAGACTCGATTTGACTCAACTTAACTTGACTCGAAAAAATTTCAAATAAAATTTGAGTTATAAAATGAGACTCGTAAACTCAACCAACACGAATTTTTTTACTCGACTCAATCGAATGCTCATTCCTAATTATATGTATTTTATAAGCAACACAATTAGTTAAACATCTATACATAGGATGAAAATAGGGGGAAAACAAATACAAAATGTGTTGCAAGATCTTAGATTCTCACCTTGGAATTACAATCCGCCCGTCGTAGTCTAGCCTTGGTGTAGCCAGCGCGCAGGTTGAGGGCATGGGTGCAGTCCTCTATTGCCTTTTCGAATTGGCCGAGCTTGGACCAACAAGCGGCTCGGTTGCACAACAAGACTGAGTTGTGGGGGTCATGGTCCAGCCCTTGCACGTACGCAGTGCATGCTTCCGAGAATTTCGATGCCTTGAAATGCTCGTTGCCGCTGGATCGAGCCTCCGCTACGGCCCTCGCCTTTCTCATCACGGAACTCGCTTCTCTGTTGTTCGGGTCAAGGTTAACGGCTCGTTGAATCGCCTCCAATGCTTCATCAAATCTTCAAACCACCGTAATTAAACAATGGAAAACCATTACTATTTGCTTAATACTGATATTATTTGAAATATCATTTTATGTATGATCATGAGAAGTCAATGGTAAATTTTGAATAGTTCATGATCATGACAAGGCATCTAAATATTCTATAATATTTTGGTTTTTTTTATCATTTTAAAAAAAATTCTTAACATGGCCAATTATGATAAAAGGGAGGAATAATTCTAATAAATAATAGATAATGATAACCACATATACAATTATGCACAAAACAAGAACAAGGTCAAAGTTCAACTCAATGAAAAAGAACAAAGAAATATTCTCTTTTTTTAAGTGAGAAAGTTGGTGACTTGTCATAGCATGCAGAACAATTAATCCCCAAAACCAATCATTTTCGTGCAAATTTAGCCCCATTTGGTAGGTATAGATTAAATTTTGCCACCTTTTGTTTCCTCTTTTCCCAACAAAATTCTACTTTTGAGTTGTTTTTCAACATTAATTAAGCTTAGGATCAACAAATCCCCACACTTAACATCTTATCTCTTTTATTAAAAAATTAAACTCAAATCAACAATATTTCTCTTGAATTTAGTAGGTAAACACCAACCTGCCGGCGGCCATATCCACCTGAGCTCGAACAACCAGCAAATTGGCGTTACCAATCGGGCCAAAGTATTTATTCAAGTCATCGACGTCGAAATTTGGGCCTCCCAATAATGCTTCATCGGCATCTTGGTGTCTCAGCAGCTTCAGCAGGGCCTCAGCTTTCAATGCAAATATCTTAACAAACCAAAGAAAAACCCAAAGTTTATATCATTTTTTATAATATCGGTAAATTTTGATGGGATTTACGTACCTGTGGAGCTGAATCTGCACCACTATTAATGGCTGAATCCGTTTCTTTTAGCAGACTGTTCCAATCCCGTCGCCTTTTAGCTTCAGTACATCTGTTCAAATGTGTCTGAACAGTTCTAGCTTTAGCAATGTCGTCTTTATCAGCTTCAAGGCCGGCGTGCTTGTAGTGATATATAGCATTCTCCACATCCCCTAACCTATACATTCACATATATAAATATATATATATATATATATATATATATATATATATATATATATATATATATATAAATAATACTGAGTTGAATAAATTTGCTATGGTTTTTGTTTACCTGAGATATAAATTAGCTAAACGATGGTGAGCTCTGTGATATTGAGGTTCGATACTAATGGCTTCTCTGCACTCGAAAACTGCCTCGACCAGCCTTCCTAGAGCTGCTAAAGCTGCACTTTTGTTGCTTCTATATGAAGCTTTGTTCGGATCAATAGCAATGGCTGCATCGTACAAAGCTAAAGCCTCTGCGAAATTCCCATTCTTGTAATCTTCATTGCCCATGAATTTCAACATCTCGGGATCCATTCTGGTCGAGAGAGCTCGACAGAGAGAAGCCGGTTTCCTTTCGTCAACCGGCTTCTTCTTCACAACGTTGCCCATCACAGTGTTGGGGTATTTCCCATTAGGTTTCGAAACATCGTCTTTTGCATTAACGTTGTATGATGCATTGGTGTTCCCTCCTCCGGGTTGCCTCAAATTGCCTAAATTGCCGTAAATCGCTCCTCTTGTTTTTTGATGATCGGCGATCATGGTTTCGAGCTCGCCGGATAAACTAATGGATTCCTTGGGGACTTTACGATTAATGTTGCCATTGACAATGCCGTGTCCTTGGGTAGCTTTGGTCGTTGTTCTAGTCGGTTCTTGGACAGGCTTCCGGACCGGGTTTTGCTGGTACACCGCCTGTGACTTGGGATGAGTTGAAGTTGGTTTTGTTATGGGTTTCTGTGGATGATCTTCTGGTCCGAAGAACGCTGCCTCATCGGAACCGCTTCGTCGGCGCTCTGTGTATTTGTTCGTTGTGTTGACGTTGTTGTTATCATCCTTTTCCTTGATAATATGTAATGAACCTGTTGAAGTTGACCTTTTAGGCCACAAACCATGCTTTCCAAACACTGCACTGAAAATCCCACAGCCCGATCTCTTTACCGGCGAATACTCCGCCATTTTTTTGTTCTTTACAAACAAAAATGGTGGATTTTCAAGCAATTAAGTAACCGGAACGTGGGTGTTTTTCAACATGAAATGTAAAAAAAAAAAACATGTTGATTTTCCCCAACTTTTGGCTAAAAAGATGGTACAAAACAAAATGATTAAGATTCGAAAAACAAAGAACAGAGAACAATGATTCACAGTTGTTTTGTATGAAAATTCCAAAAAATTTCATTTTTTTTAAAAAAAATTGGTTTTTGTTTTAGTTTCTTGTACGTTGAAGTTTATAGGGAAGCTTGAGACACGGTCCAAGATTAAACGAGGATCACTAAAATTTTAGAAAAAAAATTTTAATAAAGATTTTGTTGTAAAAGCCAGCCGAGATAGTCTAATTCATGAACAAATTTTTAGTGAAATCAAAGAGAGGAGGGCACGTCTTTAGCCTCGTATTCACAGTTCAGGGTTGGTTGGGTTTTTTATTTATAAAAAAATATTTTTTTGTGAACGAAATATATTATTTTATAAATATAATATAAAATATAGAGTTATGATCAACTTACACTGTGTAAAACTCAATTACTTTTACACAATTTTTGGACTGTTGGATGATGGTAATTAATGGCTCAGATTATTTCCTTATCTTTTTTTCCCAAGTGATAATCTTCACATTTTTTACTGTTAATCTCATCCATACATTTCACTCATCCAATGGTCCTAGATTAGTGTAAAACTAAATGAGTTTTACACCATGTAACTTGATCCCATCCCTAAAATATAACCACATTTTCTATTTATATATCCACGTTTGTACTCATTGTTGTTTTGGGATTATAAACTAAAAAAATAAGAAACAAATGAATTTTTATTTTTATTAGGTTAAAAAATATATTATACGTAGATATGTGTACTGAAATTTTTGTTAATTATCAACCCAATTTTTTTTTGTTAATTATAATATTTTTGTTCAAGATGAAGAAAACCATACTAACGTGTTTGAAAATATCAAATCCAAATGGAATCCGGGAAGGTGAGAAGTTGATTCCCTTATACTTATTTAATGTTTTATTAATATTTTTCCTTTTAATTGAATGCACTTACATATAGGATAATTATTTTGGATAAAATTTGACTGCCCTTTTTGGTGCTCCTACATATGCTCAACACTAAAAAACACTACAAAATTAAATTTTAAACCCTAACCCTAAATTTTAAATCCTAAACCCTACACCTATACCCTAAAAAATACCCTACCCTAAATTCCCTAAACCTTAACCACAACCCTAACCTAAAACCCTAAACCCTAAAGTTAATTTTGAGCGTAGGGCATATGTAGGAGCACTGAAAAGGAGTAGAGAATTTCCATCCCATTATTTTATACACCGACAGTGAAAAAGATTATTTTACAAGCAGATGGTTTTAGGGTTTATGGGTTAGAGATTCAAAATTTATAGTTTATGTTTATGATTTAGGATTTTAAGATTATTGTTTTAGATTTTAAATTTTAGGCTAAAGGGTCATTTTTGCCTCTATAGTAGAACCAATTTATCAATTTTGCTCTTATGGTATTTTAGCATCAATTTGGCCCCTAAAGTAGTCGAATTGCATCACCGTTTGTCCTTTGACTGACGGAAGCTAACGTTGATCGTTACAGTGCTAACGTGGCAGTTTACAATGACATGGCAGATGAGCAAAATTGATTTTTCAAGCGAGTTCCAGGGCAAACTTGACATTCTGATTGAATACGAGAGCAAAATTTAATTATAGGCAAATATATGAGTAAAATACAAAATATTAAAATAACATAAATATTTAATAAAAATAATTTTTATAAATATATGAATAAAAATAAAATAAAATAATTAAAAATTTAAAAAAATATAAAATTAAAATATCAGAAGCTAATAAATTATAAATTATTCAATAATTAAAATTTAAAATATTTATAAAGTATTAAAAATATAAAAACATTCATAAAAAAATTTAGACAGTTTTTGTTTTCTTTCTCTTCAAAAAAATGTAAGGAAGAAAGAATCCTAAAATAGGGTTAATGTAATTCTCTCAACCGAATAAAAATCCTCTACCTTTTTTGGTGTTTCTACCTCTCAATACTAAAAAATTAAACTCTACACTCAGTCTAATTTCTAAATCACAAACCTTAAGCCCTAAAATTTAAAATTTTTACTTGATCAAATTTATACACATACTTTTATGATTCATAGTCACTTTATATTGTTAAACTTTTTAATTAGGGTTTAGGATTTAAGATTTGCAATTTAGAGTTTGGAATTTCTAGGGTTTGAAATCAAAGAATTAAGATTAGAGGGTAAAATTCATTTTAATTTTCAAATTTTAAATAATTTATAATTTAATAGATTCTAATATTTTAATTTTATAATTTTTACTTTTTTTTTAGATTTTTTTAAATTTTTGTTATATTTTAGTAATATATTAATAAAATATTTTTAAATATTTTATTATTTTTACATCATTTTAGTATTTTAATATTTTATTAAATTCATATTTTTTTACCTAAAAATCAATTTTACCATCAAACTAGGTCAGAAAATTAATTTTGTCCTCAAACTAGGTCAGAAAATCAATTTTGTCCTTATGTCACATCATCCTAAACTGTGATGCAATTCGACTATTTTAGGGGCCAAATAATACAAAAATATCATAAGAGCGAAATCGATAAATTAGGACTATTATAAGGACGTAAATTGTAGGAATGGCTTAGCTGGGTTATTTTATGTGACTAGACCCTACATTCCCATTCCTTGAAATTACCAAAAACGGATGGGCTTTTGCAATGGGTTTCAGTTAGCTTATGTATTTTAGATTAAGAGTCTTTTTCTATTAACTTTTAAGCTCACTTTCAACCCACACTTTCCTTACCAAAAACTCTGATTCATTAGGACATAAACAAAAACTACTAATACCAAATACGGATAAAAATCAATGTTTAGTCTCTAAATTTGGTTCCTAATATTGTTTTCACACTAGTCTTTAAATTTGACTATTTTATTAAACTTAAATATTTTTTTTGGATGATGTCATATTTTGAGATTATACCATTGTTGTCACCTTAAATTTTTGAGATATATATTTCGTTTTTTGGGTGATGATGTGGTACAAATACAATGAAAGTGAAAAAAAAAAATTACAAGCAAGATTAAAATGGTGATAAATGTCGCATTCTTTTATTTTATTAATTCCTAAATTTACTAGAAGTACATCTGTCATAATTCTATTCCTGTCTTTGTGGAATTATTTTTATAAAAAACTTTTCAAAAAATTTTGAAGACTTTTTATGAAACTTTTTTAGTATAATATATGTTATGTGTCATGTGACAAGTTCTTATAGTGGTATGCAACTTTTTTAGCAAAAGAACTTAGTGAAGTAACATGCTTCATGTAATGAAAGTTTGTGTCAAATTAAACTAAAAAACCTCAAGTATTAAAGTGGCAATAAGATACAATTTTAGGGGTTAAAATACAGTCTTCCATATATATAATAAATTTTCTATTATCCGCGCATGAAATCAATATCCACGTATAATATAAAATTTTCCTTAAAAAATATGCAATTACACATAAGTATCAAAAACGAAATTTGGCAAGAGAAGGGTGATTGCCAATGAGACTAAAAGACTGAGAAAAAATGACAACGTTGAATTGTACGCGACATAAATAACATTTTTGTCAAACAATTTTGCTGAATCAAATCGGACGGTCTGCTCAGTTGTTTTCAGAGTCTTGGATCTGCTGCATCAACATTTAACCCACGCCCCTTTTCTTAATTAATCAAACTACTTTAGATTTGCATATATTTTATCAATTCTAATATAATAACATCTCTCATATTTATTTTATATTGAAAGTATTTATTTTATATTTTTATATTATGTTTTGGATTAAATGAAAAATAGGTGCTCAAAGTATGTATTTTTTGAACTTTAAGTGCTTAAAGTATTTTTTTTGTAAAAATATGTGCTTAAAGTTTCAAAAGTTATAATTTTAGGTGTCTGGCCGTTAATGAGTGTTAATTTTTAACCAATTAATACTTGACACGTGGCACTAATTTGATTTTTTTAAAAAGAAAAACACCCAAAATTTTCAATTTTTCATAAAATTCCAAAAATTTGAAAATCTTACAAAACAATCCCTAAAATTACCCAAACCCAAATCACTGTCGATTGATGCCCCTGAGCACACCTCTTTGGTCCCTAGACCAAGGCGGTTATTTCCTCCAACATGGCGTCATCGGAAACGTTGAACGACGTACCAGCCGAACGTCGATTTCGCGTTCGACGTTTGGCTGCACGTCGTTTGCCGTTTTCAGTGACGTCGTGTTAGGGGAAATGACCGCTTTGGTCCGATGACCAAAGGAGTGTGCTCAGGGGCGGAAGGGGTGGCGAATTGGAGGTTTGTGTAATTTCAGAGATTTTGAGACTATTTTGTAAATTTTTCAAAATTTCGGGATTTTATGAAATATTAAAATTTTTTGTTTTAAATTTTTAATTTTGAAAAAAATACATTAAATATGTCACATGTCAAGTATTGATTGGTTAAAGAATTTTTTAACACTCATTAACGGTCACACACTTGAGATTATAATTTTTAAAACTTTAAACACTTATTTTTAAAAAATATATTTTAAGCACATAAAATTTAAAAATCATACTTTAAACACCTATTTTTCATTTAAGCCTTATGTTTTAATTTTTTTCTCCAAAGGACCCACATAAAGTATCCATAAAATACAATTATTAGGACCACTTGACAACTTTCTTGTTAGACTTTTATAATGTTTGACTTTGTTGATTTTTCCTGTCTGCATCTCTGTCACAGCGACACATTTGTACAATTTTGCAGACAGTTTTGTTGTGTCTTCAAATTATATCTTTGAATAATCGTGTTTAATTTGTTTCAGTGAAGTGTAACGTAGTGGATGCTCATTTTGTTTTTTAAATATATAAGATATTTTTGGTCTTTTTATTTAGAAGAATATAATACAATTTGTTTTGTCTCTTTATCTCCTCCGAAAGCATACGGAATAAAAGATTAATTACTATTATTGACAATAAATACGTTAGTTTTAACTAAAATCAATCGTGTTTTATAAATTGTAACATGCTTGTGTTTTTTTTATGTAGTATTCGTATTGTGCTTTTCAATCATGTATTTTCAAAGAAAAGAAACAAGTGTTCAATTTTGGTAAGGAACTTTGGGATGTTAGGTGAAATTTGGGATTTTGAAAGTGGAATTGTCTAACTAAACTTCATGGTAATTAATAAATTCAAATCTTAACAAAAATGAGGAAAAAATATTATTCAGACATTTTTTTGTTGACTTTTCGATTCCTGATTAATCTGAACCGATTCGCGTCGGATATATAGTTTTAGTGAAATAAATATTCTAACGAAGGTTTTTTATATACATAAGGCCTCGAACTCGAGACCTGCTTAAGTAATACGAAGGTGCTTACTACTTGGACCAACTCGTTGATTGTTCATACATTTTATTTGATGTCAAATTTCATCAACTCAACTAACCAAATGGAGGAAGAGGAGTTGTTGGTAAATTGGTGAAGGGATTCAATGCTCGGCTGTTCATCATTTTCATATCAAATCCAATGATCAATCTTTTCATTGTCATGGAAATACCGGCTCATAGCCATCAACAAATTTTCAAATTTGAGTGCTACTTTTGTCTTTGGCCCCAACAATAATAATAAAATGGTAACATATATTATTTCTAAAAGTTACTTTTATTTTTCGATCGAACTTTAGCTTGGTTGATATTATTAATGTCATAATAGTATTTAAGATATTATGGGTTCAAATATAATTAAGTGCAAATCATCTAGAGAAATCATTGTTTGATAAGTTGATATCAGCCTTTAGATGGAAAGGCTGTTAAAGGGGTGAATTCAGAGTGAGATTGCAACAGTTGAAAGATTTGATTGAACTTAAAATTATGTGTTGTACTGACAAATTTAGTAGTGGATTTAACTTTAGGTGAAATCTCATAAACATAAGAATCATTTCAAGCTGCATAAATAAATCTTTCATATATGTTATTTAATTTATTTTTTTAGATTCTTACTCTAAGTTTAGTTTTAACTCCGCTGATTAAATTTTAGTTTAGTTGATATGATTATTATTGTAACGTTCATGAAAAAATATATTTAAGTGTGCTCAATCAAATATTAAGTAACTCACCATTCATTTAATTTTTATTCGATTGAACTCTCAAAGAATAATTAATTATTTTTTTATTAGATTGAGAGTTTTTACCTTCTAAATGGTAGATGTTAAGACTCGAACCTACATAAGGAATATATTCTTTTTAGCAGTCCAATAAGTTCCGATTTGGGGAATACATTTTTGGAGAGTCACTACTGATGTTATTGCTTGGGAAATAATTATATCTATACTCTCTTTTTTAAGTGTATGTATAAAAACCGGGTATAATGCTCTTGAAGAACCTAACAAGTGATTTCAGTGGAAAAGAAAATGATGTTCATTATAAGAGACCAGAGTTCAATTCGCTTTGTCTGCAAGGTGTGTGCATTGTAAAAAAGTACAAACTCTTAAAAACCTAATATAATACAATCAAACTTATCAAGCTAAGGATTTGACCCATAAACGTTGAGTATATTGATACAGTATTTATATACAAGGATATGATATAAATTTCAGTGTCTTTAAATTAATTTTCGTGTTGTAATAATCCAAAACCATCCAAAAACAATTTCATCCCCTTTACAAAAATATGTAAACACTCATTGTTTTATTTAGGGCAAATTATATCGATAGTTACTCAATTTTTTAGGGTGCTTTCTAAAATATAATCGTAACCGCAATTTAAATCCATAATTTTGATAAACTTACCTATCAATTCTGTCCCTTAATCTTGCCAAAAACTTTCCATTATCTTCTTCAATTACTTTCAACATACTATCCATTAACAACTTCTTATCTTGCATCCCAAGCTTAGTAACATCAACTTCGTTCTGAACCACCTTCCCATTATCAAGAACTTGTCTCAGAACCCCTTTCCTCAACCGATCATACGTCGGTAACCTCTCGATGGCGGCCCAACGGAGCTCTTCCTCGTCGTTAATTGTAGTTAAAAAATACCGACGGGACATGTTAAAGTATTTTTTCTTGAAAAACCCCAAGGT
Organism: Hibiscus trionum; assembly: GCA_030270665.1. Lineage (NCBI taxonomy): Eukaryota > Viridiplantae > Streptophyta > Magnoliopsida > Malvales > Malvaceae > Hibiscus > Hibiscus trionum. Next base: position 23,253,017 of record BSYR01000025.1, read on the forward strand.
TCCAAATTTGCCACTGCCATCAAGATTAAATTTCTGGTGAACGAACAGTCGCTCAACGGTGGGAAAAATATGCTTGGCCAAAAGATTAACATAATTTGATTTCAAACTGATCCGATGGTTGATAGTGACAATTTGAAAGTTTAAACTTTTAGTTTCAATTAGGACTTGATTGGCAATTGAGGAGATTGGAAGGTTTTCTAACAAATTTGAACTGAAGAAAAGAAGAAGAAGAAGAATTTGATGATTTTTTCGACCAGAGAAAGCACTGAACAATGACAAAAACAACAACGAAATGAGGTAAGGACCCCATTAGAAACTAAAAGTTAAAATTTTCTGAACTGTCATTGCCAATCACTAGATTAACTTGAAATCGAACGATTCTGGTTAAACGAAATCTTTCCACAGTTGGGATTGGCCGACAAATGATTCGTTCATTGAAAATTTGGAACCTTAGGGGTTTTGGGAGGAAGAATTTAAGATGTTACGCCAGAAATTCTTAACGATAATGACCGTAATGAAAGCGACTTAAAAGTTCAGTGATTGTAATATAAATTGTAAAAGTTCGATGACCAGAGTGAAAGTACCCTAGAAGTTTAGTGACTATCCATGTAGTTTAACTTTTTATTTGTGCAAGTGAAATCAAATTTAACCTACATAAAGAGTATTTTTATTTTCTAAAAAAAGTGATAGGTGCATCGACATTTTCCCACAAGGTAAGCTAACCTCTCCAATTAAAAGGGTTTTATTTTTAGACTTCTATAGAATAATAATTCTTTTAAAACATAAAACCTACTTAAGAGAATACCATTAAAATAAATAAATAAATAAATAAAAACGCCTCTAAATTCGTAGACAGAATAATTTATAAGTCAAAGTTACCCTTAAAATAATGCCGAAAATAGTTAACACTTGCATTTATAGAGATATAAAGTATAAACTTTCACCAAAACATTTTGCCTCTTCTTTTATTGTATACATTTTAAGGACTCAACTTGAGCAATGGTAGGTAAAGTTGGAGGACTGTCCAACGCTATTAGAGTATCTTCATGTTTTGAATTCGAACTTTAGTTCAATTAGCTTACACATTTATTATATTGACAACACAATTGTTTTATATTAACACAAATTATTTACAACATGAAGAGGCAAAATATTTTCAAGAAGTTTGAATACTTTTTTAGCATCATAATATAATATTTTAAATACATAAGTGGTGTTTTTAGTGCTGATTTCGTACTAAATAATCAATTTAGCTCCTTTACAAAAATACACACTCAATTTGACTAGCAAACTTACGAATTGCATCAATTTAGTCTTTTTTTGTTGCCCTCCTGATTCCCAGGGGCTTTGCCCTAACTAATCCAGACCGACTCACGTCTAGGGGTATAAATGAACCGAGCTTAAACGAACAAGGTTGTGTTCGTGTTCGTTTGTTTATTTTTGAAAGTGTTCATGTTCAGTTCATGTTCGTTTAAATTTTTAATGATGTGTTCGTGTTCGTTTATTTATTTTTGAAGGTGTTCGTGTTCGTTTATTTAACGTTCATGAACATGATTGTTTAAGTGTTCGTGAACGTGTTCGTTTAAGTGTTCGTGAACGAGTTCGTTTAAGTGTACACGTACGTGTTCGTTTAACGTTCGCGAACGTGTTCGTTTAAGTGTTCGCGAACATGTTTGTTTAAGTGTTTGCGAACGTGTTCGTTTAACGTTCGAAAATGTGTTCGTTTAAGTGTTTGCGAACGTGTTCGATTATATATTCGCAAACATGTTCATTTATATATTTGCGAACATGTTCGCTTATACATTCAAAAATGTTAACAAAACAAACAAATTAAATTAGATTAAACTAAACAAAACCAATAAAATAAAACTTATATGTCAACATTAACTTATATAACATCCATAATAACAATAAAAAGTACTATTTAAAAACACCCACAAGCATTTTTATCCTAAAACATCCATCAACCTTTAACATCTTAAAACACACTAATTAACCAAAAAGTTTAAAGAAATATATATCGAAGTTACATTCAGAAACTAAATAACTTATCAAATATACTGAGTTCTAGCAATTAACACTAAAATCTTACCACCCACAGATTTGGGGACAAAAAAAAATTGGGCACATGCCGGTAAAACAACTAACGCCAAGTCGCCAACAACCATACATACATAATCAAGGTTCAAGAACAATATTTAAGATAATTAAACTTGCTAGTTAGTCAAAAGAAGTTGTCATAAAGAAAAAATGACAGAAAATGAGAGGTCAATAAAATTCAATCATGATTCTCTGGTTCTATTAATAACAATAACATATGTTGTTTTTGCTGTGATTTTCATACCAAAAGAAAATCTGATCAGATTCTATGCAAAACTACTTTAGACATCGTTGAAAACAAAGTCTCAAAAAAATATTTAATATCTATACAATCTCATTTTCTAACGATCCAAATTGCATTGTCTTGCTTTACCAATTTCACATAAATTCTAGTAACAATATTATTTATTTTGATTTACAGGTTTCTAGCAATATTGTTGAAAATAGATTTTGATCCAGATTATAAAGTAAAATTTGTGAAAAAGAATGAATGAGACTTGGTCGAAAAAAAAAGCGCAAAAGATTAAGACCTTACCATAATCAATTTAAATATGTTTATGTAAATTACTACTATAATTACTAGAAAAAAGTAATAATCTTATTTGTCTATCAATGACATAGACCCAAATAGAGTGAAAGTGAGAAACCCACTAAAATCTACCATTTTAAAAGTATTTTTAAATCACAAGAAAAATATCTGACAGATTATTAAATGTCTAAGATTTAAATAGAAAAATTAAATACATGTGGAATTTTCCACAATTTTAAATTCAAAGTAAAAAAATCTCTTTAATTTCTTCTTTGGTCTGAATAAAAAATTAAAATGATCAAAATTAAATAATATTTCAAAATATTAAATATATAAAACAAATACATGAAAACTACTTACTTTAGCTTTTTTTTTCTGCCCATAAAAGTTTCGATATCAATTAAAATCACAAAGTAATATTTGCACTGTATCAGTTCCTAAAGAAGAACGATATGTATCAATCAATCTACCACAAGCACTAAATGCAGATTCTAAAGCTACCATTATAACAGGAATGAACAAAATTTCACAAGTCATTTTTGATAAAATTTGAAATTTAAAGTTATTAATCTTCCACCACTTCAAGGCATCAAAATCACCGCATTCTTTCTTAAAAATAAACACTCCTCCCAAGTATATATCTAGTTCAAACTTAACCTTGTCCATTGTATCTACATTTTTAATATATCTCTCAAATTTGGACTTTCTAGTCAAAACTTTTCCCTTGCCAATTTTACTAGTGGTACAAGTATTGATGACACCACTTTCTTGCACATCACTTTCAATTGTTGTGTTAACATTAGCTGTTGCATACTCATTCACATGTTCCTTAGAAAGTTCATATAGACTATCATGCACAATACGAATTTGTTTAAGAGCTTCATCTTCGAACTAGATAACACAAAAATTAAAGTCGATCAATTTCATCTTATTCCTTGAATCTAGTATAGCAACAATGGAAATCAACAAATTGCATTCACCCCAATATTTATCATTTTTTTTTGCATTTTATCTGTCATTTGTCGCATCTAAAATTTCTCACTCAAAGATTTCTCCATCAATAGATCTTTAATACTCCAAATTTTAGGAAGAAAACAAGTTTAAAGTTGGATATTCAGAACCTAATATTTATAAAAGAAACCTTATGTATTAAATTAAAAACACAAATAAAAAGTAAGAAATAATGAAATGAAATTAGATATATTTAATTTTCACCTGAGATAATGTTGTTAACTTCATTAAAAAGTGCCAAGAAAGAACAAACTTCCTCAACCCTCAACCAATCTTCATCACTTTGCAAATGCTTATAACTTGTATCTCATTGTGCATATCGTGGAAATACATCATTAAACTCCAATACACATGAAAACATAGCATGTGTTGCATTCCACCATGTACAACAATCTAAAATCAACTTCTTATTTGGCAACTGAAGTGGTTTAACAATATCATTGAACATAGTCAAGCGCACAATAAATGTTGTGATGTTCTTCACAATTTCCCTTACATTGTCAATTACATCTTCAATCATAAAAAGATCGACATGCACCAAGAGGTTCAAGATGTGTGCAAAACAACGAATATAAAAATAATTTTTCATTCAAAAGAAGCCTTTATGAAATGAAAGGCTATCTTTCAGCATCCTTACGGCTGCATCATTGTATAAAGCATTGTTCACGAAAATTGAGCACACTTTTCCTTCAATACCCAGTCTTGCAAGCATTTATATAATGCATCATATACAATAAATCCACTATGTAGAGGAGGCACATCAACGAAGTTCAAGACTCTTTTTTTGCAAATTTTAATCTGAGTCCACAAAATGAGCTATCAAGACAATGTATTGAATTTTTGTCCCAACTTCCACATATCAGTTTTAAAGCTAATCTTATCCACTGTCTTCAACAATCCACTTAACCTCTTCTTCTCAACCTCATAATTTGTCCAACAATCGGCTTTGGTTGTAGCACGAGAAATCTTTACATAGTGAGAATTTGCACTTTCATCAGCAAAGTGAATAACTCGTACTCAGTAAATGCAAAAGGCAACTCATGCACTATTATCATGTAAGAAACAACATCTCTAATCTTTGCTTGGTCATATTTTCAAGTCTAAATGCCACTTGCACTGTCAGATCTAAGTGTTTGAGGTGGTAGAAAAAAATTAGTTTGTCCCTGCAAAGATATCCGACGTTTCACACAACAATCTAAATACCTTTTATATTACGTAATTTTAACATTTTTGTTCTTCGAAAGTTTAAGCTTACAGTGATTACACTGTACTTTTTCAGTCCCATCCGCAAGCTTAACTATGGTCAGTTTCTTCCAAACAATTGATGTCTTTTTTCTATTTATCCTCGCATAATTACCAGCTTCAATATCATCCAAAGACTCAGGCTCCTCAGGGGTTGGTATTTCATGAGTAATATCTCGAGCATTAAAAATTTCATTTCCTTCAATGGCATCCATCAGTGATGTTGATGAAGAACCAGTAGATGAATAATTTCCTTATTCTTACCTAAAAATTAAAAATTAAATCATTAATAGTGAATAAAATTACTTATGATAAACAAGATGTATAAAAGTAATAATACATATTGCTTAAATAAGATAAAAGAAAATAATATATCTCAAATAAAGATCTGAAAATGTCTCCCCCGAACTTTATGTGGCTTCCCCGATCACCATTTTTGGAGAGACTTAGAAAGAGTTGAATTTTATAGGAGGATATACATATTACTAATATATGAAAAAAATTGCATACCTTTAGAAAATAAAAATCGAGTATTTGTGATGACTGATGAAGTTGAACAATGATATTTATCAAGAAATACAACAAATTCTTAAGTAAAGATGAAATTAAATTGAATCCAAGTTGTATCAGCCTTGACTTGTCACTGTCATTTCATAACATAAAAATAATATTCAGTGTCATTTGGATCCTACAACAAAAGTACATAAGTTGGTTACCACATGAGATTATATTGGAGTAATTGCAAAAGAAAAATGCATGATATTAGTGGACTTTAATATCTAAGATTGCATCCTGAATATTACTATTGTTTTCTGTTTGGTAGCAGAACACTTACCATATTCGGTATCAATAATATTTAAGATCTTAATTACAACTCCTAAAATCAATCACATTAACTCGAGAATGTGCATTATATTCTAATAAAGTATGTAGGTTTCTCCATCTAGTGAATGGTGATCTTAATGAACCAGTTTAGTCTATCAAATATTAATTCAGAATTAGCTAATGTCTTCTAATTTCAACAACAAAATAGTCAGTCCTAAAAAGTACTTTAAATCTTTGCTTGGTCATATTTTCAAGTCTGAATACCACTCGCACTGTCAGATCTAGATGTGACACGTCATACACCTAGCATTGGTGGGTGAGTCTCCTAGAAGTGATTTTCTGTATACACCTGGCATTGGTGGGTGAGTCTCCCAGCAGAGATTTACTTACCACTTGGACCAACCCCCGTTGGTTGCATCAATTTAGCCTTTTGACTAAAGTTGATTGTTAATGTGTTGATGTGACCATTAATGGTACTGACTTGATAATCCACGTGTGAATAATAGTGTGGCAGATGAGTAATATTCGATTTCTTTAGAGAGCTCGATGGTAAAATTAACTTTTAGAAAGTTTGAGGTTTGAATTTTTTTCATGTGATACTCATACTTAAATAAAACAAAGAATTTAAGATATTAAAAATATTACAACATTTGTTTTTAGAATCCAATAAATAAGCGATCTCTGTAAAAAAAAGTTGATGATCTTATTAGGAGACATGGACTCAAACAATATTGTCTATAATGTGTGTGAATTTTATTAAAGTTAAAAATGAACAACATATTGAAAATGTTAAATAAATAATTTCTCTTCAACTACAGACTCTCTTAATTTTTTAAAACATTTTCACCTAAAAGTATATTCATCCCTTCCCATTCAATAAATTATTCTTTGATATATTAAAATTGAAGTTTTAATTTTACAAAAAATATTAAAAAACCCATATATCTCATTTATCTATTTATTTTAAAATATTAACCATGGCTGTAACGACCCAGATTTTCCAAGTCAATGGGTCAGCGTTGACCCAAGTCTTGGACCTATGTGGTAAGTTCCATGTTTATTCCTATTGGGTCAAAGAAATGGAACTATTGGGCTTTAACTTGACCCATTGGTTTGAGCTTGTGGCTAGGTAGTAATTAGGGTGTTTCTCGAGGGGCCTAATGGGTATTTTACCCAAAGTTTTAAGAAAAGGCTGATCTCTTTCCCCGTCATTGGCTTTGACGTTGGGTGTAAGGGAACAAGATTTTGTGCTTATACCATCTTCATTTAAACACATCTTTTTCCCACCATGGTTTTATCTCTCCTCAAGAACATCCATTGTTTATCAAGGTAAAGATTCAACCTTTCATCATCTATCCTTGTAACCGAGATTTAAGTTCATAGTATGTCAATCCCCTCCCAACGATCTATGTTTTGAGTTAAGGATCCTTGAAAATGGTGGGTATTTGAGAAAATGGGTTCTTGAAGAGTGGTTTGGTTGGGGTTGTCCTCGAATGGATTTGGAGTTTTAAATTCATTTTTAAACTTCTTTCTAATCCTTTAGAAGTGTAACAACTTGTTTTTACACTTATTTATTAGTTAAAGAGGTTGGAGGGCCATCCCACACCAAAGTAAAAGGAGGAGAAGAGAAGAAAGCTTAACAAGATGGGATTTCAGGAGTTTAATCAAGGTTAGTACATTTCCATCTCCAATTTGCTTCATGTTTCTCATAAATGTGATTCCCTTGCATTTGTTGAAGCTTTGATGTGTTAAATCGTTAATCATGTTGACCTTTGAGTGCTTTTGAAATCTTGGTAATTTCTTTCTATCAACTTGTTTAAAGGGGCATAATGTACTAATAATAACTCTAATAGACTTTAGGGAGCATGAAACTACCTTGTGGGTCAAATTTGGGGGTTTAGAGTAGAATCTCATAGTTTGGATTGAAAATTCTAGGTTTGGGTATCGGTACTCGAGGGATGGTACCAATAGCCCCTTGATAATATGAAGAAAAATGATGAACAAAGGATAGCGTATTGGTACAACTATTAACATGTACATGTATGCCGCTCAAGCAAGTATCAGTACGTGTCAACCCGTACCGGTACGCGTGGGTTTTGGAAAATTCCAATAGCGTGTTTTGTTATCAGTACGAGGTATAGTACGAATACCCACGGTCGAGTACCGATACTTGAATGACCGTGCTGGAACCCTTTTTAAGGCCACTGCCCCAGTTTGAAGGATTTTTGGTAAGGGCCTTATGCGGCCAAATCGAATATGGTAAATTGAAATATTGTGTCCCTTGATTGAACTGTCTTGAATGCCTTATTTGAATGATGTTTTCTTAGACATATGTTACTTTTGGGCCTTGTGAGCCTTTGATTAATTATGATGGGATCCGGATACTTGAGGTAAGTAATGTAGTACATATCTATGTCAATACACTCGATGTCTTTATGGTCCCGAGTGACATTCACTACTCGATGTCTTTGTGGTCTCGAGTAAGTATCATGTACGAACTGATGTCTTGAAGGTCCCGTATGCGTGGCGTGACAAGGTATTCAATTTCTAAGTGGTTCCGAGTGCACTTGTGGCTAACCCGATGTGTTAGTGGTCTCGGGTAATTGGCTTGGTTACCACAGTGATGGTAATTAGTGCTTGACTTGCTTAATCATGCCTTGTATTCATTGCATACTTATACATGCTTACTTGTATGATCATCATGAAGTTTTGTAGAGTAGACATGTACCATTGAGCTTTGTTAGCTAAGCGTGCAAATGTGTTGTTTTTTCGTGCGTAGGTTGACAAGTCACTCTCTCTCGAAAGGAGCATATTGACGAGGATTTCCCCTAGCACCCAATCAACTCTAGTACAGTACCTTGATTTTAGTTGTAGGGCTATGTATCCATAGGACCTTATTGTAGTTGGTCTGCAACTCTATTTCCACTATATTTTGATATACGATATTTAATTCGTACGGAGCTCCATATATATTTTGGATTTGAAACTATTTTGAAACTTTATTTAAATGGATTGTATTAAATGTTATATTTGGTTAAGTTAGGAATTTAAAATAAACAAAGTTTTATGGTCTGAGTTAAAGGTAACTCGAATGTAGCGTCTTAGATTCGGTAGGATCAGGGTGTTACATTTAGTGGTACCAGAGCCTAGGTTTAGCCGGTTCTATGAAATCCCAGGGTATATGGGAGTCATTATAAGGTTTCTAGTTGATACAAGCCCCTAAAGTTAAGATGTACTCTTCCAAGACTGGGGATCTGATGTGCTTCTTATGTTTTCCTTTGCTTTCAGTGTTCGCCATGCCATATGGAGTGAACCGTGGTAACGATTGTCGTGACGAGAGTCATGAACCTCTTGGGGACAACTATGAGGATGAGTACATCCGGATATGGAGAGGAAGGACGTTGTTGCCTACTTCTAAAATTTGAATGGCTTCATCCTTCGCCTTGTTTGGGACTTACCTAGGCCATCTGATGCACCTCTTGTAGAGAGAATCCTTCGAATGAGGTCAAGGATTTCTATGGCACGGGTGATTGAAATCTAATTGATACGGATTAGTGGTTGCGGGACATCTAGTGTGCCTTTAGGCAGATACTGTGCAAACTAGATGATAGACTTGATTGCATTACCTTCATTCTGAAGGGTAATGCTAGAGAGTGGTGGGAGACACTTCGTGGATCCGATGGAGAAAGGTTTCTCGTGCAAGGTGAAATGAATTATTACCTTTCTAATATGATCTTAAGCATATCGGCTCGAGACATGCTACTACAGGGTTGTGAGGCTTTCTTAGATCACATGGTAGACATGAGGACTTCTTGTTTCACGCTTGAGAGTCTTGGAATTGTCTGTGAATTCGTTGATGCTTTTCTTGAGGAATTGCCATGGTTGCCACCTGACCGGGAGCTAGAGACCAGGATCAAGGTGTTGTTGGGGGTTGCACCGGTTTCTATTGCTCATTGCATGGCACCGATTGAACTTAGAGAGTTGAAGAATCCACTTCAGGAGTTTTTAGAGCGAGGGTTCTTCCGACCAAGTATTTCACCATGGGGTGCTCCTTTTCAGTTTGTGATAAAGAAAGATGGGTCTATGAGGATGTGCATAGACTATCTCCAGCTCATCAAAGTGATGATAAAGAATCGTTATCCTCTTCCTAGGATCGATGATTTGTTTGATCAATTAAATGGTGCTCGTGCATTTTCTAAGATCGACTTGAGGTTGGGTTATTATCAATTGAAGGTTAAAGATGAAGATGTTCATAAGACTGCTTTTCGAACTCGTTATGGCCACTACGAGTTTCTGCTTATGTTGTTTGGTCTCATGAATGCCCTGGCGACATTTATAGATTTGATGAACATGATCTTTTAGCCTTTTTTGGAAAATTTGTGGTTGTCTTCATCGAACATGAATTTTGGTTTTCTGAGGTGGCATGTTTGGGCCACATTGTTTCAGCAGAAGGAATCCGTGTAGATCCCTAGAACATCCAGGATCTAGTTGAGTAGAAACCACCGAGAAATGTTTAAGAGGTCCGTAGTTTTCTTGGTTTGGCGGGTTACTACTGATGCTTTGTCAAGTGGTTCTCTATCATAGCAGCCCCTATAACCAAATTGCTTCAAAAGGGAGTTCCTTTTGAGTGGAACGAGAAGAGGCAAAAGACTTTTGATTAGCTAAAGGCTTACTTAGCATAGACACCAGTTCTGACCTAACCGGAGTTAGGTAAGGCTTTTGTAGTTTTCAGCGACGCGTCCTTAAATGTACTTGGATGCGTCCTAATACAAGAGGAAAAAGTTGTAGCTTATTGTAGAGCATTTGAACGTTCTCTATTTATGAGCGCAAGTGCACACTCTTATCAAGTTATAGTATAAAAGATATCGTCTCCCACAGGGATTGGAGCAACTTCTATGAGTGGTTCCTACACAGCGATTTAGTGAATGAACAATTAAATCTCACAATGTGTAAATATAAAAAAACAAATAAAATAAAGAAAGTGACGAGAGGGATGATAGGGAGAGATTTGGTCGATAGATTGGGTATGGCAAGTGCAGCTCAGTAGCATGTAGACTGCATTGTAAAGCCTGAGTATATTTTGCGCTGCCATGATTTGATGCCTCAGTGGGTATAGTGGGCGGCAGGCTGTGACCCTGTCACGCGGCCGCAACGGGTCACTGTCCCAACAACTTTCACTGTCTCGGCAGGTGGAACGGAAATAAGTCGTGGCGCCAAGTCTGGAAGACATTCCATGCTCGGCGGGATAGTCGACATTGATCCTCCCTATTTCTAGGCAAGGATGCTCGAACACTCACGTGATGTAGGCAATACCTAGCAATCTCAGTGTAAACCTAACACATGCAAGTCTATTCGGTTGGAGATCCCTTTTAGCCGCTGAAACTTGTGAACTTTTGGGAACCAAGTTAGTCACGCCTCGACATGTTGTGACCGTGCTTAACCCTTTCGTGAGTCTTACACTTTCGTGCCCGACAAATGAATTCTCTCAGCTGACTGGTTAGGACTAATGGAAAGAATGACGTATATAGATTAAGCAAACTCAGAATTTAATTGAAAACATACTTAACTATTACAACCATTTCTCACAACTACTTCACATACAAGCGCCTAAACCCTAGGAGAGTTGGGCCGCGACCCCTAACAACTCTCATCTACCTAGATACATTTCCGCTATGCCTCGTTATACCTCGTCATGCCCTTATACCCTCACATACATTGGGTATATATATATATAGCTTATGGTCTAAGTTTGACTCACATACATTGGGTATATATATATAGCTCATGGTCTAAGTTTGAGTCCTCCTTGAAGTAGAAGTTCAACAACTAAGGATAAGTACTCCTACTTATCATTCTTGGATCATTTCTGCCGGCCGCTACAGGCTTTAGAAAATTGCAAGACTGGGCTCATTCGGCTCAGAGAATTTCCCTATCCTCTCATCTTGACTAAGTCGGTGTAACTCCTGTCTAGGCAGCACTTGGCGGAAATGCTGCTTTGGCAGCATCCTTGGCGGAAATGCTGCTTTGGCAGCATCCTTGGCGGCATCTGAAACTGCTTCAGTACATCTTCTTTTGTTCCAGCATTCCTATCCTCTCATGTCCTCTCTTGTCCTCTCCTCAGCTACAGCACCTGAAAATAAAAACTAAACTAAAATAGTAACTTTTCTCAACCAAACATAAAATATTCAATAAAGGCATGGTGAAAGAGAAAGTATTATTATTATGCATGCAATGCACCTAAATATGCCTAAATGAGCTTAAGAATAACAATAATAAGGGCAGGAATGTGTACAAAATATAGAACTCGTGGACACTCTACACACCCCCAAACTCGAACTATTGCTTGTCTTCAAGCAATGCAACCTAGTTAGTAAATCTGCCATTTGTACAAAATTAATAGAAACTTTAGCCTTTAACTTGATTTCTTACCTCAAGGTCGTGTCACATGTTTAATGTTAGTGATAGGGAATGGCATGAAATGACTTAGATTTTTATTTTTTTCTTAATGCTAGTGCAGTGTGTGCAGGTCTGTGTTCATGCTAAATATGCTGAGATAACTAAGTTAACAGAGAATGCCTAAAATAATTAAATTGCTAAAAAGGATATGAGTTGCTGCCTTGGCAGCACATTTAGGCATTTTCATCTTCTTTTTCTGATCATGGCTTTAAGGGCTTCAGCTCATCACAACTATTCTCTAGGTCTGATTATAAGATAGGTGCACTCTACAAAACTCCGAACCCTTTGAATAGAGTCATCATGTGAAGGCTTTCATTCACTCTTGCTAATTTGTCTGTCACTCGATTTAGATACGTGGACTTTGATAGAAGCAGAGTGTCCTTGCTCATGATCCTTCCTAGATCCTGTTTTGGGCACCTCTAGGGTATTTAAATATCCTGCCTAGAGCCTGTTTCGGGTACCTCTAGGGTTTTCATCATCTTTTGTTTTGCTGCCCTGTGCTGCCTTGGCGCCAAACCTATATCCAATCAAGAATTTTTTATTAAGGCAGGTATTGTTAAACTTAAAACCCAAGCAAAAATTTAGCATTTAACAGACAATGTAAGAATAATTGGCAAAAAGAAAAATTTTCTAAGTATTTTTCATGCTTCTTCCCATAGTTAGGTCAATTTTTAGTATGGTGCGAATATAAGTAGTCGGCTAATCTATCATCGGCACAAGTTTTAAACTAAAGATTTCTACTTCATTAAGTGTAGAAGGCAAAATTTACATAAGACCCTATATGTTGCTAAATGAACCTAAAAACAAAGAGGACTATTCCCCCCAAACTCAAGGTTGACATTGTCCTCAATGCCTTACAAAATAAAAATAAGAAAAAAAGAACAAAAAAATAAAACATAAAACATAAAAATAAAATAAAAACAGAAAAATAAAAATAAAACATAAAAAGAAAATAAAAATAGACAAAGAAAAAGAAAAAGAAAAAGGGTGCTATAGAATGGGGGAGTTCCCCTATGTTGCTTCTGCTTCAGAGAAGGATTCAAAGGAAGCGGACAGGACTAGGCGCCGGGTGGCTGATGGTCTGGCGGTTGGGCTCTTTTTCTTGCCACACGACGGTTGGATGCGGCTAGGGGTGGGTTTCTTGGATGGTCCTTCAGGTCCTCCACCCTAGGGCTCGGTTGTTGGCCGCTTTCTTTTACTTACTACCTCTGCTAGTTCATCATCAAAGGAGTCTGAGATCTCCATGTCTGAGTCATCGACGTCTTTGGGAGCGACCTTTACTACTGGTGAGGCGGCGATGGTCTTCACATCATTTTTTGACTCGGATGAGGAGGTGAGATCGTATGGCTGAATGGAAGTTGGAGAGGTCCTTCTTCTGGGGCGGATGTACGGCCCCTCGTTGTCGGCGACGACTAGAGTTGTAGCTGTTCTGGGTGTGATATGGATCGGCTTGGATGTTGCTAACTCCGTTGGGAATGCGGGCAACTATGGGCCGTCGTCTTGGTATTTGTCAAGCAAGTAGGCCACAAAGGCCTCTTACACGTCCGCGACATATTTGGTGAAGATCACCTGTTTGTGCTCGATCCTTTGGTAGCTTTCGACTAGACTGCGCAGTAGTGGGATCACGGCAGACGGGAGAGCAGCTTCAGTATTGCCTGTTGCGGCTGGGGTGGCGGCTCGGCGGTTGAAGGTGTTTCTGGTCCAGATCCTACATCATATGATGGTGTGCCCTTCTTGTCCATCCTTCCTTGGCAGGAAGTATTGTGTCCTTGGGGTGCGTCGACACGCGGAAATTGGCGTATAGGCATGTGATGAGTGCAGCAGGGAAGAAGAGAGGTCCCTTGGCGTTTGGCTTTTCTGCGTGGGCATAGATCTCCCTTAAAATTACTTTACCAACATTGATTGGTCGCCCTTTAATAATGATGTAGATTAAGGCCAGCCGCGGCTTGTTGACTGTTGATTCGTGTGTGGTGGGCATCAAGTGGAGTTGGACGAAGTTGCTCCACAAGACTGCCTCCGGCAGCAGGTCGCGGCGGTTGACTAAGCCATTGTTTTTGCTTGTTAGCCACTTGGTGTTAGGCTTACATATCTCTTTCTTTATCTTGTTGTAGTCAGCCGCCGTTAGGTAGGACTCCCACTCTTCATGCGAATTCCCGCGGATTTCTATGTTGTAGAAGTTGATGATGATATCCGCTGTGAACTTAACACCTTCTCCGTGGACATACATGAAAGGATTTCCCGGTGTAGGTTTGTGGGCGTAGAACTCTCGCACCTGGTTGTTGTTTATCCCTTCTAGCTGTCGTACGAAGAGGTCCCAGCCCAAAGTATGAATCCTCTCGAATATGGTGGGTTCTAGGCCAAAATCCACATCTGGCCTGGTGTATTGGAACCCCATTTCCTCCCAAAGTTGTCAATCCGCGAAGTACCTTCGGTAAATTGCCTTTATATCCTTGTTCAAGAATTTCTTGAAGACTAGTTTGGAGGCGGAGGCGGGATATTGTGATGTGGCCACAACTGTGAGATGGTTGTATTTCCTAAAGAACAAAAAAGAAAGTGCAAGAAGGTAAAATTAGTGAAATCTTGAAAGCAAAGATAGCAGAAATAATTGAGAGTAAATGAGAGAGCAAAGTGAAGAACGGGGAGATAATAGTTGGCCTTATATAACCGCTCCTCTCCGCTGCCTTCACGGGCACGCTGACAACGGTTGGCAAATATTGTGGCGCAAATAACGGGATTAGCCATTACGCAGACAGCCGTTCCGCTCGCTGCTGCAAATGTAGCCGTTGCGGCTAGCCGTTTTGCTCATCTGCCTTGGCCGCTGGTTGGGCTTCCCCTTTATTCTTTCATTTTTCTTGATCTTGCCTTCATTCCTAACCTGAATCAAATGCAAAAATTAAATAATTGAAAATTAAATCTAATCCTAATGCACAAAAATAAAAAATAAAAATAAAAATTAGGTTATGTTGGGTTGCGCTTTTCCCAAACATAACCACTTTCTAAGGGCTTTGCATTTGGCTTTTCGTCTGGGCATGTCCTTCCCCTCCTCAGGTGGATGTTGGCTGCCATCTTTGCCGCCCTGGCGGGACATTTACCAAAAAAAGGCATTTTTTAGTAATAAAATAAACAGAAACTTAATATGCAAAAATTAAAGTAGAAGTGCAGAAATTCAAACACAGTTGTTGTTGCCAATCCCCGACAACGGCGCCAAAAATTTGTAGAGCGTTTAGGTGTTCTCTATTTATGAGCACAAGTGCACACTCTTATCAAGTTATAGTATAAAAGATATCGTCTCCCACAGGGATTGGAGCAGATTCTTCGAGTGGTTCCTGCACAACGATTTAGTGAATGCACAATTAAATCTCACAATATGTAATATAAAAACACAAATAAAATAAAAATAGTGACGAGAGGGATGATAGGGAGAGATTTGGTCGATAGATTGGGCAAGGCAAGTGCAACTCAGTAGCATGTAGACTGCATTGTAAAGCCTAAGTATATTTTGCGCTGCCATGGTTTGCTGCCTCGGCGGGTATGGTGGGCGGCAGGCTACGACCCTGTCACGCGGCCGCAGCGGGTCACTACCCCTGCAACTTTCGCAGTCTCGGCAGGTGGAACGAAAATAAGTCCTGGCGGAAAGTCTGGCAGATATTCCAAGCTCAGCGGGATAGTCGAAAGTTATCCTTCCTATTTCTAGGCAAAGATGCTCGAATACTCACGTGATGTAGGCAATACCTAGCAATCTCAGCATAAACCTAACACATGCAAGTCGATTCGGTTGGAGATCCCTTTTAGCCGCTGATACTTGTGAACTTTTGGGAACCAAGTTAGTCACGCCTAGACATGTTGTGACCGTGCCTAACCCTTTCGTGAGCCTTACACTTTCGTTCCCGAAAAATGGATTCTCTCAACTGACTGGTTAGTATTAATTGAAAGAATGAAGTACATAGATTGAGCAAACTCATAATTTTATTGAAAACATACTTAACTATTACAACCGTTTCTCACAACTACTTCACATACAAGCGCCTAAACCCTAGGAGAGTTGGACCGTGACCCCCAACAACTCCCATCTACCTAGCTACATCTCTGTTATGCCTCGTCATGCCCCTATACCCTCACATACATTGGGTATATATAGGGCTCATGGCCTAAGTTTGAGTCCTCCTTGAAGTAGAAGTTATTAAAGTATTTTTACATTAAATGCAGACTTCTTTTTGACTTAAATGAGAACTCTTTGGATGTTGCCTTCTTCCACAAGTAAGGATAAGTACTCCTACTTATCAATCTTGGATCAGTTCTTCCAGCCGCTACAGGATTCAGAAAATTGCAAGACTAGGCTCATTGGGCTCAGGGAATTTCCCTCTCTCAATCGCGACCCATCTTGACTAAGTCGATGTAATTCTTGCCTGGGCGGCACTTGGCGGCAATGCTGCTTCGGCATCGTCCTTGGCGGCATCTGGAACTGCTTTAGTACAACTCATTTTGTTCCAGCTCTCTTGTCATCTCCTCAGCTACAACACCTAAAAATTAAAAACTAAACTAAAAAAGTATCTTTTCTCAATAAAGGCATGGTGAAGGAGAAAATAATGTTACTATGCATGCAATGCACCTAAATATGCCTAAATGAGCTTAAGAATAGCAATAATAAGGGCTGGAATGTGTACAAAATATAGAACTAGTGGACACTATAAACTTATGCCTCGAGACAACTCAAGATACATGAGCGTAATTATCCTACTCATGACTTAGAGTTGGCAGTAGTTATCTTTGCCCTAAAAAATTGGAGGCATTATTTATATAGTGAAAAGTGTTACGTCTACATCGACTATAAGAGCTTGAAGTATCTTCTCAAGCAAAAGTAATTGAATTTGAGGCAACGCTGATAGAATGAGTTACTCGAGGATTATAATTACGTAATTGAATATCATCCTGGAAAGGCTAATGTAGTTGTCGACGCGTTGAGTCAGAAATTAATGTAAGATTTGAGAGCCATGTTTACCCGTGTGAGAATGACCAATGATGGTGGCCTTTTGGTAGAGCTTCGTGTGGAACCATCCTTAGTGCAAGAGATTAAGAAGACACAAGCGTTAGATGAAGATCTATGAGCCAAGATTGAAATGGTACAACGTGGCGAGGTGACCGAGTTTAAAGTACGATATGGGATCTTTTACTTTCATGATCGTTTGTATGTACCGGCCATTGATGACTTGAGGGACATGATTCTTAGAGAAGCTCATAGTAGTCCTTTTACTGTGCACCTGGGATGCAATAAGATGTATCAAGATTTGCGACCATTCTATTGGTGGTTTTTAACGCTCCAAAAGTATTGTTTTTCATGCCTATTTCACATGTTTTTTTCTTTTCTTTTAAGTACATTTAATTACATTTAGATCATAAAAACATGCATTTGCATAAAAAGTTAGGAATTAATGTTATGCCAATGTGAAGGGATGTTTTTGTTTATATTTTTGCAGATTTGGCATAACAATTGGCACAACAGTTGACAGAGCGAAGCAGACTATCGCAGAAAGGAAATGTTGCAAAGGAGGATTCCGAGTTGTTGTTGGCACAGATGGACCAAACAATGTCAAGCACTGATTGGCAGAAAAGAGGCATTTGATGCTAGACCAAGAAGAGGTTGAACCCGAAAAAATAGGACTAGATCAGGTTGCGAGAAAATAGTGATTGAATCAATCTCCGAAAAAATAGTGGATAAGAAGTACCGAGAGTAGTTGGCAGAATCATGCCAAGTTGGGATGCTAGAGAAGTATTGGCACAATGACGTATGGTTGAATGGAAGTTGGAGAGGTCCTTCTTCTGGGGCGGATGTGCGGCCCCTTGCTGCCGGCGGCGGCTGAAGTTGCCGCTGTTCTGGGTGTGATTTGGATCGACTTGGATGTTGCTAACTCCTTTAGGAATGCGGGCAACTGTGGGCCGCCGTCCATGTATTTGTCAAGCAAGTAGCCCACAAAGGCCTCTTACACATCCGCGTCATATTTGGTGAAGATCACTTGTTTGTGCTCGATCCTTTGGTAGCTTTCGACTAGGCTGCGCAGCAGGGGGATCACGGCGAAGGGGATGGAAGCTTCAGTACTGCCCGTTGCGACTGTGGTGGCGGCAGGTTGGGACGGCAGCTGGGCGGTTGAAGGTGTTTCTGGCTCCGACTCTTGCATCATCTGGAGGCGCGCCTTTCTTGTCCACCCTTCCTTGGTGGCAATGATTGTATCTTTGGGGTGCGACGGCACGCGGAAGTTGGCGCGTAGGCCTGTGATGAGTGCATGGAAGACGAGAGGTCCCTTGGCGTTGGGCTTGTCTGTGTGGGCATAGATCTTCTCTAGAATTACTTCGCCAACATTGATTGGCCTCCCATTTATAATACTGTGGATAAGGGCCAACCGCGACCTGTTGACTGTTGATCCGTGTGAGGTGGGCATCAGGCAGCATTGGACGAAGTTGCTCTAAAGAATGGCCTCCGGCAGCAGATCGCGACGGTTGACTAATCCATTATTCTTGTCGGTTAGCCACTTGGTATTGGGTCGGCAGATTTCTTTCTTGATCTTTTCATAGTCAGCCGACGTTAGGTAGGACTTCCATTCTTCATGTGGATTCTCACTGATGTCTATGCTGTAGAATCTGTTGATGGTTTCCGCCGTGAACTTGACTTCTTCGACGCGGACATAGACAAAAGGGTTTCCCAGCGTAGGCTTGTGGGCATAGAACTCTCGCATTTGATTGTTGTTTATCTCTTCTGGCTGCCGTGCAAAAATGTCCCAACCCAAGTTGTGAACCCTTTTGAATATGGTGGGTTCGAGGCCAAAATCCTTATTTGGCCTGGTGTATTAGAACCCTATTTCCTCCCAGAGTTTCCGCTCAGTGAAGTACTGCTTGTAGGTTGCCGAGACGGCAGGGTTTAAGAACCTCTGAAAGGTTGGCTTGGAGGTGAAGGCGGTTTGTTTTGATGTGGCCACAACTGTGAAAACGGTTGTGTTTTCCTAAAGAAAGAAAAAGAAATTGCAAGAAAGTAAAGCAAGTGAAATCTTGAAAGCAAAGATTGAAAAGAAGAATTAAGAGTAAAGGAGAGAGCAAAGTGAAGAATGAGGGGGAGAATTGTTGGC
Source organism: Hibiscus trionum (assembly GCA_030270665.1). Lineage (NCBI taxonomy): Eukaryota > Viridiplantae > Streptophyta > Magnoliopsida > Malvales > Malvaceae > Hibiscus > Hibiscus trionum. Next base: position 23,272,295 of record BSYR01000025.1, read on the forward strand.
TTTATATAGCCGCTTCTCTCCGTTGCCTTGGCGGGCACGCTGCCAATGGGCGGCAATGATTGCAGCACAGTTTCTACGCTTCTAGCTGTTACGTAGATATCTGTTCTGCCAGCTATTGCAAATATAGCCGTTGCGGCTAGCCGTTATGAAGTCGCTAGTCGTTATGCTCATCTACCTTGGCCGCTGGATTGGGCTTCTCCTTTATTCTGTCATCTCTCTTGGTCTTTCCTTCATTCCTAACCTAAAATAAATTAAATGCAAAAAATTAAATAACTAAAAATTAAACCTAATCCTAATACATAAAAATAAATTGAAGATAAAAATAAAAATTAGGTTATGTTGGGTTGTGCATTTCCCAAACATAACCACTTCTTGAGGGCTTTGCGTATGGCTTTTCGTCTAGACATGTCCTTCCCCTACTCAAGTGGATGTTGGCTGCCATCTTTGCCGCCCTGGCGGGACATACACCAAAGAAAACAAGGAGGTATAAAATATTTTTTGAAAACTAAAATAAATAGAGATTTAATGTGCAAAAACTAAAGTAGAAGTGCAGAAATTTAAACACAGTTGTTGTTGCCAATCCTCGGTAACAGCGCCAAAAACTTGTAGAGCGTTTGGGTGTTCTCTATTTATGAGCGCAAGTGCACACTCTTGTCAAGTTATAGTATAAAATATATCGTCTTCCACAGGGTTTGGAGCAGCTTCTATGAATGGTTTCCTGCACAAGGATTTAGTAAATGCACAATTAAATCTCTAAATGTGGAAATATAAAAACACAAGTAAAATGAAGATAATGATGATAGGGAGAGATAAGGACGATAGATTGGGTAAGGCAATTTCAGCTCAGTAGCGTGTAGACTACTTTGTAAAGCCTAAGTGTGTTTTATGTTGCCGTGATTTACTGCCTCCGCGAGTAACGGCGGATGGCAACTACAATCCTTTCAGGCGGCCGCATCGGGTCTCTACCCCTGCAACTTTCGTTGTCTCAGCAGGTGGAATGGAAATAAGTCATGACGGTAAGTCTGGAAGATACTCCAAGTTCGGCAGAGCAATTCTGAAGTGATCATTCCTATGTCTAGGCAAGGATTCTGTCACCATGTGATGTAGGCAATACCTAGCAATCTCAGCGTAAACCTAACACATGCAGTCGATGTTTGGTTGCTCCTTTTAGCCGCTGAAATTCTAACTTATGCCTAAGCCGAATTAGTCAACACCTCGACATGATTAGACCGTGCTTAATCCTTTCGTGAGTCTAACACTCCCGTGTCGACAAATGGATTTCCTCAACTAGACTTTTGGAACTAATTGAAGAAGCGAAGAACATGAATTAAGCAAACTTGAGAATATTTCATTCAAAACACACTTAAACTATTACAATCGTTTCTCACAACTACTTTACATTCCAAAGTCTAAACCCTAAGAGTGTTGGGCCGTGACCTCCAACACCTCACATCTATCTAGCTACCTCTTCGCTATACATCTATCTATCAGTGCGTCTAAGCATAAGCATACGCATCCGCATCCGCATGCCCCTATACCCTCACATACATTGGGTATATATAGGGCTCATGGCCTAAGTTTGAGTCCTCCTTGAAGTAGAAGTCCTTAAAGTGGCTTTACATTAAATGCTAACTTCTTTTTGACTTGAATGTGGACTCTTTGGACGTTGCCTTCTCCTGCAAGTAAGGATAAGTACTCTTACTTATCAATCTTGGATCAGCTCTATCGGCCGTTACAAGCTTCGGATAATTGCAAGAATGAGCTTATTGGGCTCAGGGAATTGCCCTCTTCCAATCGCGACCCATCTTGACTAAGTTGGTGTAACTCCTGCCTGGGCGGCACTTGGCGGCAATACTGCTATGGCAGCGTCCTTTATGGAGGTAAGTGCAGAACTCCTTTGTGTTGGACTAGACTGAACAAAAGGCGGATAATGGGTTCTGAATTGATCAGGCAGACTGAAGATAAAGTTTAGATAATCAAGGATAGGTTGCAAGCAGCTTTTAATCGATATAAGGCTTACACAGATTCACATCGTACACATATTGAGTATGATGTTGGTGACAAGGTGTTTCTTAAGGTGTCAATGTGGAAAAGGATTTTGCGTTTTGGACGCAAAGGAAAGTTGAGTTTGAGGTTCAGTGGGCCTTATGAGATTATTGAGAGGATTGGACTGGTGGCTTATCGCGTAGCCTTGCCACTAGATTTGGAGCGGATCCATAATGTATTTTACATTTTGACGCTTCAACGATACCGTTCTAACCCTTCTTATGTCCTCTCTTTGAGGAAATCGAGTTGAGTGTTGATTTCTCTTATGGGGGAGAACCGATCAAAATCCTCAATGTAGGGGTAAAAGAGCTACGCATCAAGAGTATATCGTTGTTCATGATGCTTTGAAGGAACCATGAAGTTGAGGAAGCTACTTGGGAAACCAGAGACGACATGAAGTTGATGCACCCGCATCTCTTTCGATAAGGTAAATTTCGAGGACTGATTTTTCTTGAAGAAGATGAGAGTTATAACAACCAAGATTTTCTAAGTCAACAGGTTAGCGTTGACCCAGGTCTTGGACCTGTGTGGTAAGCTCCATGTTTATTTTTATCGGGTCAAAGAAATGGAACTATTGGGCTTTAAACTTGACCCATTGGATTAGCTTGTGGCTAGATATTAATTAGGGTATTTTTTGAAGGGCCTAATGGGTATTTTACCCAAACTTTGAAGAAAAGACGGATCTCTTTCTCCTTCATTTGCTTTGACGTTGGGTGTAAGAATACAAGCTTTTGTGCTTATACCATCTTCATTTAAACCCATCTTTTTCCCCACCAAGGTTTTATCTCTCATCAAGAACATCCATTGTTTATCATGATAAAGATTCAACCTTTCAACATTTATCCTAGTAACCGAGATTTGAGTTCCTATTATTTTGATCCCCTCCCAATGATCTACGTTTTGAGGTAAGGATCCTTAAAAATGATGGGTATTTGAAGAAATGGGTTCTTGAAGAGTGGTTTGGTTGGGATTGTCCTAGAACGGATTTGGAGTTCTAAATTCATTTTTAAACTTCTTTCTAATCCTTTAGGAGTCTAACAACTTGTTTTTTACACTTATTGATTAGTTAAAAAGATTGGAGGGCCATCTCACACCAAAGGACAAGGAGGAGAAGGGAATGAAGCTTGAGAAGATGGGGTTTCGAGATTTTAAGAAAGGTTAGTACATCTCCATCTCCAATATGCTTCATATTTCTCATAAATGTGATTGCCTTATTCGACCTTCAACCTATACGCCGCTCAAGTACATGGAACAGTACCGATACCCACAGCTAGGGGTGTAAACGAGCCGAGTCGAGCTCGAGTAGTGCTGAGCTCGACTCGGTTCGTTAAGATTTCAATTCAAGTTCGAGCTTGAGTAATTTTTAACGAGCCTGAGAAATCTAACCTCGACTCGGCTCGTTAAGAACTCGAGTCGTGTTCGAGCCCAATCGAGTCAAGTGTTGACCGATCTTTGACCGTGATGGATTCGAGAAGCTTGCCATCTATCACATCTCATTTAAAGCTCTATCAAGAAAAATTTTTAATACGGAAGTTGTGTAAACTCAAGCTTGTTAATTTTAGGGTTTAGAGGTATAGGTTGTTGGGTTTAGAATTTAGGATTTAGATTATAAGGTTTAAGAGTTATGTTTAGGGTTTATATTTTAGGATTTTAAGTTTAGGAATTTAGATTTTAAATTATAAAAAATAAAAAAAAATAGTATATTGTATTTTTGAGTAGCTCGCGAGTTTCTCGAGTAGGGTATCAAGTAGCTCGGCTCGGCTCGTTAAGAACTTGAGCCGAGTTCGAGCTCGAGTCGAGCTTTGACCGAATCGAGCTCAAGTAGCTCGCGATCTGTCTCGTCTCATTTACAGCCCTACCCACAGCCGAGTATCGATACTCGCAGGACTGTACCGATACCCTTTGAGGTCATTGTCCAAGTTTGAAGGATTTTTGGTAAGGGTTTTATGTGGCCAAATCGAATATGGTAAATTGAAATATTGTGTCCCTTGATTGAACTATGACTTGAATGCCTTATTTGAATGATGCTTTCCTTGGCATGTGTTACTTTTGGGCCTTCAAAGCCTTTGATTAGTTATGATGGTGTAGAACTAATGTTTTGATATAATAATTGAAAAATGTTTTGGACTAATTTGAAAAGAATTTAAAACTTGTTTTAAGTCCAAACAACTTGAAATTATGTTTGAGGTATTTTTAGAGGTTTTTGGCAAAGATTTTTCATGTTTTTAATAGCCAAACTTGTGTTTTCAGTGTACCAGTATCGATACGGTAAACCCCCGTACCAATACCTTTCTGCCCTAGTTTGGCCACTGTCAAAACCCGTATCGATACAGGCCCTTGCTGTATCGATACGGAGTGGGGTCGTTTCGATACGCCAGGTAAGCGTACCGATCCCATTTCAACTACCCCAACGGCTATTTCCCAACGGCCATTTAAATGTGAACCCGTACCGATACACCCTCAAGCGTATCGATACGCCCAGGCTGGCAAGAGCCCAGCGGCTAGTTCTTATGAAGGCCGTATCGATACCGTTCCACGCGTATCGATACCCATAGCTGCAGAACAGTATTTATGAAGGGAAATAAAGTCCTCAACGGCTCCAAATTGATCCCAACGGCTAGTAACGGCTACAAACTCATTTGGGAGTATAAAAGGGACCTCCAAGCATCAAGAGAAGGCTAATGCTCATATTGTCAAACATCAAATGATCAATTATTGTCTTAGTGCCTAAATTGTCAATTCTTGTATAGACAAACACTAGTGAGCCAAAATTGTCAAATTTGCTCAAGTGTTTTAGGTTTTGGGTGAGTGCTTAATTGTGCAAACAAACACCTATTAGAGGGTTTTAAGTTTGCTTATATTGTCTCTTTGTAAGAGAGGGTTTCAATCAAGGCTTTGGGTAGAAAGCTTGATTGTGTGTAAGGGTTACCTCCTAAGCCTAGAAAAGGGGACGAATCAATAGTGGATTGATTGAGAAATCCTTAGTGGGGAGCTAAGGTAGTGGATGTAGACCTTGGTTAGAAGATTGAACCACTATAAATCATTGTGTCACATTTCAATTTAGCTTCCACAACCCTTCCACCCAAAAATCCATCTCTCCACCACTTGGTGAGCAACATTGGTTGATCGAATCGAGCACCTCTCAACTCAACAGATGGGATACGGATACCCGAGGTAAGTACTGTAGTACATATATATGTCAATGAAGTTGATGTCTTTGTGGTCTTGAGTGACATTAACTACCTGATGTCTTTGTGGTCCCGAGTAAGTGTCATGCACGACTTGATGTCTTGATGGTCCCGAGTGTGTGGCGTGACAAAGTATTTGATGTCTAAGTAGTCCTAAATACCAGACGCGACACTCGATGTCTAAGTGGTCCCAAGTGCACTTGTGGCTAACCTGATATCTTAGTGGTCCCGGGCTAACAAGTTTGGTTACCACTGTGATGGTAATTAGTGCTTGGCTTGCTTAATCAGGCCTTGTACTCATTGCATACTCATGCATGCTTACTTTTAATGATCATCATGAAGTTTTGTAGAGTAGACATGTACCATTGAGCTTTGTTAGCTCAGCGTGCGGATGTGTTATTTTTCCGTGCGTAGGTTGACAGGTCATTCTCTCAAAAAAAGCACATCGACGAGGATTTCCCTAGCACCGAATCAAATCGAGTACAATACCTTGATTTTAGTTGTAGACCTATGTATCTATAGGACCTTATTGTAGTTGGTTTGTAACTTTATTTCCACTATATTTTGATATACGATGTTTAATTCTTACGTAACTCCATTTATATTTTGGATTTGAAACTATTATAAAACTTTATTTAAATTGCTTGCTTTAAATGTTATATTTAGCTAAATTTGGGAATTTAAACTAAACATAATTATATGGCTCGGGTTAGAGGTAATATAATGTAGCGTCTAAAATCCGGTGGATCGGTTGTTACAATGGCACCTAATTATTTCTTCAAATTCCAACGGATATTCTATAAAAATATATATATATATATATAATATTGGTCTATGGTAACAGCAAACAGAAGGTGTGTTGTTCAAACAAAAGAATAATAGAAAAGTTGTAGAAATAAAATTCAAGCAAAGTAGGAAAAAAACATGAAATGTTTTCATTTATCATGCATGCATTTGTGTGTTTCAATATTTTATGGTTAAACTATAATATTCTATATAAGTTTTAATATATTAAAGAATTTTTAATATAATTTTTTTACCCATAATAGTTTTTTAATATAATTATTAGCAGGGGCGGAGCCAGAAATTTATTCAAGAGGTGTCATTTTTTTAACAGTATTTAAGGAGAACTAATTATTTATAAAGGGGTGTCATTTTATTTAGAAAGGGGTATCATTTCATTTATAAAATAGGTGTCATTTATATATATTTTTAATTTTTATATAAAATTATATAGTAAAAATAAATTCCCAAAAAATTTTGGGGTGTCATGAGACACCCCATTCACCAACGTGCCTCCGCCCATGACTATTAGTATTTAATTTATTAACTGATAAATATGAATCCAATGCTACATAGATTTGTTATAAAACGATCCTCCAACTTAATTGTTTTTGTTTACATGAGATAATAATTTATTTATTTATTTTTCCTTTGAAAATTAATACATGACCTAGTCAAAGACTGGCTATTGGCTAAGAAACTTTTAATATTTTTATCTGTTTTATTTATTTGTTGGTTATACCAAATAATAAGTGAATAAATAGATAGAAACATTATACTTACTTTTTTCCATATCATTAAATCTAAGTTACCTAACCATTTAAGCACAATACAATTTTAAACAATATATAAGAATTTTTATGGATTTTGAAAATAACCTATATTTGATGCATGATACTTTACATATCTACTGGATTATGAGAAACACGCTACGTCGATGGTTAAAAAAGCATGGGTAAAACTTAAAAGTTAGTACTTTTCTAAAAATATATAATAATAATAATTAATAATAGTACTAAATTTTTTAATATTTTGAAGTAACTTTTGTTTTAGTTTTATGTCAGTTAATAAATAATGTAGTAAGATTCAAAAAAAAAAAATAATGTAGTCTCATTAAAATAATATAAATAATTTTTTAATAAGTTATATTGATTGAACATTTATAAATATTAAAATGTAAATATTTGATTGAACATTGTATTTTTTTCCTCTTAAAATAAATAAATACTTTTATTGATTTTTGTGAATTAAATTAATTTAAATTTGGTTATTAATTTATTCAAATAATTAAATTTAAAAAATAATATTGATTAAACTATGGATTTTAATTATATTCAAAACATATTTAAATTTTTTTAACATAATACTTTAAAAAAATACAAATTCATTTTACTAAAAAAACAGTAATAATTGAAAAAAATGTTATTTTTATTTTCTTTGAACAAATAAGGATTGATATTTTGACCAGTTGCTTTCATTCCATCACTGTCTTTCTCTCTCTATCTCAGACACAAAAATGTCATTCCCACGCGGACACGCCATGATCTCACCCTTTTTTGAGTGAATCCAGAAGCAGCAGATTAGATGAACCAAATATCCCTTTAATCTAACAAAAATATATTTATTAAAAAAAAGCCTACTTTTCCTTCACCCTTTCAAGGCTAAAAGCCAAAACATTGAATTTTGATTTCACATCTCTTCTTCCGCCATTGATACTCCCTCAGCTTTCATTATCTTTTGTTCAAAGCCAAAGCAAGCAGATTAGAGCTTTCAAGACAACATATTTCTTGCTACTTTCTGATGATTTCTGAGATGGCGTTTCTTCCAGAAGATCATCATGCTTGGCTTTGTGTTCTGTGTTCTGTTTTTTCTTCTTCTTTATAGTATGGTGAAGTAAGCAAAATAATCTCTTGTCCTTTTCTTACGTCTTTTGTTTCCTGCTCTTTTTTTCTTTCATGGATTCTGGTAATAGTGGTAGTTTGCAATCTTCAAGTGGTGGCAGTGAAGAGCATGATTCACGCGTTGGGTCAATCTCAGCTTTTTTGAGCCATGCCGGTCATGGACATGATCCTTTGGGTATCCAACCGCCGCTGCCGAGCCACGCTTCATCGACTATGTTCGACCCTTTATCATACTTGGATCATCATCCTTTATCAAGATCACTGCAAGTTTCAACAACGGCGAATCCGAGCTCGGTCCTTGATGTGAGTTGGTCCAAAAATCTAAGATCTGAGCCCAATTGCACCCATCTTAGTGGGTTCATGGCTTCCTCATCGGCGGCACCCACGACTCAGCAGCTGTTCACCAACCAGCAAGCACAAAGTAGAGCCACTTTTCCATTGCTGCAGCAGGTTCCACTAGGACAAGAAAGTTCGAACCAAAGCTCGGTTTCCGCCACAAATGGCGGCCAAGCCAACAACAAGAGCAATACGGTGCGTAATCCAAAGAAGAGATCCAGAGCTTCTAGGCGTGCACCGACGACTGTTCTGACCACAGATACCACCAATTTCCGAGCCATGGTTCAAGAGTTCACCGGGATCCCCGCACCACCGTTCGCCACCTCACATTTTCCGAGAACCAGGCTCGATCTACTCGGTCCACCGTCTTCCACTTTGAGATCAACCCATTTAGACCCTTCACCGGCTCCTCATTATCTTTTAAGACCGTTTGCTCAAAAATTCACCCCTCCACCATTTCTTAGCTCATCAATGGCTGACGCTATAGTTTATAATCCTAGTACTAATAACAACAACACTAGTTCTAGTTCAACTTCCATTAACTACCAACTACCGACCGAGTTAGGCCATTTAAAGCAGCCTCAGAATCTACTCAACATCAACATGCAAAACCCAATTCTTAACTTTCAATCTCTCCTTCAAACCCCTCCGAAATACCCGCTTTCCGGTTCAAACATTGTCGGGGCAAAGTCACACGAGTCCTTGGATGTTCCACCGAACGTGTCGTTTCTCAAAATGGGTGGTTTAGAAGAGTTTGGTTTGAGCCAGGGGCATGTCAATACCAACCTCACCGGGCTTCAAAACATGGTATCTTCACATCAACATGATCAGAGTCTCTTAAGCTCCATCAATGCCCGCTACGACGGTAACGAATCGAATGGGAAAGCTAGAAACTTGTCATCGTCTTCGCCGGATTTTCGCGTCGATAAAGGGCCGGAGCACGTGGGTTCCAGAAGTGAAGGTATGGTGGAATCATGGATATGTTCTTCAGATTAGGAATATCTAATCTCATTAAAAAAAAGCTTTCATAACTGAGAAAATCTGAACAAAGAATATCAAGGAAATGGCGGTGAATATTTACCACAATGATGCATGAATATTAACCATGAAATAGTTAAAGTTCAACCTTATTTTTTATGATCTTTAAGGTTTAACCCTTTCCTTTTTAATTTAATTATATGGATTTTCCTTCCAAAAAAACATTATATGGATATGTAAATAATAGTCTCTCGATTTCGTATTAATTTTCTCATTGTAGTATTGTTTTCATCGTACACAGATTATCATTTCATTTTTAGTTGCTGTCTATTTCAGGAATATTTATGTTTAATACATTATTGTTTGAATTAATTATAAGTAATTGTTTTATCAATATCAATTTAATGGGTACCAATTAGCATTATGCCATTTTTACTTCTTTTTCGTTTTATTTTAAAAAAATATAATTAAGAGTACAAAGTGTCTAAAAATGGAAAATTATATATATATATATATAACTGAAACCTTGAAGTAATAGGACAAAAAGAATATATATTTTATAATATGGGTTTTGAAATTGATGGCTATTTTAAGGATCAGAATGCGAATGTAAATCGAATAACGAAATCATGGAAATCCGTGCTCTTTCTCTTTGTAAAATCTTTTTTTTTATCAAATTTGTAAAATCCTTTAGGTGGAGTATTAGTTTATGAGAACTTTTATGTTATCTGAAACAAGAATTTGCAGCGAAAACAACTTGAGCCCTAAGAATTTGCTGTAAGAAATCTGATGAAATGGTTTTGTCTGTTTTGTTTGTATGAATTTTAAAATTGAAAGAATATTCTAACAAATATTTTATTTTTATTTAAAAAGTAATTTATAATATGCCTAGAACTAGAAGGAGTGAGTAGCGGCGAGATTTGGGGAATTCTTTAGTCGCCCCAACATCAGTTTCAAATTCACATCAAATATCTCCTTCCTCTTTCGGTTTGTGCTTCATTAATATATTATATTATCTTTTTAAAATTTAATATTTTTTGAATTGTCTAATCTAAAGGTGTTTACCCCTTTGACAATGCGCATATACCTTATAGACAAAACGATTTGAATCCGTGTCTCTTAAGATAAACATCATCTGTTTTTCTACGAAGACACTTGTTGGATTTAACATTTTTAAGTAATAAGTATAATGCTAATTATAATGAAATAATCTATAATCGAATAATTATAATAAGAATTAATCATTATAAAATATAACTTAACTAATAGTCGGATTAGTTACAACTTATAATAAGAAACTGATAAATCAAAATGTATTTAGTATATGAACTCAATAAGTGGTTTCAATGATAAAGAAGATGATGTTCTTAAGAGACCCGAGTTCAAACCACTTTATCTGCAAGGTGTGTGGACATTGTCAAAAAGTTAAGAATATATATAAATAAATATTACTTTATAATCACTTTAAGACTATTAAGAAAATATTTAGTATGTATTCTTTAAAAAATAGTATGTTAGACTATTTTAAATAGAATATGAATGACACGGTAGTATTATAAAAAGACAGTTTCCCGCCAAGGGGTTACAATATTTTTGAGACATGCAAATCCCACAAAAAGTTCCATCCAATTTTTTTTTTAAAAAGCAAGTAAATCGGACAACTGATTAACATTGTCACAGAGTGTGGGGAAAACATGATTGCATGAAAGGGTGTTATATCTAAAAAGTTGGTAATCTTTTTCATGTTATTGATTGAAATATGATTTTTTTTTTACTTTCAAGAATACAAACTTTCACACTAATGGTTTAAATTTTGAACGGTGAGAAGGGTATGTTGGTTTCAAAAAAAAAGTTAATCTTTTTGAAACATATGATAAATATCATCATTATCGTCATCAATTGATTAATTAATTATTAAGAATAATTTAATATTTAAGATGGGTTTAAACACCATAAAATAATTGTACAAATGTGTAATTTTTAAAAATAATCTTAAGGTAATTATAATATAGTATTTGTTTATATTTTTTCAAAACCAATTGGTAATACACACTTTGTAGACAAAACTGCTCGAATCTAAATTTTTTAGAATGAACAACATCCTCTATTTCATCGAAACCACTTTGTTGAGTTTGTATGAAATTATACTAATTACACTCTCGTATAATTATAATAAAAAGATTATTTATTAAAAAAAAATTAATGTGTAACTTTTTTATTAAAAAACTTCATATATTAAAGTGTCAAGATATACTTTATTTAAAAATAATAAGGGTAATGAACTTCGAATACATATAAAAATTATTGGTATTATTATCATTGGTCGGTAAAATTCATTTAAAACAGTTATTTTTTATTTAAAAACAATACTTTAAAATTTAGAGCAAGCACATTTGGCCGGTCGGTCAAGCTGTTCATATTTGTTCCCTCATATCTTAGGCCATGAGCTCTAAACCCACTAGGAGCACTATCTTCCTTCTCTTAAAATCACCCATTCTCCTCCCTTCTAGATAGGATTAGGATTGGAATTAAGATTATTAAGGAAGCCAAGTATTTTATTTCTGTTAGCTTTCTGTTAGAGTGACCCTCTGGGCCTAACCGATTGAATTAATATTGTATCAGTTGGTTAGAGCCTGATAAGGGATATATTAAACCATGTTTGGGACAACCCAAGAATATCATCTTCTTCAGCCTACAATTGTGAAAAAATAGAAAACTTTTCTCTGTAACTCTTCGTATTTCTAGGGTTTCTTTTTCCCTCAATTCATGTATTATGTATACTTCAATATGGTATCAGAGCTATCCGACCTGAGGTCATAACTCTCGTTTTGCTTTAATTTGTTGATCTTGCTCTGATCTTTCGCTTTTATGGAAAGCACAACGTCCGATTCGTCTTCCATGGCGTTCGCCAACAAGCATATCAATGTCAAACTCGACGACACAAATTTTTTACTCTGGCGTCAACAAGTGGTTTTCATGATTCGCGGCCATGATCTCGAGCAGCTTCTCGATGAGTCTACTTCGATTATGCTGAAAATGGTTTCAAATGGTGCTGGTGAATCGACCATAAACCTTTTCTACAAAGCATTTCACAAGCATGAGAGTTCCCTTGTGTCGTGGTTGTTGTCCACAATCAGTCCCAACATTCTACCACAGCTGGTCGGAGCTGAATCGACGGTCGCCATTTGGAAAGTAGTTATAAGTCACTATTCAAAGCTCTCAACTACGAAGGTGATGCACATTCATCGTCGACTTCGTGCGATTAAGAAGGTGACCTTATTAATGAACGATTACACAACTCAGATCAAAGAGATATGTGATTTACTTGCCTCCTACGATAGTCTGGTTTTCGAGGTTGAGCACATTGCTACGATTCTCAATGGCCTTCCTCTAGAGTTTGATCCGTTCGTTGCAGTTATCACGACAAGTAAAAAGCCTTTTACTCTTGATTCAGCCATTTCAGTTCTCAAGGATACTGAATCCAGACTCGTTGATTCGATGTGACTTCCTGTTGGTGTGAACTACACTCGTTATGCTTCAAATGAACTCTGTGAACTGAGTCCTCGTGAATCGATGGGAGGCAAATCTCGTGGCAGACAACGCCCTCAATGTTAGTTATATGGCAAACTAGGACACCTGGTTGAACGGTGTTGGCACCGATTTGATCAATCTTTCAAAGAACTCAGTTCATAGAGATCATCTTCTACTACCGAGACTCAAGATAATTTATGTCAATTTCCTTCTGAGATTTCTAATCACTGCTATGATCCTTTCATTTAATCATCTACAGGATCTAATGAGGATTCACAACTGTTTGGGGCACATGTTAACTTTATTGTGGCCACTTCTGGGAACTTAAATGACAAGAGGTGCTATGCTGACTCATGGGCGACTCACCATGTCACGTGTCAACCTCACAATGTCCAGCACAACACCCCTTATTCAGGTAACGGTAGTGTTACACTTGGTGATGATTCCTCTATTTTAATTACACATATTGGTGATGATACTTTGTGTACTAATTCTCGACAAACTACCTTGAGTAATCTGTTACTTGTTCCACATATCAGCAAAAAAACTTATATATGTTTCTAGATATGCTCGTGATAATTTTGCTTATTTTGAATTTCATGCTGACACATGTTTATAAAGGATGAATCCTCCAAGGCAATCTTGCTAACAGGACGGCTGGAACATGGTTTGTATAGTTTTGATCTTGCACATCCTTCATCTTCTACTTCATCTCCTACTTCACATACATGTTCTACTCATCATGCTCTTACTACTAGTTCGGATTTTAATTATTGGCTGTGGCACCAAAGACTAGGACATCCATCATCTAGTACTCTTGGTTTAGCCTTAAATAAAAATGTTAGACCTAATAAATTTGATGTTTGCAATGCCTGTCAATTAGGTAAAAGTCATAGTTTACCTTTCCCTTCTTCTTTTACAGTTTATAATAAGCCTTTTGAATTGGTTAAGACTAATGTGCGGGGACCAGCTCTTGTTAGGTCTGCTAGATACCAATATTATGTTTCTTTTTGTGATCTGTACTCTCGCAATTGTTGGCTTTTCTTATTAAAAATTAAGGGTGAAGTCTCTAATGCTTTTTTCAGTGTTTCATGCCATTGTCACAAATCAGCTTTCTGCTAGGCTTGTTGCCTTGCAAACATATGGAGGTGGAGAGTTCAAAGCTCTCACAAACAGATTTCCCACTAAAGTTTTGGGAGGCATCTCTCCACATCAAAGACTATATATCAAACCACCAAAATATCAGTTTTTGCGAGTTTTTGGATGCAAGTGATACCCCTACTTACGATCATACGATAATCAGAAGTTTGAGTTTAGGTCCAAACCTTGCATCTTTCTCGGATACTCACCACAACATCAAGGATACAAGTGTATAGATGATGCTGAAAAGATTTTTATATCGAGACATGTCAAGTTTGTTGAGACTTGTTTTCCTATCTCTTCAAGAAAGGTCAACAACTCCAAGGATTCTGTGATGTACCAGTCTGCTCCCCTTAGTAATTCCTGAAAATGCTATTGGGGAAACTAAATTAGCTTGGGAAACTCCTACTAAAGTGACTGATGTTCCTGCAACATCAAGTCAAGTCACTCCCTTGCTCACCCCACAAACATCCCTCACTCATGACCAGGGCACTCCACCTCATAAGGGTGATCCCACTAATTCTGCCACTCAAGATTCTCTTCTAGCACCTATGAATCATGAACAAAGCACTGGAAACAATGGTGTTTTATACAATCAGATCCCATCTGAAGCTGCTTCCCGTTCAGATGGTTCTTCTGGGAGAAGCCACATTGTCCATGATGACATGTTTCCTCAGGTTAGTCATCAGACCATTGTCTTTAATGGTCAACTTGTTGATCAGAATACACACAACATGGTGACACGTAGTAAAGTTGGTATATTTAAGCCCAAGGTCTATCAAGCTGAGGTGCTACAAGTTCCTACTTCTATGGATGAAGCCCTGGACCAACCACCTTGGAAGGAAGTTGTGATGGCAGAGTACAAAGCTCTAATAGAAAATGACACTTGGGATCTTGTGGTGCTTCCATCTAGTCGTAAACCAATAGGCTATAAGTGGCTATTTCTTATTAAATACAACTCTGATGGGTTTATCGATATATATAAAGTTAGATTAGTAGTAAAAGGCTACCCTCAAATCCCTAATTATGACTTCTCTAAAACTTTTAGCCATGTAGTAAATTTTTTTACTGTCAATATATTATTGTCCATTGCAGTCACTTACAACTAGAAATTACATCAGGTGGATGTAAATAATGTTTTCCTTAAAAGTGACCTCTTTGAAGAGGTTTACATGGTGCAACCCCCTAGTTTCGAGAGAGTGTCTAGTGATGGATCTTAAGTAGTCTGTAAATTAAAAGAAGCCTTTTATAGTCTTAGCCAGGCTTCTAGAAATTGGTTTACAAAGTTGAAGACTATTTTTGTGCTCAGTTGATTTCAAGTCTTCCTCTATTGATACTTGCTTATTTGTTAAGAGATATGCTACTGAAGTTCTGTACATATTTGTTTATGTGGATGATATCTTGATCACTTGATCATTCGAAGCTTCAATTCAACAATTGAAATATGCATTACATGAAAAAAATTTCTTAAAGGATCATGGATTGGTGCAATACTTTCTCGATCTTGAGAAATTTAGAACTGAAAATGGTCTCTTCCTTGAAGAGCAAAATTACGTTTCAGAGTTATTATCATGGACCAATATGAGCAATGCTAAACCTGTTGACACTCCAATGGTGGTTTCTCCTAAGATTAGCAGATATGAAGGTACTGAGTTTACTGATGCTCAACAGTACAAAAGTGTGGTGGGGGCTCTCTTGTATATCTACCATACTAGGTCAGATATCTGATATGCTGTAAATAAGGTGGCTCAATATATGCAACAACGTACATATGCTCATTGGATTGTTGTAAAAAGGACCATGCGGTACCTAAAGGGTGCTTTCAACTTTGGCCTATGATTTTCCTCACAAGAGAAACATGTCAATCTCCAAGCTTTCACTGATGCAGATTGAGGCAGTGACTTGGATAACAGAAGGTTAGTTTCTGGGCACTCATTTACTTTCTTGGAGTTCTAAGAAATAAAGATCAGTCTCCCGTTCAACTGTTGAAGCTGAATACAAAAGCTTAGCTGATGCAACTGTAGAAATATTTTGGGTTCAAGCTATGTTGACTGATATGGGGGCTTCAATCCATGAAAATGTCAAAGATCTAGTGTGATAATACCAGTGTTGTTGCAATGGCCGCAAACCATGTTTTCCATGCCAAAACAAAGCATGTAAATCTTGACACGCACTTTGTTCAGAAAAAGGTGTCACAACAACAACTTTAGATCAATTATGTTCCTGCTCAGCATCAAACAACAGATATCTTGACCAAGCCTCATACAGTGGCATGATTCCATGAATTACGGTGTCAACTACATGTCACTCATCAACAAGGAAGGAAAGAAAGAGCAGGGTGAATATTAAGGAAGCTAAGTATTTTATTTATGTTAGCTTTCTGTTAGAGCGACCTACTGGGCTTAATGACTGAACTAACATTGTATCAGTTGGTTAGAGCATGATAAGGGATATATTAAACCATGTTTGGGATGGCCCAAGAATATCATCTTTTTCAGCCTACAGTTGTGGGAAAAAAAAGAAAACATCTTTCTGTAACTTTACGTATTTTTAGGGTTTCTTTTTCTCTCAATTTATTCATGTATTCCGTATATTTCAATAAAGATTGAAAAAAAAACTTTAAAATTTGGACGTAATTTAATATGTTTCAACCAACAACAAACTATTTTAATATATATATATATATATATAGGTTAGGATCAACTTACACTGTGTAAAACTCTTTAAGTTTTGCACTTTTTTTGGATCGTTGGATGGGGGAAATGGATGGTTGAGATTAACTCCGTGTTTTTAATTCCCAAGTGATAATCTTCACATATTTTACTGTTAATCTCATCCATCCATTTCACTCATCCAACGATCCAAAAAAGGTGTAAAACTTAAAGAGTTTTACACAGTGTAATTTGATCATATCCCTATATATATATATCACTAATTTTAAAATTAACATGCATACACTCTAACAAATTTATACATGTACATAATATTTATAATGTCTATTTCATTTTCATATATTAATAAAAATTACGACAAGTAGTATTAGCCACGAAGTGTTTACTATTACTGAGACAAGACAATATTGAAAAATATGATAATTTATTTCATTTTTTTGAATTAACGCTTTTTCTAACGGACATATGTGACTTTACTAACTCCAATCATATAGGCTTTCTTTAAAATGTAACACCCAACATCAGTATTGACGTATAGTCATGTAAACGAACCAAATGCTCATCGAACTGTTTGGCGGGGAGTTTGTCTATGTTCATTTATTTATTAAATGAACGAACATGAATAAGATTCTTTATTCGTTTAAATAAATGAACGAACACAAACAAAGGCTCGTTTGTTCATTTACGTTCGTGAACATTCCTAATCCGTTCATTTATGTTCGTTTAAATTTATTCACATATATCCATTTATATTTATTATTATTCACAATTAAAGTATTACATTTAAAATAAATAAATTTATTCACACGTGTTCTTTTATGTTCGTTCGTTTGTGTTCGTTTACGTTCGTTTATCATTTAAACGAACGAACATGAACGAACACGAACAAGCTACATTCCTTAACAAACACACGAACAAGAAATTATGTTCGTTTAATTGTTCGTGTTCGTTCATTTGTTCGGTTAAAATTAAACGAACAAACATGAACATATCCTCATTCGTGTTCGTTCGGTTCGCTTACATTGGATATTTACATAACACCTATCAAAAACACTCTAACACAGCTTCCCTCTATAAGGTTTGAGGAGTACCAAAAATTCAATGTGATTCAATGGTTAAGAGTCATTTGCATACAACCACACTCACAATTATATACATACTCTTAGATGTCACATAAATTTCTTAACAATTGAGTGAAGTTTTAGAAATCTTCAATAGCATCTTTAACGGTACATTGTAAAATCTCTGACAATATATAATTTGTACGATTCATAAAATATATAATACAAATTTAATATTATTATAGTTAATCAAATTGAATTGAATTTTTTATTTAAATTATAAATATTTTATAATAAAAATAAGTATTTAATATTTTAAATAATGAAAATAACTTATTAATATTATATAAAAAATGTTTTTATTTGTACGAAAAAAATTATTTAGAAATATTTATATAAAAACCTTTGAAAAGTTATCAAATAAGTTCAAACGAACATAGAATAAATATTTTTTAAAATTAAGTCAAAAAATCAATATAAAACTAAAATACCAAACCATCTAGAACTGAACCGGATTTAAATAAAAAATTAAAAAATGTAATAAATTTGACCGAACTAAACCGATCTCACTTTTACCGGTCGTGCTCGTCAAGGTTGGGATCAGGGACGAAACTACTACCAAAGTCTTTTTTACTTTTATTCTTATATATTAAAATTTAGTTATTTATAAATTTACCCATCAATTTTAAATAGGGTAAACTACATAAATGACCACCTTACTATTGTAAAAGTTGCGATTTGACCACATTACCTTTTTTCGTCACAATTAAACTACCAAACTATTTAAATGGTATCAATGTGACCACCAGCTGTTAAAGGTTAATGGAAAGGTGACGTGGCAATTAAAAAAATAAGGGTATAATTACACATTTAGTTCTCGTTACATATAAACTCTATCAATTTAGTCCTAATTTTAATTTAATAAAATAAAATAATTATTTAATTAGGTATTGACATGTGTCAACACCTTATTGGAGGAATTTAATTTAATTATTTTATTTTCTCCTCCAATCAGAAGGTGACACGTGTCACCACCATTTAGAGGAGAAAAATTGCACAAGATACCATTGGTGGGAATTTAGAGGAATTTAATTCAATTTGCACAAGATGCCAATGGTGGGAATCGAACCCACGTATGGGTGATTTAAAAGCAGCAACTTAGCCACTGCACCAAGAATGTTTTTGTGTTAAAACTAACCCTTTTAAATATATGTTATATTGTGTACAGACCACCCAAAAACTCTTTACCTGCAATTTTCTTTTGCCATGAACCGAATACTCTCAGGATCCAAGTTCGTGAATCGAATTTTCTTCAACGCAACGATCTTGTTCGTCTCAACGTCACGAGCTTTGTACACGCTACTGTAAGACCCTCGACCGATCTGTATAAGCATAACAAGAATAGCTAGCATGTATGATACAAGTTTCAAAGTAATCATACATAAGAAAACTCGAAAGTTCCGATATACAAAGTACAAACCTTTTCCAACTTTTCATATGAGTCTGCTTTACTAGGAATCCACCCACTGATGGCTTCTCCGGCGACGGATACTAGCCAATTCGGCCACCCGGCAACCACCTGCACGCCTCTCTCGCCACCGGTCACACTCATGATCCTCGAAAACCTCATCTGCTGCCCTTGTCCACCCCTTGCCAATGCCTCCAATGACATCCCCCTTTGAAGCTGTGGTGGGGTGTTTTTAGGCCTCTCAACGACAACCGATGCCAACTTGTTTTCCTCATCGTCGGACCTACGATTTCGATTCGGCTGCTGTGGAGTGACGTCCGTCTCCGTTGCGACGTTGTCGACCTCAGGAGAAACATACAACTTCTTGGACCCCTCTTTCTCTTCATGGTAATCCTTAACATATGTATCTGGTTGAGTTTCTTTCGAGCAGATGCAACCCATGATTTAGAATCACACAAACTTGAAATTTGCCTGGTGATGAACTTAGAACTCAAATGCATAGAACTTTAAAAAAATGGTGCTCTTTAAACCAAATCAAAACAAAATTGCAGGTAAAGAGTTAACCAGCAATGGAAAAACAAAACAAAACCTAGGCAAAAACAAACCAGAACTTCGTTTTGCCAAGTTTATATTTTTTTGGTTAGCAGTTGCCATAACCAATCCTAGGATTTTAACCAAACGACCACAATTCTATGGTTAATCGATACGGATTTGTCCATGGTTTGAACTTTTTTTTACTGCAGCTCGAACGAAATCGGTGACACTCTGACGAGACAAGGGACAACGTTGGCCAATGAGGGACACCTTCCAGCGAGCGGCCAAGGCTAGGCCCTCCAACCTCCTACGTGAAGAAAATTGCAGGTAAAGAATTTTTGGGTGGTCACTCATTCTTACACAATAGAACATATATTTAAAACGGTTATTTTTAGCATAAAAATATGCTTGGTGCAGTGGCTAATTCATTATTTTTAAATCACCCATAGGCGGGTTCGATTCTCACCATTGACATCTTTGTGCAAATTGAATTTTTCTCCTTTACATGGTGGTGACACGTGTCACCTCCTGATTGGAGGAGAAAAATAAAATAATTAAATATAAATAATTAAATTCCTCCAATAAGGTGTTGAGGTGTTGACACTGTCAACACCTAATTAAATAATTAATTTATTTTATTAAATTAAAGTAGGACTAAATTGATAGAGTTTATAAGTTAGGGGAACTAAATGTGTAATTATACCCTTATTTTTTTAACTGCTACGTCACCCTTCTGTTAACCTTTAACGGCTGGTGGTCACATTGATACCATTTAAATAGTTTGGTGGTTTAATTGTGACGAAAAAAGTAATGTGGTCAGATCGCAACTTTTGCAATAGTAAGGTGGTCATTTATGTAGTTTACCCTTTTAAATATTTATGTTTTGCTTTTGATCTTTATGTTGTGATACTGAGCGGTAAACAGTTTATTTTAGCCATCACAGTGGCCCATCCCTAGTGAGTAGAATTGCTAGCTTTTACTCTTTCGCAATGATGGCTCTTCCTCTTCCCCCACCACAACCTCCGCATCTCCTATGACAACTAGGGATGTAAAAACAGGTAATCGGTCAGGTTTCAGGTCGGGTTCTGTCAGGTCGGGTAAAATCGGATACAGGTCATTTCAGGTAAAAAAAAAAAATTGACTCGACTCGGGTCGGGTGCGGGTCCATTTCAGGTCGGGTCCATTTCAGGTCGGGTCCATTTCAGACCGGGTCTATTTCAGGTCGGGTCCATTTCAGGTCGGGTCCATTTCAGGTCGGGTTAGAACGGGTCGGGTCCAAAGCAGATAATTGGCAGGTTAATTCAGGTTCGGATTCATTTCAGATCGGGTCCATTTCAGGTCGGGTCCATTTCAGGTCGGGTTCGTTTCAGGTCGGGTTCGTTTCAGGTCGGGTCTATTTCAGGTCGGGTTCATTTCAGGTCGGGTTCATTTCAGGTCGGGTTCATTTCAGGTCGGGTGCATTTCAGGTCGGGTGCATTTCAGGTCGGGTAATTTCAGGTCGGGTAGCTTCAGGTCGGGTAATTCAGGTCGGACGTGTATTTTTGGGTTTGAAATTCGTATTCAGTTTGAGTTCGGTCGTAGAACCATATAAGTAGTTGATAGACTTTAGGTTGACCTTCGTCAATCGTCATTAATTTTGAGTTAATTATTTAAAGTCATATCAAATTATAATTATAAAACATTAGAGTAATTAAAAAATAATCAAAATGGGTCGATTTGGACAAAAATGGGTAAATTTGGATTACAAATAAAATTTCAGGGATTATAATGAACATAAATATCAAATTAAAATTATAAAACATTAGACAAATTAAAAAAAACAAGGAAAATGAGTATTTTGGAATAAAAATAAAGTTGTAGGGACTATAATGAACAAAAATATCAAATTAAAAGTATAAAAATTAGAGTAATGAAAAAAAAAAACAATAAGTATATGTCAATTTAGAATAAAAATAAAGTTTAGGGTTTAGGGTTTTGTGTTGAGCGTTCATGCATTAATATGTACACACGTATGACGTATATACCTAGTTGCTTGTATATAATATGGTTGGGTTTGAGTGTTTAGGGTTTAGGGTTTAGGGTTTAGGGTTTAGTGTTCATTAGTACGTACATATTTACATACTTACATACATTATAGGTTGTAGTGTATGTGGTTTAGGGTTTAGGGTGTATGGTTTAGGGTTTAGGGATAAGGGTTTATTAATATACATATATGTACATACTTACATACAATAGGGTTTGTGTTGTATGGTTTAGGGTTTAGGGTTTAGGGTTTATGGTTTAGGGTTTAGGGTTTAAGGTTTAGGGTTTAGGGTTTAGTGTCCATTAATATGTATATATTTACATACTTACATACATTATGGGTTGTGTTGTAATGTATGTGGTTTAGGGTTTAGGGTTAGGGTTTATGATTTAGGGTTTAGGGTTTAGGGTTAAGGGTTTTTTAATATGCATATATGTACATACTTACATACAATAGGGTTTGTGTTGTAGTTAAAGGTTTAGGGTTTAGGGTTTAGGGTTTAGGGTTTAGGGTTTAGGGTTTAGGGTTTAGGGTTTAGGGTTTAGGGTTCAACCCATAATGATAACCCTATATCGTAAACCTTAAACCCTAAATTGATACTCATAAAATCAAAACCCTAAGTCACTTATTATCGTAACATTAAACCCTAAACCCTAAACCCTAGACCCTAACACTAAACCCTAAACCTTACAAACTAATCACTCGAACTAACCTTAGTTCATTACACTACCGTAAAACCTAAATGCATAAATACTTACATACTTTAGGGCTTAGGGTTTAGGGTTTAGGATTTAAGGTTTGGGTTTTAGTGTTTAATGCTTATGGTTTTATGGTTTAGGGTTTAGGGTTTAGGGTTTCCAATTTTCTATATACATATATTGTAATATAACATTTAAAATTAAAAAAACATGAAACCCTAAACCCTAAACCTTAAACATTATACCCTAACCATGAGCATTATACCTTAACCATGAGCATTATACCCTAGACCCTAACACTAATCCCTAACACTAAACCTTAAACATTAAAACTAAATACTCGAAGTACATTGCTTCATGGAACCCTAAACCCCAAATCAAAACCCTACAAGTATTAAAACTGAAAATTAATTATTAAAACCCTAAATATTATACCCTAACCATAAGCATTATACATTAAGCATAAGCATTATACCCTAAACCCTAACACTAAACCCTAAACATTAAAACTAAACACTCGAAGTACATTGCTTCATGGAACCCTAAACCCCAAATCAAAACCCTACAAGTATTAAAACTAAAAATTAATTATTAAAAACCTAAACATTATACCCTAACCATAAGCATTATACATTAAGCATAAGCATTATACCCTAACACTAAACCCAAACATTAAAACTAAACACTCGAAGTACATTGCTTCATGGAACCCTAAACCCTAAATCAAAACCCTACAAGTATTAAAACTGAAAATTAATTACTAAAACCCTAAACATTATACCCTAACCATAAGCATTATACCTTAACCATAAGCATTATACCCTAAACCCTAACACTAAACCCTAAACATTAAAACTAAACACTCGAAGTACATTGCTTCATGAAACCCTAAACCCCAAATCAAAACCCTACAAGTATTAAAACTGAAAATTAATTACTAAAACCTAAAACCCTTCAACCCTAAACCTTTAAATTAAAACCCTAATCGAAGATCATAAACCCTAAACCCTATTAACATTAAATAAAAAACTCAAAACCCTTAATTTATACCCTAAATTAACATATTAACCCTAAACAAAAAACTAAATAAAATATATTAGCCATAACAAATCAGTAAACCCTTAATTTATACCCTAAATTAAAATCACAAACCCTAAATTAAAACCACAAACCCTAAACATTAAAAGTTAAAACTGAATTAAGGATGCAATTGAAAACAAATCAAAGCTTTAAGCTCAATTTCTAAACAAAAAGGGACGAAATTGAAAGAAAGCAAAGAATGATAGCTTGCGGAGCAAAACCCGAATGACCCGACTCTATGTGCGCGGATCCTCTGACCCGACTCGAGCCTATAAATACGCCCTCACCCCTCAGCCAAAATTGCTCATTTCTCCCTACTGTTACTCTGCCGAAATATTGTCTCAAATTCTCTCTCATTCACAAACACCAAAATCCCAGATCTTCCTCATTTTTTTCGATCAAAATCCCAAGTTCTTCCCAAGTTCTTCCCTGTTCTTCAAAAATATCCTCCCAGATCTTCTACAAACACAAATTTCTTACTTAAACCTGTTTTTTTTCGATCAAAATCCCAAGTTCTTCCCCAGTTCTTCCCTGTTCTTCAAAAATATCATCCCAGATCTTCTACAAACACAAATTTCTTCCTTAAACCTGTTTTTTTCGATCAAAATCCCAAGTTCTTCCCCAGTTCTTCCCTGTTCTTCAAAAATATCCTCCCAGATCTTCTACAAACACAAATTTCTTCCTTAAACTTGTTTTTCTTCGATCAAACCCCCTACTTTTCTCAAGAACAACCTCGTGTTCTTGAGAATTTCTATCTTCAATCCTTCTAAACCCAAAACCCAAACTCATTTCTGTTTACCCTAAACCCTAATTTATTCTAAACCCTAACCCTAGATCTGAAACCCTAAACCCTAAACCCTAAACCCTAAACCCTAAACCCTAATTTATTCTAAACCCTAACCCTAGAACTGAAACCCTAAACCCTAAACCCTAAACCATAAACCCTAAATCTGAAACCCTAACCCTAAACATCAAAAACATCCTTTCGTATTCTCATCTTACCTCTTCAGATTCTGAGATCTGTTCTTCTCTGTCTTTTCATTTTCTGAGATCTGTTCGGGTAAGTTATATATTCTATTTTCTTCTATTTCATTTTTTGTTCGATTACAATTTACTTACTATTTTCCTTTTTTCCTCAGAATCGTTTCTGGCTTGTCATTCTGTTCCTGTGCGTGCGGGTGTGTTCATCAAGCTGGAAGGTTGTATATTTCCTTTTGCATGTTTCTTATGTATGTTTGTTTTTTGAGATCTGTTTTTGCATTTTATATCTGTTTGTTTCTATTAGTTTACATGTTATATGAGATCTGATTTTGCATGTTATATCTGTTATCTGAGATCTGTATCATGTATGTTTCTGTCACTTCGTATTTATGCATGTCAGTTTCTATGGTTTTATTTTTATGCATGTATGTTTCTGTATGGTCCGTGTCTGTTTTGTTATATGTATATTTCTTTTCTGAAATCTGTTTTTGCATGTTATATCTGTTTGTTTCTATCTTTATGCATGTATGTATTTGTATGGTCCGAGTCTTTAGGGTTTCGTTGGTTTAACCTGAGTATATCGGCTGGACTACCTGACCTGCGGGGCTACTGGTGCCAAAGGGGGATTTTAAATTTTGTCCCTGTGGATAGGTGTAACAATGCCACGTACAAGGGTTAAACTGAAACCATTAGAAATTTTATTCTTTGTTTATGGATGTCTGTATATATGATTTTGTGTATTTTTATGTTTGGTTCTCTGATTTGCACTCTGTTTTGTGACAGCTATGAATTCTTTCTCTTATGAGTTGGACTTTCCTGGTGAAAGAAACCTAAATGACCAAATAATACTGTCTCAAGGTAATTTATTAATCCTTGTTCACTATGATTTTTAACTTATATTTTGTATATTTCTGACTCTTTTTTCGTATGTTTTTGCTAGAAGAGGATGCGAATGATCAACTGTCTGAGACAGTTCGTACCTCCAAGAGGAAGTCTCCAGCTTCAACTGGAGGGGACATTGGGAGAAGAACATCTCCTGTTTGGGATCATTACACATTCATCAAGCTTCCAGAAGGGCTTTTTGCAGAATGTAAGTACTGCAAAAAGAAAAGGTATAAAGCTGACTCTTATATTGGTACTTCTAATCCTAAACGTCATACTGAAAAATGTGATGCTTATAAGGAGTTTCTTGCTATTAATCCCAATAGTAGTTCAGAAGCTTCTTTTGATCAGAAAAGATATTGTGAGTTGTTTGCTGAAGCAATTCTTTGTCATGGTTATGCTTTGAGTGTTGTTGAGCATGATAAACTTAGGGTTTTGCATAATTATTTAAATCCTAATGTGAAAGATATTTCAAGATATTCTATTACTAAGGCTTGCATGTTAAAGCATGAGATGCATAAGAAATTGCTTTTTGATTCAATGCAATCTGTTGTGAGTCGTATCTGTTTTACATGTGATGGCTGGTCTGCTTGCACTTCACGTTCTTATTTTGCACTGACTGCACATTATGTTGATAATAACTGGAAACTTCAGTCTAAGATTTTAAATTTTCGTCGTTTCCCCCCTCCCCATGATGGTGAATCTATTTACAAATTTGTTAAAAATATGTTAACTGAATGGGGTCTTGAGAAGAGAGCTTTTACAATGACTCTTGATAATGCTTCTGCAAATGAAAGAATGGTGAGGCGTCTGAAAGATGATTTGCATGCAATTTCTCCTCTGCCATGCAATGGTAAGTTTTTTCATATAAGGTGTGCTGCCCATATCCTGAACTTGATAGTTCAAAGGGGCTTGAAGGTAATCGACTCATCTGTTGTTAAATTGCGTGAGATTGTTAAATTTATAGATTCTTCTGATTCTAGACTCTGTTCCTTTGATTCTGCTATTAATGACTGTGGTACTGATTTTTCTGGTAAGTTGGTCTTGGATGTTCCTACTCGATGGAACTCTACTTACCTGATGCTTCGTAGGGCACTAGAAGCTAAACATGCTATTAACTTGTTTGTTAATAGGGAAAATGGTTTGGATGTAATCTCTGATGTTGAGTGGGAAACTGCTCAATTAATTTGTGATTTCCTTGAGCCCTTCTTTGAAATTTCTACTCTGTTCTCAGGATCCAAGTATCCTACTGCTAATTTGTACTTGGCTAATGTTGTTGCCATTGAAAAACTTTTATGTGATGCTCACAATGATCCATGTGAGGGCATCTCTGCAATGGCTGGTCCTATGCTTGAATTGTATGAGAAATACTGGTCTGATCATTCAACTATTCTGTCTTTTGCTGTTTTACTTGATCCTCGGTATAAGTTACAACTTCTGAAGGAGTTGTATGGTGTCCTCTATGTTGAGGATGAGGTTGAAAGGAGGGTAAGTGTTGTTTATAATGAGTTTGTAAGTATGTATATTTATTATTCAAGATCTGCACGTACTTCTTCTAATAATTCTTCTGTCCAAAGTAACTCTACTCAAAGTTCAAGTCTGTCAAGTTCTGGTCGCCCTAGGACCTTCAAAAAATCTAATCTCTTTCAGGTCAGTTTATCTTTTCTCTTCTGATTTTATAGTTAGTTTTTTTTTCATTTACAGTTTACTAATTTTGTTTATTTAATGCAGAACTTTGATGCCAATTTGGCAGCTTCTAGGAGTGGTAAGTCTGATGTTGACTCCTACATTTCTTTGCCCCTTCTCCCTCACACATCAGATGCTGAGTTCGATATTTTAGAGTATTGGAAAACACAATCTGTGTCTTTTCCAATACTTTCACTCATGGCTAGAGATGTGTTAGCCATTCCAATCACCTCTGTAGCTTCTGAATCATCATTTAGTATGGGAGGTCGAATTTTGAACAAGTTGAGGGCTAGGCTTTTGCCTAAAAATGTAGAAGTATTTGTAACAACCAGAAATTGGTTGTATGGTTTTGAGCCTGAGGAAAGGGATGAAGAATTTCTTGCTGTTGGGAAAGATGCCTCAGTCTCTGATGTGTCTGTTGAAGATCCACTTCAAGGTTAAGGTATAATCATTTTTCTGTTTTTTCAATTCTTGTTTTATTTTTATATTTGGTTACTGACTTTGTTTTGTTTTGCAGGAAACACTTAAATGTAGAAGTATCTGATGTGTATGTTGCTTCTGATGTTAAGTGAGGTATTTCCCTTAACTGTGCTTTTGTAAATTCTTGTTTTATTTTTCAATATAGTTTCTGACTTGAATCTGTTTTGCAGGAAACACTTTGGAGCTCAGGAGTCAACTATGTTGCTTCTGATTATTATGTGAGGTATTTTCCTTCACTGTTTTTTTAGTTGACTTAGTGATGCTGTTGTTATTTGGTTTTGCTGAGTGCTCCTCTTTAAGTGAGGTATTCCCTAGACTGTTTCTTTAATTTACTTAGTTAAGCTGTTGTTATTTGGTTTTGCTGATTGCTCCTGTTTAAGTAGGTATTCCCTTGACTGTTTCTTTTATTTGACTTGGTGATTATGTTCAACTTATTTGATTTTGCTGAATGATCCTGTTTAAGTTATGTATTTTCTTTGACTGTTTTTTAACTTGTCTAAGTGATTCTGTTCTTCTTTAATATACATAGTTAAGCTGTTTTTATTTGGTTTTGCTGATTGCTCCTGTTTAAGTAGGTATTCCCTTGACTGTTTCTTTAATTTGACTTAGTGATTCTGTTCATGTTATTTGTTTTTGCTTAATGATCCTGTTTTAGTGAGGTATTACCTTGACTGCTTCTTTAAGTAACTTAGTGATTCTGTTGTTATTTGGTTTTGCTGAATGCTTATGTTTAAGTTATGTATTTTCTTTCACTGTTTTTTTAATTGTCTTACTGATTATATTTATTTTCTTGCTTCTTAGCTGAATGCTGCTGCTGTTTGTGAGTTGGAGATGCTGTTTGCTGCTGCTGTTAATGGCCTTGTGTTGGTGCTGGTTACTGGTAGCTTGCTGTTCCTCTCTTAGTGTTGCCCATAATTATGTTGGTTTCTTACCAGTTACCCATAATTAACTGTTGGTAGCACATAGATGAGGTTGCCCGATGAAGAATTATCTGGTAGCAAAGTGCTTTTAGCTTTGCTATAAGATCTGAGGGCTAATTTTATTACAAACTTGTATTTTGTGACATTCAGTTTGTAAAATTATGAGTGTAAACTTTTATCTTGTATTTTTTTACATTCTGTATTGATATTTTTTTAAGTAATAAAGTATTCATAATCTGGAATTCAAATAATTTTTATTTTATATCTGTTTTATATCTTAACTTAATTCTAAATTTTGTAAATTAAGACTTACAATTGTATATTCTAAAACTTTATCGATTTTGAACTGTAAAAGTTGGAAGGCTTACAATTTTTATAACTTGAATCTGTTGACTTTCAATTTTTTTATAAGTTCTAAATTTACTTGGTCGTTTTTCAATTATAAACATAAGTTATAATTTCACTAAGTTTGTAAAACTTAAATAATCTGTTAAGTGTCATCTGTTAAGTATAAAAAAATAAAATTGTAGACTTATAATATTGTAGACTTATAAATTTTTTAACTACAAATGCTATTATAACTTTAGTAAATTTTATGAACTACAAATAAGTTTACAATTGTTATTTAATTTTTTATAATTTATAAGTTTACAATTTTATTCAAGTTAATGAATAAACTTTAAAATTAAAAACAACTCTTATAAACTTTAGTACTTAACATATATATATATATATGTATGCGCGTATATACATCACCTATATCAATATATGTAAGTGTATATGTATATACATTATATATGTATATGATATATCAACTTTTATAAATTTTTTAATTCATTATGTCATAAGTTTCGGGTTAATTTCAGCTCAGGTCAAGAACAGGTCGGGTCACTTAACAGGTCGGGTTCAAAAGCAGGTCGGGTCCATTTCAGTCGGGTCCATTTCAGGTCGGGTCCATTTCAGGTCGGGTCCATTTCAGGTCGGGTCCATTTTCAGGTCGGGTCCATTTCAGGTCGGGTCCATTTCAGGTCGGGTAAAATCGGATATCGGGTCAATTCAGTCGGGTAATTTCGGTTATTTGCCAGGTCGGCTTCGGGTTCGGGTTCTTTTCAGTCGGACGCAGGTCGGGTTTCAGGTCCAAATTAACAGGTCCAATTCGGGTTCGGGTCGTTTTCAGTCGGACGCAGATCGGGTTCGGTTGCTACAGTAACAGGTCCATTTCGGGTTCGGATCAACAACAGTCGGTTGCAGATCGGGTTCGGGTAAAAAAAAACTCGGGTCAAATCAGGTTCTGACTCGGGCAGGTTTCAGTCAGGTTACCAGGTTCTGACTTGTTTTTACATCCCTAATGACAACACATGATATTTGTAATTTGGGTTAATATACATTTTTGGTATTTGAATTTGGCTCTGGTGTTCAATTTGGTAAATAAGTTTTTTCGTCCAAATTGGTACATGAACTTCTTTTAGTTGAATTAGATACTTGAATTTGGTTTTAAGATTTAATTTGGTACATGAACTTCTTTTAGTTGAATTATATACTTGAACTTGGATTTTTATTCAAACTAATACTCGGGCTCGACTATTTTTTTTGTCCAAATTGGTTACAATCACAAGTACCACGTTGAACAAAAAAGATAAATTTATGTACCTATTCGAACCAGAGAGAAAAGTCTAACTTTTTTAGACCTAGGGTTGTCAACAAACAGATCGTTTGATAAACTTGTGAATCATTCTTATATTGTTCTTTTATTAAGTTAAATAAACGATTATTAACAAAAAAAAAACTTTATTTTATTTTTTAAGTGAACGAGTTTGAACAAATGTGTGTTTAGTTCGTTTATGATAACCAACAAATTTATTTTTAAGCTCGTTTGCAAACTCGTTTATTATTTCTTTTATAAGTTCGTTATTTAGTTTGTTTATCAGCTCGTTCTTTAGTTTGTATATAAGCTTGCTTACTAATTTGTTTCTTTTAAGTTTAATATTTTCCTATAAAAGATTCTTAAAATATTTATATTTATTTATAATATACTTATTAATATCTATGTTTTTTATTTTATATCTAAAAAGTAAGAATCGTGTTTATTTATGCTTGTTTTTTATTATTCAAGGATAGATTTTTAATTTTTTGTGAACATGTTAAATTGTGTTCATAGAAGTATTTGTGAATCGATTAATATTCTATACACTGGCGGTGGAAACTTTCAGTTTCTACAAGTGCCTTAGTTTTAGGGTATAGGGAGTTAGTTTAGGGTATAGGGATTATGGGTTTAGTTGTAGGGGTTCAGAATTTAGGGATAGTTGTTTCAATTTAAGGTTTAGAGTTTATAGGTTAGGGTTTAGTTTTTAGAGTAATATGGTGAGGATTTAGGTTTTAACCTATAAACCCTAAATTATAACACTAAACCTTAAATTGAAACAATTATCCCTAAATTCTAACCCCCTACACCTAAACCCTTAAACTAACTCCTTATACCCTAAAACTAAGACGCTTGTGGAAACTTTCAGTTTCCACCGCCTGTGTATAGAATATTTATCCTTTGTGAATATGTTTGTTTAATGCTCATAAACATGTTCATTTAGTGTTTGTGAACACGACAAATGAAATTATTCATAATCACTCAACGAGCATGTTCACGAACATATGTACACATGATTTTTTAAATAATCGAACACAAATACAATTTTAAAGTTCTTAAGGAACACAAACAAGCTTATGCACTAATATCAAATTGAACTTTAAATCCAAATTTAAGTATCAGAATATATTTACCCTTATAACTTTTGTAAGCACTATTACTTGATACATTATTAGAGGATTTTTCTCCACAAACGATTTTAATATATTATTATGTATCTTTAGGTAAAATTTAAAATAAACAAATAAGATACATGACAGTAAATTATAGATTCAATTTCCTTGTGGAGAAAAATAACTTCATCGTCGGTATATTACATAATTGAGTTTCAATTTAAAATTGTAAAGTTATTGTAACACCCACAAGTAAAAAAATGAAATAAGGGAAAGTGTTGATGAGGCTAATGAGCATTGTACCCAGCCAACTGAGCTAAGTAACTCTTGTTGTTTAAGCTTTCCTAATTTTCTTTTAAGTCATACTTGTTAGTTATATCGAAAATATTTAAAACTCGAACTGTCTTCCCACCTACCAGTAATTAATACTTTTTCGAATCAAATCCAGAAATTTCCTAAAATTATCTGGAAACTCTTTCACTAACCCCGTTCGGCTTTCTCCAATCTGCCTTTACCACTCGCCGGTGAACGTCACCACCTCGCTCCTCCGAACCGCTGCCACGCCCTGATCAAAACCCCTCAAGCCACTCGCGCAACAACCGTCCCGGTCGTCGGGAATCGAGGGTTAAAGGTTCGTCGAACCTAAAGTTGAAATATTTCAGATATTTGAGTTTTCCGGCCACCATAGACGTCCGTTTGTGAATCGAAGGTCGTCGTCGTCATCCCCCGGCCGAGGCGAGAAAAACCCTTGCCGTTAAACATCCGTCCATCGCTGTTTGGAGTATTGTCGAAGCTTTGATAGTTTCGAACGTTTTCCTCCGATTTGGGTAAGAATGATGACTTGATAGCGATTTATAATTAAAATATATGTGTTTGAGATTGTTCTAGCGTTTTTCGGTGTGTTTCCGGCTGACATAGGCCGCGCGTGGGTTTCACACGCCGTCAGGGGCGATTTCTGTAACGCCCCGAGTTTAGGGTCGACCGGCCGGGAGATAATCGGATTAGTCAAGCTGAGTCGGGTTAAATTTAAATTGGAGAAAAACTAATTTTTATCACACCTAAAAGTGTTTTAAAAGAGGAAAAGGGTAAAAAGGGGATTTTGAAATTAAAGAAAAAGGGTTCTGAAAATACCCTCATCTTCCTAAGTTGTCTTTCACGTTATTTTTCAAAGGAAACTCATTTTCACTATTCCATTGGTTTCAACACTTCATCCAAGCAAGATTTCTCAAGGTAATTTCTTCTTTACTATGATATTTACTTATTTGAGTTATTCTCATCAAAACCTTTCCTTTAAACCCATAAAAATGCATTTTTGGTTTGGGTTAGAAAAATGGGTATTTTTCATGGGATTTTTGTGGGTTTGTTTTTCCATGGTTAAACATGTACTTTAATTTAAGCTTTGAGTAGTAAAACATGTTAGAATGATGGTTGGATTTGGGGAAACCCGAAATGGGTCTAAAAATGGGATTTTTGGGTTGAAAAGGGTGAGTTTTTGGCTTGGTTTTAGGGAGAAATCGTAACTGATGGTTCCCTTGTTGTTGGGGGGATGTTTTTAAATGATATTTGGTGTGTTTTGATGTTTGAAAATGGTGGGTTCAGCTTGAGGTTTCATTAGAACGAACTTGGGTGGAGTTTGGGCTTGAATCGATGTGTGTTGTTGCAAGATTGTTGAGTTCCGGGTTCTTGTTGTGTTTGTGAGTGTATTAGTGTTCTAACATTCAGTTTTAGGTTGCTCAAAACAGAGGAATTGGATTTGGGCTTCGTGGACGGGAATTCGGGTAGTTTGGAGGCTTGATTCGACATCTTGGACATCGTTTGTGTGTTGGTTGGTGAGTGGATCGATTTTAAAAGCCTTAACGTGGTCAAATGAATGTTTTGAGAGTTTGGATTGTGCTTGAAAGGCATATCAAAGCTCAAGAGTAAGTTTTAAAGGTTTATGCAATTAATCTGTGTTTTATGATTCTTGATGCAATGTGAACGTGTCATGTTGATAATGTGTTAGTTGCATTGTTATACATGTTGAGACTTATGACTTGTGTTTATATTTGCATTGTGAGTACATGCTTTGCATGGAAGTTTAGACATGGTAAGTGGTTCAAGCATCGGTAATGCTTGTGGTTGTGAATGAGTATATTGGCACGTGTTGAGTTGTTACCAGATATAATTGATTGATCAATAGGATTAGAGTGCACTCGAGGTAAAAGTCACGCGTGGCCTTAGTGATGTTAGATTCCACTAAGGAGGAGTACAGTGATGTGAGATTCCACCAGAAGTTATGTTTTTACTAGACGGGTGAGTACGATGATGTGAGATTCCACCAGAAGTGTCTAGTAGGTTTGAGAAACTATCCGCATATCCGAGTAAAAATGATGAATGTGAATATACCCATGATGCTTTAATTCTCATGTTAAGCATGTTGTTGATTTCTTCTTTTATGCTTATGCATTGTTGGTTACTTTACTTGTGTTATGAGAATGAGCATGTGGTAAGCCTATGGCTTGTGGTTGCATTCGGTAAATGCATGTTGTTATGTGTCCAAGCATGTGGAGATGATTTGGAAATGGTTTTGGTTTTCAAGCAAACTATGTTTTAAAACTGCATTGTTGTATCTACCGTTTTGAGCACCGCTCACTAAGCTTAAACGCTTACGCTCTCTTTTCCAACAATGCAGGCCCTTAGATCTTCAGAGCAGCTCGGGGAACAAGGGAGAATCCAAGGGAGTTTGGTTTGCTCAAGTATGAATTTAGACTTCAATAATTAGTATTAAGCAATGGGATAAGACCTTTATGTTTTGAGGAGTTTGTTGGCACGCCTCTTGCTTTGGACAAGTTTGCTTAGTTGTTTTGGGCTTGTATTTCCTTTTACCTTGTTGATTTATGCTTTTGTTTAGCTTTTGGCTATGTTGGTGAATGCTATGTATGCTTGTTACCTTTAAGAATCTTGTCTTATTGGTTGTTGCACCGTTATGTGTTTAATTTGCCTTATATGTATATCCATGGATGCCTTGTGTTGTATTTGAGTTTGTATGTTGCTTAAATGCTTGATATATGCCTCTTGTGTTGGATCCCTTGTGTTTTTGACAGCTAAAACTAGTCGATCTGTGCATGGCGTATCTATACGCTCAAGAGCGGTATCGATACGGTCTCTTGTTTTGGGCAAGGCATACCGGTACGCGGGGGCGTATCGATACCCAAAATGCTCTCTGGAAATTTGAGAAAATGACGAGATTTTAGCGTATCGGTACGGGTCCCGGGTGTATCGGCACGGTCTTCGTAGTTGACTAAGAGAATTCGATCGTTGAGGGCGTATCGATACCATCCTTGTGGGTATCGATACGGTTTCCCTAGGTTTGACTTGGGGTGTTGACCAAGTACAGGCGTATCGATACAGTCCTTTAGCGTATCGATACGGCCTGTTGTAAAATTTAAGAAGGGTTATCTTAATTGCTTGTTTTGCTTGTTATGTATCCACGTGTGTTTTCCGCTGCGTGTCCCCTCACATAGGATATAATTAACACATCTAGACAAGATAACTTTAAAAGAAATTTTCTAGGGTTGCTAATCGGAGTGGAGCCTTAACGGGTTTCGCTTCGGTTTTCCCCGTGTAACTTATTCGATACGATCTGGCGGCTCGGCCGGCTCGAGGGGGTTACAATTTCTGACCGTCGTGGACGGTGGCTTTTGAATCGGCTCGGCCTATAGATCGAGCCAAACCGAGCCATTCGAAATGGCCCAAACAAAACCGACCTTAGCTCAATGGTAAACCGAGCCCATTTCTGACTGACCCGACCCGAACTAAGTCAACTCGTCTGAGTTAACTTAGTTGATTCTGACCCGTTGATTGCTAATGCCAGTGTTGACTCTAACCCGTTGACTGTTGACGTCAACATTGAATTTTACCAAAAAGTCAAAATTTCCAAAACCCCCTATTTTACGTTTTTCGACGTCTTGAGTCCATTTTGCGAAATTCAAACCCTAAAGCCCCCAAATCTAACGTTAAACTCAAACATGCATATGTACTAAGTTATTTTATTTAAGAGAAGTTGTTGCATAAAGGACTAACGTATAATATTATTTGTTTAAAGGTACTATAAACTCTCCCGATCATGCATCTGCCCAGCTAGAGGTGGCAAACTGACCCGAGACCCGATCCGAAACCCGATATCGACCCGAACAGGATGATCTGAACTTGATCCGAAATCTGAAACAAACCAAATCGCATTGAAACCGACCTGATTTTTAGTTGAACCGATATGGACCCGATCTGATTTTTCAACCGAACAGAATGGACCCAAAACGATTTTCA
The DNA here is from genome assembly GCA_030270665.1 of Hibiscus trionum. Lineage (NCBI taxonomy): Eukaryota > Viridiplantae > Streptophyta > Magnoliopsida > Malvales > Malvaceae > Hibiscus > Hibiscus trionum. The sequence continues at coordinate 23,307,742 of BSYR01000025.1, forward strand.
ACCGAACCGAATAGACCCGAACCGATTTCATCTGAACCCAAATTAACCCGAACCAAAGGCAACTTGAAATAAAGAAAAGATACTAAAAGAAATAATGAAAGATTTGATGTGAATCGTCGCACAGCTCACAAAAAAGTCAAATATAATAGCTTTATAAAGCCATATACGGGTTTAAAAAACTGATCCGGCCTGAAAACCCGACTGAAACATTTTGATCTCCCATTGAATCGATTTTGACTCGACCCGAAATCAACCAAACCGATGTGACCTGATCCAGACTGATCCCAATCCGGACTAATACCCGACCTGAACTGTACCAAAACCGAACCTGACCCGAACCGAAATGACCTGTTTGCTACCTCTAACCAGCTTCTCTCATTACGTGCAATCGCGTGATCCCGTCATGGCTCGTATGTATCCGTCAATTATGAATTATCATAGAAGATTACTATTCTCGTATTAATTTAAGATCCCTTGTTTCTTAGGTTCTAGCACAGCATCAGAGCGACATAGTGGTGCTCAGTATATCATCTGATCGATCGACCTGACCTTTTGAGATGTGTTCCTTGTGTGCTACATGATTGTTTTTGCATATTGTTTTATATGTTTTATTAAACTGATCACGTTCACATGACTGACAAGCTTGATTTCACATAAATATAACATATTTCTGAATTTAAGCATGATTATATTGTATGTCTGATATATGCCTTAGTACCCGATATGACAAGCGTGCTCTCTGGTTACTATTTATCTGTATACAAATGTGCTATTAATTACTGTTATCATTGTTTATTACTGCATATTGTGATACTATGAACTGACTTATTGGGGTACTTGGGTTATGATATGAAATCTTTAAAGGTTTAGCCCTGATCTGGCTGGTAATTCCGCCTATATAAGGTTCCTACGCTTCGGCTAGGGTAATTTTGCCCGTATTCAGTTTATACGATTCGCTAGGGTAATTTCGTCCGGACCTAAGGTATTCCTTTAGGATGGTACACACGCCCAATATGCTCGGGTTAATGTATGTATATGATACTGTTCTAGGGAACTATATCCTAGAGTTCGGTTGGAGGGTAGATAGGTTACATGAAAACTTTGGATGTTCTTATAACATGTTTTCCTGAAATGTTTTTATTTATCTAAATTATATAAATGTTTTTACCTGCAGTGTTGGAACACAATGAGCTCCTTAGCTCACTCCCCAAATTTTTTCCCTTTCAGATATTTTGGATAGGCTACTTTGTATATGACATTCGGAGGATCGACACATTCAATATTCTGTTTAGAGTGTAATGTTTCTATTCACCATTTTGTTTTTTTAGGGTGACATGTGCCTATATTTTTGGATGTATAAATTTTTACGTCATGAGTATTTTGCTGCTTTATTCAATATAACTTATTTTGTACTAACTATTACTTGATATGTTATTATATATATAGTTTGATCATTTTACAGCTAGTTACGTAATTATATTTTCAAATTAGATGTTTAATTTTTCGACTTGCTTTCGACTTGGATTTTAAATTAAGATGTGTCTTGCTAGACTTGGTCAATCTGCATAGGCTACTTTAGGCGGTTACAATTATTTTTGAAATTTAATTTTTTAATACTAAATTAGGTTATTATTAACTATATCTTATTAAATTAAATTATTTTTTCCGATTTAATGAGTAAAATAAAAGGTTTAAAATGTAGATTCGAATAGTGAATACGGATATCAAAATTTATTATTCATAAAAATAAAATGAATCCAACTAATTTATGTTAAAAAAAATGAATCCAACTAATGAATATCAAAAGCTTTATATCGCAAGGGTGGTTCAAAAATTTAAGAAGCTCTGCGTAATTTTACTAAAATGAGGCCCTTAATTTATAATATGAAAGAGGTATATTTTTTTTTCAAAAAAGTCCTCTTAATAAAAAAATGTTACATCTCTCTTAAGCAACATAAAAATTACTTACAAACATCTAGAAATCTAATATTTTCACTTAAAAAGTGTTGATGTTCTTGCATATTTCGAAGCAAAATCATCTACAACGCTTTCAATATTAACTTCTTCCAAAAGATAACTCTTGATTGCTGTCAAACAAGTCCATTTAGACTTTCTTGCAAAATAGTTGTTCGTAAGTATGATTTTACAAACTTCAATTTTAAAAAGTTTTATTTCGCAAAACCAAAAGTAATAAGAATACTCAATAAGACTATGCAATTTTCACATTTGGAAAACAGTTTAAAAGTTTTAAAAACTTTAATAAGTCCATTGTTTTTTTTCTTTGAGTAAGAGCTCTTTAAGTAATTTCAACTCAACAAATAGCTTATTTACAACAACATCATATAACTCACATTTCCTAAGAGCATTTTTAAATTTCTTACAGTGAGATTGAGATTAACGTCACCCAATAAATATAGTTTATCAGAATGAAACAAGAAGTTAAAAACATTCTCATATGACTTGAGCAATTATATTCTGTATCTTTTATTGTTAAACTTTTAAATGTCACATTCTACTTTTAATCTAGCCGTTAAAACAAAATTAATGAAATTGGACCACTTCTAGACTCTTTTTAAGAAAAATGTTATATATATATATATATATATATATATATATATATATATATATATATATATATATATATATATATATATATAAAAGAGTCTTGTACTATCTCACTTATTGAACATGCCCAAAACCACCATTGATTCACATCAACTCTAAATATACTCCATGAACAATAATTAAAATATCCAGATCAAAATATCTTAATATGAATATCCAAACCCATAAAAATATAAATCAAATATTCATTAATATCAAAATAAATACTATAAATTATCGTCCCTAGGCAACAGGCAAAACAAAGGCATATATTTTTCACTCTTAAAAAACCCCCTACAAATTTGAGCTCGAAAAGATACACAACTTTATGGCATCTCCATTCTCCATCAAGCAAAGGCTGCCACCATTTCCCTCCATTCCCCCATGCATTCAAAAAAGCTAAAGCTATCGTATTTATAGAATAATTTTATCATATTCTCTAGCACGTATGTCATTGTTTGTTTAAAGTAAGCTAACTTCTTTTACGCTATTCTTTTCATTTAAATTAGTTTATGAACCATGCTATATGCACGGGTCAAATTTATTTATTTAATTAAATGACAAAAACAAAAGGATGAATAATAATAATAATAATAATAATAATAATAATAATAATAATAATAATAATAATAATAATAATAATAATAATAATAACGATGATGATGATAGAATGTGTAAGTAATGAGGATTAAAATGATCTAATTTTAAATTTAGAGGGTTAAATTTAATAATTTATTTAATTTTAAGACCAAATTGATAGCATGTGTAAGTGATGGGACTAAATGTGTTATTAAACAAATTTTAAAACTTCCACGTCAGTCTCACTGCTAATTTTTTTAACGGTTGTTGGTTTGATTGGAAGTAATTTTATAATTCAGTGGCCTAATTGAAAAAACTCTAGTTTAGTGGTCAAAAGAGAATCAGGACAATAGTTTAGTGACCTTGGACTTGTTTACCTTTAAGTTTATTTTCTATAGAAATAAAGTTTCTTTTGGTTTATCCATATTCTAATTTCAATAAAGTTTGATCTTTATATGGTCTAAGGAGAATTAGTTGAAAAAAATATTAAGATCACATTGCATGGAAGAATGTCCATGCTACATATTCATACATGATCAATGTCATTTGATTGTTCTATTATATGTGATTAGGGATGGATTTAGCTACCAAGGCGGATTTTGACAAAACAAGTTGAGGGGGTCTATTTGAATTTTTTTTAAAAATTATAAGTGTAAACTAATGTAAACTAAAATTTTAATTTTTTTGAAAAATTTAATTTAAATTTTGGAGGTCTAACTATTTTTTTTTAAATTGAGACTTAATGAGAAATGTTTTAAAAACTAAAAAGGGTCTTAATTAAAAATATTTAGAAAAAATTAATATTTAAATAGATTTAAATTTTATGAAGGGACCAAATTATAAAAATTTAAAATTAACGGGCCAAATGTGAATAACCCAAAAATTTGGGAGCCTGGCCCCACAAGCTCCCATCATCCGCCTCTGTTAGCTACAGTATAGGTAGAGAAAGTTGCATTGGTTGTATATAATTAACATAAGGGTAAACTACTACAGGGGCCACTTTCGTTTCCCGTTTGTACAGATTTAGTCACCACTTTTGTAAAGTGCCAATAAGTGGTCATCTACGTTTTCGATGTGTAAAGACTTGGTCACTCCGACGTTATAGTCCGTTAATCCCCTAACGGATTGCTGATGTGGCGGAATTAATTAAATGGCAATATCCACGTGTATTCCCACGTGTATTCTCCATATGAACAGAAACACTTTTGTTTGCTGGATAAACTTATCTTCTCCTTTTGTTGGTGAAATGAAAGAGTCATTGATTTTTAATGACGAAACCATCCTTCCCGCTTCCCCTTACACTAACCATATCCTCCCCTTATTACTTCTTGCATGGCTTCCCTTTTTTTCACAACCCCACAATTCTCCCATTTCAGATCAGCAAAACCAATCAAATCTCTCAATTCAAACGAACCAATTCACCTCATCCAACTGAGTGGATCCACCGCGAATCATCAAACTCCGTATAAGTCTTACTTTCACGCCATATCTTCACTTTGCAAACATGGCCAAATCCATCAAGCTGTGGACTTACTCACCGAAATGGACTCCAGAAATCTACCAGCCGGACCTGAAATATACGGTGAACTACTACAGGGTTGCGTTTATGAACGAGATCTTTCTACAGGTCAGCAAATTCATGCCCAAGTTCTAAAAAATGGTGCAAGAAACGATATATTTCCACAGGACAGCAAATTCATGCCCAAACCGCCTTTCTTCAACGGTGACAACTATCCTTTTTGGAAGAACCAGATGCGTCTCTTCATAAAGTCAATTGATTACCTTGTTTGGGATGCTATAGAGGATGGTCCCATCATTCCGATGAAGAGAGACGATGAAGGAAGACTTGTGCCGAAAAGAGAAGCAGAAATGAGTGAAGATGATTGAAAGAAGCTTCAAATCAACGACAAGGCTCTTCACATGCTATTTTGTGCTTTTGGACCGGATATCTACTCCAAAGTTTCTTCCATCGAAAGTGCTAAAGAAGTGTGGGATACACTTGAGACAACCTATGAAGGGACAAGCGATGTGAAGGAAACAAAGATTGGAATTTTCAATCTTAGCTTTGAGAATTTCAAGATGGAGCCCGACGAAACCATATTGAAGATGTTTGATCATTTTCAACCATTATCAATGGGCTAAAAGGTTATGGAGAGATCATCCTAAAGGACAAGCTAGTTCGGAAGCTACTCTACTCTCTTCCCGAGTGTTGGGATGGGAAAAGAACTGATATCATCGAGGCAAAGAACTTGAAGACACTAAAGCTTGATGAGCTAGTTGGTTCTCTCCTAACTCATGAAATCATGAAGAAAGGAAGGGAAGATGAAAAAAAGAAAGAAGAAAGAAGAGTAGAGAAGCTTGAGGTAGACAAGAAGAAGAAACTAGGTGTGGCTCTCAAAGCTTCTCTACATGAGGAGAACACTTCTAGTGAGGAGGAAGATCTTGAAGAATTGACTATGATAGCCAAGAGATTCTCACGGTTTATGAGGTCCAACCGAGGTAGAAAGTTTCAAAGAAAGATGGACTTTAAGACCAAGAACAAAGAAGAAGAAAAGGATCTGATCATATGCTATGAGTGCAAGAAACCAGGTCATATCCGTTCTGAGTGTCCTCAACTCAAGAAGAAGGGCTTTGAGAAGAAGAAGAAGCTCAAAGCCAAGCTTGCTACTTGGAGTGATGAGGAATCATCCGAGGATGAGGAACAAGAAGTGGCCAACCTTTGCCTCATGGCTATTGAGGAGGATTCTAAGGTAACCTCTAACTTATCTACTTTTGATTTTACCTATAATGAATTGCATGAAGCGTATGATGAGTTACAAGAGGTATATGATGAGTTAGTTGAGAAGTATAAGGAGTCCGTTTTGAAAAATAAAAAAGTCATTTCGGATTTGAATGCTAAAAATGATTTAATATCTCAAGCTAACTTGGAATTTGAGAAAAAGATTTTAGGTCTACAAGATGAACTTGAATACTTTCAAAAGGAAAATGTAAATTTAAATAATATTATTTCTCAATGTAACATTAAACACCAAAAGGTGTTAGATGAGCTCAAAAAGTCTTTCAAGAGTGTTGGTACTTTGAAAAATGAAATAGGTGAATCATCTAGAACAAACCAACCTAAGAGAAAGAATTTTAACTATAAACAAAGTGGCTCCTATAGGCATACTAAAACTAAAAGAATTAGAAGTGTATGGGTTCCTAAGGAACTTGTTAAATCTAATAATGTTGATGTCATGTCACCTTGGATTCCTAAGGGAACCAAGCTTTTGGGAGCTAACACTCGTGGACCCAAAAATGATTTGGGTACAAAAAATGAAAGCCTAAATTCTTTATTTGTAGGGGGAGCATTGCTACAAGGCCAAAGCACAAAGCCAAAACTCATGGTACCTTGATAGCGGATGCTCGAGGCACATGACCGGAGACAAGAGTCGATTCATGGAATTAAAGCCAAAAAGTGGAGGAGTAGTGACATTTGGTGACAACTCCAAAGGTCACATTGAAGGTATTGGCTCCATAGGTAATCACTCTACCATACTCATTGAAAATGTGTTGTATGTCAATGGTCTAAAACATAATTTATTGGTCAATTGTGTGATAAAAGGGTTTAATGTCTTATTTGATAAAAATGGGTGTAAAATTGTTGACATTAAATCTAATAAAACAATGCTCATTGGTCATCGCATATGAAACATGTATATGATGCATTTAGATGACATTCATACATCCCATGCATGTTTTGTTGCACAAAATGAAAATGATGCATTATTTTGGCATAGGAAACTAGGACATGCTAGCATTAGTGTTTTAGAAAAATTAGTTTCCCTAAATCTTCTTAGAGGTTTACCCAAGATTAAGTTCTCAAATGATAAAATATGTGATGCATGCTCTAAGGGTAAACAACATAGATCATCCTTTAAATCCATTAATAATGTCTCTACTAGTAGATGTTTACAATTGATTCATATGGATCTTTTTTGGCCCTATTAGAACTATGAGCTTAGGTGGTAAATTGTATGCTTTTGTACTTGTTGATGACTATTCTAGGTTTACTTGAGTTCTATTTTTAAGTACAAAATGTAACCCCCTCGTCCCGATCCGGACGCTTGACCGATCCGAGCGGGCTACACGGGGATAACCGAGGTGAAACCCGTTAAGGCTCCACTTCGGTTAACAACCCGAGAAAACTTTTTCATTTATTATTATCTTGTCTAGATGCATTAATATGTCCTATGTGAAACAACGATAGCGGAAGCAACAAGCGAGGTGAACAACCAAACAACAAATCCAAAGCAACCTATTTTAACTTAAACTGCAGACCGTATCGATACGCCCAAAGAGGGTATCGATACGCCTTGACTAGGTCAACTGGCCAAAGTCAACTCGAGGAGACCGTATCGATACGTTGGTTGACCGTATCGATACGCCTTCAGTAGTCAACTTCTCGTGGTCAACGCTACGAAGACCGTTTCGAAACACCTATGCCCGTTTCGATACCCTCAATTTCTTGTCAAAATCTCACATTTCCAGTAGCAAAATGGTATCGAAACGCCCCTCTCGCGTATCGAAACGATTGGCCTGAAATAAGAGGGCCGTATCGATACGGGTCCAACCGTATTGATACCCCTGCTACGAACAGACAGATTTTAGCTGGTTTAAGGCACAAGGCTGCCTCAAACACCAACTAAGACCTCCAACTAAACATGCATTAACTCTAAAGGCAAGACACCCTACAACAAGCGTACTTAACACCTAACATACATATAAAATCCACACATTAAAAGGAATCATCATTCACCATAAAAGAGGCATACAAAGCATATTAAGGTTTCACGCTTTAGACAAACATTCACAAGAATTCATGATAGGGGCACAAGGCCAACATACATGGCATAGGCAAGCCATAACCAAAACGTCCACAAAACATAGGAGTCTAAACATGCTCCCTACACAAACAACAACATAAATCAAAAGCTCAAATCCCATTGCTTGTCTATTACATCCATAACTTAGAAATTCATACTTGATGATCAAAAGCGCAACTAGCACACTTGGAGGCCCTCTCCTTGCACAAGCAACCCACGAACTACGGATATGCATTGTCGAACAAAAGAGAGCGTAAGCATAAAGCTTAGTGAGGGTAAGCTCATAAAATAAACATCGACAATGCAGGGTCCAAGCACGAACAACACAACCAAGGTAGAATGCATGAGTTCTTACCTTCGAAGCCACAAGAGTCAAATATATATGATACATGAACATAGTTTCAACTATCATGCCATGCTCAACAAGTCCATAATCACAACATATGGAACACATATATCAAACGTATTAGCAACACATTCCACACTCTGTATTGGCACCTAGCTATGACCCGAATACACGAATAACCGTTGGAACTCACATCCAACAACACAACCATTACTTTACGGTGGGATTACACTCATCACCGTTTCACGCGGAAGGGATTCCACTCATCCTCACGCCCCGTCGATGGGATTCCACTCATCACCGACTAACATATATATGAAGATTTCCAGGCGAACTCGTACTCCATCTTGATGACTACCATCACTAAGACCACGCGCGCATTTCGACTCACGTGTTCACACTAAACATCCTAATGATCGATCATTGTACCCAAGCATACTAGTGCCAATACTAACACATTCCACAACCTTTCACAACACAATTTCTTACCATTTTTCGTGCTTAGCACGTACTCACCATGATTTACCATCATGCACAAACCACATTCCATAACCACATGCATATAATAATGCATCAACTATCATGCCTCAACACACATGTATAACACAATATACATAACCACATTAATCACAATTAATATGAAACAAGAGGCATAACAAGCATTTGGAAGTTCAACCAATGGTCTCCTAAACTAAGCTTGAGATTAGGCTACCACTCTAATCCCAACTCTAGGTGGGTTTACCAAGCCCAACCTAGGTCCACATGCTTGAACCAACATTTGAAAACCAATTTAAACCAAGTTGAAATCATTAACCACTCACCGACTAATCCAAGCTCAACAACTCTAGCCGATCAAGCTCCCAACGGTTCCGTATTCGATCCCGAGGCTTCACCAACACAATTCCTTGTCTCTAAACAATTTAATACAATCAAAACAACCACAATTCAGTCCACAAACACTGTAGCAAACCCGGAACACAAACCAACCACAAATCACATGATTTCAAGCTAAAGACAACCCCAAAAATGCCATTTTCGAGCAGTCCATAAGCACAGCCTAAAACCATTGATTCCATCACTTATAACACTTCTAAAAGCTTCCAAAACAACCCTTAAACATCAACCAACCATCAACCAACCATCAGCCAACAAAACAGCCCCAAAACCAACCTTAAACCCTTCTAAAACCCCACTTAAACCCAAATTCGTGAATCATTGTAAATCCTTGTAAAAATTACATATGTTGGACCTTTTAGATAGCAAACAACTTATCTAACATCAATAAATCATAAAATTAAGTTAAAGCTAACAAAGTTAGCATTTTTAATTCAAAACCCCAAAACTCTAAAATGCAAAATACTAGGTTTTATTGAAAACCAAAGGTACCAACATGAAGAGGAAGGTAAAGACAGGTCAAAAACGTATTTACCTTTCAAAAACCTTCAAGGATGAGGAAGAATGGTGATGGAATAGTAACTCAAGGGGAATGGGTGTTTTGTCGTGAAAGTGTTTGAAGAGGGGGAAGAAGATGAGTGAAATAAAAAAGCTATTTTTATTGTTTTGTTTTAATTTAAAATCAAAAGATCCATTTACCATTAATGAACATGGATTATTACAATAGTGTAAAATCCATGGCCATTGGGTTTATTTCTACACAAGCCCAACACAAATTTACTTGTTTTGAAAATATGAGGCCCAACATAATATTTTAATATTTTAATTCACCGACCCCCAAATTCAAGTGTTACAACTCTCCCCCACTTAAGGAAATTTCGTCCCCGAAATTACCTGACGGAAACAGATACGAGAACTGCTCAAGCATATCAGCTTTCCTCTCCCACGTGGCCTCTTCTACGCCTCTATGTCTCCACAACACCTTGACCAACTCTACGGTCTTGCCACGCAACACCTTGTTATCAGAAGCAAGTATCTCAACCGGTTCTTCATTGTAAGACAAATCCGGATTCAGTTCTATCTCATCAACGGGCATAACATGAGACAGATCTGATCTATATCTCCTAAGCATCGACACATGAAAAATATCATGGATCTTTTCTAACTCTGAAGGCAATCTCAAATGGTAAGCTACTGGCCCAATCCGCTCAACTATCTCAAACGGACCGATAAACCTCGGACTCAACTTGCCTTTCCGGCCAAATCACATTACCTTCTTTCACGGGGATACTTTCAGAAAAACTTTCTCACCCACTGAGAACTCAATCTCTTTTCTCTTCAAATCTACATAAGATTTCTGACGATCGGAAGCTGCTTTCAAACGGTCACAAATCAACTTCACTTTATCAATAGTCCCCTTTAGCAAATCTGGCATAGGTAACAATTTCTGACCCGTTTCGGCCCAACAGATCGGAGTCCTACATCATCTACCATACAAAGCCTCATAAGGAGTCATCTGTATACTAGCCTGGTAACTGTTGTTGTAAGCAAACTCAACTAAGGGTAAATGCTTCTCCCAAGAAGCTTGAAAGTCAATCACACAACAATGGAGCATATCCTCTAAAATCTGTCTCACTCGCTCTGACTGACCATCGGACTGCGGATGATATGAAGTACTGAAATGCAAACGGCTACCTAGGGCACTATGCAAACAACTCCAGAACCTCGCTGTGAACCTCGGATCTCTGTCTGATACAATAGACTTCGGAACTCCATAAAGTCTCACAATCTCGCGGATATACAAATTTGCCAACTTGTCTAAAGAATCTGTGGTGTTCACAGCTAAGAAATGAGCACACTTAGTGAATCTATCAACTATGTAACCCCCTTAGCCCGGCCTAGATGGTTGACCCGAACTACGAAGATTACACGGGGATAACCAAAGTCAACTCGAAAGTCAATCTTGATTAACGACCCTTTTTTTCTTTTACTCTTGTCTAGATGCACGTTAACCCTAAGTGAACACTCGAGAAACATATATGTGTAAAGCACAACGATCGGATTTTAGAGAGGGACTCAATTGCACAGTATACAAATATTAGGGACCAAATCGTAAATTATGTAAATTAGAAGGTCATAACTGATTTTAAAGTTACCAATATTAAATTAGTCTTATTACATGCTCCCCTGTCAAATTTCACCAAATTTGGACATCTCGAACTCATACAATTGCAATTACAACTCTCGGGACTAAAACGTAAAGCTTGCAAACTTCAACACCATTCAAATCAATGCCCAACGGTCACCTGTTCCGAAACGGCTTTGACCGTTCCGAAACACGGGTTCGTTCCGAGACTGGTTCCGAAACAGGGCCTTCCAGTAGCCAAATCGTTTCGGAACAGCCTCCAGCCGTTTCGAAACACGAAGGCCATTACAGGCCCCCGTTTCGAAACGCCAGTGCCTGTTCCGATACGGTTTGCCCAGAAGCTGCAGATTTTGCTGGTTTTTCATACATAAATCCACTCAAAAACAACCTAATGACTTCCTAATCATGCCAACAAGTCATCATACATATATAAAGCATGTTTGTAACTCCCAAACACATTCATAGCATCAAACATGGAATTTCACATATCTATAGGCATGCTTCCTATTATCCAAAACCAAGCAATCAACCAATCTCCAAAACAAGCATTAAAAGGCCACTTACAAATTCAAACCATCAAAAACAACATGCTACAACTTAGGGAGTTCAACACATCTCCCAAAACACAACCTTAGGTTCCCATTGCCAAATTACCAAAACTAATAGTGTATGAAAACATCACCATACATGAGCTTGGTTTCCCTAGGACACTCTAGCCTCCTTGTTGCCCTTAAACACTTCAATTATCTGCATTATTGGTACAAGAGAGAGAGCGTAAGCACAAATGCTTAGTGAGGCATGCTCTAAAGGGAACAACACAATAATGCATTTTAGAAAACACTTTCAACAAAGCTTTTAAACACATGCTCATCTCTTTTCATGCAACCTTGCATACTTTACAAGCATTTCATGCTTCATTACATTCAACTTATCATATTGGCTTTCAAGTGATAATTTATAACCATTTACAACACAAAACACAATCGGATACGCGGATTACAAGCGTTGTCCCATACGCTTCATACACACTACCGAACAACATAAGGTAGAGTTTATCGGTACAATCACAACCCCTCAACACCCGTGATGGAGTTTAACGGTACAATCACAACCCCTCCACATCACTCATCGGTAGTTGTATAATTCCACTAATGAGTGCAAGGGGCACATAACACAAGATCCACACACGGACTTTTAACCACCGTTGTGATCTTACCTCACTCGTTAGGGTACTTGGATGGAGTTTACGGTACAATCACAACCCCTCGACATCCAAGGCGACTTTATTCACGGTGCACCCAATCCTATAGCCGGCTAACTATATCCGATTCAAGTACTTTAAAACCAATTCATCACTTGCCAATGTACATCAAATACCATCATCAACTCACTATTTTAAAGCATTAAACAAAGCCATTAAACACCATGCATCACCATGCATCATTACCAATTTAACAACATGCCAAAACAAGGATCTCTTACCTTGAGCATCCTTCAACACATGGCTTTCAAAACCAGCATTAACCATGCTAAAACATGCTTTCAAAACAGAATTTAAACATGCAATTTATAACCAATGCATCAAGCTACTTCATAGCACATCAGAGGGAGTTTTTCCCAAAACTTACTCTTGAGCTTAGCTAAGTTGTTTAGACTTAAACTAAGCTCCCAAAACCTCCAAATAATCGTTACAAAGCTAGAAACCCAACTCCACTCACCGATTACGTTTCGCACGCTTGCCGAAACGCCAATCAAGCCTCCGGATCAACTCCAATGGTGTCCGAAGATGCTTCCCCTGTTTTAAACACATCAAAGCAGAGGATTAATGCATCATCATGCATTGAAATCTTCAGCCAATACACATAAACTCGCTGATCTACCCAAAACCAACATTTCGGCTACAAAACACAACCGAAAACACCTCCAAACTCTTTCACAACTTAACCCAGCCAAGATCCATCACTTCTAACCATTTCTAAACATCAATCAACATCCAAAATACACCTTAACTCGTCCTTATACCTCCAGCTATAACAGAACACCAAAAACACGTCAAAAACCACCATTTTCATAAGCAAAAACTTAGGAAATACAACCTATTCGGGATTGCATTGATGAAACATCATTTCCACTTCATTAGAAATCCAAAATACATTAAAGATTCATCACAAAACAGAGCCCAAACAATCTCAACGAAATTCTTCAAGATTTCTTCCAAATCTTGAGTTTTAAGCCAAAATCAAGTTTCTAACATTAAAACCATTTACAAAACTTAAATTAAGGATTGACAACTTGGGAATTTCAGTAAAGAACTGAGTATTTAGAGGAGAAGAACAATCTTACCTCTAAATGATGATTTCTCCTTGATTTGAGCCAATTTCCTTGAAAATTCAATGAGGAAATCAAAAGGATTTGATGCAAGATTGATTAGGAATTAATTGATGATTGAAATCTCATCAATTAAAGTGAAGATCAATGCAAAAGTTGCTGGAGAAATAGTGTTTGGATGATGGAATTTTGATAGAAAAAGGAATGAGAAAAATTTAGGAAAAGGTAGTTATGAAATTCCAAAAAGTAGTTTCGCTTTTCATTTAATTAATTAAAACATTAATTAATTCACTCAAATTAAGGAAAAATCTGGAGAAATCATTTTGGGTAAATTAGCTCCTTAAAGATTCAAAGTTTCAATCCTTACAAAACAGTCACCACTAAACTTTTCAAAAATCGCATTTTAGTCACTACACCGAAATGTAGTATTTCCAAACCTTATTTTGTAAAATTGATTCCACCACTCTCTTATATATATTAAAAGAGGATTTTTAGATATTTTTCTATATTTTTAAAGCATCCCGAACTAGGCTTTCCCTAAAACCTCCTTTTATATTCGAACCGAAAATCAGATCGGTCCGGTTCAGACCCTAAACTTCCAAGCCCAAAATTGGGGTGTTACAAACTATCACCCAAACAGAATTCTTCTTCGAAGGAGACAACGGTAACCCTGACACAAAGTCCATAGTGATTCTCTCCCACTTCCATTCCGGAATCTTCAAAGGCTGTAACAAACCTGAAGGAACCTGATGTTCTGCCTTTACTCTCTGACAAACCATGCAACGGCTTACATACTCGGCTACATCCTTCTTCAAACCAACCCAGAAATAGTCATTCTTCAGATCTCGGTACATCTTAGTACTGCCCGGATGCATAGAAAAAGGACTCGAATGTGCTTCGCTCAGAATAATACGTCTCAACTCAACATCTTCAGCTACTACAACTCTGCCTCTGAAACACAACACATTCTCATCACTGAAACTATACTCTGTCGGTCTACCTTCTGCAATATCCTGAACATGAGAAACTAAAGATACGTCTTGCAACTTTTTCTCCCTAATCATCTGAATCAACGAAGGCTTCACTTGCAACTCGGTAATCAAACCACCATCCCCTGATACACTCAGTCGAAGCATAAGAAACAACTCTTCTTTCTTGTATCAGAACACAACCTAAACCTACGTAGGAAGCATCGCTATAGATCACGAACTCTTTCCCTGAAACTGGTTGTACTAACACTGGAGCATTCATCAAAGCTTCTTTTAATTTCTCAAAAGCCTTCTGTCTCACATCTGACCACTCAAACTTTACTCCTTTTTGCAACAATTTAGTCAACGGAGCAGCTACTCTAGAGAAACCATCTACGAACCTCCTATAGTAACCGACTAGTCCTAGGAAACTCCTAATCTCGGTCACTAACTTAGGTTGTTTCCAGTCAACAATAGCTTCAATCTTCGTCAGATCAACACGGATACCTTTAGCTGACACAACATGGCCAAGAAACACAACCTCTCGAATCCAGAACTCACATTTACTAAGCTTAGCATACAACTGATTACTCATCAATCTCTGCAAAACAAGTCTCAAGTGCTCATCATGTTCCTTTTCTGATCTCGAGTACAGAAGGATGTCATCTATGAAAACAACTACGAAGCGGTCTAGATAGTATCTGAAAACTCTGTTCATCATGTCCATGAAAGTTGCTGGTGCATTCGTGAGCCCAAACGACATCACAAGGAATTCATAATGACCGTATCTAGTCCTAAAAGCTGTCTTCGGAGCATCACACTCCTTTACCTTCAACTGATAGTACTCTGACCTCAAATCTATCTTCGAAAACACTAAGGCACCCATCAACTGATCAAACAAGTCATCTATACGAGGCAACAGATACTTGTTCTTTACTGTCAACTGGTTCAACTGCCTGTAGTCGATACACATCCTCATACTGCCATCCTTCTTCTTCACAAACAACACGGGAGCACCCCAAGGTGAACTACTAGGCCTAATAAAACCACGGTCTAACAACTCCTGAAGCTGACTTTTCAATTCTTTCAACTCTTTCGGAGCCATACGGTACGGAGCAATAGAAACTGGAGTAGACCCTGAAACAGTCTCAATCACAAACTCTACATCTCTGTCAGGAGGCAAACCTGGTAACTCTTCTGGAAACACATCCGGATAATCACAAACGGTTCTGATATCCTTCGGTCTAACCTCACTCATATTCGGATTCATCACACACGCTAAATAAGCCCCACAACCGGAGTCCATCAACCTATGAGCCTCTAAAGCTGACACAACATTCGACAAGAACTTAACGTTCTCGCCTACTACCACTACCTCGTAGTCATCGGAAAGCTTCAACGAAATTCTCTTTGTCTCAAAATCTACACTAGCTCTGTGCTCAGCCAACCAATCCATACCCAAAATAACATCAAAGTCGTAAAACGGAAGCTCCATCATGTCAACAGGAAACACATAACCCTGAATCTTCAACGGACACCTATACATCCGTCTAACTACAGTCTCACCAAAGGAACTAGTCACATGCATCCCTACGTCTAAAATCTCAACAGGTATATCTAACTTCTTTGCATGCTCACTCAAAATGTAAGAATGCGTGGAACTCGAATCAACTAAGGAAAGCAAAGACATGGACTGTAACTCAAAATTACCTGCTATCACATCTCTGTCATTTCCTACCTCTCTCTGTGCATAGACTCTAGCTGGTCCACCGGCCTCTGGCTGAACTGCCACAACATGTGCAAGATTCCTTGGTGCCTCTATCCTAGGTGCATCAGCCCTCGGCTAGAAGTAACCACGACCGCGCCCACGGCCTCTGTGATAATCAATCGCTCTCGCAGGAGCCTGTGCCAGATTCGGTGCATGTGTCGCCTGATGCAGACACTCCCTCCTGAAGTGGTCTCTCGATCCACAGTTCCAGCAAGCGTGAAAGTTCCCTCAGCACTCTCCTGAGTGTTGTCAACCGCAACAGCAACACTCGGGCAAACGCCCTCCAACTCTATGGCCCTGATGGCCTCTACCATGGTGGCCACCGCCACGCCTATGGTCAAACTGATGTCCACTGCCCCGATGCCTCTTGGCATCACCATAATCGAAGTTGTTGTGCCTCTTCCCTGAACTGGATCCTCCCGAACGCTTGGTCAGCCCCAAGCTTTGCTCGATGTCCTTGGCCCTAGCGACCAAGACATCAAAATCAGAATAATCAGAAGCTAAGGTGTACCTCTTGACTTCCTCATGAAGCCCATACCTGAACCGATCACAACGGTCCCTCTCAGTAGGAACCAACTCTGAAGCATACTGACTCAGTCGGACAAAGCGAATCTCATAATCTGTCACTGATGTATCTCCCTGAACAAGAGCCATGAACTCCCGCTTCTTCTCATCCAAGTATCTCGGACTCAAATACCTCTTTCTAAAAGTAGTCTCAAAGAAGTTCCAACTGATCTCGGCCTCAGGCACGCCGGTAGTAATGGTGACCCACCAGGTGTAGGCATCACCCTGAAGCAACGAAACTACACAACCCAACTTACGAGCTCCAACACATCCCATCTGAGCTAAAATACAGACTGTCTTCTCTAGCCACAACTCTGATCTCTTCGGTGTAGATCCTCTGAACTCATCAGCTCCTAGGCTACGAAGCCTCTCTAACGGTAAGCTAGCATCATCACCTCTGGGCTGAGCTGCAGCCTGAGCTCTGGCAACTGCAGCCTGAAACGCTCCCGCTATAGCTTGAACTAGCGGAGCCATGTCTATTCCTGCAGGACCTTGGCCACCCTGGCCAACCTGAGGTCCCGCTCCCTCAGCTCCAGCCTCGCCTCCCACTTCAGGCTGAGGAGGTGGTGGTGGTGGAGGAGCTCCGACTCCAGCAGCAGGCTCTTCCACAAGAGCCTCTACTCCAACCACCGGCTTATTAACAGGAGCCACAACACGAGTTTCCTGACGAACCAACCTCGGTCTACCTCTAGGCCTTGACATAACCGCTAACAGATAACAACTACAACACAAAAACAATATACAAAACAGGGTTAGCAAAGGCAAGGGTCCAAGTGGCTCAAGTATGTTTCCCTCACTTAAAAATCCTTTTTTCCAATGTAATAGTAGCAATGGGACTCAACTTAACATGCTTCAAACAACATATATATTCGATCAAATAAGAAAACACCAAAGCATACTTGTTAAACAAGCAAACATACTTACATGGCAAGCAAACACTGTGCAATTGCAATACAAGAAATTAACTTACCTTACTTACCTGCCCGAGGTCTCGGAAACCTCAGGCTCTGATACCAACAAGTGTAACCCCCTCGTCCCGATCCGGACGCTTGACCGGTCCGAGCGGGCTACACGGGGATAACCGAGGAAAAACCCGTTAAGGCTCCACTTTGGTTAACAACCCGAGAAAACTTTTTCATTTATTATTATCTTGTCTAGATGCATTAATATGTCCTATGTGAAACAACGACAGCGGAAGCAACAAGCGAGGCGAACAACCAAACAGCAAATCAAAAATAGCCCATTTTAACTTAAACTGCAGGCCGTATCGATACGTCCAAAGAGGGTATCGATACGCCTTGACTAGGTCAACTGGCCAAAGTCAACTCGAGGAGACCGTATCGATACGTTGGTTGCCCGTATCGATACGCCTTCAGCAGTCAACTTCTCGTGGTCAACGCTACGAAGACTGTTTCGAAACACCTAGGCCCGTTTCGATACCCTCAATTTCTCGTCAAAATCTCAGATTTCTAGTAGCAAAATGGTATCGAAACGCCCCTCTCGTGTATCGAAACGATTGACCTGAAACAAGAGGGCCGTATCGATACGGGTCCAACCGTATCGATACCCCTGCTGCGAACAGACAGGTTTTAGCTGGTTTAAGGCACAAGGCTGCCTCAAAACACCAACTAAGACCTCCAACCAAACATGCATTAACTCTAAAGGCAAGACACCCTAAAACAAGCATGCTTAACACCTAACATACATATAAAAGCCATACATTAAAATGAATCATCATTCACCATAAAAGAGGCATACGAAGCATATTAAGGTTTCATGCTTTAGACAAACATTCATTAGCATTCAAGATAGAGGCACAAGGCCAACATACAAGGCATAGGCAAGCCATAACCAAAACGTCCACAAAACATTGGAGTCTAAACATGCTCCCTACACAAACAACAACATAAATCAAAAGCTCAAATCCCATTGCTTGTCTATTACATCCATAACTTAGAAATTCATACTTGATGATCAAAAGCGCAACTAGCACACTTGGAGGCCCTCTCCTTGCACAAGCAACCCACGAACTACGGATCTGCATTGTCGAACAAAAGAGAGCGTAAGCATAAAGCTTAGTGAGGGTAAGCTCATAAAACAAACCTTGACAATGCAGGGTCCAAGCACGAACAACACAACCAAGGTAGAATGCATGAGTTCTTACCTTCGAACCCACAAGAGTCAAATATATATGATGCATGAACATAGTTTCAACTATCATGTCATGCTCAACAAGTCCATAATCACAACATATGGAACACATATATCAAACGTATTAGCAACACATTCCACACTCCGTATTCCCACCTAGCTATGACCCGAATACACGGATAACCGTTGGAACTTACATCCAACAACACAACCATTACCTTACGGTGGGATTACACTCATCACCGTTTCACGCGGAGGGGGTTCCACTCATCCTCACGCCCCGTCGATGGGATTCCACTCATCACCGACTAACATATATATGAAGATTTCCGGGCGAACCCGTACTCCATCTTGATGACTACCATCACCAAGAGCACGCGCGCATTTCGACTCACGTGTGCACACTAAACATCCTAATGATCGATCATTTTACCCAAGCATACTAGTGCCAATACTAACACATTCCACAACCTTTCACAACACAATTTCTTACCATTTTCCGTGCTTAGCACGTACTCACCATGATTTACAATCATGCACAAACCACATTCCATAACCACATGCATATTACAATACATCAACTATCATGCCTCAACACACATGTATAACACAATATACATAACCACATTAATCACAATTAATATGAAACAAGAGGCATAACAAGCATTTGGAAGTTCAACCAAAGGTCTCCTAAACTAAGCTTGAGATTAGGCTACCACTCTAATCCCAACTCTAGGTGGGTTCACCAAGCCCAACCTAGGTCCACATGCTTGAACCAACATTTGAAAACCAATTTAAACCAAGTTGAAATCATTATCCACCCATCGACTAATCCAAGCTCAACAACTCTAGCCGATCAAGCTCCCAACGGTTCCGTATTCGATCCTGACGCTTCACCAACACAATCCCTTGTCTCTAAACAATTTAACACAATTAAAACAACCACAATTCAGTCCGCAAACACTGTAGAAAACCCGAAACACAGACCAAGCACAAATCACATGATTTCAAGCTAAAGACAACCCCAAAAATGCCATTTTCGAGCAGTCTATAAGCACAGCCTAAAACCATTGATTCCATCACTTATAACACTCCTAAAAGCTTCCAAAACAACCCTTAAACATCAACCAACCATCAGGAAACAAGTTCTCACCCAAAACAGCCCCAAAACCAACCTTAAACCCTTCCAAAACCCCACTTAAACCCAAATTCGTGAATCATTGTAAAACCTTGTAAAAATTACATATGTTGGACCTTTTAGATAGCAAACAACTTATCTAACATCAATAAATCAAAAACTTAAGTTAAAGCTAACAAAGTTAGCATTTTTAATTCAAAACCCCAAAACTCTAAAATGCAAAATACTAGGTTTTATTGAAAACCAAAGGTACCAACATGAAGAGGAAGGTAAGGACAGGTCAAAACCGTATTTACCTTTCAAAAACTTTCAAGGATGAGGAAGAATGGTGATGGAATAGTAACTCAAGGGGCAGGGGTGTTTTGTCGTGAAAGTGTTTGAAGAGGGGGAAGAAGATGAGTGAAATAAAAAAAGCTATTTTTATTGTTTTGCTTTAATTTAAAATCAAAAGACCCATTTAGCCTTAATGAACATGGATTATTACAATAGTGTAAAATCCATGGCCATTGGGTTTATTTCTACACAAGCCCAACACAAATTTACTTGTTTTGAAAATACGAGGCCCAACATAATATTTTAATTCACCCGACCCCCAAATCCGGGTGTTACACAAAAGATGAGGCTTTCGAAAAATTCATCACATTTTCGAAATTAACTCAAAATTATCTTGAGCTTAAGATTTCTCACATTAGAAGTGATCATGGAACCGAGTTTCAAAATCTAGGTTTTGAAGAGTTTTTAAATGAAAATGGCATTAGCCACAATTTTTCAGCACCTCGAACTCCTTAACAAAATGGGGTAGTTGAGAGGAAAAATAGGACTTTACAAGAAATGGCTAGAACCATGCTTTGTGAAAACAATTTACCTAAATACTTTTGTGCGGAAGCCACAAATACCGCTTGCTACATTGTAAATCGAGTAATAATTAAGCCAATTTTAAAGAAAACACCATATGACATTTTAAAATCTAAGAAGCATAGCATTAGCTATTTTCATCCATTTTGTTGCAAGTGTTTTGTTTTAAACAATGGAAAAGACAACTTAGGTAAATTTGATGCTAAAAGTGATGAAGATGTTTTCTTAAGGTATTCTTTAAACTCTAAACCCTATCGTGTATTTAATAAAAGAACTTTAGTAGTAGAAGAGTCTATACATGTTGTTTTCGATGATAACCTCCTTCTGAGGAAGGATTCTTGTGATGATGATGATGTAGGGATCATTGAAGCTAATGATGGTGGAGAATCATCAAAGGTGGATGAGATTCCAACTAAAGAAGAAGATGCGCAAGATCCACCTCTTAAAGCCTTGAAGGACTTGTCTCTTGAGGAAAAAGAGGTATCTTACCCAAGGGAGTTCAACTATGTCAAAGGTGGTGAAATCTTGGGTGATCCATCCAAGGAGGTAACTACTAGATCCTCTCTCAAATTAATGAATCATGTTGCTTTTATCTCACGCATTGAGCCTAAGAATATCAAATAAGCATTAAAATATGGATTTTGGATTTTGGCTATGCAAGAAGAATTAAACCCATTTGAGAGGAGTAATGTATGAAAATTAGTTGAAAGACCTAGTAATCAATCTACTATAGGAACTAAATGGGTATTTAGGAATAAACTAGATGAGAGTGGTAACATAGTGAGAAACAAAGCTAGGTTAGTTGCTCAAGGTTACACTCAAGAAGAGGGAATAGATTTTGATGAAACCTATGCACCCGTAGCAAGAATAGAAGTTATTAGGATGTTGCTTGCATATGCACGTTATCATGATTTCAAGTTTTTCAAATGGATGTAAAAAGTACATTTTTAAATGGTTTTATAAATGAAGAAGTGTATGTGGAACAACCACCGAGTTTTGAGGATTCAAAATTTCCAAATCCTGTTTTTAAGCTAACTAAAGTCCTTTATGGTTTAAAACAAGTTCCTAGAGCTTGGTATGAAAGGCTTTCAAACTTTTTAATTGAAAAAGGTTTTGAAAAAGGTAAGGTGGACACTACACTTTTCATAAAATGATAAAAAATGACGTCTTAGTAGTGCAAATATATGTTGATGATATTATCTTTGGCTCTACTAATGAATGTTATTGCAAAGAGTTTGCTAAGTTAATGCAAGGTGAATTTGAGATGAGCATGATGGGGGAGCTCTCATTCTTTTTGGGACTCCAAATCAAACAAAGGAAGGATGGCACCTTCATAAATCAAGCAAAGTACGTGAAAGATATGCTCAAGAAGTTTAGCTTGGAGCAAGCAAAGTCTCAAGCTACACCAATGAGCTCATCTACAAAGCTTGACAAATATGAATGAGGTAAGTGTGTTGAATCTAAGCTTTATCGCTCTATGATTGGATCATTGATTTACCTTACCGCAAGTAGACCAGATATATTGTTTAATGTTTGCGTGTGTGCTAGGTTTCAAGCTAGTCCTAGAGAGTCTCTCCTTATAGCCGTTAAAAGGATCTTTAGGTACCTTAGAGATACTTTTTGTTTAGGTCTTTCGTACCCTAGAGACTGTGATAAGGTTTTTTTTCTCTAAGTCTCGCTTTTTGAAACATTTAACTAAAATGGGGTTTTTTTAAAAATTCGAGTTTTAGAAAAAAAAAACCTTTAAAAAATCTTTTTGGTTGGAGTCGCCACCGTCCACTGAGGTAGGTTGGACACCGTAAAAACTGAAACCAGAGATTCATTTGAAAGGGTTCGGGAGTTGGTTATGTGTGGGGAAGGGTTAGCACCCCCATCACGCCCGGAAATCGGTACCAAAACAATTGTTGCTTTTAAAATGATGGAAATTATTTGAAATTTAAAATGAATTTAATTAGGGATTCTTAATTGAAAATTGGACTTTAATCATACGAGCTTTATCAAATTGGTGGTTTCGAATTAATTAGACATTTAATTAAAAAGGATGACGGTACACCGGACCAAAGACTAAACCGACATCATATAAGTCTGACTGATGTGTTAGTTTAGGGTTCGGACCCCGTACGTCACCTTTATGCATGATGCAAGCAGATAAAACATGGTGTCATGGTCTAGTTCGTTTTAATTATTTACGAGTTTACCTTTAGACGATTCGAATTGATCCGAATATTCAAGGAATATCCAATAAGTTAGGATATTTCGACCCGAATACGCGAATTAATAAGTATCTTCTTTTTATAATTAATAATTAATTATCATGAAAATTTAAACATTAAAGAGTCACATGAATGACAATTAAAATGCATGCCACGAAAAACATACTCGAATAACATAAAACTATCTAAAAACACATACCACATGCACATATTAAAAACCACATATCATATGCACATTAAACGAACACAAATAATATGGCAAAATTTTGCATAATAAAGCATAATATCACAAAAATAAAAGGCTAAGTAAATAATTAAAATGCAAACTGACAGGGACCACAATGGTAATAAACCCCAAAAAACTAATTAAAACACGAAATGGGACCAAATTAAATGGACGCGAAAAGCAGTAAGGACCAAAACAGTGATTTGACCACCCGAAAATCAATTAGAATGAAAACATGGATGAAATTGCAAACATTTAAAAACATGTAAGGCTACGGGCGTGGTTTTAAAAAACGGAAGCCCTCCCTTGCGTAATAAAAATGACACGGAGGGATTAAAACACTCTCAGCCCTTTTTTATTTCATTAACCCTAAACCTACGGAGAGCCTCACCCCTTTTCCTCTAATTTCCCGGCGCCGTCATCGTTCCAGTCAGCGTTGCCGATGTCGGAACCCCTAAAAAACCCTTTTTTTTACTCTTCTAAACCCTACAAACCAGAAAATCCCTTTTGCCGTTTTGTAAACCCAAAAAGAAACCTCTTTTTTTTAACTTTTGAAAACCGAAAAACCCCAAAAATGATCCCCTTTTTTGTGTTCTCCTTCACCGGCTCACCATGCAAGGCCCCAAAGGGGCCAGGAGGCTTATCGGCGGCAAAGAGGAACACGGAATAGGGGAAGATGGAGCGACGCAAAGGTAAAAAAGAAAAAAGAAAACCCTAACCTTTTTATTTTTTTATGCTTTGAAACGATAACGAAATAAAGACGTTGATATACCTCTGTAAACTTGAGGTGGCTTGTATTGATTTCTCTGAATTTTTTTCTCGATTCAACTTGTTCTCCCTTTTTTTTACCTCTGCAAGTTCTCTTTTGTTATATTGCTCTCAAATTCCCCGAATGCTCGTTAGGGAATACATCGTTTGTATTTCAACTTTATATAGCCCGAAATATTACATAGTTCTCGTTTTACATAAATCGAAGAAAAAAACCCTATTGGTTCTACTATTGTTTTGTTGGTATTCGTCTGCTGAATTTGTGTTTGTTGCCTTTGTGATTTCTGTTTCGGCGTTGTTGCACATCTGACATTTTGGTTATTTTCTTGCTGCATGTGAGGCTCGTACGAGGGGGGACCAGAGGGCTTGGGGCGGTCTGAGGACGTGGAGCCGATCCGTGCGTGGGAGGAGATGGACGATCACGCGTGGATCTTACGCGCGAGGGGGTTGATTCTGGCAGTCCGATCGCGAGCCCGATCTAACGGTCCTAATCAAGGCGGCGCTGAGGCTTGAGGAGGCCAGCTAAGGTTTCCGTTCGAGGTGTAATCTGGACCGTTAGATCTAAATTAGATCTGATGGTGGAGAGTCTGCTGCGCAAAACAAAATGAGACCATTAGGGTTTTGTCTATCAGATTAGGGTTTAATTATTTGGGCCAAACATGCCTTGTATTTTTCTGGTTTTTTTAAATTGCAATTTACTCTTTAATAAACTTGGGCTTGTTTTATTAATATTGGGCTTTTATTATTATATATATATATATATATCAGTTTTTTTGTTTTCAGTTTTCAGACTCTATTCGAAAGTAATAATAATAATAATAATAATAATAATAATAATAATAATAATAACGGTAGATAATGCTAATAATATAAATAATAATATAAATAATAATAATAATAATAATAATAATAATAAATGGTAATAATAATGGAAGATAATAACGATAATAACATAAATAATAATAAATAGTAACAATAATAAGAGTAATAGATAATAATAATAATATTGATAGTATATAATAATAATACTGGTAATAATAAATAGTAATAATAGTATATATACTTTTTTTTCTTTTTTAGTTCTTTAGTTATTCGATATATATATATATATATTTAAGAAAAATAAAGCCCATTATTGCAAAACATAAAGACGGGTTAACACCTCGGACAAAATAGGTGATTACAGAGACTCAACCTTTAACCTTCATGCTTATTCGGATGCGGATTATGGGGGTTGTAAAATTGATAGGAAAAGTACTTCCAGCAGTTGCCAGTTCTTAGGTAATATGCTCATATCTTGGTTCTCTAAGAAACAAAATATTATAACTTTATCTACCACCGAAGCCGAGTACATATCTTTAGGGAGTTTTGTGCTCAAGTCCTTTGGATGAAACAACAACTCTTAGATTATGGAGTTAAAGTAGAAACCATACCCATTAAGTGTGATAACACTAGTGCAGTTTGTCTCACCAAAAATCTCATCCAACACTCTAGAACCAAACACATAGAGATAAGGCATCATTTCATTAGAGATCATGTCCTTAAACAAGATGTTGTTATAGAGTATGTTGACACCTTATATCAATTAGCGGACATTTTTACCAAGCCTCTAGACAAAGAGCGTTTTTGGTCCCTTAGGAGATAGTTAGGTCTAACTAGCCCTTTAAGACTCTTTTTGAGGTTAAAATTGCTTGATTTTGTAAAAATTCATGTTTATATGTGTTGATCTTGATGGCAACCATGCTTTTAGCTAGGGAGAGTATGCTTCTAGTAGAACATGCTTAGATCTGCCCATTCATCATTTGCATACATTTAGAAGATGTTAAAATCGAGCCTTTGGTTGTTCTAGTGACCAAAAATGCATTTCTGGGCATAGGGTATTGATATGGTCTTATGTGTATCGATACAAGTACTTCATTAGCTTTCCAGATTGCATTTTCTCTCTTGCGGGTATCGATACAGTTAAATCTGTTTCGATACGAGTTGTGAACGCTTGGATACGAATGTCTTCCGCTTCGATACAGTTCCTTGATACCTGGTTCCAAGGAATTACCACTGTACCCCCGTATCGATACACCCTTTAGGCGTATCGATACTCGAGCGTGCAGACAGCTTTAATTGGCATTAAAAGAAATTCACTATTACCAAAATTCTTTTTTCAAAACCCTAGCCGATTTTCATCTATAAAAAGCCCATCAACCCTTCATATTTTCATCACAAAACTTAAAGTTTCTTGAGAGTTTTTCAAAATCAAGCCAAGTCTTAAGGCTCTCCATCAATTTGGTGCAATATCTTCATACATTCCTCCCTCTCTCAATATCAAGGTATAAAAACTTCTTTTCTTTCTATTTTCTTTATTATTTTCATTTTAATTTTGTTTTGTTTTGTTTGTTCTTTTAAAAGATTGTATTAAAAGTTTTGTTTTGTTTTGTTTTTCAAAATTCTTTTACCTTGATTATTGATTTATCCATGGGACTGAATGTGAACATTAATGCATACACACATTGTTTTAATCAATTTTTCTAGACTATGGCACCTAAAAAGAGAGCACGCACTACAAGCGAAGTCGGTGAAGGATCAAATACTGGCGATGGCACTCGTCTGAATTTGACTCTAATCTATCAAAGGTGCTTTAGAGCTCCTGGTGAACTCAACTATTTTTTATCTTTTCAAAACTACAAGATTCGACCGAAGAAGGTAATTTCCATTCCTTTTCTCGATTCGGAGCGTTTCAAGTTTTCTTATTTACCATTGCTCCAAGAATGGAAGTTTATGGATTTTCTTCAAATCCCGAGGTTTTTCTTTCGAAATTTGGTTTTGATCTTTTATGCTAATGTCAAATGTGTTGCGAATGTCGAGGGTAATGTCATTGCCGTTAATTCCTATCTTATGGGCAAGAAGATTACCATCGATGTCAAGACCCTTTGTGATGTTTTTGGATTTGAGGATGAGGGTATTGGTGATGAAGGTGAGCTTGGACATGTTCTAGGGGGATCCGTCACCGTTCTAAATGCTCATGACCGCATCTTACATTTGATGATCACTTGGTGGTTTAGGCCTTCCGGAGAGAAATACTCAACAATCCGCCAAGTTGATGATTTTTGGATTAGATGCTTTCGCGAGAGGAAACGTCCTAACCTTGCTCGCATTATGTTTGCGGAGATTGTCTTCCTCGTTCAACCGCCACACCACTCTTGTTACTTCATTCACTTATGGCACGACTTTGAGCTACTTTTCACTAAGAAGGAGATCGATTGCTCTCATGACTATCCGACGAATCTCATCGATCCGATTGATGAGAGGTTTTTATCTCGAGGCAAGTTTCATTATTTTAATGGTAATTGGCTTTGCCTTTCTGAGCTTCCTAGTGATGTTATACCCGAAGAGATTGCAAATCCTACCGTAGCTCCTCAAGCTCCTCCCCCTCCATCTATGGATTCTCTCATGACCTATATTAATGAACAATTCACAAGCTTACGCACGGGAATTGGTTCTATTGATCAAGTCATGAATTCCGGGTTTTCCGCCATTGATACTCGCTTCACAAGCTTAGAAGATTGCATGACTAATATGGAGAAGCGTATCTCTTCTGTTGAGGCCGAGCACAATTCAATGAATATCTCTCTTACGGCCTTCCATGATGAATGGCGTCAATCAAAGAGGAACGATGATGCCAATAAAGATGAAGATGAAGATAATGAAGATGGTGATGGAGACGAGTAGTAGATTAGTCTTTGCATCTCATTCATGTCATCTTAGGATTTACTTTCATGCGCTTTGTTTTATGTTTTTAGGATTAAGTTTTTCATTTAAAACTTATGCTTTGATTTCTATTGTTTGGATTTTCGTTTGATGTTTCCTTCATTTATGAACTTTATGTTTATCTATTAAATGTTGCTTGATTTAATGTTATGCCTTTATAGCCTATGTTTCTTATTTTGATCTAACAAAAAGGGGGAGAGGGAAGTTCACAAGCTCACTTAAAACTTAAACTTAAAATTTACCTAGCTAACATTAAGGCGGAGTTATTTTCCAAAGTTTTTCAAAAGACTTAAAAATTTTAAGTTTTGGTTTTGTTATATCAAAAAGGGAGAGATTGTAAAACCTATGTTTGATTTTGATATAACAAAGTGTTTTAAGGACCAAATTGTAAAACTTGAAATAAAATCTTAAGTCCCTCAAAAGGTTTCAAATCAACAAGGCTTTGCTTTAGCTTGAAACACTCAAACTCCAAAATATTTTCTAAGTGTTCCAAGGCCAAATTGCTCAAAAACGTCTATGCGTATCGATATGCTTCTCACCGTATCGATACCTTTTTTACAAACTTGGCTACTAGAGACAAACGTTTCGATACGCTCCTTACCATATCAAAACAGGGTATCGAAACAGATTTCATCTGTATTGATACAATCTCTCTATAAAATCTCAAGGAGTTTGAATCGAGTACCGATACGGTTTCACCCGTATCGATACGGTTTAATATGTTTTAAAAATTCATAGCTTTAAATATTTTGACTGTTGCCTTGTCAGTTGGTAGGTAACCAAATTTTAAAGTGGTAGTTAATGAGTATCGATACGCTATAACTCGTATCGATACGAATTCCTCCAGTGAGCTATGTTGGAAAAATTGCATTGATACGGTCTTGCCCGTATCGAAACGATTCCCTAACCCGTATCGATACGCCTGAACGCGTATCGATACACATCTCTTAAAATTGTGCAACGACTCTTTCTTTTTGAGACAGGTATCGATACGCTTCCTCGAGTACCGATACGATAGGCTGTAGAGGTACATTTATGGTGGAAAGAGAGGGTTCCAACAGCTATAATCAATTCCCTAACCACTCAAACGGCTAGATTTAATGGAGAATGTATAAAAACAAGCCAATTGAAGACTAGCAACAACTATTGAATCCTAGAGAAACATCCATACACAAAATCCAAGCTCAAGTGCCTAAATTCTCATTCTTGTAAAAATCCCAAATTGTATTGAGTGTAATTCTTATCTTGTATTTCAATTTGGGTTGAGTGCTTGTATTCAAAGGAGAAAATTTGTATTAAGAGATATTCTTATTGGTGAGGGTTTGGTCAATTTTGGGTAGAAAAATGACCGGTTTTGTAAAGGTTTCCTCCTAAGCCTAGAAAAGGGGGAAGATCAATTAGTGGAATTGTTGAAAAATCCTTAGTGGGAGCTAAGGTAGTGGATGTAGAGTTCATTTGGAACTTGAACCACTATAATTGCCTTGTTCTTTATTTTTATTCATTCCACTTCACTTCCAAAATTTTAAAAACCCAATTGACCCCCCTCTTGGGTTTGATCAATCCTTTGATCCACTCAACATATTTATATTTGCGTGTGCTGGATGGGAAAGAATGGCTTATGATACTAGAATATTTGTTAATGCGATATTAAGTAATAGTATCGAACAACTTTCTTTTCCAATGCCAAGTATTGGTATATATTAATAGCTTTGTTATTTTTATATTAGAGAATTAATTAATATTGTGTATTATCTATAGTTTTATTTATAAGTGTTTCATGTTGAAATTGTAAGTAAATATTATGTGGTACATGTCGAATATCCAAATATACCAAGATTTTTAGCACCATTTCGGAGACAAAGATACCATACACGTGACTTTATAGGTAGACATCAACCAAGGGGAAAGAAGAATTATTTAATATGATGCATTCTTCTGTTCGTAATGTGATTGAGCGAAGTATTGGTGTGTTCAAAAAAAAGATTTGCTATACTAAGAGATATGCCCAACTATCCTCTTAGAAAACAATGATACATATCGAAAGCTTGTTGTATTGTGCGTAATTTTATTAGGCTGGAAGTTGAAAATGACGAATTATTTAAAGAGGGTGAAAGAGCAAATGAACAATAACTAGATGAAAGAGAAACAACTTCTTCTAGTTCAAATGAGGAGCATATCACATTTAATATGCCACAAAACTGCTGAAATGGCTCAAGTTATAGACGAAATTGCTACATCATTATGTATAGGCAGAGTTGAAAACAAAAAGTAGTCATTAAGAACTGATAATAGTTATTTCTTGTGAAACACAATTTATATTGTTCTTTGTAAAGAATAAACATTATTATCTTTTTAATGAATTAAAATTTTAATATGATTAACTATATTTATTCATTATAATAATAATTTTAATAATTATATTTTAATTTAATTATTTGTTTATATTCATTTTAAAATTTTAGATATCAAACACATTTTCATTGTTTTCATTTATATTAACCAAATATGTTTTCTATTATTGAAAAATTAAAAATAAAAATTGTTTTTTGAAAATGAAAATAGAAAACATTTTCAAGAACCAAACGGACCCTAAATTTTAAGTCAGGAATGACAAAATTCAAACAAATGGACTATTTTACTCAGTACAAATTGTATAGTAACTGGTTTATCCATTTTTCAATAGAGAGAAGAAAAATGTAATCTACCGCCTAATACATGGACTGTTGTGGTACTTTCACCTCTTTATAGTGATCCATTTTTTTCAATATTAGGAGCAACTAAATCAGAATCGTTGCTTGAGTAATCTATTTTTCCCATATTAGTGCTACACTTTTGGGTGTGGTCTCATGACTTGTGAGAAATAAAATTAACCTATCGTAGGTCGGAATGGAAAGGATTGTATATGCTCGGCTATATTACACCAAAAATCTATTTTAAATAAATATCTAGAAAAATGGCTCCCACAGACTATTATTTAGAAAAATAATCCCCAAATCTGCCACGTATGAAGAACTCGCGTTTCGAGGATCGCGAGACACGACCTCACGCTACGCAGAGAGCGAGTTCCACATACGTGGCAGCACTTTTTAGAATAACGAACTTTACGGAAACTAGCGTTCTGCGAAATGTGAGTTCCCCGAGAATTTGAAGAGGCATGTTCTGGGTGGAACAACAAGCGTCGATAGACATGTTCGAGCAATATTTCGGGCATATTAGTCGTATATTTTTAGTAAACATTCAGTTTGGGTTCGTAGTACTAGAAATTCTCTTTCATATGGCACCAATATGGGCAATTTTGTCCATTCTAAATCGACCTAAATTCGCTTAGAAAAAGGTATCCTAGTTTATTTTTTGAATGAATTTGCCTTTAAAAATACGTGATAAGCTTGATTTATTAATCGAATAATAGTAATAAAAAAGCGAAATTAAATATAAATTAGAAAAAGTATAAAAAATTACTAAAGAAAATTAAAATTCCGTAATTACAAAATAAAAAAAGTATTGTCTTTCATAAATATAATAAAAAATAATTAAATATAAATTTGAAAAAAAGGCTCTAATGATGTCTATGTCCACCCGTTCCGCAGCGGGGTGCACGAAGATCTTGTGGCGGATTCCTCCGAATGTTATGTGCTCTAGATTCGTTCTTATCATCATCAACAGCAGCAGCATCATCATCGGCTCCAAAGATGTCCTCAAAATGCGGACTCCTGCTTGGACCGGGGCAGGTGGAGAACAAGCTGTCCGGCGGCGTATGCTGAACGATGTTGTAGTCGAATTGTGATGCCAACGGTGGAACATCGATCACCAGAGAACCACTCATCAGCATGGAGGGATGATAGGCATCTAAGAAGTCGAACTCGGGTGGAGGCCTCATCTGCTGAAACGTGGAAGGACCACTGAAATTCTGAAATGTTGTTCCAAAAGACGATACCCATGCAGTGTTAGTTCGCGGTCTCGGATCGTGCTGGCTCGACGTTGGGGGCGTGGGCGGTTTTGGGGAGGCGTCTTAATTTCTCACTCGCGCTCCTCCGGAGTAAGTATATGCGGCTTCCCATTATGAAGGTACCACTGAAAATAATCGAAAGTGACGGACATGGCCTAATCCACAATGGGTGCGAGGATGGGCGGTCGACTGCCATATCACTTCATCCATTGCTGAACCCAGTCAGCGTGATGATGACCCCAATGAATTTCTGTCTTCCCTTGCCGCGCCAATCGATGTAATTCGTCCAAATTAGGCGACAGATGCGAAACCCCTTGGATGTACCCAAATTGTCGCAGAACCCGGTCTGTAGGATGTCACTCGACAATTTCGTAGTTGATGAGTGGCACTCGCAACAACCATACGTGAGAGGACTGCACAATGTCTGGCGGAGTAATCTGGCAAATCGCAAGACTAGCGTACGGAGTCCACACAAACTGAAAAATTTATTTGAACGTTAGTTATATGAAATTTGATTATCGAAATAATATGAATAACTAGAAATAAATTTTCGGATTACCATATCGTGGCGCATCTTGTCGATCACAAGAATGTAGTCTCGCTGTTTGGTTGGCAGTCCCTGGTGGGTGAGTGCACCACCCCACCTGTCATTAATGGAAAATAAATAAAATCGTTAAAAAAATTATTAAAAAATAGATTCAATTAAATAATTTTAATAGTACCTCCGAAGAAGTGGAAATATGTAGGGGGTGGGTTGTCTAGGCTACGGGCTTAAAAACGGCATCCGAAACCAAGCCCAAGACTGAAGGAGCAAAAGACATCCTCTAATTTCTTGTCTGTCAGGGTCAACGGTTCTGCAAAGCTCGCTGAACAGAATGCCCAAGACCGCTGCTCTCTAACTTTTGCTCTTGATTCCGCAAAATTAATTAGATGATATAGCCACGTGACATGCACTTTGTTGCGGGATTTATTAGGCATCAAAATCTCTCCAATAATGAGTAGGATGTGGGCACGAGCAAACCGCTGTGAAAATTTATAATAAAAATATTTATAATAGTAAAAAAGGAACGAAATATATAAAAATATTTAAATTATTAAAAAACATGAAATGTATAATAAAAAAATATTTACCCGTTTTGTTTCGTCATCCGCATCAGGGGAGGACTGTAAACTCTTGGTCCAAAAAAGTTATGAAGATTTTGCCACCTTCGAACGTGTTCGGCACCGCTCCCAACAGGTCACCACACAGGGTTGGCCAGTGACCATCGGCTATACCGGTAATAAGATCACCGTCCGTAGGCAACCCAAGATGGTATTCGACATCTTCTAGTGTAATTGTCGCCTCGCCACACGGAAAATGAAATGTGTGCGTCTCTAGCCTCCATCGTTCAATTAAGGCGTTAATCAAAGGACGATTCAACTTCGTACCACCCACGATTTTTGCGACGTGACCGAAACCAACTTCCTCAATGAATAGCATAATCTCCGGATCCGGCGCGACGGTGATACGATTGACGTATAATGTCAATGCGCGTTCGTAGTGCTTGAAAAAAATAAAACAGTAAATAAAAAATAAAAAATAGAAATAAATTAATAAATAAAATAAGGTAAAAAGTAAAAAAAAAAATTAAAAATATAAAGAATATTACCTCATTAGTGGTCCTCCAGTAGTTGAACACGTGTTGCTGGTCTAGTCGCAATAAACCCGGCATTTCTGTCGGGTAGAAGAAGTGGTGCAATGTATCGTTTGTGTTTGTGTAACATGATCGACAAATCACAATATCAGTTAACTTTTGATGTTTCTTTCTAGGGTAAAATTACATGGCAAGCTAGTGTACATTTGCTGAATTAAGAAGATGATGCAGTGGCTCATGGTGGATCAATGGCACGTGCGAAATCATGCCAGGTGCAACTTGAGGTGTCCTCTCTAGAGTTTTATTCAGTGGCGCGTGCCAATTACATTTGATAATGCGGGTCAAAGCTTCTACCATTTTTTGTGTTTTCGAGGTCATGTTAAGACCCCTTCATGTAACGGTGTTGGTGACATTTGTATCGTGGAAAAACACCGGTGTTGGTGGCATTTGTATCGTGTTGGTGACAATTATTTTTAATATACGAAAAATAAAAATATAATTTACATATGCAATTCATATGTAATATTTTACGTGTTTCAATGCTTGTCTTCTATAAAAACAATAATTTGAAAGAACACTGGTTCATTTACACCCTATAAATAGACCCATCTGCCTCAAGTTTGAACTCACTCTTTTATTTACTTTCATTGTAATGGCTGCAAACGTAGATGATTTACCATCTATTGGGAGTCACTCTTGTGATGCTGATGTCGATACTGACAGTGAACTAGAAGTTGGGATGATATTCAGTGCTAAGAAAATGGTAGAGGATGCAATTAAAAACTACAATATACGCCGATCAGTTCGTTCGACAGTGAAGAACCTACAAAAACATGTTATTTCTCATGTAATACGGGCAAGGGACGATGGGATATGTCTTATTTCCGACAGAGGCACATCGATCTTGTGGGCAATAGAACGTTTGGGCAATTCTTGGAAGCCTCCTTACATTTACCACCGTTACTGCTTGCGACACATTGCGGCGAACTACTTGCAGCAGTTCAAGGACCATGATGAACGTGCTCTTGTGCTTCGAATGGGTACATTTTTTAGGTCATTTTCATTTACGATATATTTGCATGTGTTGTTCGCCCCTAACTATTCAACTTTCATTTCCTATGCAACTCGCATTACGTAGAGGAGATAGAGGACATGTTCAAAGAACTGAGAGCCAGAAATAAAGATGGCGTGAACTACCTTGACAAAATCTCGAGGGAAAATAGCTTAGATCATATGATGGGGGGTAAACGATATGGTCACATGACAACGAACTTGGCTGAGGCGGTCAACTCAGCACTCAAGGCAGTGCAGCATTTGCCTAGCACTTCCGTTGTCAAAATGACCTACTATCGTTTGGCTACCCTATTTGCATACTTGGGAAGGCAAGTAACTGAGTACATGGCAGGTGGCCACAAAGTCCACCCGGACTTTCGCAAAAAATTGCAAATTGAAGTGCGTCATTCAAATGAGATGACTGCAACTCTTTTCTCGCGAGAAGGACATTTGTTCCGTGTTTCAGAATTTTCCAGGCCGTTGGAAGGCATAAAACACAACGCGTACGTGGTAGATCTTAGGCAAAGAACCTGCGACTATGGAGTATTCCAAACATTCAAATACATGTGCGCACACGTCATTGTTGCTTGTTCAAACCAACGGATTAACTACATAAGACTGCTTGATCCAGTATACTTACTCAAAACGGTATTCAATGTTTACGAAAAAGAGTATCCTCCCATGGGAAATGAAATTGATCTTTATGTCGTTGACGTTGAACCGACCATACGCCCAGATCCAGCACTGATAAGAGAAAAGGGACGTCCACGATCGACACGAATTTATTATGTTGAGGATCTGGTCGAACATAGAGAAAAAACCAGACAAAAGAAACATTGCAGTATATGTAAAAATCCTGGACACACAAAGAACAAGTGTCCTATTTGCTCGGGCCCTCGTATTAACTAAGTCTTATTCGTTTTAAAAATTCTCTTTTCCGGCTTGTCGTTCTTGCAGAAAACCACGCTTTGGAACCATTTTCAAGGCAATTTTTATACCCTTCTCCATATATCATGTGTGCTAATATCAGTCTGAAATAGAAGACAAGTTCCACTACAACGCTTGTAAGGTAAAAATTATGATAATTCTCTGATTAAAAACCCCAAAAATTTGGCAGAAAGAGCCTATGATGTCATCTTATACTTTCATACATTTTTAAAACAAGCTACGATACCGTTTTCGACGTGAATTTTAGTCGGTTTAGAACGGACCGAACTGGGCCATATTGGTGTCAAATGAAAGACGCGTTCCAGTACTACGAACCCAAACTAAATGTTTACAAAAAATATACGATTAATAAACCCAAAGTAATGCTCGAACATGCCTATCGAAGCTTGGTTTGGCAGCCCGAGTTGCAAAGAACTCGCTTTCAACAGAAAGCGAGTTCCCCGCGATAAATTCTACCGCCTCTTCAAATTCTCGGAGAACTCGCGTTTCGCAGAACGCGAGTTTCCGTAAAGTTCGTTATTCTGAAAAGTGTTGCCACGTATGCGGAACTCGCTCTCTGCGTAGCGCGAAGTCGTATCTCGCGATCCCCTAAACGCGAGTTCTTTATACGTGGCAAATTTATGAGTCATTTTTCTAAATAATAGTATGTGAGGGTCATTTTTCTAGATATTTATTTCAAATGAGTTTTTGGTGTAATATAACCTATATGCTCTCTATGCACCAACATGTTTTATAGTTTTTTATAATTAAATAATGGTACAACAAAATTAATGTTTATCTGTCAGACTAGCTTTGAATTCGTGGTTTTTGCCATTAAAGAAATCATATAGGGGTTGGTTATCGTGTCTCATGTAATCAATTTTTAAATAATATATAAATATATGTATTATCGGTACATCAAATACAAATTATAAAATTTGAGCTAAGTAAACTAATTGTACATTTAAAGCCGAATATTTTTTTAATTGTGTTTTCATATTACTCACTATCAGGTACGGAGTAAAATTTTATATTAGGAGGGATAAAGCTATAAAATTTTAAGGGGCAAATTTATAAAATTTTAGGAGGGGCGATGATAGATTTTCAATATAAAATATATAGAAAATTTCTAAAATTTTTCTAAATTATATATGAATTTCAAATTTTTAGGGGAGATGACTACCCCCTCCAGCCCCCCTTTGGGTCCATCCCTGCTCACTATTACTTTTTTTGTTAAGTAGAAATACTAGTTCTCAAGGTAAATGTCAAGATTTAAACCCATATATAATGAAACAACATGGGCATATTCTTGACCACTCAGCTAATTAGTTGATATATATTCGATGTTGCTTTTTATATATATATATATGGAAATTAATGCGAAGCAATCGAAATATATAATTAATTAATATATTAATGCAATCATTTTATTTTTAATCATTCACTTACAAGTTTGATCTATTATATGGATGTTTAGTAACATTACTATAAAAGTGACATTAAAGGAAAATCTTGAGAGAGGGTTAAATTAGATCTAAAGGGCTTGAATTTTGGGGCAAGGCAAAGGAAAACCATGTGCCAAACAATCTACTATGGCAGATAGATTAGGGCTCAATAAACAATCTACTTTTGCATATCAATCGGTCAATTTAAATATTAGGCATCACACAAGTTTAGGGATGACCATTTTACTTAG
The DNA here is from genome assembly GCA_030270665.1 of Hibiscus trionum. Classification (NCBI taxonomy): domain Eukaryota; kingdom Viridiplantae; phylum Streptophyta; class Magnoliopsida; order Malvales; family Malvaceae; genus Hibiscus; species Hibiscus trionum. The sequence goes on from BSYR01000025.1 coordinate 23,345,170, forward strand.
ATCCGACCTAATCCTATAAGAATGGGTTTTTTAAAGAAAATTTTGGGTTTGAGTCTGATTCTTGAGAATAAGGTCGAGTCAGGTCGGGTTTAAATTTAGGTGAAAATAATGTATTTGGCCCGAAATAATAGTTTGATTTTATTCTAAATTTTTAGGTATTATTACTACAATGCCCCTCTTTATATATATATATATATATATATTTCAATTATCTCCCATTTTTTTTAATAAAAGTAGAATAATTATTATAATGCTCCCTCTATATTTGTATTTTTTCAATTAGTTTTATATTTTATCGAATAATAATAAAAATTGATAATTTTTATTTATGTTGGGCTGGGTCGGATTTGGGTTTTTACTCTAAAATTTGGGTTCAGATAGAATATCAAAAAATGTCGGGTCGGACCGAGTTTGGATGAAGGTGCTAAATTTCCAGATCAAATATAAATCGACTAAAAACTCGATCCAATCCGACTCATGGTCATCCCTACACAAATTTGAACATGTCCAATATGCCCCGGGAAATAGTAGCAATGTAGGAACACTAGATGGTACCTTATGTCCCAAGTCTCAAGTAACGCTGCATAGTTCATAATTAAGTAATGCTATCAGAATTCAAATCTCACCATTACAATTAGGGATGTTCATGGTTCGGGGTTTTAGCCGATTCGCACCTGACATTTTATGATGTTCTACTTAATTTGAGCCCTAATTTTAGAGTAAAATTTTAAATCTAACTTGAACCAATCCGACATAAATAAAATAATCATTTTTCATTATTATTCAATAAAATAGAGGACTAATTGAAAAAATACAAATAAAGATGAAGCATTATAATAATTATTCTATTTTTATTAGACAAAATAGGGAGATAATTGAAATATATATATATATATATATATATAAAGAGAGGGGATTGTAGCAATTATACTTAAATATTTAGAATAAAATTAAATTATTATTTCAGGTCGGGTCGAGTTGGGTATTTTTCACCTTAAACTCAAACTCAGCCTTATCCTAAAAAAATCAGACCTGAATCTGACACGAAATTCTCTTTAAAAAACTTGACCTTATAAGCTTGGGTCAGGTCGGAACCCATCAAGTATGAGTCAAATGGTCATCTCTAATTATAATGTGTAAACTCTAGCCGTTCTCCATTTTTCCTCTAACACAACCCTCTTCATCTATCGAGCGCCGCAAGTTTTATTTTTTTTATTTAGCTGGCAGCGGCACCAGTTTTGATGCTAGTTGCCGATCGTCGGTTCTGTTTTCCTTATTTATTTTTTTAGTTTTTTTAATAAAAATAACTATGCCTTTGTGGCACATTTATCTATGTCTTTTGGCAAGTTTTTTCTTTCTTTCTAAGTCGTTTGACTTTTCTTTTATTCTATGTTTTTCTCATGGTTGGATTTAACGACACCACGAATGATCAAGATGGTGCTTATTTGTAATTATGCTGATCTTCCCTAGTCTGGACCATCAGATTGAATTTCGATACGTGGTTTGCGCTCGTGGATAGTTTCTCACGACGTTTGGCTCTGATTTGCGGTTCTCGGTGGTCTTTCAATAACTTAATCACATTTTGTGGTTTGTTTGTCGTTGTAGTCAGATTTGTTCGTGTCTATTTTTTGTTCGAGTCTCTTGGATGGATTTTTAACCTTTTCCATGTATAGTCTTTATATGATCTAAAGTGGCTAGTTTTAAAAAATGTCCGAATTATGTATTTAGTTTACGATAATAGTTGTAAACCCTTATTGTAATTTTAGGTATTTTCTCGTTTAATAAAACTAGTGACTTCTATTAAAAAATATTGCTATCAGAAAGCCGGATTATTATTATTTTATTATTTTAATTAATAATGAATTATTTTTATTAAAAATTAATTATTTTCTTTGAAAAATATTAAAAATTAATTATAAATTTGATAATTTAAAATTTAGAGGTAGGTTGTTTTAGGTTCGGTGGATAGAACTGAATTAAGCCTCCAACACGTAAACCTTGTGTTATTTGAATATGATCAACTTATCCATCTCTTTTTCCTTTCTTTATTGCCTTTCTACTCGTTTTGGCATGAATCTTATAGAAATTAATTGCATTTTGTATTTTTAGAGATTTTAGTAGGGGTGTTAAAAAATACTCGGCTCGATTGATCCGACCCTACGATTCGAAACTAAAAATGTCGGGTAATTTTTAAAAAAACTTATCCGAACGGGTCGGATACTCGACTCGGTAATTTTTTCGGGACACGGGTCGGAAGTTTTCCCTTATCGGCCTCGACCCGATAATTTTTAATATATATTTTTATATTTTAAATTATATTTTATTTTAAGTTTTTTAATATTTTTACTCTAAAACTAAATTAAATTCCTAAATTCTTTCTATGTTTGAATTATATACTTTTAAGTTTAAAATTTTTAAAAATATTTTTGTGTTTAATATGTGATTTTTTTTAAATTTTAGAAATAAAAAATATAAATCGAATATCTGGTACCCGATTTTTAGGGTACCCGTGTATAACGGGCCGGGACACGGGCCAATAAAGTAGGTACTCGGATGAACCGGGTACCCGACAATGAACACCCTAGATTTTAGTGTATTTTTGTACATTCAATAAATACATAAATAAATAAGGCTTAATGTCAAAATAAATGCCTAAACTATCATGTTTTTAACTTTTAAATGCCTAAACTATTTATGGTACCTTTTAGGTGCCAAACTATCCATTTTTTTTTTAGGTGCCTAAATTTTTTTGTCCCTTTTAGATGCCCAAACTATCAATTTTTTTCTTTTAGGTGCCCACTATCCATTTTTTTCTTTTAGGTGCCTAATTTTTTTTCTTTTAGGTGCCTAATTTTTTTTGTCTCTTTTAGATGCCCAAACTATCAATTTTTGTCCATTTTAAGGTCAAACTGAGTTAAATATATTGGCTTTATAAAGCCATATGTAGGGTGTAAAAAACTAACCAACTTAAAAACTTAATTAAAACTGACCAATCTCCCATTGACCCGAAATTGACCCGAACCGAAAATAACCAAACCAAAACACAACCGAACCGAAATGACCTGAAGCACAATAGAACCGAACTAGCACCGAACCGAAACTGAATCTAAACCGAATGATATCATGCCCAAAATAACCAAAACCAAAATGACCCGAACCGATTGACTCGTTTGCCACCTCTAAAATTGAGACACATACTTTGACAAAAAAAATGATAGTTTGGGCACCTAATTTGACCCAAAATGATAGTTTGTGCACTTAAAAGGGGACAAAAAAAATTTAGGCACCTAGAACGAAAAAAACAAGTTAGTTTGAGCACTTAAAAGGGCTAAAAAATTGCTTAGGCACCTAAAAAGAAAAAAACAAGATAGTTTAGACACTTTATTTTGGTATTAAACCAACAAATAATATAACTAAGTTTTAATTTAAATGATATTATTTTCTATAAAATAAAAAAGAGATTAATTATTAATAAGAAGTGTTGAGTGATTGCTAAGGTATATAGCACAAAAAACACGATATGGCATAAATAATGGATTTTTTTTAATTTAAATAAATAAGTGAAGGTTCCTTTGGAGGTCGGGGAATGCCAGCAGAGCTAATCGAAAAAACAAATCGAAAAACAAAAGGAATTCATTGCCAATGTCAACTCTTTTATCCCGACAACAATAAAGTAAAAACAAATCGAAAAACGAGAATTACTTTTCTAAAAAAATAACCTGTAAATGTTTTGATAATAAAAACATGATTAGACATCTTAAATCGAATTAAATTTTTATAAACGTGCTTTATCGAATACTATATATCTAAACAAGATGGAATTAACAATAAAGTAATTTTGTGTGTATTTTTCACATTATTACTCATTGCCCCTCTGTCCTATAATGGGTCAGAGGTGATTTTCATGAAGGCCTCATTTGTCTGCCACTAATTATTTTTCAACTGTGAAAAAACACTAGTATAAAAAAGTAAAATCTTCTCCTTTTTCACACTTTTCAATTTTCATTGCATTAAATCCCTTTTATACTCACACGAGATAACAAAATTTTAGTATTTGATTTTCATCTAATTATGGATTTAAATATATAGTTTATTAAACAATGTTCAAATTTTAGGGTTTAGAAGTTAAGTTTTAGGGTTTAATGTCAGAATTTTTAGTGTTTATAGTTAGGTTTTAAGGTTTAGAAATATATTTTATGGTTTAGAATTTATGGTTTAAAATTTAGGAGTTAGAGTTTAGGACCCAAAAAGAATATATGTCAACTTTAGAAGTCTGCTTATAGAAAAAAATTCACTGACCATATATCAAATAAGTATCTTATTATATTATTAGTATCAATGTGCATGTAATATTTAACTTTTGTGATGGTTACTTATATATCCATTATTTATCTTACTTCTAATTAAAAAATTATGGATATGATGAGCAAGCATATTTGGTTGGTTGGTCAAGCTGCTCATCTTTTTTCCCTCATATTCTCTTAGGTCATAGGTTATAGACTCTCTAGAAACCCTCCTTCCTTCCCCTTGGAGTATCCCCTTCCTCTCCCTTCTAGGCATGATTAGGATTAGAATTAAGATTTGTCAAAAAAAAATATGGACATAATAAATCTAAGATTTTAATACCTTTTTGCATCACATTCTTTTATATTAAAAAGGAACTAACTATTAATTAGTTTGATGGAACGAGACATTAGGTCTCTAAAGACCAAATATTCAAATTTTAATATTTTGAATGTTGCAAATTGAGTTGAAAGAGTTGTCTCATAATAAATTTACGTAGTACATGATCTAAATTAATTATTTAATAAATTGAATAACAATGATTATAAAAAACAAATTCAATGGATGATAGTGTGATATATTATTCATAGGAAGCCCATTCATTATTCTATACTAAATAGATCAAAAAGTTCAATCAGAATGCAATAGTTAATATCTTTAAATATCATCAATAACTCCCTTTTTACATATTATTGAGATTTTGATGCTTTTATTTTAACTTATTTTTCTGTGATAATGTTTTGTTTTCCCCTTTTCTCCTTTACCCACTTTCATTTAAAATCCCTTCTTTCTTTTCACAAAAGTTTACCACTATGTTTTCCCCCTTTTTGTTGTTGTATTAAATATATATAAATATGTGTAAAGTTTTAGTAGTTGACTTTTGTGCTTAAGCATTAGAAATTAGAATTTAGGGTTTATTTTTTATAGGGTTGTTTTGTAAAATTATATAGACACCAATTGTTAATTGTGATTAAAATATTAATCACACTATATCAATAAAAAAATCCAAAAAAGGGAGAGAAAAAGCACACACAAAATGGAAAGCAGCATGCAAGTGAGCTGTGAAGCTCAAACACAATTTGTCTAAAAAAAACGTGTGCGAATGGATTGGATTGCCTTCTCACAACAAAGCTCTCATTTGACATTTGATAAAAGTGCAAGAACAAGAGACAAAGAGGGTGGGATTAGTGGGGGTTGCCCTAACAAGGATCAAGTATCAAAAGACAGATCTTTTTCTTTCCTTTTTAGCTTTCATCATGGTTCCACACCACACTTGTGCTCTAATGGTGTGCAATCACCCTGAGCCCATGTCAATGAAATCATGGCCACTGACTCAGATGGGGGAACCCACATGATCTTTTGGTCCACTCTTAACACTTTTCTTTTAAGTAAATAAATTAGCATCATATTCACATCAAATGATGGAATGCATAAGGGGTGTAAATGAAAAAAGCGTTCGACGAATTATTTCTAAACCATTTGTTTATATTCGGTTATTAAGCTAAATAAATAAGTATGGACAAAAATTTTATGTTCGTTTAATAAACGAACGGGCATGAGTAGAGATGTGTTCGGGTTGTTTATATTCAAATTTAATAAATAAAAAGTGATATATACATTCAAATTTAATAATGAATAAAAATAGATTAAAAAGATAATTTCATTAATAAGAAATTAATATACATCTAAATTAATAATTAATAACATTGTATTAAAAAGATAATTTCATAAATAAGAAATTAATATATGCATTATTTAAATATTATATATATATACACCAAATATTCAAACAAGTATCATATATAATTATGTCTTATATGTCATTTTGCTTGTTTAAATAAGCAAACACTATCGATTATCAGTTAATTTTACCAAACACTTTTATATAATCAACTAATGTAATCAACTAGTTATGTCAGCTATCAGCTAATGCAATATGCTATCAGCTATACGCTAATTATCAAACAAGACCAAAGATTTAAAAAGGAACTTTCACTAGTATACTAATAGATCGAGTCAGGTTCGACCCACATCAAGGTCTACGTTTGGACCCGTATGTGACTCAGCCCATTTTTTTATTTTTTATTTTTTAGAGTTAATCGCACCACACATCTCCAAACTATGATCTTTATTCTAAATTGGTCTCCTAACTTTTAAGCATTCCAAATTCATCATCAAACTATGACCCTCACTCTAAATTGGCCCCCAAACTTTTGAATATCCCAATTTCATCCCCAAACTATCACTCTCATTCTAAATTAGTTCTAAACTCTTCAAGGTTCTAATTCCATCTTCAAATTATCAACATATACTAATCATATCTCATGTTAATAAAATCGTAATAAAAATTGTTAATTGTTATGCAACTCATTCTAAATTAGTTGTAAACTTTTCAAGGCTCTAATTCCATCTTCAAATTATCAACATATACTAATCATATCCCATATTAATAAAATCGTAATAAAAATTATTAACTGTTATGTAAACACTGATATGCATTATGTAATAATATGATGTTGCATAAATGATAGTTTGAGGATAAAATTAAAAGTTTCAAAAGTTTGGGGGGTCACTTCAGAATAAAGGTCATAGTTTGGGGATGCGATGTAATTAAGTCATTATTATTATTATTTCTTGGGTAAAATACACGAAATACCACTGAACTTTAGGGTCTGGCACGATTATGTCACTGGACTAAAAAGGATACTATTGTACACTGAACTTTAGTAAAATGTTCAATTATACCACTAGGTTGTTACCGAGTTAACGACATGATGTCGTCGTTTTGGTATAGTTGCTTTTATGCCTAAAATAGCCCAAAACAACGTTGTTTTCTTAAAGAAAAATTAAGAAAATATTGCACTCAAAGAGGCTCGAACTAAAGACCTTTGAGATGAAAGATTTACGCCTAATCCCTAAGCCAACTTAAAATCTTATTGATGGAGAAGACATGATAAGTAACTAATTCCCTCTGAGAGAGGTGGAGAAGACATGGAAAGTAGCTTAAATAAGGCTTAATGGTTTCTTTCTTGTTGTATTACCTTTGGACAGTTGAAACTATTGGTAATTGTAACCATAAATTATGTATTCTCCATACCACATAAATCATTAGTACAATTATCCTGATCTCAATAACACATAAAAACAACATACATGATTTATATATTCTTACGTTAAAGTACACGAGAGATATACGCCACAAGGCTATATATGCAGCATTTCACTAAGAAAACACAAAGGCATGCTTCCTTCAAGGAAACATGATATGGCCAGCTTGGGTTTTGATAACGAAGACACAGATACTTTCCGTTGTCTCCAATGTATGCCTCGTACCTAGGTAGAACCAACAATGACCTTCAATCAATAAGTTGAACAATATCACGGCCTTACTGGTCATGAACATTGTAATCTGTCGACACGCAGCGTGTAACACCCCTAGTTTATATAAAATAAATAAATGAAATGAAATGAATAAGTGAAAAGAAATGAAAATAAAAATGTGGTGTTTGGGAGAGTTGAACACACAACCTTTGGAACTCTAAGTTGTGTACCCAGTCATCTGAGCTAAATCAACTCTTGGTTACATTTTACACCCACTTACTATTAAGTGGATCTTGAAGAGTAAAACATATAAAATAATAAAAATATCTTACCTACCCTTCTTTATGACACATTAATTAGGTCTATCTACCCCAAAGAAGGATACTAAAACCTTCATCTCCCCCCTCACTGACCTTTCACCTTCCCAAATACACAAACTCTGGCCACCGCCCGATCTCTCTCACCGTTGCCTCGTGGCCACCACCGCCATTGCGATTGTGTTCCCCATCAAGCCCCGACCAAAACCCCTCAAGCCACTCGCGCATTTACCACTCCGATCGTCGGTAATTGGAGGATCTAAGTTTGTTGAACTTAGGGATGAATCCTTTCGGTTTTTTGCTTTTTCCGGCCATTTCCTTTGTCGGTGTGAGTCACTGCCATCACCATCGTGCTCGTGGTGCCGAGCTGAGCAAAACCCATATCGTCCTTTATGGTTTTGATCACCGATTCGAGGTCACCGACGTTCGTTCGATAGGGGTAAGTTAGGTAAGGATTTTTAGTCCGGTTTAGGTTTAATGAGCATTGGTTGGTTTTATTTCTAGTGTTGGGTGAATTACGGTTGTCGTAGCAATTCTCTGGTACGTTTTCTAATGTTTTAGGCTACACGTGGGCTTCACGCGTCGTTGTGGGTGAATTCCGGCCACCTTGGACGGTGGCCTGTTAACCGAGCCTTTCAAATCGGTTCAAAATCCAACCAAACCGGCCTATTTTGATCCAAGCCCAAAAGCCAAGCCTAACCCGACTCGAGTTGACCTGACCCGACCTGTATTTGACCCGAATCCGACCTGAATTGAGTCAACCAGTTGACTGAGTCAACCCGTCTGAGTCAACAAGTGACGTCAACGTTGATCAATGATGTCTGCATGTCGTTAACGTTGACTACTAACGTCAGCGTTGACTTTGACCAAAAACTCAACTTTTTCCGAAAAGCTATTTTTTTTGTTTTTTGACGTCTTGAGAGTCCGTTTTTGAAACCCTTTTGCGAAATTCTAACTTGAAAGCCTCAGAATTTGACATTGAACAAAATTGTGCTTATATATTTAATCATTCAGTTAAGAGTAATGTGAATAAGGACTGAAATTGGAAATTGTGAAATTGAAGGTATTCACAACTCCTTGTATACGAGATGTCGAGGGACGTCGAATTCGGGTTCGAGGGTGATCGAATGGAGTATCATGGTTGACCGATATAACAAGGATTAAAAGTAATACATTACTACCTCTTGTTTGTTTTAGGAATATGTTGGTATTTGGTTAATGCATACATAGTTATGATGAAGTGTACTGTTAACTCTGCTTAAGTCAAATATGATACAAAAAATATAAGTATGATAACTTAGATAAGATCAAAATATTCGAATGAGAGGATTAATAATCGGAAGGATCTGGAGTTTAATAATGCAGTTAATCTCTAAACCCAGTAAATAGTGGTAAAGGGATTCAACGTTAAAAATATTTGGATATGAAATCATGAAAATGCCATTGAGGCATAAGAGTGACTAAAATACCCTGGAATTGAAAGTGATCTAGAAATCTACACTAGATCTGGTAAAATAATCTATTTCGTCTAAAAACCTCGAACTACTTGGAAAGTTATGGTAACAAGATTTAAACCTTCGAAATTGTTAAGTGCTTGGTTTCCTTAAATATTGAATAAATTTGCAAATATAGATTTGCAGAAAGCTATGCGTGCCTCTAAATTAATAAAGTGACTCAAAACACTGAATTGATTGGAATGACAAAATGGATTGGAAATATTGTTAAGGCTAAATTAATCGGAATGATTGTAATGACCAAAAAGACTAAAGTACCCCCAGTCACTGAAATGTCTAAGTTAACTGGAAATGATGGATAACCCTCAAGTTCTGGAATGAATGAATTGTTTGGAAATATCGGAAGCACCAAAATGAATGAAACACCCTCGAGTACTTAAATGATTGAAATACTATAAATTGTTCAATTGGCAGAAATGACGAATATATCTCGAGCTCCAAAATGACCGAAATACCCTATTGACTGGTATAAGTAATTTGCCTTTGATAAAGTTCTAGAAATACCAATAAAACTTAAAATGACTGAAATACCACTAAGAGTTATGAAGCATGACTCATGTACTTCAATCATTCATGATATTAATATAAGTTTGGAAGATTTTTTGCACGGAATATAAGTTCGACTACTCAGTGGTAAGTCTTGTGGTGAAATATGAAGGCGACAGTTCAGATATATGATACGATCATTTTTTTTGGAAATGATACACGTGAAGTGCATATACTTAAATGTTTGGTAAGTACTGCAAGGTTGGGGTATATTAGTTCGAATGGATTTGGAGGCTCAACAAATCGTTAGAAATCCTAAATGTTGTAAATCATTATTTTATCATTATTTAGCTAAATTACAAAATTGCCTCTGCCTATAAAATGACCAAAATGCGCTCTGAGTGTTAAAATGATCAAATTGCTCTTTAGACAAAACTACTGGAGCTCTCTTGATATATTTAGAATCTTTATTAATCCTCATATACTCAAATTCTTAAAATATATCTTGATATATATGAATCCATTTATAATCATGATATACCGGTAATATTGAATGGTCTTGAAGTATATTTCTTGTATACCTAGGCGAAGTTGATAATTATGGAATTCCTTCAATTATAATTCATGATTCGAAAGTCAGTATAGAATGGACTATGATTCAATGTCTCCTTTATGCAATTAGCAAGGACTCCTGAGTATAAATTGGACCGTTTAGTGTGTTCCATGATTACATGATTCATCTTCATGGTTGGAAACCAATCTATCTAGTCTGATCCTAAGTGATCCTTTTATCTTGAGTAAAAACATGACTTCTGGTTCCTGATTTCAGATATAAGTATACCCGATTCATGGTTCATGATACTTCATTTCTATTAATTAAATAAATATATATATATATATATATATATATATATATATATTTATTTATCTTGTATTCATGACATATTGCCACTGAATATTGCATTGACTGTTACCGTTCAGAATCATTTTACTGGGTACTGGGATACTGATTGAAGATATTATGTTCAGCCTTGATCAGGCTGGTAATTCCGCCCGTATTAGGTTCCCAACTTCAGCTAGGGTAATTCTGCTCGCACTAGGTTCCTAGCTTCGGCTAAGGTAATTACGCTCGGGACCTAAGGTAACCCCTTAGGTTGGTACCTACACCCATTAGGCCTAGGTTAACGCCCGTATTAGGTTCCTAGCTTCGGCTAGGGTAATTCCATCCAGACCTAAGGTATTCCCTTAGGATGGTACCTACGCCCAAGGGGCTCTATTAATGCCGATATATGATACCATTATGGGGAATTGTATACTGGGGCACGGTTGAAGGATAGTTAAGAATTTAAAATGAACCTTGCTTATACTTGAATTATGTGCTCGTGGAATATAATGTTTACTGCAGAGTTACAATCGTATGTATCAACTTAGCATTGTTGGAACACAGTAGACTATTTGGTTTACTTAACTAAATCCATCACTTTCCCGATTCTCTTGACTATAGGCTTCACGCCTGATACTCAATGATTGAATAAGAAACAATTATGTTATCTTCAAATATAACGTTACACTGAAATATCAAATCGTAAATGAAGTTCGTTATTGCCTGAAACGTCAGGACAATGTAATGTATACCATATAGTTATATGTGCTTACGACTTCATTTGGTACTTCTGTATTATTGAGCTTTCTCAAGCTCATGTTATTTTATCGTCGCAGGTTAGATGAAATCCGTCATGGTAAGGTGACCGACATCAGTGTTTAGAGTTCTCTCGACGTTGCTTTTGGAGTACGGTACAGGCATAGTTAGTGGGCATGTATAACGTGTATTGTTTTATACTAGTGTCCGTGATATGCTTTTCGAACTACTGTTCTATCTTCACATAATTTTCTAAAATGATATTTTATACAGAAGTTTGTTTTACAGATTTAATGTATTTAAGAAAAGAATTTTATACGGGTTTTACTGTGGGTTGCTCTTGTGACCCTAATGTGACTTCTTAGAGATCCGTGGTAACGCATAGGCGGGTCTAGGGCGTTACACAATGATCAGTTGTTATTGGATGATCTGTCACCTATAAGTATAGATAGATTTTAGATTGGACATGAACGATCTGGACTATATTCATAACAGTGTCTACAGAGATAAACTTGAACACTGTGCATGACGGTTTCTATTGATCTTCCTCATTCTTCTTGGCGGTTGTTGTAATCCAACCCATGTGTTGTATTTTGTTTCTTTCCCAATATTTGTTGTTTTGGCAACTTTTGGTGTGGAACAAACCATCTGCACCAACAACCTCCGCTTCAAACTTTGTATATGGGCTTTCAACATTAGTTTCCACAAATCTGATACACCCATCTATCTCTCCACCCTCAAGAACAAAGGTGGAGTAAGATTCATAATGACTGAATTAAAAGGTGAAAAACCTTGGCAGTTGGCACTCTCATATCTGATGACAACACCAAGGACGATGCCATTTCTCTCTTCTTCTAATCATCTGGTTTGCTATTAGAGGTTGTATTAGAAGTTGTTAAACAATATTCCGTTAGTCTGTTAGTTAGTTATAAGCTTAGATGTCAAAGATCAAGGTTCAATCAAGAACCATCTCTTTGTATAAATAAGTGATGTAATCTTCATTTGTAATTCATGTTGTTCTTGAGGATAATAATAAATTTCCTTCATTCTCAATACTCTTCAAGTCATATTTCATCATGGTATCAGAGGTTTCTATGGCAGAAAACTCTTTTGCTAAGCCTTTTACAAACAAGACGATTTCCATTCATATCGATGACGCCAATTACCTTCTTTAGAAGCAACATGTCATGTTCATTGTGGAGATCTTGGCCCTAACCGATCATATTGATGGTACCCTCATGGTTCCTCAACAATTCGTTGCTGGCAAATAAGGAGTTAGGACTTCCAATCCTAAGTATGTTCGATACAAACAACAAGATAGTGCTCTTTGTTCCTGGCTATTATCTTTCATTGGTCCTTCCATTTTTCCTTCTAATGTTAGTTGCAAGACTGCTCTCGACATTTAGAATAAGGTCAAACACAATTTCTCTGTCACTTCCACAACTCGCATCATGCATCTCCATTGTTCTTTGAAGAATATTCGAAAGCAAGATCAAACCATGCGTGAATATCTTCCCAAATCCAAGGTATTTGCGACAGTCACATATCTGCAATTCTTTAGGGTCTGTCACCGGAATATGAGCTGGTGGTGGCCATCATTACCTCGAGTTAACTTTCTTACAAACTTGATGGAGTTACTAATGTGCTTCTTGATACTAAATCGCGATAACTCAAGTTCCTAAGTCAGGGCTCTTTGGTCAATATGGTTCATGGCCCGCCAGGAGGTGATATGGTCTATCATCAATAAGGCCTATTTTAGAATAATAATTCTAATATTGGGCATTTAGGGTCAATTGGGTATTCTAGTTCAATTGGTTCTCAAACGGGTTCACAGAATCTAGGGTTTTATCCTCATGTTTACAATTCCAATCGTGATGTTTTCAAAGGTCGTGGAGGCCGTAATATTGGCGGTTGTTCCTATCCTCAATGTCAGATCTCTAGCAAGATTGGGCGTCTTGCCATATATCGCTATTTCAGATTTGATCAAGCCTATGATGGTGTTGAGAGTGTTGTCTCTATGAATCAATGTTCTTTTTCTGACGATTTCCCTGAAGAACAAGGTGCGTATAATGCTGGTTTCAATGAACATGTTTTTGCTACAGTAGCCGTTGTGGCTGATAAATTTCATTATGGTGACGCAGCCTGGTATCTAAATTCTTGTGCTATGGCTCATCTTACTCTCAATTCAGGTAATATCAATAACTTCGTTCCTTACCTTGGTTCTGGTAAAGTCTCTGTCGCCAATAGGGTGACTATTCCTATTTCTAGGGTTGGTTCAACCATGTTAGAAACATCATCTAGACTTTAATTCTTAATGATTTGTTGCATGTACCTTCGATTAAAAAGAATCTTTTGTCAGTGTCTAAATTTACTAAAGATAATAGTATCTCTTTCGAATTCTTTCCTAACTTTTGTCTTATGAAGGATTTGACAATGCACCAAACGATCCTGCAAGGGTTGCAAAGTGATGGGCTTTACAGATTTGTTGATGGTTTGTGTTTTCCTGCTCAAGATAGTTTGTTGTCTAGTTCTGCTTCTGCTGCTAATTGTCATTCTGCCTCAACTGATAATTGTCATTTTGTTGCTAATTGTCATTCTACCTCAACTGATAATTGTCATTTTGTTGCTAGTTGTCATTCTACTGCTAATAGACATTCTTCCTTAATTGATAGTTGTTCTTCTACCTCAACTAATAATTGTCCTTCTGGTGTTTCTTTTAATTGTTCCTTTACTACTTCCTTAGGAATAGATACTAAGTGATTCTCTAGTAATGCTCAACTTTGACATAAAAGGCTTGGACATCCTTCTAATGATGTTCTTGTAAAGTTTTCCACTCTTTGATATATTTTTGAAATTAATAAAAAAAATTGTGAAGGATGCAAGTTGGGTAAAAGTCACAAGTTACCATTTTATAAATATGTTACTCTTTACAGTGCACCTTTACAGTTAGTGCAAATGGATGTTTGAGGTCTTACCCCTTTAATTTCAAACAATTTAAGTTACTGTATCAGTTTTATAGATGCATGCGCTAGGTATACTTGGATCTATTTCATTTCTAGTAAATCTGATGTCTATAAGGTTGTGGTTAATTTTCATAAAAGAGTGGAAAGACAACTTCATTTAAAACTTAAGGTTATACAGTCTGATTGTGGCTCAGAATTCAAACCTTTAACTAGTTACTTTACTCAGCAAGGAATAGAATTTAGACACTCTTGCCCCCATACATCTAAACAGAATGGAAAGATGGAGCGTAAGCATCGTCACATTGTAGAACTTGGCCTTACCTTACTGGCTCAAAGTGGTGTTCCTTTTAAATTTTGGTCTGATACATTTTATACAGTTGTTTATCTAATTAACATGCTTCCTACTAAAGTATTAGATAGATCTACTTCATATGAAAAACTATTTAAAAAACGACTTGGTTATGGTTTCCTAAGAATATTTTGTTGTCAATTCTTTCCTTTAACCAGGCCTTATAATCAACATAAGTTGGATTTCAGGTCAAAACCTTGTATCTTTTTAGGTTACAGTTCTAATCAACATGGTTATAAATGTCTAAGTTCTGATGGAAGACTATATGTCTCTAGGCATGTTCAATTCAATGAACATTATTTTCCTTTTATTTCAAAAGATACTACTAATGGTTTTCAAGGTCCTAAACAGATTGAACAAAAATATTTTCTCAAGGCTAAATATATTGGACCAATGAACTCTAATTCCAATGGTGAAGCTGCTTCTTTACAGTAGTCAAGTTTTGTTTCCTCACATGGTGATTTCTTGAGTGAAGACATTCTATCTAGCTTCACTGACAGCTCTTCAGTTTCTACATTTTCTTCTATACCAGCCATAGTTTAAAGACATGCACTTCCTGTTCCAAATGTTTCAACTTCTGTAGATCAAAGAAATGTGGTTTCAGGTTTAGAAATTTCAGTTTCAGAAGTTCCAGAGGTTTCAAATTTTGCATATTAAGGAATTGCTATTCTAGGTTCAGAAATTCCAGTTCCAGAGGTTTTAATTCATGCAGATCAAGGCTCTGTGCTCAATGATGTGGTTCATAGGGATTTGGCTAATGAGGTTGTTCCAACTACTGGTCCTGAGTCACCTACAATATCTACCCTATCTTCAAGTTTTTCCACAGTCAACAATAACAAAGGAGGACATTCTATGGTCACCAGATCAAAGGTTGGGATTTTCAAACTAAAAGTCTTTCATATCGAAGAAGTCTCTCAAGGTTCAGAAACTCAACTGCCTGATAATATATATCAAGTTATGCAATTTTCTCACTCGAAAGAGGCCATTTTGAAGGAAGTTAATGTCTTGGTACAAAAAGGTACATGAGATTTGACAGTTTTACCCGATGATCATGTTCCTATAGGTTGTAAGTGGTTATTCAAAGTCAAAAGAAATCTTGATGGGAGTATAGCACGCTACAAAGCAAGACTAGTTGCCAAGGGGTTTTCCCAACAAGATGGTTTCGATTATACAGAGACTTTCAGCCCAGTGCTGAAGCCCGTTACAGTCAAAATTCTTCTCAGTGTTGCCCTTAGTAGTGGTTGGATCCTTAGACAAATTGACGTTAACAATGCATTCTTAAATGGGGATTTATCAGAGGAAGTTTATATGTTACAACCATATGGCTTTTAACAAGAAGATGCTATTGGGAAAAATTAGTTTTTCAGCTAAAGAAATCTTTGTAAGGGATTAAGCAAGCTCCACATGCATGGTTTGATAAGTTTCAAGCACATATGGTCGACAATCTTGGCTTTACTACTTCTTTAGCTGATATTTCTCTTTATTTTAAGGAAAATCAAGACAACAAAGTGTATATCATGGTGTGTGTAGAAGATATAGTTGCTACTGGAAATGATGTAGATGAGGTTAATCGAGTTATTAGAGATATTAATCAAGCTTTCTCTTTGAAGGATCTATGTCGTTTGAATTTCTTTCTTGGAATTAACATTCATGCTGTGGAAAATAGAGTCATTTTGAATCAGAGGAAACACATTTCTGATCTTCTGGAAAAGACAAAGATGATGGATGCTAACAGCTCACCCACATCTATGGTCACAACACCACATCACACTCTCACTGATGGTGATCCCTTTCCCGATGCCACATTGTACAGACAAGTGGTAGGCACTCTACAACACATCTATCAAACAAGACCTGACATACAATTCTCGGTCAATAAGATCAGCCAGTTTATGCAATCACCACTCGATAAGCATTGGAAAGCAGTCAAAAGAGTCCTTAGATACTTAAAATGGACTATAGACCACAGACTGTTCTTCAGCACTCACGCTTCACCAACCACGTTAGTTGGATTTGCAGACTCTAATTGGGGAATTAGTGCCGACGATAAACGTTCCACAAGAGGTCATTGTATTTTCTTAGGAGGTAACCTAGTGGCCCGAAGTTCGAAGAAACAAGGAGTAGTGTCTAGATCGCCCACCAAAGCTGAGTTTAGGAGTCTTGCAGATGCCATGTGTGAAGCAATCTGGATAAAGTCCTTACTTACTGAATTAAAAATCAAACTTGTCTCTACTCCAACTTCATGATGTGATAACACGAGTGTAATTGCACACTCTTCCAACCCTGTACACCATGCCAAACTGAAGCATGTTGAACTTGATCTCAGTTTTGTCAGGGAAAAAGTCACAAATGGCATGTTTCACATCAATTATGTTCATGCTTCAGAACAAATAGCATATGTTCTTACTAAACCACTTTCTTTATCCTTTTTCTTAAGTCTTAGACAAAAGCTGAAAGTGTTTTGTGAAGAAGAGCTTCGATTACAGTTTGCAAATTTATCTTGTGCCAGAAAAGTTCAAGAAGAATGAATAAATAGTGAAGCATGATAAGAAAAGTAAGGGTATTAGAGGTTGAGAAAGACAAAGGACAAGAAGTATATTAGAGGTTATGTAAGTCTTTGGTCTAAAACAAGAGGCAGAGAATAAGAAGTGTATTAGAGGTTGTATTAGAAGCTGTTAAACAATATTCTGTTAGTTAGTTATAAGCTTAGCTATCAAAGATCAAGGTTCAATCAAAAACCATCTCATTGTATAAATAAGTGATGTAATCTTTATTTGTGATTCACTTTGTTTTTGAGGATAATAATACATTTAATTCATTCTCAATACTCTTCAAGTCATATTCCATCATTTGCTCTTTTGTTGTGTTTTACTCTTTATACTGGCTTACCATCTATGTTGCACTGATACGAAAATGGGGATGGATACAGGGATGAGATACTACAATTTTTAAAATTACAGGGTACGAGTACGTCAAAGGTACGAAAAATATAAATAAATTTTAAAATTTTAATATATCAAATATTTATGAGGTCTAAAATCTAACATATTCACCCATGCAAATTTGATGGTTTTCAGTTTCACTTATTCTATTCATTTCACCAGTATATTAAATAAGATTTATGAGGACTAAAATCTAATATATTAAAAAAACATAATAATCTGAAAAAAACATAATAATGCATTTGAACTAAGAAAATGAATTAGTTTGGTCAAGCAACAAATTAACATGTTGTCTGGCTTTCATTAATGCAACTCAAAGTTCAGTTCCATTAATGCCTCATTTAATACACATTTAACAAATAATAAAAAATAAGATTAAACTAATCAAACATTAAACAAATAAGCATCAACAAACGTTAAATATATATATATATATATATAAATGGAAAAAAATTCCTTCAGCCGCCAATAACCTTTCCCCCTTTCCAGATTCACGCCAAACCCTAAAATGACAACCCGTTTCAAGAACCGCAAGAAGCACGGTCACAGCTGTATCGAAAAACACTACCACAGAATCCTGGTCGACAAGTATCACCTTGAGTATTTCGGAAGAGTCGGTATGCGATACTTCCACAAGCTCCACAACAAGTTTTATTTCTCAATCGTCAACATCAACAAGCTCTGGTTTCTCATCCCCAAGGACGTGAAGCGGCGCCAATGATCGACGTGGTTCAGCATAAGTACTTTAAGGTGCTCAAAAAGGTGTTTTAAGCCAAAGCTAAAATACTTGGGTATGCACGTGAACTTTCGACTCTCGTCCCCGAAACGTTCCCTTAATTCTTCTAGTATACTCTGCAAACGTGGGACGTCCCCGAAACGTACTACAGTCGTACCCACATCGTACCCATTTCGGGTACATTTTTGGTACGTGGGACGCCCTTCATATGTCGTACCCGTGCTTCATAGCTTACCATAACATACTAAACCACCTATTTATATATAGTTCTTGTGTGTAGGTGAAACCAACTAAACCTACAGTAAATATTATGAATAAAAATTACATGTCCTTTTTCGGTGTCCTTTTCTATGCTCTAAAATATCAAGATTTGAATTATTGACCTTTGATAATGCACATTCAACATGCAGACAAAGCTACTCATACTTGTGTCTTCTAAAATAAACATCGTTATTTTTTTCTATTTGGACCACTCATTAAATTCGACATACTGTTAAACTAACCATTGTTGATATATTCTTAACATTTTTAAACTAGCATTCCCTTTTATTAGGTAGATGCAAAACAAACTTTACGGAATTTTATGCATTTAGTTCTAGAAAATATTTGTCATTTCATTTTCTTAAAAAATAGAAAACATTGAAGAGAATATGTTTGATTGCAAAATTTAAAAATAATTTTTAAAATAAAAACAATAATCAGTGAAATTTTATAAATATAAAAATTATTTTCACTATTTTGTTGATTCATGAGCAGGAACAGAGGTATGTATAATTTGGGATGGGCTCTTGCCCCTTCCAAAACTTTTTGGTATAATAGTATTTGAGGTTTTTTTTAGTTTAAATGGTAGTCAATTAAGATTTTTGTCCCTCCTAATTTTTAGATTTAAATCTTTAATAGACCCTTGTCCCTCCTAATGTTCGATTCTAGCTTCGTCCATGTTCATGAGTACATTTGATTCTTTCTAACATGCACCAACATGTTTTATAGTTTTCATAAAAAAAATGAATAACATGCTTTACAGTTTTATTTTTTATAATTAAATAATAGTACAAGAAAATTAATGTTGGTCGGTTAGACTAGCTTTACATTCTTTGCCATTCAAAAAAAGTCAAAATGACAAAAGATGCCCCAACGTTTGTATATTTTGTCATTTGGCTTCATATTCTTTTTTTGGTCCAAATATACCTCCAATGTTTGCTTATTTTGTCATTTGGCCCCATATTCTTTCTTTTGGTCCAAATATGCCCCCAACGTTTCATTCATAGTCCAAATATGCCCTTGTTGGATGTAAAATGTCAATCAACTGACGGTCAACGACTTATAAAAAAATTTGACATGGCATCAGCAGATCTTAATACGTGGCAAGTCCAATCAGCTGTTGAACGTCAGTTGACTGACAATTCCCATCTAACGAGTGCATATTTGGACCAAATTGAAACGTTGTGAGCATATTTGGACTACGAATGAAACGTTGGGGGGCATATTTGGACCAAAAGAAAGAATAGGGGGTCAAATGACAAAACAAACGAACGTTGGGAACATATTTGGACCAAAAAAAGAATAGGAGGCCAAATGACAAAACATGCAAACATTGGATGTATCTTTTGTCATTTTACCTTAAAAAATTAATGTTTTAGGTTCGTGGATAGAGCTGAATTAAGCCTACAACACGTAAAACTTCTACTCGTTTTAGTTTCTTCAAAAAGAAAATCTACTCGTTTTAGCATGAATCTTATAGAAATTAATTGATTTTTTAAAAGGTAGAGTATACAAATTATCATTAAATTATCTTTAAAAATATAAAATGGTTATCAAACTTTTAAAAATTATATAATGAGCATTGAATTTTTGTTTTTATTATAAAATGATCATTGAGCCGTAACTGTCGTTAACTGGGAGACGTGACAGTTGTGAAAGTTTATATAATAACATATTTAATACTCAATATTTACACATCAAAACAATTTAGACATCAATAATGAGGGCTAAATTAGGAATAAATCGATTCAATGTGTCAATATGAAGGATTAAATATTTTATTATTTAAATTTTTATAAATGTCACGTCACTCAATTTATGACAGTTAACGGCTCTGTGACCAATTTGTAATAAAAACTAAAATTTAATTCTCATTATGTAATTTTTAAAAATTTAATGACCATTTTATATTTTTGGAAACAATTTAATGACCTTTTTGTACTTTGCCTTTTTAAAATTTTATTAGAGATTTTAGTGTATTTTTGTTCATTCAATGAATACATGAATGATGTCAACGAAATTTTAATTGAAATGATATCGTTTCTTACAATACATGTGAAGATGCCATCTAGAGCATTAGGGTACAATAAACGTTGAAAAACAGAAGGAATTCTTTTTTTCCCCGACAACAATAAAGTGAAAAAATTCGAAAAAACGAGAATTACTTTCCTTTAAGACAAAGCCTGTAATTGTTTTGATAATAAAACATGATTAGACATCTTAAATCAAATTAAACTTTTATAAACGAATTAAAGAAAATTTAAAATTATTTAATTAAATAAATTTCAACTCTAGAATTTATAGTATAAATATATATATATATATATATTGTTGTGCTTTAGGTTTTTTAGGGCTTGACCCTAATTAATTTAGACTGACCCGCGTCATACACTTAATTTTAATAGGTGGGTTTTTCAGTGAGAATTTTTTACATACACAAAAGTTCAGATTTAAAATTTACTTAAGTGATATTAAATTGTTTATCATTTAAACTTAGATTTTGATTTTGATGAAAATTTATAGTATATTTTATTGAGTCAGGTTTTAACTTTTCGTGTTTTTTCCAATACTATACATCTAAACAATATGGAATTAATAATAAGGTCCTTTTGTGTGTACATTTTTCACATTTTACTACTCATTGCCCCCTTTATCCTGTAGTGGCGGTCAGAGGTGATTTTCATGAAGGCCTCATTTGTCTGCTACTATTTATTTTCAGCTGTGAAAAAGCACTAGATCTTCGGACGAGTTTAAGGTACAACTAAGATACAATAAGTTTTAAAATTTATTTTTAAATTAAAAAAATAGATTTTTTAATAATATTTTCGGTTAATTTTTTAAATTTTTTTATAAATATCGGTACTTATTTTGTAAGTATCGATACTTTATCTCAAACTGAAAATTTATCTTAAAAAATTAAGTATCGATACTTACAAAATATGTATTGATACTCACTAGGGGTGGGCAAAAAACCCGATTACCCGGTCCCGGACCCGGTCGGACCCGGTGGATTTTTACCCGGTATTGGTTCCGGTGGGACCGGGACTGGATCCAAAATTTAGGTCCCGGTTGTAACCGGGACCGGGACTGGATCCAAAATTTAGGTCCCGGTTGTAACCGGGACCGGGACTGGATCTTGTTTTTTTGGACCCGGTACCAGGTGGGTACCCAATGGGACCGGGACTTGTACCAGGTACTCGGTACTGGTCTGGTACCGAATGGTGTTAAAGAGATTGAAAGCAACTGAAGGCGCTCCTTTATTTCTCTTTGTGTATGAATATTATGAGTATGACTCGTTTTAAGACTTCGACCTTCAAGCCTACAATATTCTGACTTTGTTATTTAATATTATTATTGATGGTTGGAATTTTTTTCCCATGCTGCTCAAATTTTATTAATAATAGACTAATTGATCGGGTACCCGGTATTGGTACCGGGACCGGTTCTTGAAATCTTGGACCCGGTCTAACCGGGACTGGTTCTAATTTTCAGGAACCGGTGGTTACCGGGACCGGGACCAATTCTAGACAAATTGACCGGGTACACGGTCTTGCCCACCCCTAATACTCACAAAAAAATAAAAATAAAAATAACCGAAAATATTATCAAGAAGTTTAATATTTTCAATTTAAGAACAAATTTTAAAATTTATCGTCTTTTAATCGCATTCTAAACATGTCATACCCCAACTCTACCCTCCTAAAACTTCTGTTTTTTCACGCTTTTCAATTTTCATTGCATTAAATCCCTTTTATACTCGCATGAGACATTATGCTATAAAAGAAACAATCCATGAAGGACAGTTAAGAAGAAATATATATAATTGATTATATCAATCGGTAGGATTGATAAGTTATTTTGTGAAATTTAAGTAATCATAGAAGACTGTTGTTGATGGAATTTGGAGAAAAAGAAGAAAAAAAATCACATGGGATAATATTTATTTTTAATCAGTTGAAAGTGAGAGTTAAAATATATTATTTTATTGAAAAAAAAAATAAACTGGCCATGTCAGCGTGAAAATAAAATAAAAATTAGGTAACCCAATGAAAGTTTTAAAAATCCGATGACTAAAATGAAAGTGTCTTAAAAGTTCGGTGACCATTTATACAGTATACCCTTAAAAAAAATTAACGGACCATATCATCATTTTTAACGGAAGGTAACAAAAAAGAGCAGAATAAAAATTCAGAAATCGGAATAAAAATTTTAAAATTTGGATACTTTACCTTAAAATTAAAAGGAACATACTCGAGAGCCAATATCTGTTTGGACAACAGCAGATTCCTGTAAGGAGTGGCTACCGGAATTGATGAGGCCTTCATTGTCCGATTTCAAAATTAAATTATGATTAGCATCATTCATCAATCAGACGGATTACCAAATTTTAAGCAAGATCGACAAATGAAATCTTCCCCACAATCATAGTTAACCTTGATTCGATTGGGGAGAGGAACCAATAACAATTCCTTATGAGAAAATTTATATTCAACACAGCTTGAAATTCATATGATATTTGCACTTCGATTCAGTCTTCACTTAAATTGGAGAAAAACCATTTCCGCATGACGGGGCACACTGTTGATTTAAGTGTCATATAGAAAATAAAATGTTATTTTAGAAATCAATCGGATTCACGAAAATCAGTTGTCCCTTGAACTGGTTTTCGGTCCCCCGATGAACTCTTATCAGAATGAATGCCTAGTATAAAAATAAATATTCAAACTATATATTTTTAATTTTAAGTGTCTAAAGTCTTTTTTAATAAAAGTAGGTGACTAACGTTTTTTTTCGTTAATTTTAGGTGTCTAGCAGTTAATGGTTGTTTAAAAAATAATATTATTCAATCAAAGCATGACATGTGGCTTCAATTTTAATTTCTTTTTGATTTTTTCTTTTAATTTAATTTTAAAAACCCTAAAATTCACAAAATAACCCCCGAATCCGACCATTTTCGTCTTCATTCATCACGTTGTCGACGATAAAATGAAGTCTCATCCTCTTGTCGCAAGACATGCACATCGTTTGTCTTTCGGGAGGTCCTCATTCGTCGCTCCTTTCGTGAATGACATTCTTTCGATGTTAGGCACCTCGTTCGTCGACTTTCGATGACAGGAAGATGGAGTAATTGGTTGTGGGGGTCTGACGAAGGAAGTGGTGGGCACGCCGTCAGTGATTGGTGCCGGCAATGTCTGAGATCGGGATTTTAGGATTTAGGACTTTGAGGATTTAAGGATTTGAGAACTATTTTAGAAAATTTTAAAAATTTTCTGGATTTTTAAAAAAATTAAATCTTTTGTAAAGAAAAGAAAAGAAAACATTTCACATGTTTTGATCGGTTAAGGAATTTTTTAAACAGCCGTTAACGGCCAAACACCTAAAATTAACGAAGCGAAACATTACACCTATTTTTACAAAAAAAAATAGACACTTACAGCTAAAAGATGTATAATTTGGACACTTTGCGTATATAAAACCTTAAATGAATTGTATTTTATGGAAAAAATATATTAATTTTTTTAAAAAAATTAAGGGTAAAGTATACAAATGGTCACTAAACTATCCACCAAATACAAAATGGTCACCAAACTTTCAAATACATAATGGTCATTAAACTTTAGTTTTTGTTACAAAATGGTCACTGAGCCATTAACTGTTGTTGACTGGGTGACATTGCAGTTAAAAAAATTGTATAATAGCACATTTAATTCTCAGTATTTACACATTCAATCAATTTAGATGATTAAATGTGTTGTTATTCAAAATTTTGTAATTGTTACGTCATCCACTTAACAACAGTTAACGGATCAGTGACTATTTTATAATAAAAACTAAAGTTTAATGCATATTATGCAATTTTTAAAAGTTTAGTGATCATTTTGTATTTTTGGGGATAGTTTAGTGACCATCTTTGTACTTTATCCAAAATTTAATGATGATATTTAGGTGAAAACAAAAAAGAAAGAAGAAGACGTGATGCTGACATAAGGATGAGATGAGCAGGAGGTGTGACGATGGATGAGGGCTGATCTGAGGACTGAGCAGTGCTGTGCCGACCCCTCTAACTGTACGGACAGTGATGTCCGCATCCCTTCAATTATTTATCATTGCATTCGACAGCTTCTTTTCTAATTCCCTGCTTTCCTACTCTCTCTCCCTCTCGGACCATTTATTGGGAAGTTTTACCGGAAACTTATTAAAATAGGTTAAAATGAGTCGTGTACATAAATTTTTATAGAAAATTATAAGAATTTATGTATTGAAATTTTTAAAAATATAATAAGAAATTTGGTATATACATAAATGCTTACTACTTTTATGTACATACCGAAATTCTTACAAAAGTTGTAAGTATTTATGTATATACCTTAAGTTTCACCATTTTTGTAAGGATTTATGTATATGTACATAAATTCTTACAAAAGTGATAAGCATTTATGTATATATTGAATTTTCTACTATTTTTTAAAATTTTCAGTATAAATATAAATCTTTATATTTTTTGTAAAAAATTATATACACGCATCATTTTAGCCTCATTTAACGGTTTTTTTTAATTTCTCCCATTTATTCTACTCTCAAAACCACCTTGCAATTTTTTCTTGTTATTCTTATTTTTTTGATATTAGGAGTTAGAAAAATAAAATAAAAAACGCTAGGTGAACAAGACACTAACGATTACAATAGTTATGCCAAAACTTTAGAATCGCATCCGGAGAAACAAAAAATACTTGAGCATCATAACTGTCTTGAGGGAACAATTTAGTCATACCATTGACAATACTATTACTTTCGCAAAATATATGCTTAAACTTGACGTTCCAACGTGTTTTTTTTGTGTGTGTGTGTTATTTACCACAGTGTCATTTTTTATTATATAAATTGTATACATATAGGAAGGATGTAGAATTTTATGATAGATGGCGGAAATTTATATAAATTTATATTAGAAAGTTAATGGGGCGAAATTACATAATTCTGTAAAATTAGATCATGAATAAAAATATAAAAAATACCTAAATTATATAAAAAATTAAAACTTTCAAAACTATGACTACCACTCAACACCTCTCGAACCATCCTTATAAAAATACTTAAATAATTTTTTGATCTAAAATAAGAGGTTTGAACCATTTTTAGAGGTTTTACTAGTCAAATCCGTTAATTTAAATATTTGGTGAACAAAGGATGTAACAATGGATTGGATGAAACCTCTCAAGTTGAAAGTTTTTAGAGCTTTTTGTGTCGAGGATTGGACATAAAAGTACCAAAGACTCTTTTGTCCTAGACAAATACAAAAAAAAATTAGGGTAAAGTACACAGACGGTCACTGAACTTTGGTAAAAAAAACAAAATGGTAACCAAACTTTCAAAAATCACAAAATAGCAATTAAACTTTATGTTTTATAACAAAATAGTAACTAGACGTTAAATGCCGTTAACTGACTATTATAAACTTTGGTATAATAACACATTTAGTCCTTCATATTTATACATTCAATCAATTTAATCCTAATTCAAAACAATTCACTAAATTTAGCCCTCGTAATTTATGCATTCTTTCAATTTGGTCCTAAGGCAAAATTCCAAAGTATGATAACATGATAAATAATTACAATAAATTTTTATAGGTACTCGAAAACTCAACTCGAATCGAAAAAATTTCAAATAAAGTTTGAGTTGTAAAATATGACGCGTCAACTCGAATAACTCAAATTTTTTTTGACTCGACTCGATCGAACGGTCATCTCTATCTTAAGATATGACGCGTCAACTCGAATAACTTCAAATATTCGAATATTTTAAATCATTTTTTTAAATCGAATATTTTTAAAAATAGAATATTTAATATTTTCATATTTAAATCACATCGATTATTTAATAACAACTTTAAATATTCGATTTAAAAGAAAAAATTGATTTAAAATATTCGAATATTTAATTTAATTTTTATAGGAACTCGAAAATTCGACTCGACTCGAATCAAAAAAATTCAAATAAAGTTTGAATTGTAAAATATGACGCGTAAACTCGAATAACTCGAAATTTTTTGACTCGACTCGATCGAACGCTCACCTCTATCTTAAGATATGACGCGTCAACTCGAAATATTCGAATATTTTAAATCATTTTTTCTTTTAAATCGAATATTTTTTAAAATAGAATATTTAATATATTCATATTCAAATCACATCGAATATTTAATAACTACTTTAAATATTCAATTTAATTTAAAAATATTCGATTTAAAAGAAAAACTTGATTTAAAATATTTGAATATTTAATTAAATTTTTATAGGAACTCGAAAACTCGACTCGAATCGAATCGAAAAAATTTCAATTAAAGTTTGAGTTGTAAAATATGATGCGTCAACTCGAATAACTCAAAAAATTTTGACTCCACTATCTTAAGATATGACACGTCAACTCGAATAACTCAAAATATTCGAATATTTTAAATCATTTTTTCTTTTAAATCACATCGAATATTTAATAACTACTTTAAATATTCGATTTAATTTAAAATATTCGATTTACAAGAAAAAAATGATTTAAAATATTCGAATATTTAATAAATATTTAAAGTGGTTATTAAATATTAGATGTGATTTAAATATTCGAATATTTTAAATCATTTTTTCTTTTAAATTGAATATTTAAAGTAGTTATTAAATATTCGATGCGATTTAAATATGAAAATATTGAATATTCTATTTTAAAAATTATTCGATTTAAAAGGAAAAAATGATTTAAAATATTCGAATATTTCAAGTTATTCGAGTTGACGCATCATATCTTAAGATAGAGATAAGCGTTCGATCGAGTCGAGTAAAAAAACTTCGAGTTATTCAAGTTGATAAGGTCATATTTTACAACTTAAACTTTACTTGAAATTTTTTCGATTCGAGTCGAGTCGAGTTTTCGAGTTCCTATAAAAATTTAATTGTAATTATTTATCATGTTACTATACTTTGGAATTTTGCTTTAAGGACCAAATTGAAAGAATGCGTAAATAATGAGGGCTAAATTTAGTGAATTGTTTCGAATTAGGACTAAATTGATTGAATGTATAAATATGAAGGACTAAATGTGTTATTATACCAAAGTTTGTAACAGTCAGTTAACGACATTTAACGTCTAGTTACCATTTTGTTATAAAACATAAAGTTTAATTGCCATTTTGTGATTTTTGAAAGTTTGGTTACCATTTTGTTTTTTTACCAAAGTTCAGTGACCGTCTGTGTACTTTACCCAAAAAATTATCTAAACTTGAAAAACAAATAAAATTAAAAAACTAATTTCATAAATAAAAATAATATATACATCTAAATTTAATAACTAATGAAATTATATTAAAAATATATTTTCATAAATAAAAAACTAATATATAAATATAAACTTAACAATTAATAAAATTATATTTCAAAGACAATTTCATGAATAAGAACTAATATATACATATTTCAAATATGCTTAGTAATGTTATATTAAAAATAATAATATTCATGAGATTCATTAATTGGTTGAGTGGCTAAGGATGCTCATGTTGTTTCATCTTTATATTCTCACATCTTTTAAGGGATTATTCGATTTTAACCGAATTAACCGACCCAACCGAATTTTTTTAAATTACTTTATTCACATATATCTATTTAAAAATTAATTAGAAATATCCCAAATATAAAATTATTTAGATAAATAGCGTAGAACAAAATCACGCCACATCAATCGTGATTTTAGAAATTGTGTTACCCTAGTCCTGGTTTTGAAAATCGCGCCACTTCAATTGCTACTTCAATGTACTGAAGGAAAAAAAAAAAAAACTATTAAAAACCGAACTCGCTTCTTCTATGTATTGAAGGGCGAAAAAAAATTATTAGGAACCAACTTTATGATTTAGCTTCATGAAATGCAAAAGTGATATGTACTTTGGTTTATATAGACATAGTTAGCGTCTTAACCTTTGTTTATTATCAATGTGAGATTCAATGGAAAAGAGTATAGGTGTTAGTTGAGCAGCTCGCAAATAACTCGAGCTCGACTTGGTCAGAACTCGATCAACGCTCGACTCGAGATGACTCGAGCTCAACTCAAGATGACTCGACTCGAACTCGAGCTCGACTCGAGATGACTCGACTCGAACTCGAGCTCAACTCGAGATGACTCAACTCAAACTCGAGCTCAACTCGAGATCTTAACGAGTCAGCAAGGCTCGACTCGATAAGTTCGCGAGCAACTCGTTATTTTTTATATAATTTTTATGATTTTTATGGCTATCTTGAAAAATTACATTCCAAGAAATTTAAATGCTAGTTGAAAATTCTAAAAAAATTCAATGACTTTTTAGGTGATATACCAATAAAATATTTAGTTTCAAATTGCCAAAACGTTTTATATTTCCCGCGAATTCAAAAAGTTAATTTGTACTAATAAGAAATTAAATTATAATAATTAGTTATTCATTTTTACTAAAGTCTTTCTTTTTTTATTATTACTTTAGATATAAAAGTAGAAAATCAAAAAAGTCTTCAGTCCCTTTATAAGAAAATACGATTAAAAGTCAAAACACCGAAATTTTTAAGGTATTTTCTCATTTGTTGTTTATCAAAGATTATTGAGAAACAAAAAAGAGTCTTATACTCGAATATCGACTTCATCTCCAACTCGGACATGACAGGTTCGTTTATTTATCTCCTTAGCCTTCACGTTTCCCCCTGGATTTATATGTTTATATTAAGCTCTAATAGTATCATTAGATTTTATCTATATTTAAAAAATAAGGTAAAAATATTGGCGAGTTTAGCGAGCAACAAATTATTTTAATGAGCATGAGTCTAGCAGAATTTTATCGAGCTTAACGAGCAACGAGTCGAGTCGAGCAATGAGATTTTTTTAATGAGCACGAGTCGAGCACTACTCAACTCGTGATCGACTCGCTCGATAAGCACCTATAAAAAAGAGGTTGATGTTCATCTCACGTTGATAATAAACAAAAGCTAACACTCTAACTATTCTTATATAAACTAATGTCAATATCACTTTTGCCACTAAATTTTAACTCATGAAGAACTCAACGAGTAGCTCAAGTGGAAAAGAGGATGATGTTCATCCCACATTAAAAATAAACAAAGGCTAACACTCTAATTATGCCTAAGTAAACTCATGCTCATGTCACTTTTGCATTTCATCGAGCTAAATCTCAAAGTAGATTACTAATAGTTTTTTTTTTTTTTTATCATTTTCGCCCTTCAATACATAGAAGACACAAATTGGATTTTTAATAGCTTATTTTTTCTTTCATTTTTCGTAATTCAGTACATTGAAGTCGCGGCTAATGTGGCATGATTTTACCTTAGGTGATCTAAAAGGGGATATTTATCTAAAATATTTTGTATTGGGGTTCTGTATCTAATTAAATTTTTAATGGATATATTTTAATACATCAACCTCATTTTAGCATAATTTAGTGACTATTTGTGTAATTTAACTAAAAAATTATAACAATTTTTTGTTAATTCGAAAATCGACCGAACTAACCGAAATGTATTCGGTTCGGTTAATAAGTTTAAAAAAATTCAGTTTGGTTAACTGTTAAAGAGGAAAAATTCGGTTAATTTAGTTTTGGCTAGTTTGGTTCGGCTACCAACCGAATTAATCGAATGCACACCCTTACCATCTTATATGGGTTCAAATCCCGACATTTGCTTTAGGAATGTAATACATCTCAATGTAATCAAAAAAAATAATTTTCATAATCTAATTAATATTACTAGATACAAAATATTGATAACCAATAAATTAGTCAAACATCAGATCAAAAATAAATAAATTAGTCAAACATCAGATCAAAAATAAATAAATTAGTCAAACAAGTACTAAATAAAATTATGTCATTTTGTTTGTTCAAATAAATAAATAACTATCACTTAATTTTATCAAACAGTTTTATACAATAAATTACTATAATCTACTATAAGTTAATATACTCCGCTATCAGTTATCAACTAATTGACCAACAAAGTCTATACATAACCCTTATATATATAAGATAAGGAAGATACTAATACCAAGTTGCAGGCCTCGATTTAAGTTGTTGAATCTTGATAATGGTTCCTGTATAGGCCCTCCAAATCCAATACTTGGGTTTTGGGCTCAGCATAAGGCTGACAAAGGAAAGAAGTGAAGTAAATTTTGACCACTTAGAGTCTGACCTATTTTGACAACAGAACTATAAAAATTTAAAATTTAATTATTTAACTATTTAATTAGATTTATTTTAACCACAACCGTTAAAATCTAACGAAGAGGTAACGTAACAGTTAAAGTAAATTTGTATAATTACACATTTGATCCATATTAGACTAAAGACATGGGAAGCTGATTTGGGCTCAGTCAACTTGGGCGCGTTAGATAGACCTAGAGGTGAGGCATTGGGCCTTTTTCATTTGGGCTTCAATAGTTGACTACTGGTTTCGGCCAAGTTCCAACAGGCCTATAGTGAGTTAAGTTAGGGTTTTGTGTAATATGGACGCATGATGTCGCAGAGGTGGGGGAAAATATGGATTTTAATCAAAACTTTTAACATGTGATATCAATTAACCATCTTTAACCTAATATTCAATTGCTTGAGAAAGGAGTTTACTTATCAATATTATTAATAATCACGTCAATATAAAAACAATCATGTCAATGTATATTTAGAGAGATTTGATTGTTTTGTAAACAATCTCTAGAGCAACTGGTTAAAAACTCTTAATTTTTACAATGCTCTATTCTTATAATACAATACTACACAGGTCAATGAATTATCATAATATCTCGAAAACTCCATCGGTATTGCACACCGTTTTTCAATTGTTGTGTTACAATTCAATAATTATTGTAATAGTTAATTAACAGTACAATTAACCTACAATAAACTCTAAAATATGTTGATTGAATTTTTCTGTATTGGTATAACAATATAGGACACAAACTGTAATAATCTTTACTTTTTAACCTTAACATCATAAAAACCATTTTATAACTCCATAGCTAATAACTAAACTGAATTAAACTAAATTAAATCACATCCTTTTCTATTATTTTTTTGACTAAATACATCCCTTTCTAATTATCCACTTGTTGCTCATCCTCTTGTGTCCTAGTGGCAAAAGTAGATTGTTTATCATCCCTTGGGACCCCGGGTTCGAGCACCAGTAATGCCATGCTGTGTGTGCCATCTTTGAAAAGACTAAGAAAGTTGAACATATGCTACTCTTGCATCACACCAGCATATTCAAAAAAAAAATTATCCACTTATTGTATACATCCATAAATCACTTCTCACAATTATCACGGTGCAAATAAATGTGATTAATAAATGTTGGAGAGAGAATACTCTTTAGCGTAGTCAACTACAACAATTGGCCGAATATTCTATTGGTTTCGTCAATTAATCAACTAATTTAAAAAAATTTCGGTTAATTTTAGGTTTGGTCGGTTAACGCTTAATGATTTTTTAAATCTTGGTTATTGGTTATTTCAGTTCGAAATCGGTTAATTAACTGAATGAACCGAAATTTTTATATATTATATATA
Source organism: Hibiscus trionum (assembly GCA_030270665.1). Lineage (NCBI taxonomy): Eukaryota > Viridiplantae > Streptophyta > Magnoliopsida > Malvales > Malvaceae > Hibiscus > Hibiscus trionum. The sequence continues at coordinate 23,377,563 of BSYR01000025.1, forward strand.
TTTATTTTTAGTCATTAAAATTTTAAAAATTGTAAAATGATCATTAAATTTTTTATATATTATAAAATGGTCATTAAACTTTACCAAATTACACAAAATGATCATTAAATTTATTGAATTATTAAAAAATATTATTAAACTTTTCAATATTTATCAATAATTTATAACGTGCAATGAATCAATGACTATTTTGTAATAGTACGATAAGTTTAATGGTTGTTTTATAACTTCTAAAAGTTTGCTGACTAAAAATATCATTTTAACATAGTTTAGTGACCATTTGAGTAATATTCCCAAAAATTTATATAAAAAAATTGGTTAATTCGAAAATCGGCCGAATTAACTGAACTTTTTTCGGTTTGGTTAAAAAATTTCGAAAAAAATTCTGTTCATTTAACGGTTAATAGATTTTTGGTAGTTCGGTTCAGTCAGTTAACCGAACCGACCGATTAAACACTCCTAGATAAAATGACCAATAATGTAGACAAAATGTTGTAAAATGGCCAATAACTTAGACACCCTTTAAGCCATTGAATTTGGAAAAGTTCCTACAATAATCGATTCCTATTGACTATCTCGAAAAATATGGACAGACGTTGCCATTAAAGAATATGGACATTTTTTGGCGACTGAGTGGATGTTGTGGTTATGGAACCGGTAGGAACCAAGATAAATAACTAGAAAAGTTACTACAATGACATCCATTAATTAAGTGGTTAAGAAAATTTATATTGTTTTATTTTTTATAAATTTGAATCTTAATATATATAAAAAAATATATTTATCTTTTTACTTAATAAAAAATTCTATAATGATCAATTCCTATTGATAAAAAAGATTATAATACAATACGACACATGTTAATGAATTATCGTAATATCTTGAAAGGAGAAGTGTCTTCTCCATGATCATTTTTATTTTATTTTCCTCAGCTGTAAAGTATTCTAGATTTTTTTGTTATCTTCCCGGTTCTTCAGGATTTCGCCCTGATTAATCCGGATTGATCTGTGTCGCATATCTGACTTTGATAAGTGAATCTTTCGGTTGAGATTTTCTACATACACAAAATTTCGAACTCAAGACCTCCTTAAACAATGTCAAGTTGCTTACCACTTAGCCTATCCCTAACTAGTTAAAGTATTATAAACCTAGATAACAATAGTGAAACGAGAAAATTTAAATTATGTCGTCAATTTGTAAATATACATATATATTTCATATGGAGTATATAAAAATATCCTAATTTTTTTGAAATGTCATTTGACCCCATCTTTTATCTAGCTCCGTCCATATTTACTATTCAGTACTGCAAAATAGTACCATAAACAATTACCATTAGATATGTCCAAAATTTCACATCCATTTGTGCTTAACGTGAATTTAGTAGCTATCAGCATTAATTTTTATTAACTGAATCTACTTATTTAAATTAGGTTTATTCTGATTAATCTGCTCTGAGTGGGTAGCTGTGGAACATATGGTGCCAAAACAATATAAAGAATTAAAGAAGATCCAACATTGATCGATTCTTATTAAGCCAAAACATATATTAGAGTTTGGATAAAGAAGAAGAAATATATATTATGGAATTTTAAAACGTGTAATCCCGAAATAAAAGTAGTAATAAATTTTAAATAATCAGCATAATAATAGAGTTATTAAAAAATGTAATTAAAACGATCAAAATCAAATAATTTATAGTTTTTTAACCCCAATGTAGTAAAATAATTATAGTTTTTTGGTAATATGCATGTCCGTTTTACACTTTATGTTCGGGGTGTGTGGCTGTACTTCCTAACAATGTCATCTCCAAAGTTTGAACTCACGTCTTCTTCTTGAGAGTGCAATACATCTTATCAATACACCCAACAATTGTTGGTAAAATAATTATATCGTAATATATGCAAATATAATTGTTTAATTGTTTTTAATCCGATAGAAAACTCATTTGTAGGTTATTAACCTATTAAAATGGTTAGTTATAAGATAAAATAGTAAAATGTAGGAAATAAATCTATATTGACGATGACGTGACAAAATGAGGTGTCACTTCACGCCATCAAAATAGTTTACCATATGTGGATCATAAAAGGGTTATTTGAAGAAAATTAAGGGGTAGTTCTAGGGTGAGTGAGCCCCCCTGTGTTATAGTTAAAATTTGGTGGACTTCTATAAAAACTCTTACCGTCTTACTCAGTTGGTAAGAATTTGTGTAATTACATGTAGGGGTGAACAAAATTCGATTCAAAAAAACTAAAATTTTCGAATCTACTCGTCTTAACTCGAATCGAAATTTCATAAACTTGACTCGAAAAAATTTCAAAAAAAGTTTTAGTTGTAAAATAGAAATTCGAATAACTCAAATAACACAGATTTTTTAGTAATTAGTTGTAAAATGGAAATTCTAATAACCCTTACAGTCCCTCAATTTTTCCTTATATATATATATATATATATATATATATATATATATATATATATATATATATAATATGAAGAAATATATGCCACATATGAAAAAATACAAAGAAATATATAAGCATATCTTATATGATTAGTGAAAGTCGTTTAAATCGAAATCAAGTTGTACTATAACATAACAAATAATTACAATTAAATTTGTATAGGAACTCAAAAACTCGACTTGATTCGAAAAATTTTCAAATAAAGTTTGAGTTGTAAAATATGATGCATCAACTAAAATTTTTTTGACTCGGCTCAACTCGATCGAACGCTCACCTCTAGTACACAAATTCTTATCTAAGGTGAAATTTACATAAATTCTTATCCAAACGGTAAGAATTTAGGTTATAACATAAGAATTTGTGTAGTTACACAAAATCTTACGTAAGGCAAACTCTACACAAATTCTTACCAGTTAGTAAGAATTTTTATAGTTACACAAATTCTTACCCAACTAGTAAGATTTTTTATTCTACCAAAATTCTTACCCAATCCTACATAAATTCTTACCAAAATGATAAAAAATTATATTTAGCCGCACGCTAGCCTTGCCCAAAATTGAAACTATATAAAACTCAACTAATTCTACACTAATCCATGACCATTGGATGAGTGAAATGGATTGATGAGATTAGAAATAGGATATGTGAAGATTGGGTAGTTCTGCGGTACAGCAGGCTACGGCGCGACACCAACTGAAAATGTTATAAGATTTGAAACATGAAACTAAAAATGTTACATTGTTTGATAACTTTTTTTGTATTTACAAAAACTTAAAATGTTATCAGAAGCGATGGAAGTTTCAATACTCGAAGTAAAAGTTTCGGTACTTACCACCAACCGAAAATGTTATCAAACAATATAACATTTTCAGTTCCATGTTTCAAATCTTATAACATTTTCAGTTGGTGCCGCACTGTAACCTGTCGTATGTTAGACATGTATGTGAAGATTATCAATTGGGAAAAAAAGTAAGGAGTTAATCTCATACATCTATTTCACTCATCTAATGGCCATGAATTAGTGTAAAACTAAGTTTAGTTTTACATAGTGTAAGTGGATCCTAACCCTATAAATATCGATACACAAGAAAAAAATTTACACAACCCTTCATATTTAAACTATAAATTTTAAAACCTAAATCCCTAATTTTAACCATAAACTTTAAATTCTACACTTTACAACCTAAACCTCTAAACCTTAAACCCTAACTTAAATCCATAAACCCTAAAATTTGAAAGGGTGCAAGTGGAAAAAAAGCCAAACGTTGAGAGTTAATTTTATAATTTTGCCTACAATATTTTTAGTCTTACACTAGAATGTCATGGGATTGGTTTTCTACAATCGAAATTAAAAATTCAATGCTCTATTTAGACAAATAATGGTCAAATGAAATCGCAGTTTCTCTAAAGTTTGACGCGACTTTAAAAAATGAATTTTTTTACTTGATTCGAATTTTTTTTGATTTAATTTGACTTGTAATTTAATAAATTTGATTTGAATTTTTTAAATAAAGTTTGAGTTATAAAATAAAACTTCGAATAGTTCAAAATTTTAATAATTAGTGCATCAGTTTTTAAATTTGAATCGACCTTCTCAACTCTGCCTGATATATGTATATCGCATATAAAACAATATGAAGAATATATATTATATAAAAAGTAGTTTAAATTGGAACCAACTAGTATCATATAATAATAAATATTTATAATTATATTCAAACAATTAAATTTGACTTAACTCGACTCAAATTTCATCATTGTTTTTTTTTTTTTTTTTTTTTTGCAGAAGTTTCGGATTCTCCGCAGCAAAGTTAGAGATCGAAAGGCTCGAAAGAATGGGACAGAAGCCAAGATTATAAATGCTAGCATGTAACAACGAGGGTCAATGCAAGTCAATTCTTTTGACATAGGATTTGATTTATTGTGATTTTGCATGTGCAAGGGTCAGATTAAGATTTTCCGGCCATTCATGAACAATAAGAGCCCTTTATTAATATGTCAAAAAAAGATCCCTTTATTCTATTCTAGATGTTATCTACACAATCTCCAACATAAAAGCAAAACACTTAGAACCATAGAAGTAAATTACAAACAAATTATGGTGGTTGATGCACTTTCTTCCACTACACTGTATATATACCAATCAGTGTATTCGAGCTGATTCTGTGTGGATAAATATTAATCGCCATGCCACTTTATTTATGGGTAGTTCTACGGTACAACACCAATTGAAAATGTATAAAATTTAAAACATAAAACTGAAAATATTATACTGTTTGATAATATTTTCAGTACTCACAAAAACTTAAAATGTTATCAGAGTGATGAAAGTTTCGACAACTGAAAATGATATCAAACAGTGTAATATTTTCAGTTCCGTGTTCCAAATTTTATAATATTTTCAGTTGGTGTCACGCCGTAGACTGTGGTACGTTAAACACGGCCTTTATTTCCATTTCTCTTCACCCCCTATAAATATATAACCTAGGAGTCTCAGTTAAACACAACCAAACCTCACAGAATATTAAGAAATTTCTTTGTCTTCAATGGGAGTTTCAGATCATTTGGTTTCCTCTCTTTGTTGTGAACTGAGAATCTTGGAAGCCAAAAACATACAACTGAAGTCCCATGGAAACCTTTTTATCAGATACTATCTCCCTGCTGGAAACAACAACACAATCCCACTAAACACCAAACAAATCTCCACAAAGTCATCTCAAATGATCATGTGGAACGAGTCCTTCTCTTTGGAGTTCTCAGCATCTGAAGAATCAGTCAACTACCTTAAGCAACAGACTCTTGTTTTCGAGCTCCGGCGGAGGAGGAAACTGGGGAAATCGGTGGTTTTGGGCAAAGCCGAAATGCCATGGAAAGCTGTTTTTCAATCACCAAACATGGAGATTGATAACTGTTGGCTTACATTGGTGTCAATGAATGATAGGGATGTTGAAACTGGTCTCGAGCCGCCTTCGATACGTATATCGATGAAATTGGTTCGAGGTCTGGCGATGGCAGAAATAGAGAATCAGAAGAGGATGAAGAATAATTGGGATGGGTGTGGATGCCAAGGCATTGACGGAGGGTGCAACTGTGCTGCAGATTACGGAATATTTGCAATTGCAGCTGCCATGGAAGGACTGTTGTAATGTAAAACAGTAGCCAAAGTATTAGGGATATGGAGTACTATTTTTCTCTTTAATTTGTATTTGTTTGTTATTACTATATGGTAGTTAAAGGGATAAAACTCATCTGTACCCTATTCGTTGCCTTTATTTATGCTCCAACATTAAAAAATATTACAAAATTAAATTTCAAGCTATAACCCTAAATTCTAAATCCTAAACCTTACATCCTATACCCTAAAAAATACACCCTACCCTAAATTTTCTAAAACCTAACCATAAATCCTAACATAAAATTTTAAACCTTAAACTAAAATCCTAAACCATAAACCCTAAATCTAATTTTCGGTGCCCCTATTTATGCCTCACACTCAAAATAAGGTTTAGGGTTTAGAGTTTTAGGAAATTTAGGGTAGAATGTATTTTTTAGGGTACATGGTGTAGGGTTTAAGATTTAGAATTTAGGGTTAGGGCTTAAAATTTAATTTTGTAGTGTTTTTTAGTTTTGGGCATAAGTAGGGACACAAAAAAGAAACAATGTAATTTTATCCGTTTGTTTGTACATGGATTTAGGGAGGGTCATTTGACCTAGAACAATGGGTATCGACCCGACCCAACCTTATATGGTCGGGTTTTTTTAGAAAAAATTTGAGTTCGGGTCGGGTTTGATTTTTGGATAAAGAATCTCCGACCCAACTTGAAATAATAAATTTATTTTATTCTAAATATTTAAATATAATGCTCCTCTCTTTATATATATATATTTCAAATTGTCTTCATATTTTGTCTAATAAAAATAAAATAATTATTTAATGTTCACTTTTTATTTTTATTTTTTAATTAACTCCCTATTTTATCAAATTAAAATAAAAAAATAATTTTTTATTTATATCGGGCCAAATTAGTAGAGCATTATGAAATGTTAGTCGAGTCGGTTGGAAGTATTAAATTTTCAAGTCGAATGTGGATCAACAAAAAATTCGATCCATGAACATTCCTAATGGACTTCTAACGACAACAAATTTTGGAACCCTGTTGTGCAACCTAGGGCAAATTTTTCACACCCATGCAAAACTCTAGTCTCTTGCAACATGCAGCGAATCTTCAACTGCTATGTTACAGCGGAGAATTTTTACTAAAATAGTAATTTTTATTATTATTTATCAATTTGGTATCCAAACAAAATTATTTATGGAAATGTGAATATGATTAGTCGAGTCTTTGCTCACGGACTGCTGAAACTCATGAAAGGTACAGATAATTGGACATGTTTTTGCTTACATAGCAATATCAAAGGAAGACACAAGAGTTAGGGGAGTAAAATACTGACTCGATCTGGAAATCCGACTGAGATCGACCCGAGTTTAAACAACCAACTGGAGGTGGTGATGATCTGAACTCAACCGAGTTCGACCTGATGTTTACCAGAGCTTGAGTTGGAACCGATAATTTTAGATCCGAACTGTATCCGACCTGAGAATGACCCGAACATGAATTGAACCCAATAATTTAATAATCGAACCCGAACCCGAAATTAACCTGGCAAATATCTAATATAACTCGACTTGAAACGACCCGAGATTCAATTTGACCCGACCTGTTACATACCTAACCTAATATCATCTCAGTTCTCTAAGGAACGACATGCAAAGTTAAACAAAATAACTAGAACACATAAAACAAATCAATAGACCAACCAATAAATTCAAAAAATCAAATAAGAAATTTAGTAACGAGCAAACTGTTGCGGAATGCGGTCGTCGGATAGAGCAAAAACGCAACTGATAATTTGAGAAAATAATAATGAAGATAAAAGAGACACGGATTTTACGTGGAAAACCCCTAAATAATATAGGGTAAAAACCACGGACAAGGTAGAAGAATCTCACTATGAGAAAATAGGAATTACAACTTCTCTCAGTCTAACAAGGAGAAAACAATGACAATTCTCTCTTGATAAGAAAGGAGAAAACAACTCTATGAAAACTCTCTAATTTCTCTAGTATTGGGAGGAGGTTAGAATGATTTGGGATGTGTAAGAATGGCAAATGGCTAGGCTATTTATAGTTGAGCTTTAGGGACTAACTTATAAATAACCTAAAGTTTAGGGACCAAAATTGTGATTATACCATGGCAAAATTTCAACAAAGTCTGCAGCAATTGTTGAAAATTTTCCACCTACACCGACCTAAACTATTAATGCACTTTCGGTGCATTGACTTTCAACAATCTCCCACTTGAAGATTTGATTGGAACAATCATATCTTCACACCATTCTTTCTACCTCGTATTTTCCATGTTGCTTACGTCTCTAACAAGCCACAAGAGGATCGACACCAAGTAAACTTATCAGTGTTGATTGCTTTTGTCATGAAATCTGCTATGTTGTCATCGGTATGGATCTTCTGCATATCTATCGTCCCTTCTTCCACTTTCTCACGAATGAAGTGGTATTGGACCCGAATGTGTTTTGTTCTTGAGTGAAAAGTAGGATTCCTTGCAAGATGCAAGGCGCTCTGACTGTCACAAAACAAAGAGACATTCTCTTGTTTGTGCCCGAGCTCCTCCAATAGCATTTTCAACCATATTGCTTCTTTACTGGCTTGTGTAGCTGCTACATATTCTGCCTCCGTTGTTGACGTAGCCACAACTGATTGCAGTTTTGAAACCCAGCTTACAGCTCCACCAGCAAGTGTAAACACATACCCTGTTGTAGATTTGCTTTTATCCAAATCTCCTGCATAGTCAGAATCGACATACCCGCTGATAAGAAAATCTGATCCCCCGTAACATAATGCAACATTTAAGGTCCCTTTGATGTATCTTAGGATCCTTTTCACAGCATTCCAATGCTCTCTGCCTGGATTCGCCATGTACCGACTAACCACTCCCACTGCTTGTGCAATGTCTGGTCTTGTACAAATCATAGCGAACATTAAACTTCCCACTGCTGATGCATACGGTACTCGAGACATCTCCATCCTCTCTTCTTCACTGCTAGGACTCATACTGGAGGATAATTTAAAGTTAATAGGAAGAGGGGTAGAAATTGGCTTACAATCTTGCATGCTGAATCGTGACAAGATCTTTTTCAAGTAATTCTTTTGTGAAAGCCAAATCTTCCTACTATTTCTGTCTCGGTGAATTTGCATCCCTAGAATCTTGTTTGCTGGTCCCAAGTCCTTCATTTCAAATTCCCTAGCCAGTCGTGCCTTTAATTCTTTAATATGATCTTTGTTGGGGCCTGCAACCAACATGTCATCTACATACAACAGCAATATAACAAAGTCGTTTTCACCAAACCTCTTGAAGTAAGCACAAGGGTCTGCATTAAGTCTGTTGTATCCAAGGCTCATGATGAAGGAGTCAAATCTCTTGTACCAACACCTCGGCGCCTGCTTTAAACCGTACAGAGATTTGTTCAACCTGCAAACCAAGTTCTTCTTTTCTTTTTCTTCAAAACCTTCAGGCTGGAGCATGTAAATCTCTTCTTCAAGATCTCCATGAAGAAAAGCTGTTTTAACATCTAGCTGCTCTAGATGTAAATTCAATGTAGCACACATTGCCAGGACAACTCGAACCGTTGTTAGTCTAACCACAGGAGAAAAGATTTCTTTGAAATCAATACCTTCTTTCTGAGCATATCCTTTGACCACCAGTCTTGCCCGATACCTCTCCACTTGATCGTCACCATTTCTCTTGATTTTGAAGACCCATTTGTTACCAATTGGCTTCCTTCCTTGTGGTAGTGGCACAAGTTCCCATGTATTATTTTTATGAAGGGCTTCGATTTCTTCTTGCATTGCCGCCATCCACTGCGAAGCATCTGAGTTGTTCATTGCCTCCTCGAATGTTGATGGCTCACCGTCCTCCGTTAAAAGGCAGTATGCAACATTACCTTCTATAACATAATCTGAGTGCCAATTGGGGCGTCTTCTCACACGATCTGATTGACGAGTTGTTGGAGCTTCAGAATTCTCTGGTTCTGATTCCTCGAGCTCTGGTTCTGCTTCAGAACAATCTCTCTGTTCAGACTCATTTTCAACATGTATCTGTGTAGTCTCTGGCTTTTCTTTATCAGTGCTATCATCTTCTTCTTTTCTTTGTAGCTTATCTTCTACAAAGATAACATCCCTGCTGATAATCACTTTGCGGGCAGTGGGATCCCACAAGCGATACCCCTTTACTCCATCAGCATACCCCAAGAATTTACATTTTCTGGATTTTGGATCCAATTTTGAAATTTCTTGGGCATTGTACATCACGTACACAATACTTCCAAATATATGGAGGTTTGAATAATCAACTGGTTTACCAGTCCACATTTCCATCGGTGTCTTCAACTCAATTGCAGTTGATGGAGCCCGATTCACCAAATAACAGGCGGTATTGACTGCTTCTGCCCAGAAAGCTTTTTCTAGCCCTGCAGCTCTCAACATTGCTCGTGTTCTTTCTAACAGAGTTCTGTTCATCCGCTCTGCCACTCCATTTTGTTGAGGAGTGTATATTGTTGTAAACTGTCTTTTGATGCCTTCTTTTCTACAGAAGTCATCAAATTCATCACTTGTATATTCACCTCCATTATCTGATCTGAAACACTTGATTTTATTTCCAGAATCAAGTTCCACCCGCGCTTTGAAAACTTTGAAGGTTGAAAACACATCTGCCTTCTTCTTGATAGGATACACCCAACATCTCCTAGAGTAGTCATCAATGAAGGAGACAAAATACTTTGCTCCGCCTAGGGATGTAACCGATGCTTGCCATACATCAGAATGAACCAATTCTAGAACAGCCTTGCCTCTAGAATTTGATGTGTTGAATTTTAATCGATGCTGCTTACTTGTAATACAATGTTCACACAAAGGAAGTGATACCTTTGTTAAACCCGGAAGTAGCTTTTGCTCCACAAGGACTTTCATTCCCTGTTCTGACATGTGTCCAAGTTTCCGATGCCATAACATGGTAGAATCTGAACTACATGAGGCAACAGAGGCTTCAGCTTCTAGCAAAGTCTCTCCCTTCAGCATGTACAAATTTGCCGCTATCTTTTCACCTTTCATCACCACAAGCGCTCCATGGAACACCTTCATGATTCCTTTCTGTGTTTCAATCTTGCTTGCATTATTATCCAACAATCCGTAGGATAATAAGTTTTTCTTCAAGCCTTTCACGTGTCGCACATCTTGAACAACTTTGATTGTCCCGTCATACATCTTCAGTTTGATGGTTCCAACGCCAACAATCTCCAAGGCATGATCATTGCAGCTGTACACAGATCCTCCTGAGATAGGTTCATAATTATAGAACCATTCTCTTCTTGAGGTCATGTGATATGTGGCTCCCGAGTCAATAAGCCATATGTCTGCAAATCTTTTTCTGCCTTCCATGGCTGTTGCTGCTTCACAACAGAGAGCATCTCCATCATCTGAAGTGTTTGCCATATTTCCTTGAGGATTGGAGTTTTTAGGTAAACTCCAACAATCCTTCTTCAAGTGACCCTTCTTTCCGCAGTTGTGGCACTTTAAATTCTTCTTACTCCTTGACTTTGATCTACCATGATTGTGACTGCTACTTTGGCCACGTTCTGTTGATCTTCCTCTCATCACCGTTAAGGCCTCTGCTTGTTGCAGATTTCCTTGTCTGTCTTCCTTGTTCTTGCGCCGATTTTCTTCTTCCAGAACAGCAGCTGCAACGTCATCGAAGACTAGATCACTTGTAAGGTTGTTGTTCGTCAAGTTGATGATGAGTTGATCATACGAATCAGGTAAACTTTGAAGCAGAAGTTCAGCACGTTCTTGTGACTCTATTTTATAGCTTAGGGATGTAAGCTGAGAAAATAGAGTATTTAACGTGTTTAAGTGCTCTGTCACTGAAGTAGATTCTGACATCCGAAGAGTGTACAATTTCCTCTTAAGGAAAATTTTATTGTGCAACGATTTGACCTCGTATAATTTTGCGAGGTGATCCCAAATCTCCTTGGCTGTCTTCTTCTCCTCGATGCTTGATAGTACTTCATCTGCTAATGCTAAATGAAGGTCTGCAATAGCATTCTCGTCCATCTCATTCCATTTCTTGTTATCCGTAAAATCTGTCGGCCTTTCGCTGATAGCCGCTAGACATCCGTTTTTTCTTAGGATGGCCTTTATCTTCAATTTCCACAGTGAGAAATTTCTCCCATTGAACTTTTCAATATCAAATTTCGTTGCCATAGCTTCTATTTCAGATAGTTCCCACTATTTCACCTTTTTGACGTGAATAGTGCCCACCACCTTCAATGAATGAGTAATATCTAACTTACTTTCTTATGATGGAGGATCCACTTTTCAGTGGCAACCAACAGAGAATACGGTAAGTAGATATACGCACCCAAATCTGGCTCTGATACCAATTGTTGCGGAATGCGGTCGTCGGATAGAGCAAAAACGCAACTGATAATTTGAGAAAATAATAATGAAGATAAAAGAGACACGGATTTTACGTGGAAAACCCCTAAATAATATAGGGTAAAAACCACGGACAAGGTAGAAGAATCTCACTATGAGAAAATAGGAATTACAACTTCTCTCAGTCTAACAAGGAGAAAACAATGACAATTCTCTCTTGATAAGAAAGGAGAAAACAACTCTATGAAAACTCTCTAATTTCTCTAGTATTGGGAGGAGGTTAGAATGATTTGGGATGTGTAAGAATGGCAAATGGCTAGGCTATTTATAGTTGAGCTTTAGGGACTAACTTATAAATAACCTAAAGTTTAGGGACCAAAATTGTGATTATACCATGGCAAAATTTCAACAAAGTCTACAGCAATTGTTGAAAATTTTCCACCTACACCGACCTAAACTATTAATGCACTTTCGGTGCATTGACTTTCAACACAAACAATCTAAAACGTTAGTCAACCACCAATATCAACAAATATTGAAGTAAATATATAAAAAGAGCACATACTAAACTATCAACAATTAAACTAAAAGTGATTCTTCTACTAAATTAAAAACTGAAGAATCTTTAACCACGCGAAGATTCTCTCATCCTTTTTTCGGTTTAAAACTATACAATCAATTATAATAATGTTAAGTACATTAAGCGAAACTTCCACTGTGAAAAGTTTAGTTTGCAAGAAAATGAGAAAATATGTTTAAATACTCCGTTCTTCCACTGTAGGAGTCATATAATTTTTTTAAGATCTGTAATGTTTTATATAATAATTTTAAAAGATTATTTCTGTAATTTTTAAAAATTATTCTTATAATTTTTAAAGAATATTTGTATATATACTCATAAAATTAGGGTTTTTAAATTTTGAAATTTTTAAAATTATTTTTTAAAGATAATTCAAATATTAAAAAAAATTAATTTTAACATAATTTTTATATATACTATTTGAATTAAGAATTTCATTTTTAATATTTTTAAATTTTTAAAGATTTGTAATTTTATTTCATAATTTTTTAAATATTATTTATATATACTCATTGAATTTTAAAATTTAAAACTTTTAAAAAAAATTCATATAATTTTTAAATATTTTTTATGTTATTTGATAATTTTTAAAGGTTATTCATATGATTTTTATTTTTTTTAAATTTTAATATATATATATATATATATATATATATATATATATTGTATTGAGATTTTAAAATTTTAAAGATTATAATGTTATTTAATAATTTTTAAAGATTTTTTTATATAAACTCATTGAATTAATATTTTAAATTTTAAGATTTTTAAAGATTATTCATATAATTTTAAAAAATTTGTGATATTATTTAATAATTTTTAAAGATTATATATATATATATATATATATGGGTTATGATCAACTTACACTGTGTAAAACTCAATTACTTTTACACTATTCCAATGACCATGAATTAGTGTAAAACTCAATGAATTTCACATCATGTAACTTGATCTTATCCCTATATATATATAATTTTAAAGATTATTCATAATTTTCTTTAAAGCTGTGTAATGTTATTTAATATTTCTTAAAGATTATTCATATACTTTTTAAATTTTTAATATAATTATATATATACTCATTAAATTTTATCTGAAACTAATGTAAATTAAACCGACTTGAAGTCCATTCAAAACCGAATTAACCCAACCCAAATTTCATCTGAAGCCAAAGTGACCCGACCTGAACTTGACTTGATATCTGGAATGACCCGACCTGAATTCCACCCGAACCTGAATTAACCCGATAATTAATCGCTTGGACCCGAACCGTTTTGGACCGAACTTGGTAATGACCCGACCTGAGTCTGAGTTGGGATCAACCCGACATTGACCCGAACACGAGTCGACCCAGACCCAACCCGAGTCAAGTCAAACCACTAACTTGACCCGACTTAACTCGAATCTGATCTGACCCGATCTGAAACTCGACCGAGTATCCGATTTTACATCTCTACGAAGAGTGTCTTTCTTGGATTTTATAGGTGGGGCAAAGTCTAATTATAATTTGGAACAAAGTTTTAATTTTTTTAACGTGACTACACTAGTTTTATTAAAAGAGAAAAAAATTAAAATACAATAAGAGTTTAAAATCAGGTAAATAAATTTGATCCGGTCATATTCTTAAAAGCACGAAAATTAACGTCTTTAAATCATAAACAAGACCATACAAATAAAGGGTAAAATCCTAAATCAAAGATTCAAAACAAAATAGATACAAACGTCACCAACGCTCGACGATGAAAAACAACAACAACAAACGACATTAAAAAAATGCATATTACAATAATAAGACACGTTGACAACAAGATCATTACCACAACTTAATCACGAACAAGAACGGTAATTGTGACCTCGTATTTGAATTTAGTTCGAAAGTCCAAAATAGAGAGATCAATATGATAATTAAATAACATCATCTTGATCAGTCGTGCCGACGTTAAATTCAACCCTAATAAAAAATAAGAAAAAATAATCAAATAACTGTATAAAAATAAAAAGCGTGTCTAAAGACATAAAATATTAATAATTCCTTGGTGTCATTTATTTGGCTTAAACGAGCAAAGAAATCACCAATATTTATGGTTTGCTTTTGTTTTATTTGAGGTAAAAAAACATAGTTAATATTTGTACAAGAGGCCAAGGGAGCATATTATTGTATCAACTATCAACTTTATCACAATATTAATATATATGATGTGAAATAAATTGATGATACGCCAACAACTAAAAACGAATACGTAAAATTTAAAATACATAATTTTTTTCAAAAAAAAAATTAAAAAAACAATAAACTTGCTTCCTTTTCAACTGTTTTTAAATTGTGGCTTGGGGACTTTAATATGTTTTAATACATTTTGTATTTTCTACATTTTATCATTTCGAATAGATTGAATTTATGTTTATAAGAACTCAACAAGTGATCTTAGTGGAAATACGGATCATGTTCATTTTAAGAGACAAGAGTTCAATCGCTTTGTCTGCAAGGCGTATATACGTTGTCAAAGAATTAAAAATATGTATAAACATATACTATCTTGTAATTACCTCTAAACTATTCAAAAAAAACTAAGGAACTGTTTTTCGGAATACTAGGGTGATTAATGAAAACTTCAATATTTGTTTCTATCTTCTAGACTGAATTTAGGAGTGTTACACTAAATATATTTTTTTAATTAAAACCAACCAAACCATACAAGAGTGATGAATGTTGAGTTGAAGGGTGCCTCGTCTAATCTGATACTCTTTTGTATTGGTGTTAAATCTATGTCTCGTGACACATTATATCAATTCAATCATCTAAAATTTAATGAAAATGGGAAAATTTCAATTGAAGTTTTATTTTTTTTTTTACCAAATTTTCTCTTTAACCAAACAAAAGGAAATGAAGACAAAAGGACAGATTATAAAACTAGGAGTTTTCTCTACTAAAAATTGAATTGCAATATATTACAATGATTTTGACTTTGTGTTTGCATTTTAAATCCTTACAAACAATATATTGTGGCGGTTCATCGACTTGACAATGACCGTTGGAAAGGCAACCTTAAGCTATGCAAAGTAAAAAGATAGTACACAAAATCACTTTTATTACTACTAAAAATACTGTTTCAGTACAAGAAACCCAGCAAACGTAACATTATACTCCTTCAAGCTTCAACACACAAAATACAACAAACGCCATAAAAACAAAAGAAAAACACTTGAACCCAACAAAGGATCCTAGTAAAAAAGCAAATGATGTTCATCCTAAAAGACCCGGGTTTGATTGCCTTTAAGATGAGACCCAGATTCAATCGCCTTGTCTACAAGGTGTGTGCATTGTCAAAAGATTAAAATTACCTATGAACAGATAGATCCCATAAATCGGATCACTGACTGTGAAGAAAACATATTTATTCTACTTTTTTGTTTTGTTTTTTAGTATTTATTTAACAGGTAGTGTCCTTCAAACTTATCATCTCTGGTTCAAAGCACAAGTTTTCAACCTCCAGAATTGTAACTCTCTTTTGGGCAAATGATAAAAGTACAACTTTATACTTAAGCTACTCATATTTACAGTAAAAAATTATGGAAAAAAATATTGGCATTTCAAAGCTAAACTTAAAGCAGATGTTCTCAAAACACAAAAGTTCTCAAGAGATTTCAAGAGAAAAAAATGCTCAAAAGCAGCATAAACTAGAAGGCAGTAGACATGAGTACAGGATATGATCAACATGAAAATCTATGAAAAATATGAACACGACCGTATCCGATGCTCACATCCAAAGACCTGACTAACATAGATTGAACCCATTAATAGCTTGCCTTAACTCTCAGTGTCAGATAAATCAATATCAATGTCCCCAAACTTGACCTGAACCAAAGAAAGAAAACAATGTCATTGATTGGAATGCACTGTTCTGATTACTGCTAGTACTAGGAAATTTTTTCTAGTAAAAATTCAAGACACAAAAATCGAATAGCTCGAACTTGATCAATTACGCTCGACGAAGCTCATTTAACTAGTAAAAATTAGCTCTATTCTCATGCTTGGCTTCAAACTCGATTACTTATAATTGAGTACTAGAGTTTGAGTTCGATCTCCCAAACATCCCAAGCCTACTAGTTCTAAGTAAAATCTTTTCTCCGTAGTGGTCAACTAATTCTTAAATATTTTCAGTTCTGGGTATCTACTGGTTCCAAATAGTCATTAGTAATACATTGTCACTCCTCAATCACGGTAGAACCATGGAATTTGATTACCAATTGGGTTATTTTCAAAGATGCTTATACTGAACCACTAATGAAAAATATGTAGTTTAAAAATAAAATGCTTGTTTGCTAGGAATTCGAACGCTTACAGGATTGAGAATAGGAGAACTATTTTCCTTGAATCAAATGATGCAGCTCGTCTATATCTTCTCCATCTGTTCATTGGTGCATCTTGAACCCTCTCGGTCGATGATTTTTCTGTTGAAATCAAACTCGGCGTTTATGTTCCAAAGGAATGAAGAATCAAACATGCAATATGCATAACCAAAAGACATGGACAACTCCTACATGTAAAACTAAAAAATACTGAAGATAAAAGGTAACATATGATTCCAAAAACACTCGTGTAGCTAAAAAAGTTCACTGATCAGGAGAAATGATTAAATAAAGTTCAATCGTTGAATTATTCGAAACCCTTTGAAGTAATAGTTAAACAAATGGAATCATCACTAGGCCAATTCACTATAGGAGTTTGGTTTATTTGTTCTCAATGATCAGTTTACCGGAATAACATATGTCAAATCAAACTCTTTTCCAACTTCAATCTTCTTAGGGTGAATGTTTAGGCCTGTGGCAAGCTACAAGAAGATTAACATGTTTTTGGACTCTAAGAGCAATCATTGTGAATCACCATGGGAACTTCTGTTTTCTGTTAGTTACTGTAATTCTCATTGAAAGGTGAAAGTTCAAATGTTGAACCACCACATCAAATGATGTGCATGAAACATTAGAAACCTGAACTGTTTTATAACAGCTTGGTTAACATAATATTCCATACTTTTGGATGTTTTCTTGTTTAAAAGAAACTAGCAACTCTTATGCAAAATAAAGCAATAACCGACCACATCAAGGAAATGGAAAATTATTCCATCAATTATGAGGAAGATAGGGACACTATCATTCCAAATAGGTATTAGAATAGGCTTACAGACCTGCAAATTAAAACATTAACAGTTCAAAGCTGCATGAACGCTCACCTATATTTAAGCTTGATTGTCTCTGCAGCACCTTCTGCAAATGCTGTTTCATTGAGATCTATCATCAGTATCAAGGGTGAAAGAGAAAAAGAAGTACCAAGAACCAAGGAAAACCATCCGATGACTAAATAATTAAATTTTGTACATTCCATACTAAATGTACGATCTTTACTTCACTGAATATGCCCACTAAAATGGAGAAGTGTGCTTTAAAACTCATGCTATAAAGATAGGAATGTCAAACTTACCGTTAGTACACCTTCACTTTTTGAATTTCCAAAAATCTCATCTCTTGATGTAAGTATGTCAGGAATCTCCTTCTCGATGTTTATGTCCAGAATGCAAGATGAATAAGCATCTTCACTATCCACTTTCAAATCGATGCAGTTGTGACAACTCAATTGAGCATCCAAACGCATCTGGTTTTTAGACGAAAAAGGAACTTCTAAGAGGCTCAAAAAAGTTAACTGTGGTGTAAATTTCGGATTTGTGTTTCCTTCCTCCGGCAACACAGAAATGCTATAGACATCCTGGTCCTGCACAAAGAGATTGAAAAAAAATAGCAACATAGAAACAATGAAAAGCAAGTCAACCGATTACTGAGTTCTTGTTTTAAGATAATTTATCAGTAAGAGAAAACGAAAGATAGAACTAGCTTTTAAACAGAGATAATGGGACCAAAACTACTGTTTTAGAAAATAACAAGAATAGAAGTCAAAAAAGAAACTATGAGGCGAGAAGAAAGGAATTCAAACTAACACATCAAATCTCATTGGGAATGAATTTTAAGTACTCAATACATGGTCTGACATGAACTTACATGTGAAGTGTTTAAGCTGAATTTTTCTCTCACTGGAAATGAAGTCTTCTCTATTACAATAGGCAAGACATCTGAAATTTCAAGAAAAGGAATTCATTGTACAAGCTTAATATCAAACCGAGGTCATGCAATTAATACCATAGCTATCACGAATATCCTTACCGAGAGAACAATGCTGGTTGATCTCATCAAAGCTTGGCTTAATCAACTCAAAACAGGAAATGTTAACGGGTACATTTGTGCTTCCAACCATCCCTGATAAGAGCGGTTTTCCCTGGAAGTAGCTTTGTGTTAAAATTAAAGCGCTTGCGAAACAAACTTCGATAAAGATGGCTACAAAGATGACATAACAAATAAGAAAAACACTTGTAATTTCATTTAAATATTAGATTTATGTTCTTTTAAATTCCATTCTAATTCAAGGCAGATTTGCTCTATTCATCTTCAGATTCATGGTGATGGAAGTTTACCATTAGAATGTAAAAGGGAAATCTATATACAATTTGCTAATCTGCAGAGATAAAGAATTTCTACGCAGCAATTGAAGAAAAGAAATCAAAATAATTAGAATCGTAGAAAGGAATTCGGCAATGGAAAAAAATCTAGGTTTCCATTGCCATAGTAAAAAGAAGTCCAAAAAAATTAAAGCAAATCCATTTGATAAGAAATTAAAGACAAAGCTTATACCATTCCCAACCCAAAAAAAAGAGAATGCAAGAATTGAAGGCAAACTATCTTCCATTCCCTACATTTTCGCAGCTACCAAACAAGAATTTATGTTTCGCGAATGGAGAAAGCAATGAAAGATAATAAACTAGATCATAACAGCCATGGAATTTCAGCCAACCATATACAGTTACAAGGGAATTCCGAAGAAACCGGAAACAGGAAACAGATTAGAAGTGTAAAATTCCTCCATTATTTTTCCTCACATTTATTGAAGCTACGCATCTAGGCTCTAGCAAAGATTCTTTCTGCTCAAAAAGAAGCAAAGGAACTTACTTTATGTTTAAATTTTAATCCAAAATTAGAAGCAAAATTTCCCAAAAACAGCTTCAGATTCATAACAGAAACAGAAGAGAATCTAAGAGCCACGAAATCCAAAAAGAATATCTCACCTCGTCGGCCATTGCAGAAAATTTATTTATTAATTTATTTTGAATGCAAGCCTGAGTTTATAAATCTGTTTATTCACAATCACAGACAGGGCATATTTTTTAAGATTATTTAGAGAGCATAAAGGAGAGGGAAAAGGAAAAGTAAAGAGAAGGCAAGGTGGCGCAGAAAAAGGGTCCTCGTTTACTACTTCCACGACAGCTACAATTCTGCATCATATTTACTATACTACTATTATAATAACATTATCCATTAAAATTGTTATACGATTAAACTATATGTAGATAATTATTAAACTTTTAATTCATTTTTATTATGATCAATGTCATAAAACATCGACGTTGAATGCTTTACTAGTCAATTTTAATGGTGGAAAAGCTTCATTTGACAAAAATATCAACATAGTAGTTTAGTTTCAAGTTAGTCCAACAGTTAACAGTGGCGGATAAAAAATTTTAACATTTAATTTTTATTGAATTGTCGTCTCATTCTATCGTCGATGGGAGATTTTTCTTGTTCAAAAAATCATCAAACTACTCAATTTCTTCTTTTTTTCTTTTACAGCTCGTCGAAAAGTCTCAATTTCTTCAAATCTCAATTGAAAGTAAAAGTTAAAATTGTCTGATCTATCACTTTCAATCGTCGAATTAGCTTGAAATCAAATTATGTTAATCTTTCAACCAAACATGTTTGAGATTGACCAAAGATTGCTCCGTTCACTGGAAATTTGAGCTTTTGCCCGACTGTAAATGTGAACAATTAGAGTTTAATAGATCATTCAAGATCAGATATTATAAAGATCATTTTCAAAATGATTTATAAATTTAATTTCATTCACAACATTATAATTCAAACCTTTATTTTTGCGCCGGAATAAACATTTATTTCACTAAATTGGTAATTGGTACATAATCGTTTACGTATAGATCTCTTATTTGAAACACATTCTACTAATTATGGGACTAAAAACATTCTTTAAGGTATCATTAATATTCCAATTCATGTTAACTGAGCTAAAATGCAGATATTAATAATAAATAACCTCGAATACATATTTAAATGCCGTAAAAGGTATTCACCGAACTAAAAAAAACTCAATGCTTTAGGGAATAATTGGACCCAACTAAGATAAAAGGTTTGAGTTTCAATTCAATTTAGAATTCAATCTTTGGAATTTAATTTTTAATTTTTAAATTTGATTTGAAATAAAAAAATTAAATTATTTAAATTAAAAAAAAAGAATACAAATAGCTCTCAAAATATATTATGATAACAACGAAAACTGTGAAACGAAATTGTTTTTTTTTAAGAAAAAGGCATGAATCACTATTGCAACCAGCAAGCAAATTGCAAATGGTATAATGTTCTTTGTATCTCATATCTGGACCGTCGACATTAGAGTATGGAGCAATAAGTTGGATAAGAATAAATAAAAAAATTGGTGATATAAGATTTTGGTGGATTCCCAAAGGACAATATCAGAAACCTCATAATCTTAAGTGGGGATTAAAAATAAATAATATCATTAGATTGATATGTCTGCTTGTCTTTTCTTGTCTATATCATATAGCTTATGCCATTTTTTGCTTTGATTTCGTTCATTAATCATAGCTTGTGATATAAAAAGCTTTATTCATGATTTACATGTTTTATTTTTTGATTAGGAATCTTGGCGGAAGATAGATTTTAGCATGGATGCTATTGACCATCTTTTTAATTCTATATTTGCTTAAATGATTTCTTTCTTCTCAAAGCTTATTAGAGAGTTAAGGGATGCCTTACAAAACTTGGTGCAGTATGGTTTAGCCAGTGAAGTTGGGGAGATTGAAAATGGCAAATGCTATATTTTGTGAGAGTAATGATAAAAGTCCAAGCCCAGATGAGTATACAGCGTGTCTTTTACTCTTGGTTGGCCTGATTGACCCAGTATATCTGAGCTATTAGTCCACTGCCAATAAACCTCACTATTCAAAGGAAGAGTAGGAAGCATTTCTGAGCAGAGTGATTGGGTTATGGCAACAGGAGTTACACTGGGCAATGGGTAAATCCTTACTTGTTCTCGTCCTCAAGTTAGCTTGGTGCACCTATATATATTATAGAGAAAACTACATATTTAGTACTCCTAATTATGCTCATCTTACTGTTTTGGTACCCAAACATTACTATTGGCAAAATGGTACCTATCGTTACGATTTTGTTCTGTTTTAGTACCCGGCCATTAAAAACTAACGGAGCTGATGACGTGGTTTGGTATAATCATAGTTTTAGTCCAAAAAACTTATATATAATATCAATTTAGTCCAAAATTCATTTATTTAAAACATCATCTTAATTTTGATAGAATTTTGGCTCATCCTTTTCTTACCTCCTTGTATTCTCGTCGATATCCCGATCATGGAGTTTCAGTCCTCAATGAACCCCGCGTTAGCCCCCATTGATCCCCGAATCTTTAAATTTTGATTGTCCCTAGAGTATTTTTTAAACTCTAAAAAGTGTTCGACTAGAAGAAGAAGAAAAATGAGGAATATACAACTTTAATCCAAAATTAAAATAATGTTTTAATTGATAGATTGTATAAATTTTTGGACTAAAACTATTATTAACCCATGCTACATCACCATTTCTGTTAATTTTAAACGGTGGAGGTACCAAAACAGAACAAAAGTGTAACGTTAGGTACCATTTTGCCAAAGGCATAATGCCAAAAAATAAACCTAACGTTTCATGGAATATCCATTTTGGCCCTTATTCATTTTTTGGTCCACGACCCTGACGTATTTTTTGGGGTCAAAATAGCGTCTCGTGGATGGAAACTGTTAGTTAACTAATAGTCAATGCGGGATGATGATGTGCAATGTTGACTTGGCTTGGGACGTTGATGGTGCATAGTGACATGTCAGCAAATTTTTTTAAAAATATATTTAGTTTTTATAAAAATAAAAAATAATTTAATTTATTCTTTTTTTAAAAAAAAATAAATAAAAATTTATTTGATTTATTATTTTAAAAAAATTAATGTTTTTTTAATTTTTTAAAATCATAAATAATATTTAATTTAATATTATCATTATTTTCATTATTATTATTATTTTTAAAATAAAAAATTAAATAAAAAATTATTTATTATTTTTTTAACAAATATGAAATTAAATAATTTTTTTTAATTTTCTATAAATAATAAATAATAAATTATTTAACTTATTATTTTTAAAAATGAAGAAAAATTACTTTTTAAAATAAATAAAATAAATTATTTTTTAAAAAATAAAAATAATAAATTAAATAAATTATTATTAATTTTTTTAGAAAAAAATAAAAAATGCTTTTAAATTTTTTTGCTGGCATGGCAAAGTGTCACATCGGCGTCCCAAGACAACTCAACATGCCACATGATCATTCTGTGTTGAGCGTTAGTCAATTAACGGTTTTCATCCACGGGGTATTTTGACTCAAAATGAAATGTTAGGGGTGAATGTAACACCCTAATATTATTTAATTAAAGTTATAAAATAATGATGCAAAACAAAAGAAGGATGAAAAATGTGTGAATATTGAATAGGTCTGATGGGGCTTAAACCCACGACCTCACCCATTCCCTTCTCCCATAGGTGCTGAACCATTAAGCCAAGAGTTCATTTCTATTAAGTGCTGCCTTTAACTACATTTGAATTAAGTTTGAGAAGTATATTAAATTTGATTTAATATCCTAATTGACTCTTCACCTACTGTCTTTATTGTTTTCACCGTCATCGTGAGAGAGAGGGGGTCTTTACATCTGTTAGTCGTTCGATCTATACCACCGCCGTATCGTGCGCGTCACCGCTGTTGCCGGAGTGTTCACCGTCTCACCCCGGTCACAACCGAGTCGACCACTCACGCCGAAGTCCTGTCGTCCACCGTAGAGGAAGCTTTGAAGGTTCGTCGAACCTTAAGTTCATCTTTTCCCGATCTTTGCGCCGCTGTTCAGCCTCTTATCGTCGCCTATGTACGACACCGCCCTCGGTGGTGTGATCCTTGTCGGTACGCGAGCAAAACCCAGGCCATCAGTCTCTATTTCTTCACCGATAAGGGCTCATCGGAGCTACACCAAGTTCAGTCGTGTTCCCCTTGTTTTGGTAAGATTTGGTAAATTTTCAACTTGAATCTGATTTGTGGATGTAAATGGTTGAATTATTGAGTTATTTCTCGTTCTTTTCCGGCAAAAGCAAGTGCTTTGGGGGTCGCCGGTGAAATTTTCGGCGAGATGCCGATGAGTCTATTTTAGGTAAGTGGATCAGGTTATATTCAGCCCAAACCCAACCCATTTCCCTTTGACCCAACCCGAGCTTGTGCCCGATCGAGTCTGACCTGACAAACCCGACCTAAGTTTGAACCCGTTCGAGTCAGCTCAGTGTGTTAGCACGACCGAGTCAGGTTAGTGAGTCAGCTCGCTCGAGTCAACTCGATTGACCTTTAATTAGTTGACTACTAACGTCAGCATGACGTTAGCGTTGACTTTGACCATTGACCAAAAAGTCAACTTTTTTCCTGAAAACTCCAATTTTATGTTTTTCGGCGTCCTGAGTTGCAAAATTTTAACATGTAAGCCTCCGAATCTGACCATGAACCCATGAATACTTGTGCTTAGTTTTTCAGTTTAAGAATTATGCAATCAAGTTAAGGATTGATTTTGAACCTTGTTTAATTGAAGGTATTCATATATCTTCGTATTTGAGAGGTAGAGGACGTCGAAATCAAGTTGGAGAGTGTTCGAATTTGATTTCAAGGGTTGACCGATATAACAAGGATTCAAGGTAATACATTACTACCTCATGTTTGCTTCATGGATATATTGGTATTTGGTTGATGCATGCATAGTTATGATGAAGTGAACTGTTAACTATGCTTAAGTCAATTCATATACGAAAAATAAGTATGATAATTTGGATAAGATTGAAATATTTGGTTAATACAATTGTGAATATGATAAGAGTACTATTATTTCCACGAAAATCAAACCAATTTTGGAAATAAGAATGAATCTGGTTAAAGTCGTAATACTCAAATTAGATGGCTAATAAATCGAAAGAGGATGTGATTCGATAAATAATTATTAAGGAAATTAATCTCCAAACCCGGTCGATAGTGTTTCAGGACTCAACGTCTGAAATATTTGGTTATGGAATTACAAAAATACCCTTGATGTGTAAGGATACAAAGTTACCATTGACAAAGAAATGATCTAGAAATCTATTTTTGATCTGAATGCATCAAAAATTTGATCCAAGTTAGAAATTCTAGTAACGTGATTCAAGCCTGTGATTTGAAGAAATACTTGGATTCTTGAATTCTGAAGAATCTCCGAAGGTAAATTTACAAGAAATTATTCGTATGTTCGAAACTATCAAAGTGGTGCAAATTATCGAATTGACTGAAACGACTGAAATGACTAAAAGTATTGAAAATATTGATAAGACTGAATTGATCAAAATGACGTAATGACCAAAAAGGCTGAAATACCCTCGAGCACTAATTGCCAAAATTATCTAGAATGATGGATATACCCTCGAGATCGAAAATGAATGAATAGTTGGAAGGACCGAAAGGCTCAAAATTATTGAAACACCTTCGGGCATCAAAGTGTCTGAAATACCTTCGAATACTAAAATAACTGAAAATACTTCTAAAACTTGGAGTATGAAATACCAATAAAGCCAAACAAATGTGATGGCTCTGAAAGTGGTAAAACACGACCCGTGTTTGTTGGTCATTCCTGATACTAATGTGATTTTGGAAGAATACCATATAAAAACATGTTCGATTTATTGGAGAGGATACATAGTTAATAGTAAGAGTAACCTGTTCATCAAAGGTACATTCGATGCTATGGGTTGAGTTCGAGTGCAATACACGTGTTCGAATACTTGGAAAATACCGTTTGAATATATGATCGATTTCTCGTAGTACATTCAGTGGTTGATTGGTGAAGGCGAACCATTTTGTTTTACAATGTAGTCAGTTTTGAGAAATGAATGTTTAAGGTGTACCTACCCGGTTAAATAATAAACACTATATTGATTTGTTGCGATTAGTTTCAAGGGACTCCAAAACCTGATGAGCAACAAGAATTTTTGAATTCTGTACGTCACCGTTTATATCTTGTAGGCTTAAATTACTAACTTATCCCTGAAGGTTAGAATGATCATAATGTGCTCGTAGGCTTTAATGATTGGATCACTCACGATATATCTGAAATCTCAATGATCCTGATGTATCAACTTCTAAATGTCTGGTTTGAGCTGTTAGTACCGAACCCCCTTTTCATAGGGACCTTATTCTAAAATTAGTCCAAACTTGTCAGATGTTCAATGTTCTCTCTCTGATAATTACTAACTACGTGGAATAAATTGGACCATATAGAGTGTTCCACGTGCTTGTGAATATTTTCTCTATTTTAAACCAAAACTATATGGTCTGAATTAAAATATGACTTTGTTATCCGTAATGAAAGCACAATTCTCGGCTTCTGTCTTTTGATACAAAATATATCTGATACATGTTTTCCGACATTATCGTTACTAGATATAACTAATTCTATCTAGAGTATACTATCTAGAATTTGATTAAAGTTATGTAGGCTCAGTGCTGGTAAGTCCTTCTAGACCTAAGCTCATACTCCCAACGGGCCTAGGGTAAGCCTTTCTGTAAGGTTCTACGCCCAATGGGTCTAGGGTAAGCCTTTCTAGATATTGTTATGAGATATTGCATGTCGGTGTATGGTTGAAGGGTAGTCAGATAATTAAAATAAAACTTTCTATCCCTTTCTATAATCCTACTTTACTGAATTAATTTTCTAAATTCTGAACCCTCTGTGTGCTCCCAATCTGCGCTTAATAAAACACTAAACATCCTAGTTCGACTTTCGTAATCTACCTCTCTTTTGATTAACCGAGCTGTAGGCTTTTTATCAGTACTCGAGTGATTCGATAAGAACAACCCTGCTACCTTCAAGTGAATCGTTTCTACGAATATCGAATTATAATTGGAGTCTATTGTTACCCGAAATGTCATGACAGTGTTATGCTTGCTATATATCTTCTTATGTCTTTAGCATCTCTTCGTATTAGTGAGCTTTCTGAAGCTCACGTTGTTTTTACCATCGAAAGTTAAAAGAATTTGATCAGGGTGTAGTGTCAACATCGGTAATGGAGTTCCATCGACTTTGCTTGTGGAGTACGGTACTGGTATAGTTAGTGGGCATGTATGTCGTGTATTGTTTTATGTCAGTGTCTGTAAAATACTTTCCGAACTATTATTATATGTTTAAATGATTTTCTAAAATTGTATTTTGAATAGAAGTTTGTTTTACAGATTTTATTGTATTTAAAGAAAAACATTTTCATGTGGATTTTACTGTGGGTCTCTCATGTGACATCCCAGATTTAGGTGTATCGCATAGGCGGGTCTAAGGGGTTACATTTAGTGATATCAGAGCTTAGAGTTGCGTCTTTCTGGGTAGATCGATTGATCTTCTTTCATAGGGTGTCTAGTCTATACATGCTCCTAGATCATAACTGTACTCCTCCGAGCCAAAACTCTGATGTCAAATCATTTTTCTACAATAAGTGCATTCAACCATTCTGACCATTATGGCTCGACCAACACTAGCAAAAAATGTCTATAACGTTCGTCTGCGATTTGGATTAAATTGATAGATTTGATTCTGGATAAAGAATCTGAGATGGTTTATGCATTTGAAATTGAATATCTAAATCAAATTAAGAATATATGTTTGATCATTTGAGGTAATCAATATAAGATTACATGTAAGGTAGCTCAGTGATAATTATTGTGTTTGAGAGTATTCTGATGAAAATTTGATAAAAATATTATGAATTTAAAAGAGAGGTGTTTGTGAGATTGATGAAAGTATAAATTATGTAGTGATTCTGTTATACACAAAGAAAACAATTTTCTAAATATTACGCTGAAGGTACGTGACATCTGTTTAAAACCTTGGTTATGTGCACCCTACTGATGGAAATATGATGGAAAAAATGGCACCCCTATTGGAGGCCTTGAGTACTTGTCTGAACTACAATTATAGTCGTTCATCCGCAAACTGATAGTTTGTAACACCCCTCGCTCGACTACGAGCGAGAGACGTTATATTTCGGGCGATGGACAGATTTGAACTTATCAATGTAAACATACAAACACACAATCACATATGAATCACATGATCACTTATACCTCCAAATACACAAATAGGTGGGCTAATTAAAACTTTTCTAATATTCATCCTATATACAACATCTAAGTGAATATAATCAAACAAAACAATCCAAATTATCTTAACTATCATTCGACTAATATACCTAAAGATCTTTAACATGTTCATTTCATTTCAATTCTAATTATCATGAGATATTACAAGGCCTTAAGCATTCGGCCAAAACCAAATTTTCAAATCAAACATAGACCTAACAAACATATAAGCAAACATAAACATGATCATTCAATCATTTTAGATGCAATTAACCTATACACATATAAGTCTTTAATTCAATCAACATTATCATTTAGATTACACTATCCAATTGATTAACATAAGTAATTCAAGAAATATCTAAATGCATAACTTAGTTCAAACAACAACCATGTCATGTTTACATATCACATAACCATTTCAAACAATCTAAACTTTATATAGGCCCATTCGAATCACCTAAAACATATAGAACATATGAACAAGTTTTAAAACAGAATATTCTTGATCAACTTCACATAATATACTTATAATCAATCTGTTACTTATATACATAACAACCATTTAGTTTCACACATAGCATTACTTGCTAAGTTTATACAAAACAACTATCAAAGTTACATGCTTAACAATGCATGATATTATCATATTCTATGCCACCAACTAGGAGATTACAAGACTATATCATACTTGTGTTTTGGCTTGCAGCGGCTCTCGAAACAAAACGGCTAGCTTCTGGATATTCGAGGACCTGTTATTTTTGGAAGAAGGGAACAGAAGAGTGATAAGTACAAGGTATGTACTTAGTGAGGCAGCCCTAAACTTTACTAATTTCTATCTTTTAGAGCATTATTCAATCTTTAAGGTTACCTAACTAGGCTTTAGTCAAAGTTTACCTAGCTAGTCCATCATACATAAGTATACTTAGCTAATCTTGTAACCATTGATGCAACATAAACAACATACTTTAATGTTCATCCATACATCAAGTATCAATCAAAACATTATCATATACAACAGCAAGCATCATTTAAAAGCATTAGCATATACAAGGCAAGTAGGCATATCAATTTCATATCATTGGTACTTATCATTTAGGTACTTATCTTTCAAGTCATATAACTTTTAAATATGTTGCCTTGGATGATTAATGAACAAGGTAATCGAGTCTACGTGTGACATATGACTTTGGATACCCAAAGGTATCAATGCTTTGTAACCAACTTGTGACATGTAATCAGAGGATGCCATAGCATCAAGGTGACTTACCACCTTAAGGAATATTGGTGACTAACCACCATCCTTTAACAATAATCAGAGGAGCTCAATGACTCTAAGGCATGCCCTTCTACCTATAGACACTAATCAAACCAAAGACTTTACTTATCTTTCTTTATTAACAAGAGCATTCACCTGCCAATCATTCATAATTTCAAAGACATTTAATCATTTCAATAGGCATACACATATAATCAATCAAACATCATGGTAACATAAAATTCCAGCAAGCACATGAGATCATTTTCATTTTATAATCATCAAAAACCAGTAGCTAAGCTCATCATTTAGTCTCATTTCACATAGCTCAAGCAATCAACCCATCATAGCAACTAAACATATTTATGCTAAGCATGCTTATCTAACAAGCAATGTACACTTAGATCAATATTCTTGCCTTTAATCCTTCTTCCTTATCATTTTAAATTTTACCAATCATTATTAAATTCATTACATGTTTCATTCATGTTATCTAATAATAAAAAACATAAAGGTTAGGATACTAATCCTAACACTTAAGCAATGCTACACTCACAATACTCCAAGCTAGTTTGTCTCCTTAATGATGATGCCTCTCCCTTTCTTCTTGGTTTGATCACCCCTTGATTCCTCTAATATTTCTTCACCAATATGCTCTTGAATCATATTACAACATATATAACATCCATTAGTATCAATCTTAGCACAAAAATCCAACCAAATTAAGCAAACAACAATAAACACACAAGCTGTCCTTAACATGGCAGTTTTGAGCATTGTCCACTAATCTGTCCATAACTTTTTATTCCCTAATCCAAATAAGGCATATCATACTATTCTGGAAAGCTTATAAACACACCTTTAAAACCATGTATGGCTCATATTTTTAGCATTTCCCACTTAATACAGTTTTACATTTGAAAACAGGCCAATTTCAGGGCCTAATCTGTCCAAGCTTAACTTAGTGACTTTAGTGCATTTAAATCCTATATTTCACAATTCAATTGATTCTAAGCTATTAACCACATTAACCTACATGTATTAATATAACAATGAAGTTCTAACATCTTTAAAAACAGAGCATTCAAGTCCTCATTTTTAACAATTTCCACAAAACAGTCCCCTTTTAATCCATTTTAATCCTCTATGTGATCTAAATGCATTTAACCTATCAATTGTGACTTAATTCAAGCTTGGCTATTAAATTTTTATTCATTTCATGACTCCCCTGTTTCAAGCATAAATTTTCAGAATTTATTAACACCATTTTGATCCCTAAACATTTCGAATTTCACAATTTAGTCCAGCAGATTCCAAATTCATTCAGTTTCAGTCTAGTCAACTTCTAACAACAATTCAGAGACCTATACTTAACATTTTTGAGCAACTCATACCTCTATTCCATGTAAAATTTTGTCCTCTACAACTTTGTATAAGAACACATTTTCCAGAAATGACTCTAACATACTCAATTTTCCAGATTTCTACAGGGTATCATACAAGTACGAATCTGGGCAGATTCATACCTAAGTTCATGTTCATGCTTTAATTTCCAGAAATTCATCCTAAATTCAAGAACCCAGCAACTTTACACAATATATCACATTTCTAATTATTTTTCCAGCAATTATTCATAATCAAAATCATCAAAATAAACCATAAATCTCAAGAACAACATCAAATGACTAACAAACACTTACTTGAGCTATGGAATCAACATGCATGTATTTTTCCCTTTAATTTCCAGCAACCAAGCTCAATATTCTCTCTTGTTTTTCACTGATTTTTAGCTAAGAGTGATGAAGGAATAAGATGATAATGGCTGAATTTTACACTTGTTTACCCATTTTGTGATAGTGGCCGAGTATGGTCCTTTCTATGGACACTTGGTCTTTTACTTAGCCACGTATATTCCACTAAGTGGAATTAATATAATTTATGCTTATTTTTTTTAACTTTTATTATCAGCCACAATTTACATATACTTATACTTATTTTCATATATTTATCTTATATTATTATTAGTTACCAATTCAATCTTAGTTAGGTTATAATTGTTTACGTTATCATCGTCGTTTTTCTATCGTTCGAACTAGGGTACGTTTCAGGGTGTTACAACTCCTCCCCCCTTAAAGAAAATTCGTCCTCGAATTTTACCTGAATCGAACAGATGTGGATATAGCTTTATCATCGTGTCCTCAGGTTCCCACGTCGCTTCTTCGACGTTGTGATTCCTCCAAAGAACTTTGACAAGAGGAACACTTTTATTCCGAAGTCTCTTGACTTCTCGATCGAGGATTCGGATGGGTTCTTCTTCGTATGAAAGATCAGGATTGAGCTCAACTTCTTCAGGCTCAAGAACGTGAGACGGATCAGATCGATATCTTCTGAGCATTGAGACATGGAAGACATTGTGTATCTTATCAAACTCAGGAGGAAGAGCGAGTCGATAAGCTACGGGACCAATTCTTTCGACTACTTCAAATGGTCCGATAAATCGAGGATTTAGCTTGCCTCTTTTGCCGAATCGGAATACTTTCTTCCACGGGGAGACTTTAAGAAACACTTTATCTCCGACTTGATGTTGAATGTCTCTACGTTTTAGATCGGCGTAAGACTTTTGGCGATCGAAAGCTTGCTTCAATCGAGAATGAATGATTTGAACTTGTTCTTCGGTTTCCCGAAGCAATTGTGGTCCTAAAACTTTATTATCACCGAGTTCAGACCAACATAAAGGTGTTCGACATCTTCTGCCATACAACGCTTCGAAAGGAGCCATT
The DNA here is from genome assembly GCA_030270665.1 of Hibiscus trionum. Taxonomy (NCBI): domain Eukaryota; kingdom Viridiplantae; phylum Streptophyta; class Magnoliopsida; order Malvales; family Malvaceae; genus Hibiscus; species Hibiscus trionum. Next base: position 23,409,571 of record BSYR01000025.1, read on the forward strand.
TGAATCGAAGATTGGAAGCTATTGTTGTAGGCGAATTCTACCAAAGGTAGCGATTTCTCCCAGTTCTTTCCGAAGTCAATGATACAAGCTCTGAGCATGTTTTCGAGAATTTGAATTACTCGCTCAGATTGACCATCGCTTTGCGGATGGAAAGTTGTGCTAAGATTCAATTTGGTTCCGAGAGCTTTATGTAGAGTCTTCCAAAATTGAGCTGTGAATCGGGGATCTCGATCGGAGACTATTGAGATTGGAACTCCATGTAAACGAATTACTTCTCGGATGTATAATTCAGCCAAGGTTTCAAGACTAAGATTCATTCTCACCGAAATGAAATGTGCTGACTTGGTGAAACGATCAACGATCACCCAGATAGCATCGCACTTTCTTGGCGAACAAGGAAGACCGGTTACGAAATCCATTGTGATCCGTTCCCATTTCCATTGCGGACATTTGAGAGGTTGAAGCAAACCAGTAGGGACTTGGTGCTCGGCTTTAACCCGTTGGCAGTTCAAACATTTCGCTACAGAGTCGTTGATAGCCGTTTTCATTCCTGGCCACCAATACAAGGGCTTGAGGTCCTTGTACATCTTAACTGATCCAGGGTGGATCGAAAAAGAACTTTGGTGCGCTTCTTGTAGGATTTCATCTTGTAATTCTTTGTTATTAGGGACACATATACGATCTTTGAAGTATAGAAGACCGTTCGACTTAACAGAAAAGTCAGGATTAGACTCAAGCTTAGAATTGATTTTCTGAAGTTCCGGATCAATTTGTTGAAGTTCTTTGATCCTGGTGATCAGATTAGATTGAACTTGAAGTTCATTCAGATAATTCCGAGTTTTGCATAGCTGGAAATGAGCGTTGATAGCCAAGGTAGCTACGAATAACAAAATTAGAGATGTTACTTACAATTCAAGGTATGATTCAAAAATTTACTTAATGATTAAGGAAGCTTTCAAATTGTTACTTAATGAGCAAGAAAGAGTTCGAATTTCTTCCTTGACTACCAATAAAGAATTCGAACAAATGGTTTAAGCTTAAGAATGAATTGTTCTCGGATTTGAATAACATACCAAGATTCGGTTTTCGACTCAGAGCGTCGGCAACGACGTTGGCTTTTCCGGGATGATAATCTATGATCAAATCGTAGTCTTTGAGTAACTCTAACCATCTTCTTTGCCTAAGGTTCAAATCCTTTTGAGTGAGCAAATACTTCAGGCTTTTGTGATCAGTGAACAACTTGCATCTTTCACCGTACAGATAGTGCCGCCAAATTTTGAGTGCAAACACAATGGCCGCAAGCTCGAGATCGTGAGTAGGATAATTCAATTCATGCGGCTTCAATTGTCGAGAGGTGTATGCAATCACGTTGCCTTCTTGCATTAGAACACAACCTAGGCCCGAGTGTGATGCATCGCTGTACACAACAGATTCTTTACCCGATTCGGGTTGAATAAGGACTGGGGCATGTGTTAGAGCTTGTTTGAGTTGGTCGAAGCTTCGTTGCTGCTTTTCCGACCACTCAAAGGTTACATCCTTTCGGAGGAGTTTAGTTAACGGTGCGGCAATCACCGAGAATCCCTTCACAAATCTTCGGTAATAACCGGCTAAGCCAAGAAAACTTCAGATCTCACTCACATTTCTCGGAGGTCTCCAATCAAGAATAGCTTGTACTTTCTTAGAGTCTACTTTGATTCCATCGGCAGAAATGATGTGTCCGAGGAATGAAACTTCAGATAACCAAAATTCACACTTAGTAAACTTGGCGTATAATTGGCAATCTCGGAGCGTTTGAAGTACAATCCGAAGATGATCAGCATGTTCTTCCTTGTTCCGAGAGTAAACAAGGATGTCGTCGATAAATACGACAACAAACTTGTCGAGATAGGGCTTGAATACTCGATTCATCAAATCCATGAATGCAGCAGGGGCGTTTGTTAGACCGAACGGCATCACTAGAAACTCGTAATGTCCATATCGAGTTCGAAAGGCTGTTTTGGGCACGTCTTCTTCTTTCACCCTCATTTGGTAGTATCCGGACCGAAGATCAATCTTAGAAAACACGGCTGCGTTTGTGAGTTGATCAAACAGATCTTCGATTCTCGGTAGCGGATACTTGTTCTTGATAGTGACTTTGTTCAATTGTCGGTAATCGATACAGAGCCGCATCGAACCGTCTTTCTTTTTTACGAACAAAACAGGGGCACCCCAGGGAGAGATGCTCGGTCGAATGAATCCTTTGTCTTCGAGTTCTTGGATTTGCTTTTTCAATTCTTTCAGTTCAACTGGTGCCATACGATAAGGCGCAATGGACACAAGATTGGTTCCGGGTTGAACTTCAATCTTGAATTCAACTTCCCGAGTTGGAGGAAGACCAGGGAGTTCCTCGGGAAAGACATTAGAAAATTCAGATACAATCGGCATTTCAGATAAACCGAAGTCAAGATCATCTTGTAATGCCATAGCAGCAAAAATGGAGGTTGGTTTCTTATCTATTAACAGAATGGATTCTTTTCCTAAACCCCGTAAATACAACCTACGGTTTTGACAGTCTACCCAGGCTTCATGTTTTCCCAACCAGTCTAGTCCTAAAACTAGATCAAATTCACATTTAGGCAACACATAAAGATTACAAGGAAAGGGTACATTTCGGATTGTTATCTGACAGTCTTTACAAATCAAATTTATAGGCATACTACCTCCTATAGGGTTCGAAACAATTACCCAGTTTGTACAGTTTCATGTTTCAATTTAAGTTCATCTAACAAGTATGAGCATATAAATGAATGGGTTGATCCCGAATCTATCAAAGCGTAAACAGGTTTAAGGTTAAGTTCAACCGTACCCGCAATGACATCGGGAGACTCTTCTTCTTCTTTGCCACGAATGTGATAGACACGAGCTGGGGCTTGAGATTCCTGATAGGTAGTGGCTTTTGAATGAGCAGCCTTGCCTTTCCCCTGATTACCCGATTGAGCTTGTCTCGGGTTCTTGTTTCGACCAGATGGTGTCGGGTTCGGATTAGAGTGACGAGTAGAAGTTTGGTCATCCTTCTTCGGACAGTCACGAATATAATGATCATTGCCTCCACAGGCGAAGCAGAGATTAGACTGAAATCGGCATTGGCCGAAGTGCTGTTTTTGACAGAATTTGCAAGTAGGTGTCCTTTCAGATTTTCCGGTGCTGTTAACAGAAACCACCGGAATAGCCATCTTGTTTGAGGACGGAGGTCGATAATCATTCTGAGTGACAGGTGAATAAGTAGAGAAGGACTCATTCTGGTGCTTCGGCCTCTTCGACCACCGGGACTTACTGTCACCCTTTTTACCCTTGTCCGAACGATAACTACTCTTTCGCTTTTCTGCGACCCTCATCGTAGCTTCAGTAGAAATAGCTCGGTTCACAAGAGTTTGAAAGTTTGTGAGACCAAGAGCAGTAAACATCGGTTTTAGCTCATCGTTCAGACCACCGACGAACTTACGACATTTCTCTTCTTCAGTCTTAATGTAAGCAGCTCCGTATTTGCAGTATTTGCAGAAATCAGCAACATATTGTTCAATCGGCCGATTGGCCTGCTTCAAGTACATGAATTTATTTTTGCAGTCGGCCAGATATTGTTCGCTAATGAACTTCTTCTTAAACTCATCAACGAAGAAGTCCCAAGTCACTAACTCAGCAGGGGTAGTCAGGATCGTGGTTTCCCACCAGCTTAAGGCGTCTTCTGATAATAAGGAGACTGCACACTCGAGTTTATGTTCATCGGAACATTTGAGTTGCTTAGTTAAGATTTGGATAGTTTTATCGACCCACTGCTCACCTTTTTCCGGTTTCTCGATATCAAGGCCACTAAAAGGAGTAGCTCGGTGTGAAGCGAGCTTGTCGATCGGGGCTTGAGATGGTGCAACAGCAACTGGGGCTGCTCGTACACCCGTTGCAAAGTGATCAAATATTTCTTTGACGCTGATAAAACATTCCCGACGAACAGTTTTGATGGTCGCATTGTCCAAAGGAGGAGGGACTTGTACTCGAGGTTGCTCTCGAGGTTGTTCAGGTTCAACCGGGGGTCGCATAGCAACGCTATCCCCGTTCTTAGTAGAAGATCCTTGGGGACTCTCATCGTCCCGAGCTAAGTTAGTAGCAGACATTCTACAAGGAATTCAGAGGAAAGTTCGGAATTAGAGAGCAAAGTCACAAATAATTCAATATAAGACTCCTAGGTGGCATAGTGTAATCCTATATGATGCATGACATATTCAGACAAATTTTAGGATCTATAACCTAAAGCTCTGATACCAATTTATGTAACACTCCTCGCTCGACTACGAGCGAGAGACGTTATATTTCGGGCGATGGACAAATTTGAACTTATCAATGTAAACATACAAACACACAATCACATATGAATCACATGATCACTTATACCTCCAAATACACAAATAGGTGGGCTAATTAAAACTTTTCTAATATTCATCCTATATACAACATCTAAGTGAATATAATCAAACAAAACAATCCTAATTATCTTAACTATCATTCGACTAATATACCTAAAGATCTTTAACATGTTCATTTCATTTCAATTCTAATTATCATGAGATATTACAAGGCCTTAAGCATTCGGCCAAAACCAAATTTTCAAATCAAACATAGACCTAACAAACATATAAGCAAACATAAACATGATCATTCAATCATTTTAGATGCAATTAACCTATACACATATAAGTCTTTAATTCAATCTACATTATCATTTAGATTACACTATCCAATTGATTAACATAAGTAATTCAAGAAATATCTAAATGCATAACTTAGTTCAAACAACAACCATGTCATGTTTACATATCACATAACCATTTCAAACAATCTAAACTTTATATAGGCCCATTCGAATCACCTAAAACATATAGAACATATGAACAAGTTTTAAAACAGAATATTCTTAATTAACTTCACATAATATACTTATAATCAATCTGTTACTTATATACATAACAACCATTTAGTTTCACACATAGCATTACTTGCTAAGTTTATACAAAACAACTATCAAAGTTACATGCTTAACAATGCATGATATTATCACATTCTATGCCACCAACTAGGAGATTACAAGACTATATCATACTTGTGTTTTGGCTTGCAGCGGCTCTCGAAACAAAACGGCTAGCTTCTGGATATTCGAGGACCTGTTATTTTTGGAAGAAGGGAACAGAAGAGTGATAAGTACAAGGTATGTACTTAGTGAGGCAGCCCTAAACTTTACTAATTTCTATCTTTTAGAGCATTATTCAATCTTTAAGGTTACCTAACTAGGCTTTAGTCAAAGTTTACCTAGCTAGTCCATCATACATAAGTATACTTAGCTAATCTTGTAACCATTGATGCAACATAAAAACAACATACTTTAATGTTCATCCATACATCAAGTATCAATCAAAACATTATCATATACAACATCAAACATCATTTAAAAGCATTAGCATATACAAGGCAAGTAGGCATATCAATTTCATATCATTGGTACTTATCATTTAGGTACTTATCTTTCAAGTCATGTAACTTTTAAATATGTTGCCTTGGATGATTAATGAACAAGGTAATCGAGTCTACGTGTGACATATGACTTTGGATACCCAAAGGTATCAATGCTTTGTAACCAACTTGTGACATGTAATCAGAGGATGCCATAGCATCAAGGTGACTTACCACCTTAAGGAATATTGGTGACTAACCACCATTCTTTAACAATAATCAGAGGAGCTCAATGACTCTAAGGCATGCCCTTCTACCTATAGACACTAATCAAACCAAGGACTTTACTTATCTTTCTTTATTAACAAGAGCATTCACTTGCCAATCATTCATAATTTCAAAGACATTTAATCATTTCAATAGGCATACACATATAATCAATCAAACATCATGGTAACATAAAATTCCAGCAAGCACATGAGATCATTTTCATTTTATAATCATCAAAAACCAGTAGCTAAGCTCATCATTTAGTCTCATTTCACATAGCTCAAGCAATTAACCCATCATAGCAACTAAACATATTTATGCTAAGCATGCTTATCTAACAAGCAATGTACACTTAGATCAATATTCTTGCCTTTAATCCTTCTTCCTTATCATTTTAAATTTTACCAATCATTATTAAATTCATTACATGTTTCATTCATGTTATCTAATAATCAAAAACATAAAGGTTAGGATACTAATCCTAACACTTAAGCAATGCTACACTCACAATACTCCAAGCTAGTTTGTCTCCTTAATGATGATGCCTCTCCCTTTCTTCTTGGTTTGATCACCCCTTGATTCCTCTAATATTTCTTCACCAATATGCTCTTGAATCTTATTACAACATATATAACATCCATTAGTATCAATCTTAGCACAAAAATCCAACCAAATCAAGCAAACAACAATAAACACACAAGCTGTCCTTAACATGGCAGTTTTGAGCATTGTCCACTAATCTGTCCATAACTTTTTATTCCCTAATCCAAATAAGGCATATCATACTATTCTAGAAAGCTTATAAACACACCTTTAAAACCATGTATGGCTCATATTTTTAGCATTTCCCAGTTAATACAGTTTTACATTTGAAAACAGGCCAATTTCAGGGCCTAATCTGTCCAAGCTTAACTTAGTGACTTTAGTGCATTTAAATCCTATATTTCACAATTCATTTGATTCTAAGCTATTAACCACATTAACCTACATGTATTAATATAACAATGAAGTTCTAACATCTTTAAAAACAGAGCATTCAAGTCCTCATTTTTCACAATTTCCACAAAACAGTCCCCTTTTAATCCATTTTAATCCTCTATGTGATCTAAATGCATTTAACCTATCAATTGGGACTTAATTCAAGATTGGCTATTAAATTTTTATTCATTTCATGACTCCCCTGTTTCAAGAATAAAGTTTCAGTCCAGTCAACTTCTAACAACAATTCAGAGACCTATACTTAACATTTTTGAGCAACTCATACCTCTATTCCATGTAAAATTTTGTCCTCTACAACTTTGTATAAGAACACTTTTTCCAGAAATGACTCTAACATACTCAATTTTCCAGATTTCTACAGGGTATCATACAAGTACGAATCTGGGCAGATTCATACCTAAGTTCATGTTCATGCTTTAATTTCCAGAAATTCATCCTAAATTCAAGAACCCAGCAACTTTACACAATATATCACATTTATAAGTATTTTTCCAGCAATTATTCATAATCAAAATCATCAAAATAAACCATAAATCTCAAGAACAACATCAAATGACTAACAAACACTTACTTGAGCTATGGAATCAACATGCATGTATTTTTCCCTTTAATTTCCAGCAACCAAGCTCAATATTCTCTCTTGTTTTTCACTGATTTTTAGCTAAGAGTGATGAAGGAATAAGATGATAATGGCTGAATTTTACACTTGTTTACCCATTTTGTGATAGTGGCCGAGTATGGTCCTTTCTATGGACACTTGGTCTTTTACTTAGCCACGTATATTCCACTAAGTGGAATTAATATAATTTATGCTTTTTTTTTAACTTTTATTATCAGCCACAATTTACATATACTTATACTTATTTTCATATATTTATCTTATATTATTATTAGTTACCAATTCAATCTTAGTTAGGTTATAATTGTTTACGTTATCATCGTCGTTTTTCTATCGTTCGAACTAGGGTACGTTTCAGGGTGTTACATAGTTAATCTGTAAGAGTTATGCTTATACTAGAAGATACACATCTGGGTCGTATGAGTGACTTCTGTTATAGTAGGGAAGGTTTTCTAACCCCGACCAGTTTGTTTAAAATAAAAGTTATGAGACAAGTGTTTGCTTGGAACCGTTTAAGGTTTCATATGGTTGTAAATACCGTATTTTGATAAACTAGTCTGAGATGTATGATGGGATGAATTTGGTTTTAAAGTTATTCCGAGTGTCTGAGGACATTGCCAGATTAATCTGTGACCGTCTGTGAGACAAGAGGAATATGCATACTCTGATGGACAAGTTTCACTAGGTGAATAAATAGAATTACAATTTCTGCGTTGATCCAACTCTAGTAAATTTCGAGGTCGAAATTTCTTGTAGGGTGAGAGAGTTGTAACACCCTAATATTATTTAATTAAAGTTATAAAATAAGGATGCAAAAAAAAAGAATGAAAAATGTGTGAATATTGAATAGGTCTGATGGGGCTTGAACCCACAACCTCACCCATTTCCTTCTCCCATGAGTGCTGAACCATTGAGCCAAGAGCTCATTTCTGTCAAGTGTTGCCTTGAACTACATTTGAATTAAGTTTGAGAAGTATATTAAATATGATTTAATATCCTAATTGACTCCTCACCTACCGTCTTTATTGTTTTCACCATCATCATGAGAGAGGGGGGATCTTTACCTCTGTTAGTCGTCCGATCTATCCCACCGCCGCGCCGTGCATGTCACCGCCATTGCCGAAGTGTTCACCGCCTCTCCCCGGTCTCAACTTAGGTGACCACTCGCGTCGAAGTCCTGTCGTCCATCGTAGAGGAAGCTTTGAAGGTTCTTCGAACCTTAAGTTCATCTTTTCCCGATCTTTGCGCCGTCGTTCAGCCTCTTATCGCCGCCTGTGTACAAAACCGCTCTTGCTGGTGTGATCCTTGTCAGTACGCGAGCAAAACCCAGGCCATCCGTCTCTGTTTCTTCACCGATAAGGGCTCGTCGGAGCTACACCGAGTTCGGTCGTGTTCCCCTTGTTTTGGTAAGTTTTGGTAAGTTTTCAACTTGAATTTGATTTGTGGATGTAAATGGTTGAATTATTGAGTTATTTCTCATTCTTTTTCGGCAAAAGTGAGTGCTTTGGGAGTTGCCGGTGAAATTTCTGACGAGATGCTGATGAGTCTGATTTGGGTAAGTGGGTCGGGTTATATTCGGCCTAAACTCGACCCATTTCCCTTTGACTCGACCCGGTCCCGTGCCTGATCGAGTCTGACCCGACCAACCCGACCTGAGTTTGAACCTATCAGAGTCAGCTCAGTGGGTCAACTCGTCTGAGTAAGCTCAATGAGTTAGCCCGATCGAGTCAGGTCAGTGAGTCAGCTCGCTCGAGTCAACTTGGTTGACCTTTAATTAGTTGACTACTAACGTCAACATGACGTCAGTGTTGGCTTTGACCGTTAACCAAAAAGTCAACTTTTTTCTGAAAACTTCTATGAAATGTTTTTAGACGTCCTGAGTCCCTTTTCGAAGTCTGTTTTGCAAAATTTTGACCTGAAAGCCTCCGAATCTGACCTTGAACCCAATAATACTTGTGTTTAGTTTTTCAGTTTAAGAATTATGTTATCAAGTTAAGGATTGATTATGGACCTTGTTTAATTGAAGGTATTCATATATCTTTGTATTTGAAAGGTAGACGATATCGAAATCAGGTTGGAGAGTGTTCCAATGTTGTTTCAAGGGTTCACCGATATAGCTAGGATTCAAGGTAATACATTACTACATCATGTTTGCTTTATGGATATATTGGTATTTGGTTGATGCATGCATAGTTATGATGAAGTGAACTGTTAACTCTGCTTAAGTCAATTCAGATACGAAAAATAAGTATGTTAATTTGGATAAGATTGAAATATTTAGTTAATACAATTGTGGATATGATAAGAGTACTATTATTTCCATGAAAATCAAACCAATTTTGAAAATAAGAATGAATTTGGTTAAAGTCGTAATACTCAAATAAGATGGCTAATAAATCGAAAGAGGATGTGATTCGATAAATAATTATTAAGGAAATTAATCTCCAAACCGGGTCGATAGTGTTTCGGGACTCAACGAGTGAAATATTTGGTTATAGAATTACAAAAATACCCTTGATGTGTAAGGATTACAAAGTTACCATTGACAAAGAAATGATCTAGAAATCTATTTTTGATCTGATAGAGCAATTGAATGCATCTAAAATTTGATCCAAGTAGGAAATTCTAGTAACGTGATTCAAGCCTATGATTTAACGAAATACTTGGATTCCTGAATTTTGAATAATCCCCGAAAGTAAATTTACAAGAAATTATTCGTATGTTCGGAACTATCAAAGTGGTGCAAATTATCGAATTGACTGAAACGACTAAAATGACTATAAGTATTGAAAATTTTGATAAGTGTGAATTGATTGAAATGACGTAATGACAAAAAAGGTTGAAATACCCTCAGACACTAATTGCAAAATTAACCGAAATGATGGATATACCCTCGAGATCGAAAATTAATGAATAGTAGGAAGGACCGAAATGCTCAGAATTATTGAAACACCTTCGGGCATCAAAGTGTCTGAAATACCTTCGAATACTAAAATAACTGAAAATACCTCTAAAACTTGGAATATGAAATACCAATAAAGCCAAACAAATGTGATGGCTAAAAGTGGTAAAACACAACCCGTGTTTGTTGGTCATTCTTTATACTAATGTGATTTTGGAAGAATACTATATAAATACATGTTCGATTTATTGGAGAGAATGTATAGTTAATAGTAAGAGTAACCTTTTCGTCAAAGGTACATTCGATGCTATGGGTTGAGTTCGATTGCAATGCACATGTTCGAATACTTGGAAAATACCGTTTGAATTTATGATCAATTTCTCGTAGTACGTTCAGTGGTTGATTGGTGAAGGTGAACCATTTTGTTTTAAGCTGTAGTCAGTTTTGAGGAATGAATGCTTAAGGTGTACCTACCCGGTTAAATAATAAACATTTTATTGGTGTGTTGCGATTAGTTTCTAGGGACGCGGAAACCTGATGAGCAACAAGAATTTTCGAATTCTGTACGTCACCCGTTTATATCTTATAGGCTTAAATTACCAACTTATTCATGAAGGTTAGAATGATCATAATGCGCTCGTAGGCTCTAATGATTGGATCACTCACGATATATCCGAAATCTCAATGATCCTGATGTATCAACTTTTGAATGTCTGGATTGTGCCGTTAATACCGATCCCCCTTTTTATAGGGACTTCATTCTAAATTAGTCCAAACTTGTCAGATGTTCAATGTTCTCTCTCTGATAATTACCAACTACGGGGAATAAATTGGACCATATAGAGTGTTCCATATGTCCGTGAATATTTTCTCTGTTTTAAACCAAAACTATTTGCTCTAAATTAAAACGTGACTTTGTTATCCATAATGAAAGAACATTTCTTGGCTTCTGTATTCTAATAGAAAATATATCTGATACATGTTTTCTGACATTACCATTTACTAGATAAAACTAATTCTATCGGGGGTATACTATCTGGAATTCTATTGAAGTTATGTAGGCTCAGTGCTAGCAAGTCCTTCTGTACCTAAGTTCCTACGTCCAATGGGCCTAGGGTAAGCCTTTCCGTAAGCTCCTACGCCCAATGGGTCTTGGGTAAGCCTTTCTGGATATTGTTATGAGATATTGCATATTAGTGTATGGTTGGAGGGTAGTCAGATAATTAAAATAAAACTTTATGTTCCTTTCTATAATCCTACTTTACTGAATTAATTTACTAAAGTCTGATCTCTCCGTGTGCTCCCAATCTGCGCTTAATAAAACACTAAACATCCTAGTTCGACTTCCATAATCTACATCTCTTCTGATTAACCGAGCTATAGGCTTTTTATTAGTACTCAAGTGATTCAATAAGAACAACCCTGCTACCATCAAGTGAATCATTTCTACGAATGTCGAATTATAATTGGAGTCTTTTGTTACTCGGAATGTCATGACAGTGTTATGCTTGCCATATATCTTCTTCTGTCTTTAGCATCTCTTGGTAGTTCTGTATTAGTGAGCTTTCCGGAGCTCACGTTGTTTTTACCTTCGCATGTTAAAAGAATTTGATCAGGGTGTAGTGACAACATCAGTAATGGAGTTCCATCGACTTTGCTTGTGGAGTACAGTACTGGTATAGCCAGCGGGCATGCATGACGTGTATTGTTTTATGACAGTGTTTGTAAAATACTTTGTGAACTGCTGTTATATGTTTAAATGATTTTCTGAAATTGTATTTTGAATATAAGTTTGTTTTACAGATTTTATTGTATTTAAAGAAAAACATTTTCATGTGGATTTTACTGTGGGTCGCTCACGTGACCCTAATGTGACCTCCTAGATTTAGGTGTATCACATAGGCGGGTCTAGGGTGTTACAATGAAATTGGACCAAAAAAGAATAATGGCCAAAATGACTGTTTCATCAAATGTTAGGGGCATTTTTTGACATTATGTCTAAAATAATAGTTGGGGTACCAAAACAATAACACATGCATAATTCGGGTACTAAATATGTAGTTTTCCTATATTTTGTTTAGAGAGAAAGGAGTTATACACTACATAGGCGATTTGCTCGAGCAGTTGGTGACCTTGTTAAGGATACAAAGGAAACAGTTTGTATAAAACTAAATACCAGATGTAGAGATAGAAAAGTTATTGTAAATGAACACTTATGTAATGCTTGGGGATCATGTAATATATAGATGAGATCCCTGTCATATGTGTTGTTGATTGTGTAGCTTGAGGTACTTCTTGTATAATAATACAAAACATTTTATCTAAAAAAATATAAGAAAATAAGGAAGCAAATGGTTGTTATTGGTGCTTGTGTTTTCTTGTAAAAACTTGTAAAAGTGAATATTGAAGGGAATGTGCAGCCGCAGCTCTGTTGTGACGATCAGAGGGATCCTTTTTGTTAAGGGGAGTGGTGTTTGTCAACAAAAGAGGAGTTTATGGTTTTCTCTGGGTGGAGGAGAAAAGTTTTAAGACAAAATGGAAAAACTAGGGAGTTAGTCTCTCAAATTTTCAACGCTTTCAAATTAGAACTAAATTGATTGAATGTGTAAAAATGAAGGGTTAAATGTGCTATTATACAAATTTCCGTAACAATCAAGTCACCGATTTAATGACAGTTAACGATTCAGTAACCATTTGTAACAAAAACTAAAGTTTAATGGTCATTATATAACTTTTGAATGTAGTGTGACCATTTTATATTTTTGGGATAGTTTAGTGACCATTTATGTACTTTACGCTAAAACAAATGATAAATATGATTCTAAATCGTATAAAATACATGATAAATGGTCTTCAGTTGAATTAAATTACAAATAATCAATAAAAATATTAAAAAATTGTAATCATTTCAAAATCCCAGAGTGGACTCATATGGATTTTTTGACTGTGTTGTATTTGCTAAATGAATTTATTTTAATTTCCAATGTTCGATTGAGGCATTTCAAAATGCGTTAGAAAGGTAACTAATAGCCGGTCATTTGATAAGAAGACATCTTTGCCCAAAATGCATAAATCTCATTTGAAAAGTCTTTCTAAGTTATTTAATATTTCATACTTGAATTTTTTTCTTCAATTTTCTTATCTAAAGTGATTAGTTTAACCACTCGTCTTCTCTTATCAAATTCCTTATTTCTTATTATCATCTAAACTAGGTGTGTTCATAGTTAACCAACATACTACAACAGTTAACCTGTAGGTTTTATTCTTAGGGGGTATTTGGTTCGCAAAAATATTATTACCCTTGTAATAATATTTTCCGGAATAACATTCCCATGTTTGGTTTGATAGCATTCCGTGTATGGGATAATAATCTTTTCCTAATAGTGTCACTTTCCCCCCCAAAAGGTAAAAATGTCATTCCCACCAATTTCTTAGGTATTTGTCAATTCCTACCCCTTTGTAATGCCCTTAAGTTAATGAATTTTGTTCATATTGATCCTTTATTTGAATTTTTAATTTGATGATTAATTATTTGTGGTGTAAATTAATTAAATATTTTTATTAACTATTAATTTAATATTTAAATGGTGTTACACATATTTAAGTATTATTTTAATATTTAATGTATTTTTATTAATATTATATTTATGATGTTGAACTTAAGCATGGATCCACTAACATTATTGTCCTTGGGAGGTCGACCATGGTTCTTTTTCTTTTTCACAGATTCCTGTAGAGTTGGAAATTCATTCTCAACAAAACTCATGGCAGTAGAATTATCAGGGCTACTATTAACATGAGGAGTATCCTGGGAATCAATTGCCTGAGTAACAACATAATGAACTAGCTGCTCAATATGAGTAGAGATTTCTGTATCCGAAGCATCACTAACATATTCTTCAATTTCTGAGTCAGTAACATTACTAACAGGCTCTACGGATCCCTTAATTGCTACAGCAAGTGCATAATCCTTCTGCACACTAGAACATTCACATGGCAACAAAGTAGGAGCAGTAGGAGCCTTCTGCTGCCAGATTTGCTTCACTTGCTTATGAGGTAATGTAGGGCATGTTTTATTACCATGGCCATATGTTTTGTATTTAGTGCAGCAAGGAGGCATCCAAGGAACAAAAACTCGAATGAGAGTAAAGCTACCATCTTGCAAAAGAACCTTAATGGTTTTAGGTATAACACTACCAGCAGGTAACTCAATGCAAACCTTAGCATATTCAAGACATTCCATCTTACTAGTAGTAGAATCCATATAGAGAGGCTTACCAGTCACACTATTAATATAACTCAATCCATCTTTAGAAAATAATTCTAGAGGGACATTAATAATTGAACCCAGATTGGCATATGAACTAAATCAAAGTCTAGGTTTTTTAAATTTGGTTCGCATTTTCGAAGGATCAGTGGTTTGTGTTGTATATGCAATGGACCACTCTCAAATATCTTATTCATCACATCAGAATTAGGAAATTGAAAAGTATAAAGACCACAACCAGTAAGACCAACCTTCACTGATTTACCCCAAAGCCATTCGATGATGCGTTTCAAGGCGCTAAAATTGGGTGTCGACCCAATGAATTGACCAATCAAGGCGTTCTTCTAGTTCGAGATCCCAGTTGCAAAGACTTGAGAGGGCGGCTAGACTACAGATTCACCTTTGATTGGCCGAAGAGTGTAACACCCCAATTTTGGGGCTAGATGTCACGGAGGTGGATTTTGATATTCGATGAGTTAGTTTGGCATTTTAAGTTTTGACCAGGGAAAATCCTCTTCGAGTATTCCTAAAAAGTTGGGAATAATTTCTAAAATTACTATTTATTACGTATAAGAGTTTTGTGAAGACAATTTTGGAAAATTAATTCTAAAAGGTTGAGATTTCGGTCTAGTGACCAAATCACAAGTTTTCAAAAGTTGGTGGCCATTTTGCAAAATCATCCAAAAATGTGGTTCTAGGTTTTAGTTAAACCCAAATCTATTTTAAAAGGGTTTCATAACAAAAAGAATGACTTTTGAATCAGCCCCATTTCCATTTTCACGTTAGTTTCTTAAAACCAAGCCACCATTGAAGCATTTTCAATCCAAGGTATTATAAATCAAGGTTTTGGGAGGTAAACTTGATTTCATCTTGCCTTTCTTTAATTAAATTTGTTTTTATTGGTTTTCTATCAATATCAAATGGTTTACCCCTTTTGATTTAAAGGTTCAAAGTTTGAAATAAAATGGGTTTTTGGGAGATTTTCGTTCAAAGGGCTTAGGCTGGATTTTGGAATGTTTTTAAATGGTGTTTTGGTGTTTAAATGATGTTTATATGAAGGAAGGATCATAAGGAAGCTGAAACTTGAAGTTTGAGTGGAGTTTAGTATGAAAAATCTTGAGTTTAAGCTTGATTTCGGGTTTTTAATGGCAGCATTAATTTTGACATGTTTAAGTTGTTGATTTTGATGTTAATAGATGAGTTTTTGATGGTTGAAATGTTGGGTAATGGTTCGGTTTGTGTTTTAGACATTTTGGAAGTGATTTTGATGATTTTTGGTATTTGATTGTTGGGTACTTGAGAGTATTTGTTGGATTTCAGTGTTGTTGCAAGTTTGGAATCTTATTTGGGTGTTAATAGTCTGTTTTAACTTGTTTAAAAATAAGGGATTCTAGTTTGGGAGCAAATCTAGGTGATCGTTAGCTATTTGTGGGTTTTAGCTTTTTGGAACGAGTTTATCGGTGAGTGGAATTGTTTTAAAGCATTTGTAAATGTTCAAAGATGATTTTGGGGGTTTAGATTGGGCTTGCTAAGCCAATCTAAAATCAAGAGTAAGTGGTTTTACATTTCACCATGTTTTTGATATTGTGTGTTGTGCTATAAAATTTCGGTAAAACTCGTGATTGTTGCCTATTGTTTTTCCTACCTTTAATGCTTATGTTATGTTGTGAGCATACTTATATTGTAGTCGTAAGATTGTAAGATATGTGTGTTGGCAAAGGCATGCTTGGTATGGAAATGTTGGTAAGAGTAAGATGTGGTAAGATGGGCTTGATAGCCATGTAAGTTTGGTAAGTTGGACATTTGTTAGAATATTGGCATAAGTTAGAATCTTTACCGGATATAGTTGATCGATCAACTAGGATTAATGCGCACATGTAAGACTTCTAAGACAAAACTTGCATGCGTGTAAGACAAATTCGTACATGTAAGAAAATTCGGCTGTGTCAGACAAATTCGTACGTGTAAGATTAGCTTGGGCACAATGATTGAGTTTACTCTCATCGACGTCCTATAAGACCTGTAAGATTGTATAAAATCCGTATATCCGGGTATTGTTGTTAATTATGCCAATATGCTACTTTTCTCCTTTGTATGACCTTTGTTGTATTATGGTAAGTTGGGTTAAGGTTTGGTAAGGCTTTGTAAGAGTAAGCTGTACTTTTGTAAGAATGGGTGTATGGTAAGATGATCTTGTGGGTTAGAATGTTGTTGTAAGATGATGTATGCACGTTTTGGGTTGTTAAAAGTTTTGTTTTTCAAAGCTCTAATTAGTTTTAAAACTGCATTGTTGTTGTTTGGTTTTGAGCTCCGCTCACTAAGCTTAAATGCTTACGCTCTCTTTTCCAACAATGTAGATCGTTAGAGTTCCAGGCGGCAAACAAGCAAGGGGAGCAAGGCCATTTCTTTTCCACTTTAGCTCAAGTATGATTTTTAACTTTATAATAATACTACTAGCAATGGGGATGCTATGTATTATGTTTGGGCTTGATGTTTTGAAGGTGTTTGGTTGGAGACAAGTTTGTTATGACCTTATGATAATGTGTGAAGTTTGGTTTTGTTGTTTTTATGCTTATCTTGTGTTTTGACCCCTTATGCAAACGTGGAACATCTTATGTCTCGTTCTTGTTTAATCCAAGTGTTGTTATGCTCTTGTTTGGCTTTGTTAAGCTCTTTTGCCTATAAATGCATGGTATGTTGATCCTTTTTTGTATGTGTGTTGTTGAGTCTTGATTAGCAAGCTTGGAGGTGCCTAAAAAGTGTTTTAAAGCCAATCTGCAGGCAAGTGTTTCGAAACGAGCACTAGCGTTTTGGAACGACTTTGCATTTTTACCTTGACGTTGCGAAACGGGCTGGTAAAGGATGTGAAAACTTACATGTTAGTATCCAACTACGTGGATTTTGATGTTTTGGTCAGCCGGGTCAAAGACATCAAGCTAAATTTGGGTTTGTCTTCTCGTGCTAGTGGTTCTAGCTCAGGGAAGAGGCACAACCAGTGGGACAGAGGTGATGCCAAGAGGCAGAAGGATAGTAGGCATCATTATGATCATAGGCGTGGGGGTGGTAACCCAAGCCGTGGCCATCAAGGCCATGGAGTTGTTGCTCGTACTCCGGAATGTGCTAGATGTGGGACACATCATACGAGTGAGTGTTGGGGTGTGCCTGGTACATGCTGGAACTGTGGATCTCACGATCATTTGAGGCGTAATTTTTCTCAGCAGGTTAGAGCAGTTGATCATTAGAGAGGCTATGAGCGCGGTCGAGGTAACTTCCAGCCGAGGATTGAGGCTCTGAGGAACGTAGCTCATGTTGTTGCAGTCCAGCCAGAGGGCGCTGGACCAGCTAGAGTGTATGCACAGAGAGAGGCCGGGAACGACATAGATGTGATTGCAGGTAATTTCATGTTACAGTCTATGTCATTGCTTTCCTTGGTTGATTCTGGTTCTACACATTCATATATTCTGAGTGAGCATGCGAAATTGTTGGACATCCCTGTTGAGATATTAGATGTAGGAATGCATGTGACTAGCTCAAGGTCATGTATTTCCGGTTGATATGATGGAGCTACCGTTCTATGGTTTTGATGTTATTCTGGGTATGGATTGGCTTGTTGAGCATAGAGCTAGTGTGGATTTTGAGACAAAAACGATTACATTGAAGCTTGTGGATGACTATGAGGTAGTTGTAGTAGGCGAGAACATTAAGTTCTTGTCAAATGTCATTTCAACTCTAAAGGCTCATAGGTTGATGAATTTTGGTTGTCAAGCATATTTGGCCTATGTGATGAATCCTAACATGAGTGAGGTCAAACCAAAAGACATTAGGACAGTTTGTGATTTTCCAGAGGTATTTTCGGAAGAATTGTCTGGTTTGCCTCTTGATAGAGAGGTAGAGTTTGCTATTGAGACTATCTCTGACTCTACTCATGTGTCGATTGCTCCGTATCGTATGAACCCAAAAGAACTGAAAGAGTTGAAGAATCAGATACAGGAATTGTTAGACCATGGTTTCATTAGGCCTAGTATTTCACCGTGGGGTGCTCCAGTATTGTTTGTAAAGAAAAAAGATGGTAGTATGAGGATGTGCATCGTCTATAGGCAACTGAATCAGCTAACAGTAAAGAACAAGTACCCTTTGCCGCGTATTAATGATTTATTTGATCAGTTGAGAGGGGCATCCGTATTTTCGAAGATTGATTTGAGATCAGGGTATTATTAGTTAAAGGTGAAAGACGTTGATGTGTCGAAGACAGCTTTCAGGACTAGGTATGAACATTATGAATTTCTGGTAATGCCATTTGGGTTAACTAATGCACCAACAACTTTCATGGATATGATGAATAGGTGTTTCATGAGTACTTGGATCGGTTTGTAGTGGTGTTTATTGATGACATTCTTGTGTATTCACGGTTCGAGGAAGAACACGATGAGCATTTGCGGTTAGTGCTACAGACGTTGTTAAGTAATCAACTTTATGCCAAGTTGAGCAAATGTGAGTTTTGGATCAGAGAAGTATTTCTTGGCCATGTTGTGTCAGCCGAAGGGATTAGAGTTGATCCTAAGAAAATAGAAGCTATTGTAGAATGGAAGCAACCGAAGTCCGTAACCGAAATTCGAAGTTTTCTAGGTTTAGCTGGTTACTATAGGAGATTTGTAGATGGTTTCTCTAGGGTGGCTGCCCCATTGACAATTTTTTTGCAAAAGGGTGTTAGATTTGAGTGGGCAGATGCAAGACAACAAGCCTTTGAGAAATTGAAAGAAACTTCGACTAATGCTCTAGTTTTAGTTCAACTAGTGTCAGGGAAAGAGTTTGTAATCTACAGTGATGCTTCATATGTTGGCTTAGGATGTGTCCTGATACAAGAAGGAAGAGTTGTCGCTTATGCTTCTAGACAACTGAAGGTGCATGAGAAGAACTACCCTACACATGACATAGAGTTGGCCGCAGTTGCGTTAACTTTGAAGATTTGGCGACATTATCTGTATGGTGAGAAGTGCACAATTTACACAGATCACAAGAGCTTGAAGTTTTTGATGACACATAAAGAATTTTAATTTGAGACAACGAAGGTGGGTAGAATTACTTAAAGACTATGATCTTACCATTGAGTACCATCCGGGTAAAGCAAATGTTGTAGCTGATGCTTTGAGTAGAAAAGTGGAAGTTGAATTGCGAGCTATGTTTGCTAGATTAAGTGTGTCAGAGGATGGTGGCTTAGTGACTGAATTGCAAGTAAAGCCTTCTTTAATTCAGTTGATTCGGGAGAAACAGTTGTGAGGCAGATCTTTGGCTGCTCATGTACAAGACATTGCGGAAGGTAAACCGACTGATTTTCATTTCAGTGATGATGGGATTTTGTGTTTCAAGAGCAAGGTAGTTGTCCCAGAAGATAGTGAGTTGAGACGTACCATTTTGACTGAAGCACATTGTAATCTGTTTACTATGTATCCGAGTAGTACAAAGATGTATCGTGATTTGAAGAATGAGTACTTCTGGATTGGTTTGAAGAATGACATTGTCGAATTTGTAAGTAAGTGCATAGTATGTCAGTGAGTGAAAGCGGAACATCGGGTTCCATCAGGTTTGTTGCAACCGTTGAGGATTCCTGAATGGAAGTGGGAAAGAACCACCATGGACTTTGTATTAGGTTTGCCCTTATCACTATCTAAGAAGAATTCAGTTTGAGTAATAGTTGATCGATTTACAAAATGTGCTCATTTCTTGCATGTTCATACTACATACTCTTTAGATAAATTAGCCGAATTGTATATTCGTGAGATTGCATGGTGTCCCAAAGTCGATTGTGTCTGATAGAGATCCAAGGTTTACAGCTAGATTTTGGGAGTGTTTGCATAATGCTTTGGATTCTCGTTTGAATTTCAGCACATCTTATCATCCTCAGTCGGATGGTCAGTCAGAATGGGTGATTCAGATTTTGGAAGACATGTTGAGGTGTTGTATCATTGATTTTCAGGGCTCATGGGAGAAACATCTACCATTAGTAGAGTTTGCGTACAATAACAATTATCAGTCGAGTATTTAGATGGCTCCTTATGAGGCTTTTTATGGTAGGAGATGTAGAACACCTGTGTGTTGGGTTGAAGCTGGTCAGAGGTTGGTAGCAATGCCAGATATTTTGAAGGGTACTACCGAGAAAGTGAAACTAATTTGTGATCGTTTGAAGGTAGCTACGGATAGACAAAAATCTTATGCTGACTTGAAGAGAAAAGAGGTTGAGTATACGGTGGGAGACATAGTATTCTTGAAAGTTTCGCCATGGAAGAAAGTGATGAGATTTGGTAAAAAGGGGAAATTGAGTCCGAGGTTTATCGGTCCGTATGAGATAGTTGAGAGGATTGGACCGATTGCTTATAGATTGAGGTTGCCTTCTGAACTTGAGAAGATTCATGATGTGTTCCATGTTTCTATGCTTCGAAAGTATCGGTCAGATCCGTCGCACATTATGCCAGTAGAAAAGATTGAGTTGAATCCATAATGTTGCGTGGTAGAGCTATTGATCTCGTTAAGGTAAAGTGGCTACATCGTGGTGTTGAGGAAGCCACTTGGGAGAGAATGGATGACATGAAGAAACAGTTTCTACATCTTTTCTCGTCATGTAAATGTCGGGGACGAAATTTCTTAAGTGGGGGAGAGTTGTAACACCCCAATTTTGGGGCTAGATGTTGCGGATGTGGATTTTGATATTCGATGAGTTAGTTTGGCATTTTGGGTTTTGACTAGGGAAAATCCTCTTCGGGTATTCCTAAAAAGTTGGGAATAATTTCTAAAATTACTATTTATCATGTATAAGAGTTTTGTGAAGGCAATTTTGGAAAATTAATTCTAAAAGGTTGAGATTTCGGTCTAGTGACCAAATCGCAAGTTTTCAAAAGTTGGTGTCCATTTTGCAAAATCATCCAAAAAAGTGGTTCTAGTTTTTATTTAAACCCAAACCTATTTTAAAAGGGTTTCATAACAAGAAGAATGGCTTTTGAATAACCCCATTTCCATTTTCACGTTAGTTTCTTAAAACCAAGCCACCATTGAAGCATTTTCAATCCAAGGGATTACCCATCAAGGTTTTGGGAGGTAAACTTGATTTCATCTTGCCTTTCTTTAATTAAACTTGTTTTATTGGTTTTCTATCAATATCAAATGGTTTACCTCTTTTGATTTAAAGGTTCAAAGTTTGAAATAAAATGGTTTTTTGGAAGATTTTCGTTCAAAGGGCTTAGGCTGGATTTTGGAATGTTTTTAAATGGTGTTTTGGTGTTTAAATGATGTTTATATGAAGGAAGGATCATAAGAAAGCTGAATCTTGAAGTTTGAGTGGAGTTTGGTATGAAAAATCTTGAGTTTAAGCTTGCTTTCGGGTATTAGTGGCAACAATGATTTTGGCATGTTTAAGTTGCTGATTTTTATGTTAATAGATGAGTTTTTGATGGTTGAAATGCTGGGTAATGGCTGGGTTTTTGTTTTAGACGTTTTGGAAGTGATTTTGATGATTTTCAGTATTGGATTATTGGGTATTTGAGAATTTTTGTTGGATTTCAGTGTTGCTGCAAGTTTGGAAGCTTATTTGGGTGTTAATACTCTGTTTTAACTTGTTTAGAAACAGAGGATTCTAGTTTGGGAGCAAATCTAAGTGATCGTTAGCTATTTGTGGGTTTCGGCTTTTTGGAACGAGTTTATAAGTGAGTGGAATTGTTTTAAAGCATTTGGAAATGTTCAAAGATGATTTTGGGGGTTTAGATTGGGCTTGATAAGCCAATCTAAACTCAAGAATAAGTGGTTTTACATTTCACTATGTTTTTGATATTGTGTGTTGTGGTATAAAATTTTAGCAAAACTCGTGATTGTTGCCAATTGTTTTTTCTACCTTTAATGCCTATGTTATGTTGTGAGCATGCTTATGTTGTAGTCGTAAGATTGTAAGATATGTGTGTTGGCAAAGGCATGCTTGGTATGAAAATGTTGGTAAGAGTAAGATGTGGTAAGATGGGCTTGATAGCCATGTAAGTTTGGTAAGTTGGACCTTTGTTAGAATATTGGCACAAGTTAGAATCTTTACCAGATATAGTTGATCGATCAACTAGGACTAATGTGCACATGTAAGACTTGTAAGACAAAACTCAAATGCGTGTAAGACAAATTCGTACGTGTAAGAAAATTCGGTCGTGTCAGACAAATCTGTACGTGTAAGATTAGCTTGGGCACAGTGATTGAGTTTACTCTCATTGACGTCCTGTAAGACTTGTAAGATTGTATGAAATCCGTATATTCGGGTATTGTTGTTAATCATGCCAATATTCTACTTTTCTCCTTTGCACGACCTTTGTTGTATTATGGTAAGTTGAGTTAAGGTTTGGTAAGGCCTTGTAAGAGTAAGTTGTACATTTTTAAGAATGGGTGTATGGTAAGATGATCTTGTGGGTTAGAATGTTGTTGTAACATGATGTATGCACGTTTTGTATTGGTAAAAGTTTTGGTTTTCAAAGCTCTAATTGGTTTTAAAACTGCATTGTTGTTGTTTGGTTTTGAGCTCCGCTCACTAAACTTAAATGATTACGCTCTCTTTTCCAACAATGCAGATCGTTAGAATTCCGGGCGGCAAGCAAGTAAGGGTAGCAAGGCCATTTCTTTTCCACTTTAGCTCAAGTATGATTTTTATGTTTGTAATAATACTACTAGCAATGGGGATGCTATGTATTATGTTTGGGCTTGATGTTTTAAAGGTGTTTGGTTTGAGACAAGTTTGTTATGACCTTATGATGATGTGTGAAGTTTGGTTTTGTTGTTTTTAGAGGTGATTTCTGGATGAATTTTGGTGTGTATTCTTTGTGAATTGGTGTGTGTTCAAATGAAAGAAAAGGGGCTCAATTTATAGGGTTTTGGTGCTTAGAGATCAAGCTAATTTGGAGACAATTCACGAAATTATTCCCCAAAAATCATCCCTCTTGATTAGAAAAGCTTTGAATCAGTGATATCAAGTTGGATTTCATTCAATTCGACTCGAATTTAGGGATTTCTGCCCCAAGATTAAATTAGGGTTTGAGATGATTCTTCACCGATTAAACACGATAACGGTGACGGTCGAAAGCGAGATTGGCGGCAACGGCACCGGCGGGCTGAGGCGAGTTGACCGACACCCCTCACGGCAGCTGCCGTGGCTGGGAACGACGGGAAGGATGTCGACAACGCCGCCTAGGGCTTTATTGGGGGCTAGATTGGGGGATCCAATTCCGCGCGCGTGACGCACACGCACCAACGTGGGTTGGACCCCGTTTCCCCTTATTCGATCCTATTCGTTCATATTTTCAACCCCAAATCTAACGGTTTTGATTAAACCTGAAAAAACACAAAATGGGTTAGTTTGGGTCTCTAAAAAGAAATAAAAATGGGCTCCTTATTATATTTTAAGGTGAGTTCTTTCATCTTATAAAATTGTGGGCTTTATTATTAGTAGGCATTTATTTAATTTAGATGGGCTCCTTTTTACATTTTTTGGGTTTTAACTGTAATAATAATAATAATAATAATAATAATAATAATAATAAATAAATAAATAAATAAATAAATAAAAAGGTGAAAATTCAGTGACAACGCCCAAGAAATTAGAATTTGATTACGTTTGGTATATTTTTGAACTAATAATCAATTCAATTACTTTATTTATTCAAAATTTTGTGAAATAGACTTAAGGATGAGTCTACCACGTGCGACGAACACCGCTGAATACCACTAATGCTGAACATCGCTGAACACTATTAAATTAATTAATAAAGATTTAAAATTCCAAGGACCCATCGTACAATTAATAATTATTTTTAAAAATTCAATTAAATTAATTTTTTATATATTAAAATTTTATTTTTTAATAAAGGTAAACTATATATTTAGTACCTCACTATTTCCATTGAACCCTCATTATTTAAATATTATTTTAATTTGACCATATTCTTTATAAAAAATAATTTAACCCTTAACCCTCAACCTAAAACCCTAAACTATTAAACTTTAAACCCTTAAACTCTTAAACCTATACCCTAAACCATAATACCATTAAAAATAATTTCACCATCATCGCTGCTATCAAGCGACTTGTCGATGCGAATCACGGTGAAGCTGAATTCCTAGCAGAAGTGAACCCCATTGGGAAGCTTAATCACATGAATTTGATAGACCTGTGGGGATATTGCGTGGGGGGAAAGCACAAGCTATTGGTCTACGAGTACATGGAACACGGATCCTTGGCGGAAAACCTCTCTTCCAAAACACTTGATTGGGGAAAAACATTTCAAATCGCATTAGGAACTGCAAAAGGCTTAGCTTACTTACGTGAAGAATGTTTGGAGTGGATTCTTCATTGCGATATAAAGCCTCAAAACATTCTCATAGACTCAAATTACCAGCCTAAAGTGTCAGACTTTGGCCTGTCATGGTTGCTTAACCGAGGTGATGTAAACAATTCGAAAATCTCAAGGTTAAGAGGAACCAGAGGATACATGGCACCGGAGTGGGTGCTCAACATGCCCATCACCTCCAAAGTGGATGTCTACAGCTATGGGATCGTTTTACTGGAGTTGGAGGAGACGATAGATGCGACGGAAGAAGTCATTCACAGGGAATAGAAGTTGAAAGAACGTTAATCAAATGGGTGAAGGAGACTATCGATGCGGCGGAAGCATGGATGGAGATGATCATAGACCCAACGTTGGAGGGACAATACGACACGACCAAGATTTCGATCTTGGTCACCGTAGCTCTCCAACGTGTTGAAGAGGATAAAGACGCGAGACCTACCATGGGCGAAGTGGTTCGGATGCTTCTTCAACTTGAAGAATAGCATTGAACAAAACATGTTCATGTTCAATCTCAGAAACATCGAATCAATGCCATGTATTTTTGTTTCGTTTACTTCTAGCACAGTTTATTATGTAATGATTGGGAATAAACCTCTTATGTAGGAATTGCATTTTGGGTTATAAGTTGAAACCAAGCTTAAAAAACATTTACATTAAAACAATGTGTGTGCATTCTGTTAACTCATTGCTACTATTGGAAAGTGTTAATGCGATGAACTTCAGACCTCCGACAAACTTGTTTCAAATCTCCCGGTGCTTTGACCAATAATATGGTATAATCAAGATGTTGATTAATGAAATGTTAAATAAATTAATACATGGATTAGGCTTTGAAAAGTCAGATTCTAAAGGTCATAAAATTTATCAAAGGGAAATAGACAAGACTTGTTGAATTTGTGTTGGATGCATGAACATAAGAAAGGGTTGAAGGCTATATAGGCTTCAATTGGATGACATCGATTATAGGGTACAAAGAATTCAATCTGTCCTTTTCTCTTTTCCAATTATACAAATGAGGACTGAAATCTATTTATTGGGAAAAGCATAACAATGACAATCGATACAAATAAATAAAATTTTAAATTGAATTGAATCGATGATGATGAAATTATTTTTAATGGTATATGGTTTAGGGTATAGGTTTAAGAGTTTAAGAGTTTAAGGTTTAATAGTTTAGTGTTTTAGGTTGAGGGTTAAGGGTTAAATTATTTTTTTATAAAGAATATGGTCAAATTAAAATAATATTTAAATAATAAAGGTTCAATAGAAATACGGCAATAGGTGAGATACTAAATATATAGTTTATCCTTATTAAAAAATAAAATTTTAATATATATAAAAATAATTTAATTGAATTTTTAAAAAAAATTATTAATTGTATGATGGGTCCTTAAAATTTTAAATCTTTATTAATTAATTTAATAATATTTATCGGTGTTCAACATTAGTGGCGTTCAGCGGTGTTTGTCGCACGTTATAGAATTTTCCTAGACGTAATCATGAAAGGTAAACAAAATCCCACAGTTGAAACGCTTATGGAAGTCTGAAAAACCTTTTTGGAAAGTTTCTATCAATTTCCAAAATAAAAATAAAAAAAATCACAAATCTCTAAACTTAGGTTTCATTTCCTTTTTTAATATTTATATGAACCCAACCTACTCACAGTATTTATAGTAATAAGATATTGGCACACTCACCACACTCATTTACCAAAAAATATATATATAGAAACAAGAAAAACCACCATGGAGGCTTCTTTGAAATTCACTGTCCTTTTCTTTCTTCTACTTTCATCAGGTAAATCTTCTCATAAGCAATCAAAATAAATAATAGTTTGAAAGATGATTTTGTTTGGTTAAAACATTAACTAAAATTTGTTGTTTGAAGGTATGTTGTTTTCGGATGTATCAACAACGATCGAAGCTCAAAAGCAATTGAAATGCGTAACCAATGAAGATTGTAAGAGGCAATGTCAAACTAATTTCAATGTTTGCACTCCCGCTGGATTTTGTGCTTGTGCCGGTAGCAATCCAAATTGTTGCTAAGGATCAATAAGTTTAAAATTTCATGGAAAAATGTCTTCTTTGACAATTTTTTAATAAAATAAGTATCTCTCATTATAATGATTGTTTATATTTTTTTAATTTTTATCCATTTATTCGAGTTCAAGATATTATATGTTTCTGGTTTCAAATTTAGTTGAACTCATACAAACTTGTAGGCCTGTAAACGAACCGAACGAACACGAACGAGGGTGTGTTCATGTTCGTTCGTTTAACTTTAACCGAACAAATGAACGAACACGAACATAAACGAACACAAAATTTCTTGTTCGCGTTCGTTCATTAAGGAATGAAGCTTGTTCGTGTTTGTTCATGTTCGTTCGCTTAAATGGTAAACGAACATAAATGAACATAAACGAACACTAAAGAACACAAACGAACATAAACGAACATGAACGAACATATATAATTTGTTAAATATTTAATATTTTTGGTTAGTTGGATTAATTCAGTTAATTAACCGATATTAAACCGAATTAATCGATAATTAATGTAACACTCCATTGTAAAAAAAAAAAAAATTGAAAAGGGTGGAGGTTGGGGGGAGTCAAACCCGCAACCTCCCCTTGTTTTGGCCGTTACCCAGCCGTTTGAGCTAGCAAGCTCTTAGTGCAAAGTTCCCCAAAAATTTATTTGAACCCTTTTGTGAACCTGAATTTAATAAGTCTCTGACTCATCACCTACCAGCTTTAATGAAAATCAGATCCCAATAATATTTTTCCTCTCCCCGAAACCCTCTCTTTTTCCTTCTTTGCCGGCGAGCTTGCAGCCGCGTCACCACCGTGCCGTTCGTGACACCGCCGCCAGAGGTGTGTTCTCCGTCTCGTCGTGAGGTCGCCGTTACCGGTCACGCGCGCCCTCGAACAGCGGTGTACGGTGGAATATCGATCGAAGTTCGGCAATTTCGTGGGCCACGTCTACCGCGTTTCCGGCCGAATCACCGCCATTCTTGGCTCACCGTGGGCACGGCCGAGATCCTTGCGTCCGGATCTGCAAAACCTGAGCTTGCTGCCTCCGTTCGCCGCCGTTAAGCCCTTCGTCAGAGCTTCGGCAGTTCCAAGACCCCTATTACGTTTTCGGTAACTTTCAGCCTCTATCCGGCGATGTTTCGGTTGAATAATTTCGGGTTAAACATTGTGTAATCGAAAGGCTTTCTTTTCAGGTCAA
The DNA here is from genome assembly GCA_030270665.1 of Hibiscus trionum. Classification (NCBI taxonomy): domain Eukaryota; kingdom Viridiplantae; phylum Streptophyta; class Magnoliopsida; order Malvales; family Malvaceae; genus Hibiscus; species Hibiscus trionum. Next base: position 23,437,697 of record BSYR01000025.1, read on the forward strand.
AACAACGACATTTCGAGACTTTTCCGGAGAGATTCCGGTCGCTGCCGGCGACCTTTCTGATAAGGGTAAGAAACGGGTCTGACTCGACCCATGGGCTCTCCGACCCGACCCGGCTGGGTTGAATCGCCGAGTCAGCTCAGTGAGTTGACTCGCCCGAGTTGACTCAGTTATCTTGACCCAGTTGACTGCTGACGTCATGCTGACATCAGCGTTGACTTTGACCAGAAAGTCAAATTTTTCGAAAAGGCCCTATTTTATGTTTTTCGACGTCCTGAGTCCGATTTTAAAGCCCATTTTATGAAATTCTAACCCGAAAGCCCTCAAGTCTGACTTTAAACCTAAATCATGCATATGTACTAAATTGCTTAAATTAAAATGATAATAAGGTCGATTAAGGGTCTGATAAAGTGTATTATTTGTGTAAGGTGCTCGAGATATTTGTGATCAGTATCCAGCTCAGCCTAGTTCCTCTCGTTCGGCTCACCCTCACGCTCTAGTTAATATAAGTATGAACTTGAACTCAGTGTATAAGAACAACTAAACCTTTAATTCACTATATGACCGATTAATTTTCTGTGATTTAGGACCTGACTCTACATCTGAGCGCTCCGAGGCTGGTGCCCGTTAGTTTACCCACCGACCGTATTTTGAGGTGTGTTCTATGTGTGCTACATCCTGCTGTATGAGTTGCATGCTTACTATATCTTGATGATTGACCAAATAACCAATGAAATATGAATGATATTATGTTGATAAAAGGCTGAATTGAACTAATGATTTCATACATTGTTTGCCTATTGTAAGTATGCTTGATCTAACTTTGCGTGTGACTGCTTGATCTGGATTAACATAGTATGTTTGTCTGACGTAATTGATTTTGAAATCAGTAAACTTGATATATGATGATGACGAATATGTTTGCTCAATGGTATGCCCGTTTATCTGTTGAAAGCATGAGTTTCTGTTTGTTACCCTGAATAGAAAATGTCTGCTATATGTATTCTGCTACTCATGTATGGAACCTGAACTCTGATTTCTGTCTGGGGTATACTATTGGGATATGATACGAAGTCTCTGTCGGTACAGCCTTGATCCAGCTGGTAAATCCTTATGGACTCAAGGTCTCCCCTTGGGTAGGTTCCGATGCTCTGGCACGGGTAAACCCTTATGGACCTAAGGCAGCCCCTTAGGTGGCACCTACGCCCATCGGGCCTAGGGTAAGTCCTTATGGATGCAGTTCTGGGGGACTGCATAATGGTGTAAGGTTGGAGGGTAGTTATTAGTAAACCTTTGTATGCTCTCAAACCATTGTTCTGATCTGCAACATGTTAATATGTTATACTTGATGTATACTTGTGATTGCTTGATCTGCACATATCGGAACACACTGAGCTCCCTAGCTCATGCTTTCCCCTCTTCCCCTCTCAGATACTTGCGACAGGCTACCCTGTGGACCCGGCATTTGGAGGATCGGCACATTTAGCATCTAGTTGTTGTAATGTTCTTATCTTCCTAACTGTCTGTATTCGGGGTGACTTATGCCTATATTTTGATACGATATGTTATATATATTTTGGCGGATGTCGGCCATGATCTTATTTGACAACTTATGCTTTTCATCACTTATTTTGTAATACCTCGATGTTAAACTTCAACTTTCTATTTTGAGATGGATGAGAAAGTATCTTTGATGGTTTTGTAGTCGTTTTGGAACTATAATGGATATATCTTGCTAACAGGTTTTGAAGTATGGGTTATAGCCACTATTAGGCGGAACTATACCAGTTTTTATATTTAAACAGAATTTGTGATATAAAGCCTGATCATAAGTTGTGACCGCTCGGAGTTAGGTGAAACGCATAAGCGGGTCCGGGTGGTTACATTTAGTGGTATCAGAGCTTTTGGTTTTAAAAACCTCGAACTGTGTATGAGTCCTTTTTATGCGATGTTGTAGAAGTTTCACAAAATATGTTTTGAAAAGAGCTAAGTCACCCTAGTTTTATCTGCTCATTTGTGTTCGATTCTCCATTGCCATGAACTGATCCTAAGTTTATTCCTTGTAGAGATCCTCTTCTATGAGTGCCGTTCGAGGGCGTCGACCTAATCGGAGGCGCGGTAGACCTGTTCGGTTTGCCGATGCTGTGAATGACCCGGTGGTTGAGCCACCTACTCCACCCACCGCCCCTGGTCCTACTGAGCCTTCCGCCCATTCTGGTCCTGCTGTAGAGTCTGCTCCTCAGCCAACCCCTGGGATCGATGTGTCTACTCCGGTTAGAGGAGTACCATCTTCTTCTGAGCCTCCCACATTGGTCACCGACGAAACCCTCAGTAGTCAATTTTTGCAGCTGATATCTGGTGCTGTTAGGGCAGCCGATATTATTCCTGAGGTTCCCATCTCTCAGACTCTGATCACAAATGGGGCGAGGACTTTCGACGGCCCTACAGGTGGAGCCCCTACCGAGGATGAAGAGTGGCTCCACGATTTAGTGAGACGTATGGATTCCTTGGGTCTTGAGCCACCCAAGAGATATTTAGGGACTGTCTCTATGCTATATGGGAATGCCCGCACTTGGTGGGATTCTGTGGTCAGTAGCTTTCCTGTAGCTCGTCTGACTTGGGACTTCTTCAAGGAGCGCTTCAAGAGCCGTTTTGTTGGCGAGCGCTATATGAGACAGATGCAAGATCGGTTCAGGACTTTGACTCAGGGAGATATGTCAGTATCAGAGTATGAGACAGAGTTCTTGGGCTTACTCAGGTTCGGGGCTAGCTTAGTGCCCACTGAGAAAGAGAAGTGCCGCAAGTTTGTGATGGGGCTGAGGTACGAGCTGTGTGTGCATGTTGTAGGACACCTGGATAAGGACTTCGACACCTTAGTAGAGAAAGCTAAAGATCTTGAGGAGGTTGAGCTAGCAGCTGCTGGAGGAGCTAGAGTTGATCGTGAGCGATCTAAGAGGCCCCCCTTTCCTGAGTCCTCCACCCGCCCTGGTAAGAGGAACCGTACTTCTGGCCATCAGAGAGGCAATTTTGGATCCAGACCCGATTCTTCTTCGACCCCGGTTGCTAGTAGAGGTGATTCATCTGGTTTCACCCTTATGCCCCTTTGTGTGCACTGTGATAAGCGCCATGGGGGCGAGTGCAGGAAGAAGACTGGTACATGTTTCCGTTGTGGGTCTGGAGATCACTTCCTGAAGAATTGTCCTGTCTCACCGTCTGCACCTCGGGTTTCCTCTCAGACTCCTACTCGCTCACAGACTTCTGTACAGACTCCTGCTAGAGGTCGTAGTCAGAGTAGACCATCTGCATCTGCTGTTAGGTCCGATTCTAGAGGCCGATCCCATCAGAGTGGAGGACCCCTTTTATCCGAGGCTAGGCAGCCAGCTCTCGTTTATGCTACCAGACGTCGAGATGATAGAGATGAGCCGGATGTTATAGCAGGTACTTTTACCATTTTCTCTGTTCCATACTTTGCATTGCTCGATAATGGTTCTACCCACTCCTATATTTCAAGATCTGTTTCTCGAGACCTTCCGATTCCTATCGAAGCCACAGAAAATGTTCTTACAGTTATGAGCCATGTTGGTCAGTCTGTGTCTGTGGATAAGGTGCTTAGGCGTTATCCTCTTGAGGTTCAAGGGGAAATCTTTTTGGCCGATCTCATGGAGCTTCCAATGGAGGAGTTTGATCTGATTCTGGGTATGGATTGGTTGTCAGAGCATCGGGTTAGTTTGGACTGCGAGTTAAAAAGGGCTACCATAAAGACTTCTGACGACCGATCAGTGATTCTAATTGGAGAACGTCGAGGTTATCTGTCTAATGTTGTATCTGCTCTGACCGCCGATAGAATGATCCGGAAAGGATATGAGACCTTCATCGCTTGCTCCTTGAATACGAAAGGTTCTCTATCCATGATCGAAGAGATTCGCACTGTTAGCAAATTTCCTGATGTATTTCCAGAAGAATTGCCCGGTCTACCTCCGGATAGAGATGTCGAGTTCGAGATTGAGACTTATCCGGGGTCTGCACCCGTGTCTATGAACCCATATCGCATGGCTCCCAAGGAGCTTAAAGAGTTGAAAATCCAGTTGCAAGAGCTCCTAGATAGAGGATTTATTCAACCTAGCTCTTCACCTTGGGGAGGTCCAGTCTTCTTCGTTAAGAAGAAAGATGGTTCTCTCCGATTATGCATTGATTATCGGAAGTTAAACAAGCAGACGGTTAAGAACAAATACCCTTTACCCAGGATTGATGATTTGTTTGATCATTTTCGGGGAGCTACAATTTTCTCAAAGATTGATCTTCGGTCTGGATACTATCAACTGAAGATAAAGGGATCTGATGTTGCAAAGACAGCTATCCGCACTAGATATGGGCACTATGAGTTTCTTGTGATGCCTTTTGGTCTTACCAATGCACCAGCTGCCTTCATGGACATGATGAACCACGTGTTCCGACCCTACATAGACCAGTTTGTTGTGGTGTTTATTGATGATATTCTGATTTATTCTCAGACAGAATCCGAGCATGTTGAGCACTTGACGATTGTTCTGCAAACCTTGAGAGAGCATCATTTGTATGCTAAGCTGAGTAAGTGCGAATTTTGGCTCAAAGAAGTGACATTTCTGGGGCATGTTGTGTCAGCTCGAGGTATTCAGGTTGATCCCAGTAAGATCGAGGCTATCACTAGTTGGAAGCAACCTAAGAATGTCTCAGAGATTCATAGCTTTCTGGGTTTAGCTGGTTACTACCGACGCTTTGTCGAGGGTTTCTCAATCATTGCTGCCCCTCTAACGAAGCTGTTGAGGAAGAGTATTCCTTTTGTTTGGGCTGATGCACAACAGGCCAGCTTTGAGAAATTAAAGACAGCTCTGACACAAGCTCCAGTCCTGACACAACCCGAGTCGGGAAAGGACTTCTTGGTCAATAGCGATGCCTCGCATTCTGGGCTTGGTTGTGTACTGATGCAGGAGGGGAAGGTGATTGCTTATGCCTCACGTCAGTTACGACCACATGAGTGCAACTATCCCACCCACGACCTTGAGTTAGCTGCAGTGGTCTTTGCCTTGAAAATCTGGAGGCACTATCTCTACGGAGAGAAGTGCTACATCTATACTGATCACAAGAGCCTGAAATACCTCCTTACTCAAAGAGAGCTAAACATGAGACAACGTCGTTGGCTTGAACTCCTTAAGGATTATGATTGTGAGATTGAGTACCATCCAGGGAAGGCCAACGTTGTTGCCGATGCCTTGAGCCGCAAGGCTATCTCAGACTTGAGGTCCTTGTTTGCCAGGATAAGTATTTTTGATGATGGCAACTTATTGGCTGAATTGCAAGTTAAGCCGACCTTGGCCGAGGAGATCAAGGCCAAACAGCGTTTAGACAATTCCTTACTCTCAGTCATACAACAAGTGGAACAAGGTTCCACGTCTGCCTACGCTTTTGATCAAGATGGTGTTCTATGCTTCAAGGGTCGTTATTGTGTGCCTGATGATACTGACCTAAAGCGGGCCATCCTTAGTGAGGCTCATAGCAGTCCTTATGCTATGCATCCAGGTGGTGATAAGATGTATCAGAACTTGAGACAGAGGTACCGTTGGGTTGGCATGAAAAAGGATATCTCTGATTATGTATCTCGGTGCATGATTTGTCAGCAGGTTAAGGCAGAACATCAGCACCCATCTGGTTTACTACAACCCATTAAGATTCTGGAGTGGAAATGGGAACGTGTCACTATGGATTTTGTTACCGGGTTACCTTTGACTCCTTCCAAGAAGGATTCTGTCTGGGTTGTTGTTGATCGACTCACCAAATCAGCTCACTTTATTCCTGTCCGAGTTACCTACTCTCTTGAGAAGCTAGCTAAGTTATACATCTCTGAGATCATCAGATTGCATGGTGTACCCTTATCCATCATATCCTATCGGGATCCGAGGTTCACTTCTCATTTCTAGTCTACTTTGCATAATGCTCTGGGTACACGATTGAACTTTAGTACATCTTTCCACCCACAGACCGATGGTCAGTCTGAAAGGGTAATTCAGATTCTAGAAGATATGTTGAGGGGTTGTGTGATCGACTTCCGCGGTAGTTGGGAAGATTTCTTGCCCTTGGCTGAGTTTGCTTATAATAATAGCTATCAAGCTAGTATTCGCATGGCCCCCTATGAAGCTCTGTATGGTCGTAAGTGTCGAACTCCTATCTGTTGGACGAGCTGTATGATAAGAAGACTTTGGGTCCGGAATTGGTCCAAGAGACTGAAGAGACTGTCAGATTAATCCGTGATCGCCTGAAAGAGGCCTTTGATAGACAGAAATCTTATGCTGATCGAAGAAGAAAGGATATTGAGTTTGAGGTCGGTGATCAAGTCTTTCTGAAAGTATCTCTATGGAAGAAAGTTCTAAGATTTGGAAAAAAGGGTAAGCTGAGTCCGAGATTCATTGGGTCGTACCGTATCGTGAAGAGAGTTGGGCCAGTTGCCTATCAGCTTGAGTTGCCTCCTCAGCTCAACCATATTCACGATGTTTTTCATGTGTCTATGCTGAGACAGTACCATCCAGATCCGAGTCATGTTATCCAGGTTCAGGATGTAGAGTTGAGACCGGACTTGTCCTACGAGGAGGAACCGATTCAGATCTTGGATTTTGATGAGAGAGTTCTGAGAAACCGACGCATTCCGATGGTTAAAGTTCAGTGGAGAAATCGGAGCCCCAGCGAGGCTACTTGGGAAGTTGAAGGACCCATGAGAGAACAGTTCCCACATCTGTTTAATTCAGGTAAATTTCGAGGACGAAATTCCTTTTAGGAGGGGAGAGTTGTAACACTCCATTGTAAAAAAAAATTGAAAAGGGTGGAGGTTGGGGGGAGTCGAACCCGCAACCTCCCCTTGTTTTGGCCGTTACCCAGCCGTTTGAGCTAGCAAGCTCTTAGTGCAAAGTTCCCCAAAAAAATTTTTGAACCCTTTTGTGAACCTGAATTTAATAAGTCTCTGACTCCTCACCTACCAGCTTTAATGAAAATCAAATCCCAATAATTTTTTTCCTCTCCCCGAAACCCTCTCTTTTTCCTTCTTTGCCGGCGAGCTTGCAGCCGCGTCACCACCGTGCCGTTCGTGACACCGCCGCCAGATGTGTGTTCTCCGTCTCGTCGTGAGGTCGCCGTTACCGGTCATGCGCGCCCTCGAACAGCAGTGTACGGTGGAATATCGATCGAAGTTCGGCAATTTCGTGGGCCACGTCTGCGCGTTTCCGGCCGAATCACCGCCATTCTTGGCTCACCGTGGGCACGACCGAGATCCTTGCGTCTGGATCTGCAAAACCTGAGCCTGCTGCCTCCGTTCGCCACCGTTAAGCCCTTCGTCGGAGCTTCGGCAGTTCCGAGACCCCTATTACGTTTTCGGTAACTTTCGGCCTCTATCCGGCGATGTTTCGGTTGAATAATTTCGGGTTAAACATTGTGTAATCGAAAGGCTTTCTTTTCAGGTCAAAACAACGACATTTCGAGACTTTTCCGGCGAGATTCCGGTCGCTGCCGGCGACCTTTCTGATAAGGGTAAGAAACGGGTCTGACTCGACCCATGGGCTCTCCGACCATACCCGGCTGGGTTGAATCACCGAGTCAGCTCAGTGAGTTGACTCGCCCGAGTTGACTCAGTTATCTTGACCCAGTTGACTGCTGACGTCAGCGTTGACTTTGACCAGAAAGTCAATTTTTTTGAAATGGCCCTATTTTATGTTTTTTGACGTCCTGAGTCCGATTTTAAAGCCCATTTTATGAAATTCTAACCCGAAAGCCCTCAAGTCTGACTTTAAACCTAAATCATGCATATGTACTAAATTGCTTAAATTAAAATGATAATAAGGTCGATTAAGGGTCTGATAAAGTGTATTATTTGTGTAAGGTGCTCGAGATATTTGTGATCAGTATCCAGCTCAGCCTAGCTCCTCTCGTTCCGCTCACCCTCACGCTCCAGTTAATATAAGTATGAACTTGAACTCAGTGTATAAGAACGACTAAACCTTTAATTCACTATATGACCGATTAATTTTCTGTGATTTAGGACCTGACTCTACATCTGAGCGCTCCGAGGCTGGTGCCCGTTAGTTTACCCACCGACCGTATTTTGAGGTGTGTTCTATGTGTGCTACATCCTGCTGTATGAGTTGCATGCTTACTATATCTTGATGATTGACCAAATAACCAATGAAATATGAATGATATTATGTTGATAAAAGGCTGAATTGAACTAATGATTTCATACATTGTTTGCCTATTGTAAGTATGCTTGATCTAACTTTGCGTGTGACTGCTTGATCTGGATTAACATAGTATGTTTGTCTGACGTAATTGGTTTTGAAATCAGTAAACTTGATATATGATGATATGTTTTGCTTGCATAATGATGACGAATATGTTTGCTCAATGGTATGCCCGTTTATCTGTTGAAAGCATGAGTTTCTGTTTGTTACCCTGAATAGAACATGTCTGCTATATGTATTCTGCTACTCATGTATGGAACCTGAACTCTGATTTCTGTCTGGGGTATACTATTGGGATATGATACGAAGTCTCTGTCGGTACAGCCTTGATCCAGCTGGTAAATCCTTATGGACTCAAGGTCTCCCCTTGGGTAGGTTCCGATGCTCTGGCACGGGTAAACCCATATGGACCTAAGGCAGCCCCTTAGGTGGCACCTACGCCCATCAGGCCTAGGGTAAGTCCTTATGGATGCAGTTCTGGGGGACTGCATAATGGTGTAAGGTTGGAGGGTAGTTATTAGTAAACCTTTGTATGCTCTCAAGCCATTGTTCTGATATGTAACATGTTAATATGTTATGCTTGATGTATACTTGTGATTGCTTGATCTGCACATATCAGAACACACTGAGCTCCCTAGCTCATGCTTTCCCCTCTTCCCCTCTCAGATACTTGCGACAGGCTTCCCTGTGGACCCGACATTTGGAGGATCGGCACATTTAGCATCTAGTTGTTGTAATGTTCTTATCTTCCTAACTGTCTGTATTCGGGGTGACTTATGCCTATATTTTGATACGATATGTTATATATATTTTGGCAGATGTCGGCCATGATCTTATTTGACAACTTATGCTTTTCATCACTTATTTTGTAATACCTCGATGTTAAACTTCAACTTTCTATTTTGAGATGGATGAGAAAGTATCTTTGATGGTTTTGTAGTCGTTTTGGAACTATAATGGATATATCTTGCTAACAGGTTTTGAAGTATGGGTTATAGCCACTATTAGGTGGAACTATACCAGTTTTTATATTTAAACAGAATTTGTGATATAAAGCCTGATCATAAGTTGTGACCGCTCGGAGTTAGGTGAAACGCATAAGCGGGTCCGGGTGGTTACAATTAAAATTTGAAAAAACTCTTAATCATTAGCCAAAACCTAAAATTATCTAATAGTCCAATTTTTTTTTTTGGTTCGGTCGGTAAGTTCGGTTTAACCGAATAATGAACACCCCCAAACATATGTGAATAAATTTAAATGAACATAAACGAACAAACATAAATGAACATAAACGAACGAACATAAATGAACAAACATAAACCAACGGAATACCGAACGTTCACGAACATAAATGAACGAACAAACCTTTTGTTCGTGTTCGTTCATTTAATTAGACGAACAAAAAAACTTGTACATGTTCGTTCATTTAATACATAAACGAACTTCCCGTCGAACGATTCACGAACGGTTCGCTGAACGTTCGGTTCATTTACAGCCCTACAAATTTGTAGACTAACCTGTTCGAACCTAAGTCATCTAGGTGGAACATCTTACCTTTTACTATTAGGATCACTCATTTGGTTCTATAATGCTTGTTTTATTGTTATTGTTGTTTCACTAAATTAGATTAAATTTTTATTTCAAAATAATTTTTATATTGATATATAATTGATCTAATAATTCGATTATTAAATAAACGAAGGTATAATGTTAAAATTTGCTCATAATGTTTGATAGAATACTTATTTTAGTTCCTAATCATTTTTTAAAACATTTTAACACTCAATATTTCAAATTTTGTTCAAAATATCTCCTTTATAGATGAAAATTGTTAGTTAATTAATAGTCAACACTTATTACTAACGTGATACGTACAAATGTTAAAGTGTTGATGTGTCAAGGGGAATCAAATATATCTATCAACGATTCTATCAGTTTTTTAAATAAAATAAGCATCTCTCATTATAATGTTTCTTATTATTATTATTATTATTATTATTATTATTATTAATATTATTATTATTATTATATACTCGTTAATTACATTTCACAAAATTCTTATATAAAATCATTAAAATGATCAATTAAACATTATTTGATGATAATATGTGGAGAGGTGTTTGGTAAAAGTGTTAATTTCAGTTTTTTCGTTATAATTATTTAACAATTTTAGTATATAAATGACCTAGTTTATTAATTATAGAAGTTGAATGGTTTAAGAGTTTAAGGGTTTAAGGTTTAATAGTTTAGGATTTTAGGTTGAGGGTTAAATTATTCTTTCATAAAAAATATGGTCAAATTGAAATAATATTTAAATAATGAGGGTTCAATAGAAATACGGAAATAGATGAGGTACTAAATATATAGTTTATCCTTATTAAAAAAATAAAATTTTAATATATATAAAAATAATTTAATTGAATTTTTAAAAAGAATTATTAATTGTATGATGGGTCTTAAAATTTTAAATCTTTATTAATTAATTTAATAGTATTCAATGGTGTTCAACACTAGTGGTGTTCAGCGGTGTTCGTCGCACGTTGTAGAATTTTCCTAGAGTTAATCATGAAAGGTAAACAAAATCCCACAGTTGAAACGCTTATGGAAGTCTGAACAACCTTTTTGGAAAGTTTCTATAAATTTCCAAAATAAAAATAAAGAAATCCCAAACATCTAAACTTATATTTCATTTCCTTTTTTAATATTTATATGAACCCAACCTGCTCACAGTATTTATAGTAATAAGATATTGGCACACTCACCACTCTCATTTACCTAAAAATTATAGAAACAAGAAAAACCGCCATGGAGGCTTTTTTAATATTTATATGAACCCAACCTGCTCACAGTATTCAAGGATCATTCAACAACCAAACATGCATATTCAACATCAAATCATAGAAAAAACATCAAGAGTAAACTATAGGCATGCAGCGTAGAATATAAACCAAACAAGTTACCAAAATGCATAATTAAGCACAAATCAAATATCAACCGCCATTTACAAATCTAAAATCACATAGCAAACTTGCTCAAAAAGGAGTTTATACAAGTCTCCTAAAAAACAACAGATACCCAATTGCCCTTATTACTTTAGTCTAAACCGAAACATACTTTTTCGAATGAAGTCTCTTGAGATCCCTTGCTACTTGCTTCCTTCAGAACCTCAATTATCTGCATTGATGGAAAGATGAGAGCGTAAGCACACAAGGCTTAGTGAGGACTGCTAAAAATCAAAACATCATCAATGCATTAAAGCCATTTTCCAAGACCACATTGAAATCACATTTCAATTACTTCAAAACATCATTTGAAAACCATCATGCCTTTAAAACCATGCACTTTCCTTAATCAAAAATCAATATATAAGACTCAGGCATCATGTATTCTAATTCCAACAGCAAATCACATTGCTAATACTCAATTTAAGCCTTCCCTTGCATAACAACCTCATTTCACATATTATGCAACATAAATCATTTCACATTACATCATCAATTATATTGGCTTACAAGTGATCATTAACAATCTCATTTCTCAAAACAACATCGGATATGCGGATTCACAAGTGTTATCCCAACACTTCATACATTCTCACCGACATCTCAAGGTTCATACACGAGAGCTACCCTCCACCGTTGTGACACGCGTGGTGGAGTATTCGGTACACCATATAAACCCCTCACCACCACTCATCGGTAGATGTATAACCCCGCTAATGAGAGACGAGACACCACACACTTTCCTCAATCGTAAGGGTACTTGGATGGAGTATTTGATACAACGTATAAAGCCCTCAACATCCAAGGTGACTTGTTTATAGTGCACTCATTCCTATAGCCGGCTAACTATATCAAATATCATTTTCAAAACCATTTCCATACTATCACTTGCTAATATAAAATCACATTTAATCATATTCCTCATTGTTTTCAAAGCATCATCAATAAAACATATTCCAAAGCATTAAACCATGCTTTAAATCACAAGTATAAAATATATACATACAAGGATCACTTACCATGTGCATCCTTCATCACCACATCATTCAAAATAGTAAATCACTTACTCAAAACATACTTTAACAATAGGTAAACATGGATTGAAAATCAAGTGCATAAAACCAATCCATAATAGCACATATGAGAGAGAAATTCCTTATACTTACTTCCGAACTTAGACAAGCATTTCAAGCTTACATATCAATTCCCAAAACCTCCTTTATATCATTTCAAAGTTGAAATTCATGTTCTCACTCACCGACACGCGAAACCTTGATTCGCTGATGCGAAACTAAGCGTCCGAAGCTTCTGAAACTTCACCGATTTCTTCCGATACGTTCTCCCCTGTTTATACCACACGAACAGAGGATTAATGCATCTCAATGCATTAAAATCTCCAGCAAACAAAACTACCATGCTTCTTTTCCCAAAATCACCAAAACGCCTAACCGAAACAACCGAAAACACCTTCGATTACTCTACAAACTCAACACAGCCAAAACCTAACACTTCCATCCATTTATAATCATTGATTAACATCCAAAACCAACCTATTAACATCCTTATTTCTCCAGCAACCCCAAATTCACATTAACACTACAAAAACCCAATTCTAACATCCTAAATAACCAGAGATCAATATAGTTTCGGGTTTACCATGCTTAAACCTGAATCTCAACATTATTTATCATCCAAAACATGATTAAAATCAATCATAAATCAGCCAAAACAAACCCAATACGAAAATCTTTCAAAACCACCATTTTAAGCTTGATTTAACCATTTTTTCCTTTAAACAATCATAAAACCTTATTAGGAAACACAATTAAAGAGTCAAATATTTGGGAATTTAATTAAAGAACCTTTATTAGAGGAGATACATGAAAATTACCTCTAATCCCTTGCTATTCCTTCAATTGACAAGATTTTGATGAAAAACTTCAAGAATCCAATGAGCTAAAATGAGGCAACTGCTTAGAAATCATTTGGAAATCAAAATGACATGGAAAAGAAAAGATCTCTAGAAGTTATGAGAGAAAAGAGATGTTTGGCTGATCAGAAAAGAGAGAAAATGGAAGTTACGTCAAAAATTGATTTGTAAAGCTAAATCCACTTTTTAATAAAACTCTTTTTAATCTTTTAATTAAACCACAATTAAATTGTGCTCAATTAAAGGAATAGTTGATTACTTTTAACTTAGCTCCCTAAAGATTCTAAGTTTTGGCTCTTTTACAATTTGGTCATTAAAAACAGTTCTTACATTTTTACAAATTAGTCACTAAACCGAAATGTCCACCATCCAAAAGTTATTTTTCCAAAATAGACTTCACCAACCCCTTATATATATTTTAAAAGGATTTTAGAAAATTTTCTCGTATTTTTATCATTTTCCGAACCATGTTTTCCCTGAATCACTCTCAAACTAACCTGAATCTCTAGTCTAGGTTCATCGGTCCCCGAATCCAACCTAAAACTCCTAGGCCCCAAACCGGGGCGTTGCATGTAACACCCGGGTTTAGGGGTTAGGTGAAAATAATATTTTAATATTATTTGGGCTCGGTTTTATACTCTAAAAAATATTTCGAGTTTGTTTTCAAAATTAATTAATTTGGGTTAACCATGTTTTAAGATTAAACCACAATTAGTCATGGATCTACCTTCCTTGTAAATGTCCCATTTCATTGAGGGTAAATAAGTCTTTTGAGCCTTAAAATAGATCACATGTGAAATAAAACACCCATTCTCTACTATTCACCTCCTTCTTCAAAACACACCAACGGGAAACAAGAGCTCTCTACCCAAATCTACTATTCCATCCAAAAGCACCCTCATTTCAACTCCGTTTTGAAAGAATCGAGTTTGGGCATCAGTGAAGCATCGGAAGTGAATCCGGGAATTTGAAGACGGTTGCTTGCTTGGTCTTGGAGCTTGGAAGCTTAGGTGAGTGGTTAATTGTTTTAAATGGTTTTAAAATAGTTGGTTCGAGTATATGGACTAGGTTGGGCTTGGTAGACCCACCTAGAGTTAGGATTAGGGTGGTAGCCTAATCCTAAGCTTGATCTAGAGCCTTTGGATGAACTCTTTTATGTGGTTGTGTATGTCTCGTATGAAATGTGAAATGAATGCTTATGTATATTGTATTATACATGTGAGATGAGATATGACTTGTGATGCTTGAGACATGCATGATGATGGGTGTTGGTGAGTACGTGCTAAACACGGAAATGATTGGAATGAGTAATGTGAAATGAGTAAATGTTGGCACTAGTATACTTGAATACAAATGATCGATCATTAGGATGTTAGTGTGTACACATGAGTCAAAAGTCGCGCGTGGCCTTGGTGACGTTGAGTCACCAAGGAGGAGTACGGGTTCGCCCGGAAATTGTATTTATATATAGTCGGTGATGAGTGGAATCCCATCGACGGGGCGTGAGGATGAGTGGAATCCCCTCCGCGAGGCCGGTGATGAGTGTAATCCCACCTTGAGGTAATGTGGTTGTTGGATGTGAGTTCCAACGTGTCTATCCGCGTATTCGGGTCATAGCTAGGTGCCAATGTTGGTTGATAAATGTATCAATGTGTTGAGATTAATGATCTTTATTTGGATGTTTGATGTGACTACTTGTGTTGAGGATTTAGAGCTTGTTGATCATGACATTCACTTGTATATTGCTCATGCATCTTATCTTGTGGCTCTTGTGGATCCGTGATACATTCGTGTAATGCCTTGGCTAGATCGTGCTCGGACCCTGCAATGTTGAGGTTTGTTTTTAAGAGCTCACCCTCACTAAGCATCATTGCTTACGCTCTCTTTGTTCAACATTGCAGATCCTTAGTTCGTGGGTTGCTTGAGCAAGTGGAGGGCCTCCAAGTGTGGTTGTTGGCTTGGGTACATCAAGTATGACTTTTAAATGTTGAACATGTAATAGTTTAAGCAATGGGACATGTGTCTTTTGATGGATGATTTTCGGTTGTTTATGAGCTTGTTTAGACTCCATGTTATCGCTTTTGAATGGCTTGTGTTGCCATGTTTGAATTGTCATGCATGCCTAAATTGCTTATCTTGAATGTTGGCCATGTGCCTTTGAAGTTGCCTATGTGTTTGGATGTTGAAGTATGAGCTTGAATGCTTGAATGCCATCTTGGGTCTATTGCATGATTTCCTTGGTGTTTATACTTGTTGGGTGTTTGTATGGCTATATGGTGGTATGTAAATGTTGTAAGAATGTTTGGTTGGGGCTAGGGAAGTCTTATATTGCATTTAGACTCGAGTCTTGATCGTTTTGTTGAGTTTGGGAGGTTTTGCAGTGCAGGGGTATCGATACGGTTGGCACGGTATCGATACCACCTTCTTGTTTCAGGCCTCGTGTATCGATACACTTGAGAGGTGTATCGATACTATTTTGGTCACTAGAGCTACTGTCCAGTTCGGTATCGATACCGGCCTCTGGTGTATCGATACCGTCACCTTAGCGTTGACCGTGGGAAGTCAATCGTTGGGGAGGGTATCGATACACTCCTTGGGTGTATCGATACGGTCTCTATGGGTTGACTTTGACCAGTTGACCCAGTCAAGGGGTATCGATACACCCCTCAAGGGTATCGATACCGCCTGCAGTTTAAGCTTAAAATTTAGCTGTAATCATGATTGTTGAGTTCGTTTGATTGTTTTATATGTTGTTGTTTCCGCTGTATGATCACTTAGGGTTTAATATCCATCTAGACAAGATTTTAAATTGAAAAAAAATAGGGTTGCTAACCGAGGGGGGGATTCCTTAGGGAGTTTTCACTCGGTTTTCCCCGTGTGGCCCACTCGGACCGGTCATTCGGCCAGACCGGGACGAGGGGGTTACACTTGTTGGTATCAGAGCCTAAGGTTACCGAGACTGTTGCGTGTAAAATAGTCTATCGCAATTGAGTGCAAGTGTACACGTCGCAAGTAATAAAGTGATACGAAGTATCGGATATCGTCTCCACAGGGACTGGGCTAACCCTTTCCTTCGCTATCTGCACAAGGGGAAAAGAATAGATTAAGATATTATCACGGAAATAATAAAGAATACTTGAAAATAAGGTTAAAGAAATCAAGATAGAGAGAATGGGCTGGTATTGAATTGCTCAGTAGTGCAAGTATTGTAGAGTTTAGGAAATCCAGTTCTGTCGTCGCGCCTGTCGCGGGCAGCACCTGTCGCGGCAGCAGTTTGTTGATCGTCGCGGCAGCAAACACACCAACTCAGTACTTTCAAGTTTGGCAAGAATCCCAGATCTGCCTTGGCCTATCCCTAGGTCCAAGTCTGTCGATGATCACGTCTTGATGATACCTCCCGGCGTGAATCGAAGGATGAACACCGATGTGTATGGATTCTTCTTTAGCCACTTAACCTCGCCATATCCCTAGGCACGAGATAGTTCAACTATAAACTAGAGAACTTGCTCTTATTTCTTTCGTATACTTAACTCTCCCGATGCTAAGTAAATAGATAACCTCACAATGCTCTCCCGATGCTCTTGCAAGATATTAATAACCAAAATAAGAGAACTTGAAGTTTATTTTATTGAACTGAAAATTCCTAAAACAAAACAACCCTTGCAACTACTTTACAAATCAACCCGTGGCCCTAGGGGGGTTTTAGAACATGTCGACGGCGGGTAGACGACGGGTAGACGGCGGAGGGTTTTTGGTTGTCGGTTTAAAGGGAAATCGGCTATGGGTTATGGGATGTGGAGGTTGAGATCTCCCTAGGTTAAAATACATGCCCTTATATAAGCTTTGGGCTCAAGTTATCTAATTTAACAAGGATTACAACTTTAATTAAAAGTATGATTCTAATAAAGACTAAATCTTCAAGGAATCTACTTTCCAGCCGTCCTCCTTGTTTCTTGGGATTTTCTCTCCTTGAACTTTGGGCTTGACATATCTTTTGATCTGGGGCTCGGAAAAATATGAGGTTTTCACACGACAGACGAGCAGAATTTTCTCTATCTATCGAGGTCCACTTTGCTTTTTCTCTCCACAAAACTGCTGTCACAGCAGCACCATGGCAGCAACGTCCTCCTTGACTGCTCATTCCAGATTTTCTGCATTGCTGCCCAGCGCCTGCCACGATTGCTGCCCTGGGTGCTGTCACGACTGCTGCCACGACAGATACCTGCAAAAGTAACCAAATTTAGCAGTATCTGCGCAATTTTATCTAAATGTGATGTTTATGCAAAACTTAACCTAAAATGCAGTTAAACATGCTTGAGTGCAGCAAAAATAAGGATAAATGATGGGTAAAATATAGAACTTTTAAGTACTGATCACACCCCCAAACTCGAATCTTTGCTTGTCCTCAAGCAAATCAGACCTAAAAGAAAAATATTTTTTTGTTTTGGCTTTCAAACAGTGAACTTTCCCTTACCCGTCGTTCGTTCCCTGTGACGGCAGCAACCTGTCGGATAATTTAGGATCTGTCCGGAATCTCCCTATAGTCCTCGTGCAGTGTGTGCATGCTTGTGAACAGTTATATGCCAAGACTCTCTTAGTTTCACTAGAAAATTTCAGCTCTTAACTCGAATTTTTATGCCAAGTTTATCTTTTGAAGGCACTTCTTATGCTCCTTTGATTTTCTGTTTTGACTCGATTTCAATTTTTTTAAGCTAAAGTTTCACTAGAGCCGGTTTCGGGCACCTCTAGCTAACTTCCTAGAGCCGGTTTCGGGCACCTCTAGGGCTTTGAGTCTCTTTTGCTAAACTTCTTTCCTAGAGCCAGTGTTAGGCACCTCTAGGGGCTATTCAAGTGCTAAGCTTCCTATTCTAGTTTGGCTAAAAGAAGTCTAAGCAGTATAACAGTCACAATGGTGTTTAAGTTTTCAGAACTATAGAAAGGCTCTAAACTTCTCCTTAAACTATCCTAAAGTTTCTGCCACGACAGAGCTGTCACGACAGGCAAGTTCAGTTCATAGTTTTAAGCCAAAATTTTCAATATTTTTCATTTTTTTTGCATAAAATAAATGCGACACAATTAAAACTAAATGCAATATTATATTAATAATTAGGAGGACTGCCTACCCCTAAACTCAAGGGTTGCATTGTCCTCAATGCATGACACAAAAGATGAAAAAACAGAAGAAAAAGATGACAGAAAAGTTAAACATCACAAAAAGATAATATATATAGCAGGCGACAGAGAAAAAGAAAAAGAAAACTTAAGTTGTGCGGCTGTCGTCGCTGCTGCTGGAGCTTTGAATGAGGACCTGTAGGCGGACAGTCTTTTTGGACTTTGTCGGAGGAGCTGTGGGTGCTGCCCTGAGAGTATGAGTGCTGCCGCGCCAGGGGTGGAGGCAGAGCTTCCTCAGGTTGCTTGTATCGTCATTGCAAGGGTTTTTCTTTGTTTACCTAATAACAAAAACAAACTAAAACCAATATCAAATTTCTAATTCCTAAAATAATAAAGATAAAATAAGATAAAAATAAAATAAGTTAAATTAGGAGTGCCTTGAGGGGCATCTCCTAAAGTAACTACTCCATGTTCTATTGATGCTTGATGGTTCGTTTCCGGTACTTCTTGAAGTCCATCCGTACCCTCCATCTGGTGATTATTCTCATGGTGGAGGCTCTTTTCTTTCTCTTCCCTTTGTAGTCCATGAAGTCCTCTCTTCTTGGTAATGTTTCTGAGGGCATGAATATATGATTAGAAAAAATCAAATTGACATTCGGCCACAAACTTACCTTGTTTTCGTTGAATGTTGTTGTGGTTGAATGTAGCCCTTGCTGTCGTGTCTGCTGCTGCGGCAACCAGTTATTTTGACAGTCCGTTGTCAGGTTACTTTGCAGGTCAATGGGACATTGGTAAGTGCCATCACTCTCTATACCAAATTCTGTTGACCACTCGTAGATCTCCATCAGTAGAGACTTTGATGATTCTGTGTCCACCGGCGTTGGTTCCTCAAATACCTTTGATGTGGTTGCTGCTTCAGCATCAGTTGCTGCCGCGGCGGCAGTTGCTGCCGTGGCGGCAGTTGCTATCGAGGTGGCAGTTTCCGCTTTGACTAGGGTTTCTGCCTCAGAAGTGGTTGCTGTCGTGACATTCTCTTGAATTTCACTCAGCGTTGTCGCGGTGTTGCTCCATTCCGGCTCCTTGATCATTGCCATGGCAAGTTGTTGCTCAGACTCATCATATGTTTGGTATTCCTTCACATGGGCGTCCTCGTCATCTTGCCTCGGGATTTCAGGTTCAGTCGTGGCATGAATGAGGACCGGTCTGCTCAAGAGTGCATCCATCTTGGCGATACTTGCGTCCATAGAAACCGACACTTCTTGAGTGAGTGCCATGAAGGCTTGCAGTGTGTCTTCTAAGGATTTTGACTGCTCTTGAGGATGATGACATTGCCAGGGCAGGTCGGGTTCTGCAGCAAAACTGTTATGGTATAAAAAATTTTGTGGGTTTTGATCGTACCATAAAAAATTTTGCTGCTGCGGCATCGACATTTGCTGCACCTGTTGCTGTCGTTGCAGCATATCTTTACGGTAATTGCAAGAACTTTCCCACATCAACTCTCGAATGGTTTTTCCTGGCATGTTGATGCCCTTGAACCTGTATTTTCACCTGAGTTTTTTTTTTAAAAAAATAAAAAAAATAAAAGGAAAGTGCAGAAGCTAGGGTAAGAGTGTGTTGCCAGTCCCCGGCAACGGCGCCAAAAACTTGTTGCGTGTAAAATAGTCTATCGCAATTGAGTGCAAGTGTACACGTCGCAAGTAATAAAGTGATACGAAGTATCGGATATCGTCTCCACAGGGACTGGGCTAACCCTTTCCTTCGCTATCTGCACAAGGGGAAAAGAATAGATTAAGATATTGTCACGGAAATAATAAAGAATACTTGAAAATAAGGTTAAAGAAATCAAGATAGAGAGAATGGGCTGGTATTGAATTGCTCAGTAGTGCTGGTATTGCAGAGTTTAGGAAATCCAGTTCTGTCGTCGCGCCTGTCGCGGGCAGCACCTGTCGCGGCAGCAGTCCGTTGATCGTCGCGGCAGCAAACACACCAACTCAGTACTTTCAAGTTTGGCAAGAATCCCAGATCTGCCTTGGCCTATCCCTAGGTCCAAGTCTGTCGATGATCACGTCTTAATGATACCTCCCGGCGTGAATCGAAGGATGAACACCGATGTGTATGGATTCTTCTTTAGCCACTTAACCTCGCCATATCCCTAGGCACGAGATAGTTCAACTATAAACTAGAGAACTTGCTCTTATTTCTTTCGTATACTTGACTCTCCTGATGCTAAGTAAATAGATAACCTCACAATGCTCTCCCGATGCTCTTGCAAGATATTAATAACCAAAATAAGAGAACTTGAAGTTTATTTTATTGAATTGAAAATTCCTAAAACAAAACAACCCTTGCAACTACTTTACAAATCAACCCGTGGCCCTAGGGGGTTTTAGAACATGTCGACGGCGGGTAGACGACGGGTAGACGGCGGAGGGTTTTTGGTTGTCGGTTTAAAGGGAAATCGGCTATGGGTTATGGGATGTGGAGGTTGAGATCTCCCTAGGTTAAAATACATGCCCTTATATAAGCTTTGGGCTCAAGTTATCTAATTTAACAAGGATTACAACTTTAATTAAAAGTATGATTCTAATAAAGACTAAATCTTCAAGGAATCTACTTTCCAGCCGTCCTCCTTGTTTCTTGGGATTTTCTCTCCTTGAACTTTGGGCTTGACATATCTTTTGATCTGGGGCTCGGAAAAATATGAGGTTTTCACACGACAGACGAGCAGAATTTTCTCTATCTATCGAGGTCCACTTTGCTTTTTCTCTCCACAAAACTGCTGTCACCATGCTGTCACGGCAGCACCATGGCAGCAACGTCCTCCTTGACTGCTCATTCTAGATTTTCTGCATTGCTGCCCAGCGCCTGCCACGATTGCTGCCCTGGGTGCTGTCACGACTGCTGCCACGACAGATACCTGCAAAAGTAACCAAATTTAGCAGTATCTGCGCAATTTTATCTAAATGTGATGTTTATGCAAAACTTAACCTAAAATGCAGTTAAACATGCTTGAGTGCAGCAAAAATAAGGATAAATGATGGGTAAAATATAGAACTTTTAAGTACTGATCAGAGACCTTGGGCAGGTAAGTGAGGTAAGTTCAAGTTTTTTATTTATATGCACGGTGTTTGCTTGCCTTGTAAGAATGGTTGCTTGTTTGACAAGTATGAATGACTGTTTATTCAAAAGTATATGTGTGTGAGTCCCATTGCTACTATTACATTGGAAAAATGATTTTTAAGTGAGGGAACGTACTTGAACACTTGGAAGCCTTGCCTTGCTAACCCAGCTTTGTGTGTTTTGTTGTTGTGGTTGTAGTTGATATCTGTGAGAGCGATGTCTAGACCGAGAGGTAGACCGAGAGTGGTTCGTCAGGAACCACGGGTTGCGGCTCCTGTTGAGCCGGCTGTTGGTGTGGAGGCTCACCTAGAAGGGCCGGTGGCCGCGGGAGTTGGAGCTCCTCCACCACCTCCACCACCACCACCTCCTCCACCTGGAGCTGGGGGCGAGGATGGAGCCGAAGGAGATGGACCTCAAGGTGGCCAAGGTGGCCAAGGTCCAGCTGGAATTGATATGACTCCGCTAGTGCAAGCGATAGCGGGAGCATTCCAGGCCGCAGTTGCGGGAGCTCAGGCTGCAGCTCAGCCTAGGTGTGACGATGCTAGTCTACCTTTGGAGAGGCTCCGTAGCTTGGGGGCCGAGGAGTTTAGAGGATCTACTCCGGAGAGGTCGGAGTTATGGTTGGAGAAGACAGTCCGAATCTTGGCTCAGATGGGTTCTGCGGGCGCACGTAGATTGGGTTGTGTGATATCGTTGCTTCAAGGTGATGCCTACACCTGGTGGGTCACCATTACTACCGGGGTTCTAGAGGCAGAGATAGATTGGGACTTCTTTGAGTTTGCATTCCGGAAGAGGTATTTGGGACCGAGGTACCTAGATGACAAGAAGCGAGAGTTCATGGCTCTTACTCAGGGAGATGCTTCTGTGACTGATTATGAGATCCGCTTTGTTCGCTTGAGTCAGTATGCTCCAGAGTTGGTTCCTACTGAAGTGGAACGTTGTAACCGATTCCGCTACGGATTGAATGAAGAGGTTAAGAGGTACACGCTAGCTTCTGACTACTTGGACTTTGATGTATTGGTCGCGAGGGCCAAGGATTTGGAACATAGTTTGGGTTCGGCCAAACGATCTGGTGGTTCTAGTTCTGGCAAGAGGCATAACCACTTCGATGGTAGAGATGCCAAGAGGCATAGGGGTGGCGGACATCAGTTTGACCATAGACGTGGCGGTGGCCACCATGGTAGGGGCCATCAGGGCCATAGAGGAGGAGGGTGTTTCCCCGAGTGTACCCGATGTGGGAGACAGCACGCTGGTGAGTGTTGGGGTAACTTCCATGCTTGTTGGAACTGTGGTTCGAGGGAACACTTTAGGAGGGATTGTCCGCATCAGGCGGCTCAGGCACCGAACATTGCTCAGGCTCCTACGAGAGCGAATGATTTTCAGAGAGGCCGTGGGCGCGGTCGTGGCTATTTCCAGCCTAGGGCTGATGCACCTAGAGTTGATGCTCAGAGGAACCTTGCTCATGTTGTGGCAGTGCAGCCAGAGGCGGGTGGACCAGCGAGGGTCTATGCTCAGAGAGAGGCCGGGAACGACACAGATGTGATAGCAGGTAATTTCGAGTTACAGTCTATGTCTTTGCTTTCTTTGGTGATTCGGGTTCTACGCATTCCTACATTTTGAGTGAGCATGCACAGAAGTTAGATATCCCTGTTGAGATTTTAGATGTAGGTATGCATGTTACCAGTTCTTTTGGTGAGACAGTTGTGGTTAGACGTATGTATAGGAGATGTCCACTGAAGATTCAGGGTTATGTGTTCTCAGTTGATATGATGGAACTTCCTTTCTATGGTTTTGATATTATTCTGGGTATGGACTGGTTGGTTGAGCATCGGGCTAGTGTGGATTTTGAGACAAAGAGAATTTCCTTGAAGCTTTCTGATGACTACGAGGTAGTAGTAGTAGGCGAGAACATTAAGTTCTTGTCTAATATGGTGTCAGCTTTAGAGGCTCATAGGTTGATGGACTCTGGGTGTGGGGCTTATTTAGCTTATGTTATGAATCCGGATATGAGTGAAGCTAGACCGAAAGATATCAGAACAGTGTGTGACTTTCCGGATGTGTTTCCTGAAGAGTTGCCGGGTTTGCCTCCTGACAGAGATGTTGAGTTTGTGATTGAGACAGTTTCAGGGTCTAGTCCAGTTTCGATAGCTTCGTATCGCATGGCTCCGAAAGAGTTGAAAGAATTGAAGAGTTAGTTGCAAGAATTATTAGACCGTGGTTTCATTAGGCCTAGTAGCTCTCCTTGGGGTGCTCCCGTGTTGTTTGTGAAAAAGAAAGATGGTAGTATGCACATGTGTATTGACTATAGGCAGTTGAACCAGT
Organism: Hibiscus trionum; assembly: GCA_030270665.1. Lineage (NCBI taxonomy): Eukaryota > Viridiplantae > Streptophyta > Magnoliopsida > Malvales > Malvaceae > Hibiscus > Hibiscus trionum. The sequence goes on from BSYR01000025.1 coordinate 23,461,438, forward strand.
TGACTGTGAAGAACAAGTATCCGTTGCCTCGTATAGATGATTTGTTTGACCAGTTGAGAGGTGCTTCAGTATTCTCGAAGATAGATTTGAGATCCGGGTACTATCAGTTAAAGGTGAAAGAGTGTGATGTTCCGAAGACAGCTTTTAGGACTAGATATGGTCACTATGAGTTTCTTGTGATGCCATTTGGGCTCACGAATGCACCAGCAGCATTCATGGATATGATGAACAGAATTTTTAGAGACTATCTAGACCGTTTCGTAGTTGTCTTCATTGATGATATACTTGTGTACTCGAAGACAAAAGAAGAGCATGATGAGCACTTGAGGTTTGTTTTACAGAGATTGTTGAGCAATCAGTTGTATGCGAAGCTTAGTAAATGTGAGTTCTGGATTCGAGAGGTTGTGTTTCTTGGCCATGTTGTTTCGGCCGAAGGTATCCGTGTTGATCCATCGAAGATTGAGGCTATTGTTGAGTGGAAACAACCTAAGTCCGTGACCGAGATTAGGAGTTTCCTAGGATTAGCCGGTTACTATAGGAGATTTGTTGATGGTTTCTCTAGGGTAGCTGCTCCTTTGACTAAATTGTTGCAAAAAGGAGTCAAATTTGAATGGTCAGATGCAAGACAGAAGGCCTTTGAGAAATTGAAAGAAGCTTTGACGAATGCTCCAGTGTTAGTGCAACCTGTTTCAGGTAAGGAGTTTGTGATTTACAGTGATGCTTCCTACGTAGGCTTAGGATGTGTCTTGATGCAAGAGAGGAGAGTTGTTGCTTATGCTTCTAGACAGTTGAAGATTCATGAGAAGAACTATCATACTCATGATATAGAGCTAGCCGCATTCGTGTTTGCATTGAAGATTTGGCGTCATTATTTGTATGGTGAGAAGTGTATTGTTTACACCGATCACAAGAGCTTGAAGTACTTGATGACACAGAAAGAGTTGAATTTGAGACAGAGAAGATGGCTAGAGTTGTTGAAAGATTATGATTTGACCATTGAGTACCATCCGGGTAAAGCAAATGTAGTAGCCGATGCTTTGAGTAGAAAAGTGGCCGTTGAGTTGAGAGCTATGTTTGCTAGATTGAGTGTGTCCGATGATGGTGGTTTGATCACCGAGTTGCAAGTGAAGCCTTCTTTGATTCAGTTGATTAGAGAGAAGCAGTTGCAAGAGTTGAGTTTAGTTCTTCATGTTCAGGACATAGCCGAAGGAAGACCGACCGATTACAATTTCAGTGGTGAGAACATGTTGTGCTTTAGAGATAGAATTGTTGTACCAGAAGATGTTGAGTTGAGACGTCAGATTCTAAGTGAAGCACATTCGAGTCCCTTTTCTATGCATCCGGGTAGTACCAAAATGTACCGAGACTTGAAGAACGATTACTTCTGGGTTGGTCTGAAGAGAGATGTAGCCGAGTATGTGAGCCGTTGTATGGTTTGTCAGAGAGTGAAGGCAGAACATCAGGTTCCTTCAGGTTGTTACAGCCTTTGAAGATTCTGGAATGGAAATGGGAGAGGATCACCATGGATTTTGTGTCGGGGTTGCCTTTGTCTCCTTCGAAGAAGAACTCCGTTTGGGTGATTGTTGATAGGTTCACTAAGTGTGCTCACTTCTTAGCAGTGAACACTACGGATTCCTTAGACAAGTTGGCAAACTTGTACATCCGTGAGATTGTGAGACTTCATGGGGTTCCGAAGTCTATTGTTTCAGATAGGGATCCTAGATTTACTTCGAGATTCTGGGGTTGCTTTCATAGTGCTTTAGGTAGCCGTTTGCATTTCAGCACATCTTATCATCCGTAGTCTGATGGGCAGTCAGAGCGAGTGATACAGATTCTAGAGGATATGCTTCGTTGTTGTGTGATTGATTTTCAGGGTTCTTGGGAGAAGCACTTACCGTTGGTTGAGTTTGCTTACAACAACAGTTATCAGTCTAGTATTCAGATGGCACCTTATGAGGCTTTGTATGGTAGACGATGTAGGACTCCGATTTGTTGGGCTGAGGCAGGTCAGAGATTGTTACCTATGCCAGACTTGCTTAAGGGAACTACCGAAAAAGTGAAGTTGATTTGTGACCGTCTGAAAGCAGCTTCCGATCGTCAGAAGTCTTATGCAGATTTGAAGAGAAAAGAGGTTGAGTACTCAGTGGGTGAGAAAGTGTTTCTGAAAGTATCTTCGTGGAAGAAGGTAATGAGATTTGGCCGAAAGGGCAAGTTGAGTCCGAGGTTCATTGGTCCGTATGAGATAGTTGAGCGGATTGGGCCTGTAGCTTATCGTTTGAGGTTACCTTCTGAGTTAGAGAAGATCCATGATGTCTTTCATGTGTCTATGCTTAGGAGATGTAGATCGGATCCTTCTCATGTGATGCCCGTTGAGGAGATAGAGTTAAATCCAGATTTGTCCTATAATGAGGAGCCCGTTGAGATACTTGCTTCTGATAGCAAGGTGTTGCGTGGCAAGACCATAGAGTTGGTCAAGGTGTTGTGGAGACATAGAGTGTGGAAGAGGCCACGTGGGAGAGAAAAGCGGATATGGTTGAGCAGTTTCCGTATTTGTTTCCACCAGGTAATTTCGGGGACGAAATTCCTTAAGTGGGGGAGAGTTGTAACACCCGGGTTTAGGGGTTAGGTGAAAATAATATTTTAATATTATTTGGGCTCAGTTTTATACTCTAAATAATATTTCGAGTTTGTTTTCAAAATTAATTAATTTGGGTTAACCATGTTTTAAGATTAAGCCACAATTAGTCATGGATCTACCTTCCTTGTAAATGTCCCATTTCATTGAGGGTAAATAAGTCTTTTGAGCCTTAAAATAGATCACATGTGAAATAAAACACCCATTCTCTACTATTCACCTCCTTCTTCAAAACACACCAACGGGAAACAAGAGCTCTCTACCCAAATCTACTATTCCATCCAAAAGCACCCTCATTTCAACTCCGTTTTGAAAGAATAGAGTTTGGGCATCGGTGAAGCATCGGAAGTGAATCCGGGAATTTGAAGACGGTTGCTTGCTTGGTCTTGGAGCTTGGAAGCTTAGGTGAGTGGTTAATTGTTTTAAATGGTTTTAAAATAGTTGGTTCGAGTATATGGACTAGGTTGGGCTTGGTAGACCCACCTAGAGTTAGGATTAGGGTGGTAGCCTAATCCTAAGCTTGATCTAGAGCCTTTGGATGAACTCTTTTATGTGGTTGTGTATGTCTCGTATGAAATGTGAAATGAATGCTTATGTATATTGTATTATACATGTGAGATGAGATATGACTTGTGATGCTTGAGACATGCATGATGATGGGTGTTGGTGAGTACGTGCTAAGCACGGAAATGATTGGAATGAGTAATGTGAAATGAGTAAATGTTGGCACTAGTATACTTGAATACAAATGATCGATCATTAGGATGTTAGTGTGTACACATGAGTCAAAAGTCGCGCGTGGCCTTGGTGACGTTGAGTCACCAAGGAGGAGTACGGGTTCGCCCGGAAATTGTATTTATATATAGTCGGTGATGAGTGGAATCCCATCGACGGGGCGTGAGGATGAGTGGAATCCCCTCCGCGAGGCCGGTGATGAGTGTAATCCCACCGTGAGATAATGTGGTTGTTGGATGTGAGTTCCAACGTGTCTATCCGCGTATTCGGGTCATAGCTAGGTGCCAATGTTGGTTGATAAATGTATCAATGTGTTGAGATTAATGATCTTTATTTGGATGTTTGATGTGACTACTTGTGTTGAGGATTTAGAGCTTGTTGATCATGACATTCACTTGTATATTGCTCATGCATCTTATCTTGTGGCTCTTTTGGATCCGTGATACATTCGTGTAATGCCTTGGCTAGATCGTGCTCGGACCCTGCAATGTTGAGGTTTGTTTTTAAGAGCTCACCCTCACTAAGCATCATTGCTTACGCTCTCTTTGTTCAACATTGCAGATCCTTAGTTCGTGGGTTGCTTGAGCAAGTGGAGGGCCTCCAAGTGTGGTTGTTGGCTTGGGTGCATCAAGTATGACTTTTAAATGTTGAACATGTAATAGTTTAAGCAATGGGACATGTGTCTTTTGATGGATGATTGTCGGTTGTTTAGGAGCTTGTTTAGACTCCATGTTATCGCTTTTGTATGGCTTGTGTTGCCATGTTTGAATTGTCATGCATGCCTAAATTGCTTATCTTGAATGTTGGCCATGTGCCTTTGAAGTTGCCTATGTGTTTGGATGTTGAAGTATGAGCTTGAATGCTTGAATGCCATCTTGGGTCTATTGCATTATTTCCTTGGTGTTTATACTTGTTGGGTGTTTGTATGGCTATATGGTGGTATGTAAATGTTGTAAGAATGTTTGGTTGGGGCTAGGGAAGTCTTATATTGCATTTAGACTCGAGTCTTGATCGTTTTGTTGAGTTTGGGAGGTTTTGCAGTGCAGGGGTATCGATACGGTTGGCACGGTATCGATACCACCTTCTTGTTTAAGGCCTCGTGTATCGATACACTTGAGAGGTGTATCGATACTATTTTGGTCACTGGAGCTACTGTCCAGTTCGGTATCGATACCAGCCTCTGGTGTATCGATACCGTCACCTTAGCGTTGACCGTGGGAAGTCAACCGTTGGGGAGGGTATCGATACACTCCTTGGGTGTATCGATACGGTCTCTACGGGTTGACTTTGACCAGTTGACCCAGTCAAGGGGTATCGATACACCCCTCAAGGGTATCGATACCGCCTGCAGTTTAAGCTTAAAATTTAGCTGTAATCATGATTGTTGAGTTCGTTTGATTGTTTTATATGTTGTTGTTTCCGCTGTATGATCACTTAGGGTTTAATATCCATCTAGACAATATTTTAAATTGAAAAAAATAGGGTTGCTAACCGAGGGGGGGATTCCTTAGGGAGTTTTCACTCGGTTTTCCCCGTGTGGCCCACTCGGACCGGTCATTCGGCCAGACCGGGACGAGGGGGTTACATTGCATGTCACGTCAACATTAACTTTTAACGGTTAGTGGCTTGATTAATATCATTGAAATAGTTAAATGATTTGGTTGAAAAAAATTAAAATATCATTGGTCAAAATAGAATATATTCCATAATTAAATGACTATAGAGGCAGTTTAACTTTTCTAAAATTAGCATATACAACAATATTTTTATTTCCCAAGATATCCACTAAAACAAGTCTAGTAATTAATCTTCCATGTTATGTAAATCCAATGGGAACTAATCACAAATTTTGAAAGTAAATAGAGTAAAATACAAAACACTTTTAAAATGAATATGTAATTTTTCATTATATACGAGTGATTTAATAGAGTAATTAGAAGTATTTGATTTGAATTTAGACTCAAACAACTTTTTATTCTTATATAATTTTATTTTTTTCATCTCATCCCGGTAGCAGAACCGGGAGAAAAAGTCCACAAATAGTTTAGGTTCAATGTCAAAATAAGTACTTAAACTATCATGTTTCCCCTTTTAGGTGACTAAACTTTTTTGCCCCTTTTAAGGCCAAATTGAGACATCTACTTTGACCGAAAAATAATTATTTAAACACTTGTTTTGACAAAAAATGATAGTGTGGGCCCCTAAAAGGAAAAAAGTTTAAGCACCTAAAAACGGGAAAATAAAATAGTTTGATCACTTATTGCCAACCTTTTAAGCAAACCAGACATGAACCATGAACCTATTCCTCTTCAGCCAAAAATTTACCTACAAACCTTTTTATTTTTTTAATTTCTTTTCTAAAAAAATGAAAATGTGTCTTATTTATATGCGTTTACTTTTTTTTATCTCATTTTATTCGAATATAAGATAATATTTATGTCTAATTTTAAATTTGAATAAATTCACACATACCTACTGACTAAGCTGTTTGAATCGAATCACCTAAGTAACATCTATATATTACTTATTAAATTGATAATATTAGTGTCAATAAAACAAATATTCACTTGAAAAGTTACCTAATACTTTTATGGTTAAGATAGCTTTTTTCACCTATTCTTATTTTTAAATTTTTAACTTGCTTTTTATTTCACTCACGTTTTATATGATGTCTGGAAAGATGGTTATGTTCTTAAAAACAGTACGGATATAAAATTCCTCTAGATTGCTAAAATATCTATTGTTTTTAAATGGCCAAATGTAATTTAAATTATTTTTAATCTGACAACTATAAAAGAACATTGTTATCACACTTAATTATTCTTGGGTACCCTTCGATGTTTAGAGTGTGCTTGGATGAGAGAATTTACAGAAGATATTTCGGTATTCAAATCTCATTTCAAGGAGGTGAATTTTTAAATTTTCTCCTAATTTTATTTCATTTTATATATCTGGTTTTATTTAAAAAATTAAACTTCAAAATATACTTTTTTACTTAACTCTAATATTTGTATGCTTTTTATTTTTGGTATAACACATGTCCATTTTATGACCTATGTTAAATATATGTGGCTCTCACTCAAAATAATGTCATTTTTAAGGTTCAAACCCGAATTTGTTCATTAGAAGATCAACGTACATTGCCAGCTGCCAATGCACCTAACCCTTCTTGGTATATTTTCTATTGTTAAAAGGGTGAATATTAGATACTCTGTAAAGAAATTACACAAGCATGCCTATTTTCATGCTAAAATATAAAATTAAATTTTTAACACTAAAACTCTAACCCCGAAACCTAAACCTTAAACTCTAAATTCTAACTATAAACCCTAAAATCTAAAGTCTACCAAATCCGCTAACCTCTAAAGTAAAATCATAAACCAATAAATAATCTCGCTTGCCAATTTTATTTTTCACCACTAGTGCATAGAATAATAATCCATGAGTGTGCCTATTTATTCCATAAGCGTTTTAAATAGACTTAACCATGAAAGGTAAACAAAATCCCACAGTTGAAACGCTTATGGAAGTCTGAAAAAACTTTTTGGAAAGTTTCTATAAATTTCCAAAATAAAAATAAAAAAATCACAAATCTCTAAGCTTAGGTTTCATTTCCTTTTTTAATATTTATATGAACCCAACCTACTCACAGTATTTATAGTAATAAGATATTGGCACACTCACCACACTCATTTACCAAAAAAAAAAATATAGAAACAAGAAAAACCACCATGGAGGCTTCTTTGAAATTCACTGTCTTTTTCTTTCTTCTACTTTCATCAGGTAAATCTTCTCATAAGCAATCAAAATAAATAATAGTTTGAAAGATGATTTTGTTTGGTTAAAACATTAACTAAAATTTGTTGTTTGAAGGTATGTTGTTTTCGGATGTATCAACAACGATCGAAGCTCAAAAGCAATTGAAATGCGTAACCAATGAAGATTGTAAGAGGCAATGTCAAACTAATTTCAATGTTTGCACTCCCGCTGGATTTTGTGCTTGTGCCGGTAGCAATCCAAATTGTTGCTAAGGATCAATAAGTTTAAAATTTCATGGAAAAATGTCTTCTTTGACAATTTTTTAATAAAATAAGTATCTCTCATTATAATGATTGTTTATATTTTTTAATTTTTATCCTTTTATTCGAGTTCAAGATAGTATATGTTCTTGGTTTCAAATTTAGTTGAACTCATACAAACTTGTAGACTAACCTGTTTGAACCTAAGTCATCTAGGTGGAACACCTTACCTTTTACTATTAGGATCACTCATTCGGTTCTACAATGCTGGTTTAATTGTTATTGTTGTTTCACTAAATTAGATTAAATTTTTAATTCAAAATAATTTTTATATTGATATATAATTGATCTAATAATTCGATAATCACATAAACGAAGGTATAATGTTAAAATTTGCCCATTATGTTTGATATAATACTTACTTTAGTTCCTAATATTTTTTTTGAAACATTTTAAGTCTCAATATTTCAAATTTTGTTCAAAATATCTACTTTATTGATGAAAATTGTTAGTTAATTAATAGTCAACACTTATTACTAACGTGATACGTACAAATGTTAAAGTGTTGACGTGCCAAGGAGAATCGAATATAATCGCTCAACGATTCTATCAGTTTTTTAATAAAATAAGTATCTCTCATCATAATGTTTCTTTTATCATCATCATCATCATCATCATCATCATCATTATTATTATATACTCGTTAATTACATTTCACAAAATTCTTATATAAAATCATTAAAATTATCAATTAAACATTATTTGATGATAATATGTGGAGAGGTGTGAGGTAAAAGTTTTATTTTCAATTTTTTCGTTTTATTTAACAATTTTAGTATATAAAAGACCTAGTTTATTAATTATAAAACTTGAATGATGTGATTTGATTAAATTAAATGTTTGTGATATAAACGAAAGTAGACGTTAATTTCAGTAATGTAAATTGTAAATCATCTTAATACCAAGCACTTGAAATTATTCGACCACAATTTTCTATACATTTTTACAAATAATATCAACTAGTTTTATTGAATAAAGAAGAAATAACATAAAATTACAAGAAGAGTTTACAAAATAATAATAGACTAATTGTGATATTTCCCCTAAAACCATCACAGTGTACAAACTAGTCACTTAAAATTTAAAAATGAAAAAGGACCAAACACTGAAACGGTTAAAAATCCAACCAAACAACTTGGCAAATGATATATACAAACAAACATCATTGACGACGATGGAGGATAAACAACATCAACACAAACATAAAATGCATATAACAACTATGACTTGTTGACAAAATGATATGTAAGGGTCAGCATTCGATCGAGCCGAGTCAAAAAAATTTGAGTTATTCTAGTTGACGAGCCATATTTTATGACTCAAACTTTATTTGAAAATTTTCTGATTCGAGTCGAGCTGTCAAGTTTCTTTACAAATTTAATTGAAATTATTTAGAATGTTATAGAGCGAATTTATTCTAATTTAAACGACCTTCTCAAATCATATATATATATACCGGTAGTGGATCATGTAGTTTAAATTTGCTTAAAATGGACTTAAAATGAAGGAGGAATAGAAGAAAATAGGAAATCATACAAAGTTGAGGGGCTAAATTGTAAAAATAGGAAATTGATTTTAAAACGTGTGAATTGAAGCTAAATAGATATTTTACAATGGTTTAGTAGCATTTGTTTAAATTTAGTCAAAATACACTTAAAACGAAGAAGAAATTGAAGAAATGAGAAAATCATACAAAGTTAATGGGTTAAATTGAAAAAAAAATAGGAAATATTATTTCAAAAATATGAATTGAAGATAAATAGATATTCTACAGCGGTTTAAGAACATATGGTTCAAATTTGGTCAAAATGAACTTAAAATGAATGAGGAATTGAAGAAAAAAAAGAAATTAGGGACTAAACCGCAAAAATGTAAAATTTAGTTTTTTTGGTTTTGCAAGTTGGGCAAACTCGAACTCGAAATTTTTAAGACTTATTTGAGTTGACTCGAATAACTTGAATGATTCGACTCAAATAACTCGATTTGAAAAAAATAGATTTTATGGTTGTTTAATTCAAGTTGGGCTAATGCTATTAGCTATCCGCTATCAGCTAATGTAATCCGCTATAAGCTATCTGCTAATTACCAAACGGGACCAATATTATGGTTAGTAATTCATATATTGACTTGAAAAGTTGCCTTATATTTTATGGTTTCACTTACGTTTAACTTTTAATTTTTAACTTGCTTAACCTTAAACTATAACCTCTAAAGCACAAAATTTAACCATAGATACAAAAATCTAAGTTCTATAACTTAAACCCTAAATTAAACCCTTAATGCCTATATTTGGCAAGCATATATAAACTCAAGCTTGTGTATCCAAAAAATTCATTTGTGAATTAATAATAAATTTGGTAATTTATTCAAAAATTCATTGTGAATTAATAATAAATTTGGTAATTTATTCAAAAATATATAAACTCAAGCTTAAATGTTTTAACTCAAATTGGGCTAATGCTATTAGCTATCCGCTATCAGTTAATGTAATCCACTATAAGCTATCTGTTAATTACCAAACGGGACCAATATTATGGTTAGTAATTCATATATTGACTTGAAAAGTCGCCTTATATTTTATGGTTTCACTTACGTTTAACTTTTAATTTTTAACTTTGTAACACCCGTGTTTTGGGCCTAGGAGTTAACCGGATTTATAGTCGAGTCAATAAAATTTAATTAGAATCAATTCAATTTAAGTTGTGGTGTAATTGAGCTTTAATAAGAGGGGAGGGACCTATGTTGCGATTTTACCCAAAACTTTTAAATAAAGTAAGATAACTTTATAAATTCAAAGTTATCTTCTTCTTCCTCATTTCTTCCTCATCCAACGTTAAAACCATTCTCAAAAACCTCTCAAGCTTATCACTATTCGATTGATCATACTACTCGATTTCAACACCGTTTTGAAAGGTAAATTATGTTTTCCGACTCTCCTCCTTATTCTCTATCTATCTATGGTCTTAAAATTCAAAGATATAGGATTTTGAAAAATTATGGTTTTATGTCAAAGTTTGGATTTTAGGTGGTTTTCCAAATTGTTTTAATGATTTGAGTTGGGATTTTGCTTAATCATGATGAAATACACATTATATGTCAATTTGGTTTAATTTGGATGAAAATTCGTATTATGTTCATAGGGTAAATTTTAAGATGTTGAAACTTGGTTTTTGGTGGAGTTTATGTTGAAAACTAAGGGCTGATGGTTAGGGTATGATATGAGGGTGATTTGGGATGTTTTAGAGGTCATTTGGGTGTTTGGAAGTGGAGTTTTCAGCAAGGTGTTTGGGGAGTACGAAAATTGAGTTTTTGGATGATTTGTGGATTGAGAATTTGTAGAAAATGGCTTATGTTTGTGAAGTGAGTTAATAGTTGAGTTTTAGCATTGAATGGTGGTGTAATAAGTGTGTTTTGTTTGGCTAGAAGCAAGAGGAAACGTTGAAGGAGCTTTGGAACCGAATCCGAGTTCGTAGGAGGATTGGCTCGATTGGCTAAGGAAGGGCGGTGAGTGGTTCAAACTTGTTTTTAAGTTTGGTTCGAGTATGTGTAGTGGGCGTGTGTAAAGTGTGCTTGGTAGGCCACTTTTAGTTAGTTCGAGTTGTTAGTTAGTCATTGATATCCATATATGCTATTGTGCTTACTTAACTATGCTCTTGTGATCTTGGTTGGTTGGTACATGTATATTCATGAGGTGCATATATATGTGATGAGCATGAGTTATGATTGATGGAAAATGTGATGTGATAAATGATAATTGGCACTAAATATTTACCGGTTGTAAATGATCGATCATTAGGATTAGTGTGCACACAAATTGAGTCAAAACGTACGTGGCCTCGATGGCGTTGAGTCATCAAGGAGGAGTACGGTGATATATTTCACCGGAAGCTTTTCTTTATTTCTACGTGATGATGAGTGGAATCCCATCCGTAGGGCATGTGGCGATGAGTGGAATCCCGTCCATGCAAGGTCGGTGATGAGTGTAATCCCACCGAGGTAAAGTGTTGTTGAGTTTTAAATCCGCACAATCGGGGTAATTCAAAGTGGCCAATTAACTTGTTCATATATTGTGATATATGGTGTTGAAACATGATTATTGATATTGATGCTTGGTGCTTAGTATGAGGTAATATGCCATATTATGCCACTTGATGAACTAGCTAGGACTACTCGTGAGGTTGCCTATGCATGTTCAATATGAGGTTTAGGGATTTCATGCTTGAACCCTGCATTGTTGTTGTTTTCGTTTTAGAGCACCCTCACTAAGCTTATAGCTTACGCTCTCAATGTTCAACAATGCAGATCATTAGCGTGGCGTTAGCTCGGAGCAAGGCAAGAAAGGCTTCCAAGTTTTGTAGCTCAAGTACGGTGGTGATTTTGTATTAGTTAGCAATGTGGCAAGGGTTGTTGTATGAGCTTTATTTGACTCATTTATATGTTAACATCTTGAATTATCTATGGTTTGTAAAGCATGTTATGCTTTGATTAATGTTCGAGTGTAGTGGCATGTCTTCTAGATGTATAAGTTGCCTTGTTAGTGGATACAAACCTTATGCTTTAACTTGTGCCATTTTGGGCATTTTTGGCTTTCATTTATGACCTTAAATGCCAAACTTTTGCCTTTGTATGAATGCCATGTTTAGACACCTTGTCTCATGTTGATTGCTACCATGGCTCATGTACTTTTGTGTTAAATTGTGTCAAGTGGTCCTTTTGTAAGCTTTTATGCATGTCTATGTATGATCTTGGTGATCTTTTGCCTTAGGAAGTCTTTAAATTTGGACAGTAAGTGATCCCCTGCACCAAGGTTTCGAAACCTTGGGTAAGGTTTCGAAACCTTTGCAGTGATTTGGGATTCCAGACCTTACTGCCATCCAAAGTTTCGAAACCTTTGGGAAGGTTTCGAAACCATAGACAGGGGGTTTCGAAACCTTGTGTAAGGTTTCGAAACCATAGGCCAGGGGTTTCGATACCTTGGGTAAGGTTTCGAAACCTTTGCAGAGGTCTGAACTTCCAGACCTTACTGCCAGCCAAAGTTTCGAAACCTTTGGAAAGGTTTCGAAACCATGGTCAAGAGGTTTCGAAACCATGAGTAAGGTTTCGAAACCTTTGCTGAAATTTAAATTCCAGACCTTACTGCCAGTATAAGTTTCGAAACCTTTTGGAGAGGTTTCGAAACCTTTGTTTAAAAATGTACTGTTTGAGTGTGTTTTGGGGTTCGAATGTTTGTCTCGTGTTTTACATTCCGCTGTTCGATCACTTAAGATTAAATGCTCCTCTAGACAAGATAAAAATAAGAAAAAAATTTAGGGTTGCTAACCGAGGGGAAATCTTAACAGGTTTTGCTTCGATTTTCCCCGTGTGACCCACTCGGACCGGTCATCCGGCCAGACCGGGACGAGGGGGTTACATTTGTTGGTATCAGAGCCTGAGGTTATCGAGACCTCGGGCAGGTAAGTGAGGTAAACTTGTTATGTTGAATAATTGTATTGTTCGATGCATGCCTTGCCATGAATCTTTGATATTTGATTGTTCGCATGATGTTTTGAAGCATGAATTGTTGTGTCTGGTGTAGAGTGTGTGCCCATTGCTACTATTACTTAATTTACAAAGATTTTTGAAAAGAGGAGTACTTGAGCACTATTGGACCCTTGCTTTTACTAACGAAATCCTTATCTGTTTCTTGTTGTAGTTAATATCTGTGAGAGCAATGTCTAGGCCGAGGGGTAGGCCGAGAGGGGTTCGTCAGGAACCACGAGTTGCGGCTCCTGTTGAGCCGGCAGTTGGAGTGGAGGCTCTTTTGGAGGGGCCTGAGGCTGCTGGAGTTGGAGGCGAGGATGGAGCGGAAGTAGATGGACCTCAAGGTGGCCAAGGTCCAGCTGGAATTGATATGACTCCGCTAGTGCAAGCGATAGCGGGAGCATTTCAGGCCGCAGTTGCGGGAGCTCAGGCTGCAGCTCAACCTAGGGGTGACGATGTCAGTCTACCTTTGGAGAGGCTCCGTAGCTTGGGGGCCGAAGAGTTTAGGGGATCTACTCCTGAGAGATCCGAGCTATGGTTGGAGAAGACTGTTCGCATCTTGACTCAGATGGGTTGTGTGGGCGCGCGTAGACTGGGTTGTGTGATCTCGTTACTGCAGGGTGATGCCTACACCTGGTGGGTCACCATTACTGCAGGGGTTCCAGAGGCAGAGATTGACTGGGATTTCTTTGAGTTGGCATTCAGGAAGAGGTACTTGGGACCGAGGTACCTAGATGAGAAGAAGCGGGAGTTTATGGCTCTGGTCCAGGGAGATGCTACTGTGATTGACTACGAGATCTGCTTTGTTCGTCTGAGTCAGTATGCTCCAGAGTTGGTGCCTACTGAGAGGGCTCGATGTGATCGCTTCAGATATGGGCTTCATGAGGAAGTTAAGAGGTATACCTTAGCTTCTGATTATTCTGACTTTGATGTCTTGGTTGCTAGAGCCAAGGACATTGAGCATAGCTTGGGGCTGACCAAGCGATCTGGAGGATCTAGTTCTGGTAAGAGGCACAACCATTTTGACAGTAGAGATGCTAAGAGGCATAAGGGCGGTGGCCACCATAGTAAGGGCCATCAGAACCAGAGAGCTGGTGGGAGGTTGCCCACATGTGCTACTTGCGGGAGGAACCACTCCGGTGAGTGTTGGGGTAACTTTCATGCTTGTTGGAACTGTGGTTCGAGGGACCACTTTAAGAGGGATTGTCCGCATCAGGCGGCACAGGCACCGAACATTTCTCAGGCTCCTGCGAGAGCGAATGATTTTCAGAGAGGCCGTGGGCGCGGTCGTGGCTACTTCCAGCCTAGGACTGATGCACCTAGGGCAGATGCTCAGAGGAACCTTGCACATGTTGTGGCGGTGCAGCCAGAGGCGGGAGGACCAGCGAGAGTTTATGCTCAGAGGGAGGCCGGAAACGACACTGATGTGATAGCAGGTAATTTCGAGTTACGGTCTATGTCTTTGCTTTCTTTGGTGGATTCGGGTTCTACGCATTCCTACATTTTGAGTGAGCATGCACAGAAGTTAGATATCCCTGTTGAGATCTTAGATGTAGGCATGCATGTCACTAGTTCTTTTGGTGAGACAGTTGTGGTTAGACGTATGTATAGGAGATGTCCACTGAAGATTCAAGGTCATGTGTTCCCAGTTGACATGATGGAACTTCCTTTTTATGGTTTCGATATAATTCTGGGTATGGATTGGTTGGTTGAGCATCGGGCTAGTGTGGACTTCGAAACAAAGAGAATTTCTCTGAAACTTTCTGATGACTACGAGGTAGTAGTAGTAGGTGAGAACATTAAGTTCTTGTCTAATGTGGTGTCAGCTTTAGAGGCTCACAAGTTGATGGACTCTGGATGTGGAGCTTATTTAGCTTATGTTATGAATCCGGATATGAGTGAAGCTAGACCGAAAGATATCAGAACAGTGTGTGACTTTCCAGATGTGTTCCCTGAGGAATTGCCGGGTTTACCTCCTGACAGGGATGTTGAGTTTGTGATCGAGACCGTTTCAGGGTCTAATCCAATTTCGGTAGCTCCTTATCGAATGGCTCCGAAGGAGTTGAAAGAATTGAAGAACCAATTGCAAGAATTATTAGACCGTGGGTTCATCAGGCCTAGTAGTTCTCCTTGGGGTGCTCCCGTGTTATTTGTGAAAAAGAAGGATGGTAGTATGCGTATGTGTATTGACTATAGACAGTTGAATCAATTGACTGTGAAGAACAAGTATCCGTTGCCTCGCATAGATGATTTGTTTGATCAATTGAGAGGTGCTTCAGTGTTCTCGAAGATAGACTTGAGATCCGGATACTACCAGTTAAAGGTGAAAGAGTGTGATGTGCCAAAGACAGCTTTTAGGACTAGATATGGTCACTACGAGTTTCTTGTGATGCCATTTGGGCTCACGAATGCACCTGCAGCATTCATGGACATGATGAACAGAATTTTTAGAGACTATC
Organism: Hibiscus trionum; assembly: GCA_030270665.1. Taxonomy (NCBI): domain Eukaryota; kingdom Viridiplantae; phylum Streptophyta; class Magnoliopsida; order Malvales; family Malvaceae; genus Hibiscus; species Hibiscus trionum. The sequence goes on from BSYR01000025.1 coordinate 23,476,866, forward strand.
TAGACCTTTTTGTAGTTGTTTTCATTGATGACATACTTGTGTACTCGAAGACAGAAGAAGAACATGACGAGCACTTGAGGATTGTTTTACAGAGATTGTTGAGCAATCAGTTGTATGCGAAGCTTAGTAAATGTGAGTTCTGGATTCGAGAGGTGGTATTTCTTGGCCATGTTGTTTCGGCCGAAGGTATTCGAGTTGATCCATCGAAGATTGAGGCTATTGTCGAGTGGAAACAGCCTAAGTCCGTGACCGAGATTAGGAGTTTCCTGGGATTAGCCGGTTACTATAGGAGATTTGTTGATGGTTTCTCTAGAGTAGCTGCTCCTTTGACTAAACTGTTGCAAAAAGGAGTTAAGTTTGAATGGTCAGAGGCAAGAAAAAAGGCCTTTGAGAAATTAAAAGAAGCTTTGACAAATGCCCCAGTGTTAGTACAACCTGTTTCAGGTAAGGAGTTTGTGATTTACAGTGATGCTTCCTACATAGGTTTAGGATGTGTTTTGATGCAAGAGAGAAAAGTTGTTGCTTATGCTTCTAGACAATTGAAGGTTCATGAGAAGAACTATCCTACTCATGATATCGAGCTAGCCGCAGTTGTGTTTGCATTGAAGATTTGGCGTCATTACTTGTATGGTGAGAAGTGTATTGTTTACACCGATCACAAGAGCTTGAAGTACTTGATGACACGGAAAGAGTTAAACTTGAGACAGAGAAGATGGCTTGAGTTGCTAAAAGATTATGATTTGACCATCGAGTACCATCCGGGTAAAGCGAATGTAGTAGCCGATGCTTTGAGTAGGAAAGTGGCTGTAGAGTTGAGGGCTATGTTTGCTAAATTGAGTGTGTCCGATGATGGTGGTTTGATCACCGAGTTGCAAGTGAAGCCTTCTTTGATTCAGTTGATTAGAGAGAAACAGTTGCAAGATGAGAGTTTAATTCCTCATGTCCAGGACATAGCCGAAGAAAGACCGACCGATTATAGTTTCAGTGGTGAGGGCTTGTTGTGCTTTAGGGATAGAATTGTTGTACCAGAAGATGTTGAGTTGAGACGTCAGATTTTGAGTGAAGCACATTCGAGTCCCTTTTCTATGCATCCGGGTAGTACCAAAATGTACAGAGATTTGAAGAATGATTACTTCTGGGTTGGTTTGAAGAAAGATGTAGCCGAGTATGTGAACCGTTGTATGGTTTGTCAGAGAGTGAAGGCAGAACATCAGGTTCCTTCAGGTTTGTTACAGCCTTTGAAGATTCCGGAATGGAAATGGGAGAGGATCACCATGGATTTTGTGTCGGGATTGCCCTTGTCTCCTTCAAAGAAGAATTCAGTGTGGGTGATCGTGGATAGGTTCACTAAGTGTGCTCACTTCTTAGCAGTAAACACTACGGATTCCTTAGACAAGTTGGCAAACTTGTACATCCGTGAGATTGTGAGACTTCACGGAGTTCCGAAGTCTATTGTTTCAGACAGGGATCCTAGGTTTACTTCGAGATTCTGGGGTTGCTTGCATAGTGCTCTAGGTAGCCGTTTGCATTTCAGCACTTCCTATCATCCGCAGTCCGATGGGCAGTCAGAGCGAGTGATACAGATTCTAGAGGATATGCTTCGTTGTTGTGTGATTGACTTCCAAGGTTCTTGGGAGAAGCACTTACCGTTGGTTGAGTTCGCCTACAACAACAGTTATCAGTCTAGTATCCAGATGGCACCTTATGAGGCTTTGTATGGCAGACGATGTAGGACTCCGATCTGTTGGGCTGAAACAGGTCAGAGATTGTTACCTATGCCAGATTTGCTTAAGGGGACTACCGACAAAGTGAAGCTGATTTGCGACCGTTTGAAAGCAGCTTCCAATCGTCAGAAGTCTTATGCGGATTTGAAGAGGAAAGAGATAGAGTACTCAGTGGGTGAGAAAGTGTTTCTGAAGGTATCTCCGTGGAAGAAGGTAATGAGATTCGGCCGAAAGGGCAAGTTGAGTCCAAGGTTCATTGGTCCGTATGAGGTAGTTGAGCGGATTGGGCCTGTAGCTTATCGTTTGAGGTTACCTTCTGAGTTAGAGAAGATCCATGATGTCTTTCATGTGTCTATGCTTAAGAGATATAGATCGGATCCTTCTCATGTGATGCCCATTGAGGAGATAGAGTTAAATCCAGATTTGTCCTATACTGAAGAACCCATTGAGATACTTGCTACTGATAGCAAGGTGTTGCGTGGCAAGACCATAGAGTTGGTCAAAGTGTTGTGGAGACATAGAGGTGTGGAAGAGGCCACGTGGGAGAGGAAAGCGGATATGATTAAGCAGTTTCCGTATTTGTTTCCACCAGGTAATTTCGGGGACGGAATTCCTTAAGTGGGAGAGAGTTGTAACACCCGTGTTTTGGGCCTAGGAGTTAACCGGGTTTATAGTTGAGTCAATAAAATTTAATTAAAATCAATTCAATTTAAGTTGTGGTGTAATTGAGCTTTAATAAGAGGGGAGGGACCTATGTTGCGATTTTACCCAAAACTTTTAAATAAAGTAAGATAACTTTATAAATTCAAAGTTATCTTCTTCTTCCTCATTTCTTCCTCATCCAACGTTAAAACCATTCTCAAAAACCTCTCAAGCTTATCACTATTCGATTGATCATACTACTCGATTTCAACACCGTTTTGAAAGGTAAATTATGTTTTCCGACTCTCCTCCTTATTCTCTATCTATCTATGGTCTTAAAATTCAAAGATATAGGATTTTGAAAAATTATGGTTTTATGTCAAAGTTTGGATTTTAGGTGGTTTTCCAAATTGTTTTAATGATTTGAGTTGGGATTTTGCTTAATCATGATGAAATACACATTATATGTCAATTTGGTTGAATTTGGATGAAAATTCGTATTATGTTCATAGGGTAAATTTTAAGATGTTGAAACTTGGTTTTTGGTGGAGTTTATGTTGAAAACTAAGGGCTGATGGTTAGGGTATGATATGAGGGTGATTTGGGATGTTTTAGAGGTCATTTGGGTGTTTGGAAGTGGAGTTTTCAGCAAGGTGTTTGGGGAGTACGAAAATTGAGTTTTTGGATGATTTGTGGATTGAGAATTTGTAGAAAATGGCTTATGTTTGTGAAGTGAGTTAATAGTTGAGTTTTAGCATTGAATGGTGGTGTAATAAGTGTGTTTTGTTTGGCTAGAAGCAAGAGGAAACGTTGAAGGAGCTTTGGAACCGAATCCGAGTTCGTAGGAGGATTGGCTCGATTGGCTAAGGAAGGGCGGTGAGTGGTTCAAACTTGTTTTTAAGTTTGGTTCGAGTATGTGTAGTGGGCGTGTGTAAAGTGTGCTTGGTAGGCCACTTTTAGTTAATTCGAGTTGTTAGTTAGTCATTGATATCCATATATGCTATTGTGCTTACTTAACTATGCTCTTGTGATCTTGGTTGGTTGGTACATGTATATTCATGAGGTGCATATATATGTGATGAGCATGAGTTATGATTGATGGAAAATGTGATGTGATAAATGATAATTGGCACTAAATAATTACCGGTTGTAAATGATCGATCATTAGGATTAGTGTGCACACAAATTGAGTCAAAACGTACGTGGCCTTGATGGCGTTGAGTCATCAAGGAGGAGTACGGTGATATATTTCACCGGAAGCTTTTCTTTATTTCTACGTGATGATGAGTGGAATCCCATCCGTAGGGCATGTGGCGATGAGTGGAATCCCGTCCATGCAAGGCCGGTGATGAGTGTAATCCCACCGAGGTAAAGTGTTGTTGAGTTTTAAATCCGCACAATCGGGGTAATTCAAAGTGGCCAATTAACTTGTTCATATATTGTGATATATGGTGTTGAAACATGATTATTGATATTGATGCTTGGTGCTTAGTATGAGGTAATATGCCATATTATGCCACTTGATGAACTAGCTAGGACTACTCGTGAGGTTGCCTATGCATGTTCAATATGAGGTTTAGGGATTTCATGCTTGAACCCTGCATTGTTGTTGTTTTCGTTTTAGAGCACCCTCACTAAGCTTATAGCTTACGCTCTCAATGTTCAACAATGCAGATCATTAGCGTGGCGTTAGCTCGGAGCAAGACAAGAAAGGCTTCCAAGTTTTGTAGCTCAAGTACGGTGGTGATTTTGTATTAGTTAGCAATGTGGCAAGGGTTGTTGTATGAGCTTTATTTGACTCATTTATATGTTAACATCTTGAATTATCTATGGTTTGTAAAGCATGTTATGCTTTGATTAATGTTCGAGTGTAGTGGCATGTCTTCTAGATGTATAAGTTGCCTTGTTAGTGGATACAAACCTTATGCTTTAACTTGTGCCATTTTGGGCATTTTTGGCTTTCATTTATGACCTTAAATGCCAAACTTTTGCCTTTGTATGAATGCCATGTTTAGACACCTTGTCTCATGTTGATTGCTACCATGGCTCATATACTTTTGTGTTAAATTGTGTCAAGTGGTCCTTTTGTAAGCTTTTATGCATGTCTATGTATGATCTTGGTGATCTTTTGCCTTAGGAAGTCTTTAAATTTGGGCAGTAAGTGATCCCCTGCACCAAGGTTTCGAAACCTTGGGTAAGGTTTCGAAACCTTTGCAGTGATTTGGGATTCCAGACCTTACTGCCATCCAAAGTTTCGAAACCTTTGGGAAGGTTTCGAAACCATAGACAGGGGGTTTCGAAACCTTGTGTAAGGTTTCGAAACCATAGGCCAGGGGTTTCGATACCTTGGGTAAGGTTTCGAAACCTTTGCAGAGGTCTGAACTTCCAGACCTTACTGCCAGCCAAAGTTTCGAAACCTTTGGAAAGGTTTCGAAACCATGGTCAAGAAGTTTCGAAACCATGAGTAAGGTTTCGAAACCTTTGCTGAAATTTAAATTCCAGACCTTACTGCCAGTATAAGTTTCGAAACCTTTTGGAGAGGTTTCGAAACCTTTGTTTAAAAATGTACTGTTTGAGTGTGTTTTGGGGTTCGAATGTTTGTCTCGTGTTTTACGTTCCGCTGTTCGATCACTTAAGATTAAATGCTCCTCTAGACAAGATAAAAATAAGAAAAAAAATTTAGGGTTGCTAACCGAGGGGAAATCTTAACAGGTTTCGCTTCGGTTTTCCCCGTGTGACCCACTCGGACCGGTCATCCGGCCAGACCGGGACGAGGGGGTTACAAACTTGCTTAACCCTAAACTATAACCTCTAAAGCACAAAATTTAACCATAGATACAAAAATCTATGTTCTATAACTTAAACCCTAAATTAAACCCTTAATGCCTATATTTGGCAAGCATATATAAACTCAAGCTTGTGTATCAAAAAAATTTATTTGTGAATTAATAATAAATTTGGTAATTTATTCAAAAATTCGTGAAGTTGACTTAATTATAAAAGGAATATAAATTATTTGTCCCTTTTCGGTACCCTATTAATGTCCCTACATTAAAATTTTATATTTATGGTTAAGGTTTAAATTTTAGAGAGTTTGGTGTCATGTATATTTTTTAGGGTTCATGGTTTAAAATTTAGGATTTAGAATTTATGATTAAGGCTTAAAATTTAATTTTTTAGTGTTGGAACATAGACATGAGCACTAGGGGTGTTCATTTTCGGATATCGGATTTGATCCGATCTAGTTTTTTCGAATATCCGATTTTTTAAATCGACGATATAGTGATCCGTATCTGATCCGAAAAAATCGGATATTCGACTATTCAGATAACAGATATTCGGATCAAATATTCGGATATCCAAGTATCCGAAAATATAATAAGATTCAACTATTTTTTCGAATATGAAGTTCGTATTTATTAAAATTTTGGAAATGAAAATGGAAGGATCACAAGAGATCTCGAAATCCAAGATCAAAATCCATGGATCTCGTTTGGAAAGTCTTTGCAAGTTATATAATGTTTCGAACTTGTATATTCAAAAAAAAATGCTTCGGACTTGAAAAAACTACTTCAATCTTTTATCTAAAATGATTAGTTTAACCACTCCTTTTTCTTTGTCAAAAAATAGACGTTGAACTTTAGATCTAGATTACAAACCCTTATGGGTTCGATTCCTCTTAATTTCATTTTTATTTTCTTTAATTATAAAAAAGAACATTGTTATCTCACTTAATTATTCTTGGGTTCCCTTCGATGTTTAGAGTGTGCTTGGATGGGAGAATTTACAGAAGAGATTGTTAAATATATGTCCATTTTATGACCTATATTAAATATATGTGGCTCTTCCTCAAAATAATGTCATTTTTAAGGTTCAAACTCGAGTTTGTTCATTAGAAGAGCAATGTACCTTGCCAGCTGCCAGTGCACCTAACCCTTCTTGGCATCTTTTCTATTGTTAAAAGGGTAAATATTAGATACTCTCTAAAGAAATTACACAAGCATGCCTATTTTCATGCTAAAATATAAAATTTAAATTTTTAACACTAAAACTCTAACCCCGAAACATAAACCTTAAACCTTAAATTCTAACTATAAACCCTAAATTCTAAAGTCTACCAAATCTGATAACCTCTAAAGTAAAATTATAAACCCATAAATAACCTCGCTTGTGGAAATTTTATTTTTCACCACTAATGCATAGAATAATAATCCATAAGTGTGCCTATTTATTCCACAAGTGTTTTAAATAGACTTAACCATGAAAGGTAAACAAAATCCCACAGTTGAAACGCTTATGGAAGTCTGAAAAACCTTTTTGGAAAGTTTCTATCAATTTCCAAAATAAAAATAAAAAAATCACAAATCTCTAAACTTAGGTTTCATTTCCTTTTTTAATATTTATATGAACCCAACCTACTCAAAGTATTTATAGTAATAAGATATTGGCACACTCACCACACTCATTTACCAAAAAAAAATATAGAAACAAGAAAAACCAGCATGGAGGCTTCTTTGAAATTCACTGTCTTTTTCTTTCTTCTACTTTCATCAGGTATATCTTCTCATAAGCAATCAAAATAAATAATAGTTTGAAAGATGGTTTTGTTTGGTTAAAACATTAACAAAAATTTGTTGTTTGAAGGTATGTTGTTTTCGGATGTACCAACAACGATCGAAGCTCAAAAGCAATTGAAATGCGTAACCAATGAAGATTGTAAGAGGCAATGTCAAACTAATTTCAATGTTTGCACTCCCGCTGGATTTTGTGCTTGTGCCGGTAGCAATCCAAATTGTTGCTAAGGGTCAATAAGTTTAAAATTTCATGGAAAAATGTCTTCTTTGACAATTTTTTTAATAAAATAAGTATCTCTTATTATTATTATTATTATTATTATTATTATTATTATTATTATTATTATTATTATTATTATTATTATAATTGTTATTAATATTATACTCGTTAATTACATTTCACAAAATTCTTTTATAAAATCATTAAAATTATCAATTAAAATTATTTGATGATAATATGTGGAGAGGTATTAAGTAAAAGTTTTAATTTCAGTTTTTTCATTATAATTATTTAACAATTTTAGTATATAAATGACCTAGTTTATTAATTATAAAAGTTGAATGATGTGATTTGATTAAATTAAATGTTTGTGATATAAATGCTCATACCCTTGTGTCCTGGTGGCAAAGGTAGATGTTTATCATCCCTTGAGACCCGGGTTCGAGCACCAGTAATGCCATGTTGTGTGTGCCGTCTTTGAAAAGACTAAGAAAGTTGAACAGATGTTACCCTTGCATCGCACCAGCATATTCAAAAAAAATGTTTGTGATATAAATGAATGTAGACGTTAATTTTAGTAGTGTAAATGACCAATCACCGAAACGATTAAAAATCCAACCAAACAACTCGGACTAATGATATATACAAACAAACATCATTGATGGCGATGGAGGATAAACACCATCAACACAAACCTAAAATGCATATAACAACTATGACTTGTTGACAAAATGATATTTAAAGGTCAGCATTCGATCGAGCTGAGTAAAAAAAATTTGAGTTAATCGAGTTGACGAGCCATATTTTATGACTCAAACTTTATTTGAAAATTTTCTGATTCGAGTCGAGCTGTCAAGTTTCTTTACAAATTTAATTGAAATTATTTAGAATGTTATAGCGCGGATTTATTCTAATTTAAACGACATTCTCTAATCATATGTGTGTGTGTGTGTGTGTGAATAAGATTTGTTATGCTATTCAAAAAAGAATGAACTTTTGAGGATAAAGTATTGGTGGGAGTATAAAGGATTTAAAGAATTGATGAGAAGAAAGAATTTACAAAAAATACTATTGAAAGACCAAATTGAATAAAATAGAAAGTTAAAGGATTATATTGCAAATAATATTTTTTTTGTTAAAAATATGTGTTGGATAAAATAATCAGGCCAGCTTCAAGCAATGATCCGAGATTTCCAATTCAATTTAAAACATTTCAACTATAGTGATAAGGCAATGGATATCCCTATTTCTCCCAAGCATGGCATAAAGCAATTAACAAGCAATATCGCAAACATTGTGCATAGCAACCAACAAGATTCAACTCACATCAACATATATAGTGATCACCGTGCATATGGATCAACAATATCCCATTCTTCATCAACATGCCAATAACAATCACCGTGTAATGCAAACATCATCATATAACTTGAAATCACATCAACTTACTAATATCCCAATCTTTCAGAACCTGGCTCTGATACCACCAAATGTAACGCTCTTGACCCGGCTTGAGCGAAAGACCGAACCGAACGGGTCACACGAGGGAATATTGAAGTAAAACGAGAAGTTTACCTTAATAAATGACCCTAATTTTTCTTTTATCTTGTCTAGATGCACATTATTATCCTATGTGATAAACCTCGCAGTGGAACGATTAACAACACAATCAGCCATTGATTAGGGACTCAATTGAATACAAACACATTTTAGGGACCATTTTATAATTTTAGCAATTTACAGAGACTTCTTCAATTTTTAAGTTACCAACCATTAATTAGTCATGTTACTAGCCACTATGTTAATTCTCTGCTCAAACCGATCATTTAAACACATCTAATTGTATGCATAACAATCAGTGATTAAAACTTAAAGAAATAGAACTTCAAAAATACCAAATAACTACTTTAACCGCAAGTCGTATTGATATGTCAAGGCTAGTATCAGTACTCATTTGTCCAGTAAGCTGCCAATGTTTAGATTTCCAAGCTCGTACCGAAACAGAACCCCGTGTATCAAAACGGGTCACTTTTTCCTCTTGGCCTGTTTCGAAACGGGTCCTCGCATACCGATACGCCAAACCTATTTTGGCTTACCCGTATCGATACGATGGCACGTGTATCGAAACACATGGGCCTGTAATGCCCCAATTTGCTGAAATAACACACTTAGATGCAAAACAAACCACCTAAACATGCCTCTAATATACATGCAACGTATTCAAGGATCATTCAACAACCAAACATGCGTATTCAACATCAAATCATGGAAAAAAGCATCAAGAGTAAATTATAGGCATACATCGTAGAATATAAACCAAACAAGTTACCAAAATGCATAATTAAGCACAAACCAAATACCAACGGCCATTTACAAGTCTAAAACCACATAGCAAACTTGCTCAAAATGGAGTTTATACAAGTCTCCCAAAAAACAACAGATCCCCCATTGACCATATTACTTTAGTCTAAACTGAAACATACTTTTTCGAACGAAGTCTCTTGAGATCCCTTGCTACTTGCTTCCTTCAGAACCTCAATTATCTGTATTGATGGAAAGATGAGAGCGTAAGCACACAAGGCTTAATGAGGAGTGCTAAAAATCAAAACATCATCAATGCATTAAAACCATTTTCCAAGACCACATTGAAATCACATTTCAATTACTTCAAAACATCATTTGAAAACCATCATGCCTTTTAAACCATGTACTTTCCTTAATCAAAAATCAATATATAAGCCTCAGGCATCATGTATTCTAATTCCAACAACAAATCACATTGCTAACACTCAATTTAAGCCTTCCCTTGCATAACAACCTCATTTCACATATTATGCAACATAAATCATTTCACATTACATCATCAATTATATTGGCTTACAAGTGATCATTAACAATCTCATTTCTCAAAACAACATCAGATACGCGGATTCACAACTGTTGTCCCAACATTTCATACATTCTCATCGGCATCTCAAGGTTCACACACGAGAGCTACCCTCCACCGTTGTGACACGCGTGGTGGAGTATTCGGTACACCGTATAAACCCCTCACCACCACTCATCGGTAGATGTATAACCCTGCTAACGAGAGACGAGACACCACACACTTTCCTCAATCGTAAGGGTACTTGAATGGAGTATTCGATACACCGTATAAATCCCTCAACATCCAAGGTGACTTGTTTATAGTGCACTCAATCATATAGCCGACTAACTATATCAGATAGCATTTTCAAAACCATTTCCATACTATCACTTGCTAATATAAATCACATTTAATCATATTCCTCATTTTTTTCAAAGCATCATCAATAAAACATATTCCAAAGCATTAAACCATGATTTAAATCACAAGTATAAAACATATACATACAAGGATCACTTACCATGTGCATCCTTCATCACCACATCATTCAAAATAGTAAATCACTTACTCAAAACATACTTTAATAGTAGGTAAACATGGATTGAAAATCAAGTGCATAAAACCAATCCATAACAGCACATCTGAGAGAGAAATTTTTTATACTTACTTCCGAACTTAGACAAGCATTTCAAGCTTACATATCAATTCCCAAAACCTCCTTTATATCATTTCAAAGCTGAAATTCATGTTCTCACTCACCGACACGCGAAACCTTGATTCGCTGATGCGAAACTAAGCGTCTGAAGCTCCTGAAACTTCACCGATTGCTTTTGATACGTTCTCCTCTGTTTATACCACACAAACAGAGGATTAATGCATCTCAATGCATTAAAATCTCCAGCAAAAAAAAACTGCCATGTTGCTTTTCCCAAAATCACCAAAACGCCTAACCGAAACAACCGAAAACACCTTCGATTACTCTACAAACTCAACACAACCAAAACCTAACACTTCCATCCATTTATAATCATTGATTAACATCCAAAACCAACCTATTAACATCCTTATATCTCCAGCAACCCCAAATTCACATTAACACTACAAAAACCCAATTCTAAAAACCTAAATAACTAGAGATCAATATAGTTTCGGGTTTACCATGCTTAAACCTCAATCTCAACATTATTTATCATCCAAAACAGGATTAAAATCAATCATAAACCATCCAATACGAAAATCATTCAAAACTACCATTTTAATCTTGATTTAACCATTTTTCCTTTAAACAATCATAAAACCTTATTAGGAAACACAATTAAAGAGTCAAATATTTGGGAATTTAATTAAAGAACCTATATTAGAGGAGATACACAAAAATTACCTCTAATTACTTGTTATTCCTTCAATTGACAAGATTTTGATGAAAAACTTCAAGAATCCAATGAGCTAAAATGAGGAAACTCCTTAGAAATCATTTGGAAATAAAAATGACATGGAAAAGAAAAGATCTCTGGAAGTTATGAGAGAAAATAGATGTTTGGCTGATAAGAAAAGAGAGAAAATGGAAGTTACGTCAAAAATGGATTTGTAAAGCTAAATCCCCTTTTTAATAAAACTCTTTTTAATCTTTTAATTAAACCACAAATAAAATGTGGTCAATTAAAGGAATAGATGATTACTTTTAACTTAGCTCCCTAAAGATTCTAAGTTTTGGCCCTTTTACAATTTGGTCATTAAAAATAGTTTTTACATTTTTACAAATTAGTCACTAAACCGAAATGTCCACCATCCAAAAGTTATTTTCCAAAATAGACTTCACCAACCCCTTATATATATTTTAAAAGGATTTTAGAAAATTTTCTCGTATTTTTATCATTTTCCGAACCATGCTTTCCCTGAACCACTCCCAAACTAACCTGAATCTCTAGTCTAGGTTCACCGGTCCCCGAATTCAACCTAAAACTCCTAGGCCCAAAACAGGGCATTGCATGTCACGTCAACATTAACTTTTAACGGTTAGTGGCTTGATTAATATTATTGAAATAGTTAAATGATTTAGTTAAAAAAATTAAAATATCATTGGTCAAAATAGAATATATCTCGTAATTAAATGACTATAGAGGCAGTTTAACTTTTCTAAAATTAGCATATACAACATTATTTTTATTTCCCAAGATATCCACTAAAACAAGTCTAGTAATTAATCTTTAATGTTATGTAAATCCAATGGGAACTAATCACAAATTTTGAAATTTCTCTATAGTAAATAGAGTAGAATACAAAACACTTTTAAAATGATTATGTAATTTTTCATCATATACGAGTGATTTAATAGAGTAATTAGAAGTATTTGATTTGAATTTAGACTCAAACAACTTTTTATTCTTATATAATTTTATTTTTTTCATCTCATCCCGGTAGCAGAACCGGGAGAAAAAGTCCACAAATAGTTTAGGCTCAATGTCAAAATAAGTACTTAAACTATCATGTTTTCCCCTTTTAGGTGACTAAACTTTTTTGCCCCTTTTAAGGCCAAATCGAGACTTCTACTTTGACCGAAAAATAATTATTTGAACACTTGTTTTGACAAAAAAATATAGTGTGGGCCCCTAAAAGGAAAAAAAGTTTAAGCACCTAAAAACGGAAAAATAAGATAGTTTGAGCACTTATTGCAACATTTTAAGCAAATCACACATGAACCATGAACCTTTTCCTCTTCAGCCCAAAATTTACCTACAAATCTTTTTATTTTTTTAATTTCTTTTCTAAAAAAATGAAAATGTATCTTATTTATATGCATTTACTTTTTTATCTCATTTTATTCGAGTATAAAATAATATTTATGTCTAATTTTAAATTTGAATAAATTCACACATACCTATTGACTAAGTTGTTCGAATCGAATCAGCTAAGTAACATCTATATATTACTTATTAAATTGATAATATTAGTGTCAATAAAACAAATATTCACTTGAAAAGTTACCTAATACTTTTATGGTTTTTTTTTGCTCAATCGTATGATTTTATTGAAGAAGAAATCATACAAAAATGTCCAACTCGGGCCTCATTAAAAACCTCCCTACGCCTAAATGGAGAAAAAGAGTACCCAAGTTGAACACGGAACCAAACTCGAAAACAAGCAATGCTCTCCCCGCCCTCGAAAATTAAAAGAAAAATAAAACGACACACCCATCATCCCGATTGCAGCACCCGCACCCTGCTTCACTCACACGCACCCCCACCGGCTGCACCTCCCCCACTCCCAGGAACAGGGGCCTTACAGCCGACAACCCCTGCACAATAACGGTCCACACGTACTGCACCCCCGACAGTCTACTAGAAGCCCACTCGCAACCAATCCCGCCGATCGACACCCCCCTTAGCTAGCTTATCCGCAATACCATTAGCTTCACGATGCGCATGTTGAAACGTGCAACGCAACTCACGACATGCACTTTCAATCCTCCGAAACAGCCAATAATATTTCCATGGCCTATTCTCAATATTCAAAACCCAAGATAGAGCTACTAAAGAATCAGATTCAATTACGCACGACCATTCACGCCATTGCGATCCACCAAATGCCTCAAGAGCATAGCATATCGCGTGAATTTCAGCCTCGTTCGAATCAAGTATCCCCAAAGGTCCCGCGAACATCGCCAACACCTTACCCCCTACATTGCGTAAAACCCCACCACAGCCCGCTAGTCCCGGTTTTCCTCTAGCCGAACCATCGACATTAAACTTGACCATATTAACCAACGGCGGCACCCATGTCACTCCCTCCCGCGTGTCGTTGACACGTCCCCTAACCTCACACCACCAAGGACAATCCTACCACACTGATTCCACAAGCATCGCGTTGTGATCCAGCATATTCACCCAAGAGAAAGCTCACAATTTAATTGTAAAGAATAAGTCCGACGGCGATACCCTCTTACTATTGAACATCAAGTCATTGCGTGCGAGCCACATCGACCACAATGCCTCTGCACAGCTCGACAGCCACCATTGTCGAACCATCCCCCGAAAAAAGCCATCAAGGACCATATGCACAAATGCCACTACCGACGCCGGACGAACCACCTCCACCTTCCACCAAGCAAAAAACAATGACCACACATGCCACATCCACGGGCATTGAAACAAAATATGATTCGCTTCATCCTCACCCTCCCCACACCATCGACAAGAGAAATCACGCACCTCTAACTGCATCCCACGGTCCCGCAACAATCATAAAGTGGGTAATCGTTCAAGGAGTACAAACCACACAAAGAACTGTACCTTCGGCGGCGCTAACAACGACCAAATTCCTACACTATCCCATTCGGCTTCCCCTTCCAAACCAAAAGTCGCCATTAAGCTTGACAACTTTGCCACCGAGAACGTTCCAGTCGGGGTGTGTTTCCAAACCCATTTATCCACCACCTCCTCAACAAGCTGCAGCGCTCCCACCACACTTCGCAACTTATGCAGTTGTGCCAACTCAAATGCACGCAACTGTCGTGAAAAAAATCCATTCCAATTCGCATGCCCCAGTGAGTGGTCATGTGAATAATCATAAACCAATGCCCATTTATTCACTGCAATCCGATATAGGCGTGGAAATACCTCACATAACGGTACCTCCAAACACCATCTATCGCGCCAAAAAAGAACCTTTCTCCCATTTCCAATCAACCATAAGAAATTAGGCAGCCCCATAAATCGATTTAGACTAACCTCATGTTGTATCTCCACAATTTGCCGCCATACAGGCGACATAGCTCGCTTTTGTCCTAACATCATCCTCCTATGTAACACATCTGCCCCATATTTCGCAATCAGAATATCCTTCCACAATGATCCATCATCCAACGTAAATCGCCACAACCATTTTGCCAAGAGTGCCAAATTTCGCTTGTTCAAGTCTACCACCCCCAAACCGCCAAACTGTCGCGGCCGACACACCACCTTCCAGCTAACCCTGCTCATCTTACGCTTCTCCTCCATGCCGCCCCATAGAAAGCTTCTACGGATACGATCCAACCGTTTAATAATGCCTTTGGGCACTACAAAGATACCCATGTAGTAGATAGGAAGAGCAGATAACACCGAGTTCAATAATGTCAAGCGAGTGGCAAAGGATAATGAATCCCTCTTCCAACCTGCCAAGCTTTTCCGAAAGCGCTGTATCAATGGTTCCCACACGTTACCAAATTAAAAAGCCCTAGTCGCAGATGGGATTGTGGGATCGCCTCACAAGGGAACAAGCCGGGAAGCATCACACGGCCAGCGATCGTCAAGAAAGCGTTAGGGATTCCATTCAGGGACAGTGCGATCAGTTTGTGCAACGGGTGTGGACTTTGTACGTGGGAGGATTGTCGAATTCAATACACTAGAAGGGCCTATGGCAAGTTTTCGATAGGCATGGGGTTGTCACGAATGTGTTCATCCCCAATCGAATGGCACGAGACGGACAACGATTTGGGTTCGTTCGAATGGCATCGCAAGAGGATGCTGATCGTGGGATTGAAAGATTAAATGGAAAATGGATTTATGGTGCCCGCATAAGAGTTACGATGGCTTGGAAGGGAAGAACGACACTGATCAAAAGAAAAGGGGATGGAGTGGTGAGCTAGGGGTCGCGAGAGGAGTCGAAATCGGATCGCAACAAGGAAAATAGTTCATCAGCAACACCGAAGGGGGAGGGGGAAAACGATAAGTGCAGAGAGATCAAGGGCATCGTCGATGAAGACAAATGGGCTATTCTTCAATGGTGCGCGGTAGGATGGTGCTTGAATCCCTGTAGCATTAAAACATTGGCGGAGCGATTAGAGGTGGAAAGACATGACGGATTTTCAATCATGCGATTGTTCGGTCGCATGGTGCTATTGATGTGTACATCGGCGACCGTCCGGGACAGGGTGATGCAGATGGATCGCGTTAAAGAATGCTTCGTTAGAGTAGAGATTTGGTCGCCAGCGATTACAGTCGAGTCGAGAAGGGTGTGGTTGTCGGTCGTGAGGCTGCCGATACATCTTTGGCACAAACAAACATTCACAAATATTGCTCAACTGTGGGGATCTTTGATTTGCCTGGACGACGACACGGAAACGCCAACGTCGTTCGATTGCGGCAGAATCATGGTGGAGACAACAACATTCACTCGCATTGAGGAACGAATCTGTGTCAAGGTAGACAACGCAGATTACTGTGTACGTGTGTTAGAGATGGATGGAAAAGGTCCCGAAGTTGAATGTGATTGTGGTGAATGGAAGACGACAGAGGATGAGGAAAATTCTGCCCAGGGATCCGACAAGGGAGGGGAAGAGCGCGCTGGGCAGTTGGCTACAACCATACACGGTCCGAATGGGATGGAACCGGAGGCACAAGGGTTCCATGGAGACGATCGAGTAAATTGGGTAATGAATGATGCTTGGATTGATCCGCAAGGGTCAAGGTTACAAGAGGGCGCAGGGGAGCAGGATGTAAATGTGAATGATGATGTCCAGGTGGAGGACCGGTTGTCGGATCAGCAGCCGCTCCAAGTAGAGGACCGGTCGTCGAATCAACAGTCGCCAGCTCCGGTGAGCAGAGGCAGTCCATTAATTGAGCAGGAAGGTGGCATTAGGACTCTAGAGTTTGTTGAGAATATCCCACAATATGAGAGTTTGTACATAGCTGGAATTGCTAATTCAAGTAATTTGGAGGAGGTGGGGACGGGGGATTTGATCAACACAGGTGATAAAATACATGAGGTACAAAATTCTCATCCTATTATACATTCGAATGCACCAAAATCTGGTTTAGGCCAACCTGAATTAATTTGGGTAGGACATGCGTATTGCAAAGTTAGGAAGATAATTGGGACTGAACAATTGCAAGGTGCTGGCCGTGATATTCGATTGAAGAAGAGGACTATTTTGGAGGGTTGTCGATCAAAACATTCGAAAAAATTAGTGGGGGAAGGGGCTACCGGCAGTGGTCCAATACGGTCCCGAGATATAGAGAGTGAGGCAGCGGCAACGGTAAAATTAGGCTCTTTAATTGGCGTGAAATCGAGCGGGAGGGAGGAAGATATCATCAACGACATTTCTCGGATTATTGCTGGGGAAAGTCGAGGTTTGTGACGGATGTAAATACTGAATTTAAAAAGGTGAATCGAAATTTTATTCTTGTGATTGGAAGATGGGTGAAAGAAAATTGGAAATGTGGTATTATTTGCTTTTATGCTCCCTGCTCGGTGGATGATCAAAAGACACTATGGGAGTTGTTAAAAATAAGCATGCTGGAATTCGAGAATTCTTGGTGCATGTGTGGCGATTGTAATACGGTTCAGTCTATGGAAGAGAGGCGTGGATGCATAGGGAGTTTGAGTGGTATGGCAAATTTTGTGGATTTTTTTAATGAAGGAATTTTGATTGATTTCCCGTTGCAAGGCAAACAATTTACATGATTCGGATCCGGAAATAAATGTAGCCGTTTAGACCATTATTTGGCGAAGGCTTATGATTGCATCCAGTGGGATTTCTTAGACTAGATTATGGAAAGAATGATCTTTGGGGTGAAATGGAGGCGATGGATTTCTGGTTGTATCAGTATTGTGCGTTTATCAATATTGGTTAATGGAAGTTCAACGTAAGAATGTCCAATGCTTCGTGGAATGAGGTAAGGCGATCCGATGTCACTTTTACTATTTGTAATTGTGGCGGAAGTGGTACATCAATTTTTAAGAAAGGCGGAGGAGATGGATGTCGTTGAGGGTGTGAGTATGGCGGAGGGGGTGAAATTTTATCATCTTCATTTTGCGGATGAAACGGTCATTTTATACACGGCAAGGTGAGATATGCTCAAAGGAAGGAGTGGATCGCTGATCGCTTTTTGTGGTTTGTTTATGATAGTCTTGGTGTTTGTATTTTCTTTGACGGGTCATATCGTACTCTTTTCCTCCACTAGGGAGGTTTTTAATGAGGCGTATGATCCGTCACGCTGTATGCTTTTTTCATGATTGAATAAAATCATACAGTTGCTGATAAAAAAAATGGTTCCCACACGTTAACACTGCATGGATTCACACCCAACGACAGGCCAAGGTACATCATCGGCAAACTCCCTAAACCGTAGCCCAAAACACCTGCCATCGCACACAAAGTACCCTCCTCAACGCCTATTCCATACAAGCACGACTTGGCATAATTGATCTTCAAGCCTGAGCTATACTCAAAGCAAGTAAGTACCCTCTTCAAGTTCTGAGCCATCCATAGATCCCCCTGAAAGAACAGGACTGTGTCGTCCGCAAATTGCAAGTGCGACACAAAGCACTCATCCACCACACACACTCCCCGTATCAGCCCACCCTTCTCCGCCTCCACCAATAAAACGTGCAACAATTCAGCCACCATCACAAATAATAACGGTGATAAAGGATCACCCTGTCGCACTCCCCGCTTCATCAAAAATTCTTTTGTCGGGCAGCCATTAAGTAAGATCGACAAATGTGCTGTGCTAAAACATGTGCGCATCCAATTCATCCATACTTTCCCAAAACCCATCCGCTGCTGAATTTTCTCTAAACACACCCATTTCACGCAATCATAGGCTTTGGCGAAGTCAAGCTTCAACAATACCCCTCCCTCTCTGTCAGCATTTCGCTGCAACGAGTGTAACACCTCATTCGCCAGTATAATCCCATCTACAATTTGACGTCCTCGGACAAATGCAGATTGAACATCACTAATAACCAACGGCAGCACCTTTTGTAACCGCTTAGCTAAGCACTTCGCCACAATCTTATATAAAGAGTTCAATAGGCAAATCGGCTGAAAGTCCCCAATTTCTTTTGGATTGTCTTTCTTCGCGATCAAGGTCACAAATGTTGAGTTCACGCCCTTCGGTAACTCCCCCGACACATGAAACTCATTCAATACCTGCATCACATCGCTCTTCAAAAAACCCCAGCCCTTCTTGAAAAATTCAAAGGTGAAACCATCAGGTCCCGGCACCTTCGTCCCATCACAGCCCCATACTACGGCACGCACTTCTTCCTAACTAAAAGCCACCTCTAACCCGGCTGCCACCTCCCCCGGTAGTTGTTTAAACGCCACTGCCATATCTACTTCCCCTAAGCAAAACGGGGCAGCAAAATGCTTTCTAAACTCCTTATAAACCATGTTTCGAAGTCGCTCCGGATTTGTTTCCCATACTCCATTGATGAGCAGACCCGTAATGCCATTTCTGAGTGCTCTCAATTTGGCCGAGCGATGAAAATATGTCGTATTCCCATCCCCCTCTCGCAGCCATCGCACCCTTGCTTTTTGTCTCCACACCGACTCACGCATCCGTGCTAGAGACCATAAATCTTGTTGGTATACTCGACGTTGCCTCAATTGAGAATCCGAAACTGCATTTGTACTTATCATCCCATCAATTACGTTAATAGCATTGGTCGTGGCCTCAATTCGATGGTCTATATTACCAAACACCCTCTTGTTCCAAACCCGTAAAAAGTTTTTCATACCACGTAATTTCGAAACCACATCCCCACCGTCCAGCATCTTCGACAACCTCCCCCACTCTACTTCCAAGTCACGTAAACAACCCCTATCCTCTACCCAAACATTAAGAAATTTAAACGGCTTCGGTCCCCAATCCAACAAATCACTCACAAGTAATAACGGTGTGTGATCAGACAATCCCCTCGGCAAAGATGATAATCTCAAATTGCTAAATTTATCCACCCAATGCAGTGAAACGAAACATCTATCAATTCTGCTACATTTACTATCCGGACCAAACCATGTGTATGATAAGCCATGCAAAGGTAAATCGCATAAACCATTATCTTGAATGAAATTCACAAAAATTTCCATACCTCTATCCATCGATATACAGCCTTGTCGCTCCGTTATCGTCGTTACCGCATTAAAGTCTCCAAATAGACACCACGGGATGTCACGGGACAGTATCTCCATCTCAATTTCGGTCCAAAGTAATCCTTGTTGCGTCGCATCACATGGTGCATATACACCTACCATCCCACATTTCCAATTCTCGTTTGTCCAACACCCCTCAATCGCCACGAAGCGCTCCCTCACAATCTTCCGATCAGCTTTAAATCTATCCATCTCCCAGCACATTAAAATTCCCCCCGATCGCCCTATCGATGGCGAAAAAACAAAGTCAAAATTATCAGATGCCCAAATATTCCTCAACATCAATTCTGTGACAGCTTCCATCTTCGTCTCCACAATAATCACACATTCCCCACGATGTTGCCGTGTTAGATTACGTACCCCTCTCCTCTTCGCTGCTGTACCCAAACCCCGCACATTCCACGACAACATCCGCATAGTTCTTTTACAATTGGATCAGCTCTCTCGCCTCAATAAGGCGAGCAATGTCCTTGATGACGTTCTCTTCGTTCCCAATTGTCTCTGCGCCCAGCAATTTTCCCAACTCCCACGTCTCCTGTGCCTCCCTAAGAATACTCCGTTTACGTTGTATGAAATCCGAATCCGATAGTGATCCGTTCGCCAATTCCGTCGATGCTGGTTTTGGATTTTTCCGTGGACGGCCTCTTCCCCTCTTCTCCACTGCCACGCCTTTTTCCTCCGCGTTAACTTCCTGCCCCGACGATTGTAAAATCTCCGAAAGATGCCATACTCGTCGTTGTCTTCCTTTATATTCTATTAACGCTGCAATCTCAGCCCTAGACGAATCAAAAATAGGCCCAGTTTCCACGGTTTTCTCATGTTGCATCGCATCTGTCTCCCTGTCCAAACCCTTGTTACCACTGCCGTCGGGTAATTCACCCTCACTAATGTCCCTGTCCAAAACCTTGTCACCACTGCCGTCGGGTAATTCACACTCACTAATGTCCATGCTACGGTACTCTACTATCTCCCTTTCGATGATGTCCACCTCCTCATCTGCCTTTCCCGACTTCGCCCGTCCCGAGTTTACTTCCTCACTCGGATTTGATTCAAGTACCCGATCATCTCGCCTTTTGTTGTCGTCCCACAATTTGTTGATCATCCAACTCTTCGGCGAAGGCATACTGATCGAGTTCGGTACCACTGTCTCCTCTTCGTCATCACAACCCTCCTTGGTTGTTGTTGGCACCCCTGTCGCACCCTGCTCTTCCATCTCCATCGTATGTTCCTCCCCCTCCGAATTTTCAACACTCCCCTCCTCATCCCCATTCCGATCTGTCAAATTGGGGCCAGAGACTTCATGTACCCGAATTCGATATTGCTTGTCGCCAACAGCGACATCTATTGTTTCCTCAATCGGGAAGAACCAGTCCGTTTCGATAAGGAATAGCGCTTTCTCAAACGATGCAGGTGCTTCAGTCTTATCGTCTACACAAATCAACTCACCCCATAGTGCTGCAATGTTTCGAAATGTGCCCTCGGACCAGGCATGTATCGACAATCCACACACCGACACCCATACTCGTCTATTTGGGATCACACACTCCGGCGACCATTCGGAAACATTCTCTAACCATGGTGTAAAACACCCAGATTTAATGCACTCATCCCTTGTTTCCCCATTGGGGAACATTAAAAGCACGAGTGATCCCGCAACACGCATTAATGAGAACTCCCTCTTGGTTGTTCGCAAATCCGATGCTAGTTCCATTATTGATCGCGGTTGTCGACAGAATCCCACTGCACAGTTCTTTAGTATAGTCATTTTGTCCGCATCAATTACACCCTCAACCCTACGATACTCTTTTGTTGTCGCCGTTTGGTCCCCCTTTGTATTACCACTTGCCGCTGCCTTATGTTCCTTTTTATCCCTCGTCGATTCACCCCCATCAGCCCTAGATAATCCTTGTCGACGGTGCCAAAAAGCATCTCTCGTATCGCGTTGCGCCAATTGCACTGTCAATTTCGATCCATACAAGCGAAAACCATTGAATCTCTCTATCACGCGATCCGCCTCTACCTTTGTCTTCATTCGAACAAAACCAAACCTAGACCCATCCCTAGCCCTCTTCGTCGGCACAAACACATCCACCACCACCCCATGTCTATCAAATACTTGCCAAACCCCTTTCCAATGTAGCTGTGCCGGTAGATTGCCGACGAACAGGGTCCAGCACTGCCGTGATGCTCTCCCACCGTTTTCCCTCATTTTCCCTCACTTATGGTTAAGATAGCTTTTTTTCACCTATTCTTATTTTTTAATTTTTAACTTGCTTTTTATTTCACTCACGTTTTATATGATGTCTGGAAAGATGGTTATGTTCTTAAAAACAGTACGGATATAAAATTCCTCTAGATTGCTAAAATATCCCTTGTTTTTAAATGGCCAAATGTAATTTAAATTATTTTTAATCTGACAACTATAAAAGAACATTGTTATCACACTTAATTATTCTTGGGTTCCCTTCGATGTTTAGAGTGTGCTTGGATGGGAGAATTTACAGAAGATATTTCATATTTTCAAATCTCATTTCAAGGAGGTGAATTTTTAAATTTTCTCCTAATTTTATTTCATTTCATATATCTGGTTTTATTTAAAAAATTACTTCAAAATATATTTTTTTACTTAACTCTAATATTTGTATCCTTCTTATTTATGGTATAACACATGTCCATTTTATGACCTATGTTAAATATATGTGGCTCTCCCTCAAAATAATGTCATTTTAAGGTTCAAACTCGAGTTTGTTCATTAAAAGAGCAACGTACATTGCCAGCTGCCAGTGCACCTAACCCTTCTTGGTATCTTTTCTATTGTTAAAAGGGTAAATATTAGATACTCTCTAAAGAAATTACACAAGCATGCCTATTTTCATGCTAAAATATAAAATTTAAATTTTTAACACTAAAACTCTAACCCCGAAACATAAACCTTAAACCTTAAATTCTAACTATAAACCCTAAATTCTAAAGTCTACCAAATCCGATAACCTCTAAAGTAAAATCATAAACCCATAAATAACCTCGCTTGTGGAAATTTTATTTTTCACCACTAATGCATAGAATAATAATCCATAAGTGTGCCTATTTATTCCACAAGTGTTTTAAATAGACTTAACCATGAAAGGTAAACAAAATCCCACAGTTGAAACGCTTATGGAAGTCTGAAAAACCTTTTTGGAAAGTTTCTATCAATTTCCAAAATAAAAATAAAAAAATCACAAATCTCTAAACTTAGGTTTCATTTCCTTTTTTAATATTTATATGAACCCAACCTACTCAAAGTATTTATAGTAATAAGATATTGGCACACTCACCACACTCATTTACCAAAAAAAAATATAGAAACAAGAAAAACCAGCATGGAGGCTTCTTTGAAATTCACTGTCTTTTTCTTTCTTCTACTTTCATCAGGTATATCTTCTCATAAGCAATCAAAATAAATAATAGTTTGAAAGATGGTTTTGTTTGGTTAAAACATTAACAAAAATTTGTTGTTTGAAGGTATGTTGTTTTCGGATGTACCAACAACGATCGAAGCTCAAAAGCAATTGAAATGCGTAACCAATGAAGATTGTAAGAGGCAATGTCAAACTAATTTCAATGTTTGCACTCCCGCTGGATTTTGTGCTTGTGCCGGTAGCAATCCAAATTGTTGCTAAGGGTCAATAAGTTTAAAATTTCATGGAAAAATGTCTTCTTTGACAATTTTTTAATAAAATAAGTATCTCTCATTATAATGATTGTTTATGTTTTTTAATTTTTATCCTTTTATTCGAGTTCAAGATAGTATATGTTCCTGGTTTCAAATTTAGTTGAACTCATACAAACTTTTAGACTAACATGTTCGAACCTAAGTCATCTAGGTGGAACACCTTACCTTTTACTATTAGGATCACTCATTTGGTTCTACAATGCTTGTTTTATTGTTAATGTTGTTTCATTAAATTAGATTAAATTTTTAATTCAAAATAATTTTTATATTGATATATAATTGATCTAATAATTCGATTATTACATAAACGAAGGTATAATGTTAAAATTTCCGCATAATGTTTGATAGAATACTTACTTTAGTTCCTAATCATTTTTTGAAACATTTTAGCTCTCAACATTTCAAATTTTGTTCAAAATATCTACTTTATTGATGAAAATTGTTAGTTAATTAATAGTCAACACTTATTACTAACGTGATACGTACAAATGTTAAAGTGTTGACGTGCCAAGGAGAATCGAATATAATCGCTCAACGATTCTATCAGTTTTTTAATAAAATAAGTATCTCTCATCATAATGTTTCTTTTATCATCATCATCATCATCATCATCATTATTATTATATACTCGTTAATTACATTTCACAAAATTCTTATATAAAATCATTAAAATTATCAATTAAACATTATTTGATGATAATATGTGGAGAGGTGTGAGGTAAAAGTTTTATTTTCAATTTTTTCGTTTTATTTAACAATTTTAGTATATAAAAGACCTAGTTTATTAATTATAAAAGTTGAATGATGTGATTTGATTAAATTAAATGTTTGTGATATAAACGAAAGTAGACGTTAATTTCAGTAATGTAAATTGTAAATCACCTTAATACCAAGCACTTGAAATTATTCGACCACAATTTTCTATACATTTTTACAAATAATATCAACTAGTAATCTATTATTATAAAATATCGGAGCGATGGGTGTAAGGCGAGAGGGAATTGGGAACCGGGTATGGACATTGTTCGTTGCAAATCTACCAAATCAGCTACATTGGCAGGGTGTATGGCAGGTTTTTGATCGCCATGGGGTGGTGGTCGACGTGTTTGTTCCCCGGAAAAGAGCGAGAGACGGATCCCGTTTTGGTTTTGTGAGAATGGCATCCGCAATTGATGCGGACAGAGTGATTGAGCGACTCGATGGTTTTTGGCTCTACGGATCTAAGATTAGATTTTCTATTGCATACGATGGGGGGAAGGATTTTCGATTCCAGAAAAAGGCTGAATCCCAGCCCCAATTCGTTAGAAGGCAGCAGCCGTTGAGTGGGAAGAAGGATTTTCGGGATGCATCACAACCCCAATTCGATAGAAAGCAGCAGCCGCTGAAGCCTAAACCTAAAGTTGAGCACATGACAGCGGATAGAGGGGGAAAGGGTAACATCTCAGTCTCGCACGACACTCCTATAGAGGAGGAAAATCAACAGGGCATGACTCCCCGGAAAAGAGCAGTAGGGGTAATTGACGCGGAGAAATCGGAAATCCTCCAAACCTGTGCTGTTGGATTTTGCCGAAAACCATACCAAATTGCGGAATTAGCGAAAGAATTGCACAACGCAGGTTTATTAGGCTTATCCGTAATGCGAATAGCGGGGGCAGTGGTGTTGCTGATGTTTTTCACAGTGGAAAACAGGGAAGAAACATTACAATCAAAGCAACTTGATCAATGGCTTGAGAGTGTTTCGACATGGTCGCCAACGACGGTAATCCCAAGCCGAAGAATTTGGCTTTCAATAGGGAACATGCCGATACATGCCTGGTCGGAGGAATCTTTCAAAAATATTGCGGCTATTTGGGGTGTTTTGACGCGTATTGACATTGAAACATTAGCGCCTTCGTCGTTTGAAAGAGCGAGAATTCAAGTCGAAACGGACTGGATATACCACACCGATGAGATAGTTGAATTAGAAGTGGGGAAAATGACATATCAGATCCGAGTGCTGGAATTTGAGGAAGCGATAGGCCCCAAATGTGACTGCAGTTGCGAGAATGATCCAAGCGAGAGTAATACAGAGCAGGGGGACAACGATGTCAATTGGAAAACCAATTCGGCTTTCATTGATAATGAATCAGTGGGGGACACAGTGGTACCAAACTCGCTTTCGATACAGGCTACGAAGGCAGTGGAAGACATAATGGTGGACCGGAGTTATCTCGACCAAATTTGGAAGGATAACCAACGAGAGGAATGGGGGGTAGTTGAGACATCCAGTTGGATGAACGATGAAATGGTGGGTATGATCAGTAGGGATGAGGGCGAACGGAGTGGTGGTGATGTTTTAGGCGCAGTACAGGAAATAGATATAATATGTGATAACCAATCGCAAGAGCAAAGGAAGGAATTAAGCCCAGTGTTGAATGGCCCGCGGATAGAAATTCCAAGAGCACATAAAGCAACAGTAGTTGAAATAAATGGGGAACAAAAACGTATCAGGCAATTAGAGGAAATTGAAGCTTGCTTGGCGAAGGGTGGGAATCATCCGACAACGGAGCAACAAACGAAAAAGGGACGTGGTAGACCACGGAAAAAGAAGAATCTGCCAGCGGAAAATAGGTAATTGCAAACGGTTCTCTTTCCGATTCTGATTTTGTTATACGTAAGCAAGGATTGTTGCGTGAGGCTAGGGAGATAGTTGAACTGGGAAATCTGATAGGGGCAGTAACGGAGGGACGGGAAGAAGAAGTTATCAGTGATATAGCGCGCCTAATTGAAGCGCGCAAACAAAATCTCTAGCAAACAATGAAAATGTTGTCATGGAATGTCCGAGGGATAGGGGCGTTGTCGAAAAGAAGATCGATACAACGCGTTCTACGGCAACATAAGTGTATTTTGGCTCTTCTACAAGAGACCAAAATGGAGAATGTAACAATGGAGGTGGTGCGACAAATGTGGTATGAAGATGTGGTAGAATTTTGCTATGTACCCTCGGATGGGAGAGCAGGGGGGATTATCGCAATGTGGGATCCGAAGGGCTTCCAATTAAAGTCGAAGGATTGGCGAGGGAACATGATTATCCTATTGAGTCGTTGGATTTATGACGATTGGGAGGCAGGTTTGATTAGAGTCTATGCACCATGTACAGCTTGGAACAACGTAGTTATTGGGAGGAGATTAAATCTGTGATGATGGAGCAGCGCATTGAATGGTGCATCTGTGGCGATTTTAATGTGGTGACGAAAGAGGAGGAACGCACAGGAGGGGCACACAATGCTAGAGGTACGAGTATTTTTTATGATTTCATAGAATATGTTGGGGTAGTTGACGTGCCAATGCAGGGAAAGAGATATACTTGGTTCGGTCCGGGGGGAAAAGGAAGCCGATTGGATCGATTCCTTGTGACACAAGGATGGGTGAACAGGTTCGAGGGGTTGACAGTTGTAAACTTGCCGAAGGAATTGTCCGATCATTCGCCAATTCTACTGAAGGGGGATGCATTAGATAGCGGACCAAAACCATTTCGCTTTTATAATCTTTGGCTAAAAGATATAGCAACAATTGAGGAGGAATGGAATCGATTATCAATGGTTGATGTAGATGCGGGGATATCGCAGAAACTTAAAGGCTTAAAAAGAATGTTGAAAGGTTGGAATAGGGGCGTTGCGGACCTAGAAATTCAGTATAAAAGGGTGGTGGCGGATTTGGATGAATTGGATACGAATGTGGGGAACATGGGGCAGTCGAGGGATGGTGATTTGTGGGCAAGGGAATTATATCAGAGGCTTTGGAAGATATCGAAATTGAGGGATTCCATTTGGAGGCAAAAATCACGCATGACTTGGCTTGCGGAGGGTGACCGGAATACGAGCTTTTATCACAAGATAGTGAAGATTAGGCAGCTACATAATCATATTGTTGGCATACAAGTGGGGGACCGATGGGAGACTAATCCTGAATGCATGAAAATTTTGTTCCGAAAGGAATTCCAACGGCACTTCGATAAGCCCAAGTCAGCGGGTCTCATGGTGCCACACGTGACGTTTGGAAGGTTGTCGAGTGACCAGCAGCGAGGCCTTGAAGTGGCTTTCTCGGAAACGGAAGTGTGGGCTGCGATTGGGAGTTGTGGGGGGGGAAAAGGCACCGGGTCCGGATGGATTTCCATTCGAATTTTTTAAGAGAGGTTGGCGGTTTCTAAAGGAGGATGTGATGTGCTTTATGAATGAATTTCATGTTTCCAGCCGATTACCTCCAGGTATTAATTCAACATTTGTTGTCTTGATTGCGAAGAAAGATTGTCCGCGCACGATTGGAGACTATAGACCGATATGTTTACTGAATTCGGTTTATAAAATTTTGGCGAAATGTCTGGCGAAACGCCTACAGGAGGTGCTGCCTTCTCTAATTTCTGATGTGCAATCAGCTTTTATCCGTGGGAGACAAATATTGGATGGCATTTTGCTAGCTAACGAGATAATACATTCCATGAAGAAAGCCAATTGGGCGAATGGAGGTGTGCTTTTAAAATTAGACTTCGCAAAAGCTTACGATTGTATTGATTGGGGATGCCTAAGTAGAATTATGTGTGATATGGGATTTGGGGAGAGATGGAGGGATTGGATTATGGAGTGTGTGTGTTCAGCCCGTCTATAGATTTTAATCAATGGAAGTCCTTCGAAGGAGTTTCCGATGAGGAGGGGAATTCGACAGGGTGATCCTTTGTCACCGCTTTTGTTTGTAATTGTTGCTGAGCTTTTCCATCAATACATGGTCAATGCGGAACGTATGGGACTGGTCAAAGGTGTTCGAGTGGTGGGGGACATTAGGTTGTCGCACCTCCAATTTGCTGATGACACAATAGTGTTCTTATCCGGAGAAATTGAGGGGGCGAGGAATCTAAAACGCGTGCTGAATTGCTTCGAATATGTATCAGGCTTACAAATTAATTTTGAAAAGTCTTGCTTGTATGGTATTGGCGTAGACAAGGAGGTAACGATGGAGGTTGCTGCGATCCTCGGTTGTTCCATTGGTGAGTTGCCGATATCATACTTGGGGGTAAAGCTGGGAGTGCATCCGCGTGGGGAGATGATGTGGGAACCTTTGATCCGTAATGTACGTAGGAAACTTCCTGGATGGAAGCGACAATCCCTTTCTTTTGCGGGCAGATTGCTACTGCTCAACATTGTACTATCGGCACTTTCCGTTTATTATATGGGAATTTTTATGATGCCTAAAAAGGTGATACGGCGTATAGATTGCATTCGCCGTAATTTCTTATGGGGAGGTTCGGAAGAGAGGTCGAAGATGAGTAGGATTCGATGGGATGTTGTGTGTAAACCGAAAAGGATGGGTGGCCTTGGGGTGGTGAATTTGCGCACTAGAAACTTGGCTCTTTTGGCTAAATGGGTTTGGCGATATGCACAATCGGACAAGTCTTTATGGAAAGAGGTGATAAAGGCGAAGTATGGCACGGCGGTTCAGCAATGGAAAATACAGAATAAAGGTAGACGACATATGTCGGCAATATGGAAACAAATTGTTGAGGTGCAGAAAGATGAACATGTGGCTGAGTTTACAAATGGCGATCAGTTTATTTGGCTTGTGGGGGAGGGGAATTCGGTACTGTTTTGGTGGGATTGTTGGGCTATCGATGTTCCATTGAAGGAATTGTATCCGCGGCTATTTGGTTTGGCAATTAATAAAATGTGCTTTGTTGGTGAGATGTTGAATTGCCCAATGGGTGAATGGATGACATGCTTTCGAAGGGAATTGCGGGTATTCGAAACGAAACAACTTGATGAATTAAAGGCAAGCGTGGCAGCTGTGAAACTACATGTGGGAGTAGCGGATAGATTGATATGGAAACATGTTGTTTCGGGAGCTTTCTCGGTAGGCAAGTTACATGATTTGATGAGCGTTGTTGGTTTACCTGATACAATGCATGTGGGGTTGGTATGGAACATGCCAATTATACCAAAAATTCAGTGCTTTTTATGGTTCATTTTGGTTGATCGGTTACCGACTATGCGAATGCTATGTGATCGTGGAATTCCAGTCCCTTTAGAGTCGCTCGGTTGCTGTTGGTGTGCGATCGGTGAAGACGGCTGCGACCATATATTATGGTCATGTCGGTTTGTTGTTGAGGTATGGTCCTATTCCTTTTCTTGGTGGGACGTTGATGTGGTGAGGACACGAACGGTGAGTGAGTTTATTGAGCAGTGTTGGGGGAGTTGGTTTAATGGGGAGGTCCGAGCGTGGTGGGTGATTGGTTGTGCTAGTGTGCTATGGTCTTTATGGTTGGCACGGAATGAGCTTATATTCCAAGATAGGTGGGCGTCGAGTCGAGTGGTTTTCTTCTTGGCCCAGCTCCGGGCACTGTATTGGACTCGTGCGTTCATGCACGAAGCTTGTGTGAATGAGGCAAGTTGGTGGAGTTGCCCGCGGATTAGCTGGTCGTTGCAGCAGGAGGTAAATACGACGCGATCGCTTAGTGGTTGGATGTCGCCGGTGGCGGGTGTGTGGAAATTCAATGTCGACGGAGCTGCAAGGGGAAAACCGGGAAGGGCAGGTTGCGGAGGAGTGCCACGGGACTGCAATAGCCGTATTATGGCATTGTTTTCAGGTTCGATAGGAATTGCGGATTCAAATGTGGCTGAGATTCAAGCGATCGCATATGCGTTGCGTTTGTTATGTGAGATGCAGTTGGGTACGGTGTCCTCAATTGTGGTGGAATCGGATTCTATGGTGGCGATATCATGGATGCATCGTACAGAGAATCGTCCGTGGAAGCTTTGGCAATGGTTTCAGCAGATTGATGAGGACATTTCGGTGTTGCCTTGCGTGTGCTTCAACCATATCTATCGAGAAGCAAATGGGTTGGCGGATTCTTTGGCCAAGAGTGGAATTGTAAGGCGTGAATGGGTATGGTTGTATAGCAAGTAACGTGTGTGTTTGTCCCTCGGCACATGCACAGCGGTACTCTTTTCCTCTATTTAGGATTAGAGAGGTTTTTAATGAGGCCGCTGTGTAATGTGATTATGTATGATTATTTTGGCTAATAAAATCATACATGCTGTTCAAAAAAAAATATCAACTAGTTTTATTGAATAAAGAAGAAATAACATAAAATTACAAGAAGAGTTTACAAAATAGACTAATTGTGATATTTCCCCTAAAACCATCACAGTGTACAAACTAGTCACTTAAAATTTAAAAATGAAAAAGGACCAAACACTGAAACGGTTAAAAATCCAACCAAACAACTTGGCAAATGATATATACAAACAAACATCATTGACGACGATGGAGGATAAACAACATCAACACAAACATAAAATGCATATAACAACTATGACTTGTTGACAAAATGATATGTAAGGGTCAGCATTCGATCGAGCCGAGTCAAAAAAATTTGAGTTATTCGAGTTGACGAGCCATATTTTATGACTCAAACTTTATTTGAAAATTTTCTGATTCGAGTCGAGCTGTCAAGTTTCTTTACAAATTTAATTGAAATTATTTAGAATGTTATAGAGCGAATTTATTCTAATTTAAACGACCTTCTCAAATCATATATATATACCGGTAGTGGATCATGCAGTTTAAATTTGCTTAAAATGGACTTAAAATGAAGGAGGAATAGAAGAAAATAGGAAATCATACAAAGTTGAGGGGCTAAATTGTAAAAATAGGAAATTGATTTTAAAACGTGTGAATTGAAGCTAAATATATATTTTACAATGGTTTAGTAGCATTTGTTTAAATTTAGTCAAAATACACTTAAAACGAAGAAGAAATTGAAGAAATGAGAAAATCATACAAAGTTAATGGGTTAAATTGAAAAAAATAGGAAATATTATTTCAAAAATATGAATTGAAGATAAATAGATATTCTACAGCGGTTTAAGAACATATGGTTCAAATTTGGTCAAAATGAACTTAAAATGAATGAGGAATTGAAGAAAAAAAAGAAATTAGGGACTAAACCGCAAAAAATGTAAAATTTAGTTTTTTTGGTTTTGCAAGTTGGGCAAACTCGAACTCGAAATTTTTAAGACTTATTTGAGTTGACTCGAATAACTTGAATGATTCGACTCAAATAACTCGATTTGAAAAAAAATAGATTTTATGGTTGTTTAATTCAAGTTGGGCTAATGCTATTAGCTATCCGCTATCAGCTAATGTAATCCGCTATAAGCTATCTGCTAATTACCAAACGGGACCAATATTATGGTTAGTAATTCATATATTGACTTGAAAAGTTGCCTTATATTTTATGGTTTCACTTACGTTTAACTTTTAATTTTTAACTTGCTTAACCCTAAACTATAACCTCTAAAGCACAAAATTTAACCATAGATACAAAAATCTAAGTTCTATAACTTAAACCCTAAATTAAACCCTTAATGCCTATATTTGGCAAGCATATATAAACTCAAGCTTGTGTATCAAAAAAATTCATTTGTGAATTAATAATAAATTTGGTAATTTATTCAAAAATTCATTTGTGAATTAATAATAAATTTGGTAATTTATTCAAAAATATATAAACTCAAGCTTAAATGTTTTAACTCAAATTGTGCTAATGTTATTAGCTATCCGCTATCAGTTAATGTAATCCACTATAAGCTATCTGTTAATTACCAAACGGGACCAATATTATGGTTAGTAATTCATATATTGACTTGAAAAGTTGCCTTATATTTTATGGTTTCACTTACGTTTAACTTTTAATTTTTAACTTGCTTAACCCTAAACTATAACCTCTAAAGCACAAAATTTAACCATAGATACAAAAATCTATGTTCTATAACTTAAACCCTAAATTAAACCCTTAATGCCTATATTTGGCAAGCATATATAAACTCAAGCTTGTGTATCAAAAAAATTTATTTGTGAATTAATAATAAATTTGGTAATTTATTCAAAAATTCGTGAAGTTGACTTAATTATAAAAGGAATAGAAATTATTTGTCCCTTTTTCGGTACCCTATTAATGTCCCTACATTAAAAATTTATATTTATGGTTAAGGTTTAAATTTTAGAGAGTTTGGTGTCATGTATATTTTTTAGGGTTCATGGTTTAAAATTTAGGATTTAGGATTTATGATTAAGGCTTAAAATTTAATTTTTTAGTGTTGGAACATAGACATGAGCACTAGGGGTGTTCATTTTCGGATATCGGATTTGATCCGATCTAGTTTTTTCGAATATCCGATTTTTTAAATCGACGATATAGTGATCCTTATCTGATCCGAAAAAATCGGATATTCGACTATTCAGATAACAGATATTCGGATCAAATATTCGGATATCCGAGTATCCGAAAATATAATAAGATTCAACTATTTTTTTCGAATATGAAGTTCGTATTTATTAAAATTTTGGAAATGAAAATGGAAGGATCACAAGAGATCTCGAAATCAAGATCAAAATCCATGGATCTCGTTTGGAAAGTCTTTGCAAGTTATATAATGTTTCGAACTTGTATATTCAAAAAAAATGCTTCGGACTTGAAAAAATTACTTCAATCTTTTATCTAAAATGATTAGTTTAACCACTCCTTTTTCTTTGTCAAAAAATAGACGTTGAACTTTAGATCTAGATTACAAACCCTTATGGGTTCGATTCCTCTTAATTTCATTTTTATTTTCTTTAATTTTCATCAATAAAAAAGAACATTGTTATCTCACTTAATTATTCTTGGGTTCCCTTCGATGTTTAGAGTGTGCTTGGATGGGAGAATTTACAGAAGAGATTGTTAAATATATGTCCATTTTATGACCTATATTAAATATATGTGGCTCTTCCTCAAAATAATGTCATTTTTAAGGTTCAAATTCGAGTTTGTTCATTAGAAGAGCAATGTACCTTGCCAGCTGCCAGTGCACCTAACCCTTCTTGGTATCTTTTCTATTGTTAAAAGGGTAAATATTAGATACTCTCTAAAGAAATTACACAAGCATGCCTATTTTCATGCTAAAATATAAAATTTAAATTTTTAACACTAAAACTCTAACCCCGAAACATAAACCTTAAACCTTAAATTCTAACTATAAACCCTAAATTCTAAAGTCTACCAAATCCTATAACCTCTAAAGTAAAATCATAAACCCATAAATAACCTCGCTTGTGGAAATTTTATTTTTCACCACTAATGCATAGAATAATAATCCATAAGTGTGCCTATTTATTCCACAAGTGTTTTAAATAGACTTAACCATGAAAGGTAAACAAAATCCCACAGTTGAAACGCTTATGGAAGTCTGAAAAACCTTTTTGGAAAGTTTCTATCAATTTCCAAAATAAAAATAAAAAAATCACAAATCTCTAAACTTAGGTTTCATTTCCTTTTTTAATATTTATATGAACCCAACCTACTCAAAGTATTTATAGTAATAAGATATTGGCACACTCACCACACTCATTTACCAAAAAAAAATATAGAAACAAGAAAAACCAGCATGGAGGCTTCTTTGAAATTCACTGTCTTTTTCTTTCTTCTACTTTCATCAGGTATATCTTCTCATAAGCAATCAAAATAAATAATAGTTTGAAAGATGGTTTTGTTTGGTTAAAACATTAACAAAAATTTGTTGTTTGAAGGTATGTTGTTTTCGGATGTACCAACAACGATCGAAGCTCAAAAGCAATTGAAATGCGTAACCAATGAAGATTGTAAGAGGCAATGTCAAACTAATTTCAATGTTTGCACTCCCGCTGGATTTTGTGCTTGTGCCGGTAGCAATCCAAATTGTTGCTAAGGTTCAATAAGTTTAAAATTTCATGGAAAAATGTCTTCTTTGACAATTTTTTAATAAAATAAGTATCTCTCATTATAATGATTGTTTATGTTTTTTAATTTTTATCCTTTTATTCGAGTTCAAGATAGTATATGTTCCTGGTTTCAAATTTAGTTGAACTCATACAAACTTTTAGACTAACCTGTTCGAACCTAAGTCATCTAGGTGGAACACCTTACCTTTTACTATTAGGATCACTCATTTGGTTCTACAATGCTTGTTTTATTGTTATTGTTGTTTCATTAAATTAGATTAAATTTTTAATTCAAAATAATTTTTATATTGATATATAATTGATCTAATAATTCGATTATTAAATAAACGAAGGTATAATGTTAAAATTTGCCCATAATGTTTGATAGAATACTTACTTTAGTTCCTAATGATTTTTTGAAACATTTTAACTCTCAACATTTCAAATTTTGTTCAAAATATCTACTTTATGGATGAAAATTGTTAGTTAATTAATAGTCAACACTTATTACTAACGTGATGCGTACAAATGTTAAAGTGTTGATGTGCCAAGGAGAATCGAATATAATTGCTCAACATTTATGGCCTGTACCGGTACTCCAATTTCTCGTCAAAATCTCAGATTTCCAAAGACCAAATTAGGTATCGGTACGCCTCATTTAAAAACAGGGGACCCTATCGATATAGCCCTTGAGCGTATCGATACGCCCTATCCAAAATGACTGGTTTCAGCAGATAAAAGCATAAGGGAACCAGCACAAGACGCACTAAACAAGTATTCATTGGGCTTACAAGCACACATGCAACACAGGGCATCCATGGATACACATTAAAGCAAGATGGACATTCAACGGAACAAGATTCAACATAGCAATGTCTAAAAGGCAAAACACTCATGCTTAACATTCGCCAACAAAGTCAAAAGCTAAACCAAAGTATGTTTCAACAGAATATGAAGCATTAAAGCCCAAACACAACCAAATAAAATTTTCTAAACGAAGAGACATGCCAAGAACCCCTTAAAACAAAAAGGTCATATCCCATTGCTTAATACTAATTATTGAAGTCTAAAAACCATACTTGAGCAAACCAAACTCCCATGAATTCTCCCTTTTTCCCCGAGCTGCTCCGTAGGTCTAAGGGCCTGCATTGTTGGAAAAAGGAGCGTAAGCATTTAAGCTTAGCGAGTGGTGCTCAAAACGACAACTACAACAATGCAGTTTTGAAAACCATAATTTGCTTGAAACCAAAACCATTTCCAAATCATTTCCCCCATGCTTGAACACATAACAACATGTATTTATCATCTCGTGCATTTACCGAATGCAACCACAAGTCGTAAGCATTGATATATAATTGATCTAATAGTTCGATTATTAAATAAACGAAGATATAATGTTAAAATTTGCCCATAATGTTTGATAAAATATTCACTTTAGTTCCTAATCTTTTTTTGAAACATTTTAACTCTCAATATTTCAAATTTTGTTCAAAATATCTCCTTTATGGATGAAAATTGTTAGTTAATTAAATTTTTTGATCGGCAAAAGAGTATGATTTTATTAATAAGCATCATACAATGCCATCATACTCCATGGCCTCATTAAAAACCTCCCTACACCTAAATGGAGGAAAAGAGTACCGAGGAGTATAAGATAAAGAAAAAACGCTAAAAACAACCGAACAAACACATAAAAACTAAAGCAAGAAACCAAAACACAAAACATTCACGCTAGCATGCAAAACCAAGATGTGCGATCAACACCACCCCTCGCCAAAGAGTCATCCAAGCAATTTGCTTCTCGATAAGAACATGAATACATGAGCTCAACAATAATCCCCCCCGAATGCAATTTCCAGGCCAAAAGATGTCGTCAAGCACCAACAAAAAAATGGTCTGATATTGCGTGTTCCCATACTATTCGATCCTCACACTTTTAACAAACCACACCACGCCACTCTATCGACACAAAGAAAATCACGCACCACAACCAATGAATAATACCACCATACCTCGTTGTAGATTACCACACCACATATCGCCTAACAAACTCGCTTGATCCCCTCCCACACACGGTACATATACTCCTACTATACCACAAAAACAGACATCCAAGAACCGAGCAAATCTGTCTCCTCTCTCGAATGTCAAAAACATCCGAAGAAGGCGTAAACACAAACAAAATCATTCGTAAACCATATCTTATTCACCATACCATCACTTGATGTCTTTAATTTAGTCACATATAAAATGACCATCGCACACCTTTGTTGTCTCAAAAAGCGTTGAACCAATTTACACTTTAATGCTGAACCAATCCCTCTCACATTCCACGACCACAAACTCAACGCCCTTCGAAATTATTGTCGTTCTCGCGCTTCAATCATACGCGCGATATCCTTTACAATTTCTTGTTCGTTTCCAATTGTTTTCACCCCAATCAGTTTACCCAATTTCAATGTTTCCTCCGCTTCTCTTAAAATAATTTGTTTCCAGTTATAGAAGTATGAATCTGACAAAGAGCCATTAGCAATTACCTCTAATGATTTTTGGTTTTTCTAACGTCGAAGGCGCAAAAGTCTCAATGTCAATCCGTACGAGTTCGCCCCAAATCGCTGCAATATTCTGAAATGTTTCTTCAGACCATCCATGAATAGGAATTCTACTTACTGAAAACCATACCCTTCGATTCGGTAAAAATTATGTAGGCGACCATTCAATTAAATTTTCAAACCATGTTTCTAGACGTCTAGTCTCCAAAATTCTCTTCCTTGATTCTTTATCTTCAAACATGAATAAAACAAGAGAGTCCGCAACTCGCATCAACGTAAAACCTTTCAATTTTGCCTTTGTAATCTCATTTGCAAGATCTGCTATTTGTCTGGGTTGACAGCAAAAACCCAAAGCGTAATTTTGTAAAATTCCCCATTTATCGGCATCAACAACCCAATCCACACATTTGTGTTTCTCTTCCACTCTAGATTGCTCTTTCGCTGTGATCCGATCATCACCATCCTCATCCTTGTTAAGCCGCCTCACTGTATTTCTTTTGGAATTGTTCGTATGATCATGATCATCCCACTGTTTCTGGATCTCCTTGTTCATCCTTGTATCAGTGTTATCACGTTTTCTTCTCCAAAACGTATCCCTAGTCTCCCTTTGCGCCATCATTACCTTTAATTTGTATCCATAAAGCCGAATTCCATGAAAATGCTCTATGATTCGATCCGCATCCGCCTTTGACCTCAAACGTACAAATCCGAATCTAGTTCCATCTCTCGCTCTCTTTCTTGGTACAAATACATCCACAACCACTCCATGTCTGTCGAAAACTTGCCAAACACCTTGCCAGTGTAGTTGCTTTATTATCATTATAATGTTTCTTTATTATCATTATTAGAATATACTCGCTCGTTACATTTCACAAAATTCAATTAAACATTATTTGATGATAATATGTGAAAATATGTTATATAAAAGTGTTAATTTTAGTTTTTCGTAATAATTATTTAACAAATTTAGTGTATAAATGACCTAGTTTATTAATTACGAAAGTTGAATGATGTGATTTGATTAAATTAAATTAAATGTTTCTGATGTAGGGGTGAGCATTCAATCGAATCGAGTCGAAAATTTTTGAGTTATTCGAGTTGTCGGGCCATA
The DNA here is from genome assembly GCA_030270665.1 of Hibiscus trionum. Classification (NCBI taxonomy): domain Eukaryota; kingdom Viridiplantae; phylum Streptophyta; class Magnoliopsida; order Malvales; family Malvaceae; genus Hibiscus; species Hibiscus trionum. The sequence continues at coordinate 23,514,959 of BSYR01000025.1, forward strand.
TTTTATGACTCAAACTTTGTTTGAAAATTTTCTGATTCGGGTCGAATTTATTAAATTCGAGTCGAGTTGTCAAGTTTCTTTACAAATTTAATTGAAATTATTTAGAATGTTATAGTGCGGATTTATTCTAGGAGATTTTATTTTAAAAATTTGAATTGAAGCTAAATAGATATTCTACAACTGTTTAGGAACATGTGGTTCAAATTTGGTCAAAAATAACTTAAAATGAAGGAAGAATTGAAGAAAAAAATCAGGGACTAAATTGCAAAACTGTAAAATTTGGTTCTTCGAGTTGGGCAAACTCGAACTTGAAATTTTTAAGACTTATTTGAGTTGACTCAAAATAACTTGGACGAATCGACTCAAATAACTCGAAATTAAAAAAATCAATTTTTTAGTTGATTCGAGTTTTGCCTGCCGACTAACGTTACCACAATTCAATCGCGACATATTTTCAATGATTGAGAACATCTATCAATATTTAGTCAAAGAGTCCAAAGCATGTATAGATCAATAAGATAATATAATGAATGTCATTTAAAAAAGTGACATCAAATCCAACCTCAAGAAAAGAAAAAAAACGTGCCACAATAGCAGGAAAAAAGAGCGTGTCACAAGAGCAAAAAAATATGGCACAAGCAAACGAAAAAGTAGGTAATTAAACAAAATAAAATAACATAACTCAAATAACATAAATTATATTAAGAGAATGAAAGAGTGAAAAGAATAAGAGGAGGGAAAGTTAGCGGCCGACGACCAACCATTGAAAAATTAGGACTAAATTGGTAGAATGTATAAGTAATGATGATCAAATGTGTAATTATATAAAATTATTTAACTGTAACGTCAACATCTATGTTAACTTTTAACGGTTAGTTGCTTGATTGATATCATTTAAACATTTAAGTGGTTTGATTGACAAAATTAAAAAATAGTGCTCAAATAGAATTTATCTCATAATTAAGTGATTATAGAAGTAATTTACCATTTTTAAAACTAGATATGCGACTCTTTTTTTAAAATTTCCTAAGATATCCACTTAAATGAATCAGGAGTCGGACATCTTTTTATTTCTTTCATCTCATCCCGATAAAAGTCCATAAACATTTTAAGCAAATCAGACATGAACCATGAACATTTTCCGCTTCAGCCTAATTTTTACCTACAAACTTTTAAAATCTTTTTTATAAAAAGAAAAATATGTTTTATCTACATGTATTAATTTTTTATTATTCTATTTGAGTACAAAATTATTTCTATATCAGATTTTAAATCGAGATAAACTCACGCATATGCCTACAGACTAAACTGTACGAACTCAAAACATCCAGGTAGTATCGATATGTATTATTAAATGGTTTTTGTTATATGCAACCCTAAGGGTTGTCAATAAGAACTAACATCATTAATGCTTATTTTATTTTTTGATGGAATCTATTAGATGTAATTAATTACACTTTTAAAAAGTTGTATTCCCTTAATTTAGGGTATTTAATGTAATTAATACTCAATTAAATGGTTTAAGCCCTGTTTGGCAATTAGCTGATTGCTGATAGCGGATTACATTAGATGATAGTTGATAGTTGATTGCATTAGCTGATTTGACTAGCGGATTGTATTAGCTGATTGTATAAAAGTGTTTGTAAAATTAAATGATAGTTGATAGTTGTTTGAGTATTTAAATAAGCAAAATGACATGTAAGGACATAATTATATTCGATACTTGTTTGAATAGTTTATTAGTTATCAATATTTTGTGTCTATTAATATTAATTAGATTATGTCGTGGAATGTCCGGGGGATAGGAGCGTTGTCGAAAAGGAGATCAATCCAACGCGTTCTACGTCAACATAGGTGTATTTTGGCTCTTCTACAGGAGACCAAAATGGAAATTGTAACAGTGGAGGTGGTCCGTCAAATGTGGTATGAAGACGTGGTGGAATTTTGTTATGTGCCTTTGGATGGGAGAGCAGGGGGGTGATCGCAATGTGGGATCCAAAGGGATTTCATTTAGAATCGAAGGATAGGCGAGCGGACATGATCATTCTAATTGGACGGTGGTTAAATGATGATTGGGAGGCAGGTTTGATTGGGGTGTATGCGCCATGCACGAGTTTGGAGCAATATAGTTATTGGGAGGAGATTAAAAACGTGATGAAGGAACATCGCATTGAATGGTGCATCTGTGGAGATTTTAATGTGGTAACTAAAGAGGAGGAACGTACAGGCTTGACACACAATGCTAGAGGTACGAGTATTTTTTGTGAATTCATAGAACATGTTGGGATAATTGACGTGCCGATGCAGGGGAAGAAATACACTTGGTTTGGTCCGGGGGGTAAAGGAAGTCGATTGGATCGATTCTTTATGACACAAGGATGGGTGAACAGGTTCGACGGGTTGACTGTCGTAAATTTGCCGAAGGAGCTGTCCGACCACTCGCCAATTTTAATGGTGGGGGATGTATTGGATAGCGGACCAAAACCTTTCCGTTTCTACAATATTTGGCTGAAGGATATAGCAACAATTGAGGAGGAATGGAAACGTTTAACCATGGATGATGGGGGTGCGAGTATATCACAGAAACTAAAAGGATTAAAAAGGATGTTGAAAGGTTGGCATAGGGGGGTTGCAGACATAGATAATCAGTACATAAAGGTGGTTGAGGAGTTGGATGAGTTGGATGCAAAGTTAGGGAATATGGGGCAGTCGAGTGATGATGTGTTGCGGGCAAGGGAGTTATATCAGCGGCTATGGAAGGTATCGAAAATGCGTGATTCCATTTGGCGACAAAAATCACGCATGATTTGGCTAGCGGAGGGTGATCGTAATACGAGCTTCTACCACAAAATGGTGAAGATGAGACAATTACATAATCACATTGCGGGAATACAAGTTGAGGACCGATGGGGAACGATTCCGGAAAGAATGAAGATCATGGTTAGAAAGGAATTCCAGCGGCACTTTGATAAGCCCAAATCAGCGGGCTTCATGGTGCCAAATGTGACGTTTGGCAGTTTATCGAGTGACCAACGGCGGGACCTTGAAGTGGTGTTCTCGGAAACGGAGGTATGGGCAGCGATTGGGAGTTGTGAGGGGGAAAAAGCACCAGGCCCGGATGGCTTCCCCTTCGAATTTTTTAAGCGAGGTTGGCCCTTTCTCAAGGAAGATGTAATGAGCTTTATGAATGAGTTTCATGATTCAAGTCGTTTACCTCCAGGTATTAACTCAACATTTGTTGTGCTGATTGCGAAGAAAGATTGTTCGCGCACGATTGGGGACTATCGCCCTATTTGTTTATTGAATTCAGTTTATAAAATTTTCGCGAAATGTTTGGCGACACGACTACAGGAGGTGCTGCCTTCTCTGATTAATGATGTGCAATCAGCGTTTATCCGTGGGAGACAAATATTGGATGGTATTTTATTAGCTAATGAGGTAATCCATTCCATGAGAAAGGCTACTTGGGCGAATGGCGGTTTAATTCTAAAACTAGACTTCGCGAAAGCCTACGATTGTATAGATTGGGGCTGCCTAAGTAGAATTATGTGTTGTATGGGATTTGGGGAGAGGTGGCGGGATTGGATAATGGAATGTGTGAGTTCAGCCCGGCTATCGATTTTAATCAATGGGAGTCCATCGAAGGAATTTCAGATGCGGAGGGGAATTAGGCAGGGTGACCCATTGTCACCTCTCTTGTTTGTGATTGTTGCCGAGTTATTCCATCAATTCATGGTCAATGCGGAGCATGTGGGATTGGTCAAAGGAATTCGAGTGGTAGGGGAGGTTATGGTGTCGCATTTACAATTCGCCGACGACACTATAGTTTTTTTAACAGGAGATGTTGAGGGGGCGAGGAATCTAAAACGAGTTTTGCTTTGCTTTGAGTATGCTTCAGGCTTACAAATTAATTATGATAAGTCTTGTTTGTATGGAATTGGGGTAGACAATGAGGTGACGATGGAATTTGCGTCGATCCTCGGGTGTTCCATTGGGGAGCTGCCGATATCATATTTGGGTGTAAAGTTGGGAGTGCATCCGCGAGGAGAGGCAATTTGGGAACCTTTGATCCGCAAGGTGCGGAGAAAACTTGCTGGATGGAAGCGAAAATCACTTTCCTTTGCGGGCAGATTGTTACTAATCAACTCTGTGCTATCGGCACTTCCCGTTTATTATATGGGAATTTTTATGGTGCCTAAAAAGGTGATAAGGCGTATTGACTGCATCCGACGAAATTTCCTGTGGGGTGGCTCGGAAGAGAGATCGAAGATAAGTCGGATTAGATGGGATGTAGTGTGTAAACCAAAAAGGATGGGGGGTCTTGGGGTAGTGAATTTACATACCAGAAATTTGGCCCTATTGGCCAAATGGGTTTGGCGATATGCACAATCGAATGGGTCTTTGTGGAAGAAGGTGATAACGGCGAAGTATGGTACGGCGGTTCAGCAATGGAAAATCCAGAATAAAGGTAAACGACATATGTCGGCAATGTGGAAACAAATTGTCGAGGTGCAAGAAGATGAATATGTGGTGGAGTTTACAAATGGTGATCAATTTATATGGCTTGTGGGGGAGGGGAATAAGGTGCTGTTTTGGTGGGATTGCTGGGCTATCGAGGCTCCGTTGAAGAACGTTTATCCGAGGTTATTTGGATTGGCAATTAATAAATTGAGTTTTGTTAGTGAGATGTTGAACTGCCCAAGAGGCGATTGGGTAACATGTTTTCGAAGGGAATTGCGGGTGTTCGAAGCAAAACAGCTCGATGAATTGAAAGCATGCGTGGCTACCGTGAAATTGCATGGGGGTGTATCGAATAGATTGATCTAGAAACATGCTGTTTCGGGAGCTTTCTCGGTGGGTAAACTACATGATTTGATGTGTGATGTTGGTCTACCCGACGCAAAGTCTGTGGGGATGGTGTGGAACATGCCAATTGTACCAAAAATTCAATGTTTTTATGGTTCATTATGGTTGATCGACTACCGACTTTGAGGATGCTAAGTGATCGTGGAATTCCAATTCCAATAGAGTCTCTTGCTTGCCGGTGGTGTGCGGATGGTGAAGACAGCAGCGATCACATTCTATGGTCCTGTAGGTTTGCTGCTGAGGTATGGTATTGTTTCTTCTCTTGGTGGGACGTGGTTGTGGTGAGGTCGCGAACGGTGAGTGAATTTATTGAGCAGTGTTGGATGAGTTGGTTTAAAGGGGAGGTACGAGCGTGGTGGGTGATTGGTTGTGCTAGCATGTTATGGTCTCTATGGGTGGCACGGAATGAACTTATTTTCCAAGATCGCCGAGCGACGAGTCGAGCAGTATTCTTTTTGGCCCAACTTCGTGCGTTGTACTGGACTCAAGCGTTCATGCAAGGGTCTTGTGTGAATGAGGCGAGTTGGTGGGATTGTCCGCGGATAAGCTGGTCTGTGCAGCAGGTTGTACATTCAAACCGCTCGCATAGTGTATGGTTGCCTCCGGTGGATGGTGTGTGGAAATTCAATGTCGATAGTGCTGCAAGGGGGAAACCGGGAAGGGCAGGGTGTGGAGGTGTTTTACGGGACTGCCATAGCCGTATCGTGGCAATTTTTTCAGGGTCGATAGGCATTGCGGATTCGAATGTGGCTGAGGTTCAAGCGATTGCTTATGCATTGCGATTGTTACGCGAAATGCATTTGGGAAAGGTGTCGTCAATTGTGGTGGAATCGGATTCAATGGTAGCGACATCATGGATGCATCGGACAGAGAATCATCCTTGGCAGCTGTGGCGATGGTTCCAGCAGATTGATGAGGACATTTCCGTTTTTCCTTGCGTATGCTTCAACCATATCTATCGAGAAGCAAATGGATTGGCGGATTCTTTGGCCAAGAGTGGAATTGTTAGGGGTAAATGGGTATGGTTGTATGGCAATTATCGTGATTGATTTTCCATTGGCACATGCACAGCGGTACTCTTTTCCTCTACTTAGGACTAGAGAGGTTTTTAATGAGGCCGTTGTTTAATGTGATTATGTATGATTATTTGGCTAATAAAATCATAGATGCTGTTCAAAAAAATATTAATTAGATTATAAAAAATAATTTTTAATATAACATTACTAAGTATATTTGAAGGATCTATATATTAATTTATTGTTTATATAATTATTTTTAATACAATTTAATTAATTATTAAATTTAAATACAATTATAGATGTGTAAAAAGAAAAAGAAAAAAAACAAAAAGTATTAGTTTACAAATGTCACAATGTAAATATGCGAGGTTGAATAATTAAAAAAGAAAATATTAAATTTAGGTTATTTGGAGATTTTTTATAATTGTTAAGGGTAAAAGGGTCTTTATAACTCTTATATCAAAACCTCTAATTTCAAAAAGCTCCTATCAGCAGTTTTTTTTAAATTAGAGGTTTCACCACAATCCGTTATTTCAAGCCTCTTTTTACCAAACATCAAAATTAGCGGATTTGACCGGTCAAACCTCTAAATTTTGCTCAAACAATTCTTTACTAAACATGGCCTTAGTGTTTATGGTTTAAGGGTTTTGAGTTTATGATTGAGTTAAGTGTCAAATAAGTGTCCAAATTATACTTTTTTCTAGATAGGTGCCCAAAGTTTTTTCGGGCTAAGTAGGTGCCTAATGTTTTCAAAGTTACTCGTTTAGGTGCCCCTCCGTTAACTTACTTTAAAAAAATCCCCATATTTACTAAAATTCACAAAATAACCCTAAAATCCCTAGTTCCCTTAATCCAACCACTATCGTCGTCGTTCATCACGATGCCGATGACGGAATGAATCTTTCTTCTCTTTTCGCAAGACTCGAATGTCGTTCGTCGGCCGATCGACTGTCGTTTGTTGTTGATTGTTTTCCTTTCCTTTCGCGAGCTCGACTTTATTTCGACGATAGGCATGTCTTCTGTCAATTATCGACGATAGAAGGATGGGGGAAATGATCGTGGGGGTCCGGTGACAGAAGTGGTGGGCATGCCGTCGGCGTTTGACGGCGACAATGACTAGAATCGAGATCTGGAACTTAAGAATTTGGGGATTATTTTGAGGATTTTTGAGAATTTTAGGATATTTTTGAAAATAAAACATGCCATGTATCATGTTTTTATTGGCTAACGGAATATCTTTAACGACTGTGAAGAACAAGGCACCTAAATGGAAACTTTGAAAATGTTAGGCACGTATTTGGCCCGAAAAATACTTTGGGCACCTATCTAGAAAAAAAGGTATAGTTTGAGCACTTATTTGACACTTAAGCCTTTATTAATTAGAATTTAAGGTCTATGTTTTATGGTTTTAGAGTTTAATTACACTAAACATCCTACATTAAAGGAATACAACTTTTTAAGAATGTAATTACCTTCTAGTAGATCTAATTAGAGATCTTAGTTCTAATTAACTATCATTAGGGTTGTATATAGAAACACATATTAAATTTATAATATTAGGGTTAGTGAATCATATATTGACTTGAAAAGTTACCTTATACTTTTATTTTTTTTATCAATAACTTATGATTTTATTCAGCGGGTAAAAAATCATACAACCTCCCATATGCCTCCTTAAAAAACCTCCCTACCCTAAATTGGAGGAAAAAGAGTGCATCGTGGGAGGTAAAAGCCAATCCTCAAGGAAAACGGAAAAAAACACCCCATTACGATGCCAAACCATGATCCGCAACAGCCTGAAACCAAGACACTCTATCCACACCCCCTTTAGCGAGAGCATCGACGAAAGAATTCGCCTCACGAAAAGCGTGGTGAAAGCAAACACAACGTAGCTGCAAGCAAGCATAATCTATCTCCCGAAACAGCCCCCCATACCGCCAAGGTCATTTCTCCTTGTGCATCACCCATGACAATGCAATCTGCGAGTCGGATTCAATGATGAACGACCAATCCGCCCTCCATCTTGTCTCGGCCAGCAATCGAACCGCATGAAATATAGCCCAAACCTCAGCTTCATTCGAGTCCATACAACCCAACGGTCCCTGTAACACCCCAATTTAGCCCTAATTTGAAAACCCTAATTATGAGAATTCCCAATTGGAAACCCTAGAATTTGGGGAAAAATTCGGAATTTAACCTAATCTGATTTGGGGATCAAATTGAATAAATTAAAAGTTTGGTGGTTATTTTGTTAGGCGGGCAAGAATAGAGACCCTTCTCCTGTAAATTACCCATTTGTCTAGGGTAAACACTTCTTTGGTCATTTCTCTGTTATATGCGTCGCACACCCCTCTATCTCTCTCGGTTCTCTCAAAAAAATAAAAGGAAAATATTAAAATATTAAAACCCTTCCCCCACCCTTTTCCGTTGAAGCTCCGGCCAAGGGGCTTTCATCGCCGTTCGAGCGGTTCGAGGCCAGCGGAGTGCTCGTCGTCACTGCGCGAGCAAAACCCGACCACCCAGCTTCCTTTGCGCCGTCGTTCTTCGCTGGAAACGAGTTTAAAACCGTGCGTTAAATCGTACACTGCCGCCGCCGTCCTCTACGTGCGCGCCACCTCCGTCCCGGATTAGGGTGAGTGTTTGGATCGAGTTCGTTGGGCTCCAAGGTTTGTATCGCCGTCGTGTTGGCCGCTGTTGGGTCGTGGCCGTCATTGGGGTCGCGTTCTGGGTAGTCGGGCGCCGTCGGGGGGTGTGGTGTTAGGGTTGTTAAATTAGGGTTAGGTTTGAAAGTTGATTTGGGTGGCTGTGGGATCTGAACCGGACCGGTTGAGTTGGTGAACCGGATGGCTGGGCTGAACCGAACCGGACCAGTGGGCTGATGCAACGATGACGTCATCCGCTGTTGCAGTGCTGATGCAACGATGACGTCATCCGCTGTTGCAGGGCTGATGCAGTCAATGATGACGTCATCGCAGTCAATGATGACGTCATCGCAGTCAATGATGATGTCAGCGATGACGTCAGCGTTGACTTTTGGTTGACTTTTTCGGCTGAGTCCACTTTTAAGTTTTTCGACGTTCCAGTTCCGTTGCCGTTGTACGTTCCTTCAAATTCGGACCCGAAATGCCTTTTGGATCAAGTTTATATGTTGAGCTCATATTTTTGTAAAGTGTGGCATCGGAATTTGACTCGGTTGTTTTGTGTTCAGGTGACGTGGATTCTGACCCCAAGATTTTACCTCCTCCTCCGCCAGACAGACCTCCGGTGGCACAGTCTTCGAGATCTGCTAGTAAGTTATCTGTTAAGCGTAATTATTCAAATGTGGCATAGTAGAAAGTCTTATATAGTGTTCTTTGTTTTTAGGAGCTGATTCTGTCCGACCTTCCGCTAGGGCTGAGCGTGGGAGACGTCACTATCGACGTTGATTATTTAGCTGCCTAAGGTGTGTTCTCTGTCTGTGCTACATGTATGTGTTGCCTGATTGTGTGATCTGTATGAGAAATATTTTATGTGTTATTCTGCTCTGTTATCTGTTGAATATTGCATGACTCGACTGTATGCTATTCTGCTCTGTTGTCTGATAAGCATTATATGTCTCGGATGTTGTGATCATTTTATGTAACACATATCGGAATCGGATTATTATGTACATGCATCTTAGTTATTTAACAAGATTGCATTCGGACTCTGAAATCGGATTACATGTCATATCATTGGGTTGGGATATTGTACGGAGGAAGCTCAGCGACTTCATCCTTCGGGTTGAACTTCGCTTCGGATCAGTAGTTCCATCTTTCGGGATGAGTTCTGCTTCGGACATGGTGTTGAGGTGTAGAGTGGTTTAGGGGAACCTTACTCTTCGGACGGTGATGTAGTTGGGTGCATGTCATGTTATGATATCTGCATGCTTTGCTTGAATACTTCGGAATATCTGTAAATTCTTGATATGTTGTTTGACTGTTGGATTGACTTCTGTTATGCACTTTAGAGACACACTGAGCTTTATAGCTGACTCCCCCATAGTATCTGTTTCAGATTTCCAGACTTAGGTTTCGGTACTTGGAGGACCTCGCACGAACAGTATTTGTTACTATTTTTCAGTATGTTTTGTTTTAGACTTATATTTAATTATTTAAGTATTTCGGACTTGGTTGTAATTTGGACTTTGGACTTTTATTTTGGGATTGATGAACCTTTCGCATACATTGTTTTACAACGGAATTTTAAAGGACTATTATAATTGAATAATAAATTTTCGACACGTATTCTTTCAAGTGATCTTTCTTGAGGGGCAAGTTTTTCTAAAACGACAATTATAATTTAAGTAAACTCTTAGGTTAAAATAAGGGGTTACATTTAGTGGTATCAGAGCCTAGGTTACACCCCTCGGCCTGTGAGGCTCGATAAAAATTTGATTTCAAAGTTTTCAAAATTTTGCATGCATAATAATGTTTTCGGAAACTACGAGATTTTTAGATAAATGTCCGAATTTTAAAGAAGTAATATATGTTTTAATTAAAGTCTCCAAGTACCAACTTTGACTTTATGACTCTTCTTTTGTAGATAGACTACTATACCACCCCGTAGGAGTACTAGAGCTACGGCCGGTCGAGGTCGAGGCCGTGGACGAGGTCGTACCGCTGCTAATACGAGTGACGTTAATCCTCCTGAGCATTCACCACCACATCAGGAGGACCCACAACATGAGCAGGCTGAGGAGCAACATGAGGTTCATACGAGTGGTCAACAGACCGATCACCCTGATCAGCAGACTCAGAGTGATGGTGCTGATCAGAGTGATGGTCCCCGTGCAGCCGGTAACAGTGAGACTGCTGGAGTTGATGTTGCTGCAGTGCATTTGGAGCTACTTGAGTATCTTCGACAGGGTTCTAGGAGACCCATATCTGCCGAGTTTTTGTCTGCTGGTATGTCGATGTTTGATGGTAAGACGGCTGCAGATCCAGCTGATGCTGAGTATTGGTTGAAGAAATTACAGCAGTTATTTGATGAGATGGACTACCCTGCTGGCAGAAAATTAAGAGCTGTTGTATCTTTATTGAAGGGTGAAGCCCTGAACTGGTGGGAGGCTGAGAAGACCGTTATTTCTGCTAGTCGGATCACTTGGGATCATTTCCGTCAGGCTTTCCGAGACAGATATGTTGGGGCTGAGTATCTAGCCAAGTGTCGTGAGGACTTTATAAATCTAAAGTAGAATGAGATGACTGTGAATCAGTATGAGATTGAGTTTCTGAGGCTGGTACAGTACGTCCCTGGGTTAGTTACTACAGAGGAAGAGAAGTGCAGCTGGTTTCTGAAGGGTCTACGACCTTCGATCAAGACTGGTGTGTCTTTACATTTGGACAAAGAGTACAAGGCTATTACCTTGCGAGCTAGGACTGCAGAACGCAATGAGGCAGAGTTGAGGCAAGCTGAGTCTCATGGTATGGATCGGGGTAAGAGGCAGTCGACCGCGACAGTTCAGTATAGTCAGGGTAGCCAGACCAGGAAGAGGGCAAGAGATGAGAGTGACTATCAGAGTTATTCCAGAGCCAGACCAGTGACCACTGTTGTTCCGACTTCTAGTGTTGGAGGATCGTCTAGCACGCGGGGGCCACCACAGTGTTCTTTCTGCAAGAAATGGCATTCTGGGGAGTGTAGGAGACAGTCTGGGGCTTGTTTTCGATGTGGGTCTTTTGATCATATTTTCAGAGATTGTCCGCATGCACCTCCGTCAGCTCATATGACGACTCCGTCACAGGCATCAGTACAGACTCCTGCTAGGGGTAGAGGTCGAGGTAGACCCGATTTTACAGTTTCTGTTGGTAGAGGTAGGCCAGCTCAGAGTGGAGGATCAGCTGGATCCGGGGTGAGACAGCCAGGTTTGGTTTATGCTACCAGGAGACATGAGGATCATGACGAGCCAGATGTCATTGCTGGTACTTTTTCTATCCACACTATTCCGTATTTTGCTTTATTAGATATTGGTTCTACCCATTCATATGTTGCGAGTTCGGTATCTGGGGGACTTGAAATTCCGGTTGAGAATACTGGGAACGCGGTTTCCGTTTATAGTCCAGTGGGTGATCATGTCAAGGTTACCAAGGTGTACAAGAATTGCCCTTTGGAGATTCAAGGGAAAATATTCTCCGCCGATTTGATGGAGTTACCTTTCAGAGAGTTCGACCTTATTCTCGGAATGGACTGGTTATCCGTTCATCGAGTCCGTTTGGATTGTGAAAAGAAAAGGGCGACTCTGAAAACCTCAGATGGGTGCGAGGTGATTATGGTTGGAGAGCGTAGAGGATATATGACCAATGTTGTTTCGGCTCTCAAAGCAGAAAATATGATTCGACATTGGGCTACTGCCTATCTTTCTTATATTCTTGACTCGAGGCAGTCAGATTCTGGTTTGGATAAGATCTCGGTGGTTAGGGATTTTTCAGATGTTTTTCCGGAGGAATTGTCGGGGGTACCGCCAAAACGTGACGAGGTTGAGTTTGGCATAGATGTATATCCGGGTACAGCTCCTGTCTCTATGGCTCCTTACAGGATGGCTCCGAAAGAGCTTAAAGAATTGAAGATTCAGTTGCAGGAATTGTTAGATAGGGGTTTCATCCGACCTAGTGTTTCTCCTTGGGGAGCCCCTGTTTTGTTTGTGAAGAAGAAGGACGGATCACTTCGGCTTTGTATTGATTATCGGAAGCTAAACAAGCTGACGATCAAGAACTGGTACCCACTTCCCCGTATTGATGACTTGTTCAACCAGTTCCGAGGAGCTACAATATTCTCTAAGATAGACCTGAGATCGGGTTATTACCAGCTCAAGGTTAAGGATTCTGATGTGTTCAAGACCGCTTTTCGGACTCGTTATGGTCATTACGAGTTTCTGGTGATGCCGTTTGGATTGACTAATGTCCCTGCAGCCTTTATGGATATGATGAACAGGGTGTTTCAACCCTATCTGGACCAGTTCGTGGTGGTTTTCATTGACGACATACTGGTTTATTCTAAATCGGAGGCAGAACATGAGGAACATCTCTGGGTTGTCCTACAGACTTTGCGTGAGAAGCAATTGTATGCAAAGTTCAGTAAATGTGAATTCTGGTTGACCGAGGTTACCTTCTTGGGACACGTGGTTTCTGCTAATGGTATTCAGGTTGATCCAAAGAAGATTGAGGCTATTTTGGGTTGGAAGCAGCCCAAGAATGTTCCTGAGATTCGAAGCTTCTTGGGTTTAGCTGGCTATTATCGGAGGTTTGTGGAAGGTTTCTCGATTATTGCAGCTCCTCTGACTAAACTTCTGAGGAAGGATATTCCTTTTGTCTGGACTGAGGCTCAGCAGACCAGTTTTGAGAAGCTTAAGACCGTGTTGACTGAAGCACCAGTTTTGATTCAGCCTGAGCCTGGGAAGGCCTATACGGTATACAGTGATGCCTCTCACACAGGATTGGGATGTGTTCTGATGCAGGAGGGGAAGGTAGTGGCCTATGCATCTCGTCAGTTGAAAGTGCATGAGTGCAACTACCCCACCCATGATTTGGAGCTTGCTGCTGTGATCTTTGCTCTGAAAATCTGGAGACACTATCTCTACGGAGAGAAGTGCTATATCTTCACCGATCACAAGAGTCTTAAGTATCTGCTTACACAGAAAGAGTTGAATCTGAGACAGCGTCGCTGGTTGAAACTTCTCAAGGATTATGACTGTGAGATAGAGTATCACCCGGGAAAGGCGAATGTGGTTGTCGACGCCTTGAGCCGTAATGCCATCTCAGATTTGAGGACCTTGTTTGCTCGGATGAGTTTGTTTGAGGATGGTAGTTTGATGGCAGAACTTTGGGGCATCCCTACGCTGATATCTGATATTCGAGCTGAGTAGCCTACTGATCCTTTTCTTATGCATCGTATCAGAAAGGTTTCCGAGGGTACATCTGTGGATTATACTATTGATCAGGATGATGTTTTGTGTTTTCGAGGCTGGTATTGTATTCCGAGGAAATCTGGGTTGAAACAGGTTATTCTTCGTGAGGCATATGACAGCCCCTATTCTATGCATCCTGGTGGTGATAAGATGTATAAAAACCTTCGTCAGAGGTATTGGTGGAAGGGTCTTAAGCGGGATGTTATCGAGTTTGTGTCTAAGTGTATGACTTGTCAGAGAGTCAAGGCAGAGCATCAGCGTCCATCTGGGTTGCTTCAGCACATCGAGATTCCTCAGTGGAAGTGGGAGCGTGTGACTATGGATATTGTCAGTGGTCTTCCGATGACTCCGTCCAAGAAGGACTCCGTCTGGGTTATAGTGGACCGTTTGACTAAGTCTGCTCATTTCATTCCGGTTCGAGTCAACTATCCTTTGAATAAGTTGGCTCGACTCTATATTTCTGAGATCGTTCGACTTCATGGGGTACCACTATCGATTATTTCTGATCGTGATCCGAGGTTTACAGCGAAGTTCTGGAAGGCACTTCACTCTACTTTGGGTACTCGGTTGAACTTCAGTACATCTTATCATCCGCAGACTGACGAGCAGTCCGAGCGTGTGATTCAGATTCTTGAGGACATGTTGAGAGGTTGTGTTCTTGATTACAGTGGTAGTTGGGAGGATTTCTTGCCGCTCGCAGAGTTTGCATATAATAACAGCTACCAGGCCAGTATCAAAATGGCACCGTATGAGGCTCTGTATGGGCGTAGGTGTAGGTCACCGATTGGATGGACTGAACTTAATGAGCATAGATTGTTGGGACCAAACCTAGTCCGTGAGGCCGAGCAGACAGTCAGATTGATTCGAGATCGACTTAAGGTTGCTTTTGACAGACAGAAATCTTATGCTGACTTGAGACGCCGAGATCTTGAGTTTGAGGTTGGTGATGAGGTTTTCCTGAAAGTATCTCCTTGGAGGAAGGTACTTCGGTTTGGTGGGAAGGGCAAGTTGAGTCCTCGTTATATTGGTCCTTATCGGATTCTTCGTCGGGTTGGACCTGTTTCTTATCAACTCGAGTTACCACCAGAGCTTCAGCGTATTCATGATGTTTTCCATGTTTCTGTGTTGAGACGCTACCATGCTGATCCGTCTCATGTTTTGCCTGTGGAGGAGATTGATATCCGTCCTGATTTGCGTTTTGAGGAGGAGCCTATCGAGATTCTTGCTCAGGATAAGAAAGTTCTCAGAAGGAAGACCATTAAGATGGTCAAAGTCTTGTGGCGTGGTCGCAGTCATGATGAGGCTACCTGGGAGCCCAAAGCTATCATCAAAGCTCAGTATCCGCACTTGTTTTCTCCAGGTAAATTTCGAGGCCGAAATTTCTTTTTTACGGGGGGAGAGTTGTAACACCCCAATTTAGCCCTAATTTGAAAACCCTAATTATGAGAATTCCCAATTGGAAACCCTAGAATTTGGGGAAAAATTCGGAATTTAACCTAATCTGATTTGGGGATCAAATTGAATAAATTAAAAGTTTGGTGGTTATTTTGTTAGGCGGGCAAGAATAGAGACCCTTCTCCTGTAAATTACCCATTTGTCTAGGGTAAACACTTCTTTGGTCATGTCTCTGTTATATGCGTCGCACACCCCCCTCTCTCTCTCGGTTCTCTCAAAAAAATAAAAGGAAAATATTAAAATATTAAAACCCTTCCCCCACCCTTTTCCGTTGAAGCTCCGGCCAAGGGGCTTTCATCGCCGTTCGAGGCCAGCGGAGTGCTCGTCGTCACCGCGCGAGCAAAACCCGACCACCCAGCTTCCTTTGCGCCGCCGTTCTTCGCTGGAAACGAGTTTGAAACCGTGCGTTAAATCGTACACTGCCGCCGCCGTCCTCTGCGTGTGCCGCCGCCGTCCTCTACATGCGCGCCACCTCCGTCCCGGATTAGGGTGAGTGTTTGGATCGAGTCCGTTGGGCTCTAAGGTTTGTATCGTCGTCGTGTTGGTCATTGTTGGGTCGTGGCCGTCGTTGGGGTCACGTCGTGGGTAGTCGGGCGCCGTCGGGGGGGTGTGGTGTTAGGGTTGTTAAATTAGGGTTAGGTTTGAAAGTTGATTTGGGTGGCTGTGGGATCTGAACCGGACCGGTTGAGTTGGAGAACCGGACGGCTGGGCTGAACCAAACCGGACCAGTGGGCTGATGCAACGATGACGTCATTCGCTGTTGCAGTGCTGATGCAACGATGACGTCATCCGCTGTTGCAGGGCTGATGCAGTCAATGATGACGTCATCGCGGTCAATGATGACGTCAGCGATGATGTCGGCGTTGACTTTTGGTTGACTTTTTCGGCTGAGTCCACTTTTAAGTTTTTCGACGTTCCGGTTCCGTTGTCGTTGTCCGTTCCTTCAAATTCGGACCCAAAATGCCTTTTGGATCAAGTTTATATGTTGAGCTCATAGTTTTGTAAAGTGTGGCATCGGAATTTGACTCGGTTGTTTTGTGTTCAGGTGACGTGGATTCTGACCCTGAGATTTTACCTCCTCCCCCGCCAGGCAGACCTCCGGTGGCACAGTCTTCAAGATCTGCTAGTAAGTTATCTGTTAAGCGTAATTATTCAAATGTGGCATAGTAGAAAGTCTTATATAGTGTTCTTTGTTTTTAGGAGTTGATTCTATCCGACCTTCCGCTAGGGCTGAGCGTGGGAGACGTCACTATCGACGTTGATTATTTAGCTGCCTAAGGTGTGTTCTCTGTCTGTGCTACATGTATGTGTTGCCTGATTGTGTGATCTGTATGAAAAATATTTTATGTGTTATTCTACTCTGTTATCTGTTGAATATTGCATGACTCGACTGTATGCTATTCTGCTCTGTTGTCTGATAAGCATTATATGTCTCGGATGTTGTGATCATTTTATGTAACACATATCGGAATCGGATTATTATGTACATGCATCTTAGTTATTTAACAAGATTGCATTCGGACTCTGAAATCGGATTACATGTCATATCATTGGGTTGGGATATTGTACGGAGGAAGCTCAGCGACTTCATCCTTCGGGTTGAACTTCGCTTCGGATCAGTAGTTCCATCTTTCGGGATGAGTTCTGCTTCGGACATGGTGTTGAGGTGTAGAGTGGTTCAGGGGAACCTTACTCTTCGGACGGTGATGTAGTTGGGTGCATGTCATGTTATGATATCTGCATGCTTTGCTTGAATACTTCGAAATATCTGTAAATTCTTGATATGTTGTTTGACTGTTGGATTGACTTCTGTTATGCACTTTAGAGACACACTGAGCTTTATAGCTGACTCCCCCATAGTATTTGTTTCAGATTTCCAGACTTAGGTTTCGGTACTTGGAGGACCTCGCACGAACAGTATTTGATACTATTTTTCAGTATGTTTTGTTTTAGACTTATATTTAATTATTTAAGTATTTCGGACTTGGTTGTAATTTGGACTTTGGACTTTTATTTTGGGATTGATGAACCTTTCGCATGCATTGTTTTACAACGGAATTTTAAAGGACTATTATAATTGAATAATAAATTTTCGACACGTATTCTTTCAAGTGATCTTTCTTGAGGGGCAAGTTTTTCTAAAACGACAATTATAATTTAAGTAAACTCTTAGGTTAAAATAAGGGGTTACAGTCCCGAAAAAACCGCCATCACTACACCCCTCTCATCCCGCAACACACCCCCGCATCCCGCCATCCCCGGTTTCCCCCTCGTCGCGCCATCCACATTAAACTTTAGTGCACCTTCTATCGGTGGACACCAACGGATTCCAACTCTAGGTTTCACTATACCCGATGGCACACACGGCAACGACCACTCCCACCAAGCAGCTTCGGTTATGTCACTTCCTTGCGCAGAGGATTTAATCCAATAAAAGGATCGCATCTTAACAAGGAATAATAGCTCCTCGGTTACGATCTGCTTATGATTGAATATCACATCATTCCTCGCAAGCCATAGGGACCACAAAACCGTTGTACATCCAACCACCCACCAAGCCTTCCCCACCCCCGACAACACCCCACTACAACACTGCACTAGAAAATCCACAAACGTTCTCGGCTTTACCCATGACAACCTCCACCACAAGAAGAACGCCTCCCACAACTTGTCCGCAAACGTGCATGTAAAAAATATATGCTCTTCCTCGTCAACCCCCCTACACCACACACACTGAATTCCCGCTATAGGCATGCCCCTAGCGCGTAACATTGACAACGTCGGCAATCGACACAATTGCACGAACCATAGGAAGCATTGGACTTTCGGGGGCACCTCTATTTTCCAAATATTGAAACCATCAAGACCACAATCGGATATACCCATAGATGACATCAATTTCATGAGACTCCCCACTGAAAATTGTCCAACTGCATTTGGCTTCCAGACCAGCACATCCATCTCGCTCGCACATAAATTGTACCCCCTCACGATCGCCCGCAATTGGCTCAGCTGCTGCTGCTCAAAGGATCGCAGCCCACGGCTAAAGAACGGCAGCCACTCATCATGATTCAGGGTACCTTGCACCGCATAATCACACACCTGTGTGGCCTTGTTACTAGCACACCGAAAGATGTGCGGGAACACCTCGCACAAAGGCACCTCTAAACACCACCGATCGAACCAAAACAGCACCCGTTGTCCATTTCCTATGTGCCACAAAAAACAATCCTCACTTATAAACGTACCAGCAGCGTCCCCTTCTTGAATCTCGACAATTCGCCTCCAAACGAATGACATATGCTGTTTACCCACCCTATTCGGTAGCCTCCCCCTCACTGCTACACCGTACTTAGCCTCCACTATCGACTTCTACAATGACTTAGGAGAGTCGGCATATCTCAATAACCATTTGTCAAGCAACGCTGAATTTCTAAGTTCAATATTTGCCACTCCAAGACCCTCTAGCTTCTTCGGTCTACACACTTTCGCCCAAGCAACCCGATTCAATCTCCTTTTTAAATCCGTATCGCCCCACAGGAATGCTCTCCGAATCATCTCAATTTTATTTAGTACCATTTTCGGCACCCTAAAAATACTCATATAATACAGTGGCAGCGTAGAAAGTACCGAGTTCACCAATGTCACCCTTGCGGCAAAAGACAAAGAGTTTTTCTTCCATCCCGCTAAACACAAGCGCGTCCGATGAATCACCTGTTCCCAAACCTTACCATTCCGTGGGTTAATTCCAATCGGAATCCCCAAGTATTTGAAGGGTAAATCAGCTCGCAAACACCCCAACTCCCTTGCCATCTCCATTGCCACTTCATTCTCTATTCCCACATCATACATTGTCGATTTTGCATAGTTAGTTTGCAGCCCCGACCCATACTCGAAACATGTCAGCACACGTTTCAAATTTCTAGCATATTCAACTTCACCTTGAATGAAGATAACAGTGTCGTCCGCGAATTGCAAATGCGAGAGCCGACAATCCGCAGCGACACTCACTCCTCTAATCAGACCCAAACTTTCCGTATTCACCAAGAATTGATGCAATGCCTCTGCAACAATAACAAAAAGTAACGACGACAAGGGATCACCTTGTCGCAACCCCCTTTCCATGGCAAACTCCGGCGTTGCACTACCATTCACAAGTACCGAAAGACGTGCTGTACCCACACATTTCATAATCCACTTCCGCCATACCATCCCAAAATTCATTCGGCACATTACATCATCAAGAAATTTCTACTTTATGCAATCATACGCCTTCGCGAAGTCAATCTTCAACACCACTCCTCCTTCACTAAACCGTCGCATACGAAGGGAATGTACGACTTCGTTGATTAATAAGATACCATCAACAATTTGCCTCCCTTTAATAAAAGCTGATTGCTCCTCACTAATCACCGAATGTATTACCTTCTGAAGTCTTCCTGCTAATACTTTCGCCACAATTTTGTAAACGGAATTCAATAAGCATATCGGCCGGAAATCACTGATTACCTGCGGGTTATCTTTTTTCGGGATCAGGACCACAAAAGTCGAGTTAACCCCTTTCGGCAAAGAACCATACGCATGGAAAGCCTCAAACAAACGCATCAGATCAGCCTGCAAGAACTCCCACCCCTGCTTGAAAAAAGCAAAGCTAAACCCGTCAGGCCCCGGAGCTTTCGCTCCTTCGCAACTCATGATCGCTTCTCTAATTTCGGACAGCAAAAAGCCTGTTTCAAGCATATCGGCAGCACCCCGATCCAGCCTACAAAACCGCACATCAGCCTCCATCGTCCCAAAGCATGGTGGCCGTGCAAAATGTTTGCGAAATTCCACCTGTATATGGCGTTTGAACCTCGCCGGATCCTCCACCCATTTGCCATTAATCCACAAACCAGTAATCAGATTTTTAAGAATGTAATTACATTCTAGTAGATCTAATTAGAGATCCTAGTTCTAATTAACTATCATTAGGGTTGTATATAGAAACACATATTAAATTTATAATATTAGGGTTAGTGAATCATATATTGACTTGAAAAGTTACCTTATACTTTTATGGTTTCACTTATGTAATTTTAAATTTTTAACTTGCTTAAACTATAACCTCTAAGGCATAAAATTTAACCATAAATATTAAAATCTAGGTTTTATAACCTAAACCCTAAATTAACCATTAATCCCTATATTTGACAAGCATATATAAATTTAAGCTTGTGTATCAAAAAAAAA
Source organism: Hibiscus trionum (assembly GCA_030270665.1). NCBI lineage: Eukaryota > Viridiplantae > Streptophyta > Magnoliopsida > Malvales > Malvaceae > Hibiscus > Hibiscus trionum. The sequence continues at coordinate 23,535,446 of BSYR01000025.1, forward strand.
TCATTTGTGAATTAACAATCAATTTGGTAATTTATTAAAAAAATTCGTGAAGTTGACTTAATTATAAAAAGAATAGAAATTATTTTCCCTTTTCGGCATCTTTTTATGTCTCTACATTAAAAACTTAAATTTAGGGTTAAAGTTTAGGGTTTAGAGAGTTTGGGTTGGGTATATTTTTTAGGGCTTATAGTTTAAGATTTAGATTTTAAAATTTATAATTAAAGCTTAAAATTTAATTTTTTAGTGTTAGAACATTGACATGAGCACCGAAAAGGGCGGATAATTTTTATCCTCATAAAAGGTAAATAAAATCCCGCAGTTGGAACGCTTATGGAAATGGGAGAATCGTTTTTGGAAAGTTTCTATAAATTTCCAAAAAAAAAAATAAAAAATAAAAATCCCTAATTTCTAAATTATATTTTTTTAATAGCTTTCTAAATTATATTTGATTTCCATTTTTAATATTCATACGAAGCCAACCTACTCATAATATTTATAGCAATGAGATATTGGCACACTCATTTACCAAAAGATATTGAAAAAAAAAAAAAGAAGAAGAGAAAACCACCATGGAGGCTTCTTTGAAACTCACGGTCTTTGTCTTTCTTCTACTTTCATCAGGTAAACCTTTTCATAAGCTATTAAGACAAGCATTGGTGGTATAAATACATTTGTACGTATTATTCTTGTATTTTTTTATATCTTTTAAACGTTTAAATAAACATATATATATAGAATACAATCCGATATTCTTAAAAAAAAAAATTAGTTTGAAGGATGATTTAGAGTTATTTTGAAAAGAAAAAAAAACATTAACTAAAATTTGTTGTTTGAAGGTATGTTGTTTTCGGATGTACAAACAACGATCGAAGCTCAAAAGCAATTGAAATGCGTAACCAATGAAGATTGTAAGAGGCAATGTCAAACTAATTTCAATGTTTGCACTCCCGCTGGATTTTGTGCTTGTGCCGGTAGCAATCCAAATTGTTGCTAAGGGTCAATAAGTTTAAAATTTCATGGAAAAATGTCTTCTTTGACAATTTTTTAATAAAATAAGTATCTCTCATTATAATGATTGTTTATATTTTTTAATTTTTATCCTTTTATTCGAGTTCAAGATAGTATATGTTCTTGGTTTCAAATTTAGTTGAACTCATACAAACTTGTAGACTAACTTGTTCGAACCTAAGTCATCTAGGTGGAACACCTTACCTTTTACTACTAGGATCACTCATTCGGTTCTACAATGCTTGTTTAATTGTTATTGTTGTTTCACTAAATTAGATTAAATTTTTAATTCAAAATAATTTCTATATTGATATATAATTGATCTAATAATTCGATTATTACATAAACGAAGATGTTTGATAGAATACTTACTTTAGTTCCAAATCATTTTTTTGAAACATTTTAACTCTTAATATTTCAAATTTTGTTCAAAATATCTACTTTATGGATGAAAATTGTTAGTTAATTAATAGTCAACGCTTATTACTAACGTGATACGTACAAATGTTAAAGTGTTGATGTGCCAAGGAGAATCGAATATAATCGCTCCACGATTCTATCAGTTTTTTAATAAAATAAGCATCTCTCATTATAATGTTTCTTTTATTATTATTATTATTATTATTATTATTATTATTATTATTATTATTATTATTATTATTATTATTACCTGTTTCTTTCGGAAGTTCATCCCCTACAATACCTAAACGAGATTAACTTGTAAATCATGACCTTAAACCGTCTAATAATCCATGCATAATATATTTTCATAATCATATTCATTTACTTTTGGAGAATAGTGTTAGAGCTCATGTGTAAATTCTTGACAAGTTTATTCATTTAGGGTTGGTATTTCATTGGTTTTCAAACTATTTTTTAGGGTCAAAAATACTTTTGTTATTAAAAGCAATGAAGAATAAGATTAAAAAATAACTTAAGAATAAAAGTGTTTTTCAGATCAAATCTTAGAAAAGTTTAAAAAAAAACGTTTGACTTTTACATATAAAGTTATCAATACACCATTTAACTTATTTTTTACTTGTTCAAAATATAAAATAAACATTTTGGTTTCTAAAATACATTTTAATATTTAACTGGTGCGTTTTCTTTTCATCATGTATATAAATAGCAACCCCATTGAGGTTGTTTAGTTCGGACAAAAATCATCTACCATTTTCGTTTTTTTTTATATCCAACACTAAAAAAATAAATTTTAAGTTCTAACCATAAATTTTCAATCCTAAATCATAAACCATAAACCTTAAAAACACCTACTTATAATTCCCTAAATCTTAACCTTAAATTTTAGCCATAAACTTAATTCTTTTTTAGTGTTAAGACATAGAATGGTGCACCCAAGATTTCTAATCGTTTAATTATTTATATTGCCCCCGATAGGACGAATCACATTCATTATGATAACGCTCCCAATAAGTGTGAATTGAAATCCAGTTCATTATGATAACCATCATAAATAAGGCAACTAAAACTCCATTGAAAAAATCAAATTTATAAACTCAACTTGTTTTGAATTTTATAAAATCGATTTGAAAAAGAAAATAATAAATTTTTTGTTATAAAATAAAGGGCAATCTTCACCAGTGGTCCCTTTCGTTTAGGGTGTGTTTTATTTTGGTCACCAGAATTCAAAAAAGATTATTCTAGTCACTTACGTTTAGAATCGTTTCTATTTTGGTCCTTTAGCCGTTAGTCTCCGTTACTTTAAAAAATTATTTTCTAATTTAACCCCTAAACTTTCAAAATTTTATTTTTCACCATCTTCCCCAAAAATTATAAAAACTAAAACCCTATAAAATTAAATCAATGGCTATAACCCACCACTACAACTTATTCCCCCAAGATTAAAAGCATCAACTTCCACTGCAAGAGCTTTAACAACGATGCTTTCAAAGGTACTGACTTTTGAGGTTAGGTGGTTTGACCAAGATGAGAATTCCAGCGGCACCGTTTGTGCTAGATTAGCAAAAGATGCTATTGTGCTATGTTCTTTGCATTTTCTTTCCTTCTTTATGATCATTTTGAGTTAGCATCTTCGTGTTTATATTTCCAGTGGAATTTGTGTTTTATTTTTTTGTTCTAATTTGTCATTGGAGTAATCTGTTAGTTTTCCTTTAGTGTTTTGGTGAAATGGGAAAATCTATTGGGAAGGAGATAAATTTTACATTAAAGCTTATAACTCTATTTTTTAATAAAATTTTTATTCAAAATAATTGTTGAAATTATGAAGAAGAACATGTCCACTGGATCCAACCAACCTTGATAAACCTAGATTATGATCCTCATTTACATTGATAAATTCAAACCTGTACTACCCCACCCACAATGTCCAAGCAACCAAACAAAGATCAAGAAACAACCTATAGATTGTTAATCAGTAGGTTTAAAACTCGATTAAAAGAATGAAATACACTTGAGCATCGTTGTCAAAGCTCTTGCAGTGGAAGTTGACGCTTTTAATTTTGGGGGAATGGGTTGTAGTGGTGGGTTATAGCTATTGATTTAATTTTATGGGGTTTTAGTTTTATAATTTTTGGGGAAGATGGTGAAAAATAAAATTTTGAAAGTTTGGGGGTTAAATTAAAAACTAATTTTTTAAAGTAACGGAGACTAACGGCTAAGGGACCAAAATAAAAACGATTCTAAACATAAGTGACCAGAATAATCTTTTTTGAATTCTGATGACCAAAATAAAACACACCCTAAACGAAAGGGGCCACTGGTGAAGATTACCCTAAAATAAAACTATAATAACTCAAAAATTTAAACGAACATAACTTTTTTATAAATTAATCTCTCAATTTTATATTTTATTCAATTTAATCTTAACTGTAATTCTTACAAATGTTTTTTTTCGTCAATTTTTTTTAACTCTTTATACTCATCAATATTTAATATTTTCCCTTCAAAATCTCATTTTAAAAACAATATTATAAGTATATTATATAATCTTGAACTGATATTTAATTTAGAAACAACCTTACAAATCTTACTCACTTATAATATATACATATATATATATATATATAAGTATATGGTTATATAAAGTTATCTAAATTAGAATAAACCCATATCATAATATTATAAATATTTAAAATTAAATTTAAATAGAAATTCGAACAAATCGATTTGACTCGAAAATTTTTTAAATGAAGTTTGAGTAATAAAATAAAACTCATCAACTCGACTAACTTAAAATATTAACTCGACTCAAATCAAATACTCACCCCTAATCATAAATGTGTAAATCCACCTATAAACTATGTAAATCATATTTATAAATGATGACGAATGGACCATGACTAGAAAAGCATCGACTAAAAAAAGACAAAAAGAACTACCAAGTTATGAATTTGGAAGAAATTCCAATTGGATTGCTGAAGTTCAAAACATTCTCAACCATGAAGAATACTGTTTGTCATTCTCACACCATATACACTGTTCTTCCCCTGCCCCCTCTTATTGTGAAAACAAAAAACAAAAGGACGATGTGCTTCCATTCCACCATCCACTGTACATGGCAATTGGCAACGACCTAAGCTATGTTACTCGGACTCGAATGTCATTACTGGATACAGGTATATATCCGACACGGGTATCTCAAACTCTCCATTCATGTCCAAATATACATCAAACACAGTATCAGACATGTGTACTTGGAGAAAAACTCAGAGTCCAAGCAACATCGGACCTAAGTATAACTCTTTTTTTTCACAAACCACACTACCTCACCTGATATCTGCAACTTCTTCCCTCAAGGTCGGAAAACGAAACAAATTCATAAACATAAATAATTAAAGAAAAAAGGGTCTGAGTGATTAGAATACCTAGTCGTTGTAACTCCTCAGCTCTTGTTTTCTGAAGCAAGTCTTTCATAAAATAAGATATACCCATGATCTGTATTACTAGAATACTCCTGGGCTGACCCAAAAAATGTCTGAACTGCCGACTCGTCAATCATCTCCACATTCTCGTCGTCAAAAAATAACCAATGGTTATGGCTTTTCACCAGGCTAACATAGTGCCCGTGGTTAGGTCCACTTCCCACGTGAACAACTACAGCAAATAGAGAATACTCGGAATCTGCATCTTCCACAGTGTTGCTCAGCTTCAGCTCAAGCGGAAATACAACTCGGTAGGAGAGTTTCTTGTACCGGCCAAGCTGCTCGATGTACTTGAACCGCTTCAAATGGATAACAAGGATGTGAGGAGGCTTCTTTATCTTCATTCTCTTCTGTGCTTCTTGCAAACTGCAAGTAGTAAACATCAGACAGAGATATTCCTATCTTCATGTTTATCATTAAAACGAGTGCATGATATGCATCTTCAGAACCGTATAATTTTATGCTTTAAGCTTAGCATAAAGTAAGAACTCTATTTGAGGGAAAACCAGTTAAATGCAACATGTAAGTGTGATGTTTGAACCATAAAGGAAAAAAGCAAAAGCCATGAGGTTTGCATGTTTTGCCTCTTTTGCCAAAATTAAGATCTCATTGATGTCCATAACCAGAAACAACCACTTTTACCAACAAAACCTCAACTTTACATGTTTATGCTTGGTTGGTCAGTTTGAAAATCGCACACATGATGACAGGAGTCGAGTGAAATGTTTATTGTAAATATAACTCCTGAACCATGTGACAAAGAAAACATGTTGTAATTGATTACAAATGAAATCACATCAAGAGCTGAAAGAAAACACATACGAAGGAAAATTACAAATGCTGGGAAAAAAACACACTTACTAAGGAAAATTACCTGCAGCACTTGTCACAGAAAAATTTGTCCTCAGCATTCAATGTCTCGGTAGAACTAAAATTTTTCAAACAGCTAGTTATTGAGCTGTTCTGTTCAATGTCAAGGCTCAAGTCAAAGAAAGTTTCATCTCTTGCTGTCACTGTCTCACATCGCAAGCATCTTGTCTCATTGGTAAGAATTCCCTGTCTCAAATCACCCATGAACTAATGAGATTCTTCCTGGAAAACATGATTCCAAACACAACAAAAACACACGTACATACACACAGAAGCAATCAGAGAGGGGAAACGATTGACAATAATAAACTAACAATGCAAAGCATTCATTTGCAAAAAGGCCAAGCATTCCTTTATAAACATTGTCAATAAAAAACCGTTAAAGGGAAAGGACAGCGCCAGTCACCATTTCATTGTCGTCATCTAATGTATTATAAATGAGATACCATAATCATATAGAAAAGGAACAGTAATTCAAGTACAAATATTAATTAATGATGCAGCTTTACATATAAGAACATGTAAAGGGGGTTTGGCTGCAAAGTCATGAAGCACTTCCCGTCTTCCAGATGGTAAAGCTTGCATTTAATTGACTTTCTCTATCTATTAGCGGACAAATTAGATTAATTTTTTTACACAGATGCTTTCTAGACCTAATACATTCGTCATTCCCATGATTTGGTCATGTGATGGGGTTAGAAGTTTCATAGTATCTTATAATTTGTTTTAAATACAACCTGAGGAAAGACAATAACTTGATTTCATCTTAATTTCAAGTCAAGCAAAGTAAATACAGCACAAGACTAGAATGACCGATCAGAAGATAGGAATATAGCTAGAAAACTCACCTGAAAATTCTTGTGTACCCAGGTAACAAGAGGCTCTTTTTGAACACCATTTGCCTGAGGATTCTTTGGCCCATTCGCAATCTTTTCAGGTGGTGATGAAGTTTCAGCCTCATTTTTTGCATTTTGCGCCTCTTTCTCTAATATGTCTACGAGCTCATTTAGCAGAAAGTTCAAGAACTCATGAGCGTCCTAACAAAAAGAGAGAAAAATTACTCAATTCTGCATTTTCATTTAAGACAATAATTTTCAATTAAGATAATAAAAAACGTGCATGCCAACAAAAGATACAAGATCATAAATTGAAACCTTGAACCAAGCAAAATCGATCATCAATTTAGAAAAGTGAATTAAGTTACTTGAGCCAAACACATAGGAAGCACTCTACTACCTGGTGCATATAGCTGCGGAAAAGCTCGTTTTGTTTCTTCAATCTCTGTACAAAGCGCTTTGGAGCTATGACACCTGTTTTCTTCTTCTGGGAACTTATCTAAACATAAAGAACAACCAGTTGTTGGTCCCAGTAGTAATTGAGTAGAAACTGCATAGGTGGCACATATACCAAAGGATAGAGGGAGGGGGAGGAAAGATATAATAGTCTAATAACATTTGCTAAAAACAGAAAAAATCATCATCTTCCCAGATAAAGCTTACAATTTTTACTCTGAGGCCAAAAGGGAAAAAAAACTTGAACAAAATATTTTGATGGGATCTAAGCAATTTCCTAAAAGGACGAAGTTAGCAGTTATTGAAGTATCAAACCAAACCCTTTAAAAGGGAAGGAGAAGAAACAGAAGAAGATAATCAGTTATGAGAAAGGAACTCTTACACAATGCATAAAATCTAACGGGATTTACAGACAACAGCAATTTATCTGGTTTTTGAAAAAAATAAACAAACTAAAAACGTCCACACATCTCTCATTTCATGATGCAGGGTCCACATGCATATATGCCAAGCATTTGTAGTATGAGCCATTTAATTAAAATAATAATCTATATTTCTGAATCTAATCACATCTTGTTAAAAGTTACATTGTGAACCATCTTCGTCGCATCCATGAAGATGATTTCTTGGGCTTTCATAGTTCTAAATAAATGTACGAGGGATCCTATCATGCCAAACAATAAAGCAAGAAATTATTAAATGAAACAAATCAGTGGATCACTCTTGGAAATCAAAATCAAGATCAAGAGTCAAAATATCCATTGCAACTTATGCACCTTGTTTTGGGGTAAAAAGGATGATGCTGATATTCAGGGTGAAGCGTGAACTATACCAACTAAGCAGAAGAAGCAATCTGACTCTAAATAACTAGTGATTTTGTATCAGAGACGGAGGGATACAACTAAACAACACTACACTTCTAGCACTTATTACCTGTGTAAACAGATCTGCCAAGCATGTCAGCAAATTATCTTCAGCATCAGCGCCATTTTTATTACTTGAATAATAATCTAGAAGCTGTTCACGAAATGGGACACAAAAGTAAAGTGCCTGGAAAAAGGAGAAAAAATGAAATAAGACATTTGTCAAAGCTTAGAGAGTGCACTGTTGGCCAACAATTTCAAACAAAAACATCCAACTCGAAACTTAAACTAATCTAACCAAATAAATTTCAAATATAGCACAAATCCAACTTTACAACGATCATACAATTCAAATGAAGGGATGACATAAGCAATTTTTTAAAATATTAAACATAAATGTGAAGAACAAATCTAAACTACCTTAATAATAATGATGAATGGGATAATCATTTAATTAGTGGCCAAGAACATACAACCCCTAGACCGCTTTCCCCTTCTAATCTTAGTTATCTATCATGGCCAATATCTGGTCTACAACATCTCAGTAAGCATACCTAAAATATAAGCGTTCTAATTTTAGTCTAAATTGGGGCAACCACACCATCTGAATGCAAAAGGGCATGCAATTACCAGAGAAATTCACAACTTAATGTCAAAAAGATAAAAGCAAATCCAACCAAGTAGCTGGAGGTTTTTTCCCAGATTTACTTGCTTCCTACTGCTATCAGTAAGTCGGAACATATTATCAAAACATATAAGACGGGATTATGAGAAATGCTAGAGCAATCAAAAACTATAAACTTTAAATACTTGCAAAGAAAATAGTAATAAATGTGCTCAAACTAAAAATTTGTTAAAAAAATGTTCAAAGTTGAAAATCCCAAATCATGAAATCAACCAAATTCGAATGATTGAAATTAACAGGGACAATGAAATTCAATATAGTTTTTTTGACAAACAAGACAAATCGAATTAAAGTCAAAATTGAGTTGTTATATAAAAAAAGGAGAAAAAAAGAAAGAACCTGCAAAACGCTGTTACAATAACAAGTATTGCCAAAGTTTTCAAGGCCAAAATATCGTTCGCCTTCAGGGAACTGATCGCCCAAAGCTTTCTCGAGTTTTGAACCCGCCGCGCCCATCTTATAAATTTTGTCCACAACTCGAACTCAGATCTTCTTCCAACCGATTCAACTCAGCGATTCTATCTCTCCTCTCCGTTCGATTTGACTTTGCGTTAGAGTTTGTTTGAAGGAAGCGAATTTTTTTTTTTCTGTTTTCGTTTCGGGGAAATGAAAAAAATAAAAGAAAGGAAGGAAATGAGGGTTTGTTTTTGTTCCGTTTTGAGAGAGTTTTGGGGGAAAATAAAGAAGGGAAATGGTGGCATAAAATATAGCAATAATAATCTTTTCAGCCAAAATAAAAATAATTATATATGTTTCTTATTAAATAAAAAAATATTACATTATATTAAGATTCGAACTTAATAAATCCCTGGACTTTGTTAGATGCACCTCGAGTATATTATTTTTAGAGATATATTAATTGGCCTGATAGCAAATATCGGCATAGAATATACTCCTCAAAGTATATAATTTTTTCCAGTTTATCCTTTAAGTTTTTTGTCCCGTTCACCTCCTCGAGTTTTCTTCCATCACATTTTGGCCCATAAACTTAATTGTCGTTATAAAAAAATGGTTGTTCATTTAAAATTCAGATTTCGGTCCAGAACATTCATAAGTTTTCAGATTTTGTGGTATGTTTTCATTTTTTTTTACATCACATACTAAGAAAAACAAAATCACATTTTATAAACTTCCCATTCAAAAAAATATTAAAAATGTATACAAATCCATAGATTAAAAAAATTACTTGTGAATTATCCCTCTTTAGCGTTCAAAAATTTCTGCTTCAATGTTGGATGACCACTTCACCCTAAGGGGGCGTTTGGTTCGCGGAAAAGATCATTACCAGGGGGAATAATCTTTTCCGGAATCACATACTCACGTTTGGTTCAAGAGCATTTTCTCCCAGGGGTAATGAAATATTCCCAACAGTAGTTATTTTTGGGTCTTTTCCCAGGAATGTCATTCCCTCTCTTTTCTTAGGTATTAGACAATTCCCTCCCCTTTGGACAAGAATACCCCTAAAAAATATAATTATTTTAAAATAATTTTTCCTTTTTCATATAATTACAAAAGTATAAATCTATTTTATTTTTTAGTGGTTTGGGGTTTTAATACTTATTATAAAATAATACGATGCATATAAAATAAAAATATATCAAATTTTTATTTTATTTCAGTTTTTTTATATATGTGTTTGATTCAAATTTTATTATTGGTATGTGTTTTATTAAATTTATTATTTAGGATCAATTTTCATAAAAAAAATCATATTATATTTTTTATATTTTCTATGAACTTTATGTAAATATTTTGACTTTAATCTTAAAACTTCAGTTGGTTAAAAAAGAAAATATATTTCAAGGACAATTTGGTAAAACATGCATTTTTTCTATCTTATATTCCTTCAACCAAACAATGTAATCTTACATTCCTGCCAAACAAAGCAAACAAGGTTATAGAACATTCCAGGTAATATGTTAAGTAATGTAACATTCTGGTAATCTCATTCCTAAGGTAATCTTACATTCCGTGAACCAAACGACCCCTAAAAGAAAAGCTTACTCCATTTCCACCACCATTTTCATGCACCCAAGTTATCATTTTCTTTGCTTTATTTTGAGAATGATTTATACAACAGAAAATTTTATATACAAAAATTGATCTTAATTTTTGCCTAATATAGTTTTGGTCACCGATTTTCAAATTAGACCAATAAGGTCATTTATGTTTTTAATTAGGTGTCAACACGTGTCATTACCTTATTAGAGGAATTTAATTATTTATTTTTATTTAATAAATGGATTGGATGAGGAAAATAAAACAAAGAGCTATTTTAGCTTAGCTAGAAATCAAACACAAATTTCCTTAGGTGTAAGTGGCGTGAGTTTGCCACTGAACCAAATGGTCATTTGTGATATAAAGTACATAATATAATATATGTTTTAGTTTGTTGTTAATGCAGGAAAAATGAAAATAAATATAGATTAAGAGAACTTGAACATGACATACTTGAGACAAGTAAAAAGCATTTAAACTACTGTAGAAATATAATAATTAAATTAAATTTGACAACATTTTATATATTTTTATATATAATTATATTATGGGTTAACTATTGGGATGATCACTTATGTTTCTCTCCGTACATAGTTTGGTCACCGACTTTTAAAAACGACCAATAAGTTACTTACGTTTTTAAAGTATAAAATTTTGGTCAGTTAACCGTTTGTTGTCACTAAACGTTTACGATTTTCTGATCTGGCAGTTAAAAAGAACTAAAATATATTCCACGTAAGCTGTCTATTTGACTTCCAGCAATGTTTGACTGAAGTCATTTGTTTTCAAGGGCATTATTGTCATTTCACCATTAATTTTCTCTTTTCTTCCATCGTTTTCTCTTCACTTTCCTCCATCACACTTTTAGATTTTTTTCTGTTCTCTGTTTGTTTGAATGGAAAGAAAAAAAAAAAGGAAAAAGATGGGAACTTCGAGTTTAAGGTCAACATGGTATCTTTTCAGTTTCTTGTTCTGTAAAATTTAATCTCAATTCACCAATCATTCAATTTTTTTGTTAAAAAACAATTTTGATTTTTTTGAAATTGAAAAGAAAGAAGCCATGCAAGCTGTGAATCTCCCAAGAGATTTACTTCAAAGATTCATGTCACAAAGCAACCATTTTTCCCGACAAGAAGATGAAAATGGTGACGAGATTGAGTTGAGTTTAGAACTCTCATTGAATGGTCGTTTTGGGGTTGACCCAAGAGCCAACAAGCTCATCAGATCATCTTCCATACATGATTTCATCAACATCTCAATGAAGCAAGAAACTGATAAATCTTCATCTTCTTTTCCATCTTTGTTTCCCATGGCAGCTTGTGGTTCCCTTGTTAGGACATGTTCTTTGCCTGTGGAGATAGAGGAAGAGTGGAGAAAAAAGAAATAGTTGCAGAATTTGAGGAGACGGGTCGGGAAGCCAAGAGAAAGAGGTTTGATAAACGTGGAATATATTTTATTTTTTTAGTTTTCATATTAGAAATTCGTCAACGTTTAACGGTACCAAACAATCGGGTGACCAAAAGTTTACATCTCGAAAACGTAAGTGATTTTACTAGTCGTTTTTGAAAATCAGTGACCAACTTTGTATTGAGAAAATATAAATGACCATCCCAGTAGTTAACCCTTATATTAAAAATAAAAATTATATTTGATGAACTTTAAATTTGTTGTTAATATTATTTATTTACTATTTCATGGTATTAATTATAATTTAATTATTATATTTTTATTTTTAACAAAATTTAATTTTATTAAGTAAAAATTAAAATTATATTAAAAATTCATTTAACGAAACTAAATTTATTTTATGATTAGAGTTATATTCGTGAGTTTGAATTCATTAAATTAAATTTTAATATAATTTCAAATTTTTTATTTTAAATAATGGATTAACTATTTTTAAATATTATATTTCTACAATGATTTAATTGTTTTTCATGCGTCTCAAGTATGTCATGTTCGAGTCCTTTTAATCCATATTTATATCTTTTTTCTTGCATTAACAACAAACTAAAACATATATTGTATTTTGTGCTTTATATCACAAATCACCCCGCAAACTCACCTCGCTTTAGCATTGTTTCCAATAAAAGAGAAGCTTACTCCACTTCCACCACCATCTTCATGCACCCAAGTTACCATTTTCTTTGCTTATTTTGAGAATGATTTATACAACAGAAAAAATTATATACAAAAAATGAAATTAAAAGTGAATGTTATCGATTGAATATTTTTTTTTCAAGGATATAACCATGTTTCTTTGCTTTTTCTCCATTTTGAGTTTGGGTTTGTACAGAGGGGAGAGAATGGAGAAGAAAAATAAAAATTTAAATGTCTTTTTATAGTTTATTTATAGACGATCAGAGAAAAAGAAAAGAAAAAGTAGGTCTTTGGTTTTGAGTATTTATTGGTTTAAGGTTTTAGGAAATTTTAGACTGAATTTATAGAATGAGAGATTGACAAGGGGAAAGATTTTGAAAAAGTATACTATAAATGAAAATGAGCTATGTAAAGAGATATGTGTTTTTTAATCATCGATATTTAGTTAATTATTTGATTAATACAAATCTGATTAATTCGAATTTAGTACTATATACTACAAATACTTATTATAGGACGACTATCCCAACTCAATTTGTTTCATTGACAATTTTAAAATTCAAACTTTTAATCTTCTTCAAGAAATCTAGTGCATCGTCCCACTAAACCAAATTGTTGTTGGTAAAGATATAGTTAATAAATAGTTGTAAATATATGCACATTATTATTTTTGTTTGAAATTAAAGAATTGGATGAAGTTGGCACCTCAAAAGTAAGGGTGCTTATCGAGCGAGTCGATCGCGAGTTGAGTAGTACTCGACTTGTTTTCGTTAAAATATTTCATTGCTCGACTCGACTCGTTGCTCGTTAAGCTCGATAAAATTTTGCTCAACTCGTGCTCGTTAAAAATTCTCGTTGCTCGACTCAACTCGTTGCACGTTAAGCTCACCAAAATTTTTACCTTGTTTTTTTTAATATAGGTAAAATCTAGTGATACTATTAGTAGTGGTGTGCAAAATAAACCGTAACCATTAACCGTTAAATTTTACCAGTTAATTAACCTACTGTTAAAGTTTAAACGGTTTCGGTTAACCAACCGTTAAAAATGATGGTTAATTGTTAACCGTTTGGTTAATCGTTATGAAATTATTTAGACATAAAATGAACTTTGTCATTAGAAATTTTTTATTTAAATATTTTTTTTAAAAAATTAATACAATATTTATCAGATAGATAATTTCATTATTTTCAAAAGAATTAGTGAACATTTGTAAAACTTTGTAGCGATTAATGGTTAACCGTTTGGTTAACTGTTAAGTAGCGGTTAATCGCTATAACAGTTAATCGTTTAAAAACTTAAGGGTTAACAATTTCTTAATGGTTAGGTTACAGTTTAATAACCGCTATAACGGTTAACCAACTCTTTATGCTATATGGTACGGTTAACCTACCATGAACACCCCTAACTATTAGAGCTTAATATAAACATAAAAATTTAGAGAAAAAAAACATGACGTCTGAGGAGATAAATAAAGAACCTGCCATGACCGAGTTAGAGATGAAGTCAATATTGAGTGTGAAACTCTTTTAGTTTCTCAATAATCTTCGATGAAGAACAAATGAGAAAATACCTTAGGAATTCGAGGTTTTAACTTTTAATCATATTTTTTATATAAGAACGGGAAGACTAAAGACTTTATAAAAAAAAATTAACGAGTTGCTCACGAACTTACTAAGGTAGCCATAATAATATTTATAAATTATAAATACTATATTTTTTAAAGGGTAAATTATACTAGTGATCACCGAACTATGGGGTTGGTGTCGATTTGACCACTATATTTTCAATTGTGTCAAATATACCACATAACTATTTAATTGGTTTCAATATAACCACCTGCCGTTAAATCCTAACGGGAAGATGATGTGGCAGTTAAAAATAAATTGGTATAATTACACATTTAATCCCTATTACTTATGCATTCTATCAATTTAGTCTTAATTTTTATTTAATAAAATTTTATTTAATAATTTTATTTTACCCTCCAATGAGGTGGTGACACGTGGCATCACTTAACTAAATAATTAATTGTTTTATTAAATAAAAATTAAAACTAAATTGATAGAATGTCTAAGTAATAGGGATTAAATGTGCAATTATACCAATTTGTTTTTAATTGCCACATCATCTTCTCGTTAGGATTTAACGGCAAGTGGCTACATTGGAACCAATTAAATAGTTATGTGGTATATTTAACACAATTAAAAATATAGTAGTCAAATCGACACCAACCTCATAGTTCGGTGGTCATTAATATAATTTACCCTTTTTTAAATTAACTAGTATTTAAACTTCTTGGAACATAAATTTTTTTAAGATAGCCACCAAAAAATTATAAAAGTATTTATAAAAAAATTAACGAGCTGCTCACGAACTTATCGAGTCAAGTTGGGCCTTGCTTGTAACACCCGTGTTTTGGGGTTAGGAGTTAGTCGGGTTAATTGGTTCGAGTCGGTAAAAATTTATTTTAATCAAATTGACCTTAGTGTGAGCAAATTGAGTTTAGAAAGA
Organism: Hibiscus trionum; assembly: GCA_030270665.1. Lineage (NCBI taxonomy): Eukaryota > Viridiplantae > Streptophyta > Magnoliopsida > Malvales > Malvaceae > Hibiscus > Hibiscus trionum. The sequence continues at coordinate 23,550,676 of BSYR01000025.1, forward strand.
AAGGGAGGGATCATTTTGGTAATTAAACCAAAATAAAAATAAAGACCACCTTATCTATCATCTTTTCTCATTTCTTCTTCTTCCTCACCGTGTAAACATCCCAAAATTTCTCCCAAACCCTCTTTACTATTTCCTTTGATTTCTTCATCAATTCAAGGGGTTTTTGAAAGGTAATTATGTTTTCTTAATCTCCTCTTCATCCTCTATCTATCTATAGTCTTAGATTTCAAAGTTATGGAGTTTTGAAAATTAGGGTTCATATCAAAGTTTGGGTTTTTAAGGGATTTTTCATCTTGTTTTGATAAATTGAGTTGGGGCTTTGTTTAATCATGTTAAAATACACATAATATGTTAAAATGAGAAATTTTTGAGGTATTTTATAAAATTTCCGAAATTGGGTTTTGGTGGATTTTTAGGAAGGTTTTTAGATGAGTTTTGGGTATGATTTATGTTGGAATTTGATGGTTGATGTTAGAGTAATATTTGGGGGTTGTTTTGGAAGTGTTTGAATGTGTTAAATATGTTGAAATCACAAGTTTTGGACTGTTTTTCATGGCTGCTCGGATTTGGTGATTTTGGGGATTGTTCATGGCTTAAATTGTGTGTTTAATGTTGGAAATTGGGGGTTGATGGTTATACTATAGTTGGGCAATGTTTTGAACATGTTTAAGAGTGTTTTGGATGACTACAATTCTGATTTTTGACGGGTTTTTGTGGAAGTACGAAAATGAGAAATTGAAGAATGAACTTGGCTTTGAATTGTGAGAATTGAAGTGGATTTGTGTGTTGATGTTAAACTTTGGGTTTGTGACTGATTTTGAGGTTAATATATTGTTTTTGAATGGTTAGAAGCAAGAGAAATCAATGGTGAAGCTTCGGGCTCGAATCCGGAAACTTGGATGCTTGGTAGGCTTGCCGGCTTGTGCTAATGAAGTAGTCGGTGAGTGGTTAAAATATTTTAAATGGTTTTGAGTAATTGGTTCGAGCATGTGGACTAGGTTGAGATTGGTAGACTCACCTAGAGTTAGGATTAGGGTGGTAGCCTAATCCTAAGCTTTAGTTAGAGACATTGGATGATCTCTTTAATTGATGTTATGCCTCATGATGATTTGTGTTATGATGATTATGTATAATGTGTTATACATGTTGTTGAGGCATGGTTTGATGCATTGCTATGCATGTGGGTTGGATTGTAAATTGTGCATGATGATGTTGAGCTTAATATGATGTAAGATGCCATATTATGACTCTTGAAAATAACATTATGATATTATGTTGTTGAGATATTTGATGTTGAGCTTAATATGATGTAAGATGCCATATTATGACTCTTGAACATCAAAGGTTGTGAAATTTGATTATTATTGGCACTAGTATGCTTGGGTACAATGATCGATCATTAGGATGAGTGTGCACACAAATTGAGTCAAAACGTACGTGGCCTTGGTGGCGTTAAGGCACCAAGGAGGAGTACGGTGATGTAATATTCCACCGGAAATTTATATATATTCTACGTGATGATGAGTGGAATCCCATCCGTAGGGCATGTGGAAATGCGTTCCACATGCAAGGCCGGTGATGAGTGTAATCCCACCGAGGTAAGGTTGATGTTGGAAAATGCGTTCCAACATGTTATCCGCGTATTCGAGTCATAGCTAGGTGCCAATATGAGAAAGTATGTTTATGCCAATATGAGATTATGCATACATGCTAATATGAATTGATATGTGTATCAATGTGATATGAAATGTGAATTTCAAATGTGAAGTGATATATGATTTGGTTAATGCATTGAGGTATATATATATCGTTGTAAGTTGAGCTTATGAGATGTTGAGCATGACATAATGTTGATTATATGTTCATGCATCATGTTCATTTTGGTTCATGTGGATCGAAGATAAAGTCATGTATTTCATCATGATAATTGCTCGAGCTTGGACCCTGTATTGTCGAAGGTTTGTTTTTATGAGCTTACCCTCACTAAGCTTTTATGCTTACGCTCTCTTTTGTTCGACAATGCAGATAAATAGCTTGTGGGTGGCAAGGGAAAGGAAAGGTCTTCAAGTGTTGCTTTTGGTGAGCTCAATGTATGATTTATAAATTGAAAGATTGTAATAGTAAAGCAATGGGATAGGTGTTGTTGTTTTGGATGCCTTGATGTATGTTTATTTGGTTTGGCACTTGGATGCCTTGTTCGATTTGTAAATATCACTTATGATGCATGCCTTGATGAATGCTTGAGTGATGCATGCCTTGATGAATGCTTGAGTGATGCATGCCTTGATGAATGCTTGCGTGAGATGTCATGCCATTTTTGGATGATTAGGTTGCTTTGCTGATATGTGCAAACCTCATAAGTGTTAATTTGTGCCTTTAGCAATGTTGAGCTCATATGTATGCCCATATATGCTAAATTAAATTCTATGTGAGGATGTCATGAATGTATGCCTCGAGTATGTTTGAGTATGTTGGAGTATGTTTAATCTAGGATGTATGCCTCTAGGCTTGGGTTGTTGGTGATGTGTGCCTTTAGTTCTTTTTAAGCTCAGTGTATGATTATATATGAACATGAGGTGTTTTTATCATTGAAAGACATTAGAATGAAGCAAAATATGCTCCCCTGCACCTAGGTTTCGAAACTAGGGGTAAAGTTTCGAAACCTTTGCAAATTTTTGGATTCCAGAGGCCACTGCCAGCCAAAGTTTCGAAACCTTTGGGCAAGGTTTCGAAACTATGGTCAAAGGTTTCGAAACCTTCCCAAGGTTTCGAAACTTTTGGGGAAAACTGCATTTTTGAGCATGTTAGAGTCATTTCTGGAAAAAGTGTTCTTCTACAAAGTTGTAGAGGACAAAATTTTACATGAAATAGAGGTATGATTTGCTCAAAAATGTTAAGTATAAGTCTCTGAATTGTTGTTAGAAGTTGACGGGACTGAAACTGAATGAATTGGAATTTGCTGGTCTAAATTGTGAAATTCGAAATGTTTAGGGGTTTAATTGATACCAATAAATTCTAAAAAAGTTATTAGAAACAGGGGAGGTATTTTAGAAATGAAAAATAAATAATTTAGTTTGAATTATATATCAATTGATAGTCTAAATATCATTAGAACACATAGAAGATCAAAATGGACTAGTTTGTAAGAATTGATAATTTGAGGGCTTATATGCCCTGTTTGACCCTTGTAGGCCTGTTTGAAGAGAAAGATACATAGGTACTAATATGCCATTAGCCAAGATTAAAATTTGGATGTTTGAATGTGGTTTAGGAGTTTAAATGTTGCCTCGTGTGATATATTCCGCTGTTTGATCACTTAGAATTTAATACTCGAATGTGACAAGATTAAAAAGGAAAAAAAAATAGGGTTGCTAACCGAGGGGGAAACTTAACGGGTTTCGCTTCGGTTTTCCCCGTGTGACTCACTCGGACCGGTCATCCGGCTAGACCGGGATGAGGGGGTTACATTAGTTGGCATCAGAGCTTAAGGTTTCCGAAACCTTGGGCAGGTAAGTGAGGTAAGTTATGTTTTATGATTGATATGCACGGTGTTTGCTTATCATGTAAGCATGTTGCTTGTTATTCGTGTATGCTGAAATGAATGATTGCTTGCTTTGTAAGTATGATTGCTTGTGTGACAAGTATGTTGATTGTTTGTTTAAAAGCATGTTGCTCGTTACCCGTGTATGCGGTGATGTGTGATTGTTTGATGGAGAAGATATGTTGTTTGATAGTACGCATATGTTTGCTTGTTTAGCAAGTATGCCTTGTAATATGCATGATTGAGCATGTATGTGTGTTGAGTTGCTTGAAGCATGTTGAGTAGAGTCCCATTGCTTCTATTACCTCGGAAAAAGAGATTTTAAGTGAGGAAATCATACTTGAGCCACTTGGACCTTTTCCTTTGCTAACCCAGTTTGTATGTTAATGTGTTGTTGTTGTTAGTTTATTGCTTTTTGGTAAGTTGAGGCCAAAGCGTGGACTGTGAATCGGTAAGTGGAAACTTGGGGTTCTGAAAGTGTGAATGATGTTGAGGGAGTTCATCGCTTTAGTCAGAGAGGTATAGTTGTACCGGAGTTGAGGTACAAATTGTTTTCTGAGATAGTGAGTATGTGGGTTGGTTCCTGTTGATGAAGAACGATGTTATCGTTTCTGGTGTTAGTGATGAAAGAGGTGATGACCTATGAGTGGGAGTCAGAGTGGCACCGATGTCATAGTAGGTAAGCCTTGGTACAGTTTTGAGCTTGTTCCCTTTTGATTGATTCTGAGTCTGCACTTCTGTATATTGTTAGCAAGCATGCAAGTTTGAATGTGCCGATGAGGTGTCAGAGGTAGGTATGAGTACCTTAGTTCTTTGGGGCGAGATCAGGGTAAGGGTCTCATTTGTGTAATCTGAAATTCAGAAATGCTAGTTGGTGATCGTTGGGATTCAGCCTATGGTTTTCATACAAGACAGTCGTTCAGTGTCCGTGAGTGGAAATCAATATGTGTGATTGGGCCAGTGTGCGTCTGAGTTGTCTTCCAGCGAGAAGGAGAGATGAAGTTACTTCTGATATAGTTGAGCCAAGAAGGAAGTCTTGAGCTTAAAATTCAGATTGTTTGGTAGTGGGATGTTATGAGTCGTCAGGACCGATGTTACAGAACAAGTTCAAGCATGATTGTTTGTGTGCGATTAGGACTGCCTTTTGAAGTTTCGAGATGCTCTAAGAACATTCTAGAAGAATCAGATTTTGTTGAAGAACTAGTCTGAAAACAATAGGGTCGAAGACTATCAGCTGTGCATAGGTGTATTTGCAATTTCCACGGATACTTCCTTTTGTGTGAGCATGTAAGAAAATTTGATGTACGTGTTGAGACCTTGGAAGTAGGGACACATGTGACTAGACCTTGTGGTGAGATAGTGGTGGTAAAAAAAAATGCAGAAGATGTTTGTTGATGGTTCAGGGTTATGTGTATGCAGTAAATTTGAAGTGATCGCCTTCCTACAGTTTTGAGGTACGTTTTGACAAGGTTTGGCTTGAAGAGCACATAGTTAGTGTATACGTTGAGACAAAGAGAGAGAGTTGCCTTGAAGTTGCAGGTCTCAGTGGGACTGTAGTAGTAGGCGAGGGTGTGAACTTCTTATTGAATGGTTGATCCAGCTGTGGAGGTCGAAGATTGATTGAGTTTAGTTGGCAGACTTGTTTGGCAATTGTGATGGATTTTATTTTTGAACGAAGATTAGACCGCGGAATGTTAGTATAATTTGTGTTTTCCTAAAAGTACTTGGAAGAATTGCCTGGTTTGTCTCTTGATAAAGAAGAAGAGTTCGTCATTGAGACCGTTTCCGAGGTTGCTTCTGTTTTGTTAGCTCTGTAACTTATGAATCCCGGAAGAATTGAGAATGTTGAAGAATCAACTACGAGAACTGTTAGGCCTTAGATTCATTAGGCTTAGTGCATCATCTTAGAGTATGATAGTACAGTTTGTGAAGAAGAAAGAGCGGCAGTACGAGAATGTGTTGAGATTTCAGACAGTTGAAACCAGTGGCAGTGAATGATTAGTATCCGCTTCCGAGTGTCAGCGATTTGTTGATCAGTTAGTGGGTACTTCAGTCTTTCCGAAGATTAATTCGAGATCCGTTTACTACCAGTTGAAAGTGAGAAAAGTTGAAGTATCGAAGAAGGCCATGACGAGCTTTGAAGTTAGTGGGGTAGCACCTTTTAGAAAATCAGCTGTATATCAAGTTACGCAACGTGAACTTCGAGTTAATGAAGATGTTCTCCTAGGACATGCAGATCAGCCGAGTACATTAGAGTAAATCCTAACTATGCAGAAGAAGATGTGAGTTGAAAGAAACTTTAATGGAAGCTTCGACCTTGATCAAAAAAAAAAACCATAGTGATGTGTTACATGTAGAGTTAGGTCGTGTACTTATGCAAGACAGAAGTGGTGGTTTGTTCATTAAGATAGTTGGAAGACCGTGAGAAGAGTTATTTGATATGAGACATAGAGTTAACTACAGTTGTAATTGCCTCGAAGATTTGGAGACAAGCTTGTGTGGTAAGAAATGCACAGTGTGTATGTACATATCATCAGAACCTGAAATATTTGAAGACTTAGGAATGGTAGAAACTTGAACAACATGAGTTATTAGAATTGCTTGAAAACTGCAATATTGAAATTGGGTACTATCTGAAGAGAGTCTACGTGGTAACCGATGTTTCGAGTTATTTTGTTGTCTGATTTGTGGTTGAGTTGCGAGATGTAATTGCCGAATTCAGTTTATCGAATGATAACAGTTTTGTGGCTGAGTTTCATGTTAAACATACTTTGAGTCAGATACTTGAAGAGAAACAGTTGCAAGACAGGTTCTTGGCACCTCACGTGCAAGACATAACAGAGGAAATACCTTCAGAATACAGCTTCAGAGATGATAAAGTTTTGCTTTTTAGAGACAGAATAGTTGTGCCGATTGACATAGTGTTTGGAGATGTATTGTTTTGGCCGAAACACACGACAGTTCATTTGCGTTGTATATGAGTAGTGTGAATACGTATTGTGGGTTGAAGATGAATACTTCGGGATTGAGATGATGTGTGATGTGGTTCAGCATGAGGGTAAGTGTATAATTTGCTAGCATGTCAAGACCGAACGTCAGTTTTCTTCTAGTTTGTTGCATCCGTGGAAGGTTATTAATGGAAGTGAGTAATAGAGATCCGGGGTTCCAACTAGATTACTTTTGAAGGTGTCTGCATAGTGTTTGGTTACCTGTTAAAGTCAGATGGTCAGTTAGAGAAAGTTATGGGTCGAGTATTCAAGAAATATGGTATGAGATTGTTGAATCGGGCTGGTCCTGTTGTTTATCTGTTACGGTTACCACCAGAGTTAGAAAGAGGGTTGTGATGTGTCTGTGTATCTACAATTCGGAAGTGTGAGTCAGATCTGTTCCGTGCTATGTTTGTTGAAGAGATTGAGTTGAGTCTGAAATTGCGTGCAATGAAGAACCAGTTGAGATCTCAGTGTCGGATAGCAAATGTTGTGTGGCGAGTCTAACGAGTAGGTTAGTATGTTGTGGTGAGAGAGGAATGTGTGGAGGAGCATGTTTCATTGATTCTTCCTGTTCGATGAATTTCGAGGACGAAATTTCCTTAAGTGGGAGAGAGTTGTAACACCCGTGTTTTGGGGTTAGGAGTTAGTCGGGTTAATTGGTTCGAGTCGGTAAAAATTTATTTTAATCAAATTGACCTTAGTGTGAGCAAATTGAGTTTAGAAAGAAAGGGAGGGATCATTTTGGTAATTAAACCAAAATAAAAATAAAGACCACCTTATCTATCATCTTTTCTCATTTCTTCTTCTTCCTCACCGTGTAAACATCCCAAAATTTCTCCCAAACCCTCTTTACTATTTCCTTTGATTTCTTCATCAATTCAAGGGGTTTTTGAAAGGTAATTATGTTTTCTTAATCTCCTCTTCATCCTCTATCTATCTATAGTCTTAGATTTCAAAGTTATGGAGTTTTGAAAATTAGGGTTCATATCAAAGTTTGGGTTTTTAAGGGATTTTTCATCTTGTTTTGATAAATTGAGTTGGGGCTTTGTTTAATCATGTTAAAATACACATAATATGTTAAAATGAGCAATTTTTGAGGTATTTTATAAAATTTCCGAAATTGGGTTTTGGTGGATTTTTAGGAAGGTTTTTAGATGAGTTTTGGGTATGATTTATGTTGGAATTTGATGGTTGATGTTAGAGTAATATTTGGGGGTTGTTTTGGAAGTGTTTGAATGTGTTAAATATGTTGAAATCACAAGTTTTGGACTGTTTTTCATGGCTGCTCGGATTTGGTGATTTTGGGGATTGTTCATGGCTTAAATTGTGTGTTTAATGTTGGAAATTGGGGGTTGATGGTTATACTATAGTTGGGCAATGTTTTGAACATGTTTAAGAGTGTTTTGGATGACTACAATTCTGATTTTTGACGGGTTTTTGTGGAAGTACGAAAATGAGAAATTGAAGAATGAACTTGGCTTTGAATTGTGAGAATTGAAGTGGATTTGTGTGTTGATGTTAAACTTTGGGTTTGTGACTGATTTTGAGGTTAATATATTGTTTTTGAATGGTTAGAAGCAAGAGAAATCAATGGTGAAGCTTCGGGCTCGAATCCGGAAACTTGGATGCTTGGTAGGCTTGCCGGCTTGTGCTAATGAAGTAGTCGGTGAGTGGTTAAAATATTTTAAATGGTTTTGAGTAATTGGTTCGAGCATGTGGACTAGGTTGAGATTGGTAGACTCACCTAGAGTTAGGATTAGGGTGGTAGCCTAATCCTAAGCTTTAGTTAGAGACATTGGATGATCTCTTTAATTGATGTTATGCCTCATGATGATTTGTGTTATGATGATTATGTATAATGTGTTATACATGTTGTTGAGGCATGGTTTGATGCATTGCTATGCATGTGGGTTGGATTGTAAATTGTGCATGATGATGTTGAGCTTAATATGATGTAAGATGCCATATTATGACTCTTGAAAATAACATTATGATATTATGTTGTTGAGATATTTGATGTTGAGCTTAATATGATGTAAGATGCCATATTATGACTCTTGAACATCAAAGGTTGTGAAATTTGATTATTATTGGCACTAGTATGCTTGGGTACAATGATCGATCATTAGGATGAGTGTGCACACAAATTGAGTCAAAACGTACGTGGCCTTGGTGGCGTTAAGGCACCAAGGAGGAGTACGGTGATGTAATATTCCACCGGAAATTTATATATATTCTACGTGATGATGAGTGGAATCCCATCCGTAGGGCATGTGGAAATGCGTTCCACATGCAAGGCCGGTGATGAGTGTAATCCCACCGAGGTAAGGTTGATGTTGGAAAATGCGTTCCAACATGTTATCCGCGTATTCGAGTCATAGCTAGGTGCCAATATGAGAAAGTATGTTTATGCCAATATGAGATTATGCATACATGCTAATATGAATTGATATGTGTATCAATGTGATATGAAATGTGAATTTCAAATGTGAAGTGATATATGATTTGGTTAATGCATTGAGGTATATATATATCGTTGTAAGTTGAGCTTATGAGATGTTGAGCATGACATAATGTTGATTATATGTTCATGCATCATGTTCATTTTGGTTCATGTGGATCGAAGATAAAGTCATGTATTTCATCATGATAATTGCTCGAGCTTGGACCCTGTATTGTCGAAGGTTTGTTTTTATGAGCTTACCCTCACTAAGCTTTTATGCTTACGCTCTCTTTTGTTCGACAATGCAGATAAATAGCTTGTGGGTGGCAAGGGAAAGGAAAGGTCTTCAAGTGTTGCTTTTGGTGAGCTCAATGTATGATTTATAAATTGAAAGATTGTAATAGTAAAGCAATGGGATAGGTGTTGTTGTTTTGGATGCCTTGATGTATGTTTATTTGGTTTGGCACTTGGATGCCTTGTTCGATTTGTAAATATCACTTATGATGCATGCCTTGATGAATGCTTGAGTGATGCATGCCTTGATGAATGCTTGAGTGATGCATGCCTTGATGAATGCTTGCGTGAGATGTCATGCCATTTTTGGATGATTAGGTTGCTTTGCTGATATGTGCAAACCTCATAAGTGTTAATTTGTGCCTTTAGCAATGTTGAGCTCATATGTATGCCCATATATGCTAAATTAAATTCTATGTGAGGATGTCATGAATGTATGCCTCGAGTATGTTTGAGTATGTTGGAGTATGTTTAATCTAGGATGTATGCCTCTAGGCTTGGGTTGTTGGTGATGTGTGCCTTTAGTTCTTTTTAAGCTCAGTGTATGATTATATATGAACATGAGGTGTTTTTATCATTGAAAGACATTAGAATGAAGCAAAATATGCTCCCCTGCACCTAGGTTTCGAAACTAGGGGTAAAGTTTCGAAACCTTTGCAAATTTTTGGATTCCAGAGGCCACTGCCAGCCAAAGTTTCGAAACCTTTGGGCAAGGTTTCGAAACTATGGTCAAAGGTTTCGAAACCTTCCCAAGGTTTCGAAACTTTTGGGGAAAACTGCATTTTTAAGCATGTTAGAGTCATTTCTGGAAAAAGTGTTCTTCTACAAAGTTGTAGAGGACAAAATTTTACATGAAATAGAGGTATGATTTGCTCAAAAATGTTAAGTATAAGTCTCTGAATTGTTGTTAGAAGTTGACGGGACTGAAACTGAATGAATTGGAATTTGCTGGTCTAAATTGTGAAATTCGAAATGTTTAGGGGTTTAATTGATACCAATAAATTCTGAAAAAGTTATTAGAAACAGGGGAGGTATTTTAGAAATGAAAAATAAATAATTTAGTTTGAATTATATATCAATTGATAGTCTAAATATCATTAGAACACATAGAAGATCAAAATGGACTAGTTTGTAAGAATTGATAATTTGAGGGCTTATATGCCCTGTTTGACCCTTGTAGGCCTGTTTGAAGAGAAAGATACATAGGTACTAATATGCCATTAGCCAAGATTAAAATTTGGATGTTTGAATGTGGTTTAGGAGTTTAAATGTTGCCTCGTGTGATATATTCCGCTGTTTGATCACTTAGAATTTAATACTCGAATGTGACAAGATTAAAAAGGAAAAAAAAAATAGGGTTGCTAACCGAGGGGGAAACTTAACGGGTTTCGCTTCGGTTTTCCCCGTGTGACTCACTCGGACCGGTCATCCGGCTAGACCGGGATGAGGGGGTTACATTGCTCGACTCGACTTGTTAAGATCTCGAGTCGAGCTCAATTTCGAGTCAATTCGAATTGAGCGTTAACCTAGTTTTGACTGAGTCAAGCTTGAGTTATTTGCGAGCTGCTCAACTCAATAAGCACCACTACACAAGAGCTAAAGGCAAAAGCGGATTAAATCCCAACAAGACAAGCAATTAAGAAGGTGCCAACTTCATCGAATTCTTCAATTTCAAACAAAAAATAATAAAGGAAACAAGTTCAACCAGCTGTGCATCATGTATGGTGTCAATCTGGCAATACAATGCAATAAGAAAACCCTGTACTTTTTTCTTTCCTTTATCAAGAGAAAACCCTGTACCTCAGTATCAGACTTCAGACAAACATTATAAGAAAATCCCAGAATGGAATTTTATTTTTATTAAATTTGATTTGATATGATCACAAAATTTCTATGCTACTTGAACTCGACGGAATAAAACTTTGTACCACTATCAAACACACAAATATGCTCATTTTCCCCCCGAGATTCCTATATATTTGGAGAGTTCTCATAAGATCATATGCATATATCCATATCTAACTGAGTTAGACATGAAAATCAGACACGAATAGTTCAAGAAAAATGAAGTCTTAGAGCGACATATTACTGCAACTATAGCAGGTAGTCAAACAAATCATAGTTCCAAACCTACCATCCAAACCGGAGTTAGAAACGGAGTGTATGCTATTCTCCAAACTAGAGGCTTCTTCGGAGTACGGTGCGATTAAATTAGACCATTGAGCCTCTGAGCTGTTCATTCTGTATTTAGACAGTTTGCACGATAGATATCCTCATTTACGATCACAGGTGGAATGCTCCATGTACCAAGAGGATGTCCTGAAAACTTGCCGCCTGAAAATTCCACAAGTAATACATGAAGTAAGCAAGTCAAAGATGGTGAACTTTGATACCGAACATTAAATATTAGCAAATTACCTTCTTTAGTGGCTTCTTCGCATCTTCTCTGATATTTCAAAGACAGTTGAGGATCCAAAGTTTTCAATAAATTGTCATACCTCTCTTCAGCATCTGTTATGTATTTTGCCTGAAGGAAGACAATGAGAAAGAAAAGAACCATTTGACATATGAGTTAATGTGGGAGCTAATTTACTTGAACTTCGGTACGTCCAAAATTGGCATGTTCTATTTTATTTTCTCAAAATTTTTCCACGTTCAGATATGTGTCAAATAGGTATAATACAAGAATAAGGTTATAGGAATATGGAAAAAAGTAAAATTCAGGGGATCAATCCATATGTTTAAGATCCCACGTCACAACAAGTTCACCTCTTCAAAGTCGAACCTCGAAGCATACTGAATTTATTTCATAGAATGGTTTCAATATCATACTCACCAACATAGCAGGGGCTGTCGAAGGTCCATATATCTTGACAAACATACGCAAAATATTGAAGTTATTTTCGAATACATCATCCTGCAGGGAAGCCACAAAAACTATAAAAAACGATTGGATATATAAATGGAATCATTTAATCAGGACAAAGAAAAATCATAAAAAAACGGAAGTACACCATAAAAAAAAGAAGTACCTCATAGTCGAACCTGGAGCATCATTATATCATCTGGGGGTTGAGTATATAATTGACACCATGCTTGCATCATATTATTATGAAAATGAATGAGAACGTCAGTTATCCAAAAAACAACAAAAGAAAGCAGCACAAGGAAAACAAGAGACCGAAATCAGTTGATCATTCAGTGTATCAGAAAGTATTTAACAAACTGAAACAACCACTTAAGTCAATGTAAAATCAGAAAGGGAAAATGCCTTACAGATCATCTGATATTTCTACAAGGAATTCAGAGACTGACAAGAATTCCATGTGCAAGTCATTAACCTTTACAACAACAACAAAGAAAATACATTTAGCCTCATGTAATCTAAGTTACCAGATATGAAATATAGAATGCAAGATATATCATGTTAAAAAACATAAATCTAATGGATACATTTTGATAATGTCTTGTAATGTATGAATACAGACTGCATAACATTTCTAAGCTGATATAGAATTTCAATTCTCATTTTGTTAAAAGATTGAAAACTGAAACCATTGTTATCAATAATATTACAGATACCGTAAAGAAAAAACCGTACACAAGAATCATTGTATGTATTTCCACAAAAATTGATGGAAACCAACATAGCAGATCATGACATTCTGGATTTTTTCATTGTATTAGGTCAGAAAGAATGATGTAGCGCTCTAGACATTTCCTTTTCCTTCCCCTTCTACCAAACCCTTAAATAGTGCTTCGAACTTGCATCATACGAATGTCAGAATGCCAGCTGGTGGAAAAAACCCAACATAGGTATGTACATGCACAAACATGCAAAAGATACAAATGTATATAAATAGGCTAACAGCGCATTACCTCTTGTCCCCTTAACTGATACAGAAGAAGATTCAGCACCCGATAGTCAAAAGACTTTAGATGAATTGCCCTCATAACATCTTCAAAAGAGATCTGGAAAAAGAAAACATTTAATCCGTAAACATTTATTTGCTGCATTTCCTCTTAGTATTACAAGTCATTTACACCCTTTCACTTTGAAGGATATAATTCTTTTATCCATTCATTAAATGAGCACATCTCGTAGAACTCAGTGCTATTAATTAAAAAGTTACCATGTGTATTAAAAAATATCTATATGCCAAAATCATCCAAAGTTCATAAGCATGAAGAGAAACTTTGCTCAACAAGACTGACAAAATCAAAGATCTATTCACTTAATACACGGTATAATTATTTAAACGTCAAAGGGGAAAATGCTTGTTGATTTTGGTTAAAGACAATCCTGATGAACATGAAGAAGCCAAATAAATAAGAACATATGGTAACTTGGTATTATTGTTCACCTTTCATAGTATACCATTCTGTTCCATTTAAACGGAAAAAATAAGAAAAATAGTAATCTCCTTTTTTTTAAGAAAAATTAGTACCAGGTAGAGAAATTGTATTCTTAATTGTTTAGAAATAGTAATAAATTAAAAATGTAATTAATTTAAGCAAAGCAGCAAGGATAAAAGTGATATATCTCTACCTCCATTTTGCATATTAGTGCACGACATAGCTTTCTTTCCAATGCCCAGTACTCCTCTCCAGACTCAAGTTCTTCTCTGATCCTAAATCCATTGCCAAAAAGAAATCAACCAAATAAGTTTCTATCTCTCTCTCCCTCCTTTCCCCGAAAAGAAATAACAAGCAATATAGATATATGATAAAAAAAACTACCTCTCAGTAAGGAGTCCCCGGTGTTCAAGCACATTTAAAAGAGGCCTGAGTGGATCCTTTTCTAACATGTTTGAAAATGTTTCATCCCAACCCTGATATTTTACCTGTACCAGACAAGGAACTTGATAGGGCAATGGATGCTGATCATTAGAAGATTAACCACTGAAATAGTTCCTAAAAGATTTCAGTATTACCTTCTCAAATTCTTCTGCTAGAGAAGTACCTCCTTCTGTTGGTATAGAGAGTATCTTCTCATTCAAACCATCTAACTGCATAAACAAAAGATTATGGATGCTAAGGAAATAAAGGAAAGCAGCCATGATATTGGATCTTGAAATTCAGTGTTGCAATGTTTCCAATAGTTACGAGAGAATTCATTGCTGACTTCTAGACTGCCCTTTACAAGGGAAGTAAAACAAATTTACTTTGCAACAACAACGATGGACGGAATGGAAGCCAAGGTAAGGGTGTTCCTTCTTGGAGTGAAAATTAAATTTTCAGAATGGAAGTTTACAAGGGAATGAAAATTCACCCAATTCCAACTTCTAGTTCTCAACACCATTCCTTTGAAAGCTAAAAAACTAACTCCAAGAAGACAATTGAAATTTATGTAATATTCTTGCATTAAATGTAAAAATCACCTATAGAAATGACACCATTTCTTCGAATATCAATTGTACCTGATAAATATAGCTTTCAGTGAATGCAAGCACAGGGAAATATTTAAATATCATTTGTGGGCTGTTTATGTCCATTCCATGAAACATAAAATAAGATCTGCACTGCAAACAGAATCATAACAACATTGGTTTGGATCATTAAATAGAACACTTTTGTCACAAGCATAGGTAAAATTGTTAAAGCACACGATTATCATTTGCTCATACGATAAAGGTACAAATACTGATTTAAAACTGTATGACTTAAAGACCATTTTTGTTTTTTTTGAGTGCTTACAAAATCCTCAAGTGTAGAATTTGCTCGTTCCATAGCTTCCAGTCCCACCATTGCTACCTCCTCATGGTTTATCTGCAATGAGAAGCAATCTTTCTTATCGGGCGGATTATCCATCTCTTGGTAATCTGCAAAATAATTTTTTTAGAAAAGGAACCAAAACATAAAGTACAGGAAACCAACCAAAATTAAAAATTGAAAATGAAAAATAAAGTTCACCATTTTCATCAGTTTCCAAACTAACCCATTCTGATGCTTCTTCCAGAAAGCTAACCGAAATCTGCAGTTTTTGAAAACAATAAGCATGAAAAAGGGGAAATTAATCATCAATTGGAAATGGGAAATCTTACTTTGGGCAAACATTCAGAAATTAAACGGCATTTGGTGTCGAAATTGAGTTCTCCGCAAGGTTGTAACTGGAAAACCGAAGTAATTAGTAATCAGACAAATAAAGTTAAAATTTGATGAAAAAGAAGAAACAAAGAGAAAAGAAGCAAAGGGAATACTAAGAGAATGATGAGATTGGCGATGAAGCGATTAGAATCTGGATTTGAAGACGAAACAAAGTTATGGGATTGCATGAATGTAAGAGTTCTTTGGAGTTGTTCAAGTTTCCTCAGTGCTTCCATTTCGTTTTTCCTTTTTTTTTCTTCTAGTTTTTCAGCTTTGCATTTCGTCTTCTACAAATTTTATAAAGCTCTTGTATTTGCTGCAACGACGGCGTTTTTACTTTCATTAACAAACAATTAAAAGTTGGACAAACTACACCGATGGCTCACACAACTATTAGTAAGTTTTAAGTTTGTCATCAAATTTTGAAAGGGTATAAAATGATCACTGATGGTATCTACTTGTAATAAAGATTAACATTTGACATGTTATCTCAAGGGTTAATACCTAATTTAGCCTCTGAATTACGACTAAAAATATCAATTTGGTACTTAATTTTTTTTAACATTATTGTGAAAAAATTCAGAAATGTTATGAATATTTATCTACGTGGATGTCTATCATGATAAGAACTTTATCAAGGAGATTTGATTTACTTTATCATTAGAAATATTATCTTCATTAATTAGAGTTTAATGTATTATGTACTTCTTATGCCTATAAATAAATGATCTAATGAAGGCATTGTATACACTTGAATATTGAGAATAATATAAATCTTCCTCTCATCTCTTTGTTCTTCCATTCTTGTTCTTTGTTCTTATTATTTTGTTCTTCCATTCTTGTTCTTTGTTCTTATTGTTGTTCTTCGTTATTTTATTCACAACAAGAAACTTTTTTTTGAATAGTCTCAAGGTAATTAAAAGGTAGTATATGTTCATACACATTCTTAATCCTTTGTTAATGCACATGCACCTTGCACACAAAGCGATTTGAACATGGGTCTTCTAGGATGAATGCATCATCTTTTCCACTGGACCACTTGTTGGGTTAAAAAATTTAGAAACCTTTTAAAAATAAAAATGTATTTTTATATGTATATATGCATGTGTGTATGAAAAACCATATAATTTATTTTCTAGAATTATTAAAAAATATTTTTAAATTTATAATTATAAAATAAATTCTTTTTTAAAAAAATCATAAAGATCTAAGAAATGCCTAAAATTCTAAAAGAAATTAATAAATTGAATACTTTGTAAATTTTCACTTGCCGAAATTTCATTAAAAATTCTGTTTTTGTATACAAACTCATAAATCATATTATCAATTTTATGATTTGAACCCTCAAGTTAAGAAATACTCATGTTCACTCCTAGACAAATTAGCAATTTTCCACATCCTTTATTAAAAATATTATGATTATCAAACTGCAATATAAAATTATGTAAAATTTACCAAATATAAAGTTTGGTATAATATATTTTGTAAACCTTATATAACTTAAATTTGAAACCACTTAATTCTATTTAGGATTATATAAAGAGTGCACCATTTCGGCTTTCTGGATGGGCTAATGTGGGTTTTCGACAACATTCAAAATGCAAATCGAGAATTGATTGCTTATACCATATGGTCTCGGTTGGCACATTCAAAGGCCAAGGAGGCAAGGAGCAGCGATGAGGATCGTTTTTGGGTGGAGGAAGCGCCACCGAGAGTCATGGATTTAGCAGCAAGTGACCGACGTCTCTCTGATCCCCCTTAAAAGGCGCCGTTGCGTCTCCAGTGGAGTTTTGTTGGGGAATACTTTGATCTTCCTTAAATCCCCAAAGTTTCTTTACTCTTTCACCATTGACGTTCATCGTTTTAATCTTGGAGCTCTGTGGAAGAAGAATCGACCGGCTCTCTCACCTCTTTGTTTTGGGTTTTGTTGTTTCCTTTTAGACAGTTTTTTATTTGGCTTTTGATTTTGCTTTTTTAGACTGTTACTATTATTTTTAAGGGTAAACTACGTAAATAACCACCTTACTACATAAATAACAACTAGCAAAAAAAAAAGAACCAGAAGAAAATAACTCTACAGCCCAAGATTCTCATGTAACATCGAAAGAACACTAGGCGGAGGCACGACAAAGTGAACGGTGCCATCACCACCTGCAATAGCATTCATGGCCAGAAAATCTGCAAACCTATTATCGGTAGGAGCGGTGTGCCACAACTAAACAGTCTAAGCCCAATGCTGAAGCCCATTAAGATGCAACATCAACAAAGACAAACTCTTGTGAATAATATCAGATCGAAGCAGCCGAAACGCGTCCAAACTATCAATTTTCAAAATGACTTGTCGACAGCCCAAGTCCCACAAGCAACACAAGCCAAAGTACACAGAACACAACCCTAAACCTAATTAGAAGAAAAGAGTACACACAATAATATTTACAGAAAAGATTCTATACAATAACTATGACAAAAACCAATCAACAGAAACAAACAACTAGCAGAAAAACAAGAATCAGAAGACAAACAGCTCTACAGCCCAAGGTCCTCATGTAACATCGAAAGAATACCAAGAGGAGGTACGACAAAGTGAACGGTGCCATCACCACCTGCAATAGCATTCTTGGCCAGAAAATCTGCAACCCTATTATCGGAATGAGCGATGTGCCACAACTGAACAGTCCAAGCCCAATGTTGAAGCTCATTAAGATGCAATATCAATAAAGGCAAACTCTTCTGAACAATATCAGATCAAAGCAACCGAAACGCGTCCAAACTATCAATTTCGAAAATGAATTGTCGACATCCCAAGTCCCACGCGCAACACAAGCCAAAGTATGCGCAACACAGCCCTAAACCTAGTCAGAAGAAAAGAGTACACACAATAATATTTACAGAGAAAATTCTATACAATAACTTTGACAAAACCAATCAACATAAACAAACAACTAGAGAAAAAACAAGAACCAGGAGACAAATAGCTCTACAACTCAAGGTCCTCATATAACATCAAAACAACACTAGGTGGAGGCACGACAAAGTGAACGGTGCTATCACCACCTGCAATAGCACTCTTGGCTAGAAAATTTGCAACCCTATTATCAGAATGAGCGATGTGCCACAACTGAACAGTCCAAGCCCGATGCTGAAGCTCATTAAGATGCAACATCAACAAAGATAAACTCTTGTGAACAATATCAGATCGAAGCAGCTGAAACGCGTCCAAACTATCAATTTCTAAAATGACTTGTCGACAGCCCAAGTCCCACGCGCAACACAAGCCAAAGTACGCACAACACAACCCTAAACCTAACTAGAAGAAAAGAGTACACACAATAATATTTACAAAGAAAATTCTATACAATAACTATGACAAAAACCAATCAACAGAAACTAACAACTAGCAGAAAAAAAGAACCATAAGACAAACAGCTCTACAGCCCAAGGTCCTCATGTAACATCGAAAGAACACCAGGCGGAGGCACGACAAAGTGAACGGTGCTATCACCACCAGCAATAGCATTCTTGGCCAGAAAATATGCAACCCTATTATCGGAATGAGTGATGTGCCATAACTGAACAATCCAAGCCCAATGTTGAAGCTCAATAAGATGCAACATCAACAAAGACAAACTCTTGTGAACAATATCAGACCGAAACAGCCGAAACACGTCTAAACTATCAATTTTCAAAATAACTTGTAGACAGCCCAAGTCCCTTGCGCAACACAAGCCAAAGTACGCGCAACACAACTTTAAACCTAGTCAGAAGAAAAAAGTATACACAATAATAATTACAGAGAAAATTCTATACAATAACTATGACAAAAACCAATCAACAGAAACAAACAACTAGCAGAAAAACAAGAACTAGAAGACAAACAACTCTACAACCTAAGGTCCTCATGTAACATCGAAAGAACACCAGGTGGAGGCACGAAAAAGTGAACGGTGCCATCACCACCTACAATAGCATTCTTGGCCAGAAAATATGCAACCCTATTATCGGAATGAGCGATGCTCCACAACTGAACAATCCAACTCCGATGTTGAAGCTCATTAAGATGCAACAATATTAACAAAGACAAACTCTTGTGAACAATATCAGATCGAAACAGCCAAAACACGTCCAAACTATCAATTTTCAAAATAACTTGTCGACAGCCCAAGTCCCACGTGCAACACAAGCCAAAGTACGCGCAACACAACCCTAAACCTAATCAGAAGAAAAGAGTACACACAATAATATTTACAGAGAAAATTCTATACAATAACTATGACAAAAACCAATCAACAGAAACGAACAACTAGTAGAAAAATAAGAACCAGAAGACAAACAGCTCTACAGCCCAAGGTCCTCATGTAACATCGAAAGAACACCAGGCGGAGGCACGACAAAGTGAACAGTGCCATCACCACCTGCAATAGCATTCTTGACCAGAAAATCTGCAACCCTATTATCGGAATAAACGATGTGCCACAACTGAACAGTCCAAGCCCGATGCTGAAACTCATTATGATACAACATCAACAAAGACAAACTCTTGTGAACAATATCAGATTGAAACAACCAAAACACGTCCAAACTATCAATTTTCAAAATAACTTGTCGACAACCCAAGTCCCACACGCAACACAAGCCAAAGTACGCGCAATACAACCCTAAACCTAATCAGAAGAAAAGAGTGCACACAATAATATTTACAGAGAAAATTCTATACAATAACTATGACAAAAACCAATCAACAGAAACGAACAACTAGCAGAAAAACAAGAACCAGAAGACAAATAGCTCTACAACCCAAGGTCCTCATGTAACATCGAAAGAACACCAAGCGGAGGCACGACAAAGTGAACAGTGCCATCACCACCTGCAATAGCATTCTTGGCCAGAAAATCTGCAACCCTATTATCAGAATAAGCGATGTGCCACAACTGAACAGTTCAAGCCCGGTGTTGAAGCTCATTAAGATGCAACATCAACAAAGACAAACTCTTGTGAACAATATCAAATCAAAGCATCTGAAACACGTCCAAACTATCAATTTCCAAAATGACTTGTCGACAGCCCAAGTCCCACGCACAACACAAGCCAATGTACACTTCCACACATCTCAGCTTCCACTACTGAGCACGTTCTGATATAATGGTGAAAATTGTGCCTCCAATCCCCCCCAAGGAATCACACAAGACCCCGCCACAAGAAACAAGGTCGTCCGAGGACCTCCTAGAACCATCAATGTTAAGTAAAATCTAGCCAGCAGCCGGTGTAGACCAATGGCTAGCCCCACGAACCATGGGGTTATATACAAGAATCTCCCCCTTAGCAGAGTCCAACGCTCGCACCATCTCCACTTGCAGGACACGACTTTGGTCAACTATAGACCCCCATCCTTCAAGAGGGTTCTTAAAAACAATGAAATTCCGATAACGCCACAATGTTCATAACACCGCACCAAATAGAAGGTCCCAATTGTACATATTATCAATGAAACGATCCGGCTTCGTTAAATTAGTGAAAAACCAGTCCTACAGATCAAGAGCTAAAAACTCTGTCCATCGGTCAGGCTTAATCAAAACCTTCCATACCGACACCGCCACGGACATAAACGAAAAAGATGATATATATTCTTCAAAGCATCATTACAGAGTGGAACCGACTATCTATAGTGAAATATCAATGAACCCTCTCAGTATTTGTCATCAGTTTATCAAAAGTCGCCAACCATAAAAATATTTATATCCTTTGCGATCCTCGGAACCGATGGACTGCCTTCCAAAGACCATTAGGCACAGCCCCCACATGATACTCATAGGCTACGGAGACGCGTCGTTTTTGTGTGGTTTGTAAAGCTAATCAGCCGAGTGATCCTAATGTTAGTGGTTCGAGTGGTTCCCGGTTTGCAGCATTAACACAATCTGACGTGGTTATGGATGGGAGCGGGATAGTAGTGCCAGATAACATGGACGTGTTTAACCAGGTTGTGGCTCAAATTGCGGTTCAAAATCAAGTGTCTAATCCGGATAAAAAGTCCAAGTCTTCTAAGAAATCCACACAAAAACCTACAGTGGTTCCCATTGTCGATGGGCGTAGTGCTAATGTTATTTCACACCCTACCATTGTTCGTTCTAAGCATCATGAAGCCATTACTATCGTCGAGCAAGGGTTTGAGGAAGCTGGCCTGTCAGGAATTAAGCTGTCCAAGGAACATAATAGTGGAGGTAAGGGTTAAAAGGAGAGTGCTCGTAAGAGGTTGAGCATTCGGAAAAGTACGGAGTTCTGAGCTTTCATACGGTCGGTTCTCACGGAATGGGTTTAAAATTTAATATTCCAAAGAAAACCCTTTGCGGCGTTTTCCTTAAAAAACGCCACTAACCCACTATTTTTCTCCAAAAAGATTATATTCGCGGGTGGACGTGTCAAAGACACGTGTTACCCGAGCCCGGCCGGTCGGCGGCGGCGGCGCGCGAGGATGTTCCTTGTTCTTTCCCACTCAACAAGGGAGGGGGGAACTTGTGTATAAATACCCTTTACACGCCTTTTTCCTAACCCATGTGGGATATAGGCTTATGCCTTTGGTTCTCACTTTAAGTATTACCAATATTATATAGTGATTTTGTCACTCCAACATTATGATACTTTTATTTTTTGAAAAATTCACGATGGCAATACTTACAACGGTCGTGATTACATTCGTTATGTGACTGAAAATGAAAATCTCTATATTGAAACCTTTAGTCTTATTAATTGTTTATACGTGGTTACATTCGTTATGCGACCGAAAATACAAATCCTTATATTGAACCATTAATCTCATTAATTGTTTATTGGTTTTCTAATTGAGGTTTAAGAAATCTATGGCGGCGTTTTTCGCAGCAAATGCCACTAACGCTACACCTATGGCGGCGTTTTAATTAACAAACGCCACAAAACGCCAACATCGGCGGCGTTTTACCGATAAACGCCACTAACATGAAACCTATACCGGCGTTTACGGTGAAAAGCGCCACTAATTTGAAACAACTGGCGGCGTTTATTGAAGAAAACGCCATTATATGTCACCCTATGGCGGCGTTTGTGGTAAAAACGCCGCCAATGTTGTCATTTTGTGGCGTTTGTCACAAAAACGCCGTTATAAGTGAAATATTGGCGGCGTTTGTATCAAAAACGCTGCGAATAGCGCCGCCATAGAACAAGTCTGGTGTAGTGATTTGATTTTTGAATGAAAAAAAGAGTAAGAGAAACATTCTTATATAAGATACAAATAGTGTTTAGGGGTGAGAATCAGATGGCGCGGGGACGGTTTTGTATTTTCCACTCCGTCTCCAACACTTGTAGTTACTATTTTGGGAAATTCCCATTAAATACTTCGGGAATTTTTTCGTCCTCATACCCTTCTCGTGCGGATCCTCGTAGTTTTCGGAGAATCCCCATCCCAAAAAATTAAACAAAATTACTATTTTATTAACCAAAATAAATTTGCAATTTAATTTAAAATATAAAGTTTTGATACTTACATTGAAAGCAGTTACGAGATGATGAAGATTGAAAGGGTGTTGTGTGGGAAAGATATAGGCGACTGTTTTAGCTTATATTTAAAAACTAAAATATAAACATGTTGAGAAACTTTAGTGTGGCTGGGTTTGAGAGAAAATTAAAGTGATAATAATATAGTTAGAGTTTTTTTATTAAGGTGTATATTAGTGGTATATAGATAAATAAGTATATATTTTTTAAAAATCTTGTAAAATATTGAGATCCTTGCGGATATTTTTTGGGATCAACACTGTTATTGATATTGCTACGGTTCGGTTATCCTCACAGTTCATATATAACAATCCCTGTCCGCATCCCCATTTAAGCTTCAGTGATAAACCCCCCCCCATCCTAGTCTCTGTGGGTGAAGATTTTAGTTATTTCTCATCCTGTCGGTTCGAATCTCCATAATTTTCAGATATTTCCCACTCAATTTATTATACAACTTTAGCTTGTAAGACACTGACGATTTTGTTTTAAAAAACCGAGTAAATAAAAATTAATCTAGATTTGAACCTGTCTGCTCTCTCTCAACTCTTTGCTGCATGCAACTTTGCTTTTCTTCCTTTGGTTGGTGGCCGACAACCAATCTTAGTATTGGTTGTCGACCACCTGGTCTATTATTTTCTTGTTTTTTCTTGTCTTTTCATATTTTAATAAGAATCTTTGCCTTTGTGGCACGCGTTTCATCTGTCCTTGTGACACGTTTTTCTTTGATTTTTTGTGGTACGTTTCATTTGTCCTTGTGGCATGATTTCAACATAGCTTAACGGTCGGTTGGTGCTTGTATAGAGATCTTCACGACACTAATCTCTGATTATGGTTCTTTCTGTGGTCTTAGAAAGATGGATTCTCACTCAGTTGATGGTTGGCTGCCGATGTAATCAGACCTGGGTAGCTGCGCAATCTGCTTGATAGCTTGGTTTGTTCACCACTCCTTTTTTCACCCCGTAAAGTGTCTCGTTTGGATAGAGACAAGAAGATTCAAGAAGGTTTTTGAATTTTGGTATGCTAATCTCGATGGAAGTGTATGCTTTTCTTTGCACCATTGTAAGAGACTTTTGGTGGACTTGTCCATTTTTTTCTCTTTTGATGCATTGTATTTGTTAGGATATTTGTTTTGATATAATAATTGAAAAATAGTTTTTGACTAAATTGAAAATATGTTTAATGAATTTTATAAGACTTTTGAATGACTTAAAATATCTTTAAAGTAGTCAAACATGAGTTTTTCCAATAACCGTACCGATACGGTATACCTCATATCGATACGCTTTAGGGTTTCAGCTACAACAAAATTTCAGTAGCCAAAACTCGTACTTATACGGCTTGGCCGTACCGATACGAAGAGGACATATATTGATACGTTACATGGCATTTCGATATGGGTTGTTTTAGAAACCCCCCAACGGCTAGTATCTGTACTGATACGGTTGTTGATGAGTTCTCAAATGTGACATATTTCATTTGCTATTTTTCTAGTTATTAGGACTTCTTGCTGCTTAATACATGTTGCTTTTGCTATATTTTGTGCGGGGATCCAATTCTGGAAATAGCAGTGAAAAGGGGGCATTTCTGCAGTTTTTATTATTATTCTGTCATGACTGGCATCATGGGCACGACACTTGGCACGACGCGTCTGACGTGGCAATGACGTGACGACTTCTAGAAGCTTCTAGAACGTTCGGAGAGATCTTATCAGCTTATCCGTTTAGATTTCCTACATTTAAATTTCAAAACATTTGAATTGTTTTATCTTTACTTTATTATTTTAAATTTTCTTATCTTTTATCTTTGTAATTCCAAGCCTATAAATACCACTCCTTGGTAAAGGCTTAGGCATCAATAAATTCATCTTCTAGCTTTGAGTTTTTTTTAATCTTTGTAAACATTTTTCTAGTTTTAATTAAAAGTTCTTCTTCCTTATTTTCTTTGTTTCGTTTATTTTATGTTATTTAATTATTTTTCCAAAACCAAGTTAAGCATGATAATCAATATCATGCTTAGCTAAATCTTTTAAGCCAAGAACCAGCCAAGTCAATTCGATTCGTGAGAATTGAACTTGCTTAAATTCTTTTGGGAAATCATTTTTATCTTTCTGCTTAGATAGTTTGGAAATCGGCCTTACTAAAGGTTTTTAACCGTTTTTCAAATCAAAAAGAGCTCGTTGGTCTGGAATCGTTTAAAGACATAGTTGGGAGGAAGGATCGACCTGTGGCAAATTTCGACTTCCTGTGAACACTCTTAGCGGCGGTCCGCTAAGGAAAGATAAAATCAGAAGCGATTCTATTTTAGACAATTTCTGAGTCGGGTTTTTCCTGCTTTTATTCTAAATATTTTAACGGCGATAGACATGGTTGATTTATTTAAGAACCATCTTTCGAAGATAGACTTGGGAGGATTGGTTACTCGAGAGAGAAACAAGTTTACGACGGGTTGGGCCTCGTAGACTGTAACCGACATGATCCCCGAAATAAAAATCTATTTCAGTGATCGAAAGAATTGAAGGAGCTGGTTCGAGGCTGATTTGCATACTTGGCTTTTCTTATTTTTTTGCAGTTTATTTTATTACTTCACTCAAAATCATATCACCCCCTTTTTATTTCTTTGTTTTTACAGATATTCCTGGGAATTCAAGTCCGACAAATTCAAGTCAAGAATTCTGACTCTCTCCTTGTGGATCGACCCTCTTTCCCTATATCAACTTAATTTCTTTATTTTATTTATTGCTGAAAGAGGTTAAATATTTATTTATTTTTGACCGGTTAAACGACGACATGTCAAAAATGGCGCCGTTGCCGGGGAGATTTACTTTCGGCATTTTTGACTGATTTTGTTTTATTTTTATAACCAGGAAAAACCCGGGTACTTTAGCTCCATATAACCCGGAAATCGAAGCAAGAGCTCGTAGAACTCACGGCGAAACACTTCGACGAAAGAAGCAATAAAGCACACGACGATCCGAACAGGAATCCACTTTCGAGACCACACCAATCGACGAACCTACACAAGAACCAGAACTGATGGCAGATCAAACAACTCGAGAGCTGAATGCAGCCCCTACTGTGCAGCAACCACTCTGCATCGCCTTTCCTCAAGGCGATACTCCTTTCCAGCTCAAAACGGGATTAATTCACCTATTCCGAATTTCATATGGTGTGCAGCAGCATGAAACCACAAGGGGTCTCAGAGGACCAAATAAAACTAAGGGCTTTTCCTTTTTCCTTAGCAAGAACGGCTAAAGAGTGGTTATTTTATTTACCTCCGAATTCGATTAATACATGGTCTGACCTTTCTCGTGTTTTTCTTGACAGATACTTCCCTGCGACAAAAGCGACAGAAATTAGGCGAAACATATTGAGTATCCAACAAATGCACGACGAATCCCTATATGATTATTGGGAAAGGTTCAAGAAGCTGTGCGCAAGCTGTCCGCAACATGGCTTATCCGAGCAAACACTCCTTCAATACCTATACGAAGGAATGTTGCCAATGGACAAAAAGATGGTAGATGCAGCAAGCGGTGGCGCGCTCGTTAACATGACTCCTACTGCAGCGAGAACATTAATCTCCACAATGGCTGCAAATTCGCAGCAATTTGGTTCTGCAAGTGAACCCAGTCGACGGGTTCAGACAGTAAGCACAATTACATTGGAAAATAAGATTGATAATTTGACTAATATTGTGCATTCACTTGTTTCAGGAGAAATAGGAGTTGCCAAGGCGTGCGGGATTTGTACTATGCAAGATCACGCAACCGATATATGCCCACTGCTGAGGGAAATGTCTGGTGCCCAAGTCAACGCCATACACAACTTTCCCGGACCTCCCCAAAGACCCTATAACCCACATAGCAATACGTTCAATCCCGGTTGGAGAGATCACCCAAACTTGAGCTACGGTAATCAGAACCCGAATTACCAACCTAGGCAACAACCTCCTTACCAAAACCAAGCACCCCAAAAATCCTCGCTTGAGTCTATTGTTGAGAGATTGGCAGTTTCGCAGGAAAAATTCCAAACCCAAACACAATCCCATCTCCAGCAAATCGACAAACAAATAAGCCAACTAGCTCAAGCTGTTAGCCGTCTAGAATCCCATGGGAAGTTACCATCACAAACCGAAACCAATCCAAGGGAAAATGTAAGCGCGATCACTCTGCGTAGTGGAACTGTGATAACGCCTAAACCGCCCAAGCAAACCGAGCAAAAATCCGACGAGCAAGGTAGCTCTTCGAAGGACCAGAACGAAAAGTCTCCACCCACTGCAGGTAACTCTAAATCCAATATTTCTGTTTCTACTTACGAACCTATTCCTCCTTTTCCAGGTAGATTGGTGAAACGAGATAAAAAGGAGGAAGAGAAGGAAATTTTGGATGTATTCAAGAAAGTGGAAATCAACATTCCACTTTTGGATGTTATTCGGAAGGTTCCTAAATACGCAAAATTTTTGAAAGATCTATGCACAAACCGGAGGCGATTGTCTGGGAATGAAAGAGTTAACCTTGGTGAGAACGTTTCGGCTATTCTTCAAAGACCATTGCCGCAAAAGTACAAGGACCAAGGTATGTTTGCGATTCCCTGTAAAATTGGGAAAGTTGGGATTAAAAGAGCGATGTGCGATTTAGGCGCATCTATCAACGTCATGTCGTTAAGCGTTTACAACAAAATTTCGACTGAACCATTGAAAGAAACGCGAGTGACGGTTCAATTAGCCGATCGATCAGTCATCTACCCCGAGGGAGTACTAGAAAACGTGTTGGTACAGGTAAAAGATCTTATTTTCCCTGCTGATTTTTATATTATTGACATGGAAAATGATCGCAGCAATAACAGATCCGAAATCTTGCTTGGCCGACCTTTCCTATCAACCGCGCATACAAAAATTGATGTCCGCGACGACATCTTAACTATGGAATTTGATGGGGAAGTAGTTAAATTTGATATGTATAAAGCTATGAAGTATCCTGATTCAGTCGCAAGTTTAAATTTCGTTGATATTATAGATCCGTTAGCTGATGATTTGATCGAAACTGATTTGTGTTATGACTTTTGTAGGGAATTCGCGGATCTCGACAATGAAAATATAGGCGAAATCATTTCAACTCTTTCTTCCCTTTCTGATTTTCGATTAATTCCAACTCGATCTAAACATTTTCCCTTAATTTTGCAGGAACCAAAGCCGAAGTTGGAGCAATTTAATTGTGTATTTTTAGGCGACAACCAAACTTGGCCAATCATCATATTGAGTAAGTTGTCGCATCGGGAAGGAGGTGGAAGCTTAGTTGTTGATTTGCGCACAAATAAAAAGATGAAGGAAGGCGTTAAAATGACAAGGGATGGACATCACCGTTTATTTGAAGACCTTTCCTTTGAAGAACCAAAAATTTAGCAAAGGTCGTCGAGCTAAACGACATTAAACAAAGCGCTAAATGGGAGGCAACCCATTCTTTTTTATTTTCGTTAATTTTAATTTCCTTTCTTTTTATATTTTATTTATTTTCCTTTATTTTTCTTTTTCTAATTACCTTAATAATTTTCTGCAGGATTTTTTTTTTCACACAGCAAGCACTCTTCGATCATAAGCTGCAGTTCCATTGAAAGTGGTGCACGATAGCAAAACCCCTTTCCACTTAATGGCGCATGATAGCAAACCCCTTTCCAACCATTTTCAAAACCCTTTGACCGGTTGCATAGGAATAAAATAAAGTAAGAATTGTTTTCAATTCTTTTCTTTATTTTTCCTTTGAAACCTTTCCCCTTTTCTTCCTCTTTCCCTTTCCGATAGCCCTCAACCCAAACCAGCCACGGTCCGAACTCGACGACAAGGGAGAGCAGCACCCCCTAAACCGGCTGCCGTTCAACCCACCGTCCTTGGAGTTGGCGGACGGCGCCGCCATATGCAGAAATGTGCCACCACGCGCCCCTCAATCCCCTCCTCCCCAAGACCAGCCTTCGCACCATGTCCCCGCACCTCCTCCTCGCCGTGGTGGCCGGCGATCAGCAGCGACTCCGAACTACCCTTCGCTGCACCCTCTTTGGCACATCCGGCAACTTCATTCGCTGCTCTCCAACAGCACCGCTGATCCGAGCCACTCATAGTGCACCATTCCCATCGACTCACTCTACATCCACGAGGAGTATCTTTTGCCCTTATTATCTCTTTATTTCCTTAATTTTTATGAATTGGGGCAATTCACTTAAGTGAGGGGGAGGGTAAATTACCACTTGTCTGCTTGTTTGATAATATGTTTTTAAACCTTGAGATGAATTTTTTTTCTTGCCATTACTCGTTGTCCAGCATGTTGTACTTGTTCTTGTGCTTAGGAATGATTGAATTATAGCATTTTGATAATCAAAGGATATAGGTAATCTGCAGTTTGTCATCTCTTTTAATTTCTCTTGATTGTGTTAATTAGATTTCTCGCCTAGCTTAATCAAATTAGCCTAATTTTGGTAAGATTTGAGCCTTGAGCATGCATTCTTCATATTATGCTCGTTTCCTTTGCTTGAGAGTGTCATCTTGAATTTTAGGAATCTAGAACTTGTGGCTTGCTTACGATTCGAGACTACACTAAGAACGAGGTGCTTTAAAATGATTTAGGCATTAGGATTTAACCTCTTCCATTCCTTTCATTTTAATTTACCCTTTCTCATCGCCTGGTGAGCCTTTGTTAGCCTTACATCCCATTTCTTTGACTTAACCATTTTAATTGATCAAATGCTAGAATCTTTATTAGACATGAAGGAGATACTTTTCAAATAAGGACATAATTTTTCCAAAAAAAAAAAGAATAAAAGAAGCAATTGCTTCGAAAAGAAAAAAAAACAGTTTCGAAAAGAAAAGAAAAGAAAAGTGTGTTTGCTTGCCCATTTTAGCTCCTTTTTAATGTCTTCACTGCTGAATGTTTGAAATATCTTGCATTGATCATCCTCTTTTGTTTTTTTTTCTCATCTTTTTTTTCTTCTTCTAAACCCACATTTCACCTTGAATAAAAGACCTAATGATTTTTGCACCTCGATTCTAATAAAGTAGTGGAGAATTGAACATGTTACAAGCCTATGGAAACCTTTGTTCATGCATGACTTAGAGTGTTTTTGCTTCACATTTACCTTTAAACACTTTGAGTGCTCTTGAGTGTATCTTGGTGAGGATTAAGACTAGGTTAGAATTTGATTAATGCTTGATAGGTAATTGGAAGGGATAAGGACTGTTCTTTGCTTGCATCCATTTGATTTGATTATGTTTCTTTCATGATACTCCTTTTGCGCTAGAACTCTTGTGATTATGTTTGATGCTTGTAATGGCTTGAGAAATGCATTCTCTAGTTTATGTTTTTTCGGACATACTTGAGGACAAGTATGAGACAAGTGAGGGGGAATTTGATGAGTTCTCAAATGTGACATATTTCATATGCTATTTTTCTAGTTATTAGGACTTCTTGCTGCTTAATACATGTTGCTTTTGCTATATTTTGTGCAGGGATCCAATTCTGGAAATAGCAGTGAAAATGGGGCATTTCTGCAGTTTTTATTATTATTCTGTCATGACTGGCATCATGGGCACGACGCGTCTGACGTGGCAGTGACGTGGCAATGACGTGGCGAATTCTAGAAGCTTCTGGAACATTCGGAGAGATCTTATCAGCTTATCCGTTTAGATTTCATGCATTTAAATTTCAAAACATTTGAATTGTTTTATCTTTACTTTATTATTTTAAATTTCCTTATCTTTTATCTTTGTAATTCCAAGCCTATAAATACCACTCCTTGGTAAAGGCTTAGGCATCAATAAATTCATCTTCTAGCTTTGAGTTTTTTTTATCTTTGTAAACATTTTTCTAGTTTTAATTAAAAGTTCTTCTTCCTTATTTTCTTTGTTTCGTTTATTTTATGTTATTTAATTATTTTTCCAAAACCAAGTTAAGCATGATAATCAATATCATGCTTAGCTAAATCTTTTAAGCCAAGAACCAGCCAAGTCAATTCGATTCGTGAGAATTGAACTTGCTTAAATTCTTTTGGGAAATCATTTTTATCTTTCTGCTTAGATAGTTTGGCAATCGACCTTACTAAAGGTTTTTAACCGTTTTTCAAATCAAAAAGAGCTCGTTGGTATGGAATCGTTAAAAGACATAGTTGGGAGGAAGGATCGGCCTGTGGCAAATTTCGACTTCATGTGAACACTCTTAGCGGCGGTCCGCTAAGGAAAGATAAAATCAGAAGCGATTCTATTTTAGACAATTTCTGAGTCGGGTTTTTCCTGCTTTTATTATAAATATTTTAACGGCGATATACGTGATTGATTTATTTAAGAACCATCTTTCGAAGATAGACTTGGGAGGATTGGTTACTCGAGAGAGAAACAAGTTACGACGGGTTGGGCCTCGTAGACTGTAACCGACATGATCCCCGAAATAAAAATCTATTTCAGTGATCGAAAGAATTGAAGGAGCTGGTTCGAGGCTGATTTGCATACTTGGCTTTTCTTATTTTTTTTTGCATTTTATTTTATTACTGCACTCAAAATCATATCACCCCCCTTTTTATTTCTTTGTTTTTACAGATATTCCTGGGAATTCAAATCCGACAAATTCAAGTCAAGAATTCTGACTATCTCCCTGTGGATCGACCCACTTTCCCTATATCAACTTAATTTCTTTATTTTATTTATTGCTGAAAGAGGTTAAATATTTATTTATTTTTGACCGGTTAAACGACGACATGTCAGTTGTATCGAGTACCGATATGCAAAACTGCTCCCAACGATCATTTTCCTAACGACTATTTGAATTACAGGACATACTATATGCTCCAACACATATCGATATGCATCAGCTAAGGAAAGTGCAGAACTAGTGTTTTGATATAATAATTGAAAAATGTTTTGGACTAATTTGAAAAGAATTTAAAACTTGGTTTTCAGTCCAAACAACTTGAATATATGTTTGAAGTATTTAAAAAAAATTGGCAATGTTTTTATTGATTTTAAATAGCCAAACTTGACTTTTCAAAGTACCCGTACCGATACGGTCCAACCCGTATCGATACCTTTTTTGCCTAGTTTGGTCACTGCCAAAACTCGTATCGAAACAGGCTTGGCCGTTTTGATACGGTGAGGGATCGTATCGATACGCCTAGTCAGCGTACCAATCCCATTTTAACAACCCCAACGGTCATATTTCTCAACGGTCTTTTAAACGTCATACCGTACCAATATGCCCTCAAGCGTATCGATACGCCTAGGCTGGCAAGAGCCCAACAACTAGTTTCTGATGAAGGTCGTACCGATACGGGTCCATGCGTATCGATACGGAAGGCAACAAAACAACATTAATGAAGGGAAATAAAGTCCTCAACGGCTCCAATTCATCCCCAACAGCTAGTAACGGCTACAAACTCATCAAGGAGCATAAAAGGGACCTCAAAGCATCAAGTAAAGGCTAATGCTTCAATTGTCAATCAACAAATGATCAAGAATTGTCTTTGTACTTAAATTGTCATTTCTTTGTATAGACAAACACTAGTGAGCCAAAATTGTCAAATTTGCTCAAGTGTTTTAGGTTTTGGGTGAGAGCTTATTTGTGCAAATAATCACCTATTAGAGGGATTTAAGTTTGCTTATCTTTTCTCTTTGTAAAGAGGGTTTGATCAAGGCTTTGGGTAGAAAGCTTGATCGGTGTATAAGGGTTTCCTCCTAAGCCTAGAAAAGGAGACGAATCAATAGTGGATTGATTGGAAATCCTTAGTGGGAAGCTAAGGTAGTGGATGTAGACCTTGGTTAGAAGGTTGAACCACTCTAAAATCATTGTGTCATTTATCTTTTAGCTTCCACACCACATCCACCCAAAATTTCACTTCTCCACCACTTGGTGAGCAAGATCGGTTGAAGGAATCGAGCACCTTAAAACTCAACAATTGGTATCAGAGCTTGGCTCAATCAAACAGGGTTAACATCCTATTGAGAAGATCCGAAAAGCTCGACCATCATTTCACACAACCGGCTCAATGGCGCAATCCATCGACAAACTGCCCTTCTTTGACAGAACTCACTATGCCCATTGGAAGATAAAGTTGAAGTTCTTCATCAAGTCAAGAGACTACAAGCTATGGGACATAGTTGAAGATGGTTCGTTCGTGCCTCAACGAAGCAAAGCGGAGTGGAGTGCCGACGATCGCAAAAAGATGTAGCTTAATTGCAAAGCCTTGCACATCCTCTTTTGTGCATTTGGCCCAACCATCTATGAGAAGATGTCTTCTTGTGAAAGTGCCAAGGAGGTATGAGACAAGCTTGAAGTCACATACAAGGGAACCGATGAAGTTAAGGAGACCAAGATTGGGCTTCTCACCTTAGAGTATGAGAACTTCAAAATGGATCCGGAAGAGAACATCGAGAAGATGTTTGATTGGTTCTCCACTATCACCAATGGTCTCAAAGGCTATAGAGAAGCCATCCCGGAGGGAAAGCTTGTTCGAAAGCTCATCTACTCACTTCCCGAGTCATGGGACTCAAAGAGGACCGCCATCATCGAAGCCAAGAATTTGAAAACCTTGAAGCTTGATGAACTCATAGGGTCACTCCTTACTCATCAAATCATGAAGAAGAACAAAGAAGATGAGAAGAAGAGGGAAGAAATTAGAGCTATGGGAGAGAAGAAGCTCAAGGGGCTTGGCATCAACACCAATGCCATTGATCTCAAGTCCTCCACTTGCCATCATGTTGATTCAAGTGAAGAGGAGGACGAAGAAGAATAGATAGTTCATCTCTTCAAGAAGTGTGCCTCGTTCATGAAGAAAGCCTTGAGAGAGCTTGAACGAGAATCCATGAAAAAAGAGAGGGCAAGCACTTCAAGCAATAAGAAGAAGGCACATGTGGCTACTTGGAGTGATGAGGACTTCACCGACGATGAACAAACCAACCTTTTCCTTATGGCCATCGAAGAAGATTCAAGGATAACTTCTAATTCATCTACTTCATGTTCTTACTCTTCTGATGAATTACAAGATGCCTACGATGATTTGGTTTTAGAGTTTAAAAATCACATTTTGAAAAACAATAAATTGATTTCAAAGTTGAAAATTCAAAATGATTTGATTTATAAAACCAAACTTGAACTTGAAGCAAAACTCGAAGAGTTTGAACAAAAATGTTTTGATTTACAAAATTTGCTTCAAAAAGTTCAAGAAGAAAAAGATTTGATTTCCAAAGAGCTTGAAAAGAAAAATAGTTTTGGAAAATCAAACTTTTATGTAAGACAATCTAGTGCTCCTAAATTCAAAAATGGTAAATGTTTTAGAAGTGTTTGGGTCCCAAAAGGACTTAACACTTCAATTAAAAAGGATGACATTGAAAAATGAATTCCTAAGGGGACTAAAGTTTGTGCTACTAACGTCTATGGATCCAAAGCAAATTGGATACCAAAAATCACTTGATTATCTTTTGCTAGGTGTGATGGAGAGTGATCAACAAGTCAAACTTTGAGGGGGAGCTCCATGCACACAAGGAAGAACACTTGAAGAAGGAAGGCTTCACATCCTCCCTTGGGTTCAAGTGTTGGTAAAAATCTAGTTGCTTTATTTATTTAATTTGATTTTTTTTCATTTCAACTAGATTATGATCATATATGTTGGACTAACATTTTTATGATGCTTTGAGTTAGGGGGAGCCATTTCAAAACCAAAAATTCTTATTTGTCATTTTTTTACCTCTATTGTTATTATGAACTTAAAAGTGTTTAAATTCTTTTTGATATAACAAAAAGGGGGAGAAATGTGGTTTGAAAAATTGAATTTTCAAAAGAATAAGGGGGAGCTTTAATTGATTTCAAAATCTTTATCTCTTATTCACAATTTTAAACTTAAAGGGGGAGAATCCCAAACAATTTTTCAAGTTGGTTTTATTATATCAAAAAGGGGGAGATTGTAGAACTAGTATTTTGATATAATAATTGAAAAATGTTTTGGACTAATTTGAAAAGAATTTAAAACTTGGTTTTAAGTTCAAACAACTTGAATATATGTTTGAGGTATTTAAAAAGGTTTTTGGCAATGTTTTTATTGATTTTAAATAGCCAAACTTGACTTTTCAAAGTACCCGTATCGATACGGTCCAACCCGTATCGATACCTTTTTTGCCCAATTTGGTCACTGCCAAAACCCGTATCAAAACAAGCTTGGTTGTTTCGATACGGTGAGGGATCGTATCGATACGCCTAGTCAGCGTACCGATCCCATTTTAACAACCCCAACGGTCATATTTCCCAACGGTCTTTTAAACGTCATACCGTATCGATACGCCCTCAAGCGTATCGATACGCCTAGGCTGGCAAGAGCCCAACGGCTAGTTTCTGATGAAGGCCGTACCGATACGGGTCCATGCGTATCGATACGGAAGGCAACAGAACAACATTAATGAAGGGAAATAAAGTCCTCAACGGCTCCAATTCATCCCCAACGGCTAGTAACTGCTACAAACTCATTAAGGAGTATAAAAGGGACCTCCAAGCATCAAGTAAAGGCTAATGCTTCAATTGTCAATCAACAAATGACCAAGAATTGTCTTTGTACTTAAATTTTCATTTCCTTGTATAGACAAACACTAGTGAGCCAAAATTGTCAAATTTGCTCAAGTGTTTTAGGTTTTGGGTGAGAGCTTATTTGTGCAAACAATCACCTATTAAAGGGATTTAAGTTTGCTTATCTTTTCTCTTTGTAAAGAGGGTTTGATCAAGGCTTTGGGTAGAAAGCTTGATCGGTGTATAAGGGTTTCCTCCTAATCCTAGAAAAGGGGACGAATCAATAGTGGATTGATTGGAAATCCTTAGTGGGAAGCTAAGGTAGTGGATGTAGACCTTGGTTAGAATGTTGAACCACTCTAAAATCATTGTGTCATTTATCTTTTAGCTTCCGCACCACATCCACCCAAAATTTCACTTCTTCACCACTTGGTGAGCAAGATCGGTTGAAGGAATCGAGCACCTTAAAACTCAACAGAAAGCATAACGGCTAGTTCTTGAAGAACCTGTATCGAAACGTGTTGGGCTTGTAGCACGCTCGAATTGATCACCGAAACCGTCAAGGAGGGTTGTAATTGCTTGGTGGTTGAATTGGCTAAAACCGAAAATAGTAGACAATTTTTGCACGATGATTTTAGAGTGGTTCGACTACTTCAACCGAGTCTACATCCACTACCTTAGCACACCACTAAGGATTTCCCAATTCACTCAACAATGAATTCTTCCTTTTGAGGACAAAGGGTAACCTTACAACCCTATCTTTTCAATGGCTAAGATAGAACCACTCTAGTTTTTCTCTCAAGGCTAAACTAGAACCTCTCCTTTTACAAGGGTAGAAAGATGTAAACAAGTATACCTCACAAGGTGGGTGTTTACGAGATTGAGCTCACAAGAGTGTAAAGAATAAAAACAATGAAAACACTCTCTATACAATATTTACAAGAGAAATGAAGGACATGAAGACTTAAACTCTATTTCTCTTGATCATTTAGCTTGGATCTTGTTTCTTGATGTTTCTTGATGCTTGGAGGCCTTATTTATAGTCCCAATTGAGTTTGTAGCCGTTTATGGCCGTTGGGATCAAAATATAGCCGTTTGAAGACTTTAATTCCATCCAAAATGCAATTCAGCTGCTACCCGTTTCGGAACGCCTCAAGCCCGTTTCGGAACGCCTCTTTATAGAGATAGCCGTTGCAGCCTGTCGGGGTACCCGTTTCGGAACACCCTGTATCCGTTTCGGAACACCCTGTCCCCGTTTCGGAACGCGTATCGGAACGCCTTATACCTGTTTCGAAACGCCTGCATTTTGAATATTAGTTTGGAAAGAGCCGTTGGGGTTTATAGCCGTTTAGGGTTGTTGCCACGTAGGCGTATCGAAACGGCCTATACCGTTTCGGAACGCTTGGCCCGTTTCGATACGTGTATCGAAACGTTTTGCCACTGGAATCCCCCTGTTTCGAAACGCCCTATGGTGTTTCGAAACGGCCTATGGTTTTTGTGAAATTTGGCCTTTTAAACACATTTAAAAACCTTTTAAAAACATTTTAAAGCCATTCCAAATTTGGCTACTGCCCTGACAAGTTTTGAGACCTTTGTTTAGGGTTTCGAAACTTTACTCTAAAAACATGTATTTTGAACATTTTTCGACTTTCAAAAGAGTAGTTCGATATAGGTATTCAATAGAACTCTTTTAAAACATTTTGTCAAGTTTTAAAGACTTTTGAATTATCTTTGAAGTCTTTAAACAAGTCTTAAAACAATTTTCACATAATTGTTATATCAAAATATTTCTCAACAATCTCCCCCTTTTTGATATAACTAAATATTTTGACAAATTGTTTTTGACAAAAAGCTCCCCCTTAATTTTTCACTTAATTCTCCCCTTTTGTTATATTATAAATAATTCAACTCTTTATAGTATATAATAACAATGGGGTTTATGACCATTGTGGTCAATATTACGTGGGAGTATTAAAATGTCAAAACATGTAAAATTCTTTTGAAAACTTCCCTAAACATAATTTCAAGTTGTTTGGACTTTTGGAAATGATTTAAATTCTTTTTAAATCAGTCCAAAACATTTTTCAATTATTATATCAAAACATTAGTTCTTCAATCTCCCCCTTTTTGATATAATAAAACCATTTTGAAAAATTATATCAGTCCAAAACATTTTTCAATTATTATATCAAAACATTAGTTCTTCAATCTCCCCCTTTTTGATATAATAAAACCAACTTGAAAAATTGTTTGGGATTCTCCCCCTTTAACTTTAAAATTGTGAATAAGAGATTAAGATATGAAATAAAATAAAGCTCCCCCTTATTCATTTGAAAATTCAATTCAATTTTTCAAACCATTTAACCAACTATTTCTCCCCCTTTTTGTTATATCAAAAAGAATTTAAAATGACATTTAAGTTCAAGATAACATAGGAGGCAAAAAAAAATTTTGACACTTAAAATTTTGGTTAAAAAAAAATGGCTCCCCCTTACTCAAAGCATCATAAGAATGTTAGTCCAATATTTATGAATATCTAGTTGAATTAAAAAATAAATCAAATAAAATCAAAAACAACTAGAAATTTTTACCAACACTTGAACTCAAGGGAGGATGTGAAGCCTTCCTTCTTCAAGTGTTCTTCCTTGTGTGCATGGAGCTTCCCCTCAATTTTTGACTTGTTGATCATTCTCCATCACACCTAGCAAAAGACAATCAAGTAATTTTTGGTATCCAAATTGATTTGGATCCATAGACGTTAGTAGCACAAAATTTAGTCCCCTTAGGAATCCATTTTTCAATTTCATCCTTTTTAGTTGAAGTGGTTAGTCCTTTTGGGACCCAAACACTTCTAAAACATTTTCCATTTAAAAATCTAGGGGCACTAGATTGTCTTACAAAAAAAATTTGATTTTCCAAAAATTATTTTTCTTTTCAAGCTCTTTGGAAATCAAATCTTTTTCCTTTTTGAGATCATCGACTTCTTTTTGATGATCTCTTTCCATTGTTTGAATCAAGTTTTGTAAATCTAAAACTTTAAGCTCAAAACTTGACACTTAAGAGATTGAATTTCACCATTGAATCAAATCAATTTAAAACACGTGAAATTCAATTTATCCAAGACTTTAAAACTTTATGCAAACATATGAATGAAACCATTTGACTCATATGCATAAAATTTTTCAAATAATGTCATGCTTGTTTAGATATTTGAATAAAAGCTCAAATGCATGAACATTAGTCAAACAGAAATTAGATAACCAAAAAAAATAATAAAAGCATTAAGCTTAGAGGTTACCTATCTTCTTCACTTGTGTGACTAGAGCATATAAAATTCTTGCTTTTCTTGCCTTTGCTCCAACACACCTATAAGAGACATTTACTTCGATTTTGGTATCCAAATTGCTTTGGATCCATTAACATTAATTTCAATGTCTCTAGTTCCCTTAGGAACCCATACTTGTCTAATCCTATAAGTTTTTCTTTTCTTTATAGGACAAGTATGCAACGAATGACCATGATAATGACAATGTGAGCATTTTGTCATTATGGGATGAAATGAATTATTAAAAATGATTTCTTTTTCTTTTGTTAAGCTTTCAAGCTTAACCTTTAAATCAAGATTTTCTTTTTGTAAAACATCTTTGTTTGTTTTTGAAAATTCTAAATCATTTTTCAAAATTTCATTTTGATTTTCAAAATCTATTTTTGTTTTTAAAAGAAAATCATTTTCAGTTTCGAGTTTTGAAATCATTTTCCTAAATTTGGAATTCATGGTCTCAAATTCCAAATATAATTCATTAAATGCATCTTGTAACTCATCAAAAGAATGTAAATTTAATTCATCTGAGTTAGAAGATACCTCGGGCTCATCGAGAGCCAAAACACCATTCACCTTAGGTGTTGAAGGGAGGATTGCACATGATGAAGCATCATCTTTCTTCTCTTCTTTCCCATAGAATTTCTCAAGCTTCTCCCAGATTTCTTTGGCACTTTTGGATGGGGAGACCTTCTTGGAAATTTCTTCACTTAGGGCACAGAGAAGAATGTGCATAGCCTTTGCATTGAGATGGTCCTTCTTTGTGTCTTCGACACTCCTTTTCTTCTTCTTTTTAGGAGCTTCCGAATGTCCACTTATGATAATCTTCCAAATGTCAAGGTTGAATCCTTGAATGAAATATTTCATAATGTTGCTCCATTGGAAGTAACCTTCTCCTTTGAAGAGAGGAGGACACATGATAGAGCGGCCTTCTTCAAATGAAATCATTGTAGAACCGCTTGCCATTTTCTTGTACGGTGGACTACGAGCTTTGGATCTTTGCTCCTGGATGTTAGTCCTTCGATGGAGACGAGGCTCTGATACCAATTGTTGGGCTTGTAGCACGCTCGAATCGATCACCGAAACCGTCAAGGAGGGTTGTAATTGCTTGGTGGTTGAATTGGCTAAAACCGAAAATAGTAGACAATTTTTGCACGATGATTTTAGAGTGGTTCGACTACTTCAACCGAGTCTACATCCACTACCTTAGCACACCACTAAGGATTTCCCAATTCACTCAACAATGAATTCTTCCTTTTGAGGACAAAGGGTAACCTTACAACCCTATCTTTTCAATGGCTAAGATAGAACCACTCTAGTTTTTCTCTCAAGGCTAAACTAGAACCTCTCCTTTTACAAGGGTAGAAAGATGTAAACAAGTATACCTCACAAGGTGGGTGTTTACGAGATTGAGCTCACAAGAGTGTAAAGAATAAAAACAATGAAAACACTCTCTATACAATATTTACAAGAGAAATGAAGGACATGAAGACTTAAACTCTATTTCTCTTGATCATTTAGCTTGGATCTTGTTTCTTGATGTTTCTTGATGCTTGGAGGCCTTATTTATAGTCCCAATTGAGTTTGTAGCCGTTTATGGCCGTTGGGATCAAAATATAGCCGTTTGAAGACTTTAATTCCATCCAAAATGCAATTCAGCTGCTACCCGTTTCGGAACGCCTCAAGCCCGTTTCGGAACGCCTCTTTATAGAGATAGCCGTTGCAGCCTGTCGGGGTACCCGTTTCGGAACACCCTGTATCCGTTTCGGAACACCCTGTCCCCGTTTCGGAACGCGTATCGGAACGCCTTATACCTGTTTCGAAACGCCTGCATTTTGAATATTAGTTTGGAAAGAGCCGTTGGGGTTTATAGCCGTTTAGGGTTGTTGCCACGTAGGCGTATCGAAACGGCCTATACCGTTTCGGAACGCTTGGCCCGTTTCGATACGTGTATCGAAACGTTTTGCCACTGGAATCCCCCTGTTTCGAAACGCCCTATGGTGTTTCGAAACGGCCTATGGTTTTTGTGAAATTTGGCCTTTTAAACACATTTAAAAACCTTTTAAAAACATTTTAAAGCCATTCCAAATTTGGCTACTGCCCTGACAAGTTTTGAGACCTTTGTTTAGGGTTTCGAAACTTTACTCTAAAAACATGTATTTTGAACATTTTTCGACTTTCAAAAGAGTAGTTCGATATAGGTATTCAATAGAACTCTTTTAAAACATTTTGTCAAGTTTTAAAGACTTTTGAATTATCTTTGAAGTCTTTAAACAAGTCTTAAAACAATTTTCACATAATTGTTATATCAAAATATTTCTCAACAAAACGGTTAGCCCCAAAACTGCTTTTATTGCAGAAAATAAAGGCCCCAACGGCTCCTATTCAACCCCAACGGTCTCCAACGACTAGAAGCTCATTGGGAGTATAAAAGGGACCTCCAAGCATCTATAGAAGACAAATGATCCATAAGTCAACAACATTATGAAGAAAATTTGTCTTATAGCTTAAATTCTCATTCTTTGTATAGACAACACTTGTGAGCTTACATTGTTACATTTGCTCAAGTGTTTAGGTTTGAGTGAGTGCTTAATTAGTGCAAACAAACACCTTTTAGAGGGATTTCAAGTTTGCTAGATTTTCTTTTGTTCAAGAGTGTTCCCAAAGCTCGGTTTGTGAGCTTTGGTTGCTAGACTTGATGAGTGAGTCTAGGTTGTAAAGGTTTCCTCCTAAGCCTTGAAAATGAGAAGAATTTCTAGTGAATTTGGTTTGAAAATCCAAGCTAAGGTAGTGAATGTAGAGCTTGTTAGAAGGTTGAACCACTATAAATTCTTTGTCTATTTGTCTATCTTTTGTTTCCACCAAAAACACCCAAAAATCAATCTTCTCCACACTTGGCAAGCAATTCGGTTGAAGGATATCAAGCCTAACAATATTATATTACCTTTCATTGTGATTAATAAAATTCATATGCCATTGTTCAAAAAATCAAATAAATCAAATCAATTTCTATTCAACTTATTTTTTAATCATCACATGTTTATTTATTAATATTGATACCAATATTCGAAAGATATCGAACAAGAATAATCAAAAAGGGTCGTGACAGTCTTCAACAATTCACCCCTTCTAATTTAAAAAAAATCATTTTTACTGATGTACGAGATACTTAGTAGTGATTTAAGGTCAAGGGATGACCCATGGTTTTATTTTAATAAGGGAAAACATATACAATTACTAAACATGAAAAAAAATCATTTTTTTATAAAATAATAGGGGTGAAGTTACTAAATAGAATTGGACAAATATGTACAAAATCAATACCACACACAAACTTGGTCTTACTGCTCCATGAATACCTCTGATGTTAAGTTAATATAACTACTTATGTATACATTCATTACTTTTTAAATATTTTCATGTGATTACATATAGATGTCAAAATGGAGTGGGTGGGAACGAATATTCCTTCCTCATATTTATACCCACATAAAACTTTTATATATATCTTTTACCCACCACTCACGATAGGTACAATATTCAAATTTACATTCGTTTACACGGGTATATTCTTAAATTCATCCCCGCACTCACTACCTAACTAGGTATTCATTATCCAGCCAAATATCCACCACCCAGTTAATAAATCTACTTATCTCATAATATATAACTTGAAACTCAATTTTGTTTGCTCAAAAAGAAACTAGACTCAAATGTCTGTTTAATTATATAAAGTGATACTTCTAATTTGACTTGTACAACTTATGATAAATTTTTAAAGTCATTGCCGAACTAGTATTAAGAGCAATTCGTTGCTCTGTTTCTCTGACATTCAATCACTTAAAAATCCGCATCTTTTAAAATACAGATTAAAATTCGATCTTTGTTTCTTCTAAATGAAATTAGACTCACTCACAGTTACAAGGATGTATGGATCACTTTTTAATTATTTATGTAAAATTTTGGATAATTTTTCGAACTCACTGTCGATGCATAAAATCCTAGACATATATATATAATTATATTTAACTTGTATTAATATAACATTATTCATATGGTGGATTGTGGGCAGGCAGATACAGGACATGCGAATTAGGTCTTAAATTCATCTCTTACCCATTACCCAGACCGAGTATGACTTTTGACATTCACATCTGTCCAATACCCGCTAAACTCATACTAATCCCTGCTCCAACTGTAGGTACGGTGCGAAATTCGAGAATCTATACTCGTCTACCACCTCTAATTACATGGTAGTATTTGTTATTTATTTTTAACCTTTTAAAAACACACATGGTTACACTGCTTAAATTTATGTCATTTAAAAGAAACATC
Organism: Hibiscus trionum; assembly: GCA_030270665.1. Taxonomy (NCBI): domain Eukaryota; kingdom Viridiplantae; phylum Streptophyta; class Magnoliopsida; order Malvales; family Malvaceae; genus Hibiscus; species Hibiscus trionum. The sequence continues at coordinate 23,593,729 of BSYR01000025.1, forward strand.
ATCCTTACCGCCGAATAACAATACAATTTTGAAGTAGTTTACCATTAAAAAGTATAATGATAAATTTAATTTTTAATGTTAATATTTTATCATTAAATTTAACCCTAAACTTTTAAAAAACAAAATTTACTCCTCAACCTAAAACAATGAAATCATTGTTGTGAATAAAAATAAAGAAGGACAAGAATAAGAACAAGAAGAACAAAGAGATGGGAGAAAGAGAGAGATTTGTATTATTCTCAAATATAGACCTGTCTACAATGCCTTCAATGAATCATCTATTTATAGGCATAAGAAGTACATAATACATTAAACTCTAATTCATAGAGATAATATTCCTAATAATAAATAAATCAAACTCCTTTGATAAAGTTCTAATCATGATAGACATCCACATAGATAAATATTCATAACACTCCCCCTTGGATGTCTATGAAGATAATGTGCCTCGTTAAAACCTTACTAAGATAAAAACCCAGTGGGAAAAAAATTTCTTTAGTGAAGGAAAAAGAGTACACACATCTTTGATACGCATAACATGTTGCCTCATTAAAAACCTTACCAGGAAAACCCATTGGGACAAAACCTCGGTTAAGGGAAAAAGAGTGCAACACGTATTTACTCCCCCTCATGCAAACATCACAGAAGATCTTTGAATCTTCATAATTTAATCTTGAATATCATTTTTCTAAAGATCGTGAGGGATGAAAACTTTGGAGTAATATGTTCCATGATGTATCCACTTTCAAACTGAGATATACATCTTGTGTTATCTTCACACAAGATAGCTTTTATCATATCTTGTAAAAGTAAATCCACATATCTTTTGGATATGTTGGGTCAATAGTCTTAGCCAAACACATTTTTTTGGCTTGCCTCGTGCATAACAATTATTTCTACGACATTTGAGGAGGCATCAACGAATGTTTGAAGATCTAAATGTAATGATCTTTGTATATTCATAGATATTTCTTCACCAACTAATATATAGTGATTCAAGACCAAGAAAAGATATAATTATCTTTATTCACATCCAACAATCTTACAACTATTGGGATACTCAATAGATATGCTCTATTCATATTGAATCTTCTTTAAGATTCTTTCAGCTTATGTCTATTCATAGACAAAAGAAATATATAAAAATACTCGATCTTCAGGTCGAGATAAACTTGATGTCAAGATTCAAGTACTTGTATTGAAAGTACTTCATGAGTTTCCAATTTGAAGCTCTTTAGGAGTTCTAAAATTATCATAATGGATCTTGATCCAAACTCCTTTATAAAATACATAAGGAAATCTGATCATTCTTATAGTATTTTCTCAATTAGTATTCACTAAGGCGATTATACCAAATGCGCCAAAATATTCATGAGACATGTCTAAATAAATTTCCTCAGAAATTTCCAAATGCTTATAGCATTTTAGATCCTTCAAGGATAAATATGGATCCACAAATAATTAGACGCATGTAAAATTTTCAAAACTGCCAAAGTAATTGCATCCACCATGAAGTAATTAAAACTTTTCATAAATCATAGTTCAAGTCGTATTTACGACTACTTATTTGTGCCTCACTTGCATTACACCTTTAGGTGTTTGGACTGCTTGTCCAAATACTTCTATTTTAGAAGTTCAAAGCGTCTTTCAACATTGGCCAATTCAATATCTATACTTCTGGATAGATTTTATACAAGATCCTCGATTTCTTTCTTTACTTCTATAGAAGTATTTTATGTAAAATTGTTTGTAAAATCGTTGTCGACAACTTTCCAATTTTCTGGTTCCATTCTCGTAATGACATAACTCATCGAGATCTCTTCAAGATTTCAATCTTTATTTCAGGTACCTGAAACTCTTATAGAGTTTTATTATTTGTTATGTCTTGGGTCTCTTCAGGAGCACCCGCCTCCAATATATGACCATCTCATATTACTTTCTATTTACGAGAATTTTGATCATTGGAACCATTTCAACTATCATGCTTCAGGCATGATTTACATTCTCTCGCTCTAACATGTAATTTAAACTTACATCATTTCAGCTGGTATATGAGATTTAATTACTCTCATTGGGTCAGTAAATATGTCTGGCAGTTGACATGTAATAACATGAATTATCTTATGAACTTCTAGTTCATATACGAGGATCTAGATAATGATAATTCATTTTTCTCTATCCAGCTGATTATTATCTCCCCCTGATGTTGAGAAAAATCATGTCATAAATGATTTTCCAATTAATGTTTAAGAATTTAAACATAAAAGAAGACTCGTACTCAATATATATTCTCAACCCTTTTTACTTGCCCATTTTGTGCATTATGGTGGAGCAATTCAACTATATATCGCACATTCAAAGATTCAAAAAATGGGAAATATGACTTCTGACCAAAAGCCAAATCATAATGGGGAGTTTATTATAACTCGTTGGCTTGATGCGTATAAGTGTTGCTATATGGAAATACCATATAAATATTAAATGTTTTGTTCTCACGGTTTAGCTATTAAATAGGAGGCATCCAATTAAAAATTTGCTAAACCGTATTTTTCATAATCAATAGGCTTTGTAACAACTGATATAGCCTAAAATATAAACCCACTAGCTTTTCAAGACGAATAGTCTGATTGCATAATCTGAATCTTTTTAGAATCAATCTCACAAACTTCTGGTTGTAAGTCGATAAAACAATGTAGATGCATCTACTAAAATCATATAAAACTTTCCACATTTGTGGATATATGGGCCCATATTTCGTTCAGATATGCAAGACATACAGTCTCAACTTCAGTACAAGAACTTTAAGTTCTAATTCTTTTGGTAAGTGGGATCATTTATATCCTTTGAGAACAAACAACACAAGAACTTCAGGTTCTTTTAGTAAGTGGAATTTAATCAATTCCTTTAAGCAACAAAAGAACTTCACATTCTTTAATAAGTGGAATTTAATTCATTCCTTTGAGAATAAGCACCACAAGAACTACAGGTTCTTTTAATACATGTGCATATAAATCTCAACAATTTATGCACCATTATTAATCAGGATGGTCTAACCGATCATGCCAACTATATATATGTGTATATATCTCTGAATTTGTAAACTTCTTGTTTACCATAACATGTAATTCAATCTCACTCGTACATGTCTAGTACGACCATCAAAATTGTTCCTTTAAATAGGAATATATTTAGCTCTTTCGTAGCTTTCAATTGAAATTATCTTTTGGTAGCAATATATAGCTCTTCTAGAGCTTTCAACTTTTTGGCTACCAGAACTTATATCCATATTGGCTTATTTCAAATGCCAATTGATAACATATGTTATCTATAATTCCCAAAGGGATAGTTTGCGAACTCATATTGCTCTCTTTATGACTTTGACGAGTATAACGCACTGTGAATATGGAATAAAGTTCCATTTGACAATAACATATTTGCTCAACCAGAGCCTTTTGTGATATTAGTACTTCCGGATATAGTACTCACATTATTCTCTTGCATTTTAATCGAGAAATGCATAATTATGCACCTTTCAAAATGTTCTTTGTTTCATTTACTTCAGGTAATGAAAATATGTACTTTGTATCATTCACTTCGAGGAATGAAAAATATAAAATATAGCACATCATATCAAGTCGATTATCTATCAGAGATAAACTTTCAAGTGCTCTTCCGAAGTATTGATATTTTAGTACTTTGAGAAATACTACTCATATTTCCCCTTGCATTTAAATGGGAAAAATATTTCTTATGCTTAAGTACAATATGAGTACTTGCATTATCTGCTAGGCATAAATAGCCGCAATTCTAGGCATAAATAGCCACAATTCATTGTATATTTTATTCCGGAAGTAATCATATTCTTCAAATAATAAATTAACATAAAGCGTAAATAAATAATATGTGAAATAAATAAACATAAAGCAAAATAACATAAATAAATAATAAATAAAACGAATTAACATAAAATAAAAAAAATAAAAAAAAAACCAATTATTCCTGTTAGAGGTTATAAGGGAAATAAAATAAATGGTAAATTATTCCCTTCAAAGGTTATGAAAAAATTAACAATATCCAATTGAGTTGGACCAATAACGCCATAATTATTTTCGCCATAAACAAATTTTGTTTATATTTTATTTCATTTATCATTCATGATTATGGATAAAGTCCATAATACTTTGGCGTTTGACAAGTACGAAACCAATGGTTTATAACATCACATTGGTAAAAGGATTTCACTTCCTTAGAATGATCTTTATCACTCTTGTAATCCTTATAACTTCGCTACCAACGGGTAGAAGTATTCTTAAAACGACTATATTTTTAATGTGTATATTCATAGCCTCGACCACGACCACAACTTTTAATGTGATTTTTTATTCCTTCCATAATATAATCTCACATTCACTTCAGGGAATGGAGTAGAGCCAGTGGGCCTTTAAAACCTTTTTCACATATCCTTATCACAGAGAACAAAGATTTAATCCTCGTACGCGGCATTGTTAAACCTGTCCACAAGGTCCTTTAAAAACCTCCTTTGAGACCAGTAGCCTCGCAGAACGGGATGTCCAGCCAATTATACTTGGATTATATCGAAATTATGTCTCTAATTGAATAATGATTTACCATGTTTGCATTCACTTCAGGGAATGAAACAGATTCAATAATCGCATGGAATAAACATCATGCTTGCATTCACTTCAGGGAATGCCCCATCATTGATAATTGCATGGAATAAACATCATGCTTGCATTCACTTCAGGGAATGCCTCATCATTGATAATCGCATGGAATAAACATCATGCTTTGCATTCACTTCAAGGAATGCCTCCCATAAAACTTTTTGGATCAAGAAGAATTTTCGTAACTTGAAATTGGGAGAAGTCTATGGTCAAGTTTTTCAACGAAGAAGAAATATTGCTTTCGAGCAAATATAGACTTTATAATAATCTTCTTGTAAATTCAAAATCATCATGATTTATCGCACTTTAAAATAATAATATAAAGAATAAAAATAAAACCAAAATTTACCGATATTGATATTTCTCTCGTGGACAATGGAGACATAGCATATGACCGAGATAGCTTCTCATAGTCCCTTTATATCACATCTCTTTCCAAGCCATTTAAGCATATCATGTAAAACTCAAAACACGGTTAAAAATATTAACTTTTACCAAATAAAATGACATAAATAATAATATGAAAAATATCAAATATAATCATATAAGTAAAAGTATGAATAAGCATACCGCTAATTAACCCTTTTAGGAACAAGAGAAAACACACGTAATTTACACCAAACGCAACCTCTTCGTCTATGTCGATTCGTCTTTTGGTTTGTGACAAGCCACAAATTTATCTCTTTCCAATGTTCGAATAAAATCAAACATACTTCCAAAATTTTCAAAAATTAAAACAAAGTTAAAATATAAAGAGAAAGACAATCGGTAACTAAAAAAAAATAAGGAGAAAAAAAAAACTTATCTTTGGTTTATTCTATAATCGAATTCTTCCCGGTAACTTCTTTTAAATTATAACGATGAAGACCTCAGTTGATTAGAGTCTCGTGCTAATAACGTGTTGTGAATAAAAATAAAGAAGGACAAGAATAAGAACAAGAAGAACAAAGAGATGGGAGAAAGAGAGAGATTTGTATTATTCTCAAATATAGACCTGTCTACAATGCCTTCAATGAATCATCTATTTATAGGCATAAGAAGTACATAATACATTAAACTCTAATTCATAGAGATAATATTCCTAATAATAAATAAATCAAACTCCTTTGATAAAGTTCTAATCATGATAGACATCCACATAGATAAATATTCATAACAATTATTATTTTTTAATACAATTATTGATTAAAACGTTTATTTGTTAATGTCATAGACATGCTATTTCAATGACAACCCATTTATACTTTATACATTTTTTAATTTCTCATAACTTTTTAATTTTTTTATTTAATATTTTTAAATTATTTATTAATATGATATATAAGATAAATAGTGTAATTGTAATATCAGCATGAAGCACATGTGGTATATCGCTTCAAAACCTTTAAAATGTAATTGTTTTAGTTAACATATAGTTAAAAAAGTTATTTGACTTTTTTTTTGAAAACAGTGAGATTAAACTAACTTAAAAAATAAGGCTGAACTTGATGAAAAATATAAACATTCAAGATTAAAATTATCATCTTTACCTTAAAAACAACAAAAGAATGGTTTATATCATTTAAATCTTGATGAATTCCTACTGCTACACTGTATGACATTGAATCATCTTCATCACTTTCATCTTCTGTAACCATTTTTTCTATGGGAACTTTAAAAACAAACAATTGGTGCTGTATCTATACAATTCACTGCTTTTTAATTTGTTTTCTTACCATTTCCATGAACATCGGACATTTCAAGCTGCTTTCTTGTCGCCGTTGCCTAATTCGCAAAACAACGTCTTCAACTCCTTAATGATCTCACAAGCAGCCGCTTCATTAATCTTAAGGGTCTCATTCTCCTGGGAAAGGAAATCCAAAGCTTCATCCTTTTTGGCAATGGCGTCCTGGAGCTGCGAATTCTCCGCTCGAGCTATGTTCGCAGCTTCTTTGGCCACATTAGCTTCGTTTATTGCCTGTTTCATGATGTCCCGGAGCTTCTGATTCTCTTCCTTGGCCTTCTTGTTCCTGTTTTCAGCCTCTTGAAGCGATTCGAGCAGCGATTGGCATTCTTCTTGCGCGGCATTCCGTTCGTCTTCGGCTTTTCTAATGCAGTCGACGAATCCGATCTCTCGCGTGTTCCATGCCATGAGGGATTCTTCGGCTTCGATTCGCAATCTCTCCGATGTGTTTTTGTGTCGATCCGCTTCTTTCTTTGCCTCATTGTACTTTGCTTCCAAAATTCTCCTCTTCGCCTTCAGATTTTCGACGTATCCTTTCGTTTTCTCGAGCTCTATTTGTGTCGAGGAGAGTTTGTTCTTGGCTTCGTTTGCCTCTGTTATGACTTCTTTCAATGCCAAGGCTAAATCATCCATGGCTTTCTTGTTGTTTTCTTCGGCATCGGCAATGAATTTCAGTTCATCTTTTAGATGCCTGACTTCCTCGGCTAGATTCTTGGCTTTAAGTGAAGACGCTTGCTCCTTTTCTTCGGCACGAGACAGTTTCTCTTTCGTAACCTGAAGCTCGGATTCGAGTCTTTTCAACCGGCCATCTGCCATGAAAGTCTGAAACGAAAACATGGATGATGGACTGTCCCAATTCTGCATAATTTCCAGGAGAGACTTGATTTGGTTCTTGGATTCTTCGAGTTCAATCTTCGCTCGCTCCAACTCGTCCGATTGAGCCATGAATGCATCGTGTATCGTCTTCTCGGATTCTTTTCTTTCCTCAATTTGTTCCTCAAGTTCCTTGATCCTCTCTTTATCTCCAAACAATAAACCAATTTCTTCAGACTCCAAGGGCTTCGCCCTATTCAGTTCATCTCTCAACTTATGAAACGAGGCTTCTTGCTCGATTTTCAACGATTCAATGTCTTTTGCCTTGTTCTTGAGTTCTTCAATCGGCACAGCTGAAGAGTCCTTCGTTGACGCCATTGCAGCAGGCGATTGCTCCTTCATTCCTGCTGGCCGTCTCTGAAACCCCAAAAGAATTCCATTTTTTACCACAAAATTCTCCAGAAACAGTCAATTTTCATAAACAGATAAACAGGCACAACATTAACCAAATCAAAATCATGAAAATTTCCAAACAAAAAGAAAATTGACATACCATGATAGGACTGGAAATAAGGTTTCCACGAAATACAGAGAATCGAGAAGAGTAATAGATAGATTGAGGGAATCAAACGGGGGGTTTTATATTCGAAAGAAATTGAATGAGAAATTGTGCTAAAAATAAACAAGCTTTGGTGATTGGTTTTTTAATACTCCATAAATAACAAGGAATGGAAACAGACGGAAGCTAACAATGTTGAACAAGAAAAGTCCAATTCCAGAAAATTTAGTGGACCCAATCTAATTAAAAAGCTTTATATCCCAAATTAAATCATGGTTGGTTTACGAATATAGTGTGTTATTTTACAGGGTAAACTACACGAAATATTTTTTTTGAAAAGCTGATTTTTATATTAATGAATGATAGTCAATATAAAGATACAGATAAATAGTAGAAGACAAAATTAAAAAACACAAACATCATTCCTAACTGCTAACTAAAACAACAAAACCAACTAAATCAACACTAAAAATCTCAGAGTGCATTGTCTTATGCAAATTTAAATAAATCTGAGAAATTACGCCATGCTTGATCAAACAACGCCATTTCACTAGCCATGCACAATCTCTTCTCGTTCCTTTGCTGCAGCTAGTGTCGTTTTAATTGGAGTTTTTTCTATCCAATATATAGAGCAGCTAACGCCTTCCCTTCCTGAACCAGAATATGAGCAACCTCATTTGTCTCACGATGAATAAATTGAAAGCAAATATTTTCAAAGGCTTTAGACACCTCTTTTATATCAGCTATCACCGGACTAAGCAAAGAAACATCAGTGGCCTCTGAGCAACACTTCTTAATTAACGTAAAAGAATCTCCTTCAATTATCACTCTTATAAAGTCTAGATCCTATGCAAATTTCACTACATCTAGACAAATAACCCCAAATGTAGACTTCATAGAAGCAGAATCATACGCTGCATCAAAGTTTAATTTGACCACATTAATTGTAGGCGGTTTTTATTTTTCTCGACTTGTGGCTGGTCTCAGACAGTCTTGAGAGTTGAGACCATCATTTTCTCGCAAGAAAGCCGCAACAAAAAAGAGAGTCTGGAACACACATGGAGCAGTCCTTTTATGTACCACCTTATTCTGAATATATCATAATGCCCATAGGGTGACAATGAAAGCCTTCTTGTGCCCTCTGCTGAGAGAAGAGAATGTTAAAACCAACCATTCCTTCCAACTAAGATCATTACAAGAGATATTACATTGCACTCCCTGAGCAACAAGAATATGCTTTACAAACTCATAGTCCCTCATAATGTGTTCAATACTTTTTGTATCAGACTTGCACAATGAACAACAATTATCTACATTCAGTCTTCTCGATTGTAAGTTGTTAAAGGTTGGTAGATAATTATTAGCAATTCTCCACATAGTGATTTTCACCTTAGTTGGCAAGTCAAATGCCCACAGCTCAGAGTAAAACCGTGATAAATTCAAAGAATTATTTGCATACATACATGATGCAGTGGAATATTACTCTCGCAGCAATCTATTTCCACTCTTCATAGTATATGATCCTGAGCCATCGTGTCTCCAAACTAGCTTATCATGTAGCTTAGACTTGGCCAAAGAGATGGCACATATTTTCTTCACATGCTCTTCATTAAAAAAAAGCTCTAAATCGTCAACTTCCCATGTAGCAAAAAAATTATAAATTAGATCCGACACGAGCGTATAGTTGCAGTTGATAGATTAGTCTTTAAGAAACCCTCCATTAGGACCATGCAACCACGGTTCACTCCAAATGTTAATATTTTGGCCAGTGCCAATCCGCCAACCTATACCCTTTTCAATTAAACTTTTTGCATTCTAAATACTCCTCTAAACATATGAGGGATTGGATCCCAAGCTTGAGGTTAAGAAATTGCCACTAGGGTAGTATTTAGCCTTCAAAACTTTTGCTAGAAAAAGTTGAGGTTGGGTGATCAAGCGCCAATATTGTTTTGCTAGCAGTGCCACATTGAATTTTATAAGACTCCTAAATTTGAGGCCTCAAGTTTGCTTTGACCGTGTTAGATGAACCCAAAACGCCAATGGATTCTCTTCTTATAACCGTTATTTCTCCACCAAAATTTGACATAATTTGCTCCATTTCTCGACATAACGATGCAGGCAATAAAAAACAATTCATGGCATAAACATGGATGACTTGCAAGACACTCTTAATGAGTACCTCTTTCCCATTCATGAATAAAAACCAAAATATTTATTTATAAATAATATTTTAGTTTTATAATATAAATTATAACTAATATTATTTATAATGTTAATATATTTATAAAATTATATTATAAATATTATTAAATTATATCATGAGATAAAATGAAATAAAGTTCAACCACAGTTTTATTTATATATTATTTGCGTTAGAATTATATCAAGTCTAGATGTTATTGGTTCGAGCCTCCTCATATACAATAATTTTTTTCTAACAAAACGACGTCGTTTTGGCCTATTTTAGGCATCAAAGCAACTATACCAAAACAACGTCGTTTTGCATTCAACGGGTCATTACAGTTTAACGGTGGAGTGCTTGGATTGAAGCCAAAAACAAAATTCAGTGATATAATAGTATCATCTTATAGTTAAGTGGTATTTTCGATACAAAGATTAAAGTTCAATGGTATTTCGTGTAGTTTACCCTATTTTATATTGGGTTTAACTCGTATTAGTAAAAAATATTTTTAGAGTATCATAAATAATATAATTAATTTATAAACACAGAATTTACACTCGTTAGATTCTTTTACCTCTATTAACGAAATTAATATATGAGAAGCATATAAAATTCGAAAATAAACCCTGAATTTAAACGTTAAACTTTCATAAAAAACAAACTAATATACGAGCCTACGAGGAACATAAAAAAAAGTCGGTTAATTTTCTTTTTATCGAATTGTGGAAAGTGTTTAAAATTTAATCTAATTTAAACAATTCTATTATATTAAAACAACGTTCGGAGTACTTTATATATGAGTTTATATATTATTTGGTATTTAAATATGACTTAGAAATTCAAAGCAACACTTATATACATATACATATATATTCTAAAGGAAAATTCTACAACGTGCGACGAACACCGTTGAACACCACTAACGTTAAACACCGTTAAATATTATTAAATTAATTAATACAGATTAAAAATTTTAAGGACTTAACATATGATTAATAATTATTTTAAAAATTCAATTAAATTATTTTTCATATATATTAAATTTTTTATTTTTTAATAAGAGTAAACTACATATTTAGTATCTCATCTATTTCCGTATTTCTATTTTGGTACCCAAGCTAATTTTTTAGCAAAATGGTATCCAACGTTACGTATTATTTATATTTTGGTACCCCGACGGTTAAAAATAAATAGAAATAATGACGTTGCTTGGTCAAATAACAGTTTTTGTCCCTAAAATTTATACAATCTAACAATTTAGTCGAAAATATTGTCAATTTAAACATCATTTTTAATTTTTAGATTAAAAATGTAAAGTTATTCTTTCTTCTTCTTCTTCTTCTTCTTCTTCTTCCATTCGAAGTATGAAAAATTAAGTATCAAACATCTTCTTCATTGTCACTACAGTTTCTTAAAAATTTTCATCGATTACTTTTTTAATTCCTCCAAAAATAATAACGACTTTAGTAACAACAAAAAAAGAAACAAAATATGAAAAAGTAAAAATCAACTAAAACCTACAAGAACAATAAGCGCAAAAAATGATATCTACCGTGCTGTAGAATAGCAGATATGAACATCTCTAAACCATACATCTAAATAGCTCCTATGAATTATTATACTCAAAATCATGCTAAACTCACAACAAGCACACAAAAAAGCTCTTGTGAATTATTATACTCAAAACCAGGTTGAACTCACAATACAAACAAAAGCTCTTGTTTTGATTGAGTTATATGTCTGCTTTTTTTCGATAAAGGCAAAGGGATAAAGTGTTATCACTTATACAAAAGGATAATATAGGGGTAAATTAATATATATATTGTTAGTAATGCAAAAAGAAAGAATCTCACATTGAGTGGGAAATTAACATGTGAAGGATATTTATACTCTTCATACCCCCCTCTCTTGTTGAGTAGTAGAGAACAAGGGCTAGTCTCGCGCGTCGCCGCCGCCGCCGTCCGTCCCGGCTCGGGCTTGTGCTCGTGGCAATACGTGTCTACGACACGTCTGCGCGCGTTACTATCTTTTTGGAGAAAATTCGTAAAGAATTTTTTCTCTAAGAATGAAACAGTGAAAGAATTGTTCTGAAAATGGATCTATTTATAGGCTAATGGTTGATGTTTGAAATTTTGTTTTTACAGAGGATAACAGCTGTTTTAGCTATTTCGAATTCTGTATTAATCAGAATTAAAACAGTCCGATTTTAATCTGATTTTGAGATTGTACCTGGTCAGCTGTTTAATTCTGCCAGTTACGGGGCATAATTACAGCATTTAAACAGTGTTATAACTGATGTTATAACAGCTGATTAATGGTAATTATTCAGATTAAATTTGTGGCTGTTGAAATAATGAAAGGACGATTTTGTCCTTCATTTCAGCCTATAAATAGCATGCTTTGCATGCTTCATTTTCATCATATTCCAGAATCAGTTTTCATATACACTCTCCTAAGCTTTCTTCCTTTTCTTTATCGTTCTCCACTTCAAGTCCGGGTGTACGAACTTTGAAGAGACTGTGTTAACCTCAGGGGACGTTTTCGCCCGTAGCAGCGATTACACACATCGGGGTAAATTTGTTTCTAAGGCAGTCTCAGCTTCCACGACACGGTTCTGTTTGTTCTTCAGTTTCTTTGATTTTCCCAGTCAGTGCTAACACCCTGTTTTGTATATTATTTTACCAACAATTTAGAAACGAATTTTAATCTGCAAATATGTCGCACCCTCTCAGCAAGCTGATTCCTGATTTGTCCAAACTCGATGCACTTGATGGCAACAACTACCGAAGGTGGTCCCAGCGTATTCTCATCTTCTTCGAGCAACTCGACCTCGACTACGTTTTGCTCGAGCAACCACCTTCCGTGCCACCTTCCGCTAGTGCAACCGTCACTAATGGTGTTGGTGATGATACCACCGACCAAGTCTCCGATGAAGCAGTAGCTATCCTTCGCAAATATGAGAAGGATAACAAGACCGTTCGTGGCCATCTCCTTAGTAACATGTCCAACAAGCTCTTTGATATGTATCTTAAGGAGAGGAGTGCAAAGGTGATTTGGGACTCGTTGGAAAAGAAGTATGGTTCCGACGATGCGGGTATGAAGAAGTACGTGGTGGGCGAGTGGTTAAAATTTCAAATGACCGATGCCAAGCCGATCATGGATCAAGTGCACGACTATGAGAATCTTGTGTCCGACATCATAGCCGAAGGGATGCAAATGTGTGAAGTTTTGCAAGCAAACATCTTAATTGAAAAACTTCCAAAGTCATTGTCCGACTACCAAAATTCTCTCAAGCACAAGAAGAGAGACATTTCACTTCAAGAGTTGGTGGGGCACATGAAAATTGAAGAGGCCAACCGTTTGAAAGATATGGTTACTAATAACTTTAGTCAATTATCTTTTAATTCTAACTTGGTTGAATCTAGTGGTGCTTCAGGGTCTAAATTCAAAAAGACCATGAAAAGGGGTGTTCAGAATAAAAAGATGAAACCTCAGAAAAGCACTAACTTCAAGAAGCAGCCACCAAAAACCAAGCCGGACAAGAAATCCCTTAAGTGCTATGTTTGTGGACAAGTTGGTCACAAAGCATACCAGTGCCAACATCGCCTAGACCGCCATAATGAGCACAAACCACATCTACACGTGGCTGATGACATCATTGCCGCAGTGGTTTCTGAAACAAATTTGGTGGAAAACAATTCCGAATGGGTAGTGGACACTGGTGCATCCCGACATTTCTGTGCAAGGAAGGAGTTTTTCACCGAGTTCGAGGATGGGAGCAACGGTGAACGTGTGTACATGGGGAACTCTAGCAGCTCTCAAGTGCTAGGCAAAGGCAAGGTTTTACTCAAGTTGACATCCGGTAAAACTTTAGCTTTGAATAATGTTCTGTATGTACATGCCTTGCATAGAAATTTGATAAGTGGTGGGCTTCTAAATAAGGCAAGCATTAAGTTAGTTTTTGAGGAAGATAAACTTGTACTTTCTCGAAATGGTGATTATGTTGGGAAAGGGTTTTTAAATGAGGGTTTATTTGTCATAGAAACTCAACTTAATGAGAATAAAGCTACAACTTCTGCTTATATTATTGAATCTGTTGATATGTGGCATGCTAGATTAGGACACGTAAACATTCAATCTCTAAAGAAAATGATGACTATGAATATTCTGCCTAAACTAGACATAACAAACTTTAAAAAATGTGAAGTTTGTGTAGAAGCCAAGCATGCTAAACCTACCTTTAAAATTGTTTCTAAAAGAAAGACTGAACTGCTAGAGCTTATACATACTGATCTAGCAGACTTTAGAAACTCTGAAAGTAAAGGTGGAAAACACTACTACATAACTTTTGTACATGATTACTCTAGATATACAAAAGTTTATCTCGTAAGAACTAAAGATGAAGTTGAAAACTTATTTCTTATTTATAAGGCAGAAGTAGAAAATCAGTTAGATAGGAGAATAAAACGTGTTAGGTCTGATAGAGGTGGTGAATATGGATCTAATTTTCTAAAAGAGGTTTGTGAGACGAATGACATAATCCATGAAACTTCAGCCCCTTATTTTCCTCAACAGAACGGTATAGCCGAGAGGAAAAACAAAACTTTAAAAGAGATGATGAACTCATTGTTGATAAGTTCTGGGTTGTCCGACAACATGTGGGGGAAGCCATTCTATCGGCTAATCACATATTAAACCGAGTACCTCATAAGAATATTGATTCTACCCCATACGAATTATGGAAAGGGTATGCCCTAAATCTACAATACCTGAAAGTGTGGGGGTGTTTGGCCAAAGTGGGGTTGCCAGACTTTAAGAAGTTCACCATTGGACCAAAGAACGTTGATGCAGTGTTTATAGGCTATGCTTCTAACAGCGCCGCGTATAGATTCATGTCTTTACAAGACTCTTCTATTTGTGAATCTAGGGATGTTGTTTTCTTTGAAGATATCTTTCCTCTCAAGAAACCTAGGTTAAGTGTTGAAACACAAATAGAAAACTTGCCATCCACTTCTTCTAGTGTGCCTGCTAGGTCTTCTTAAGAGATAGAATTTGAGCCTAGAAGAAGTAAGAGACAAAGAGTTGAAACCTCTTTTGGACCAGATTTCATAACTTCTTTTATTTCTGAGATGATTGATTATGACATTCTTTCTAATCCTATAGCTCAAGCTTTTTTGGAAAAGCGCTATAAAAGATGAACTAGAATCAATAATGTCTAATCATACTTAGGAATTAGTTGACTTGCCTAGAGGATTTAAAACCATCAGTAATAAATGGGTCTTTCGAAAGAAACTCAGACCATATGGTTCTATTCAGAGATATAAGGCAAGGCTAGTAGTCAAAGGGTTCACTCAAAAATTTGGAATAGACTTCTTTGATACCTATTCTCCTGTAACCAAAATCTCAACAATCCGTGCATTGTTTGCACTAGCCTCCATTCACAAGTTGCAAGTACATCAAATGGATGTAAAGACTGCATTCTTAAATGGAGACCTAGATGAGGAGATTTATATGAAGCAACCCCTTGGTTTCGAGGCGCCTAGTATAGAAGGTAAAGTATGTAGACTAAAAAAGTCTCTTTACGGCCTGAAACAAGCTCCTAAACAGTGGTATGAGAAATTTCATAAAACTATTCTTAGTTTTGGTTTTGTTGTGAATGGTTCGGATGCATGCGTGTATTTGAAGATGTTTGGTGTAGATTGTGTCATCATAAGTTTGTATGTTGACGACATGTTAATTTTTAGCACCAACATTGAGTCCATTAACAAAACTAAACATTTCTTATCCACTAAATTTGAGATGACTGATTTGGGAGAAGTTGATGTAATCCTAGGAGTCAAAGTTACTAAAACAGAAAATGGATTTTCTTTAGGTCAAACACACTACATTGAGAAAGTGTTAAAGAAGTTTAACAGTTTTGACGTTGTCCCTGTACGAACCCCATATGACTCTAGCATTCATCTTTTTAAGAATAAAGGAAGTAGTGTTTCCCAAACTGAATATGCTAAAATAATTGGGAGCCTAATGTTCTTAATGAACTATACTCGACCAGACATTGCCTATGCTGTGAGCAGATATAGTAGATATACTCACAACCCGAGTAGTGAACATTGGATTGCTCTTAGATACTTACTTAAATATCTTAGGGGCACCATGGATTGGAAACTTAATTTTGTTGGCTTTCATTCTGTTTTAGAAGGATATTGTGACGCCAACTGGGTTTCTGATAGTGACGAAGTAAGCTCTACGAGTGGATATGTTTTTACCA
The DNA here is from genome assembly GCA_030270665.1 of Hibiscus trionum. Taxonomy (NCBI): domain Eukaryota; kingdom Viridiplantae; phylum Streptophyta; class Magnoliopsida; order Malvales; family Malvaceae; genus Hibiscus; species Hibiscus trionum. The sequence goes on from BSYR01000025.1 coordinate 23,609,959, forward strand.
TGGGTGGAGCAGCAATCTCCTGGTAGTCTTCTAAACAGACTTGTATTGCTCGTTCTACTATGGAGTCAGAGTTCATAGCTCTTCACTTAGCTGGGCAAGAAGTCGAGTGGCTCAGAAATATTTTAGTTGAAATTCCGTTTTGGGGAAAACCGACTCCTCCAGATTCCTTACTATGTGATTCACAAGATGCGATATATGTTGCCAAGAACCAAGCTTACAATGGTAAGAAAAGGCACATTCGTATAAGACATGAATCAGTGAGACATTTGATAAGGAATGAAGTACTCTCTCTAGAGTATGTGAAGTCGGAAAGGAACCTAGCAGATCCACTTACCAAAGGGTTAAGTCGGAAACTGGTCCTAGATTCGTCGATGGGGATGGGTTTAAAGCCCATTGGTTGAGGAATTCATGGTGGATACCCAACTTAGTTATCTAAGTTCAATGTGGTCAAACGAAACCATGGAAAGACTCATAGTGTACATTTCTCATTACCTATCCCTATGACGAATAATGTACATGCCCAAGTTGAATATTATCACTCTTAATAAATTCAGAGCCCAGGTTTTGGGTGGTCTTAGTAAGAAAGACTTGATGAATTTACCGAATCATGGTTGAATACTTATTCTTAATAAGTTCATAACACAAGTCTGAATGTGTTGTCCTATTGAGAATGATAAGATGAACTTACCGCCAGAAAATGTTGAGTTTCAAGAAACTCTTAATGAATTCAAAGTTTGAATGATCCTATTGAGAAGGACATATTGAATTCACCGAAAATGAGGTTGAATATATATTCTTAATGATTTCTTAGCCCAATTGTTGGGTAGTTCATTTATAACGAAGAAGAAAATCACCATAAATCCTGAGAGGTTGAACTATTGTAATAGTTCTTAATTACTTCATAGTCCTTTTGGATGATTTTATTGAGAAAAACCAGATGAAATAACCTATGTAAGTGAGAAGAGTTAGCCGCCTTCTATGAAAAACCTTGGGTTATTTTTCTAAAACACTTACTACAAATCTTGAGGTAAGATGGCTAAATATACATTTGTATATATATCTTACGCATCGAGGACTTTGGTGGATGAAGGATAAAGGAATTAGGTGTGTGTTATAAGTTTACTTTTATCTTAGAAAGTTCAAGACTAGTTTCACTTATCTAAGAGAAGAATTGCTTATTATCACTATTTACTAGTTCAAGATTCGTTCACTAGTGCTTAAGCATCTAATTTCACTGATGATCCTTTTGAAAGATTGCTTTTGAGTGCAAAGAGAATTCTTTCGCATTAGTGGGGGAATGTTAGTAATGCAAAAAGAAATAATCCCACATTGAGTGGGAAACTAACATGTGAAGGGTATTATACTCTTCATATCCCCCTCCCTTGTTGAGTGGTAGAGAACAAGGGCTAGTCTCGCGCGCCACCGCTGCCGCCGTCCGTCTGTCTCAGCTCGTTCTCGTGGCTCGTGGCAATACGTGTCTACGACACGTCCGCGCACGTTACTATCTTTTTGGAGAAAATTCGTAAAGAATTTTTTCTTTGAGAATGAAACAGTGAAAGAATTGTTCTGAAAATGGATTTATTTATAGGCTAATGGTTGATGTTTGAAATTCTGTTTTAGCTGTTTCGAATTCTGTATTAATCAAAATTAAAACAGTCCGATTTTAATCTGATTTTGAGATTGTACCTGGTCAGCTGTTTAATTCTGCCAGTTACGGGGTATAATTACAACATTTAAAAAATGTTATAACTGATGTTATAACAGCTGATTAATGGTAATTATTCAGATTAAATTTGTGGCTGTTGAAATAATGAAAGGACGATTTTGTCCTTCATTTTCAGCCTATAAATAGCATGCTTTGCATGCTTCATTTTCATCCTATTCCAGAATCAGTTTTCATATACACTCTCCTAAGCTTTCTTCCTTTTCTTCATCGTTCTCCACTTCAAGTTCGGGTGTACGAACTTTAAAGAGACCGTTTTAACCTCAGGGGACGTTTTCGCCCGTAGCATCGATTACACACATCGGGGCAAATTCGTTTCTAAGGCAGTGGCAGCTTCCACGACACGGTTCTGTTTTTTCTTCAGTTTCTTTGATTTTCCCAGTCAGCGCTAACGCCCTATTTTGCAGATTATTTTACCAACATACATATATATGGGTTAGGATTAACTTACACAGTGTAAAACTCTTTAAGTTTTATACGTTTTTAAGATCGTTGGATGAAGAAAATAGATGGCTCTGATTAACTCTTTACTTTTTTTCCCAAGTGATAATCTTCACATATTCTACTGTTAATCGCATCCATTCGTTTCACCCTTCCAACGATCTAAAAAACAGGTAAAATTTAGAGAGTTTTACACTGTGTAATTGGATCCTATCCCTATATATATATATATATATATATATATATATATATATATATATATATATATATATATATATATATATATATATATATATATATATATATATATATATATATAGGGTTAGGATTAACTTACACTGTGTGAAACTCAATTACTTTTACACAGTTTTTGGACCGTTGGATGATGGTAATTAATGGCATCTTTTTTTCCCAAATGATAATCTTCACATCTTTTACTGTTAATCTCATCCATACATTTCACTCATCCAATGGTCCTAGATTAGTGTAAAACTAAATGAGTTTTACATCATGTAACTTGATCCCATCCCATATATATAAGGATCAAACTAAGAGTCGAAGTATGGCAAAAAAAAAACAGTAAGGATGACACATCAAATTGCAAATTTATATATTTACGGATACTAGATCGGTTATTTTTACAGATTTGATTGATTTGTGAGTTCGAATAATACACTATCCACTACGAATTCATAGCAGATATGAATATCTCTAAACCATACGGCTATGACAGTAGGTGGATATCTATTTTTGTGCTTCTTTCTCTTGTAGGTTTTAGTTGATTTTCACACTTTGTTATTATTAAAGTCGATATTATTTTTGGAGAAATTAAAAAAAGTAATCGATGAAAATTTGCAGTAAACTGTTGTGACAATAAAAATGTTCGATACTTAGTTTTTCATACTTCGAATGGAAAAAGAAGAAATAATAAATTTACATTTTAATCTAAAAATTAAAAAATAATGTTTAAATTGATAATATTTTGGACTAAATTGATAGATTGTATAAGTTTTAATGACTAAAACTGTAATTTGACCAAGCATCGCCACTGTTTTCGTTTATTTTTAACTGTCAGGGTACCAAAATAGAAAAATACGTAACGTTAGGTACCATTTTATTAAAAAAATTAGGTTGGGGTACCAAAATAGAAATACACAAATAGGCGAGGTACTAAATATGTAGTTTACCCTTATTAAAAATAAAAATTTAATATATATGAAAACTAATTTAATTAATTTTTTAAAATAATTATTAATTGTATGTTGAGTCCTTTAAATTTTTAATCTTTGTTAATCAATTTAATGGTGTTCAACGGTATTCAACGTTAGTGGTGTTCAACGATGTTCATCGCACGTGGTAGACTCATCCTATTCTAAATAGATACAAAAGCTTAGTTTCTAATTGTCAAAAAATACAAGCTCAAATATCAACTTGAATATATATATATAAAACTTAAAGAATTTTAAGTTGTGTAAATTGATATTAACCCATATATATATAAAGCCAAATTCAAATATCATCCCTTTATGTTTATATAAAATTTCATATATTAATATTCATATTACATAAAGTTTAGAATATTCGTGAATGTGTGACGTAGTCTCATTATATTGTCTTCTTTTAATAGGGTTTATAAGAATTTTCAAAGGAATAAATCTAGGGAAATTGGCGTGTATTCCATCAAAAAAAATCAAAGCTGAGAAATAAAGTATCTAAAATCTTTGTTGCATACAGAGGGGGGAACGTGCTTTGAAAAACTGGAGTTAATTTAGCTGTGTTTTTGGCGAATAGAAATCTTCTGCACTTTGGTGCCCCTATTTATGCTCCTATACTAAAAACTAAGTTTAAAATTTAGAGTTTAGGGTTCAAGGTTAGGAGTTGTGGTTAGGGTCTAAGGAATTTAAGGTAAGGTATATTGTTTAGAGTATATGGTGTAGGGTTTCAGATTTAAAATTTAAGGTTATGGCTTAAAATTTAATTTTTAGTATTTTTTAGTATTAGAGCATAGATAAAAATACCGAAGAGAGGCAGATGATTTTTATCCGTTTTTGGCTGCTGATTTAGGCCTACTTTTGTTTAAGCGGCTGAGAATTTTGATGGTCTCTAACGACTATTCCAACTTCTAAATATTACAATCAAAAAGTCCAACGAACAATTGCCACGGCCGCCGACCGTCGGCTTTGGATTGGGTATGTTTAATATTGTGTTTTGGTTGTTAAAAATTAGTTATACCAAAACGTAGCATTAAACAACTTGCAAGTTGTAACTTAAGGCATTTTTAGGGCAAGGTGTTGAGATTGAATATACTTCAATGTTTACAAGTCTCGAGAGTGACTTGGTTTCGAAATATTGTGCTACCGAGGCAACTTGTTTGAGTCTCGACAATACTGAATACAATTTCAAGAATTTAGCAATTTTGTACTTTGAAGCTTCTAAATGAAATCTAAATTCAATTTAACACCAATGAATCATGCATGAACATAAAGTTATAACCAATGATCATCAAATACAATAAAGTTAACATCAACTCATCACCTTATTCTCAATTTAGCATGCTTAGAAAATCTTGTTATAAATGTATGGACAGAGTCATGATGGAACATTGACATGAGTCAAAATGTTGAATTTTAAAAATAGATGGGCTTATTAGGTATTTAGACTCAAAATTCAAGGGGCAAGACCTAATTTGTCTAATCTTTAAACTTATTAGGAACCAAATTATTATTGGACCAAAAAATTTGAGAATACGGGCTCATTCTTCTTTAGTTCAACTCATACTTGATTATATAGTTAATAAACTCTTGTATTTTTAAATTTAAATATTTATTTTTATAAGTACTAAATTATTATTAGACCAAAATCTTTCGAATATTATGATTTTATAACAGGAGACGGGACCCCTTAAGTCTCAATGGAGCTCCTCCCTTGCATAAATGGTCATGTTTGCACTAACTAGACATACAAATAGGCTTACTATCTACGCGCTTCAACATGACATACCGTTATTGCATATAATTACCTTCAAAATTAAAATTTGAAGCATGTATGGACATTAACTCCACGAGTAGAGATTGAAGAGGTACCAAAACATATAACAGTATTATAATTAAAATTTAATTCATTCTTTTTGAATTGAAAATTTAATTCATTTTTTAACAGAGATACACTCATTCATACAAATAAATACATACATAGATGCTCATCCCCTTGTGTCCTGTTGGTAAAGGTTGATGTCCATTATCCCTTGGGATCCGGGATCGAGCACCAGTATTGCATGCTGTGTGTGCCTTCGTTGTAAAAAGGCTAAAAGAAAGTTGAACAGATGCTTACCCTTGCATCACACCAGCATATTCTAAAAAAATACATACATAAAAAAATTAGGATGGGCCACAGGGTCTAGGCTCTGCTAAAGCCCAAAACAAAAGAAACAACAAAGGTTCATCTGGCCATGAAATCAAACAAATAAAAAAAACAAAAGAAATAACAATGGTTCGGCGTTAATGGAGCCGTAGATGAGCCACGAAGGCCGTTAGAACTTAGAACCAGGTTAGGAGGCCAGGATTTACCGGTAGGAGAAAAAATATAAATTTTAAAAAGTATAGGGTCAAATTCATAATCAATTTAATTTTTGTATAAAAAAATGAAAGTAACAAAAAAAATTCCTGCCCGGGGAAGAGCCTCTGATTTACTTTTGTCACTGTTAGTTAGGAATAAAGATTGAAACGGAGAGAGATTAGGAAGATTTAACTTCTCGATTAAGCGTCCAGATCCATCATTAGAACATGGCATTGACAAGAGAAGCAAACCATAATAGAGGTGATCATCGGGGTGGCAAAGACATCCGTGGACGAAACTACCTTATAGGTAGGGGGCTCCAAACTCTCACCCTCACCCAAAATTTTTTTTTTCTACCTTTGATTTGTACAACAAATATAAAAAATAATAGATTAATTATGAATTGATTCGAACCCAACAAGTGTCCCAGTGAAAAAACGGATGATGTTCATTTTAGGAGACACAAGTTCAAATTGTTTTGTCTACAAGGTGTATGTGCATCGTCAAAAGGTTAAGAATATATATGAACAAATACTATCTTGTACAATCATCTTTAGACTATTCAAAAAAATATGAATTGATCTCTGATTTTTTTTTAAAAAAAATTATATTTTACCCGCTCGAACTAGTATCATGACTCCATCTCTAAAGGCATCAAAAATAGAGTATCTGTTGAAAAGAAGACAATGATCATTTTCGTACCTCAAATTAGCCAACAACCTTACAAAAAAGATTACAAAGAAAGAAATGGGGAAAGTAATGACCTTTCGTTTGAGCCTCAAGAACCTTTACCGACAGAGGAGTTCACTTTTCTCATCGTAAGGCGACAATTGAGATGATTATAATCGTAAGTAGGGATGGACCCAAAGAGAAGCCGGAGGGGCAGTCGCCCTTTCTAAAGTTTTAAAATTCATGTATTTTTTTATTGAAAATCTATTCTCGTCCCCCTAAAATTTTATAAGTTTACCATCTCTTAGAATTTTATAGATTCGTCTCTCCTAACATAAAATTTTACGTCCATTCCTAGTCGCAAGAGAAAATAGTTGTTAACAAACATATCAAAGAGATTCAACGTAATGTTAATAGAACACGAAAAAATCGATAATAAAGGCAAAAAAACCGTACAGATGAATGAATTACATCTGACGACATTAAAAATGTTGAAGAAAACCTTATACTTTTTTTGAACAATAAAACCCTATACTTTTAAAAAAAATTAAAAGATTTAGAGAGGAGACAAAAACAATGTGTGGGACTCTTCAAATTATTCATATATATCATGTTGCTATTAACTTTTTTACGTTATATTTTTTATCTGATAATAATTATATTATCCAAAATATCAGTTGTTTTGTTTTGTACCATGGATCTTTTCATTTGAAAGCAAAAGCTTGGGCGGCTTCCGATATGGTGAACAAATGTGTGGGATCCCCATAGTATACAATAAGATCCGTAGTTATCCGCCAACAATTCAATATTGGACTGTTTGGGGTCTATTATTTGTAGAGCTATACAAGTTGGTATCTAGATTTGATTCAAACATAATTAATATGAGCGCCGCTGCAAGAATAAAAAATTTTAGTTTTTTTTTCTAACAACTCTAAGTCGCTTGCAATTTATTTTTTATTTTTTTTGTATTAGTCAGCGATCGACAATCACCTAACTATGGTTGTCGATCGTCGGTGTTTATTATTTTTTTTATTTTTTCTCTCTTCATTTTTAATGTTCGAATAAGAATTTCTGCTTTTGTGGCACACGTTTTCTCTATCCTTGTGACACGCGTTTTCTTTTGTCCTTGTGACATGTTTTCTTTGTTTTTGTAGTTTTGTTTCATCTGTCCTTGTGACATGATTCGGTATACCCTAGCGGTCGATCGTTGCTCGCATAGAGTTTTTAATCGGCACTAGTTCTTGATTATGATTTTATCGGTGGTAACGGAAAGTTAGATCCCCACTCGGTTGATGGTTGTTTGCTAATGTAATCAGTCCTGGGTAGCGGAACATTCTGCCTGATAGTTTAGATCGCTCACCACTTCTTTCACTACAACAATATAGGTTTTTAGTGACAAATTGATAGTGACTAGGAATAATTTTGTCACAAATATTAATTTTTTGTGACAATTTTTTTGTGCGACGTTGTTAGTATAAGTAATTGTGACATATTTTTATTTGGTCACTGTAACAGTAGTAATTGTGACGATTACATTTTTCACAAATGAATTCTCACTATAAGTATAAAATTGTGACACAAAGTTCATTGTCACTAAAAATTTGACACATGATAGTGACGATATGTGAAGTGGTCAGGTCACTATTATTTGATATTTGTTGTTACAATGAAATTACTTGTCACTTAAAGTTTCACTTTTTGTTGTGATAAATTTTGTCACCAATAAAAAACTAAAAGTAATGACAAATTAGACATTGTCACAATGATAAATTTATTTTTATAATTATAAAAATTAAAGTTATTATAAACTAGTTTGTCAAAAGGTAAAATATTTCTATAGTCTATATTATGTGTAAATTGTTGTTTTAGTCAATCTATTTTGATCAACTTTAGTCCCTATATTTTTTAAATTATAAAATTTTAATCCTAATCCTAATAGGACACCGACAATATGACTAAATTACAAGGACTAAAAATGATCAAATTAAAGAACAAAAAATAAATAAGCAACTTATGTATAACAAATTAGCTAAAAAGAAAATTTTACTTAACATATTTAAATACTACCATTCATGTCAAGATCGAAAATTCAAAATTTAAAAAGTATAGAAATTTAAATTGAGCAAATTAGAGTACAAAGACTACTATGTGATTTTAGCATAATATATGATAGAATTTTTTTTGAAAAATTTAAAAGATATATTCCATTTTGATTAGTTTTTTCTTCAAAAAAATCTGAATAGTTTCTTCAACATACGTACTTCGTATAAGAAACCATAGAAAAATTAGTTAAATTATTATTATAATAATTAATGTCATAATTAATAAATATTTTTAAAATAAATAAAATTAATTTCAATTACAATTAAACTTAAATATTATTTTTCTTTCAAAATGGTATTAAATTTCTTGCCTAGCCTAGTGGATAAGTATTGAACTGTCGCCCTACAGGTTCTAGGTTTGATCCTTTTTGAAGCCAATCATTGCATTTATTTACTAAAAATTGATATTTGAATATGCTACATCATCTATAATTAAATTTCAGTGATTTAATGAAAACTTAAAAGTTTGCTGACTAAAATGCAAAAGCTCCATTAAATTTCAAGGACAATTAGTGATTAGATTAAACCTTAAATAAAATGGTTACAACTAAAAATATGATTATTTTTTTAATATTGACAGTGACGACATATTTTAGACACTATTTAAATATGTATTTGTGATAGAATATTTGTCACTAGTAAGAATAACATTAGTGTCTAAATTTTAGTCACTATTAATAATCATTTGTGTCAAATAGTGTGGTCATAAAAAATATAACTATTGTGACGAAATACATGAAAGTTGTCACTAATATAGTAGTGACGGAGTTATTAGTGACGACATGTGACGACTTAGAAAAATAGTCACTATAAATTGTAGTGACTAAATTTAACACTTTTTGTGACTATTTTCAATGTCACTAAAAATACATTTTCTTGTAGTGTTTTCATCAGTTATGAGTCTCGATTGGATAGAGACAAGGAGATTCAGGAAGCTTCTGAATTTTGATAGTATGCTTACCTCCATAAAAAAATTACTTTTCTTTATTTTTGAGTTGTAAGAAATTTGGATAGATTAATCCCATTATTTTCCTTCCTGGATGCATTGTAATTATGATATCTTCTATGATCGTGACCATATTAAAAAAACATAATAAATATACATAAACAATGAGCCATCTCTTTTTCTTTCTATTTAAAGGAGACCAAAGCAAACAAATGTACCATTAAATTAAGCCTTAAACTTTATGATCTATCTTCCTTTCCTTGGACCGTGACATGTGATGGACCTCTCGATTTTCATGGGGCATGACCTCACATGACTGACTAGTAGGGCGAGAGATTATCTATTTAAATATTAGATCATGTTATTACAACGTTAGTTTAGTAGGATGATGCATGATCAGCAACATGTTAGTATAGTGAGATTAGGTATTAGATTAGGAGTTTGAATTTTAGCGTTGTGAATGAAACAAATTGGGTTGGGAGGATCGTCCTCCCAAAATGAGCATTTACAGTACCCAATCCAGATTAGTCAGCCAATAAATTAGATACAGATAGTTAAAAAAAATCAAATTATGTATTCTTATTTTAAAGCCATTCTTCATTATTATTATACACAACATTATAAAATTGAAAAACATTTAATTTATCAATGAAAAATAATTTTATAAGTATTTTAAAAATACTAACAAGTGTTTTATTTATTTATTTTTAAAAATTTTAAATATATTTTAAAGCACACTTATCACAATTTTAAAGATGCTTGTAGAATACCAAACAAGTGTTGAGTGCATTAATAAGGCACATTGTACTTCCAAGGAGAGGATGCGAGTTCAAATTTTAAAGACAATATTGTTGTGAGGGGCAGCCTTGCACCCCGAACAATTCTAAAATTATTATTTTTAATAAATTCTAGAAATAATCCTAGAAATATTAATAGTCCCAAGGATACTTCTAGAATTATTTTTTTTATTGTATTGCATCAAATAATAATCCTATAAATAGTATATTATATATTTTTAATAAATTCACTATTGCATTTAATCATATATTTTGATAACTATTATATTAAAAATTCAACTGGATCAAATTTAATACTATATTAATTAAACAAATATAGATTATGTTAGATTTTATCATATTTAAGACGTAAGTAAAGGAGAGCATGCGAGGACGGCCTGGTGGTCAGAGTACGCTCACCTGCTCCACTCCTTTTCCCTTAGGTCCCGGGTTCAAGACTCCTCAGGAGGGTTGCCTTTACCTAAATTTTCTCCCTCCCCCTCTAGGTAGAAGTAGAATAGGATTTTCAAAAAAAAAAGACGTAAGTAAAAGAGCTCATCCCCTTGTGTCCTGGTGGCAAAGGTAGATATTTATCATCCCTTGGGACTCGGGTTCGAGCATCAGTAATGCCATGTTGTGTATACCGTCTTTAAAAAGACTAAGAAAGTTGAACAGATGCTACCTTTGCATCACACCAGCATATTAAAAAAACGTAAGTAAAGGAAAATATTTTGTGTAAAAATATATTTAGAAAAATTAAATCAACAAATAATGAGATAAAATGTTTGTATATAAAGTGCATTGAACTTGTTCGATTCATAATTAATGAATTTCAGATGTTTTATTAAATTTACATGTGACACGAGTTCAATCACCGGTTTATTATGAATAGAAATCTTCTATTTTTGCCCCACATTAAAATTTAGATTTAGGATTTTGAGTTTAAGGTTTAAGTTTATAGTTTGTGAAATTTAGCGTAGGGTGTATTTTTTAAGGTATATGGTGCAAGGTTTATGATTTAAAATTTAAAATTATGGCTTGAAATTTAATTTTTTAGTGTTGTGACATAAAAAGAGACACTGAAAATGACAGATAATTTTTATCCGTTTATTATATGGAATATAAAACAAGAAAAAGATATAAAATCTAAACTAGTTTTATAATTCCTTCTCAGACACACATATTCCCTATCAATGAAACTGGAAGATCATGTGGCATGTGGAGTTGTCAGTTTTGGAACATGAAAATTGGAAGACAATGAATACGAAAAAGCGTGATATTGTTTAGAAAAAGGGTTTGAAGGATGATTGAAAGTTAATAAAGCAAGCAAATGATGAAGCATGCCATAATCAAAGAAATTACTTCAATGTGCATACCACAGCATGATTAAGATATTTGATTGGATATTGATTTTAAAATAAAAAATTTATAAAAACATAATTTTATATTTGATACAAATCCTATATCACACTTACACACCATTCACCATACATTTCCAAGATTTAGGAACTTGTTCAAGGCTCCAATTATTATTTTTTTTAACCACCGATTTTTGATAGATTAATCGACTAATCTAGATTAAATTTTGTAGAGACTCATTATGAGTGACTTCCAACCTAATTTTCTTTGTTCACAATATTAAAATTCGAACTCTGACCATGCTTAAGAGATCTAGTGCCTCATCTCACTATACCATTATTTCTAATGTAATCATAAAATCCTTATAGTAAATTTATACAATTCATATAGATTTCAGCCTCTCCTTGGGTGAAAAAAGTGATTGAAAGATGCTTGAGAAGCCATGGTTGTGCTGTAATGAATCTGGCTGTTGGACTTGGAGCTCAACGAAGAATTGAATCTTCCTTCTTTTTTTTCGCTCAGCAAATAAAATTTTTATTATTAAAGAAACCTTGATCGTATGCCTCATTAAAAACCTCCTTAAACCTATTGGAGGAAAAGAGTACATACCATCAAGGTGGAAAACAAAACAAAGTCTCAGACTAGAAACTCAGCTTCACCTCCAATTGTCAACACTCCTAATTTCCAATCTGTCACAAGCGAATGCAATTCACAGTGTACCATTCTAGCATTACAAATTATCTTTTAAACATAGACAGCGTACATGAGTCTACCACCATGCTTTGAAGAGATTTGAGCGTTTAATCCCCTCCTTCGCAAGAAGATCTGCTAAAGAATTTGCTTGTCGCGGCACAAAGGCAAATATCACCTTACTAATTTTTCTGGACAGTGAATCAATTTCAACAAATATCGGCCACCACCTCCAAGGTCGTTGTAACGGTTCTGTCAGCCAATTCAAAACCACCCTAGAGTCGGACTCAATTATCAGACAATCTTCCTTGCCTATGCTTCTTTCTTGGCTGTTGTGATGACTTTGGGATAAAAACTCCAGTACCTTTGCTCTCTCTCCTAAACATTTGTTCTTTAAGATATGGGGATTCTGCTACTGGGTAATTTGCAATTGCACCAGTGAAACCCTGACAAATTTTTGAAGAAAAAAACTCAGTCTTTTTAAGAAAAAAAAACATGTAATGATTTTCTAAAAATGGTGAAAGACCAAAAAAAAACCTGGAAAGAAAGAGAAGGGAATCTGAGAACAGGATCATCAGCATCATCATCCATGATAAGCAAGGAGATTTGCTTGCTTAAATCTTCAAAGAAGAGATCATCTTCAAGCTCAACAGCCACTTCCATGTCTAGTTTACTGAGACTGGAACTCTCTTCCTTCACAGGGTTTTATACATAGAGAAAAGTGGGAAGAAACTGTAAAGGGGCAAGCGCATCTATGCATGTGAGGGGGGTGGGGTCTGAAATCTGAATGGCAGTAAGCCAATATGGCAATGACCGAGTCACGCTGCCCCACAACAAGCATGCTGTGTTACGATGTTATCTGGAAGGAAAGGGTACAGATTATTTCAGTTTAATCAAAGGTTTTAAACCTTGAAAATACCGGAACATCAAATAGTTGATTCAAGAATTTTATCGTTCTTGAAATCTTACATAGAGGTGGCAAACGCTAGTTCACGTCGGGTTTGGTTCGAATTATTTCAAGTTTAATTTTATTCGGTTTAGGTTCAATTTGTATTAGGTCTGGTTTGATTCGATTTTAGTTCGGATCTATGGTAATTAAGGTCGGGTCAATATCAGATCGGTTGCTATCGGGTCGGATATTTTTGAGACGGTTGATTTCGGGTTGGGTCAATAGGTATAGTCATTTTTTATTTATTTAGGTCAACCTTTGAATCTTCGGGTTGAGTTGAGCATGAGTCCAATTGAAGTATATATATATATATATATATATGGCAACAAACCAGTAAAAATTTGTCTAGTTCAATCAGGTTTTGATAAAATAAATTCGGATTGCTTTTGGTTAAGATTATCTTTGGTTCGGGTGAAATCAATTCGTGTTGCCTTTAGTTGGGTCTATACCAGTTCAACTAAAATTCGGATCGGATTTAGTTTGGTTTATCTTAAGTTTTTGATAAAATCCAAATCAATATGTTCATGTTGAAATCGAGTCTCAAATCAAGTGAATCGGTTCAAATTCAAGTTTGTCTAAGTCTATGTCTCGATAGTATTATTTTCTACTTAGAATGCTAAAATGGATAGGAGAAAGAGTAGGCCTATTTGGGTGAAAACCCCTTTTTTAATAATTATATATACTTTTGGCTCCCTCCAAGAATTATTTGAAAAAATGACCCCCAAATTTGCCACGTAGTTGAACCTCGCGTTCTCTGGGAAGCGAGACGCGAACTCGCGTTCAATAGTACTTGAAATTCGTATATTTTTATCGAACATCGAGTTTGGGTTCGTAGTACTTGAAATTCTCTATCGTATGACACCAACACGGTCAATTTTTGTCCATTATAAACTGGCTTAAACTGGCTTCCAAAACCCTATGCTATCATCCTTTTTTTGAATGAAATTGCCCTTGAAAAAAGGTCGATAGGCATGTTCGAGCAGAATTTCAGACATATAAATCGTATATTTTTATCAAACATCGAGTGTGGGTTTGTAGTACTGGAAATTCTCTATTATATGGCACCAACACGCTCAATTTTTGTCCATTTTACATTGACTTAAATTCGTTTCGAAAACGCTATCCTACTATATTTTTTTGAATGATTGAAAGTATAAGATGGCCTATTTTATAAAACGGATTAGACTGATTTTATTGATCGATAGTTATGGGCAAACTCGCGTAAACAAATTACAATGAATTAATTAAGACGAGGGGCCGAGCGATTAGGACATTTGGTCTTTGTGTGTCCAGGATTTTTACATATACTACAATGCTTCTTTTGTCCGGTTTTTTCTCGATGTTCGACCATATCCTCGGCACAATATATTCGTGTAGACCGTGGACGTCCTTTGTCTCTCAGTAGTGCTGGATCTGGGCATATGGTCGGTTCAGTGTCAACGGCATTCGGAACAACCTCATTTCTGATTGGAGGAAACTCTTTTTGGTAAACCTTAAACACCGTTTGGAGTAAGTATACCGGATCAACCAGTTGCATGTAGTCTATATGTTGGTTTGCGCAAGCAACAATGTCGTGTGCGCACGGGTATTTGAATGTTTGGAATATTCCACACTCGTAGGTTCTTTCCCTAAGATCTATCACGTACGCATTGTGCTGAATACCTTCCAACCGCCTGGAATATTCTGAAACACGGAACTTGTGTCCTTCTCGCGAGAAGAGAGTTGCAGTCATCTGTCTTGATTGGTGCAATTGAGTATGCAGTTTTGTGCGGAAATCCGGATGGACTATGTGTCTACCTGCCATGTACTCAGTTTCTTGCCTTCCCAAGGTTGCAAATAGGGTAGCCAAACGATAGTAGGTCGCTTTGACAATGGAAGTGATAGGCAACTGCCACACTCCCTTCAGTGATGAGTTCACTGCCTCAGCCAAGTTCGTTGTCATGTGACCACATCGTTTACCCCCGTCATACGATCGAAGCCATTTTCCCTCAGAATTTTTTCAAGGTAGTCTGCGCCAAATTTGTTTCTTGCTCTCAGTTCCTCGAATACCTCCTCCACCTCTTGTACGTAGTGCGAGTTGCCTAAGGGATGACAGTTGAATAGTTATAGGCGAACAACACATGCAAAGAGGTCGTAAATGAAAGCGAGCAGCAACTAACATAGTAAATGAAAATGACATAAAGAACGTACCCATTCTGAGCACCAGTTCACGTTCATCACGGTCATTTAACTGTTGTAGGTATTTTGCTGCTATGTGGCGCAAGCAGACACGATGGTAAATGTATGGAGGCTGCCAATACTTACCCAAACGTTCTAGCGCCCACAGAAATCTGACGTCACAGTGAACTCGCGTTCTGTATACCGCGAGTTTCAAAAGACCTCGCGTTTCAAAAGACCTTGCGTTCTACAAAACGCGAGTTTGCCACGTCAGCATATCCACCTCCATCTATAAATAGCCAACTCTTGGGGAGGGAAGGACCACCCACCCGTCAATTGACAAAATTTTCGATTGCAGCTACTATTAGCAACATATCGCGTATCTGGGATTTTTTTTTTCAAACTAATTTCCCGGATATTGCGATATGTTGTTATTTGTAGTTGCATATATACGTCAGCATATTCACGTCAGAAATTTTCGATTGCAGCTACTTTTGGCAACATATCGCGTATCTTGGAAGTTTATTTTCAAACTAATTTCCCGGATATTGCGATATGTTGTTATTTGTAGTTGCATATATACGTCCTTTTGGGTTAACTATGCGTAATTTTTTCATCGTTCTTGATCGACATCAACAAATCGCAATATCCAGGAATCCGGGAATCTAGAAGACAAGCACGGGTTTTACGAAAAGTTAAATACGGATTACTACGATGATCATCACCGTCAGAACAATTTGAGGATCTTTTAAGAAATGTTCGGTTCGGTGTAACTACGGTTTTATACATTAATTGTTATGAAATACTATAATTCGTTCAATTGTAAAAAATGTTATGATTTTTAATGAATAATAATAATAAGGGAAAACTACACCAGTGACCACCGAAGATATTGGGGATACCTATTTGAACCACCGAACTAAAAAAAACGTCAATCACACCACCAAACTTGTTAAATCAACCTATTTTGACCACCGCCGTTAAAAAATTAACGGAGGGGTGACGGAAGTGCCACGTGGCAGTTAACATGACATTTTTAAAATTACATGTTTAGTCCCTGTTATTTACTTATTAAATCAATTTGATCCTAATTTTATTTTAATTAAATAAAAATTAATCAACCAATCAAATTATGACACGTGTCATCACCCAATTGGATTAATTTAATTTATTTTGTTTAATATTTAATATATTTTTCCTCCAATCAGGTGGTGACACGTGTCACCACCTGGTTAAAGGAAATTTAAAGAAGAAAATGAAGATGGCGTTATGGTGGTTCAAACTTGGGACCAAGGGGATAAAACCCCCAAGCTTTAACCATTGAACCAAACTGCTCTTAGTGCTATAGTTTGCACCTTTTATATACATATCTTATAGTTTAGTAAAAGTTAGAGAAAAAGAAGAGAACAAAAGAGCATTATGGTGGTTCGAACCTGGGATTTAATGGATTAATTCTCAAGCTTTTACCATTGAGCCAAACTTCTCTTAGTGAAATTATTTGCACCTTTTATATACATATCTTATAGTGTAGTAAAAGTTAGGGAAAAAAGAAGTAAAAATAGTTGAAATACGGCTCGAACATAGATTACTTAGGATGTGTATAATCACACAAACATCCGATTTAATTTAAATCTGAAAACTATTAAATATTCGATTTTAAAAAATATTCGATTTAAATACGATTCGAACATAAATTACGAAAAAGAAAAAATATTCGAATATTTAAATATGAAAAAGAAAAAATATTTGAATATTTAAATATGAAAGAGAAAAATTACGAAAAAAGAAAAAATATTCGAATATTTTAAATCAAATTCATTTTTAGATATTCGATTTAAATATGAAAAAAGGAAAAATATTCGAATATTTTAAATCGAATTTCTTTTCTTTTAAATCTAATATTTAATAGTTTTCAGTTTTAAATTAATTCGGATGTTTGTGTGATTATACACATCTCAAATAATCTATGTTCGAGTCGTATTTCAACCATTTTTACTTTTTTTCCCTAACTTTTACTGCACTATAAGATATGTATATAAAATGTGCAAATAATATCACTAAGAGTAGTTTGGCTCAATGGTAAAACCTTGGGGATTAACCCCTTTAGTCCCAAGTTCAAACCTCTATAATGCCTTCTTGTTTTCTTCCCCTAACTTTTACTAAACTATAAGATATGTATATAAAAAGTGCAAACTATAGCACTAAAAGCAGTCTGGTTCAATGGTTAAAGCTTGGGGGTTTTATCCTTTTGGTCCCAAGTTCGAACCACCATAACGCCATCTTTATTTTCTTCTTTAAATTTCCTTTAACCAGGTGGTGACACGTGTCATAATTTGATTGGTTGATTAATTTTTATTTAATTAAAATAAAATTAGGATCAAATTGATTTAATAAGTAAATAACAGGGACTAAACATGTAATTTTAAAAATGTCCTGTTAACTGCCACGTGGCACTTCCGTCACCCCTCCGTTAATTTTTTAACGGCGGTGGTCAAAATAGGTTGATTTAATAAGTTTGGTGGTGTGATTGACGTTTTTTTTTAGTTCGATGGTTCAAATAGGTATCCCCAATATCTTCGGTGGTCACTGGTGTAGTTTTCCCTAATAATAATAACCTTTTATTTTAATACTAATATAAACAATTATTACTAATAATAATCTATTTACTAGTACTACTACTAATAATAATAAATTTATATTTATTAGAATAATAATAATAATAATAAATATTATTACATTTATTTAATAATAATAATAATAAATATAATAATTAGGATATTAAATGACTTCCCGCGCGGGAAGTTATCTTTTAAAAATGTCACGACCTCGCGTCCTATAGAAAGTGAGTTCTTTAGAAACTCGCGTTATGCAGAACGCGAGGTCTCTTCTACCCGTTCAGTTCACGTGTCTATTACGTGACGCGTCTTTTTAATGAACCTCGCGTCCTGTGGAACGTGAGGTCGTAAGAAACTCACGTTTCCCAGAACTCGAGGTTTATTAACCTCGCTTCCCAAAGGACACGAGCACCTCTATAAATTGGTGGCCCTACCCCGTATCAACCACGCACAGAACGTGATTTCTTCTCTGTTTTTTATTACACTTACTAAAATTTCTTTTGATATAATGGCGGGCTTACAAAACGACGCGAAACACTGCTCTAACTATTTTAGGACAACACCAAAAGTATTATTTTTTTAATTTCTTTTTTTAATTTTTTATTTTACACGTATTACCAACTATTTTAATTTTTGTTATTTTATTTTTAAAGGGATACAAACGCCGGTTAACTTGTTACCTTAACCGTGTCAACAACACACCTGATCCCACCATTATGTCGTGGGTTGATCGAGCTGGTTTTGGCCACGTAGCGAGGATCTTAACAGGTGTGAAGTTTAACCCATCGTTGATTAGCGCGCTAATAGAACGATGGAGACCAGAGACGCACACTTTTCATTTTCCGTGTGGCGAGGCAACAATAACGCTGGAGGATGTTGCCTATCATTTGGGGTTGCCTACGGACGGCAATCTTATTACGGGTATAGCGTTGGGTAATTGGCTAGAGCTTTTTGCTCAACTAGTGGGAGTGGAGCCCCCAGCAGATGCGTGGGACGGTGGGAAAATAGCTCTATCTTATTTGGAGACTGAATTTGAAAACCCTCCCCCCATGCGGATGACGAAACACTCCAGGTATTTTTTTTTCATTTTTTCACTAATTTATATATTTTTAGTATATTTCGTTTTTTAAATATTTAATATTTTAATATCCATATTTCTTGCTTTTTCTTTACTAGTAAATTTTGTTTTATTTATTATTTTCACAGCAGTTTACGCGTGCCCACATCTTGCGCATTATCGGTGGGATATTAATGCCAGAAAAATCCCACACCAAGGTGCACGTGATGTTGGGGAGTAGCTGTCTTGGCCTTTCTTTTTAGAGAGCTCTACAGAAACGTAGACCAAGATAGAGCAGCAATTGGATGATGTTGTTTACTCCTTTAGTCTTGGGCTTGGTTTCGGATGCCTTTTTTAAGCCCGCAGCCTAGACAACTCGCCCCTTACTTATTTCCGCTTCTTCGGAGGTACTATTCAATTTATTATATTTATTTTATTTTTAAATTATTATATTTAATGAATTTTTTTATTTTCCATTAATGATAGGTGGAGCGAAACACTAAACCACCAGGGCCTGCCAAAAAACCAAGAAGACTACAGGCTTGTTATGAATAACATGAGGCACGATCATGTAATCCGAAAATTCATTTAAATTTTTTCATACTTTTTTTTCCAATAATATTTCATATAACCGTTAGAAACGTTATAATTTTTTTAGTTCGTGTGGATGCCCTATGCTTCTGAGGTGATTCAGCAGATTACTCCACCCGAGATTCTGCGTGACCAACACGTATGGCTTGCACGAGTGCCGCTGATCAACTATGAAATTGTCGTGTGGCATCCTAGGGATCGGGTTCTCCGACAGTTCGGGTACGTCCAAGGCGTTCCGCAAGAGGAACCACCAAATTTGGACGAATTCCACAATCTGACGTGCCAGGGGAAGACGGAGATTGACTGGGCCCATTACCACACTGACTGGATTCAGCGTTGGGATGACCGATTTGTCAGTCGCCCATGCATCCTCCGACCCATTGTGGATTGGGCCGTTTCGGTCAATTTTGATTACTTTTAGTGGTATGGGCTCTATGAGAAGCAGCATATCCTTACTCTCGAGGAGCGCGAGCGACAGTTTCCCCAGGCTCCCCGAAACCGCCCACGCCCTACACATCGAGCGAGCCAGAGCCAAAGCCAGTCGAGGCAGCGCGGTCCGAGACCGCGAACTGACACTGCAGGTGCCTCAACTTCTGCCACATCATTTCAGAATTTGAACGGTCCTTCGACTTTCCAGCAGATGAGGCCTCCACCCGACTTCGGCTTCTCTGATGCCTACCGTCCCCATATGCCGACGAGTGGTCCTCTGTTGATCGATATTCCACCGTTGGCATCTCAGTTTGACTATAGCATTGTCCTGCAAACGCCGCAGGGTAGCTTGTTTTACTCCCCGCCCAGGTCAAGCACAGGTCCGCGTATCGCAAATGATGATGATGAGGACCAGGAGGATGCAACACAGCTTGTTCGGAGGAATCCATATCGGGATCGTCGTCTACCCGACTGGGGAACGGGTGGATATAGACATCATTAGCCTTTTTTCTAATATATTTATTCGAGACATTTGTTTTTTTTAAATACTGTATTTTAATTTTCTTTATCTATTATAATTAAACTTTTAAATGTTTATTTAATTTCAGTTTTTTATTACTTTTATGCGATTATTAAACCAAAATTATCAATTGTTCTTCAAAGTCAATTTCATTCAAAAAATGATGATAGCATAGGGTTTTGGAAGCCATTTTAAGCGAGTTTAGAATGGACAAAAATTGATCGTGTTGGTGTCATACGATAGAGAATTTTCAGTACTACGAACACAAACTCGATGTTCGCTAAAAATATACGATTTATAAGCCCGAAATTGGGCTCAAACAGGCCTACCCACCCTTATTTTTCAACCCAAAATCGCACAGAACTCGCGTTCTGTGCGATATATTCAGCCGTCTTTTCAAATTCTCGGGGAACTACGTGGCAAGTTTGGGGTTATTTTTCCAAATAATCCTGGGAGGGAGCCAAAAGTATATATAATTATTAAAAAATGGTTTTCACCCAAATAAGCCGAAAGAGTAACATGCCCAACTTTTCGCCTTTGAAATTTGTAATTCTTTTTAGCTAATTCTTGAAATTTTTAACCACGTTAATCTCTAAACTTGGATGTTCTATCCTTTTGATGGTTTTTTTACCATAAAAAACTATCATCTTATAAATGAACGTCAATTACAAAAGTTTCAAACGATCTGCAGAAGGGGAAGAAAATAGTTAGGAGAGCAAGCATTCTTCCTCGTTGACAATCCGCAACCGGATTACAGGAACGTTTAACATTGAAAAAATTTATTAAGTCTAAAATTAATGTTTTTAAAGAAAATTTAAATACCAAACTGAACAAAAACTATCAAGTTAGACTAAAAGCATTTTTTTTTTGGTTATTCCATGTCAACTTTAAAATATTATCCTTGTAGTAAGTTTTATGCATAAAAACATCTAAAATATTAAAACTAGTATGAACATTTATATATTAAAATCAATTTTATTATCCAATCAATGTAAAATTTGTAACTCATTTCCAACGCCTAGATATGGAATCCAAGATAGACCCAAATCTCTTCTCCTTGTACTCATGCAGGGCTGTAATTTGAGGAAAAAAAATCCTCTACTCTTTTTCAGTATTTTTTTATGTCTCAATACTAAAAAAAAATTAAATTTTAAGTTTTAACTCTAAATTTTAAATCATAAACTATAAACTTTAAAAATACACTCTAACTAGGGGTGTTTATGGTAGGTTAACCATACCATTTAGCTTAAACGGTTGGTTAACCGTTATAGCGGTTATTATTCGTAACTTAACCGTTAAGAAATGGTTAACCGTTAATTTTTTAAATGGTTAACCATTATAGTGGGTAACCGTTAAAAAACGGATCGGTTACAGGTTAACATGTAACCTATTACGATTTTCTTTTAAAATGTTAATTATTTCTTTTTTAGAATAATAAATATATCTCTCCGATAAATATTGTATTAATTTTTTAAAAAACATTAACTTAAATAGAGAATAGTTAATAGAGAAATTTTAAACACAAACTTTATACTTAGTTAAAATAAAGTACATATAGGTTAACCTATAGGTTAATCATTAACGGTCTTTTTTAGCGGTTCGGTTAACCGAAACCTTTTAACCTTAACAGTTAGATTAATTAATCTATAAAATGAACGGTTATACCGGTTAACGATTATGGTTAACGGTTACGGTTTATTTTACACACCTCTAACTCTAACCCGAATTCACTAACCTTAATCACAAACTTTAAGTCTAATTTTTTGTATGAGAACATAAATGGCCGATGTCTTCGGCAGTTGGCCTTCCACTCTGATTTGGTTTCCTTTCTCTCTAGTCTCTCCCCCTTTCTTATTTCCTTCTTTGGCTTTGTTTTCTTCTTTTTCTCCATTATTTGGGTGTTTCGATTCATGTCGTTGGCTTGTTTGTTTGAGAATGTTTTCCGGCGACCAAAGACCTTGTCTTGGGCCCTTTAGGTGAAGTGAAAGTGTGATTGTAGGCGTGAAGGCAACACTGCCTCTCAGGGTCGTCCCTGGGCATGGGCAATAGGGGCGCTCGCCCAGGGCCCCTACCCTGCTCAGGGCCCATTTATTTTGAATATTTATAGTTAGAGTTTATGTAGAACTAATGTTTTGATATAATAATTGAAAAATGTTTTGGACCAATTTGAAAAGAATTTAAAACTTGGTTCTAAGTCCAAACAACTTGAAATTATGTTTGAGGTATTTTAAAAGGTTTTTGGCAATGTTTTTACTAATTTTAAAGAGCCAAACTTGACTTTTCAAGTTAACCGTATCGATACGGCTGTACCCGTACCGATACCTTTTTGCCCCAATTTGGTCACTGCCAAAATCCGTATCGAAACAGGCTTGGTCGTTTCGATATGGATCGGGATCGTTTCGATACGTCTGGTAAGCGTACCGATCCCCTTTCAACCACCCCAACGGCTACTTTCCCAACGGTCATTTAAAAGTGAACTCGTACCGATACGCCCAGGCTGGCAAGAGCCCAACGGCTAGTTTCTGATGAAGGCCGTACCGATACGGGTCCAAACGTATCAATACGGATGGCTGCAGAACAACATTAATGAAGGGAAATAAAGTCCTCAACGGCTCCAAATCATCCCCAACAGCTAGTAACGGCTACAAACTCAATTGGAAGTATAAAAGGGACCTCCAAGCATCAAGTAAAGGCTAATGCTCATATTGTCAAACATCAAATGATCAAGAATTGTCTTAGAGCTTAAATTGTCATTTATTGTATAGACAAACACTAATGAGCCAAAATTGTCAAATTTGCTCAAGTGTTTTAAGTTTTGGGTGCGTGCTTAATTGTGCAAACAAACACCTATTAGAGGGTTTTAAGTTTGCTTCTTGTTTCTCTTTGTAAGAGAGGGTTTCAATCAAGGCTTTGGGTAGAAAGCTTGATTGTGTATAAGGGTTACCTCCTAAGCCTAGAAAAGGGGAAGAGCAATTAGTGGAATTGTTGGAAATCCTTAGTGGGGAGCTAAGGTAGTAGATGTAGACCTTGGTTAGAAGGTTGAACCACTCTAAAATCATTGTGTCAATCTTTGTTTTAGCTTCCTAAACCCTAACACTCAAAAATCCACCTCTCCACCACTTGGTGAGCAACATTGGTTGATCGAATCGAGCCCCACACAACTCAACAGTTTAATATTTTTTAATATTTATTATTTAAAATTTATTTTTTAATAATTGTTACTAGAGTTCTTTTCGTAAAATTTATTTTTTCGGTATTTGTTATTAGGGGTATATTTTTTCTTCAATACTTGTTATTATAGGCTCATTTTTTCGAATACTTGTAATTAGGGGCCCATTTTTTTATTATTTATTGTTATTTCAATACTTGTTATTAGGGTACAAATTTTTCAATACTTGTTATTATGAGACCAATTTTTCAATACTTGTTACTAGGGGCCTTATCTTTTCTAATATTTGTTATTAGGACCCTACTCTTAATTTTTTTTCCGATACTTGTTATTACGAGTCTAATTTTTTCCAATACTTGTTATTTATGGTCTATTTTCCCTAATATTTGTTATTACATGCATACTCTTAAATTTTAATTTTTCAATACTTGTTATTAGGGTTCCATTTTCCCCTATATTTGTTATTACAAGAATACTCTTAAAAATTCTTTTTTTTAAATGTTAATAGGGACCCATTTTTTTTATATATCACTTGTTATTAGGGTCTAATTTCAAATTTTATTTTTTCTAATACTCGTTATTAGGGGAAAGGGTGAGCAAAACTCTACTTGACTCGAAAAAAAACTAATTTTTTCGACTTGACTCAAAAAAACTGATTTTTTCGACTCGACTCGAAAAAAATTTCAAATAAAGTTTGAGTTGTAAAATAAAAATTCTAATAACTCAAAATTTTAGTATTTAGTAGATAAATTTTTAAGTTCGAGTCGTAAGAACTCGTAAACTCGCATAACTTGAAATTTTTTTACTCAACGTAACTCGATCGAACACATATCCTTAATTAGGGGCCTATTTTTAAAGTTCACCCATGGGCCACCAAAATCTCAGAAACAGGACTACCGCCTCTCTCCCCCCCCCCCCCTCCCTTTTTTGCTCTCTCCTCGGTTTATTTTTTTGTTGATGTTTTGTTTTGTTCTCTCCTTTGAGGTGTTCGATTCTTATTCCGTGGTGGTTTTAGTTCACCTTTTCGTCGGGGATTGGCCATTTTTCTTGTTTCTCCGGCTCTGATCCCTCCTTTTCAGTCCATCGATCTTGATGCGTTGATTTAAGAAGTCTCTCCCTCTTGTCGACGTTGCTCTCATCTTAACTCTTCTACTCTCGTCGGCCTTTGTATTCTGGCACCCCTCTTTAGCTTGTTAATCTTGTCTTTGTTCATGTGTTGTTTTTGTTTATTTATTTTCTTTGTTTTGTTTTCTGTTTTCTTTCCCCTGTATTATTTCTTTATTTGTTGTTTAATCTGAGCCAGCTTATCCATTCTGTTTAAAAAAGAATCAAACAAAATTCAAATTAAAATTCATACAAATTTATTTTTTATTAAAAAGAATTAAAAGTAATCAATTAGATACAGACAAAATTTAGTGTTACAATTTTTTCGAACAATTAGCGATTCAATTGACTTGTGAATAAATCATAAAGAAAATTTTACAACAAACTTTAATGCAACATATCTTTGTTCATGTGCAGGAGGTTTCGACATGTCCGAGGTGAACAATGGCATAGGGCCTCTAAGAAAAGAGAAGTCTAAAATGAGTTGAATTAAATGTTTATAAAAAAATAAAAAATTTTGGTTTAATAAATTACAAGAAAAAAAAATAATTTTGAAAAGGGTCGTTTTAATAAAATGTATAAACTCTGTAAATCTTTGAACCGTCCATGTTCATGTGTGCGGAGTTCTGGTCCACATGTTTGCCCGTTGGCTTGATTTTTCAATTTATAAAAAAGAACTTATAAAAATATAAAAACGTAATTGTCTCAAAATATAATAAAATTTATTAATTTATTAAAAATTGATAAAAATAGAATTAGTCACTGTGTCTGTAATATAAATACATAGATTGTGAGAGCATCTGCAGCTAGAGAATTAGTCATTGTAATCGTCGGTGGTAGGAGTGGGTAAAAAACTCAGTTACCTGATCCTGGTAGATTTTTACCTGAAATCGGTTTCAGTAGGACCGGGACCAGATCTAAAATATCGGTCCTGGTTGTGATCGGGACCAGGACTGAAACCTGATTTCTTAGACCCAGTATCCGATGGGTACCTAATGGGACCGAGAGTCATACCAGGTACCCTGTACTGGTCTGTTAGGAGCACTTTAGCTGATATTTTGGTTGATGTAGACTTAGAGTTCTTTAGTTTATTCTTTCTCTTTATGTAAGAATATAATGAGTATGACTCGTTTTAAGACTTCAACCTTTAAGCCTACAATATTCTGACTTTGTTATTTAATATTATTATTGGTGGTTGGAATTTTTTCCCCTACAACTCAATTTTTTTAATAGTAGACCAATTGAACGGGTACTCTGTAACAATCTCAAATGGGGCTAGTAAAATTTTAAGAATTTTTGGGAGATTTAATCTTCTTTTTCCCTAAAATAATAAGTTTTGGGACTTAATTGAATGAATTCAGGTTTGGGAAGCTTGATTTATAAGGAATTGATGACCAATTTGAAAATGGAATAAAGTTTGGAGACAAAAGTGTGAACTCCCCAACAATTAAATGGCTAAGAGTGTAATTTGACTTTTTTTCTTTGAAGGATAATATATCTGCCAAGTTTAAGCGTTCGCAGAAGGGGAAAAAAAAGAGAAAGAAAAATGAAAGTGAGAAAGAAAGAAATAGGTAGAGATTCAATCTCAGATCTACCGAGATCCGACCGTTCATTTTCGACACCTCCACCACCATTTCGTTCATCATGTCGAGTCGAGTTCACCGGTACCAACGACATCATCATCGGAGTCACCGTTGGAGGGGGTGTTTGTTTATCGTCGGAAAACTTAAAAGGTTAGTATTCGAACTTTGAGTTTGAATTTTGAAAATCCGAGGCCACCACCGTGTTCAGAAGGTCGAAAACTATCGGCCTGTAAAATTTGGTGGCCAACGGCCGCCCACAGCCGCCGCACGCGCCCCACGCGCCGCCGGCCGCGAGTGGGATTCGTCTGGGTTGACCGAGCCGGTTGACCGAGCCACTAAGCCGGTTGACCGAGCCGGTTGACCGAGCCGCCGAGCCAGTTGACCGAGCCACTAAGCCGGTTGACCGAGCCGGTTGACCGAGCCGCCGAGCCAGTTGACCGAGCCACTAAGCCGGTTGACCGAGCCGGTTGACCGAGCCGCCGAGCCGGTTGACCGAGCCACTAAGCCGGTTGACCGAGCCGGTTGACCGAGCCGCCGAGCCGTTTGACCGAGCCGCCAAGCCGTTTGACCGAGCCGGTTCCGACCAGTGACGTCAGCATGACGTCAGCGTTGACCGTTGACTTTGACCGTTGACTTTGACCAAAAAGTCAAATTTTCCGAAAACTCATATTTTATGTTTTTCGACGTCCTGAGTCCGTTTTTAAAGCCCGTTTTGCAAAATTCTGACCCGAAGGCCTCCGAATCCGACCTTGAACCCGAAAGTGTTAAATTTTGTTAAGAGCTCTACGGATAAGAACTGAAATGTTAATTTGTGTATTTGAAGGTATGCAAGTATCTTGGTATTCGAAATGTCATGGGACATCCAGTCCGGATTCGAATGCGATCGAACGTAGTATCATGAGTCAACCGGTATAACTCGAAATTAAGGTAATACACTACTACCTCTTGTATGCTTTATGAGCATGTTGGTATGTGTTATTGCATGCATAAAAATGATGATAAGTACTGTTAAATCTACTCAAGTTAAATCGAATGTAGAAACGAGTATGATAAATTAAGACCGAAATGCTCGAATAAGACAGCTAATCTCCAATTTTGAGCATTAGTGTGAAATGTTTAAATGTGAAAAATTATAATGTAGAAATCTCTGAATGCCTGGTTGGATTAGACCTGGCAAACTTGACCCGAGAACCGAAATTCGAACCGAATTACCCGAACCCAAACCGAAACCGAAAATCAACCCGAAATTGACTCGAAATCTGATACGAAATTTGATCCGAAACCCGAAATAAACCGAACCGAAACTGAACTGAATTTAGTTGAACCGAATAGACCCGAACCGAATAGACCCGAACCGAATAGACCTGAAATGACCCGAAACACAATAGACCCGAACTAAAACCGAACCGAAACCGAACTAAAACCGAAACCGAATCTGAACCGAAAATATCAGGCCCGAAATAACCGAAACCGAAATGACCCGAACCAAACCCGAACCGATTGACCGCTTGCCACCTCTAGGTTGGATACCCGATGAGCAAATAGAATTTCTGAGCTACCGTTTGCGTCTTGTTGGTATACATTACCAAAATGCCCATGTATGATAAAATGATCATAATACCCTTGGTAGGCTTAAATGACTAAATCACATATGATATGCCTAAACTCTCAGCGATCTTGATGTATCATCTCCTAACTATCTGGTTTGAACCGTTAGTACAAACCCCTCTTTTAATAGGGGCCTTGTTTCAAAGATCCGTACAACTATCAAAAGTTAATATGATATCTTCCGTAAATGTCAAGTATCTCCAAGGAAATAAACTATTCCACCTAGTGTGTTCCATGTGTCTACACAACTGTTTTTGCATACGGAGTTACATGTTATAATACCGATTATGTGCACATGATAGAATACTTGGACTCACATGAACATGACATGTTTATAATTAAACATGACCGTACTATATTTCTGATATATGCATATGCACATGATATGACCAACATGCTATATGGATGATATATATTACTAAAATACAGCTATTGATTAACCAAACCGTTACATTAATTGTTACTGGGGTACTTGGGATAGAATATGAAGTGACCGTAGGTTCAGCTCTGATCCAGCTAGTAATTACCGTTACCGTTACAGGTTCTTATGCTTCGGCTAGGGTAATTCCTTACCGTTACCGTTACAGGTTCCTATGCTTCGGCTAGAGTAATTCCTTACCGTTACCGTTACAGGTTCTTATGCTTCGGCTAGGGTAATTCCTTACCGTTACCGTTACAGGTTCTTATGCTTCGGCTAGGGTAATTCCTTACCGTTACCGTTACAGGTTCTTATGCTTCGGCTAGGGTAATCCCTATCGTACCGTACCGAACCGTACCGTACTTAAGGTATTCCCTTAGGCTGGCACATAGGCCCAATGAGCCTAGGTTAATGCCCGTTATAGTTACAGTTCGGGGGAAACTGCATACTGGAGTTTGGTTGGAGGGTAGAAAGAAAATTTAAGATGAACCTTCTCGCTAACATTATATAACCGTGATATAACGTGCACCATACCGTTACTTATTATTATGTGTTAACTTTGCACTGTTGGAACACACTAGAAACTGAACTCTCTCTAATTTCTACCACCGTATATTATTAGCCTACAATTCCCGTCAAATTCTCAATGATGAATAAAGAATAAGTATTGTTATTCTCTAGTTTGATGCAATCTCGAAATAGTAGAAAAAGAAACAAAGACTGTTACCGTGATGAACATCATGAAAATGTTATGCCTACCATATATTTGCATGAGCTTATAGCATCTCTTGGTAGTTTTGTATTACTGAGCTTTTCCAAGCTCATGTTGTTTTTACCATCACAGGTTAAAGGTATAATGTTTGACATCAGTGTTCGGAGTTCTCTCGGCGTTGCTTTTGGAGTACGGTACCGACATAGTTAGTGGGTATGCATATTATTATTGTTTTCATAATAGTGTCTGTAAAAATGTTTTCTGAAATCCCGTTATATGTTTAAATGCTTTCATGAAAGAATATTTTCAACAAAAGTTACCGTTATAATTTAATATGTATTTTTCATAGAAAGAGTTTTATGTGTATTTTTACCGTGGGTCGCTCTTGTGACCCTAATGTGACTTCCTAGGATCCGTCGTAACGCATAGGCGGGTCTAGGGGGTTACATTTAGTGGTATCAGAGCTTAGAGTTGCGTCTTTCTGGGTTGATCGGCCGATCGTCTGTCGTAAGGTGTCTGGTCTGTGCATGCCCCTAGATCTTAACCGTACTCCATCAAGCCGAGACTCCGATGTCGAATCATTTCCTGTGATAAGTGCAATTAACCGTTCTGTCCATAATAGCTTGATCTATACTGGAAAGGAATATTGATAATGTCTGTCTACGAGTTGGATTAAATTGATGGATTTGAATCCAGATAAAGAAACTGAGATAGTTAATGCGTGTGGAATTGAAGATATGAATTTGATAGAGAATGAATGTTTGATCATGCGGGATGACCGATGTAAGATTTCATGAAAGGCTATTCAGTGATAATGACTGTGTTTGAAAATACTCTAACGGAAATGTGAAAAAAAAAAAAAAAAACTCTACGAACTTCAAAGAGAAGTGTTTGCGGTTGTACAAAAAGTGTATAATCTGTGGTGCCTCCGTTATACCGAAGGAAATAGTTACCCGAACATTGCGCTGAAAGCAAGCGTTATCCGTTCGAAACATTGGATTGTATTTGTTCAGCATGGAGTAAGTCATTTTGGGAAAAGTGACATAATGTACCGTCATATGTATCATACTTACTGAAATTGGATGTTTACATCTTGATTTTGGAAGACTCTCTTTGGGGCCTTGAATACTTGTCTAAGCTACAGTTACAGACGTTCATCCGCAAACCGTTAGTTAATTCGTATGAGTTATGTCTATTATAGAAAATACGCAATGGGTCGTATGAGTGACCTCTGTAATAGTAGGAAAGGTTTTCTATCCCCGACCGAGTCTGTTTAAAATAAAAGTTATGAGACAAATATTTTCTTGGCACCGTACAAGATTCCGTATGGGTGCAATTACCGTATTCTGATAAACAGGTCTGAGATGAATTTGAATATAAAGCTACTTCGCGTGATTAAGGATATAACCGTCTGTGAGACACGAGGAATAACCATAATCTGATGGACAAGTTTCAGCGGGTAAAAAAAAACAGAATTACAGTTTTGCTTTGATCCAACTCTGGTAAATTTCGAGGACGAAATTTCTTTTAAGGGGGAGAGAATTGTAACAATCTCAAATGGGGCTAGTAAAATTTTAAGAATTTTTGGGAGATTTAATCTTCTTTTTCCCTAAAATAATAAGTTTTGGGACTTAATTGAATGAATTCAGGTTTGGGAAGCTTGATTTATAAGGAATTGATGACCAATTTGAAAATGGAATAAAGTTTGGAGACAAAAGTGTGAACTCCCCAACAATTAAATGGCTAAGAGTGTAATTTGACCTTTTTTCTTTGAAGGATAATATATCTGCCAAGTTTAAGCGTTCGCAGAAGGGGAAAAAAAAGAGAAAGAAAAATGAAAGTGAGAAAGAAAGAAATAGGTAGAGATTCAATCTCAGATCTACCGAGATCCGACCGTTCATTTTCGACACCTCCACCACCATTTCGTTCATCATGTCGAGTCGAGTTCACCGGTACCAACGACATCATCATCGGAGTCACCGTTGGAGGGGGTGTTTGTTTATCGTCGGAAAACTTAAAAGGTTAGTATTCGAACTTTGAGTTTGAATTTTGAAAATCCGAGGCCACCACCGTGTTCAGAAGGTCGAAAACTATCGGCCTGTAAAATTTGGTGGCCAACGGCCGCCCACAGCCGCCGCACGCGCCCCACGCGCCGCCGGCCGCGAGTGGGATTCGTCTGGGTTGACCGAGCCGGTTGACCGAGCCACTAAGCCGGTTGACCGAGCCGGTTGACCGAGCCGCCGAGCCAGTTGACCGAGCCACTAAGCCGGTTGACCGAGCCGGTTGACCGAGCCGCCGAGCCAGTTGACCGAGCCACTAAGCCGGTTGACCGAGCCGGTTGACCGAGCCGCCGAGCCGGTTGACCGAGCCACTAAGCCGGTTGACCGAGCCGGTTGACCGAGCCGCCGAGCCGTTTGACCGAGCCGCCAAGCCGTTTGACCGAGCCGGTTCCGACCAGTGACGTCAGCATGACGTCAGCGTTGACCGTTGACTTTGACCGTTGACTTTGACCAAAAAGTCAAATTTTCCGAAAACTCATATTTTATGTTTTTCGACGTCCTGAGTCCGTTTTTGAAGCCCGTTTTGCAAAATTCTGACCCGAAGGCCTCCGAATCCGACCTTGAACCCGAAAGTGTTAAATTTTGTTAAGAGCTCTACGGATAAGAACTGAAATGTTAATTTGTGTATTTGAAGGTATGCAAGTATCTTGGTATTCGAAATGTCATGGGACATCCAGTCCGTATTCGAATGCGATCGAACGTAGTATCATGAGTCAACCGGTATAACTCGAAATTAAGGTAATACACTACTACCTCTTGTATGCTTTATGAGCATGTTGGTATGTGTTATTGCATGCATAAAAATGATGATAAGTACTGTTAAATCTACTCAAGTTAAATCGAATGTAGAAACGAGTATGATAAATTAAGACCGAAATGCTCGAATAAGACAGCTAATCTCCAATTTTGAGCATTAGTGTGAAATGTTTAAATGTGAAAAATTATAATGTAGAAATCTCTGAATGCCTGGTTGGATTAGACCTGGCAAACTTGACCCGAGAACCGAAATTCGAACCGAATTACCCGAACCCAAACCGAAACCGAAAATCAACCCGAAATTGACTCGAAATCTGATACGAAATTTGATCCGAAACCCGAAATAAACCGAACCGAAACTGAACTGAATTTAGTTGAACCGAATAGACCCGAACCGAATAGACCCGAACCGAATAGACCTGAAATGACCCGAAACACAATAGACCCGAACTAAAACCGAACCGAAACCGAACTAAAACCGAAACCGAATCTGAACCGAAAATATCAGGCCCGAAATAACCGAAACCGAAATGACCCGAACCAAACCCGAACCGATTGACCGCTTGCCACCTCTAGGTTGGATACCCGATGAGCAAATAGAATTTCTGAGCTACCGTTTGCGTCTTGTTGGTATACATTACCAAAATGCCCATGTATGATAAAATGATCATAATACCCTTGGTAGGCTTAAATGACTAAATCACATATGATATGCCTAAACTCTCAGCGATCTTGATGTATCATCTCCTAACTATCTGGTTTGAACCGTTAGTACAAACCCCTCTTTTAATAGGGGCCTTGTTTCAAAGATCCGTACAACTATCAAAAGTTAATATGATATCTTCCGTAAATGTCAAGTATCTCCAAGGAAATAAACTATTCCACCTAGTGTGTTCCATGTGTCTACACAACTGTTTTTGCATACGGAGTTACATGTTATAATACCGATTATGTGCACATGATAGAATACTTGGACTCACATGAACATGACATGTTTATAATTAAACATGACCGTACTATATTTCTGATATATGCATATGCACATGATATGACCAACATGCTATATGGATGATATATATTACTAAAATACAGCTATTGATTAACCAAACCGTTACATTAATTGTTACTGGGGTACTTGGGATAGAATATGAAGTGACCGTAGGTTCAGCTCTGATCCAGCTAGTAATTACCGTTACCGTTACAGGTTCTTATGCTTCGGCTAGGGTAATTCCTTACCGTTACCGTTACAGGTTCCTATGCTTCGGCTAGAGTAATTCCTTACCGTTACCGTTACAGGTTCTTATGCTTCGGCTAGGGTAATTCCTTACCGTTACCGTTACAGGTTCTTATGCTTCGGCTAGGGTAATTCCTTACCGTTACCGTTACAGGTTCTTATGCTTCGGCTAGGGTAATCCCTATCGTACCGTACCGAACCGTACCGTACTTAAGGTATTCCCTTAGGCTGGCACATAGGCCCAATGAGCCTAGGTTAATGCCCGTTATAGTTACAGTTCGGGGGAAACTGCATACTGGAGTTTGGTTGGAGGGTAGAAAGAAAATTTAAGATGAACCTTCTCGCTAACATTATATAACCGTGATATAACGTGCACCATACCGTTACTTATTATTATGTGTTAACTTTGCACTGTTGGAACACACTAGAAACTGAACTCTCTCTAATTTCTACCACCGTATATTATTAGCCTACAATTCCCGTCAAATTCTCAATGATGAATAAAGAATAAGTATTGTTATTCTCTAGTTTGATGCAATCTCGAAATAGTAGAAAAAGAAACAAAGACTGTTACCGTGATGAACATCATGAAAATGTTATGCCTACCATATATTTGCATGAGCTTATAGCATCTCTTGGTAGTTTTGTATTACTGAGCTTTTCCAAGCTCATGTTGTTTTTACCATCACAGGTTAAAGGTATAATGTTTGACATCAGTGTTCGGAGTTCTCTCGGCGTTGCTTTTGGAGTACGGTACCGACATAGTTAGTGGGTATGCATATTATTATTGTTTTCATAATAGTGTCTGTAAAAATGTTTTCTGAAATCCCGTTATATGTTTAAATGCTTTCATGAAAGAATATTTTCAACAAAAGTTACCGTTATAATTTAATATGTATTTTTCATAGAAAGAGTTTTATGTGTATTTTTACCGTGGGTCGCTCTTGTGACCCTAATGTGACTTCCTAGGATCCGTCGTAACGCATAGGCGGGTCTAGGGGGTTACATACTCAATATTGATACTAGTTCTCACTAGTACCGGGATCAATTCCTAGAATCTGGGACCCAGTCTGACCGGGACTGGGACTGATTTCATTTTCCGAGAACTGGTGGCTACTAGGACCGAGACCAATTCTAGGCAAATTGACCGGGTACCCGGTCTTGCCCACCCCTAGACAGTAGATATCTTGGCTCAAACCAAAAAAAAATTATAAAAATAATAATATATATGCATGGGCGGATCTACATTAAAACTTGAGGGGTCAATTGATACTACTTGGTTTGTTGGGGTATGAGGTTTTCAAGGAACTATATAAAATTATTAAAAAAAATTATTAGAAACATTATAATTGACCCACTTATTTTGTTGAGGTATGAAGTTAGTAATAGTTATTGTAATGTATAAAAATTATCTATATTTCATTCTCTACGTTGACCCACTATATGAAAATTTTGGTTCCGCAACTGTATATACGACAACTGAATATAAATACATAAATTGTGAGATTTAGACCATCTCTTTTCCTTACACTACCTGGATGATTTAATTGGTTTTGTTTTTTGAATTTTTGTTTATTTGTTTGATTATAATAGCATGAACAGAAGTTATTTAGCAGGTTGGACTGTTTGCTGACTGTGTGGCGGTGCACTCGTTTGGATTGAATTTTGTGTGTTTTCCCTACCGCCAGCAGACATTAATTATTTGAGATTGGGTTTTCCTGCTGCAGAAAGTTTGTCTTTTGGGTGGTGGAATTGTGTAATAAATAAACCAAAATTCTTTTAAATCCCAAATAAATATATGGAGCTAAAACAGGCGGTGCATTATATATATATATATATATATATATATATATATATATATATTAAATCTAATCTATTAGTTAGCAAGATTTTAGCTAATAAATTTATAGCTTAACTGTAAAATAGATATTTAAACTAAACTTTTTTATAATAGGCGTTTAACGTTATTTTTTGTTAAAATATGTGTCTAAAGTTTCATTCTATTATTATTTTAAGGTGACGTTAAAATCGAGTGGTCTTCTCTCACTAATTCTGATATCTCAAGTGCGTAGCACGCGCAAAGCTCTCGCATTGGGGAAGAAAATGGGCATCATCACAATCATAGGAAATGAAAAAGTCGTTTGGAAGAGTTAGAGCAAAGAAAGTAATATTTCGGGGTTGTTGAAACTTGAAGAATCTTGGCAGTTCATGATTTATTCTGGATATTGTTTGGGTGGTATATTGGTTACAATCTCTTGAGGGTCGTAAATTTTGATTCATGATGTTGAGTCCCAAGCTAAATTTTATTTGAGGGTTTTATCCACAAGTTCTGGTGATTAAGGTCAACAAGTAACTATAGATGCTACAATACCTTGTGGTATTTGAATTTATGCTTTGGGTTCCGTTTTAGATTATTTATCAATTATATATTATTGTATTTTTTATTTTGCTGCTGGATACATGGCATTATTCATGGTCATTTGTAATGCTTCATTTATAGGAAGAGGATCCTCACATTGAGTTCTGTTTTTCATAAATAATAGGTTTAAGTACTCAAACTATACACTTTCTTTTAGATATGTGCTCAAAGTATGTTTCGAGTCAAACAAGTGCCTAACGTTTTCAACGTTACTCAAATAGATGTCCGTTGTTACTATCCGTTAATTTTCACTGTTAACTTCCTTTATCTGACACATGTCAACTTCTTTAATTTTTGAAATTATATTCAAAAATAAATAAAAACTAAAAAAGTAAAATAACACCAAAATTCACAAAATAGTCCCAAATTTTAAAATTGCTAACACCCAAAAACCCAAAATTCTGATTTGACCTGATTTCGCCGTCGATTGCCACGCCGCCGTCCATCACATCCGTCGTCGAACCATAACGACCATTTACCACACCACCTCGTCACCGAATCGACCGATGCCGTGCAAAACACCGAAACCGTCAAATGGTTCATTCCAGTGATTCGCGACGAAAGGCGGCATAACGAACGACGAATTGTGTGTGTCGTTCGGCAAGGGGACGACGCTTCATTCTGTCGCCGGAAATGCGACCAACGCCGGTTGGAGTGGTCAAATTTGGGGGTTTTAGGGATTTGGGGACTATTTTGGAATTATTTAAAAATTTCAAGATATTTTAAAAGTTCTAATTTATTTTTTAAATGATAAAATTTAAAAAATGTTTAATATTGCCACGTGTAATGTTTTTATTGGCTAATGAATTTTTTTTAACGGCTGTTAACGGTAAGACACCTATTTGAGTAACGTTAAAAAAACTAGACACATGTTTGACCCGAAAAATATTTTAGACATCTATCTAAAAAGTATAATTTGAACACTTAATCACCACCTAAGCGTAAATAATATTACATTGAGGAAAAGTTTCTGGGAGCATGTTTTTGGGCTTATAGGTTGTTGAAGATCAGATGGCATGGTTTGTTTTTAGGGCATGGTGCTACTTGCGTTTGGTTGTGGGCGTTAATGCTACGGTTATGAGAAAAGTTAAGGAGTTGGAAGGAGCTGTAAAACCTGAAAATTGTATTGGATTTACGTGTTTGTTTTAAGTGTTACATAGTTGAATGTAGTTTTTTTTGTTTAAGTTTAAGGAAGTTTTTAACGAAACATTCAACTTAAGTTTTAGGTTATAATTTTAACCCTTTAATAAAATTTTATTTGCGAACAAAAAAATCATCAATCAATCATAATTTGAAACTTATCTTTTAATTTAATTTTTTCAAATAAAACTGAAAAAATTTAAATTGTTTTTTTAATCTAAAAATTCTCAAAATCATAAAATAGTATCAAATCCTTAAAACCCTTAAATTATCAAAATTCATGTCATTATTGTCGTTGATAGTCTCGTCGGACCCTATCACTGTCGTCGTCGGAGGCCCCCGCCATGTCACGTAACCACACATCACTGGTAATCGATAGGAAGTGTGTCAATCGACCGTCGAACAACGAGACCTTCTCAAGTTCGATATCTAATTGGCACACTTTCTGCCGGTTACTAACGATGGGTGGTTAAGAGATATGAGCAAGGACCTCTGACAACGACGGTGATAAAGTCAAACGAGGCTAACAACGACAATGACACGAGTTTTAAGATTTTGGAGTTTCAAGTTTTAGGTAGATTTTGGAGTTTCAAGTATTAGGTATTTTAGACTGTTTTATGATTTTTTTGAATATTCTGAGATATTTTTAATTTATTTTCTTCTCAAATTATTTTTGAACAAAAATACTTTAGACACCTATTACATTAAAATATATATATTAGGCACTTGTTTTGTAGTTAAAAGCCTAAATTTATCTAATAAATCACATAATCTAATAGAGTTGAGTTCTCAAGAACCATGGTAAATAATTTTAGAATTGAGACAGCTAATCTTCAGACAGCCTTTTAAGATTAATTAATAATGATGATGTATTCAATGCAAGTCTCATTTGATGAATGATTACACATGGTAACTAGCAACCTTAACAAATGTAGGTATAAAATCACCCGAATGCATTGCAAGCGTATTTGCATAAACCCTAAATGAGAACATGGCCGAATATAAATCATTCAACAAACTTAATATGTTTAGGTCAATCCCAAACTGACTCACTAGATAAAAATGGTATGGCCCCAACAAAGATTTTTACAAGACACAGCGTCATTTAACATTTTATTACTAATGGCTTCAGTGTCATATATAGCCAGGAATTTAGTGGCCTCTATTCAAACTTCTTGATAAGGGACAGGTCATTTAACATTCTCTCGATAGCATCGTCGTCGTGAGCACGTCCTTTAGTCTGCATACCAAAAGAACAATTTGTTGCTACAAGTTTGAGGAAATTTAACAATTTAATCAGCAGTAAGAATAAATCAAATCAATTCTAGAATTCAAATTGGCCTCAAAAGCATCGGAGGGCTGGGGTAGAACGGCCGAATATATATTTCTCAACTTACAAGGCACAAATGCAAGTGGAGAAGGATGAACAATCAATTACTATCCGAACAATGAAAAGAAAAATGGGTGTGAAAGTCGTAGAATTACATAAAGGGCGTGCTTAGTATTTCATACCTTGATGGAAGGCACCATAGCGATTGCTTCCTCCACAGTTTCAGGACACAGGTTGCCAAGAACGCAAAGCTGCACAAGTATAGCACAATATGGAGAATTTCTCTACATGGTCCTTAACATCGTAATTATAAGTTTACCGCTTTACAAAGTATAGATCCTCACCTCAAATTCAGCTAACTGATATCTACTCAGAATTCTGAATGTCAGTTAAGGTTCACAATAGAGGCAAGTTACATGTCCTAATAAAAGCAATGGACCGATTGCAAGAATCATCAAATATGTCAAAATGTCCTTCAACTAACAAGAACTTAAGTTAGCTTATCAAAATCAAAGTTGTCAAGCCTACTTAACTACTAAAGCCTATTGTTAAAAAAAACTACTAAAGCCTAAAATGAATAAGACGATGGAAGTAAAAAAAATTGCAATGGAAACTGGAAAGCAAAAAAATGCAATCTCTAATATGCATATTCAGATAGCTGAGAAATAAAGTAATGGGTAACTCTTTAACTTTCTTATGAATATTTAATGTAATCTAATTTACGGCTACAGAAAATATGAGACCCATAATTTAGCATAAAAAATTATGCCCGGAACTTGTATAAAAAAGAGAACATCCATATTCTGCAGAAAAATAAAATAGTTTACAGAGGACCTAAATTGTTTATGTACTATGAACTTCACTGTTTTCTTTTTTGAATTGCCTATATTTTATATAATTTGAAGGGAAGGGCAGATAGGAAATATAAAAGAAATCATGTAGGGAAAAAAGGAGGCAGCAACACAGATGATACAATCAGGGGGTTTAAAACAAAAGCAGTATTGCTCAACACCATTATAGGGCGTTTCTTGTTGTACCTTCAACCTTGCAAGCTTAGAGTGGCTTCTTGAGCAAGCTTTTCGAAAATATCATTAATCAAAACAAACAAGTTGATAAGTGGGAGAAGAAAAACTAGGGTTTGGTTTAGAATGGGATTAGGGTGGGAATCACGAGGAAGAACAAAGAAGAAAATAAAAAAACAGAATGTTCAAGTTAAAAGTTTAAAACCAGTTAAAAACTACGTCTTTTTATTCAAAGAAAGTTTAAAAAAAAAACTAATATAATCAAAACTATGACTGTCTTGCCGATCAGTTTATTTTTCAACTAGACTCGAACTCAAAAAACTGAATATTTATTCAAGTTGATTCAAACAACTCGAAATTCGAAATTTTTCGATTTCTTCGAGTTGAATCGAGCTTTGCTCACCCCTACTTCCACCATAAGCTGATGCGAACAAAACACTAGGCAAATAACAAAGAGTACCACAAGGATAGCAATTGATAAGAGAAGAGGAGCACACCAAAAAGCTTAACCAGAGCAGTAAATAAATATGCACATATGCTTAAATAAAGTGTATTTAACATATTTGGAAATGTAGAGGATACTCTCGAACTTGTCTAACAGCATCTGGATTTTTATACCGGCTAAAGCGTTTTACATACTGCAGTGACTTCTCAAATACTCTGAAACAAAGGCATAAGACAATCATTCACAACATCAAATGTGAGAGCAAAAACTGCAATAAAGGCATGCAATTTTCTATAAACACCATAATATCCCATCACAGAATCCATATTATACAGCTAGGTTCCAATTTGATGCATGGAATTACGGACATACAAGGATAGGATAAAACTAACAAGTAGATTGCTTTTTTATGGCTTGTTCATAACAAAGGTGCCGCAATCTCTTTATTCAAGCATAAACCTAGGATTTATCCTTCACTCTTCACCTTATAGAATTATAAAACCATCTATACAGTATAGCAAATCGAACTAATCAATCCTATCATATGCGTCGAACAAACCCCTCAGATTAGGAATTTGTTACAATGAAGTCTATAATTCCAGAGACAATGTTACAAACAGCCGGACATGTAATAATTATATTTCCATGGAACGTAGTTTTATCCCCAAGTCCATGATTTATGTTTAAAGGCATATTTTTAAAAATAAATCATGTCAGCTAAATTAAACAGAAACCCTGGTAAGCCAAGTGCACGGATATAATCAACAGAGGGTAAAGAAGAAGAAGAAAAGATCCAATTGAAAATTGAGGTTGCTTATGGAACTCACTGGGAAACTTGATTCATGGGATCATCGGACATTTGCTGAAGCTGCTCGTACTTATGCTCAAGAATTAAAGCTACTTCACAATTCATCAAACACTTGGCCTTCAAAAATTCTGCCCATAACAAAAAAAAAGAAACGATTAGCTTGTGGGTTTATTGATTTTACTTGTTTATGTATTGAGAAAAAGGGAAAAGACGGATTACCTTCCCCAATTTTGAGCTCGGCAGCGTTTTCTTCCTCTTCGCCAGACATGATTGAAAAGTGGGGTTCTTCTTTGGGGAAAAGATTTAATTTTGTAAAACAATAAAAAAGGAGGAGATCAAACAGAGTTTTGTATGGATTTTCCTAGCTTCTTATCTGCTTGATTTCGACGGGAGAGGCCGGCGAGGGGCAGAAACCTAAAATTGATTTTATGAATCTAAATCTTTTATGGCTTAATGACCCAATTAGCCCCTGAAGTATACATAAAATACTGAACTGCCCTTAAAATATTTTTTTAGACGTTTTACCGCATGAATTAAAAATCGTGACCATTTTTTGGCCCTTCCCTCTAACGGCGTTAAAAAATAATTCACAGGCCAACTCACGTGTCACTAGTAATCCAAAA
Source organism: Hibiscus trionum (assembly GCA_030270665.1). Lineage (NCBI taxonomy): Eukaryota > Viridiplantae > Streptophyta > Magnoliopsida > Malvales > Malvaceae > Hibiscus > Hibiscus trionum. The sequence goes on from BSYR01000025.1 coordinate 23,650,969, forward strand.
AAGAGATGACTTATTTTAAAGGGGTAAATTATCCGCTAAGTCTGTAAAATTTTTATTTTTGTTTAATTTAATCTTAAAAATCGTTATTTAACTCGAATTGACCCAAATTATTTTCTAATTTTTATAAATTAGTTCATTATTTTTAATATGTTGATTTTTTTGTTCAATTTAGTCCTAAAAATTTTAATTAACTCCTACTATTTTATAATTTTTACAAATTGGTTTAATATTTTTAATATGCTGATATTTTTGTCAATTTTGTCATCAAAATCTTTATTTAACTCACAATTGATTCCTACTACTATATAATTTTTATAATTTAGTCCAATATTTTAAATATAATTATATTTTTTATTCAATTTAGTCCTAAAATTTCTATTTAACTCGAAATTGACCCATATTTCTTTATAGTTTTTATAATTTATTCCAATATTTTGAATATAATTATATTTTTGTTTAATTAATTAAAAAAACATTTTAACCTGAAAGTAACCTCAATTTCTTTCTAATTTTTATAATTTAGTCTAATATTTTAAATATAATTATATATTTTTTCAATTCGGTCCAAAAAATCTTTATGTAACCTAAAATTAACCTCAGTTTTTCTCTAATTTTTATAAATTAGTCTAATATTCTTAATACATTGATATTTTTGTTCAATTTAGTCCTCAAAATCTTTATTTAACCCACAATTGACTCCCACTACTTTATAATTTTTATATTTTAGTCCAATATTTTAAATATAATTATATTTTTGTTCTATTTAGTCCTAAAATATATATTTAACCCAAAATTGACCCATGTTTCTTTATAATTTTAATAATTTATTCCAAAATTTTAAATATAATCGAATTTAGGCCAATAAGGGTCAATTTTGGGTTAAATATATATTTTAGTACTAAATAGAAAAAAAATATAATTATATATAAAATGTTGCACAAAATTATAAAAATTATAAAGTAGTAGGAGTCAATTGTGGGTTAAATAAAGATTTTGAGGAATAAATTGAACAAAAATATCAACATATTAAAAATATTGGACTAAATTATAAAAATTAGGAAGAAATTGGGGCTACTTACAGGTTAAATCTTTTTGACTAAATTGAACAAAAATATGATTATATTTAAAATATTGGACTAAATTATAAAAACTACAAAGAAACATGGGTCAATTTCGGGTTAAATAGAGATTTTAGGACTAAATTGAACAAAAAATATAATTATATTTAAAATATTGGACTAAAATATAAAAATTATAAAGTAGTAGGGATCAATTGTGAGTTAAATAAAGATTTTGATGATAAAATTGAACAAAAATATTGGACTAATTTGTAAAAATTATAAAATAGTAGGAGTTAATTGTGGGTTAAATAAATTTTTTAGGTCTAAATTGAACAAAAACATCAATATATTAAAAATAATGGACTAATTTATAAAAATTAGAAAGCAATTTGGATCAATTTAGGTTAAATAACGAATTTTAGGACTAAATTAAACAAAAATAAAATTTTTACAGACTTAGCCTGTAATTTACCCCATTAAAATAAGTCATCTGATTTTTTTTGTTTACTAGTGACATGTGGCGCGTTCTGGTTGGCCTGTGAATTTTTTTAACGTCGTTAGACGTAGGGGCCAAAAGAGGTCACGATTTTTAGTTCAGGGGCAAAACGTCCAAAAAATACTTTAGGAGACAGTTCGGTATTTTGTATATACTTGAGGGGCTAATTGGGTCATTAAGCCATCTTTTATCTATGAGAGATTTTAGGGTGAAACCTTTAGTTTAAGGTTAATTTAAGGCTAACCGATTCTTTAGTTATAAGTTTGTACATAATTTATTACGAGATTTGTACACAATTAATTATAGAAAGTGTAAGAAAAAAAGACATATACATAAAACATTACAACAAAGAGTATATATGTACCGGGATTATTATAGAGTGTACATAGTTTCTTATAGCTATTATAATAAAAACGGTAAGTACCTTATTTTTAACAGTTTGTACGTATTTTATTACACAATGTGTAAGAAAAACGGTATGTACTGAAATCATTACATGAGATCACCAAAACCAAAAGTACCTCAAACAAGGGTTAGAAACTATGTACATACATAATTTATTACATGAAAACCTAATTTGTTACAAAAGTATAAGAAAATGAGTATGTACCTAATTTATTACATGAAAACCTAATTTGTTACAAAAGTATAAGAAAATGAGTATGTACCTAATTTATTACAGCTTGTATGTAATTTGTTACACAATTATAAGGAAAATGGTATGTACCGAAATTATTACATGAGATCAGCAAAACTAAAAGTACCTCAATCAAGGGTAAGAAACTATGTACATACATAGTTTGTTACAAAAAGTATGGAAAATTAAGTATGTACTTAATTTATTACACATTGTACGTAATTATTTACACAATTTGTAAAAAAAACGGTACATACTAGAATCATTACATGAGATCACCAAAACTAAAAGTACCCTAACCAAGGGTAACAAACTATGTACATACATATTTTATTACATGAAAATCTAATATGTTACAAAAAGTATGAGAAATTGAGTATGTACTTAATTTATTACACATTATACGTTATTTGTTACACAATTTGTAAAAAAATCGATATGTACCGAAATCATTACATGAGATCACCAAAACTAAAAGTACCTCAACTAACAATACCAAACGCAATGTTCGAGACCCGCCAAAAAACCTAATAAACGCAATCAAAAGCAAAAAACTGAACTGCCAACCTCAAGAACATACCATTATTCCTTTTGTAATCTTGATGGTCATAATAAAAACATTTATCCTGCTTTGAAGCTTCAACTTCTTTCACCTACAACATGAAATTTGTAAAACACCTAAACATCTTCAGGGATGAATGAAATGTGAGCCATAAATTTTTGGTTTTTTTCTTATGTGTGATGGTATTATAATTTAACACGTGTTTGCTTCTATGTTTCACTTAGGACCAATCAAATGTGTGGAATGAAGGCGATCAAGCTTACAATATATCTCCGCATGCGACATCCAATGTAATATTTCATTCAACACATCTACTTCGACAATAATATTTAGTGTTCGTACGAATGTGTTCCGTACTACCAACACTATTTAAGTTGATGTCTTGCAGTACCTCCATTTTATGAGTTACTCCTAATTTAATGCATTATTTTTTGGTGAAACAAAGACTAAATTTAGGTAAGTGCTACCATACATTATCTCCTTTCATGGTCAGATAGGGTCACGACTTGAAAATTTTGTTTTGTAAAGATTGTCCTACATTGATTGCCAGGACGTTATCATGCAACTATGAGTCACTTCTTCCTTTGATGCACTTGATAATATGCCCCATAAAGAATTTATCCAATAATAATACTTTACGTTAACATTTATTTAATTTTTTCTTTTCATGTTATCCACTTGATAATATGCCTCATAAGGAATCTACTTAATAATGAATATAACGAATAAATTGTTCACAATATGCAAACTTAACAATCACAGATACATTTTATGAACCTTTACAATACTGAAAATTTTCATTTTGCTTCAAATAACTATAAAGGTGTTTGTCATTTTTCCATACTCCTACTTCAAAGTATTGCTCTAACTGTACAGAAATAATGAAATCAATGAAGACAAATTTTTTGTCCTTCTGATGCCCATTAAAAAAAGAGCAATAATATTACCAAATACAACAAAATATGAATGTAAAGTGGGTGCAAAATACCTCATAAACATTCTTCAAAAAAATTGTACATTTCAACTTCTCGAACACCAACTTGAATCTGTTAATTAACAACAATCATTTCTTAAGCCTTCGAATGTAAAGTGGACGACAATAATGACGTGATACTTATAGTTTACAAAACAGTACATAAATACTCAGATATTGTGGTCGCCGAATGCTTGCACGACTTTTGAATTGACGTGAGTTAACCTCTACCATGTGTGCCTTTTGAGCATTTGATATTTCGCGTCTTTTCGTATTTCTATTATTATTCCATACAGAACAAACACGCGATCTAAATCCCCAACAGTCTACATAAAAAGATGTTAACAACTTAGTATATGTTCATGGATGAATGAGGAAAAATACGATACACAATTTAAGGCGTAATAAACTACATATGCGCGTACCACGTCCTTTACACGCTTCCTATCCCATAGTTGCATCTAGTTAATGCAAAACATTCCGCAGTCATCTTTGTGGTAAAACATAGTTCTCTAAACTACACGTTATTATTAATAATATGCAAAATAGAAATTGACTGCGTACACATATCTAAACTTTATCAACTATATACCCATTGGTTTGATGTTTGAATTTAGGCACCACCACTCAGAGTTCGGTCACTGGAATTCGTGGTGAGTCAAACACTTTTACGAACTTTTCATCTTTAAAACATTCACCTAATGTTTTAAGCTACATGCACAAACACATACATTTTTACATACTATGAAACATCATGATTTCCGTTCAATACTTATAAGTTTAAGCTTATTACCATTTTCTTAAGACCAGCCACTCTTCCAGCATTGCCTCGAGTAGTGGGTAAGCTATCTAGTATCTTAGCTTCCCTGTGCTCCATATCGAACGCACATAAATACTAGTGACTTCCATTGTCATTTATGGGAATAAATATCTACATACAAAATTTCAACAATAGTTGTTACTAAAACGATAACTACTTACTATATTTAAATTTTCTTCTATATATATATATGTTCCTTCTCACTATTTTCCATTTCGTAATGTTTCCGAAATGATTGAAATTCAACCGCCAATAATCAACAATCTGTGCACCATCCAACATCGCTCTTGTAACCCCCTTAGCCCGGCCTAGACGTTTGACTCGAACTACGAAGATTACACGGGGAAAACCAAAGTCAACCCGAAAGTCAACCTTGATTAACGACCATTTTTTTTTTCTTTTTATCTTCTCTAGATGCACACTAAGCCTATGTGATTACACAAGACTCATAGAAGAGAAGGACACAACGATCAGAAAACATTTAAGGACTCAATTGCGTGAATTACACTTTTTAGGGACCAAAATGTAATTTTTAGAAAATATAAGTGCTTTGCAGAAATTAAGATTACCAATATGTAACTAGTCATATTACATGCCTCTCTACCAAATTTCAGCTTAAAAGGTAAGTCCAAGCTCAAGCAATTGCATCCACAACATTTAGGACTAAAATGTAAAACATGAAGACTTAAAACAATTCAAATCATCATCCAACGGTCATCCATTTCGAAACACCAACCTTCGTACCGAAACGCCTGTATCGAAATGGTGTTGACCGTTTTGGTACTCGGGTGTGTTCCGAGACCAGTATCGAAACAGGCCTCTCCAGTAGCCAAACTGTTCCGAAACACCTCCAACTGTACCGAAACGCTATGGCCATTACAGGCCCCCGTTTCGGAACAGTTAAGGGTGTTTCGATACACCCTACCCTGTGACAGCAGAAAATGCTGGGTTTTCATGCTTTTTCACACTCGAATCAATTCTCTGCATTGATGAAACAAAGGAGCGTACGCATAAAGCTTAGTGAGGATCGCTAATCAACATTCATCAATGCATGTTTCATATTTTGCAAAACCAACACTTTACATTTCATGCCATTTCTAAAACATGTCTTCTCAAGACTTCCATGCACTTTTGAAACCTCATGCACATATGCATCAATCATAAACAACAATAAAACCATTGCTCATGCTTTACCAAGCATCTCATGCATTCTTGCATCATACACAATTATCTCATGCATCCTTGCATCACATACAAGTATCTCATGCTTCACTTTACTCATTTACATTATATTGGCTTTCAAGTGATAATCCATAAACCATTTCAACACAAGACACAATCGGATACGCGGATTACAAGCGTTATCCCTCATGCTTCATACAAACTACCGGACTACACAAGGTGGAGACAAATGGCACAATCACAACCCCTCAACACCCGTGATGGAGATTAATGGCACAATCACAACCCCTCAACATCACTCATCGGTAGTTGTATAATTCCACTAACGAGAGTATGAGACACATACACAAGACTCACACACGGGACTAACCATTCACCGTTGTGATCTTAACCTCAATCGTTAGGGTACTTGGATGGAGATTACGACACAATCACAATCTCTCGACATCCAAGGCGACTTTATTCACGGTGCACCTAATCCTATAGCCGGCTAACTATATCCGATTAAAGTAACCAAAAACCATTTTCATCACTTGCCAATATAATCATTTATCCACATTAATCCACTGTTTTCAAGCATAACCACAATGTCATTTCCACAAGCACACATGCTTAACATCATATGCATTTTCATATGAAAACCAAGGATCACTTACCTAGTGCATCCTTACCATGATGACATTAAAATCCAGCATCAAACCATGCTTCAACATGCTTAAAAATAGTAAACAAATCCACTCTTACATCAAATGCATTTTCATCAAACTTAGCACATTTCCAAGAGAGGGATTACCGAAACACTTACACTTGAGCTTAGTTAAGTGTATCAAACTTACACTAAGCTCTCAAGAGCACGCTCAAAGCGTTACAAAGCAGGAAATTGCATTTCCACTCACCGATACGCAAAACCTTGTTCACCGACACGGAAATTACACCTTCGGAGCCTGCAAAATCACCTTGTTTGCCTCCAGATTAAGATCCCTTATTTTCACATCATCAAAACAGAGATCTAAATGCATTAAAATGCATTCTAACACCGGCAACAATTCATAAACTCGTTTCCCACTCAAACTACACCAAAATACCCTTCCAACACAACCGAAAACTCAATCGATTGCCTCCTAAACTAAGCCTAGCCATCATACAACACTTCCAAAGCTTTATCAACATCAAAAACACATCTAATAAACATCCTAACTCATCCTTATACCTCCAGCAATCAAAATTCCACCATTACACCCTAAAATCACACTTAAAACTACCAAGAAACTCAAGAATCTCAAGGATTTCGGGATCTATGTTAACCACACCTTATTTTAACATATAAACCAACTTAGGAATCAATTAAAATCAACACAAAACAAGGCCTAACTCACCAAGTCCGAAAATCAAGATTTCATCCACATTTTCACATGATTTTGATCTCAAATCAAAACTATATTGAAAACTCAATCAAAAATCGTTATTAGAAGCCAAATATCTTGGGAATTTCAATAAAGAACTTAGATTAGAGGTTGAGAACGGGGTTTACCTCCAATCCTTGCTTCCTTCAATAGATGACAAGTTTTCCTTGCAAAAATCTTGAAGAATTAAAGAAGATCTCTTCAAAAAGATTTAGGAAATGTTGAGAGGATTTTTGGGAGAAAGAATTCTGGAAAAGATGAGAGAAAATGGTGTTTGGCTAGAATGAGAGGGAATTGGTAGTTACGTAAAATGAAAATCCACTAACTACCAATTAATTAATATCAAATTCTAATTAAAATCATTTAATTAAAACCCATTTAAATCACATGTCATATTGAAGAAAGGTAAAATTGACTTAAAGCCCCCTAAAGATTCTAAGATTTTGCCTTCCACCTTAAAAAGCACATTTTCCCAGTTTTGAAACTTTACAATTTGGTCACTACTCAAAATGTCCGTTTTCCAAAACCCTTTTTGTAAAATTGATTTGACCAACCTCTTAATTATATTTTTAGAGGATTTTAGCAATTTTTAACACAATTTTATCCTATCCCGATCCTTGATTTCCTAAAATCACTTTACGCGATTCGAACTGTTCTCGACCGGTCCGATCCGATGTCTAAAACATCTAGGCCTAAAACTAGGGCGTTACAACTCTCCCTCACTTAGGAAATTTCGTCCTCGAAATTCTTACTTGATGGGAAGAGATGCGGAAACTGCTTCAGCATGTCCGCCTTGCTTTCCCATGTGGCCTCCTCAACTCCTTGGTGCCGCCACAACACCTTCACAAGCTCTATCGTCTTACCACAAAGAACTTTGCTACTCACATCTGGAACCTTCATTGGTTCCTTATCATATGACAGATCCGGATTCAACTCTATCTCCTCAACAGGCATCACATGCGAAGGATCCGGTCTGTACTTCCGTAACATGGAGACATGAAACACATCATGTATCTTCTCCAACTCTACAGGCAATCTCAACCGATATGCCATAGGACCAATACGCTCTACAATCTCGTAAGGTCCAATAAACCTTGGGCTAAGCTTACCCTTACGCCCAAATCTCATCACCTTCTTCCAAGGTGATACCTTCAAGAATACACGTTCGCCAACCGCGAACTCAATTTCCTTACGCTTCAAGTCCGCGTAAGACTTTTGCCTATCCGATGCAGCTTTCAACCGCTCACAAATGAGCTTCACCTTCTCAGTGGTACCCTTAAGCATAGCTGGCATTGAAATCAACTTTTTCCCAGCTTCTGCTCAACAAAGAGGGGTTCTACATCTCCTCTCATACAAAGCCTCGTATGGAGCCATTTGGATACTTGCATGGTAACTATTGTTATACGCAAACTCAACCAACAGCAAGTGCTTTTCCCAAGAACCCTGAAAATCTATCACACAACATCTCAGTATGTCCTCAAGCAACTGAATCACACGTTCTAACTGTCCATCCGTCTGCGGATGATAAGAAGTGCTGAAGTTCAACCGTGTACCCAAGGCTTGATGCAAACATTCCCAAAATCACGATGTAAACCTCGGATCCCTATCAGACACAATAGACTTTGGCACACCGTGCAACCGCACAATCTCAGCTATGTACAGCTCTGCCAACTTATCCAAGGTATATGTAGTATGCACAGGCAGAAAATGCGCACACTTCATAAGCCGGTCCACAATCACCCAAACTGAATTCTTTTTTGTCGGTGACAAAGGCAAACCAGACACAAAATCCATGGTGATTCTCTCCCACTTCCATTCTGGAATTCTCAAAGGCTGCAACAATCCAGAAGGAACCTGATGCTCAGCCTTCACTCGTTGACACACCATACACTTACTAATAAACTCAGCCACATCCTTTTCAACCCTACCCAGTAGTACTCATCCTTTAGGTCACGATACATCTTTGTACTACCCGAGTGCATAGCAAAAGGACTACTATGAGCTTCAGTCAGAATAGTGTGCCTTAACTCAGCATCATCTGGCACCACTATTCGACTTCCAAATCACAGAACACCATCATCACTAAAGCTGAAATCCGAAGGTCTATCTTCCGCAATGTCTTGAACATGCGAAACAAGAGAATCATCAAGCAACTGTTTATCTTTAATCAACTGTAACAAAGATGGTTTCACTTGCAACTCCGCCACAAGACCACCATCACGCGATATGCTCAAACGAGAAAACATCGCTCTTAACTCAACAGCCACCTTCCGGCTCAAAGCATCGGCCACAACATTAGCCTTGCCCGGGTGGTACTCAATCGCCTGATCATAATCCTTAAGCAACTCCACCCAACGTCGTTGCCTAAGATTTAACTCCTTATGAGACATAAGGTATTTCAAGCTCTTGTGGTCTGTGAACACAACACATTTCTCACCATACAAGTAATGCCTCCAAATCTTCAAGGCAAACACCACAGCTGCAAGCTCAAGATCATGAGTAGGGTAGTTGCGTTCATGCACCTTCAACTGCCTAGATACATAGGCCACCACCTTACCCTCCTGCATCAACACACAGCCCAAACCAACAATGGACGCATCACTATAGACCACAAACTCCTTACCAGATTAAGGTTGAATCAAAACAGGAGCTTGCGTCAAAGCTTCCTTCAGCTTCTCAAAAGCTTGTTGCCTCGCCTCCGTCCACTCAAAGCGAACATTCTTTTGCAACAACTTGGTCAAAGGTGCTGCTACCTCTGAGAAACCCTCGACAAACCTACGGTAGTACCCAACCAACCAAAGGAAACTCCGTACCTCAATCACTGACTTAGGCACTTTCCAACTCATCACAGCCTCTACTTTTTGCGGATCAACGTGAATACCCTCAGCCGATACCACATACCCAAGGAAGACCATTTCCCTAAGCCAAAACTCACATTTACTCAGCTTCGCATACAACTGATTTTCCAACAACGCTTGCAAAACGATTCTCAAGTGCTTATCATGATCCTCCACGGTACGCGAATACACAAGGATATCATCGATGAACACCACCACAAACTGATCCAAGAATTCATGGAATACACGATTCATCATGTCCATGAAAGCAGCAGGCGCGTTGGTCAAACCAAACGGCATCACCAAAAACTCATAATGCCCGTACCTCGTCCGAAAAGCAGTTTTAGGTAGATCCACATCCTTCACTTTCAGCTGATAGTACCCCGATCTCAAGTCTATCTTAGAAAACACCGAGGCTCTCCGGAATTGATCAAAGAGATCATCAATTCTAGGCAAGGGATACTTGTTCTTGATCGTCAACTTGTTCAGTTGCCGATAATCTATACACATTCTCATCGTCCCATCTTTCTTCTTCACAAACAGGACCGGTGCACCCCAAGGTGACACACTTGGCTGGATGAAACCTCGATCCAACAACTCCTGCAATTGCGTTTTCAACTCTTTTAACTCTTTGGGTGCCATGCGATAAGGAGCAATGGACACCGGAGTTGTGTTCTCATACAACTCTATACCAAACTCAACTTCCCTGTTTGGTGGCAATCCAGGCAATTCTTCCAGAAAATCGTGAACCGTTCGGATGTCCTGCACACGCACATCCTTAGTGCCTGGATTCATCACATAGGCAAGGTAAGCCTCACAACCCAACCTCATCATACGATTTTCTTCCAAAGCTGAAATCACATTCGACAAGAATTTCACATTCTCGCCTACTACAACAACCTCATAGTCATCGGCCAACTTTAAGGTGACTCGCTTAGCATCAAAGTCAACCACCGCCCTGTGCTCCATCAACCAATCCATGCCAAAGATTACATCAAATCCGTAAAAAGGCAACTCTATCAGATCCACAAGGAAAACATGTCCTTGCACAGACAAAAGGCATCTCTTGTACAACTTCCTAGTGACTACAGTCTCATCAAAAGAACTAGTCACTTGCATTCCTACTTCAAGCATCTTAACAGGTATATCAAGAAAATGTGCATGCTCACTCAAGATATAAGAATGCGTGGATCCGTAATCAATCAAAGCCAGCAAAGATAAAGAATGGAGAGCAAAGGTACATGCGATCACATCAGTATCATTGCGCTCCTCGCGCTGAGCATACACCCTCGTTGGTCCACCTCTCTCAAGTCGAACGGCTACAACGTGAGCAATACCTCGCTGCCCCCCATCTCTCCTTTGAAAATTCCCACGGCCGCGCCCACGGCCTCTCTGAGGTGCAGCTACCACAAAAGCACGTCATTGGCCTCCACCAGCCAACAAAGGACACTACCTCCTCATATGATCTACCGAACCATAATTCCAGCAAGAGTTCCCTGTCACCACAACAAGAGCCTGAACCTCTCTAGCTGCTCGAGGACAATCTCGCCTCAAATGGTCCCTCGAACCACATGTCCAGCATAAATGCTGCTCAGATCTCATACGACCTCCCTAAGTCTGTCCACCTCGACCCGGAACACCACGCCTCCCCTCAGGCTGATGTCTCCTATCACGGCCTCTCTTGTTCCGTCCACCACAGGAACTATACTCAGCAGCTCTCTTTCCAGAGCTAGAACCAACACCTCTAGAAGACAAACCTAGGTTTTGCTCGATGTCCTTTGCCCGACACACAAGCACATCAAAATCTGTGTAGTCTGCAACTAGCATGTACGTCTTAACTTCTTGCACCAAACCATACCGGAAGCGATCACATCGATGCCTCTCATTGGGTACCAACTCATGAGCATATTGGCTCAAGCGTACGAACTGAACCTCATACTCAGCCACCGATAGGTTACCCTAAACGAGAGACATAAACTCCCGCTTCTTCTCATCCAAGTATCTCACGCCTAGATACTTTCTCCGGAAGGCACCCCTAAAGAACTCCCAATCAACTTCATTAGGTTCCATACCAGCTGTGGTAGTCGTCCACCAGCTGTAAGCATCACCTTGTAGCAAGGAAACTGCACATCCTAGCTTACGCTCATCATTACAATCCATTTGATCCATTATGCGAATCGTACTGGCTGACCAGGCCTCAGACGCCTCAATTGACATACCATAGAACTCTACCGCTCCCAAGCTCCTCAACCTCTCCAAAGGTAGACCCACCTGCCCAGCTACAGGGGCCTGCACCTGCGCTCCGACAACACCAGCCTGAAATGCTCCGGTGATCGCCTCAACTAGTGGCGCAAAATTACCCAATCCGGGACCAGCTTGTCCTTGTTGCACCTGCTCCCCACCTCCAGGTGGTGGCGTAGGAGGTAGATCTCTACCAGGAGGGACATCAGCCCCATGCTCAGCCTAGTTATCCTGCTCAGCCGCAGGCACTATGGTATTGGACCTCAACTCCCTTCTAGGTCCCATGTGCTATTTAAAACAAACACAACAACGAAAACAAATCAAACCATTTAGGCCAGCTGCAAGCAAGAATCCAAGTTTACAAAACATTTGATTAGTGTAATAAGGCAATGGGCACCCAATTTCCCCCACAGAGCATAGCATACACAAAACATCATGCTCATATACTTTTCATCATTTCAAATCAGCACATATCCACAAAACATCCTCATCACACAATCATATTCATTCCATATGCAATTCACATCAATTAAACATACCAACATTCCAAATTCTTTCGTAACCACGCTTTGATACCAACAAATGTAACCCTCTTAGCTCGGCCTAGACGTTTGACCTGAGCTACGAAGATTACACGGGGAAAACTAAAATCAACCCGAAAGTCAACCTTGATTAACGACCCTTTTTTTTTCTTTTTATCTTCTTTAGATGCACACTAAGCCTATGTGATTACACAAGACTCATAGGAGAGAAGGACACAGCGATCGGAAAACATTTAAGGACTCAATTGCGTGAATTACACTTTTTAGGGACCAAAATGTAATTTTTAGAAAATATAAGTGCTTTGCAGAAATTAAGATTACCAATATGTAATTAGTCATATTACATGCCTCTCTGCCAAATTTCAACTTAAAAGGTAAGTCCAAGCTCAAGCAATTGCATCCACAACATTTAGGACTAAAATGTAAAACATGAAAACTTAAAACAATTCAAATCATCATCCAACGATCATCCATTTTGAAACACCAACCTTCGTACCGAAACACCCATATCGAAACGGTGTTGACCGTTTCGATACTCGGGTGTGTTCCGAGACCAGTATCGAAACAGGCCTCTCTAGTAGCCAAACTGTTCCGAAACACCTCCAACCGTACCAAAACGCTATGGCCATTACAGACCCCCGTTTCGGAACAGTTAAGGGTGTTTCGATACACCCTACCCTGTGACAACAGAAAATGATGGTTTTTCATGCTTTTTCACACTCGAATCAACCCTGAGACATGCCACAACACGCATACATCAATGATACATATCAACAAGCATCATACCGAGGCTATAGCTTAAACATGGCAACTAACACCTAGTCAAAGGTACTAAAGGCATGCTCCCTAGTTCACCAAAACCATAACAACGCAAAACACCAAATAAACCAAAAATCTAAACACCAAAGGCCATTTACAACTCAAGTATAGGCAAACAAACATGCTCAAAGTAAAGGGGAACATTCTCAAACACTCCAAAGTATAAATCCCACCCATTGCCATTTATTACACTAAAGATTAACCACATACGTATCTTTAGAAAAGCTTTTGGATTCCTCTTGCTTTTGGGCTGCCTTCGAAGGTTCAATTCTCTGTATTGATGAAACAAAGGAGCGTAAGCATAAAGCTTAGTGAGGATCGCTAATCAACATTCATCAATGCATGCTTCATATTTTGCAAAACCAACACTTTACATTTCATGCCATTTCTAAAACATGTCTTCTCAAGACTTCCATGCACTTTTGAAACCTCATGCACATATGCATCAATCATAAACAACAATAAAACCATTGCTCATGCTTTACCAAGCATCTCATGCATTCTTGCATCACACACAATTATCTCATGCATCCTTGCATCACATACAAGCATCTCATGCTTCACTTTACTCATTTACATTATAGTGTCTTTCAAGTGATAATCCATAAATCATTTCAACACAAGACACAATCGGATACGCGGATTACAAGCGTTGTCCCTCACGCTTCATACAAACTACCAGACTACACAAGGTGGAGACAAATGGCACAATCACAACCCCTCAACACCCGTGATGGAGATTAATGGCACAATCACAACCCCTCAACATCACTCATCGGTAGTTGTATAATTCCACTAACGAGGGTGTGGGACACATAAACAAGACTCACACACGGGACTAACCATTCATCGTTGTGATCTTAACCTCAATCGTTAGGGTACTTGGATGGAGATTACGACACAATCACAACCCCTCGACATCCAAGGCGACTTTATTCACGATGCACCCAATCCTATAGCCTGCTAACTATATCCGATTAAAGTAACCAAAAACCATTTTCATCACTTGCCAATATAATCATTTATCCACATTAATCCACTGTTTTTCAAGCATAACCACAATGTCATTTCCACAAGCACACATGCTTAACATCATATGCATTTTCATATGAAAACCAAGGATCACTTACCTAGTGCATCCTTACCATATTGACATTAAAATCCAGTATTAAACCATGCTTAAAAATAGTAAACAAATCTACTCTTACATCAAATGCATTTTCATCAAACTTAGCACATTTCCAAGAGAGGGATTACTGAAACACTAACACTTGAGCTTAGTTAAGTGTATCAAACTTACACTAAGCTCCCAAGAGCACGCTCAAAGCGTTACAAAGCAGGAAATTGCATTTCCACTCACCGATACGCGAAGCCATGTTCTTCGACACGGAAATTACACCTTCGGAGCCTCCAAAATCACCTTGTTTGCCTCCGGATCAAGATCCCCTGTTTTCACATCATCAAAACAAAGATCTAAATGCATTCTAACACCAGCAACAATTCATAAACCTGTTGCCCACTCAAACTACACCAAAATACCTTTCCAACACAACCGAAAACTCAATCGATTGCCTCCTAAACAAAGCCCAGCCATCATACAACACTTCCAAAGCATTATCAACATCAAAACACATCTAATAAACATCCTAACTCATCCTTATACCTCCAGCAATCAAAATTCCACCATTCCACCCCAAAATCACACTTAAAACTACCAAGAAAATCAAGAATCTCAAGGATTTCGGGATCTATATTAACCACACCTCATTTTAACATCAAAACCAACTTAGGAATCAATTAAAATCAACCCAAAACAGTGCCCAACTCATCAAGTCCGAAAATCAAGATTTCATCCACATTTTCATAAGATTTTGATCTCAAATCAAAACTATATTGAAAACTCAATTAAAAATAGTTATTAAGAGCCAAATATCTTGGGAATTTCAATAAAGAACTTAGATTAGAGGTTGAGAACGAGATTTACCTCCAATCCTTGCTTCCTTTAATAGATGACAAGTTTTCCTTGCAAAAATCTTGAAGAATTAAAGAATATCTCTTGAAAAAGATTTAGGAAATGTTGAGAGGATTTTTGAGAGAAATAATTCTAGAAAAGATGAGAGAAAATGGTGTTGGGCTAGAATGAGAGGGAATTGGTAGTTACGTAAAATGAAAATCCACTAACTACCAATTAATTAATATCAAATTCTAATTAAAATCATTTAATTAAAATCCATTTAAATCACATGTCATATTGAAGAAAGGTCAAATTGACTTAATGCCACCTAAAGATTCTAAGATTTTGGCTTCCACCTTAAAAAACACATTTTCCCAGTTTTGAAACTTTACAATTTGGTCACTACTCAAAATGTCCATTTTCCAAAACCCTTTTTGTAAAATTGATTTGACCAACCTCTTAATTATATTTTTAGAGGATTTTAGCAATTTTTAACACAATTTTATCCTATCCCGGTCCTTGATTTCCTAAAATCACTTTACGCGATTCGAACCGTTCTTGACCGGTCCGATCCGATGTCTAAAACATCTAGGCCCAAAACCAGGGCATTACAGCTCTTACAAGCTGATTCTACAACATAATAATGATTATTTAGCATGCTTGAAATGTTGTATATGTGCCCAAAAACCTATATACACGAACTTAATTTAAATTTAACATACACTTAACCTGCAAGGTAGATACCCTCTCTTTCGATTATAATCCCTACTTAAATCTTCAACAATAATTGTCAACCCAACATCATCAATAACCTAAATATCACAGAAAACATAGATGAACTATTTGACTAAAGTTCTTTATTTAACATAATCATAAATAATTTCTTAAGGTATTGATTACACTACACTAACCATTGAATTAACCCATCATCTGGGTCGTAACGTATTAACATCACTCACAGTAAGGTGCATGTGGCCAAAATTTATGATGATTTTGCTGCACACATATAAAGACATAAAAATTGTATTCAAGCTAACTACATTTCAGCATTATAATGTATTGCATACTTTTCGGGCAAAGGCGTATTCCATATGTAGTCACACGTGCCGCTAGCTGACGCCCCCTAAACTCCACCAGTTATTTAAACATAGCTTAGTACCTACAACGCTTAAAATTTTCATGTGAAATATTAAATTATATTACACAATTATAATATTTAATAACTTTTTTAAAGTAATACAACTTGAACCATTTTATATAAAATGTCTCACAATTGTAATTAAAGTACCCATACCATCAACAATTACAAACGATTAACGTTGTAAATCAACATCAACACACTCATTCGTCAATAGGATGTTATACTAAAATGGCATAGGCCATTAATAGTTAATAATTGAGTTCAAATTACAAGCACTCAACTTATTTCCAACATTACATAATTTAAAAAACCTCAACAAGACACATAAAGACGATCAAGACAATTATTTGATGTTTCGAGTTTTACTTCGTAGACATTTTTCGTTCCCACTTACCTTTTTTGATGTTGCCACGATTGCCTTTCCCTACAAAATAGCATCAACATTGGCATCAATAAAAATCTCGTACATCAAATTACTTAAACGTTCATCAAAATCAAAGTTACACACTTAATTTCTTATTATACCTTTCTCTTTTCTCCACCCACAACATCATGCACCAGTCACATTATCTATCATCACTTCAACATCAAGATCAAGATCAGGGTCAACTCTAAATTTTGGGTCTGCCTCTTCACCTTTACTTTTCAGTACCATTCTTTCATCTTCCTCAAGGCCAATGAAAAATTTGGCATCAATTTTATGCAAACATTTCTTCATGTACATCATGTTTGCAGCTAAACCCGAAACCTGCTCAACCACGTTCTTTGAATCCCCCTTAAGTGTTTCTAAAGTCTCTTCAATTTTATTTTTATTCTTTTCACCATCTTGGAGAGTCCCTTTGAATCCCCCATAATAACGTCATTAGAACCAGTCCTCCTGCCATCATCTTCCTCTTCACCGCAATCATCATCATCCAACCCAAGTTCCTGCAAAATTCATCATTAATTCATTTAAAGTCATTCCTTTCCAATATATAATACAAAATTTAATAACCTACTTACTTTAACTTTTATAGCGAGACGATCTCCCTTTAAGCGGGAAACAATCTTGCATACTTCCTTCTTCCCCCAAGCATACATGCGACCAACACGGTCAGTAGAAGCATAGCCTCGACTCGGAATTCCACTCAAATAATCAAAGAACCTAACCTACATGTCATAGTACTCACAATATTAATATCATAACAAAACTTACATAAATTACGTTCTACTTCAATAAAACATCCTTTTAAAAAAGATTGCCTCTAAGATAGCAATGCATCTGGTCAAAGACTTACATACACGATCTTTAAATTTGTGTAACCCATCAATCAATCTCTCATACGCAAATTTACACCAATTTAGTTTTCCCTTCAACCCATCTGAACACAGTAACTTCATATGTTCTAAGGAAGCCACGATGTTTGCGTTTGGACATAAGAAAACACCAACAATGTACAATAAGACTTGAGCCTTTGTTGAGTTTTAAGGTGCTCGATTCCTTCAACCGATCTTGCTCACCAAGTGGTGGAGAGGTGGAATTTTGGGTGGATGTGGTGTGGAAGCTAAAAGATAAATGACATAATGATTTTAGAGTGGTTCAACCTTCTAACCAAGGTCTACATCCACTACCTTAGCTTCCCACTAAGGATTTCCAATCAATCAATCCACTATTGATTCGTCCCCTTTTCTAGGCTTAGGAAGAAACACTTATACACCGATCAAGCTTTCTACCCAAAGCCTTGATCAAACCCCCTTTACAAAGAGAAAAGATAAGCAAACTTAAATCCCTCTAATAGGTGATTGTTTGCACAAATAAGCTCTCACCCAAAACCTAAAACACTTGAGAAAATTTGACAATTTTGGCTCACTAGTGTTTGTCTATACAAAGAAATGACAATTTAAGTACAAAGACAATTCTTGATTATTTGTTGATTGATAATTGAAGCATTTACCATATCTTGATGCTTGGAGGTCCCTTTTATACTCATTAATGAGTTTGTAGCCGTTACTAGCCATTGGGGTTGAATTGGAGCCGTTGAGGACTTTATTTCCCACCATAAATGCAGTTCTGCTGCTACCCGTATCGAAACGCTCGAACCCGTTTCGATACGCTCCTCAAGTAGAAAGAGCCGTTGCAACACCCGTATCGAAACGCTGATGGCCGTATCGAAACGCCCAGTACCGTATCGAAACGATCTACATTTAAATGTTAGTTGGGAAATAGCCGTTGGGGTTTATGATTGTTGTGGTCGATTCCACGTAGGCATATCGAAACGGCATAGCCCGTTTCGAATCGCTGGACAAAAACCTCATCTAGAAAAGACATGTTTCGGTACCCGTATCGAAACGTTTTGACACTGGAAGACCCCGTATCGGAACGCCTAAGGGTGTTTCGATACACCTGGATGGTTTTGTTAAGTTTGGCTTTGAAAACATGTAAAAACCTTTAAAAACATCCCCTAAACATAGTTTCAAGTTATTTGGACTTTGGAAATAGTTTTGAATTCTTTTTAAATCAGTCCAAGACATTTTTCAATTATTATATCAAAACATTAGTTCTACAATCTCCCCCTTTTTGATATAATAAAACTAACTTGAAAAATTGTTTGGGATTCTCCTCATTTAAGTTTAAAAATTTGAATAAGAGATTAAAGATATGAAATCAAATAAAGCTCCCTCTTATTCATTTGAAAATCCAATTTTTCAAACCACATATCTCCCCCTTTTTGTTATATCAAAAAGAATTCAAAACACTTTTAAGTAGACCATTGGTGATAGTGGAGAACCTATCAAACATCTTCTTGATGCACTACAACAATATATGTTTTTAGTGACAAAATGCCAGTGACTAGAAGTAATGTTGTCACAAATATTAAACTTTTTGTGACAATTTTTTTGTGCGACACTATTAGTTTGAGTAATTGTGATGTATTTTTATTTTGTCATTGTTATAGTAGTAATTGTGAAAATTACATCTTTCACAATTAAATTCTCACTATTAGTCTATAACTGTGACCGAAATTTCTTTGACACTAAAACTTTGCACGTATGTGACTTCAAGCTTGTCTTATACCTCCTTGAAGTTCTCATACTCTAAGGTGAGGAGCCCAATCTTGGTCTCCTTAACTTCATTGGTTCCCTCGTATGTGACTTCAAGCTTGTCTCATACCTTCTTTGCACTCTCACAAGAAGACATCTTCTCATAGATGGTTGGGCCAAATGCACAAAAGAGGATGTGAAAGGCTTTGCAATTTAGCTCCATCTTCTTGCGATCGTCGGCACTCCAATTTGCCTTGCTTTGTTGAGGTACGAACGGACCCATCTTCTACTATGTCCCAAAGCTTGTAGTCCTTTGACTTTATAAAGAACTTCATCATTGTCTTCCAATGGGCATAATGTGTTCCGTCGAAGAAGGGCGGTTTATCGGTGGATTGCGCCATTGAGCCGGTTGTTAGAAATGTTGACCTAGCTTGCCGGATCTTCTCAATAGGATGTTAATCCTCTTCGATTGAGCCAAGCTCTGATACCAATTGTTGAGTTTTAAGGTGCTCGATTCCTTCAACCGATCTTGCTCACCAAGTGGTGGAGAGGTGGAATTTTGGGTGGATGTGGTGTGGAAGCTAAAAGATAAATGACACAATGATTTTAGAGTGGTTCAACCTTCTAACCAAGGTCTACATCCACTACCTTAGCTTCCCACTAAGGATTTCCAATCAATCAATCCACTATTGATTTGTCCCATTTTCTAGGCTTAAGAGGAAACCCTTATACACCGATCAAGCTTTCTACCCAAAGCCTTGATCAAACCCTCTTTACAAAGAGAAAAGATAAGCAAACTTAAATCTCTCTAATAGGTGATTGTTTGTACAAATAAGCTCTCACTCAAAACCTAAAACACTTGAGCAAATTTGACAATTTTGGCTCACTAGTGTTTGTTTATACAAAGAAATAACAATTTAAGTACAAAGACAATTCTTGATCATTTGTTGATTGACAATTGAAGAATTTACCATATCTTGATGCTTGAAGGTCCCTTTTATACTCCTTAATGAGTTTGTAGCCGTTACTAGCCGTTGGGGTTGAATTGGAGCCGTTGAGGACTTTATTTCCCACCATAAATGCAGTTCTGCTGCTACCCGTATCGAAACGCTCGAACCCGTTTCGATACGCTCCTCAAGTAGAAAGAGCCGTTGCAACACCCGTATCGAAATGCTGATGGCCGTATCAAAATACCCAGTACCGTATCGAAATGATCTGCATTTAAATGTTAGTTGGGAAATAGTCGTTGGGGTTTATGACCGTTGTGGTCGATGCTACGTAGGCGTATCGAAACAGCATAGCCCGTATCGAAATGCTAGGCAAAAACCTCATCCAAGAAAGACCCGTTTCGATACCCGTATCGAAACGTTTTGACACTGGAAGACCCCGTATCGAAACGCCTAAGGGTGTTTCGATACACCTGGATGGTTTTGTTAAGTTTGGCTTTGAAAACATGTAAAAACCTTTAAAAATATCCCCTAAACATAGTTTCAAGTTATTTGGACTTTGGAAATAGTTTTGAATTCTTTTTAAATCAGTCCAAGACATTTTTCAATTATTATATCAAAACATTAGTTCTACAGCATTCAATTAATCCCCCTCAAAGTGACCACTAAGTATCTCTCCCTCAAGCTGCTGATATTTTACATTCGTACTAATCTTGTACTTCAGTGCAAGTTCTTTCCTATCATATTTCCTCAATACGTCCTCAACGTCACCACCTTCATTCTTTAATCCCAATACAACCTCGACTTCTTCTATCATTAATGTAATTTTGTGTCCATTATATTCCACCATTGACCTCTCCAAATCAAAGTTTCCTGCTAACTCGGGACACAGCTCGCGATGAATTGTTCTACTTTTCATTCCAAGCAAAGGGCTAAACCCTAATTCCCCAACAACACCGTCAATCTTACTTTTGTGCATCTCTTTAAACAAAATAGACACCTTCTCCATGCTACATCTTGATGCCACCTCCTATGACATAGAATATAACAATAATTACTTCAATGAGATGTATAAATATTTTATGTACCAAAGTATTTTTAACACTAAACACTTTCTTTAACTACAAAAATACACTTACGCTTACCTTCTTAACTTCCGTCTTCACTTTCTCTTTTGCTATCCATTCCATATAGACCTGCTTCTGTTCCACTTGCATATCAAAGTAGGGTCTTTTTTCTACATCAGACATTTTTTCCATTTCAATCCTAGTGCTTTTCTCGCTTGTATCATTCCCCCAAATATTGTTAAATTTTTTAATAAGTACACTTTACAAGCCAGTACAGAAAACATAATAGCATTTCAAATTTCTCACTTATCGCATTGGTTATTTTCTTCCTTCCTCCCTTCAGACCTTTACATTCACTTATACTGTAAATACATCATTAAAAAATTATGAGTATGCAATACATATCGCTAATCAAGTAACACTTTTAAGAATGCTCTATTGATTAAGCTTTAACTTACTAGAAGTTAAAATATGCACACAATAGTTTATGTGCCTCATCGTCCTCAACTGTGTCATCATTTACCCCAGCTATGTCGCCTTTGATAGGTGCATTCATTACCAACTACTTCTATCTAAAATAAACGTGACATTAGCTTTTATTAATTGGCTAAATACTCAACATCATATAGTAATACACCAAAACAAATTCAATTTCCTTACTACTTCAATCAATTAAAGGCAACTATTCCTTTCAACTTCCAAACAAACAATAAACAATTCACGTAAACCAAATAATAAATGAAGAAAAGAGGAAACGAATCAAGGATACAAAAGGATAATTACTTCATTAAAAAAATTCCAACCAAACAAGAACCAACAGCCAGTAAACAATGATGAAAACACAAACAAAACAAGAGATAATATTTATACTTCATCGATATACTAAACCCACAATTATGCATCAATCCAAATAACAAATATCCACACGATCCCAACACATTCAAAATTATACTTACTTCATCGCTTTTATGTTGATTTTATCATAACAACAATAAGCGTGATCTACTATGTAACCATTCAACCAAAACATAAAAGTCTTTTAACAAATACATAAAGCTTGTTCAAACATCATACATTCTAATATTATTCAAACTAAGCTTATATAAACTTCCATGTTTATTTCATAACAAGTAAGCAATAAGGAATGCACAAACTTGAGCTTCAATGAAATATAGACAACTGAGTCCTACAGTTAATTTGAAACCAAATTAAGTTTATATGCTAAAATCTATGCACACATATGTACAAGTAGAGAAACAAATACAAACATCACCCAAACATAAAAGTGTGATTTTCAGTGGTATAATTTTTCATAAAAAATCCTAGTTGAATTTCAACTTGAACCAAAAGCTTCCCATATTTTACTAGACACAAGCCATATATGTTTGTTTAAACAACCTTTCAATGAATCATACGTCAATAGAAATCTCATGAAGAATTAACATTATCTACAGGCTTGAAAAATCCTACACAAGTAGAGTTACATAATTCTTCAACCAAAATTAATTACACATTTACATATTTAAATCAAATTATGTTACTTGTTCGAAATGAAAAAAAAAAGATAGGTTATTCTGAAAAACCTTCCCACTTCAATTTCCTATTATCATAGACTGTTTCAACTACACTAACATCAAACCATTTCTTCATTTTGACCAATCTCATAGAATCTGATTAACCATTGCTCTAAAACTTAGTGCTCTAATAAAAGCTGCAATTTATTACCTGCTTAAATCTTGCCTTTGTTCTCTCAGCCTACAAGCACAAATAATTGTAATTAGAGATGAAAAGATACACAATAAAATCCACTTAAGTGAAAGACATTGCAATGCAGTAACATGGAAGTACAACAGACAAATAGAAAATTATAAAATAAAACTAATTATGAGTATTACCTTACTCTACAAGATAGTATCAAAATTGACAATATTGTAACTAAGAAACAAATGATAAAAGAAAGCCAAAATTGAAGCTATTAGGTATTCAGACCAGTATATGAAAATCAGAACATACATAAAAAAGATGCGTAAAGATAAAACTTAGTTCCTTCCAAGCACTTTATTTAACACCTCATGCATGAGATGCATAACAAGGGAAAGAAATGTTTGGCTCTAGGTAAAATATGATTTATATAATGTGTATAAGTGCAAGAATTATCATCCATGAAATAATTTTTTCTTTTTTAAGTGAGGTATATACATGCAAGTTTGTATGGATGCACCTTTACAAGTGCTTCATAATTGTCCCTGGCCACATACTCAAGTACCTTAACACAAGGAGAAGCTATAAGAAATGAAACATAAATGACCACGGTAGAGGGAGCCAAAAATTAGCCCTGTAAATAAAGCAACAACCACTTATTGGCTAAATTAAGTATATGCAAGGAAAATTAGGTAAATTCGGGGAATTCAAATTCAAGGTATCTCTGGCAGCAATTATTAAAGCAGCTTCTACATGGATACATGCATTTATGGTGAATCTAATCATGTCCAGTTCTTAAAAATGCTAGGCTTCTAAAATTGAGTGCATAAAGCAGTGTAGGGTGCACCCATAAACATCTATAAAGGACAATGGACTTTATACACAACCAATAGCAAGTAAAGAATATTTTCTATAAAATACATGAAGCTGAAAGATGTCAGATTGCTAAGTGAAGAACACCACAAAATGAGAGTATAACTTGCTAACTTATATACAAAATAATCACCAAATCTAACAAAGACTATGGAGTATGAACATGGTAGACAAGGAAATTAAGGTAGAATTTAAGGGAGTACTACAAAATTTATTGATGCCAGGTGATTCAAACCCAGCACTTGAAGGAGCTCCAAAAAAAACTCATATTCTCACATTTTCGAAAATCTCCAATAACACCATATTCTCAAATTTACTGAAATCTCCAAAAAAAACCCATAATCTCAAATTTTAAGAATAAATACGAACAAGAATCTTACATGATTGCTTGCTTCCTTTTAAGTCACCTTCACAAATCAAAACCATGTACTATATACCCCTTCAATGCTTCCAACGTGTTTGAGAATATGTTTACTCTAACCCTTCTGTGTGTTCCCGCTCAACTAAGGGATATGGCTGGTTTTAGGTTGCATTTTACCCTATTCTTAAGATAATCGGTTCACTAGGTACTCTTTTCTCTCTCTTTTTTAAATCCAACACTTATAAATGAATCAGCTAAATCCAAGGGTCAAGAAACAAAGGCCTTATATTAGTTTCACGTTAAGCCGTTTTCTTTTAGACAAACCCTTTATCTATAAATACAATATTTTTAGTCTAATTTAAACTTCTGTCTAGGATAAAGGGCATATTAAACTTTCTGTTTTTTTCATCGAATTATCCATAAAAAAGTTTTTTCTACGAAAGCTTTTGATTGAATTATGAAACAAATACGAGGTCAAGTAAATCAAACAAATATGTGTGTGCACGGACGGAGACATAAATCAAGATTAAGAGGGCAAAAGATAATTAATCATAAAAACGAGGGGACAAAATTTAAAAGAGTTGAAAATTGATGGTCTAAATAGATAAATTTCCCATTGTAGTTCTTGATAAACAGTGCAGTATGCTGAGACTGGAGTTCTTGTAGGCTTTGATCTTTTTTTCGAATTAAAAGAGAGAAAAGCATAAATTAATGTGCTACATGAAGGAGATTCACATCATTAGTATCTAATAGTGGCAATAGAGTAACCGGTGACGAAGCAAGAGATACCAAATTGAATTGGACAGGATCGACGCTTCGGGCAAGTGCATCCACATGCTTGTTTCCTTCTCATGAAATCCATGTAATCTCAGTGACCCTCCGTGTCTTCGGACATTAGCAATAGCTTGGACAAGGGAAAGACAACTATCAGCCGTCGTTGGATCATTTAAAAGCTTGACAGCTTCAGCACAATCAGATTGGAGTTGAAGAATCTCAATACCCTGCTCCTAGGAAAATTGAAGACCATGGAAGATTGCCCATAATTCAGCATAGAGTGGCTACAAAACACCAATAGCTTTCTAAAATCTGGAATTCCAAGAACTGCTGTAATCTCTCAAAAGGCCACATATCGAACCAAGACCATTGGCTGGTGAAACGGCAACATCAACGTTCAAGGAAACCCACCCCAAGTACAATTCTTGCTAGTGATGAACCTCAGGACAAGGGACGACAGTCGCTTGAGCTTCGTTCATACTCTCAGCATAGTAACGAGCCCAAGTATATCCTTGTTGCAAAGTATTTACATCAGATTGAGAGACATTGTTAAATAAAAAATCATTCTGAGCTTTCCAAATCTGCCATAGAACTGAAACAAATAAAATAGGCCATTAGATGTTCCAACTAGAAACTACAAGAGGAGAGTCGATGTTATGTCGGATCCACTCTTGAATGTTCATATTGAACAAGTCTGACAAAGGATTACACATTTGCAGTTCGGTCCAAACTGTAGTGGCTTCTTGACAATCACGAAGAACATGTAACGTTGATTCTTCCACACTATCGCAAGTTTGGCAAAAAGGGTGGTGACCAACTGATCTTCGGCATCTCTCCAAGTTGGTCAATAACCGATTTCTATAAGTCAACCATAAGAATAAACGCAAGCGTTGCGGCACGTGTACCTTCCAAATTTTATTCCAGATCGCATTTTGTGGATCCCAGGTATGTGTAGACAATTTCGAGAAAGTTGATTTTACTTCAAAAACATGCTTGGTTGTCCACCTCAAAATAAGACGATCCTCGCGATCAAGAGGGTCGAGACTCTTAATGCTCAGGATATGAGTGATAGTTTCAGATGCGAAATACATTGAGAGTTTGGCAATGTCCCAATCCCCATTTTCATCTGTCAAATCCGCAAAGGGGCAGTCTAGTAAGAGCAAATCGGGAATGAACCAAATGATCTCGCAGTGGCCCTAAAGACGGAACCCAAATATCATCCAATGAGTGAACCTATTATCTATTTCCTATAGACCATGCAACATCCTACTTAAGTTCATTCCAATATGATGCTAGAGCACGCAAAAGGGGGGGTACATGATGAACGTGGGATCGAGTCGGGACATATCTCATGGACCCTATACTTTTCACGCAAGAGTCGAACCCAAAGAGCGTCAATATCCGTGAGCAAGGAGAAGACAATTTTCAGAATGAAAGCCACGTTAAAGTCATGAATTCTTCTGATTCTAAGACCCCCACAATCAAGAGGTTGACAAATAGCTTCCCAATTAATGAGGGACATCTTGCTTTCTATAGCAGTTGAGCCCCAAATGAATTTCCAAATTAATTTTTCAATGTCAAGGCACACCTTTTTTGGTAGCATGGTCGATTGCATGAAATAGACCGGTGTTGCGGAATACGATCGTCGGATAGAGCAAAAACGCAACTGATAATTTGAGAAAATAATAATGAAGATAAAAGAGACACAGATTTTACGTGGAAAACCCCTAAATAATATAGGGTAAAAACCACGGACAAGGTAGAAGAATTTCACTATGAGAAAATAGGAATTACAACTTCTCTCAGTCTAACAAGGAGAAAACAATGACAATTCTCTCTTGATAAGAAAGGAGAAAACAACTCTATGAAAACTCTCTAATTTCTCTAGTATTGGGAGGAGGTTAGAATGATTTGGGATGTGTAAGAATGGCAAATGGCTAGGCTATTTATAGTTGAGCTTTAGGGACTAAACTTGTAAATAGCCTAAACTTTAGGGACCAAAAATTAATTATCCCATGCCACTATTTCACCTACTTTTTTTTTCGGTGGCTTTTGCATCCATTTTTGACTTTTTTTTTCTTCATTTGCATCCATTTTTGACTTTTTTTTAAGCCAATTTTCAACAAATCTCCCACTTGAAGATTTGATTGGAACAATCATATCTTCACACCATTCTTTCTACCTCGTATTTTCCATGTTGCTTACGTCTCTAACAAGCCACAAGAGGATCGACACCAAGTAAACTTATCAATGTTGATTGCTTTTGTCATGAAATCTGCTATGTTGTCATCGGTATGGATCTTCTGCATATCTATCGTCCCTTCTTCCACTTTCTCACGAATGAAGTGGTATTGGACCCGAATGTGTTTTGTTCTTGAGTGAAAAGCAGGATTCCTTGCAAGATGCAAGGCGCTCTGACTGTCACAAAACAAAGAGACATTCTCTTGTTTGTGCCCGAGCTCCTCCAATAGCATTTTCAACCATATTGCTTCTTTACTGGCTTGTGTAGCTGCTACATATTCTGCCTCCGTTGTTGACGTAGCCACAACCGATTGCAGTTTTGAAACCCAGCTTACAGCTCCACCAGTAAGTGTAAACACATACCCTGTTGTAGATTTGCTTTTATCCAAATCTCCTGCATAGTCAGAATCGACATACCCGCTGATAAGAAAGTCTGATCCCCCGTAACATAATGCAACATTTAAGGTCCCTTTGATGTATCTCAGGATCCTTTTCACAGCATTCCAATGCTCTCTGCCTGGATTCGCCATGTACCGACTAACCACTCCCACTGCTTGTGCAATGTCTGGTCT
This sequence comes from Hibiscus trionum, assembly GCA_030270665.1. Taxonomy (NCBI): domain Eukaryota; kingdom Viridiplantae; phylum Streptophyta; class Magnoliopsida; order Malvales; family Malvaceae; genus Hibiscus; species Hibiscus trionum. The sequence continues at coordinate 23,679,194 of BSYR01000025.1, forward strand.
TGTACAAATCATAGCGAACATTAAACTTCCCACTGCTGATGCATACGGTACTCGAGACATCTCCATCCTCTCTTCTTCACTGCTAGGACTCATACTGGAGGATAATTTAAAGTTAATAGGAAGAGGGGTAGAAATTGGCTTACAATCTTGCATGCTGAATCGTGACAAGATCTTTTTCAAGTAATTCTTTTGTGAAAGCCAAATCTTCCTATTACTTCTGTCTCGGTGAATTTGCATCCCTAGAATCTTGTTTGCTGGTCCCAAGTCCTTCATTTCAAATTCCCTAGCCAGTCGTGCCTTTAATTCTTCAATATGATCTTTGTTGGGGCCTGCAACTAACATGTCATCTACATACAACAGCAATATAACAAATTCGTTTTCACCAAACCTCTTGAAGTAAGCACAAGGGTCTGCATTAAGTCTGTTGTATCCAAGGCTCATGATGAAGGAGTCAAATCTCTTGTACCAACACCTCGGCGCCTGCTTTAAACTGTACAGAGATTTGTTCAACCTACAAACCAAGTTCTTCTTTTCTTTTTCTTCAAAACCTTCAGGCTGGAGCATGTAAATCTCTTCTTCAAGATCTCCATGAAGAAAAGCTGTTTTAACATCTAGCTGCTCTAGATGTAAATTCAATGTAGCACACATTGCCAGGACAACTCGAACCGTTGTTAGTCTAACCACAGGAGAAAAGATTTCATTGAAATCAATACCTTCTTTCTGAGCATATCCTTTGACCACCAGTCTTGCACGATACCTCTCCACTTGATCGTCACCATTTCTCTTGATTTTGAAGACCCATTTGTTACCAATTGGCTTCCTTCCTTGTGGTAGTGGCACAAGTTCCCATGTATTATTTTTATGAAGGGCTTCGATTTCTTCTTGCATTGCCGCCATCCACTGCGAAGCATCTGAGTTGTTCATTGCCTCCTCGAATGATGATGGCTCACCGTCCTCCGTTAAAAGGCAGTATGCAACATTACCTTCTATAACATAATCTGAGTGCCAATTGGGGCGTCTTCTCACACGATCTGATTGACGAGTTGTTGGAGCTTCAGAATTCTCTGGTTCTGATTCCTCGAGCTCTGGTTCTGCTTCAGAACAATCTCTCTGTTCAAACTCATTTTCAACATGTATCTGTGTAGTCTCTGACTTTTCTTTATCAGTGCTATCATCTTCTTCTTTTCTTTGTAGCTTATCTTCTACAAAGATAACATCCCTGCTGATAATCACTTTGCGGGCAGTGGGATCCCACAAGCGATACCCCTTTACTCCATCAGCATACCCCAAGAATTTACATTTTCTGGATTTTGGATCCAACTTTGAAATTTCTTGGGCATTGTACATCACGTACACAATACTTCCAAATATATGGAGGTTTGAATAATCAACTGGTTTACCAGTCCACATTTCCATCGGTGTCTTCAACTCAATTGCAGTTGATGGAGCCCGATTCACCAAATAACAGGCGGTATTGACTGCTTCTGCCCAGAAAGCTTTTTCTAGCCCTGCAGCTCTCAACATTGCTCGTGTTCTTTCTAACAGAGTTCTGTTCATCCGCTCTGCCACTCCATTTTGTTGAGGAGTGTATACTGTTGTGAACTGTCTTTTGATGCCTTCTTTTCTGCAGAAGTCATCAAATTCATCACTTGTATATTCACCTCCATTATCTGATCTGAAACACTTGATCTTATTTCCAGAATCAAGTTCCACCCGCGCTTTGAAAACTTTGAAGGTTGAAAACACATCTGCCTTCCTCTTGATAGGATACACCCAACATCTCCTAGAGTAGTCATCAATGAAGGAGACAAAATACTTTGCTCCGCCTAGGGATGTAACCGGTGCTTGCCATACATCAGAGTGAACCAATTCTAGAACAGCCTTGCCTCTAGAATTTGATGTGTTGAATTTTAATCGATGCTGCTTACTTGTAATACAATGTTCACACAAAGGAAGTGATACCTTTGTTAAACCCGGAAGTAGCTTTTGCTCCACAAGGACTTTCATTCCCTGTTCTGACATGTGTCCAAGTTTCCGATGCCATAACATGGTAGAATCTGAACTACATGAGGCAACAGAGGCTTCAGCTTCTAGCAAAGTCTCTCCCTTCAGCATGTACAAATTTGCAGCTATCTTTTCACCTTTCATTACCACAAGCGCTCCATGGAACACCTTCATGATTCCTTTTTGTGTTTCAATCTTGCTTGCATTATTATCCAACAATCCGTAGGATAATAAGTTTTTCTTCAAGCCTTTCACGTGTCGCACATCTCGAACAACTTTGGTTGTCCCGTCATACATCTTCAATTTGATGGTTCCAACGCCAACAATTTCCAAGGCATGATTATTGCAGCTGTACACAGATCCTCCTGAGATAGGTTCATAATTATAGAACCATTCTCTTCTTGAGGTCATGTGATATGTGGCTCCCGAGTCAATAAGCCATATGTCTGCAAATCTTTTTCTGCCTTCCATGGCTGTTGCTGCTTCACAACAGAGAGCATCTCCATCATCTGAAGTGTTTGCCATATTTCCTTGTGGATTGGAGTTTTTAGGTAAACTCCAACAATCCTTCTTCATGTGACCCTTCTTTCCACAGTTGTAGCACTTTAAATTCTTCTTACTCCTTGACTTTGATCTACCATGATTGTGACTGCTACTTTGGTCACGTTCTGTTGATCTTCCTCTCATCACCGTTAAGGCCTCTGCTTGTTGCAGATTTCCTTGTCTGTCTTCCTTGTTCTTGCGCCGATTTTCTTCTTCCAGAACAGCAGCTGCAACGTCATCGAAGACTAGATCACTTGTAAGGTTGTTGTTCGTCAAGTTGATGATGAGTTGATCATACGAATCAGGTAGACTTTGAAGTAGAAGTTCAGCACGTTCTTGTGACTCTATTTTATAGCTTAGGGATGTAAGCTGAGAAAATAGAGTATTTAACGTGTTTAAGTGCTCTGTCACTGAAGTAGATTCTGACATCCGAAGAGTGTACAATTTCCTCTTAAGGAAAATTTTATTGTGCAACGATTTGACCTCGTATAATTTTGCGAGGTGATCCCAAATCTCCTTGGCTGTCTTCTTCTCCTCGATGCTTGATAGTACTTCATCTGCTAATGCTAAATGAAGGTCTGCAATAGCATTCTCGTCCATCTCATTCCATTTCTTGTTATCCGTAAAATCTGCCGGCCTTTCGTTGATAGCCGCCAGACATCCGTTTTTTCTTAGGATGGCCTTTATCTTCAATTTCCACAGTGAGAAATTTCTCTCATTGAACTTTTCAATATCAAATTTCGTTGCCATAGCTTCTATTTCAGATAGCTCCCACTATTTCACCTTTTTGACGTGAATAGTGCCCACCACCTTCAATGAATGAGTAATATCTAACTTACTTTCTTATGATGGAGGATCCACTTTTCAGTGGCAACCAACAGAGAATACGGTAAGTAGATATACGCACCCAAATCTGGCTCTGATGCCAATTGTTGCGGAATACGATCGTCGGATAGAGCAAAAACGCAACTGATAATTTGAGAAAATAATAATGAAGATAAAAGAGACACAGATTTTACGTGGAAAACCCCTAAATAATATAGGGTAAAAACCACGGACAAGGTAGAAGAATTTCACTATGAGAAAATAGGAATTACAACTTCTCTCAGTCTAACAAGGAGAAAACAATGACAATTCTCTCTTGATAAGAAAGGAGAAAACAACTCTATGAAAACTCTCTAATTTCTCTAGTATTGGGAGGAGGTTAGAATGATTTGGGATGTGTAAGAATGGCAAATGGCTAGGCTATTTATAGTTGAGCTTTAGGGACTAAACTTGTAAATAGCCTAAACTTTAGGGACCAAAAATTAATTATCCCATGCCACTATTTCACCTACTTTTTTTTTCGGTGGCTTTTGCATCCATTTTTGACTTTTTTTTTCTTCATTTGCATCCATTTTTGACTTTTTTTTAAGCCAATTTTCAACAACCGGTAGAGCGGATAGAGTTGCTTTGGCTAGAATGATACGCCCATCCATTGACAAAGTACGGCCAGCCCAGCCATTGAGGCGAGCATGCATCTTATCGAGTATAAAAGCATAGTTAGAGCAGCGAGCCCTTCTATGCAAGACTGGGACTCCTAAGTATTTACCCAAACAGTCAACCGCAAAAGAGCTGGTTTTTTATTACAAAATAGGGTCAGTATTCGGTGAAAAGTAGATAGTGGTCTTGCGCGAGCTTACACGATGGCCAGAGGAGTTGCCGAAGATCATGAGAACGTCTTTAATACATTGGTCTTGTACCATGTCTGCTCTCGCATAATGAATGACATCGTCTGCGAAAAACAGATAGGATAGAGGAGTTCCATTCTTAACAAAACGGAACGGTTCCCAAACTTTAGTAGAAACTGAGTGATTAATTAGGTTGCTAAGACGCTTCATGGCGAGAATAAACAGATACGGCAATAAGGGATCACCTTGGCGAATACCCCGAGCAGGCTAGAAGATCGGAGACAATTAGCCATTCCATTGAACTTGCATATTAGAAGAGGTGACACAGTCTATAATAATTCGTTGAATTCCTGATGAGAAACCAGCATTAAGGAGAGAGTCAGAAATAAACCTCTAATAAAGTCTATCAAACGCCTTCTCTAATAAAGATCTCATGGAGTGAATCGCTTCTTGGTTCACAATGATATTTTCTATTATAGAACGACCAGAGATGAAACTAGTTTGATTTGCTCCAATCAAACGAGGGAAGACAAGCTTCAACCGACGAACTATAACTTTGGTGAGCAGCTTGTAAAGCACTGTGCAGAGACTTATCGGGCGGAAGTCGGCAAAATTTTTAGGTGCATCACCCTTGGGTATAAGAACAAGAATAATTCGATTCAGTGATTGTTGTAAATATTCGCCATTAAAAATTCTTTCAATAATCTCGCAAACTGATGCCCCAACAACACTCCATTATTTTTGGAAGAACTCGGCATGAAGTCCATCCCAACCGGAGGATTTGAGCGGCACCATTTCCTTGAGAGCATCATAGATCTCTTGATTGGAAGGAACATAATTAAGAACACACATTGTGTCTTGAGAAATAGTTGGTAAAGCACCCATGATGGGGAAAGGGCTAGGATCAGTGCTATCAACCGAGAACAAACCAGCAAAATAACGCACAACTTCTTCCTGTAAAAATTGATCATCATCACACCACTCACCACTTTGAAATTTAAGAGAGGAAATTTTATTTTATTTTTGTTTTCGTCTGATTGCACGATGATGGAAATAACATATGTATTTCTGTCACCCTCAGTTATCCAGTCAGTACGAGACTTTTGACACCATAATAATTCCTCCTCATCAAGTAGCTTCTCAAGCTCAATTAAAAGGGCAACCTCAAGGTGAACAAGGAAGCTAGACGAGCGAGACGCAAGAGCTTTCTGAATGCCACAGATACGAGCCATAAGGATACATTTCTTGGTGCCAACATACCTAAATACTAGCTTATTCCAGCTATCGATAGCTTGTGTAGATTGAATAAACGTGTATATCATACTATTAGAAGGATGCCAATTATCAGTAACCATGCGACTAAAATCATCATGGGCTAGCCAGTCTGTAAAATAGCGAAATTGGCTTGACGATGTGGGTGTTGAGGAGTGACCAACCTGAAGTAAGACTGGTCTATGGTCGGAGCAGAGACGAAGAAAATGGTGCATAGCCGATTCCAGATAAGATTAATCCCAATAGTTATTACAAATAAAACGATCAAGCCTGGCATAAGTGAGTCCCCAAGACCATGTGAAGTCATGCCCCTGGTAACCTATGTCGTACAAGCCATAATCAACCACAAGATGTTGGAAGTCTTGACTTAGAGTGGTAGAAGAAGCACAGCCCTTACTATCAGTCACACTAATGGTAGCGTTGAAATCTCCGAAGAGAATCCAAAGGGATCGAATAGAAGCAAAAAGTCGACTTTGCAAATAGGGCCACATGAGTTTTTGCTTTGAAGGATCGGACTAGCATACACGGCCGTTGCAAGAACAGAATTTTTATCTTGCTTATTGGTAACGTGGCAATGCACAAACTGGAAGTGATTGGAGATAATATCAACAGAGACATAATTATACCAAGTAACCCATATCCCGCCAGAGAAATCCACAGCTTCAACACAGTGAGAATTAGGAAACCCAAGAGAGGCTATAAAATTATCAGCCCGGCGACCACTAACCCGGGGTTCGACAAAGATAACCATGTCCGGTGCATAATCACACAAGAATTGTCTGGCCGCAGGAAGGAACTTATGATGGCCACATCCCTAAACATTCCAAGCCATTATTTTTAAATTTATAAATGATTCAAGTAAAAAAGATGAGGTACCATTCTTATTCAATCATAGCGACTGCTTTGTCGCCCCCAAGGTCATGACTATCACCATCCATATCAGTGGCATTACCAGACTACAAAGGAGGTACCGCTGATAGAATTGGCAGTGGTTCTGAAATATTTGACGGATCCGGAGGCTTGCCAACATGAGGGTTTCGGCAACATTAATGTTATGTTATACTGGCAACATTGAGACATTCGGATCCAAATTCTCATCCACTACAACTGCTGAGTGTTTCGAGCTGTCAAGAACAACAGAAGAATGAGGAGCTAAACCGGAGCGAGAGCTGCTGGCCTTACTTTGATGACGATTAAGAACAGGGAAATCAGACATGGTGATGGTGAGTGGTTTTCTTACATGAATAGCAGAGGTTGGCTTTGTTGATGCTGGAAATTTCCCTTTGCCTCTCAGCTTGGTCTTAGGCTGTACCAGAACCATTTGTGGTGGCAGTTGCGGGCGTAGGTGCTGCGGAATGGCATCATTGTCTTGCTCCGAGTCGCCAGTATTATCCAAGCCATAAATCGGATTAAACCGAGAAGCATTAAATGCTATTTTAGTAGGCTGATCAGCTGAGGCAGTCGGTGTCTTAGGATTTCGTCGTTGGCAATGTTCGACAACCATCCACGAGCCAAAAGGGTTATCAGACTTTGGCTTATTACTCTCGGTTTGAGGTGAGGTTGTCATCTTTGTTAGTAGCAGGTGGATGTCGGGGCAACCCTCTTGTAAATGTTAGTATTTTCCGCAATGGAAGAAAATAATAGGGAGTAACTCATATGAGGGGCTGGCTAAGATCCACAATGACTTCCATTCTTGCGAAGCGACCTCGCCTACCAGTTTCAGTTTGGTAATCAATTCTTATTACCGATCCAATACACTCACCTATTTCAGTGATTAAGCTCTTCTTGTACAGGGTGACAGGGAGACCAAGGAAGCGTATCTAGGCCATGACCTTCTTTGGATACGGGACAGACGTAGAGAAATCAGGCGTCTATGGTTTCACTGTCAGATAGTGACCGAACACCGTCCGGGGCCATCAAATAAAACATGGAGGTAGTGCGATTTAGATCGAAAAGTGACTAGAAAGTAGTCATTCTCAATATCCATAAGTTTGATCGGTTGTGACGGTTTCCACAATTCATAGATCTTGTTGCACAGGGTAGTGTATCCAATTCTCCGGTCCAACGATTTGACTATCGCGTTCTGATCAAGGCTCTTTTCATCCAAAGTTAGGATTCGTTCTGAAAAATTAATTAAAATCAATCCATCAATGATGCCGCGAACAAAATCCCCTTCTTCAATTTCAATATCTTATTCGTCCATTATCTCATCAGCCTCATCTGGCACAGTCGCACTATCTTTTATCAATGATTCCTTATATGACGGGATGGATTGGGCGGTTTCGTTGGCAATGTTATCAGGGTTCGTTGCAGTTCAGCCCTTGCCGCGGGCCCTTCGTTGTCTGGCGAATCGTCGTCAAGCCGGTGATGCTTTCTAGGGTTGCGAGGGAGAACAACGCCATCATCAAAAACACCTATCATAGAGAGCATTTTTTGTTTAGGCTTTGATCATATTTAAAACCAGCTTGGGACAGGTTCTAGACATCTTTGTAAACTATTTTGATCTTGGTTGTCAAAAAACAAATAAGCTTCATGCAATAACAATCTCTAGAGTATGTGGTTAAAAGTTCTCGATTGACACCTTTTCATCTTCTCTAGATTGTAAATTTAATACTCATTAAGAACAAAATTCTATTTCCCCTCCTTCTAAGTAAGAATTGTTCAAGGAAAAAAATATGTGTTATACAGTATCCTCAAAAAAAATTCGAGGCCTAAGACTGGAGTAGTAACGGAGAGAGAGAGAGAGAGAGAAAGAGAGTTATATATTAACTATGTGTTTGAGATTGATTGAAGAGTGTTGTGTTTAAGAAGCAAGTATATTTCTTTTTGTGATTTACTCAAGAAATGATTTTTCAGTCGAAAGGTTTGATCTTTTTGTTGTTTAATGTGTTTGTTTCTTCAGGAAATACGAGAAGAAAAATCAGAGGAAATATATAGATGGTTAATTGCCCTTTGAGCCTCGATAATTTTAATAATTTAAAAATTATTAAAAAAAATTAATTGTGTGTAGCGATATATAATATTGATGGTATGTAACGATGTGTGTCCCTCCTTCTAAAAGTCTTCTTATCTTTTTTATTTTATTAATTTATACCATATTTTTTGTTGGTTTTATTAACTTCTACCATTTTTTTTTTTTTTGTCTTGGTATAGTTTAGTTGAACAATACGACTTTGGCCCTATTTGATAATTAGCGGATAGCGGATTACATTAGCTGATAGCATTAGCTGATTTGACTAGTGAATTACATTAGATGATTGTATATACGAGGATGTACATTTTAATTTTTATTTGTAAAATCATCTTTTTAATATAATTTTAATAATTATTAAATTTATATGTATATATTAATTTCTTATATATGAAATTATATTTTGAATATAATTTTATTAGTTAATCAAATTTATGTTATTTAGAAGAAAAAATTATAATTATCAAAGACATAATAGTCTTTACAAGTCTTTTATCCAAACCTCTAACTCAAAAAGCTTCTGAAAAGAGCTTTTTCAAAATGAGAAGTTTTACCTCAATCCGCTATTACAATCCTCTATTTACAAAACATTCAAATTAACGGATTTAACTAGTCAAACCTCTAAATTTAGCTCAAAAAATTATTTACCAAAACATGGCCTTTGAAAGTAGTTGGGTAGAGTTTTTATTACATGTTTGTTCTTGGGTTCTTTCAATGCTAGTTGTGGAATTTATATAGATAGATATTTAGGTTCGTTTGGTTAGAAAATATTTTTATTTTTAGAAAATGATTTTTATATTTTGTTTTTCACAAATTGAAAAAAAAATGTTTGGTTAGTACAAATAAAAATTTGTTTTAAAAATGAAAGGTTTAATACCAAATTAAGTGTCTAAATTATACTTATTATTAACTTTTGATGCTTAAATTATTTTTCGCTCAAAACAGGTGCCTAAAATTTTCTCTGTTATCAATTTAAGTGTATGAAGTTTTTTTTCTTTACCGCTTTAATATTGGTATGTTAAAAGAAATTATCGTCCAATCAATACTTGACATTGATTTTAATTTCTTTTTATTTATTTTTTATTTTCTTTTAAAAACTGAAAAATTAATTTTAAAAAACCTTAAAGTTCAAAAATCCCAAAAATATTACCAAAATCCTAACCTAAAAACTCCAAAATTATCGTCGTTGCCGCCACCGATAGCCCCGTCGAACCTCACCACTGTCATCGTTGGATGCCAATGCCCAATCCCCCAACCACCTATCGTCAGTAATCGACGGTCAGTGTATCGATCAGATAAATGTTCTTATTCTCGAGTTCGGCTTCCTTCGACTTTAGGCACGTCGTCCATTGACAGTTGACGACGAGAAGATGGGATAAATGGTCATGGAGTTCTGACGACGGAAGTAATGGGCACTCGTCGATGATTGGTGGCAACATCGGCTAGAATTGGGATTTGGGCGCGGGTTTAGGGATTTGAGAAATATTTTGAGAATTTTTGAGAATTTCAGGATATTTTTAAAAATGTTAAATTATTAAAAATTAAAAAAAATAATTAAAATAATTAGAAATTAGAACATGTCACGTGTTAATTTTTAATTGGTTGATATATTTTTTTAACAACAGATAAATACTAGGCACCTAAAATTAACAAAATAAAACTTTAAGGACTGATTTTTTGTGAAAAATAGTTTAGACACCACAAGTTAGCAACATGTATAGTTTGAATACTTATTTTTTTATTAAACCAAATGAAAATAGTAAATTTTGTAAAATAGAAAAGAATAATTATTATTAAATAATTAAATTTTAAAAAGTATATATTAGAAAAATATAATAATAATAATAATAACACTAACAATAATAATAATCATAAAATAAACTAGTATTTTAAAATTAATAGAAAAATTGACATTAGAAGAATTCGACGAGTTAAATAAAGTTAAACTTAAAATGTCATTGTTTTCATCCTTTTTAATTTTCTAAAACATTTTCAATGAAAATAGTGAAAACAATTTTTATGTTATTAAATTTCCACTCATTTTGTTTTCAATTTTTAATTTTACAACCAAATACGTTTTTTTAATGTTTTTCATTTTCTAAAAAATAAAAATAATCTATATTCTCTAAAACCAAACAAACCCTTAATTTTATTATTAGGGGTGTTTAAACGGTTTATTTAATTGATAACCGAATCAAACTATCCAACATTGAACTAATCGAATTATTAAAAGTTTAAATGTTAACTGAATTGTTTTTGTAATCATTATCGAATTGAACTAAGTTCGATTAATTTGATAGATTTATTAATTAACCAAAATTTTTAATATTTTTGGTATTGATTTAAAATAGCAATAAATTGAAAATTATTATTATTTTAGATATTTTTTATTTCAAGACTTTATTTTCTCCCTTTTGGCCGAGCTTAACATTGAGATTAAAATATAAAATATTGGATTTCAAATATTATGAATTATTGATGGAATTTTGGCTTAAAATTTAAAATATAGCGATTATATATTAAATTTTCAGTTAATTTAGTTAATTAATCCACTTCTAACCTAATCAACTGAATCAAGCTTTAAAAACACTTTAGCGATTAATCGACCAAACATTTAATTAACTGATCGATTAAATGAATTAAATTTTAATTCGATCAATCAATTCGATTTAAACTAAACAATGAACACTCGTACTAGTTATGGAACCCATTCTGCAAGTGCCTTGTCATTTAGTAGGGAGAGAACGATTCAATTTGGTTACGTTTTTCAGTTCGGTTATTTTATTTTTGATAATGCTTTTGTATTATAATTTTTTTAAATATATTAGTGTGATTACAAATTAGTATTTGTTCAATATTTCTTAGCCCTTTAATAATAATGTTTTTGCATTATAATTATTTTTACATTCTTTAAGAAAATTTCAAAATCTTTTTCATCAACATTTCTAAAAAAACAATTTTTCAAGTAAATAATAAACAAGTAATAATTCTTAGATAATGTTTTAAAGTTATTTTTACTATTTAATATATAAAAAAATTATTTTATATTTAAAGATAAGAATATATTGTATATTAAATAAAAATAAAATTCTATTTGAATAATTACAATTTTTAAACTCATAAATTAAAAATTATTCAAACACTACCGTTGGATTTGGTTTTTCCATTTTTTCTTAGTCCTACCACTTACGAAGTGTGGCATAAATATGGTAAGAGATGACTAAAGCCGCAAATGGGACGATACAGATCGTGAGTTATTCGAGTCTAATTTGATCAAAGTTTAGTTAATATTTGACACGATTGAGATCAATTTGAGCTCGAATTTGACTCGAGTTCTTAACGAGCCGAGACGAGCTACTTGATACTCAACTTAAAATGATCATGAGCAACTCGAAGAAAAATGTATTAGAAATTTTGAGTGGAGTTTCATTTTTTTCCCAAAATTTTTTATGGCTCATACAGGGATGGAACTAGGATTGAACTACGAGGGGGCGAGCCGATTAACTTTGAAATGAATAGGGTCTTAAAAAATAATTAAATCATAGAAATTAAGGGAGTTTAAGTTTAATTTTACAAATCTTAAAAAGTAATTAAACCAGAAAAATAAGGGGTCAAAGTTTAATTTTAGACTATAGTGTCATAAAAAATAATAAATCATAAAATTTGAGAAGGGCAAGAGAGGGATAAAGGCTTAATTGCAATGGTTTCAAAATTATTAGGGCTCACAATATAAGTAACCCATGAAATCCATGGGCTCATACATTTGTATTATATTGTTTTGTTGTTGGTTGATTGGGGGGGGGGAATTATATGTTGTTTTTTTAAAATGTAGTATAAGGTTTTCATGCACTTAGTTCAGGTTCGAGCTTGAATCATGTTCTTAGATAAGTTTGAGAATGTTTTGATTTCGAGTTTTTCGAGTTGAAATCAAATTTTTATTTTAAACTTGACAATTCTAAACTCACGAGCTTTCGAATCTAGTCGACTTTAACTTTAAACTTTTTGAATTCGAATCAAATTCATCAATACTCGAGCTCAATTGGTCTCAATTGATAATTTATCGCTGTAGACTGGGAGCTTCCATCTTCATTGATAATGTCAGCAGAAGAATTCACCAACAGACACTTGGGGAGGCCTTTAGGGTATACGGAAATATAGTGGATGTGTTCAACGCGTACAATAACTTGAAGAGGAAGGGTAAACCTACAACTTTCGCGTTTGTGCGTTTTAAAGGTATAGAGGATGCCAGGAAAGCTATATTTGAAGCAGATGGGAGGCTGATGGATGGGTTTCGTATCAAGGTCGATTTTGCGAAACAAGAGCAGAGAAAATCGGTGATGGCTATCAACAACCAGATAAGTGTGTCAAGAAATGTATGGAAGCTAAAGGATTTCAAGTAATTCAAAGAAGCGTTGATCGGAAAGGGGAGTTGTGTGCCCTTACCGGCGGCACCAGAGAAGGGTGATGGGTCTTATGAGCGGATGCAGTCATCCAATGAAATAGCAGTTCAAGTTGTCGACATTGTCCCTATAGTGGGTGAAACAGTGATTGATAAGCTATCGAAGACGATATCGTTTCCTAACAGTGAAATGGAGTGGAGAAGCTTTTGCCTGGTTGGACGCATAAAGTCAATGTACAACGTCGATGTGGTTCAAGAGGCGCTACGATCGGATGGCCATAGCGCGACAGTGTGTAGCTGGTTTGGTTTGACGTCTGTAATTAGGCTCCCATCAAAAGAAGAAAGAGATCGATGTTGGCACGCGAGAGGAGAATTGCTGAGAGATTGGTTTGATGAACTAGAATTCCTTGAGGGCTTTGAGGGTAAGAGGAGGGAGAAGACGTGGATCAATCTGTTTGATGTTCCCTTGGAGGTTTGGAACGTCCATTTCTTTCGTGAACTAGCGAACATGTAGGGAGAGGTGTTGATGGTTGATGATGATACGACAAATTTGTCGAGGTTCGACGTAGCAAGGATCTTAATACAAACACAGAAAGTTTCTACAATCCCGGACAGGATAGCGATAGTTGTCAATGGGAAGGTCCACCAGATCAAGGTTTCTACGAAGCCCTTTGAGGAAGTCAGGCAGTTCATCGACGACAGCTTCCTGGCTGATCAATTAGTGGAAAACAGGAGTGCACAGTCAGATCCTCGGGATGAGTGCGATTGGGCTAGTATTGATGGTTCGTCTCCCTTTGACACGCCCATACAGAACATGGATATTCCCAAATCGGTTGAGCTCCCCTAGGTTAGTAATGTTGCAAACTGAGAGAGCCACGTGGAGAGTCCCTACAATAATCAAAATGTCGAGGATCGAAGGAATGGGTTATTCGATGTAACTGTGGTTTCAGCCGATTCCGCTGAATGGGGGACAAATATTGGGCCAAGCAGTAGAGTTGGGCCAGGGAAACTGGACGTTGTTGATCCTTCTGAGTCCATTTCTAATAACTCAAGGCTCCAAGATGTGAACGTGAGGTACCTGGATGATTTATCAATGAGCGGAGAAAGGTCTAGGGACATTTCTACCGAAGGGGGAGATTAATGGGATAGGAGAGATGGGTTGATTAAAGTTAGAAAGGAGGTCATTTGGTTATATGAGAGCAGGGCTAGATAGATTCAATTGGTGGATTGTGTGTTCGCGGAAGAAATCAAGTTCTAAAGGGTGCAGTGTAAAAGAGTCGCGAATTCAAGACTAGGTTCAAGAAGGATTGGTCAGAAATCCTAAGGGAAGAAGCTCAAATCTTCAATCGCATGCCCTGTATGTCCACATTGGACAAAACCCAGATTGTGAAGCAGCCAAAATATTCGAGCTTGGCAATACGCTTGGGGTTCGTTTCGCCTCTCAGATTTCACAGTGATGGCGCGCTTAGCGGAGCTGGAGGAGGAAAAAAGATTAATTGATTAGGTTTGTGGGTTGGTTTCTCAAGTTTTTTTATGCTTTCCATTCTAATGAATAGTCTCGTTTTAAGTTGGAACATAAGGGGGTTGGACAGTGCTGTGAAATTACGAGTAGTGGTCAGTTTACTCAACAAAGTTAAGGCGAGAGTGATGTTCCTACAAGAGACTAAAATAAAAAAAATGAAGCCGAGAATAGCCAAACGATTGCAAGGGAGGAATTTTGAGGAGTTGGAGCTCTCAGCGTCGAAAGGGGCATCTGGATGTCTGATCTCTTTATGGGATTCGTCCTTCTTTGTACTGGACAGGAAATTGATTATGGAAAGAGTGATTGTCCTAATTGGTAAAATTGTGCATTGTGATCTCCGTTGAGGATAGATCAACGTGTATGCTCCAAACGATCCGAAGGAGAGGAAACTGTTTTTTGAGTCTCTTTTAGACATCATCAAGCAAAAAAGTGTACCAATCATATTGGGGGGGATTTTAACACTGTGTTGAAGGCTGAGGAGAAGATGGGGGTTTCTTTACACAAAGGAGAGATCAGCTGTTTCGTGGAGTTTGTGCAAACAAATGACTTAATCGACTTATCTCTAAATGGGAGAGCCTTCATGTGGTTTAGGGGCGGCAAGGGGGGTTCGGCGAGCAGATTAGACCAGTTTCTAGTTTCGCCTGAGATGTTGGATGTGTTCCGAAACATCACCCATAAGTCGATGCCTACTGCAGTTTTAGATCATAGACCAGTCATTTTGGAGGAAATCAAGGATCTTGGTGGTCCAAAACCTTTTTAATGGTTCTCGAATTGGTTAGAAGAACCGGAAGTGAGGAAGTTGGTTGAATATACTATATTAAAAGCAGGAAGGAAGGATATGGGTCACACTTTGAGAGCTATTAAAGGAGCAGTGAAAGATTGGGTCAATGTTTCTAGAGAATCCAAAGGTAAGACATTGGAAGCGTTGGAGAAAGACATTGCAGATTTAGAGGAGAATCTATGTTCCAATGGTTATAACCCA
The DNA here is from genome assembly GCA_030270665.1 of Hibiscus trionum. NCBI lineage: Eukaryota > Viridiplantae > Streptophyta > Magnoliopsida > Malvales > Malvaceae > Hibiscus > Hibiscus trionum. Next base: position 23,694,557 of record BSYR01000025.1, read on the forward strand.
GGGGTGGTCGCACAAATACAAAAGCTGAAGGCTGATCATTGGGCCATACTCAGGAGAGATGAACGAGAGTGGTTACAAAAGTCTAGATTGAAATGGTTTAAGGAGGGAGATTTGAATACAAAGTTTTCTCATCTTACGGCGTCGATGAGAAGAAGTTGTAACAGGATTACTTCGCTAAATATGGACAATTGCATCCTGACTGATCCAAAAGAAATTAGTAATGCCTTTGAGAATCACTTCCGAGCAAGTTTCAATTGTTCCCGCGCCCTCCCCTTAGCACATCTTGGCGTGAATCTTCCCAGATTGGACCCTATGGAAGCGAAGTCAACCGAAAGTATTTTCACTGAAGAGGAAGTCTGGAACGCCATCAAATCTGCAGATGGGAATAAAGCGTCGGGGCCTGATGGGTTTAAGTTGGATTTCTATCAAAGTTTCTGGCCAGTTCTAAAATGCAAAGTCATGAAATTTTTCGAGGCAGTGTTTCAAGGGAAATTGAAAGACAAAGATGTAAATCACTCTTTCATTACGCTCATACCAAAGGTGTCGAGTCAGAAATACATCGATGACTACAGACCCATATCCTTGGTTAGCAGTCTATACAAGATCCTAGCAAGAGTCCTGTCTAGAAGATTAGCCGGAGTCATCAACATGGTGGTGGGGGAGACACGGTTTGCTTTTACTGCCGAAAAACAAATCGTTGACTGTTCACTGATCGCTAATGAGGTGATAGACGATCTTAGGCAAAAGAAGTCTGAAGCCTTTGTGTTTAAAGCCGACTTCAAAAAGGCCTATGATACTCTAGATTAGTCCTTCATGGATTATTGCTTGAATAATATGGGGTTTGGTGATAGGTGGAGGCGATGGATTAGAATTTTTTTAGAAACTGCGACCATTTCAGTGTTGATTAACGAAGTGCCTAGCAACAGATTTTCTATCAGTCGAGGATTAAGACAAGGTTGTCCGCTGTCGCCACTATTATTTAACATCGTGGGGGAAGCTTTGAGCAGATTAATCATAAAAGCTTCCGAGCTGGGTTTGATTAATGGCGTAAAAATTGGAGCTAATGGTTTAAACATCACGCATATTTAGTTTGCAGATGATTTAATCTTTTTTGGGGCAGCTTCTCTATAGAATGTCGTTAACATCAAGCACCTACTCATTTTATTTGAAGCGTGTTCAGGGTTGTGCCTTAATCTGCAGAAGACTAAGATATATGGCATCAATGTGGCTCCTAATTAGGTGGAAGAATGGGTTGCTAATATTAATTGCAAATCGGATATTCTTCCATCGAATTACCTTGGATTGTTGCTGGGCCATTCGAGAAATTCTTTGGCTCTGTGGAATCCTATAATTGAGAAGGTTAGATCAAAGCTCGAAGGTTGGAAAGGAAAGTTCTTATCCTTTGATGGTCGTATCACGCTGGTTAAGTCGGTACTTAGTAATCTCCCTGTCTATTATTTGTCTTTATATTTTATGCCTTGCAAAGTAGCGGAAATGCTTAACAAATGTATTGCCAAATTTGTGTGGGGAATTAATTCTCAACGAACTATTCACTGGGTGAAATGGGAGTCTCTTTGCAAACCATTGGAATATGGTGGCCTCAGTCTTATGGATATGAAAACCAAAAATAGATCACTCATAAAAAATGGTTGTGGAGGTTCGGTTGTGAACCAGATGGCTATGCTTAACAAATGTATTGTCAAATTTGTGTGGGGAATTAATTCTCAACGAACTATTCACTGGGTGAAATGGGAGTCTCTTTGCAAACCATTGGAATATGGTGGCCTCAGTCTTGTGGATATGAAAATCAAAAATAGATCACTCTTAAAAAAATGGTTGTGGAGGTTCGGTTGTGAACCAGATGGCTTATGGAGGAGAATCATTTGTGCAAAGTATGGCGTGGAGCAAAATAGTTTATTTCTGTTTGGAGTTAATCCGAAAAAGGCATCATGGGTGTGGAGAAACATTTCTAAACCTCTGGAGTGCTCTCTGAATGTGTTTACGCATAATATTCGGATTGAAGTGGGAGATGGGAATTATATTAATTTTTGGGAGGACCGGTGGACTGAAGTTCAAAGCCTCAAAGCTGAATTCCCTCGAATATACGCATTAGCAGCCAAAAAATTTGGGAAGGTAGTTGACTTCTGGGTTAATGTGGATGGTGTTCGTGTTTGGAGAATTGAGCTTAGAAGACCTCTCTTTGATTGGGAAGTAGGAATTTGGAACACGTTTAAACTAACCATTGATCGCGTTGCTTCTGCTTTTGTGTGAAGGATAAAATTAAATGGGTGGTTGATTCTAGCGGAGTTTATAAATTAAAATCCTTCTGTTCTTTATTATCGGCCAATGGTTCTTTTGAAGAGAATATATGGAGGTTAGTTTGGCGCAAGCTAGCTCCACCTAAGGTTGAGGTCTTTATTTGAAGAGCTGTGCAAGATAAAATTTCTACTCTTTCCGAGCTTGCCAAGCGGGGGGTTAACGTCTCCAGTTCAGGTAAGTGTTATCTATGCTCTTTATCTTTTGAAACTGTTGAACACCTTTTTTTGTCACTGTTCGGTTTCATAGAGAGTCTGAAAAAAGTGGTGTGCATTATGGAACCTTCATTTTGTTATACCGGCAAATTTGAAATCAATAATGCTAATGTGGGACGTCGCTGTCTCTAACCCAACTCTGAAAGATGTGTGGTGGTTGTCTTTTTTCGGGATCGTTTGGACGATTTGGTTATGTAGAAACGAGTTGATCTTCAATACTAAATGCTGCAATGAATACCTCATTTTTAATTTGGCCCTGGTAAGAATAGGTTTCTTGAGTAAATGTCGCTGGCCGGAGCACTCTATTTCTGTCATGGATTTTGTTTGAAACCCAACCTTGTGCCACTTCATCAAGGACAAAGTTATTAGACGTGTAAGGGTTCATGGGTGCACCCAACCAAAGGAACCGTGAAATTTAATGTGGATGCAGTGGTGAGGGGAAGCTATGGGGAGGCAGGAATTGGGGGTATTATTCGGAATCACAATGGCTCTATCCTGTTGAAATGTTCTCGTGCGATAGGTCTATTAGATCCCACATGGGCAGAATTAAAGGTCATTTTGCAAGCGTGTCAACTATGGAAAGAACTAAATTGGAAGAAATGTTGCGATGTCATTATCGAGTCTGATTGTCAATTGGCAGTGTGTTGGATATCTAACAACGCATGTTGTCCGGGTGTTTTTCTGGAGTTGGTGAAGCTGTGCTAGCGTCTTATCGCTAGCTTGGGTATTCGACTTTCCTTCTTGTACAGGGAGGAAAACGTTGAAGCACATGTTCTAGTCAAGCATGGCATAGCAAGGGCAAATGAGTTTTTGTGGGTGGCTGACGCTGTTTCGAATGTGGGATAATTTCATAAAAAAAAATTATTTGTCTTTGTTGAATTCGAGGTGACTTTGCAATCACCGGTGTTTTGGGTACGTGGCTTTTAGCCTAGGATGTTTTCAGTTATGGTGAGGCAGTTTGTGGTAGAGTAAAGAGCATTTGATACTAATACTTGTTTGGTTGTTCCAGTTCTTTAGAATAAAATAAAGGGTACTCTTTTTCCCTATATTTAGGTCTAGAAGGAGTTTTTAATGAAGTACATTTCCTTAAAAAAAATACTGATCTCAATTACAACCCTAGAAATGACCCTAATAATGTGGGTTCTTCGCTTGGGACGACTTCTCCGCCTAAGGAGAAGAGTTCCAACAAGTCAGTTAGCGAGATATCCGGGGGTGGACTAGATACGATGATTGTTAGACGCACGGCCTTGAAAATATTTGGACTGTAACCATTGTTTTTTTAGTATTCTAAATATTTTGTCAATATCTATTTAATTTTTTAACCTTTAATAACACTTACGTGCATTCTAAAGATAATAATGTTCAAATTGTTCAATTCATTTTTTATGTATTATTTCTCTCATCGTAGGAGATGACAGCCATTCTACAACTATGAGGAATTAAACTTCCACGCTATAAATATAGTTTCATCATTACTTATACAAAATTTTCTCTAAAATAAGAATGAGAATAGCAACGGCGAACTGGGCTAACTTAAAACTTAAAAAATTTAGAGATTTAAATTATTTTTAAAAAAAATTAATGGTTTAATTTGATTTTTTTTCAAAAAATTTAAGGTCTAACTAAAGTTTTTAAAATTTTGAAAGGCTTAATGATAACTTTTAAAAATTATGTGAGAGATTTAATTAAAAACATTCAAAAAAATTGAAACTTAATCTGAATTTTTAAAAAATTTGTGAACCAAACTAAATTCTTAAATAAATTAGGGAATGGTGTCACTATTGCATGTGTGTGTTATTTCCATAAACAAATTAGGGAATGGTGTCACTATTGCAGGTTTTTGTTCATGTACTTTCTAACATTTATGATTTATGCCATAAATTAAATTTCGAACAGATAACAACGTTCTTCTGACTAACATTTATGCCGAGTAAAAATCTTCTGCCCCCTAACCATGCCTCCTTTTATGCCCCCTGCCTAAAATTACTTAAAAATTAAATCTTACCTCATAACCCTAATTTTCATATCCTAAACCCTAAACTCTAAATCCTAAAAAAATACACCCTACCCCTAATTCCCTACACCCTAACCCTAAGCCCCAACATTAAACCCCAAACTCTAAACCCTAAACCCACTATTTTAAAGTGGGGGCACAAATGGAGGCATACTTTGGGGCAGATGATTTTCATCCATTTATGCCGGCCTAGGAGGGAAAAGATATACAAACCACATAAATTTCAAATATTGTGTGCATTTACTATTAAAAGATATATATGGGTTAATATTAACTTACACTGTGTAAAATTCAATTACTTCTACACAATTTTGGACCGTTAGATGATGGTAATTAATGGCTCAAATTATTTCCTTATTTTTTTCCCAATATATATATATATATATATATGATCCGGTTACACAGTGTAAAATTCTCTAAGTTTTACATGTTTTTTGGATCGTTGGATGGGTGAAACGAATGGATGAGATTAACAATAGAATATGTGGAGATTATCACTTGAAAAAAAAAAGGTAAGGAGTTAATCTCAACCATCTATTTTTCTCATCCCACGATCTAAAAAACATGTTAAACTTAAAGAGTTTTACATAAATTAGAGACATTAATATTATAGATAATGGTAAAATTGTATTTTAGTCCCTTAAAATATATAATTTATTTTGTTGGCCTCCTCTAAATTTAAACATTTTTAAATAGCCTATTCAATATATAATGTTGAGTTTCGCCACTGCTCGTAAACACATAAAAATTGTTCGAATCTAAGTCTCCTAGAGATCATAATGCTTTTTTTTTTTTACTGGAACCGCCTCAATGGATTAAAATTTTTTATTTCCTCAGCCACATATAACAAATTCCATACATCGCCACACGAACAACATGCTACTAAACATAGATACTCTTAACATACAAAAGCTAAACGATTATAAAGAGATTAGGGTTTTCCCCCTCTCTTATTGAAAAGCTGAAAATAAAGATCAAATACAGGACCATTTAGTCCCATCTGCTGGAAACCCTAGCCATCAATCCATCCTTAGTGTGCAGAATGATGGAGATAGCAGGAACAACAGGCGTTTCTTCCAACACATTGATACGAAAATTGTAGATGATGGCCGATGCCACGGTTTTCATCATAGCAAACGCCACCTCTTTCCCTAGGCAGATCCTTGGCCCTGCATTGAATGACAAGAACTTGAACGATGGCTGGTGTTTAATCCCACCTCGCTCCGTAATCCACCTTTCGGGCTTGAATTCGAATGCATCTTCACCCCATATCGCCTTCATTCTCCCCATTGAATACAAGTTGAACATGATTTTCATCTTCAGATGAACTCGGTGCCCACTGGGAAGAACATCGGGCTTTAATGGTTCCTTGAGCTGAAAAGGAACCGGAGGGTACAGCCGTATTGCTTCACACAATGCTCCGTGTAAATAAACCAAATCTTTCACCTCTTCGGCGTTGAATAATCGCCTGTTTCTGGTTTCTTTCGCTGGTATTCTTGATTCAAGCTCTTGTATGATCTTGTTTTCCACTTCGGGATGCTTAGAAACAAGCCAAATAAACCAAGTGAGAGCCGAGCTCGTTGTGTCCCTCCCGGCAATCATCATGTTCAAAATGGTGTCTCTCAAGAACTTGTCGTCACATTTCAAACCTGTCGACTTCTCTTGGGTTATGTACGATGTTAAAAGATCAACACCCTCCGCTTCACCATCTTCTTTTATCAATCCTTGGTTAACTTCTTTCCTTTTTTGGCTTATATGTTTAGCTATCAGATCATCAAGAACTTGCCATGCTTTTCTATATTTATGCTCTTGCCCCATGTTCAGCCATTTTTGCAGCTTGATGAAGCTTCGAGGCCTCACATGCCGATAAAACAACGCTTCTTCGGCATCGTCCAGGGCCTTGGAGAAACGGACTTCAGGGAAGTCGATTGAGAGGGATTCAGGGTTGTTGCCGGTAACCAAAATGCACGTGAAATCAAATGTGAACCTTTGGAAAACATCTTCCAAGTCGACCACCATGCCGCTTTCAGCGACGTGTTCGAGAACGGGAATCAGCCCGTTTTCCACCTTGGCTTTAGTAGCCGTCGACAATAACCGGTGGAAAAGCGGATGTCTAATGAATCCTTGAGCGGCTTTCCTCTGGTATTTCCACAAATCCATGTCGGCGTTGAAAATCCCGTCGCCGAGGATGTCGAATATCTCCTTGTAATCGGATCCTTTGGGGAAGTTTTGAAAGTTAGACACCATAACGTGGTGAATGTTGGCCGGGTCGCAGGTCAACACGAAGTTCATATCGGAGAACCAAGGACCGACGAAAAGCGAAGTGCAGTGGCATCTTTGGAGAATCTCAGTGCACCAATCGTGAACCCGGTGAACGTTGAGTAAGAGCTGCAACATCATTCCGACGACCGGGAAAGTTATTGGCTGCCCCTCGTTAGAATTACTCAAGCAACTGAGAATTAGAAAGAAAATGAAAGCCACTAAAACTTCAAAAACACCCACCAACGCCATGAAATTGGAAGCTTTGGGATAATTTGTTTTCTGCAGGATTGCTGTACACACCACCACTTGAATGCTTAGAACTTAGAAGCAACAGAAGGAAAACGTGAAAGCTTTGAAATTGGTCATTATTATTAACAGCCTGTTTTATTTTATTTCATTTTAAATATTTTGAGTGTAATATTTATGTTATGCATGTATATTTTAACATTATTTGATTATATAAATTTTTGTATATACATTAATAATTTTGTAATTTTTTGGTTTTAATTAAATTAAGATTGTTATTTGATGCATTGATGATGTATAATTTATGTACTACCAATGAATTAGATGATTACAGCTCATTATAGAATTTTAAAACTGAACTCATAAAATGTTTTATTAGATATCAACATTTGATTAATCGACGTTACATAAAATTACACACCATCAGTTTATCGAATATTTTCCATTTATGTTATTCTTATGTATAATTTAATTGTATTTTTATATAAAATTTTGGTGTAATTATATTATGTTTAAAATTGTTAACTCTAAAATATCAGCCTTTAAATATATTTATAAAAAATAATTCTTTTGAATATGCTGATGCAAGAGTAGCATCTGTTCAACTTTCTTAGTTTTTTTTAAGAATGTGCTCACAACATGGCAATACTGATGCTCAAATCCGGGTCACCAAAATGATAAACATCATATTTTGCCACTGTGACAAACAGTTTGAGCTATAAAAAACAAATTAAACAAACACAACTATCAACTTTTCATTATCAATATAACAAATAAATATGAACACAACTATCGACATTTCATTATCAACTGGCAGCTTGAAAAAACGTATCCATCATTCAAACTAAAAAATATAAAATATAAATATAAATATAAACTATTTGTTTAAAAAATCTAGTTAATTGTACCACACGTTCATAAACTATGATTCTATTTTTAAATTGATCATCAAACTTTTGAATATGTCAATTTCATCCCCAAACTATAACTCATTCTAAATTGGTCCTCAAACTTTTGAAAGTTCTAATTTCATCCTCAAATTATCGTTTATGACATGTCATATTATTACATAATACACATCAACATTCACATGAGTTAACAAGTTTTATAACGATTTTATTAACATGGGATATGATTAGCATATTCTAATAATTTGGGAATGAAATTAGAATCTTTAAAAGTTTAGGGACTCATTTAGAATGAGAGTCATAGTTTGAGGGTGAAATTGAAACGTAAAAGTTTAGGGACCAATTTAGAATGACGGACATAGTTTAAAGATAAAATTTGAACTTTCAAAAGTTTAAGTATCAATTTAGAATATAAGTTATAGTTTGAGGGTTTGTGGTGCAATTAACTCAAAGTCTTGAATCATATATTTGATACCATTGGTTAGGTAATTGTAAGAGAAAAAATCTAATTAACACTAAATCAACATAAAATAGATCATACACACAACATAGAGATTATTAAAAGTTTAAAAACACTATAAACAAGTAAGTATATTTAGTCGGTTGGCCATGCTGCTATTTTTATTATTAGAATTTATTCAAAACACACACTATAAACAAACACTAAACTCAAGTCACTAAACAAATCTATTTTCTATGCTCTAAGTGTTCAAATACATAGAATACCATTTATCTCATTTACCCGACGTTTGACCAAACTCTTTCTCGCATTTCTACGAAACTCATTTCTCATTGAAAGACCCTAATAGAAATTACATTTCTCTGGTTTGCGGAAAAAATTACATCTCTCTCTCCGGTAATCATCAAGATTAAAACTCACATAGTCACATTATATTTATAGAGTCTATTACTTGATCGTCAACAAATCCTTATGCCCAAAACTTTTTATTTAAAACAAATATTTACTTATTAAATCCACATGGTTTAAATCAACCCGATCCAAAATATAACATCAATATAATCATTTTGAATCAAAAAATTATAGATATATCTGACTCAATCACATATATTAGTCCTAAAGATATCGCCCTTGATTCTTTTTTTGTTTAACTACCGGTAATCAACTTATTGACAACATGTGTGATAGAAGCATACATGGAGTTTTGAGAATTTGAGTGATTGTAAATATAACCCTGATGAAAAGAGAACTGATGTTTTCCAGCATGTGTGATGAAAATAGATGGAACAATTTCTGATCCATCCCTTTACGGTTTCTATTCTTAAATAAAAATTTCATCGTTTTCAAGTCAAAAGAGACAATCATACAAAAGATTACCTCATTCATTACCATCACAGTATATTAAAATCAATAAAATCATTAAATGAATTATTATAAATACGAATTAAATTCAAATAAACAAAACAAAAACTTGATATGATTTAAATTTTAAACGTTTTAAAAAGAAAAATAAAAACAAAAGGATTTATTTGGTCTTCTTCCATATGAAGTTTGTGCGAAGTCAAAATCAAACCAGAGTTTAAACGATGTCTGCAAAAGTTAAAAAAGTTTGGTTTCAGTCTCAGCTTACAATTATTGTTGTATGTAGAAGAGGATAATTGTTTAGACAATATCTGAAAAATCTCTGACAACCTTATTAAATTTGAGCATTAAAAAAAATTAACTGCTTCCTGAACCCCTATCTAATTTTTTCTGGTGTTTTTGTACGGCTGCTTTATTATTTTTCTGAGTACAATGTCTTTTGTATTTTTTTCATGTTCAATATTAAATTTAGGGTAAACTATCTGGTTGACCACCAATCTTTATGTAAAGTTTTAAAATGACCACCTTAAAAAAAACGCGTCAATTGACTACCCAAACTATTAAAATGGGATCAATTTGACCACCAGCCGTTAATGGGCTAACGAAAGGTGACATGGCAGTTAAAAAATTAAAGGTATAATCACACATTTGGTCCTTATTATTTACACATTCTTTCAATTTAGTCCTAATTTTAAACTAATAAAATAAATTAATTATTTATTTAGATAGTGACACGTGTTAACACCTTATTGGAGGACTTTAATTATTTATATTTAATTTAATAAATTTATTTCCCTCCTCCAATCAGGTGGTGACACGTGTCACCACCTGTTTAAAGGAGAAAAAACGATTTTGAGCAAGCAAGGAAAAATTGGCAGCAGCATAACCACTGCGCCAAAACCAATCCATTGTTTAAAATTACTCCATCAGATATATATTGCTTATTGTTTTTATATTTATTCTTTCGGCTAAATGTTTCTAAAATCAGAGCATCTCCTGCAATCTGTTTTCACTTAACTTGCCCTAGTAATAAGAAATTATACCAGCTATCGAATTACAAATGCAGCAACATATTCGAGTGACAATGCATCACCATGTTAAAATATTGACAGAACCAAGTCTGCTGATATGCTACAAATACGAACAGCTGCTTACAAAAGTATGTGCCAAGTTTTCCTTCGGAAAGCATTGATTAACGAACTTGTAACTTAAAGACAGATAAGGAACAAAAGAATACTATTTCTCCAGATCGTTTTTTTTTTCTCTGAACACAATCAGGTCATGGAAAATTCCGATACAAGGAGACCAAGCTCCGCACACAAGACCAACAACAACTATTTCTCCAGACCTAAAACATAAAATTCCCATTGCATACACAACATTTCAACATTGTAACCTATCATTTAGCAGCATAAGATCTCATATGAAGCCTATATCATCAAGAAGAGGATACCTTAACGGCTTTAAAAGCCGGATGAAGCAGTCCAAGCTCATCTTTCACCTCGAGCGGATTACCGGTCTCGTTTCGAACTCTCTTAACCCTTCTACTACCCAAAGATTTGTGAGCAAATCCATACATCTGAAGAATCTGATTATCCCCGAAGTTGAATGCTCTATCCATCTGTTTCAAGCACCTCTCGACGGAGTAATCCCCGAACTTCCCGCAGGGTTTACACCCCACAAAGTGAGTCACCAATGGCCAACGATGATCACCTAAACCCGGATGATAATTCTCAATCATTTCCTCATATCCGATGGAGTAATTTTTAAAATGGATTGGGTTTGGCGCAGTGGTTATGCTGCTGCCAATTTTCCTTTGGTGCCTGGGTTCGATTACCTTGGCAAGCAAATTGCTCAAAATCGTTTTTTCTCCTTTAAACAGGTGGTGACACTGATTGGAGGAGGGAAATAAATTTATTAAATTAAATATAAATAATTAAAGTCCTCCAATAAGGTGTTAACACGTGTCAACCAGATAATTTACCCTTAAATTTAATAGTATAGTTTTTTTTATAATCGTGTGATTTTATTATTTAAAGGAGCAAAAATATGTACCCCTACTATACAAGTATACCACAGGTTGTATTAAGTTGTAAATTAATAGAATTTAATGAATCTATTTTTTTATCACACTAATCTTGATGTGATCCCACTAATCTTGATGCGATCCCAATTGCAAAATAACCGAAATTACGAATTATCCGATCGTGAACGTAGTACGTATTTCATACAAATGGTTTCAAGGGGGTATTGTATAAAGAAGATGCTCATGAAATTTATATAATTGCGGAAGCTGGTTTAGTGTTATTATAGAAGAATAAATTTCAAGAAGACTTCAAGACTCAGATCTGTCTGGATCTAAATCAAAAATCGCAAATAAGTTGATTGATTTTTGTTTTTGTAAAGAGACAGCTTCAAATATGTATTAAGTGGTCATCGACCATGCAACTTCCAAATGAATGTACAAGACTCCTTGAATTTCTTCCTTAAGTGTTGTTTTCATTCATGCCTTTACTCTCCTTTAAGTGCTTGAATCTCAAAAGACTTCAAACATGTGATTAACCCATCTTAGTGTCCATTGGAGTGCCAAATTTATTCAGCCTTCATGCATCTAATATCACAAAAAGACATGTTAAAATAATGCAACTTAAATAAAATATCAAAACAATGCAACTTAAATGAAATATCATACTTAATGAACTAGCATGCTTTAATGAACTAACATTCATATTTATTCATGTGCAATAAATGAACTACCATGCATAATTAGACATGCAAATTTATTAATGCTTATGCAAACTACATGTATGCGAATAAAATATAATATATATATATATATATATATATATATATATATATATATCTATATAATGCGAACAGAATGCATGCAGATATTAAATTGCATTATTTAAAAATTTGGTCAAGGTTCTAAGATTGTATTTAAAGCTTGAAAAGACATATTTGAGCTCGAATTGTAACCCCCTAGACCCGCCTATGCGTTACGACGGATCCTAGGAAGTCACATTAGGGTCACGAGAGCAACCCACGGTAAAATACACATAAAACATTTTCTATGAAAAATACATATTAAATTATAACGGTAACTTTTGTTGAAAATACTCTTTCATGAAAGCATTTTAAACATATTACAGGATTTAAGAAAACATTTTTCAGACACTATCATGAAACAATAATGATATGCATGCCCACTAACTATGTCGGTACCGTACTCCAAAAGCAACGCCGAGAGAACTCCGAACACTGATGTCAAACGTTATACCAGGATATTTTCCTTTAACCTGTGATGGTAAAAACAACGTGAGCTTGGAAAAGCTCAGTAATACAAAACTACCAAAAGATGCTATAAGCTCATGCAGATATATGGTAGGCATAACATTTTCATGATGCTTTACGCAATAACGGTCTTCATTTCTTTTTCGATATTTCAGGTAACGTTATGCTTGAGGATAAAGGTACTTGTTCTTTATTCAATCATCAAGAATTAGACGGCAATTATAGGCTATAAATGTACGGAGGTGGAATTAGAGAGTTCGGTTCCTAGTGTGTTCCAACAGTATAAGTAAAACATGTACAACAACAGTATATTATACATTTTCAGTTCAAAACATATAGTTCAGTTAACAATACGGTACGGTTTAATCTTTTATCAACCCTCCAACCACACTCCAAGAGGCAGTTTCCCCAAAACTGTGTCAAAGGCGTTAACCAGTGCCCATAGGGCATAGGTGCCATCCTAAGGGATTACCTTAGGAACGGTACGGTACGGTATGGTAGGTATTACCCTAGCCGAAGCATAGGAACCTGTAACGGTAACGGTAAGGAATTACCCTAGCCGAAGCATAAGAACCTATAACGGTAACGGTAAGGAATTACCCTAGCCGAAGCATAGGAACCTGTAACGGTAACGGTATTACCACCTAGATCAGAGCTGAACCTACGGTCACTTCATATTCTATCCCAAGTATCCCAGTATCAATCTATGTAACGGTTCGGTGATCAATAACAACTGAAATTTCGGTAGATATAAAATAGACATGTATTTTCCATATAACGGTACTCAGAAGCATATTGTTCAATCAAAACTATGATGTATCACCCATATAATATAATCATGCTTTCGTCATGTAAAACAATATTAAAACGGTTATATAGCACACAAGGAACACACTAGGTGGAATCGTTTATTTCCTTGGAGATACTTGACATTTACGGAAGAGAACATATTAACTTTTGACGGTTGAACGGATCTTTGAAACAAGACCCCTATTAAAAGAGGGGTTTGAACTAACAATTTAATCCGGATAGTCAGGAGATGATACATCAAAATCTTGAGAGTTTAGGCATTTCATGAGTGATTTAGCCATTTACTTATAAGGCATTATGGTCATTTTATCATATGCGGGCATTTTGGTAATTTATACCAACAAGACGTAAACGGTAGCTCAGAAATTCTATTTGCTCATTGGGTATCCAACCTAGAGGTGGCAAACGGGTCAATTGGTTCGGGTTCGGTTCAGGTCATTTCGGTTTCGGTTATTTCGGATCTGATATTTTCGGTTCAGATTCGGTTTCGGTTTTGGTTCGGTTTCGGTTCGGTTTTTGTTCGGGTCTATTGTGTTTCAGGTCATTTCGGGTCGGTTGATTTCGGTTCGGTTATTTTCGGTTCGGTTAATTTCGGTTCGGTTGATTTCGGTTCGGTTATTTTCGGTTAAATGAGAGATCAGTCGTTTTTAATCAAATTCTTAGGTTGGTCAGATTTTTACACCCTATATATGACTTTATAAAGTCAATATATTTGGCATTTTTGTGATTTGTGCGGCTGTTCATATTTTATCTTTCTTTATTTCTATTAATCGGGTCCATTCGGTTCGGGTCTATTCGGTTCGAGTCCATTCAGTTCAACTAAATTCGGTTCAGTTTCGGTTCGGTTTATTTCGGGTTTCGGATAAAATTTCGGATCAGATTTCGGGTAAATTTCAGGTTGATTTTCGGTTTCGGTTCGGGTCTGGGTTCGGGTAATTCGGTTCGGGTTTTGGTTCTCGGGTCAAGTTTGCCAGGTCTAATCCAACCAGGCATTCAGAGATTTCTACATTAAGATTTTTCACGATATCCGATACATTCGGGGCTATTTTGATTACTTTGGTCCACGAGGGCATTTTGGGTCTTTTAACAATTATGGGTGATTCGTAACTTCCTGTCCAGGTATCTTTCACATTTAAACATCTCACACTAATGCTCAGAATTGGATATTAGTTGCCTCATTCGAGCATTTCGGTCTTATTTAATTTATCATACTCGTTTCTACATTCGATTTAACTTGAGCAGATTTAACAGTACTTACCATCATTTTTATGCATGCATTAACACATACCAACATGCTCATAAAGCATACAAGAGGTAGTAGTGTATTACCTTTAATCCTTGCTATATCGGTCAACTATGGTACTCCATTCGATCATTCCCGAACCCGAATGCGACGTCCTCAATATCCCGAATACAAGGTACTTTAAATACCTTCATCAAAAATATTCCACTTTCAGTCTTTAAACACCTTACTCATATTTGATTATTAAAATACACAAGTGGACTCAAGTTCAAAGTCCAATTTGAGAGCTTTCGGGTTTGAATTTCAAGAAACGGGCTTCAAAAATGGACTCAGGACGTCGAAAAACATAAAATAGGGCTTTTCGGAAAATTTGACTTTTTGGTCAACGGTCAAAGTCAACGCTGACGTCATGCTGACATCATGCTGACGTCAGCGGTCAGAGTCAACGCTGACGTCATGCTGACGTCACTATTGACCGGGTCGGGTCAACGGGTCGGGTCGGTCAGCAGGTCGGGTCGGGTCGGTCAACGGGTCGGTCGGGTCGGGTCGGTCAACGGGTCGGTCAACGGGTCGGGTCGGGTCGGTCAACGAGTCGGGTCGGTCAACGGGTCGGGTCGGGTCGGTCAACGGGTCGGGTCGGTCAGCAGGTTGGGTCGGGTCGGTCAACGGGTCGGTCGGGTCAGTCAACGGGTCGGGTCGGTCGGTTTGAGTTGGCCGGTTCAACGACCACCGTCCAGGGCGGCCGGAAATCGCCCCGGACGGCGCGTGAGGCCCACGCGCGGCCCTAGACGGTCAAAAATATGCCCGAAAACGCCCCGATCACACCATTTTCCTTATTTTCTAAACTATAACTCGATAAATTTAAGTTTTCAGCCATAAAACTTACCGAACAGAGGAGGGGAAGACCGGTTTCGACGTAACTCCGGCGATGAGGGAAACGATGTCGGTTCGGTGAACGGAAGCTTGGGTTTTGCTCGCCTTACGACGGAGAATCCATCAACGATGGCAGCGCGGTAAATCGGCGTCAACAACGGCCGAAAACGACGGAAAACAGATCGGCCTCAAACCCTCGGTTCGTCGAATATTCGACGCTTGATTACAGGCGATTTCGTCTACAGATACACGAGTAACCTTAGGGCTTTTGATCGGGATATCGCGACGGTTCGTTCGGCAGTGGCGGTGGTAGTCACGGTTGAGCGGTGGTGCCGGATCGGAGAGGGAAATCGGTGATGGGAGATGAGGGGAAGATGAAAAGTCGAATTCCCCCTTTTTTTTAGATCTGGGTTCTAAAAATTAATAGAACCCATATCAGTAGGTAGGATATTTTCTTTATTTTATTATATTTGTATAATCTAAACAATAAACATAAAAGAGGAGTGAGGTAGACCATATTCAAAATTTACCTTAGCTCACATGGTTAAGTCACAGGAACTCCACTCAAGGGTCAAGGGTTCAAAACCCACTGATTGCATTTTTTTTTTTTTTTTTTTTTTTTTTTACTATTGCTTTAGGGTGTTACACGAATAGTTGAGAACTTGAGATTCTTGACTTGGGAACAAGTGCTTAAACCATGCAACTGCTTCACTGATGTGAGCAAGGACCCAAAAAGTTTGGTGCTGACCTGGATCACATCAAATCTTGATTCTAACAATTGTTTTTACTATCCAAAACATCTTTTATAGTGTGAATTTGTCTCCTAAATTGTTTGCGGTAACGTTCCTCCTGATGCAAACATTCCAAGAAATTTTAACAATAGGAAAAGAATAAATGCTGGTGAGACTCCGAATCAACATCACAATAGGCAAATCCCATTAACATGGATGAAAATCATCTGCCCCCAAAGTATGCCTCCATTTGTACCCCTACTTTAAAATAATAAGTTTAAGGTTTAGAGTTTGGGGTTTAAGGTTGGGGCTTAGGGTTAGGGTGTAAGGAATTAGGGGTAGGGTGTATTTTTTTAGGGTTTGGGGTTTGGGGTTTAGAATATGAAAATTAGGGTTATGAGACAAGATTTAATTTTTAAGTATTTTTAGGCAGGGGACATGGTTAAGAGGCAGGAGATTTTTACCCCATTAACATGAATTCTCATTCGCAACAGTCTGTCATTGGTAGAAATCTTTCAAGTAAAGTCAACCAGACAATTACGACATGCTTTGGTACATGTTGTGCTCAAACCAGTAAAGAAAGTGGCTGTTGCAGACCTCATTTTGAATAGCTTTTATAAGTCCCTCCTCCATTGACCAAAAATCTGCACATACGCATGAACCATGCTACCCAGAGAGAACCATTTTCAACCAATATGTTTCGGATCAACTGGTGCATACAAGCAATGCAGTCCTTGAGAGTTGAGACCAAGACCACCCTCACATTTTAGGGTGCAAATTTGAATAATAGGCCATATCAAAATATTATTTAAGGAATTAGTCATTTTCTATTGTACTAAGAGGAGTCGTGGGAGAATCGCTGACAGTTATCGGACTCTTTAGGCCATTATCAACGATTTGAAATAAATTGTAAAATTATATTTACTAAAATGAATATTTTAAAATTTTGACACAAAACTCATCGTTTTGAGATAGACAATTAGTTAAATCATTTGATTTTTCAACTATAAGGCGAATCCAAAAAATTGAAAGACTATAACTCTGTGTTCGAGTGTCCGATTTAGGCGATTTTTTAATTCACATAATTTCCCATATCTATGCGCTTGCTGCTGTTTCCATTGCGCAAAACATCGTTTTGGCTTTTAATTTTAAATTTTTCAAATTTTTATCGAAATTTTAACTCTTTTTAATTTTTTTAACTTGTCGGACTTAAAACTTTGATTTCCTATAATTTTACCATATGACCAAAATAAAACATTTCATAATGCAATAAGATTACATGGTTTCCGAATGCAGTATAATTAACAATTATAGTTAATTTGTGTCCGATTTGGAAAAATTTCAGTCTAGTCCCTCTAATTTTATTTTTTTCATTTTAATCCTAAAATAAAAAAATGGCCAAAGTCGCCGGCAGCTACCGACGATTCCCCCACCAATGCAAGTTGGTAGCATTTGGCGACGACTCCCCTTTAGTACTATAGATTTCGACTATTTCCCTAAATAATTTTTCAAATGTATCATTTTTCAAAAATTTTAAAATAAACAACCTTTTCCATGAATAAACCAATTTAAACATTATCATAATATACTAAAACTATAGATTTTTTTGCTAAATCAAAACTGGGTGTAACACTCAAAAAAAATATTATAATAATAAAAATCCTACCTACTCCCATTATTTTTCCCCCCAATAATTTCCCCCAATTATTTCCCCTTTATTTTTTTCCACGGTAGCTACCCCCCTCATTTTTTTGGGGTTTCAATTCGAATGTAAGAACCCAGAAAGTTCAAACTTTCTCCCTAACCCCCTTCACTGTTCTAGCTCCGATATGCCCTCACCGCCCGGCCGTGGCTTTCACCGCCGCTGCCACCGTGTCCGTTAGTTCTCCCCGAACGCAACCGTGGTAGCCACTCGCGGTTATCAGCCGCCGTCCACCGTGGGAAGCCACTTGAGTGCTTCGTCGGAGAAGCCAACGCGCGCCCACTGTTTTGCGCGTTTTCCGGCCATCCTCGCCGCCCGTTCGTGTCACGGCCGCCAGATCTGGGTTCCCCACGTCACGATGGATATAACCCAGTCAACCGATCATCCGTTCGACGTCGGTAGGATGCTCATCGGAGCTTCAAGCTTTCTGACGAGATTTTTTAGCATTTTCGGTAATTTCCGATATGATTCCGGACTATTTTATGTTTCTCATTTATGAATTTTGTTTTTGGGCATGATGAACGCTCTTTCCAGCAGTTTCGACGCAAACCAGCGTCTCCGGCGACCAATTCCGGCGACCGTCCGGCGATCGGAGAATTTTTGGGTAAGTAAACCGGGTCCAAACCGGTTTAACCCGGTTTGAACCGGCCCAACCCGATCTGAGCCTCGACCCGAACCGGTTCAGTGAACCACCCGGCCCAAACCAAGCCCAAACCCATGTTACCCAACCCGTTTTGCTTAAGCCCAATCTTGGCCCAAACCTGTGTCCGACCCGACCCGTTGACCGACCCGTTGACCGACCCGACCCGACCCGTTGACCCGACCCAGTCAATAGTGACGTCAGCATGACATCAGCGTTGACCGTTGACCGTTGACTTTGACTTTGACCAAAAAGTCAATTTTTCCAAAAAGCCCTATTTTATGTTTTTCGACGTCCTGAGTCCGATTTTGAAGCCCGTTTTGTGAAATTCTAACCCGAAAGCCTCCGAATTGGACCTTAAACTTGAGTTTGCTTATGTATTTTAATAATCAATTATGAGCAATATGAATAAGGACTGAAATTGGGATTTGTACGATTAAAGGTATTCAAGGTTCCTTGTATTCGGGATGTTAAGGACGTCGCATTCGGGTTCGGGAATGATCGAATGGAGTACCATGGTTGACCGATATAGCAAGGATTAAAGGTAATACACTACTACCTCTTGTATGCTTTATGAGCATGTTGGTATGTGTTAATGCATGCATAAAAATGATGATAAGTACTGTTAAATCTGCTCAAGTTAAATCGAATGTAGAAACGAGTATGATAAATTAAATAAGACCGAAATGCTCGAATGAGGCAGCTAATCTCCAATTCTGAGCATTAGTGTGAGATGTTTAAATGTGAAAGATACCTGGACAGGAAATTTCGAATCACCCATAATTGTTAAAAGACCCAAAATGCCCTCGTTGACCAAAGTAATCAAAATAGCCCCGAATGTATCGGATATCGTGAAAAATCTTAATGTAGAAATCTCTGAATGCCTGGTTGGATTAGACCTGGCAAACTTGACCCGAGAACCAAAACCCGAACCGAATTACCTGAACCCAGACCCGAACCGACACCGAAAATCAACCCGAAATTGACCCGAAATCTGATCCGAAATTTGATCTGAAACCCGAAATAAACCGAACCGAAACTGAATCGAATTTAGTTGAACTGAATGGACCCGAACCGAATAGACCCGAACCGAATGGACCCGATTAATAGAAATAAAGAAAGATAAAATATGAGCAGCCGCACAAATCACTAAAATGCCAAATATATTGACTTTATAAAGTCATATATAGGGTGTAAAAATCTGACCAACCTAAGAATTTGATTAAAAACGACTGATCTCTCATTTAACCGAAAATAATCGAACCGAAATCAACCGACCCGAAATGACCTGAAACACAATAAACCCGAACAAAAACCGAATCGAAACCGAACCAAAACCGAAACTGAATCTGAACCAAAAATATCAAACCCGAAATAACCGAAACCGAAATGACCTGAACCGAACCCGAACCAATTGAACCGTTTGTCACCTCTAGGTTGGATACCCGATGAGCAAATAGAATTTCTGAGCTACCGTTTACGTCTTGTTGGTATAAATTACCAAAATGCCCGCATATGATAAAATGACCATAATGCCTTATAAGTAAATGGCTAAATCACTCATGAAATGCCTAAACTCTCAAGATTTTGATGTATCATCTCCTGACTATCCGGATTAAATTGTTAGTTCAAACCCCTCTTTTATTAGGGGTCTTGTTTCAAAGATCCGTTCAACCGTCAAAAGTTAATATGTTCTCTTCCGTAAATGTCAAGTATCTCCAAGGAAATAACGAGTCCACCTAGTGTGTTATTTGTGTGCTATATAACCGTTTTAATATTGTTTTACATGACGAAAGCATGATTATATTATATGGGTGATACATCATAGTTTTGATTGAACAATATGCTTCTGAGTACCGTCATATAGAAAATACATGTCTATTTTATATCTACCGAAATTTCAGTTGTTATTGATCACCGAACCGTTACATAGATTGATACTGGGATACTTGGGATAGAATATGAAGTGACCGTAGGTTCAGCTCTGATCTAGCTGGTAATACCGTTACCGTTATAGGTTCCTATGCTTCGGCTAGGGTAATTCCTTACCGTTACCGTTATAGGTTCTTATGCTTCAGCTAGGGTAATTCCTTACCGTTACCGTTACAGGTTCCTATGCTTCGGCTAGGGTAATACCTACCATACCGTACCGTACCGTTCCTAAGGTAATCCCTTAGGATGGCACCTATGCCCTATGGACACTGGTTAACGCCTTTGACGCAGTTTTGGGGAAACTGCCTCTTGGAGTGTGGTTGGAGGGTTGATAAAAGATTAAACCGTACCGTATTGTTACCTGAACTATATGTTTTGAACTGAAAATGTATAATATACTGTTGTTGTACATGTTTTACTTACACTGTTTGGAACACACTAGGAACCGAACTCTCTAATTCCACCTCCGTACATTTATAGCCTAAAATTACCGTCTAATTCTTGATGATTGAATAAAGAACAAGTACTGTTATCCTCAAGTATAACGTTACCTGAAATATCAAAAAAAAAAAAGAAATGAAGACCGTTACTGCGTAAAGCATCATGAAAATGTTATGCCTACCATATATCTGCATGAGCTTATAGCATCTTTTGGTAGTTTTGTATTACTGAGCTTTTCCAAGCTCACGTTGTTTTTACCATCACAGGTTAAAAGAATATATCATGAGATAATGGTTGACAGCAGTGTACGGAGTCTCTCGGCGTTACTTTTGGAGTACGGTACTGTATAGATAGTGGGCATGTAAGTCATGTATTGTTTTACAGCAGTGTCTGTAAAATGTTTTCTGAAATTTTGTTATACATTTAAATGACATCCAGAAATGATATTTTAAACAGAAGTTGGTTTTATAATTTAATAAGTATGTTTCAACAAAAGTTATCGTTATAATTTAATATGTATTTTTCATAGAAAATGTTTTATGTGTATTTTACCGTGGGTTGCTCTTGTGACCCTAATGTGACTTTCTAGGATTCGTCGTAACGCATAGGCGGGTCTAGGGGGTTACATTTAGTGGTATCAGAGCTTAGAGTTGCGTCATTCTGGGTAGATCGGCCGATCGTCTGTCATAGGATGTCTGGTTTGTGCATGCCCCTAGATTATAACCGTACTCCTCGGTGCCGAAACTTCGATGTTGAATCTTTTCCTGTAATAAGTGCAATTAACCGTTCTGTCCATAATAGCTTGATCTGTACTGGGAAGGAATATCGGTAATGTCTGTCTACGGATTGGATTAAATTGATGGATTTGAATCTGGATAGAGAACCTGAGATGGTTTATGCATGTGAAATAGAAGATCTGAAACAGATTAAGAATAAATGTTTGATCGAACGAGAAAACCGATATAAGATTACAAGTAAAGTAGCTCGGTGACAACGAGTGTGATTGAGAATATTCAGACAAAAATTTGATAAAAATATTATGAATTTAAAAGAAAGGTGTCTGCGAGATTGGTGAGAATATAGATTATGCGGTGACTCTATTATACACGAAAGAAATAGTTACCTGAACATTACGCTGAAAGTAAGCGTTGTCCTTTCGAAACATTGGATTGTATTTGTTCGGCATGGAGTAAGTCATTTTGGGGAAAAGTGACGCAATGTACCGTCATATGTACCATACTTACTGAAATTTGATGTTCACATCTTGATTCTAGAGAGCCTTGGTTGACGCATTGAATACTTGCATAAACTTCACGCACAGTTGTTCGTCCGTAAATTGATTGTCAACCTAGTAAAGTAATTCAGATTCTGAAATATGTACTTTTGGACTGTATGACCGACTTTTGTGGCAACAAGAATGTTTTGTAGTCTTGACTGAGTATGCCATAATAATAATAAAAGATATGAGACAAGTTTTGCTTAGCACCGTATGAAGTTTAAAGCGGATTCAAGTACCGTATTTTGATTAATTGGTCCGAGATGTATGATATGATGAATGTAGATTTAATGACAGTCTAAGTGTTTGGGAATACTACCAGATTAACCTGTGATCATCTGAGAGTCCTGAGAAACAAGGATACCTTGATAGATAAGTTTTCAGTACAAGAACGGATGAAAGATTAGTTATACATTTCTATGAATCTAGTAAATTTCGAGGACGAAATTTCTTTTAAGGGGGAGAGAATTGTAACACTCAAAAAAAATATTATAATAATAAAAATCCTACCTACTCCCATTATTTTTCCCCCCAATAATTTCCCCCAATTATTTCCCCTTTATTTTTTTCCACGGTAGCTACCCCCCTCATTTTTTTGGGGTTTCAATTCGAATGTAAGAACCCAGAAAGTTCAAACTTTCTCCCTAACCCCCTTCACTGTTCTAGCTCCGATATGCCCTCACCGCCCGGCCGTGGCTTTCACCGCCGCTGCCACCGTGTCCGTTAGTTCTCCCCGAACGCAACCGTGGTAGCCACTCGCGGTTATCAGCCGCCGTCCACCGTGGGAAGCCACTTGAGTGCTTCGTCGGAGAAGCCAACGCGCGCCCACTGTTTTGCGCGTTTTCCGGCCATCCTCGCCGCCCGTTCGTGTCACGGCCGCCAGATCTGGGTTCCCCACGTCACGATGGATATAACCCAGTCAACCGATCATCCGTTCGACGTCGGTAGGATGCTCATCGGAGCTTCAAGCTTTCTGACGAGATTTTTTAGCATTTTCGGTAATTTCCGATATGATTCCGGACTATTTTATGTTTCTCATTTATGAATTTTGTTTTTGGGCATGATGAACGCTCTTTCCAGCAGTTTCGACGCAAACCAGCGTCTCCGGCGACCAATTCCGGCGACCGTCCGGCGATCGGAGAATTTTTGGGTAAGTAAACCGGGTCCAAACCGGTTTAACCCGGTTTGAACCGGCCCAACCCGATCTGAGCCTCGACCCGAACCGGTTCAGTGAACCACCCGGCCCAAACCAAGCCCAAACCCATGTTACCCAACCCGTTTTGCTTAAGCCCAATCTTGGCCCAAACCTGTGTCCGACCCGACCCGTTGACCGACCCGTTGTCCGACCTGACCCGTTGACCGACCCGTTGACCGACCCGACCCGACCCGTTGACCCGACCCAGTCAATAGTGACGTCAGCATGACATCAGCGTTGACCGTTGACCGTTGACTTTGACTTTGACCAAAAAGTCGATTTTTCCAAAAAGCCCTATTTTATGTTTTTCGACGTCCTGAGTCCGATTTTGAAGCCCGTTTTGTGAAATTCTAACCCGAAAGCCTCCGAATTGGACCTTAAACTTGAGTTTGCTTATGTATTTTAATAATCAATTATGAGCAATATGAATAAGGACTGAAATTGGGATTTGTACGATTAAAGGTATTCAAGGTTCCTTGTATTCGGGATGTTAAGGACGTCGCATTCGGGTTCGGGAATGATCGAATGGAGTACCATGGTTGACCGATATAGCAAGGATTAAAGGTAATACACTACTACCTCTTGTATGCTTTATGAGCATGTTGGTATGTGTTAATGCATGCATAAAAATGATGATAAGTACTGTTAAATCTGCTCAAGTTAAATCGAATGTAGAAACGAGTATGATAAATTAAATAAGACCGAAATGCTCGAATGAGGCAGCTAATCTCCAATTCTGAGCATTAGTGTGAGATGTTTAAATGTGAAAGATACCTGGACAGGAAATTTCGAATCACCCATAATTGTTAAAAGACCCAAAATGCCCTCGTTGACCAAAGTAATCAAAATAGCCCCGAATGTATCGGATATCGTGAAAAATCTTAATGTAGAAATCTCTGAATGCCTGGTTGGATTAGACCTGGCAAACTTGACCCGAGAACCAAAACCCGAACCGAATTACCTGAACCCAGACCCGAACCGACACCGAAAATCAACCCGAAATTGACCCGAAATCTGATCCGAAATTTGATCTGAAACCCGAAATAAACCGAACCGAAACTGAATCGAATTTAGTTGAACTGAATGGACCCGAACCGAATAGACCCGAACCGAATGGACCCGATTAATAGAAATAAAGAAAGATAAAATATGAGCAGCCGCACAAATCACTAAAATGCCAAATATATTGACTTTATAAAGTCATATATAGGGTGTAAAAATCTGACCAACCTAAGAATTTGATTAAAAACGACTGATCTCTCATTTAACCGAAAATAATCGAACCGAAATCAACCGACCCGAAATGACCTGAAACACAATAAACCCGAACAAAAACCGAATCGAAACCGAACCAAAACCGAAACTGAATCTGAACCAAAAATATCAAACCCGAAATAACCGAAACCGAAATGACCTGAACCGAACCCGAACCAATTGAACCGTTTGTCACCTCTAGGTTGGATACCCGATGAGCAAATAGAATTTCTGAGCTACCGTTTACGTCTTGTTGGTATAAATTACCAAAATGCCCGCATATGATAAAATGACCATAATGCCTTATAAGTAAATGGCTAAATCACTCATGAAATGCCTAAACTCTCAAGATTTTGATGTATCATCTCCTGACTATCCGGATTAAATTGTTAGTTCAAACCCCTCTTTTATTAGGGGTCTTGTTTCAAAGATCCGTTCAACCGTCAAAAGTTAATATGTTCTCTTCCGTAAATGTCAAGTATCTCCAAGGAAATAAACGAGTCCACCTAGTGTGTTATTTGTGTGCTATATAACCGTTTTAATATTGTTTTACATGACGAAAGCATGATTATATTATATGGGTGATACATCATAGTTTTGATTGAACAATATGCTTCTGAGTACCGTCATATAGAAAATACATGTCTATTTTATATCTACCGAAATTTCAGTTGTTATTGATCACCGAACCGTTACATAGATTGATACTGGGATACTTGGGATAGAATATGAAGTGACCGTAGGTTCAGCTCTGATCTAGCTGGTAATACCGTTACCGTTATAGGTTCCTATGCTTCGGCTAGGGTAATTCCTTACCGTTACCGTTATAGGTTCTTATGCTTCAGCTAGGGTAATTCCTTACCGTTACCGTTACAGGTTCCTATGCTTCGGCTAGGGTAATACCTACCATACCGTACCGTACCGTTCCTAAGGTAATCCCTTAGGATGGCACCTATGCCCTATGGACACTGGTTAACGCCTTTGACGCAGTTTTGGGGAAACTGCCTCTTGGAGTGTGGTTGGAGGGTTGATAAAAGATTAAACCGTACCGTATTGTTACCTGAACTATATGTTTTGAACTGAAAATGTATAATATACTGTTGTTGTACATGTTTTACTTACACTGTTTGGAACACACTAGGAACCGAACTCTCTAATTCCACCTCCGTACATTTATAGCCTAAAATTACCGTCTAATTCTTGATGATTGAATAAAGAACAAGTACTGTTATCCTCAAGTATAACGTTACCTGAAATATCAAAAAAAAAAAAAGAAATGAAGACCGTTACTGCGTAAAGCATCATGAAAATGTTATGCCTACCATATATCTGCATGAGCTTATAGCATCTTTTGGTAGTTTTGTATTACTGAGCTTTTCCAAGCTCACGTTGTTTTTACCATCACAGGTTAAAAGAATATATCATGAGATAATGGTTGACAGCAGTGTACGGAGTCTCTCGGCGTTACTTTTGGAGTACGGTACTGTATAGATAGTGGGCATGTAAGTCATGTATTGTTTTACAGCAGTGTCTGTAAAATGTTTTCTGAAATTTTGTTATACATTTAAATGACATCCAGAAATGATATTTTAAACAGAAGTTGGTTTTATAATTTAATAAGTATGTTTCAACAAAAGTTATCGTTATAATTTAATATGTATTTTTCATAGAAAATGTTTTATGTGTATTTTACCGTGGGTTGCTCTTGTGACCCTAATGTGACTTTCTAGGATTCGTCGTAACGCATAGGCGGGTCTAGGGGGTTACACTGGGTCATTCAAAAAAAAAAATCAAAGAAAGCCATCAAAGGATGGAGATTACTGATGGTAGCGTTTGGTAGAATTTAAAAGTTTTAAAAGTTTTAATAAAAATTTTCAGAACTTGTCGATTTAATAATTATGACTAATAGTTAAGAGCTGAAGCGCTTGGGGTTTTCTCTTCCATAGATGCCTGGCCTGCAAGCACCAGAAGGATATGAGATGAAATTCAAGAAAAAAACGATAAGGTAATGTGGCGAAAGCTGATCTGATTTTCTTTGTGCATTCCTAAGCATTCTATTGTAGCGTGGATGTCAATCCTGGATAGACTTCCCACTTATGATCGGTTGTAAAGAATGGGTCTGCACGTGGTTAATTGTTGCCACTTTTGTGGTGCTGCCGCTGAATCAAGAGATTATCTGTTTTTTGACTGCCCCTTCTCGAAAGGTATTTGAAAGAACATTCTTAGTCTTTGTTGTGTACAAGGTCCGTGAGTGATGGCACGAGGAACTTGCTTGGGTTATCTCTTGTTTAAAGGGAAAATCTTTGATTGTGGTCATCTTAAAACTCTCTTGAAATATTTTTATTTACAATATTTAGTTGGAGCGTAATGCTAGGTTGTTTAGAAACAATTGTCATTCTAGTGAGAACATTCTTTTAAACATTATTGATATAGTTCGTATACGGCTTCGTCACAGATGTATAGATAGAACTGATACAGGTAATGCTAATCTTTGTATAGCTTGAGGGTTATCTCTTTCTTCTTTTATAGCAGAGTTTTCCCTCCTGCTCTACTAGATAATGAAAAAAAAAACTTATCCAAAAAAATTATGACTAATTTCTTATTTAATATTTAATCATTTAATGATTTACATAATCTCTTTAAAAATTTTAGAGGTTCGCTTTCTTTCTTTTCGCTCGTGGTTAGTTGGCAACGACATTAATTTTAGTGCTGGTCGCCGACTATCGGTACTCTTTCTTATATTTTGTACTTTATTATATTTAATATTTATTTTTTATGTGTTTTTCTAGTTTTTAATAAGAATAATTTTATTTTTGGGGCACGTTTCCTTCTGTCTTTTGGCACGTTTTCTGTCCTCTTTCTCGATCGTTTGATCGTATTTTTCATTTTATGTTTTTTTAGGGTTGGATTTGACGGCGACACGACTGATCAAAATGACACTTATTTGTTATCTTGTTGATCTTCCCTGCTTTGGACCTTCGAGCTGAATCTGAATACACGTTCACAATCAACGTTTCTTGCTCACGATTGAGTTGTGATAATGTTCGTTTTGTCAACATGCCATAGATGTTTTATGCATTTTTTTAAACTTTTTTATTGTCTGATCTTTATATAATCTCAAATATCTAGTTTTTGATTTCATGGTTATAGGAAAATGCTCAGATTATAGTTTAGTTTTCTCTTGCGGTTGTTAATCTTAATTATAATTTTAAATATTTTCTCTTTTTAATAAAACCAATTACTTTTATAAAACAAACAATTTCATTTAATTTGATTTCGTATAATTCAAGTTGTTTAAGCTACCATTTTTTATTTATAAAAGCAGCTTGTTTTATTAAAGAAAGCAAATGTCTAAAATTGCAATAAGTGATTACAATTATAATCGTAAATTAAACACATAATTTGAACATTTTTCTATAACCATAGACACAAGAAACTTGCAACTTAAAATCATATAAGGACCATACAAAGGAAAATGTTAAAATCCCAACCAAAAGGCTCGAACGAAATATAGATACGAAAAATCTGACTGCATCGGCAAACGAACCATAAAAAAAGATCAAACTATTGAAAGACCACCGACAACCGCAAATCAGATCCAAGCGTTGTGAGAAAACTATCCACGAAACACAAATTGTGTATCCAAATCCAATTCAAGGGTCCAAAGCATGGAAGATCAATATGATAACCAAATAAGCGTCATCTTAATCAGTCGAAGCGACATCAAATCCAACCCTATAAAAAATAAAAATGAAAAGAACAGCCAAACAACCGTTATTGAAACAAAAAACGTGCCAAAAGGCAAAGAAAGACGTGCCACAAGACAGGAAAAGATGTGCTGCAAAGACACAATTGTGTTTACTAGAAAAAAGAAAAGCAAATATATAATATTATATAACAAACAAAAATAAAAGATTATCAGCGGTTAGCAATTAGTACTAGTGCTGGTGCCGCAGGCGACCACCAAATAAAATAAAAAGAAAAAGCTGCTGCCCTAGAGAGAAAATCCAAGTTGCAGCTAAACTTAATAAGCACAATTAATGCATTTAAGTTATAATGAGTGGGGTAAATATACCCATCCTGTAACGACTCAATTTTTCGAGTAGATATATTGGGTCTCAATTTTGAGTTGGATGATCTAGTATTGAAATTTAGTATTATTTTAAAGAGAGGGTTGAAAGATAAATCTTATGTAATTAAGGACTTGATTGGGGGGAAGAATTCTAATCTAAAGGACATCGGATGCGAATTACTCAACTTTGTTTGGAAGATATTTTTTTAATTAAAGTGGGTGAGAAAAGGGAAGAAGAAAATAAAATTTATTTTTTTCTCTTCTTTTTTCTCTCTTATTTTCTCCTATCATTTTCCAAACTTTAAGCTCTGGTTTGTTGCATTTGGGGCCTCTGTGTTTGACACTGCCGATATCATTGGGTTCCCCTCGCCGAGACAAGTTCGCTAATGGTTGGGTCGTCTCTGTTGAAGCCGTCGTCGAGGGGTTCAAGAGATAGAAGTTTCGGGGTAGCTAGAATAAGGTGTTCCGTCAACCACTGCCGGGAACCAAGACCACCGTTGAGCTCCCCGTCACTAGAAACACCGTTTGGAGCTTGTCGTCACCGTACGACCATTGAAGGATGTCGCATGACAGCCGCCTGTGCGTGGGTGAACTCCATTCGCAATTTCGCATGTAAGGCAACTTTATAATCGGGTTTGGGCTGTGGGTCAGCCGTTGGGCCAGCCTACTAAGTCGAGCCGCAGGCCCAACGAGCTGGCCTGCATGGACCGAGCCGTTGACCCTTGAGCCGAGCCACCGTTGACCGGTAAGCTAAGCCGCCATCGCTGTTAACTGTCGTTGACTTTTTCCAAGGATCTTACCTGGGGGTTTCGATGTTTTGAGTCTGTAGGTGTAGTCTGTTTCGACAAATTTGAACTCGATAAGTTGTTTTTACGCATTTGACCTTGTGTATTAGTTAGTGAGTTGGAGGAAATTAATATATCTCCTATTCATATTTATATGAGGATTGTCTGTGCTCAAATACCGATCAAGAAGAGCGTTTGAAGAGCTCGAGTAAGGATTTATCGATAATCGCTTGAGGTTAGTACACCTCAAACTTCGAATGCTTCATGAGCATCATAAATATAATTGCCTTGCTTGTTAGTGTTTGCAAAATAGGTATATAGATAATGTAACACCCCAAAATCCGGTCTAGTCGGAATTGGGTTTCAATGATCAGAAATCTCACATCGATAAGGTTTAAATATTGTATCGGCTTGCTAATAATTCAATATTGGGCTTTAATCGATTCAATTATTAAACATGGACATTATTGAATAGTATCGAAATTGTTTAGTGGCTAAATTGTGAAAATTGAGAATTTTGGGGTCAAAACCATAAAGAATAGAGAGTTGAGGGACCAACCTTGCGATTAGCCCCTCTTCAATTTTAATATTCCAACGTGGGACAATCTGGTGAAGTAGCTTCACCTAAAGGAAAGCTTATTAATTGAGAAATAAAAGAAAGAAAAAGGGATGCCAAAATACTTACCCGATTTAAAGGAAAGCAAGCATTTCCCTTGTCTTCTTCATCATCTTTCTCCAAGCTAGCACCTCTATTGGAGAGAAAATCTAAGTTCAATTTTTCTTTGGTTTATTGATATCGAATCATTGCATCAATCAGGTAAGCTATATTCCTCAATCGATTATTGGATTCCATGGATGTATCGAGCTTAATCTTAAGCTAGGGTTTTGACCATCCATGGATATTTCATCGTTGTTGTCTGTATTGAAATTGGATATCGATTTTGATATCGTTATATTGATTTTGATAACGTATTATTGATCTTAATAATCTTCCTATTGATTTCCTAGCTCAAGATAACGAAAAGAAGTATCCATCGAATTCACCGAAGGCTAGGAACAAGGGAAATGTCATCCGAGAGCCGTGAGAGCATCGGATTTCAAGGTGAGTGCAGTCGGAGTCTTGGGATTAGGCGAGGAGCCTTCTCGAATCCTTTATTATTGTTTTCGATCTTATAGCTAATAGTACCATTGAGGAAGTTGCATCGGATTGTTAAACGAGTCCATTGGTAAACATCGGTAAGTTTGTTAATGAACATTGGACATAGTTATTGGCATCGTCATTATGCATTGCCATCGATATAGTTATTGTTATTGAAACATTGTAAATAAATCATCGGATATTGATATTGACATTGAAACCATGAAATATCAATAATGAGACATGTTCGCTATTGATAATATTGAAGTCATTGGTCATTGGAATTATCCTTGAATATTGAATATGGTTATTGACATTGAAACCTTGGATTTGAATGGATATTGGATACAATTGGCATACCATAGAATTCATGAGCTCAGTGTACGAGGGGACTACGGTCCTAAGGCTACGACCTATGTTGATTTGGCGAGGCGGAAGGATGTGTTTTGGTATTGGTCATATTGGTGAGGCGGAGGGATTAGACCATTCATTGATTTGGTGAGGCGTAGGAATTCGCGTATCCACTATCTTGATTCAATCCAAGGATTAATAATGAATTTGATATGTTAAGCATTGTATATTGTTACATGATATATGTTATTGATAAGCATGATAATATGTACTTGCATCGTTCATTGTTATTATATTGCATATGACTACCTCACTAGGCAATGTATGCCTAACATGTCTCATCTCATGCATTTCAGGTTGAGAGATCACCGTGGTTGAAGATCGGATAGTCGAGGCAAGACAAGTCACTACAAGCCTAAAGTAATGTATATTGACCTTACGAACTCCTAGGAAGGTGGGAAAGTAGTTGAACTAGTCTTTAGTGCCTATTTTGGTATGCTTGTATTGTGTATAAGTTATAATATTGTTAAAGGCCCTATAATGACTTTTGGTATGGCATAAAGTTGATAAAAATGGCTTATTTGGCTCACATAGGTCAAAACCTAGTAAACGTATTCAAATGACGATGGAATTTGGCATGCTAGTAGTTTATAGTATTGAAATATTGTGTGTAAAGTTTCTTTGCTTTTGAACACTGTTTGGTAGGTCAATTCGATTAAATACTAGTAAAAATCTGCCATTATAGGTTAGGCCGTATCGATACGGGGTAATGGCATATCGATACGGTTAAGCATAATTGAACATAAGGGACAAGACGTATCGGTACGGTTGGGAGCTGTTTTGAAACATTTTGCTACTGGAATCCTCTGTTTCGATACGGGTCTAACCTGTATCGAAACGTGTCAAAGTCAAAGGCAATAAGAGTCAACCCGTACCGGTACAAGTCTTGCCCGTATCGATATGGTGTAATGGGAAAATTCAACTAAGGTTGACCATTGTGCACCCGTATCGAAACGACATCAAAGCGTTTTGATACAGAGCTAGTTAAGTTGGTTAAGAAGGCATACTCTGGAAGTTTACAATGTTCATAGATTGATCACTGAATTTAGGACAAGTCAATTGGATGTGTAAATGAACTCCAAAATGTATGAAATTTTACAGGCTTGTTGTTATTGTGTTGAATTTCATTAAGGTACAATTAATTGCATCAAAGAACCTCTAATTTGTCAAGATTTACAATTTAGTCCCTAAAATTTAGAATAGCTTATGATTTGGTCCTAAATGATTAATTACCGTTTCATATTGATGTATTGGACTAAAATGCATGTTTAGTGATGATTTATTAGTATTACATTGATCATATGGTATTATGAATTGAAATTTTATCGCACTGAATATTGTACTGTTCATCGGTAGCACTCTCTAACCCGGTTCTCGACCAGGCCGAGAAGGGGGCGTTACAGATAATAAGCATGTTAGATACCAGTATAGCAAGACTTGGTGATTATGATATGCTTGGTGATGTTTTGAATATGTCGGAACTTGTAGGGGCTTTAGAGACCGTGCGATGTTGTTTGGAATGCTTGCATAATTAATTGATGATTGTTGTTTGACTAGTAAATTGAGTTGTCTTGTATGCTAGTTCGAATGGATTAATGTGATTATTGGAAATTGTGCTTAAGGAATAAATAGCAAAAATTACTCGATTAAATAATCATGAAGCCGATAAATAATATTATTTGATTGAATGTGTTAGTAAACAAACCCTAATGACTTTCATAAGCTTTAGGGATCAAATAAAGTGTTGTAAAAGCATAATTCAAAGAAATGGTACGAACCCATAAATAGGGTATCGGTACGGGCTTCGGCCGTACCGACATGCAATGGGGGTTGTATCAGTATGGGTTGACCCGTACCGGTACTTGTGGAAATCTAGGATTCCCAATAAGCAATGTCTGTATCGGTACACATGTGATTACCAGTACTTAGGGGTACTGTACCGATACTCGTGTTCAAGTACCGGTACCCATTGAGCTGAATTATCTATAAAGCCAATTAATGATGGAAATCGACATGAAAGATTAATGAATTGATTTATGCCTTAATTAATGAGATAATATGGATTAATGGATATAAATAATGAGAATGATTAATGTACTCCATAATATATTAACAACTCGGTAAACTTTGGGTGACTTGTTGTAATAGTAACCACAGGAGATTCTTGGTGAATCAAGTGATCTTGTGTGTTGTATGGTAATCGTTTCAATGTTGTGTGCCGTATAAACACTTGTGTGGTTGAGTCGCTTTGATTGATGGGATCCGGATACCCAGAGAGCGTACTGCAACACCATGGTCAGAGATGCTGAATGTACGTTCCTGATGCTGTGTGACCCGTGCCTCATTCGAAGATACTCGAGGAGAGATGTCGAGTATGGGTGTACGTTCCCGAGGTTGTATGACACCGGGCCTCACCCAAAGATAGTGTATGTTCCTAAGGCTGTGTGACGTTAGGCCTCATTCAGAGTGTACGCTCCAGAGACTATGTGACATCGGGCCTTACTTCAGGTTTGTGGTTATAACTTTGTGTGCTTTTGCCTAGATGATCTAGCGAGATCCCGGGTATGGTTGGGCCTTTTGTGCTGATGACTTGCATGATGAGAGCATGTGTTTAGGCGACTACTGGTAGCGCCACGTGTTTATTTATCTATCATTTTTTCTCATACTAGCTCGCATTATTATGTTTATGATTAGCATGAAGTATAGTAGAGTAGATGTGTATCACTGAGCTTTGAAAGCTCAGACCTCGAAATCGTTGTTTTCGTGTAGGTTGGTAGATCGATTGGGAGCTCGGTGAGCATTTTCAGTTTGGTATTCCAGCAAGCGATGATTACCAGAGTACAATACTTTTATTTAGAGGGTTGAGTATTCATAGGACCTTACGTGGTCGAGTTTGTTAGTCATGTTTTGGAATTGTATTAATTAAGTCGAATGTACAATGTTTTAAATTAAATTGGAGCTCATTTGTAACGATTTAATCATTTATTTATATTTTCAACTGTTGGGTTTAAATGTTTTTAGAAAATATTTTATTTGGGCTAAACCAAGTTGAGAAATTTATGGTTTTGGTTTGGGCTTAGGGCCCAAATGTGACATGTGGGCTTAGGGTGTTACACATCCTACTTAAATTAATGTCACATTATTTAGTTAAATTAATTATTATAAAAATAATTATTTTACTCGTTTTTCTGATGTACAATAACTTTTATGGTCATTTGAGAGGTATGAGAATAAACTAATGGAATTGATCCAAGTAGTCATTTGAGAAGTATAAGAATAAACTAATGAAATTGATCCAAGTAGTAAGTAGTTTGTTATTGCTTAAGCAGATATCGGGTTTGAAGTCTTGTGTAGGCATAAAATTTCTGTTGAAAAACTTGTCCATTGAAATCATGTGTACGATGTGGGTCGGTCCGTATTAGTTAGACCAAAGTTCTAGAAAACCAGGAGCCCAGCAGCTGATGGATTTTTTTTCTCTCAATACAATTGGTTAAATAGTTTCTTTAGTATGAAATAGATATTTTTTAATAAAAAAATATATAAAATATATAGATAAGTATTTTTGTTATATTATTTTAGTTTAGAATAGTAAATATACACATTTTGAAATGTTCAGGGAGTGTGGTAGAGAAGCAAGGCGAAAACGCCTCGTTTCCTTTAATTAGAACGACGTGAACAAACTCGAAACCACCTACTACAAACTACAAAGCTAAACATCAAATGCCGCCCGATATCACTTCCTTTTGTTTCCTTCTTTCTCTACTCTTTACATTCTTTGCAAGATTTAAGCAATGAACAAATCAAGAAGATGCTTCACATTGTTGTTTCTCCTCCTCCTCTTGCATCGAATCGTACCGGTAAGCAGTGAAAGTGAGCAGCAGCAGACCACTAATGAAGGCAAACCATCTCCCTTCCAGTTCGTATCAAACACCCTTTCATTGTTGAAGAAAGCTCATAAAAATTCTGTCGAAAAAATCAAAACCATTGTCCATGATTTCCGGTTGCAGTACACTTCACCTAAGCCAGAGTATGATTCCATGAAACATGGTCGCTTTATTTTATGAACGTAGGTATATTGTTAACATGTTTTGTTCCTGGTCTTTGACAGTGATGAAGCAGTGAAGAAAAACGTCGAAACTAATAAAGGAAATGTCGAAGAAACTGCGAAACCTGCACCAGAAACTGAGCAGAAGACGGCTAAAGATGCAGCGGAAACCGGGCAGAAGACCGCTAAACCTGCAGCAGAAACCGAGCAGAAGACCGCCGAGAAGGTTGAAGGGGGTGCCTCAGATAAAAAAGAATCTCGTGATGAACTTTAAACAGAACCCATAAATCGTATCAGTAGAGTTATTTATTGCATGGTGTTTGTAAGTCGAGTTTTTTGTTAAAATTTTATGATTTTTCTTTTTTTTGTAGTCTAGGTTTCTGGGTGAACCTCATGATATTTGAATGTTCCATTAATCCATCCAAATAAAGGCTTTCACATCCATTTTCAATCATGTTTCAAAACCAGCTTTTTCACGTAAGCAAGGGAAGACCATATATCCAACAGATCGAGAAACCGAATCCAAACATCCGCAATCTCCTACTATTTCTAGTCGGACATCGGGGAAACAAAAACAGCTTGGTGAACTTGCTTAAAAGACCAATGTGCTAAGCATAATTTATCTTTTCCATTAGAAGGTAAGCATTGCTGGAAGAGTCATTGGTAATATTATGCATGAAAACACCGATTGACAATACCGTGAACCACAAGAAATGCAGATATTTGAAAATGCTTCAGCAATTTGCTTACAATGACATTAGATAAATGGAGAAACCGAATAGT
Organism: Hibiscus trionum; assembly: GCA_030270665.1. Lineage (NCBI taxonomy): Eukaryota > Viridiplantae > Streptophyta > Magnoliopsida > Malvales > Malvaceae > Hibiscus > Hibiscus trionum. The sequence goes on from BSYR01000025.1 coordinate 23,730,464, forward strand.
TAAAATCAGCTCTGAAATGGTTCGGGTTTTGTCATCCCTGACCTTCTATGGAAAGATGCAACAGACATCATAGAGGCAGGCAGCACAATGTAGAAAACAAGATTAAACAACATTTAATCATCAATTGCAAAGAAAAATTCCATTCCAACAATCACTGAAAATATTCGAACAAAATTGACTAGCTAAGGCTTTGAGACCAACTACTGAAACTGAGATTGCAGTCACTTACTAATTGTAGCTAAAGCACCATATTCTAAACGTATTGATGTGCAAAATGTAAGAGGAAAATGTGCTAATAAGAATTAGAAGCAGAGAGTCTAAGGCATTCACTCTGACACCTTCGAAGGCAGATGTCATTCTGATGTTTGTTGACACAAACAGTGCGAGCACAAGCATCAGAGCATACATCGTGCTCGGACACACCACAGACAGTTACACAAGTGTCAGGAATTGGATCTTTCGAAAATGCCCCAACCTTTTTCAGCATTCTCTTTGAAGTGCAGACTATCTCACAAACAAAAGCTTCGTCTGAGCTCTTCTCCCTTCCCCTGGCAGTCTTAATTTTCTGTTCTTCAGCATGCTTTTTCTTCATTCTAAAAGCTTGCCCCGCGAGAATTGCAGGGATGGCAGCCCCAAGAAGGGACCACCAAACTTCCACCATCTCAAATTGCAGTAAGCGCTTTCTTATTCGCCTATGTCCTCTGCTGCGATCAAAGAGGAAAATACAGCACCGTGAACTTATCACATTATTCATTTCTTGATTCAACATATATTAGAGGCATTCGACTTTACTTTTAACACAGTTAAAAATTCCAGTGCAAGGGCAATGTAATCTTATGACTTATAAAGGTAAACAAAGGACAAATACTTTCAATCTGCAGATAGAAAGCTGGATTTTATGCTGCCTACCATTTAAAGTTACAGTATATCTATCATTCAATACTTTAAAAGATTGCATACAACATAGCATTTCTATAAGAACCAGCTCAATGCGGCCCTAATGGCTTTAGAACATACAGATTTAACATCAATTATAGCAAGGTTTAAAACTAAAACGAAAACCTATCCAAACAAAGCAAAGCACTGCATTTATTAAAGCCAACTGCCTTAGAAAGCAGGGGTGTTCATGGTTAACGTTGTAGTATTTTGGTCAACCATAATGAGATGAACATATTATCTTTAGACATTATCACCTAATTACACTAAGAACAAAACCTACACGTTAACCGTTGTAGTATGTTGGTTAACATGAACACCCTAATAGAAAGTCCAAGAACTGAATTTTCATATATTTTTTCTTCTAAAGCATAACAATCAAGTGAATAGTTCCATTTCTCAAATACTGCAAAGTGAATTCTTATATTCCTGAACAACAGATTCGTAAACAATCACATGAACTCAATTCCCAAACAAAGTCTCCTAAAAAAATTGAACTCTTTCAGAGTAAGCAAAAACCCAAAAGCTTTGAACTTCAGAACCCAGCCTATATTTTAACACTAATTAAGCAAAACCCATTTCGTGAAAAAAGAACAAAAACATCAGATCATGCAGTAACATAATCAAGACACAGTAAAAGCACACAGAGATAAAAAGTCCGAAACTTTGTATAAACAGAGGAAAAGAAGGAGCAAAAATGAAATCCAGAATACGAGTTGAAGATCAAATTACATCGAATAGATACTCAACTGGAAAAACAATTCTGGGTCCGGGAGAAATGAAAGGACTGGCCTATGAGGCAGGCCTTTTAGGGAAATTAAGCAAAGAATATGGTTTGAGGGTTAACTTCAAATCTTCAATTGTTAACTCTATTGAATTTGATTTTGATCTGTCAAAAAATGGACTTATTGCTAAGGAGTCCATAAGTATTGTATTTAATTGTTTTAAATTTCTTTCTTAAGTTGCAGGTGATAATATAGGAGGGTATGACATGTCCTGCACAATAAAACACTGAAGAAAAACATAGAGATGTTGAATAATTAGAAAGTAGAGACACTAGATTGAAAATTTTGAAAAATACAGGAGGCGTTCGTGCCATTAATCCATGTACAAATTATGATCCAATATAATATTTCTCTCGCTCAAAATATTGACGTGGATGTTGATTTGCTGATATAGCATTGATTTTGCTTACGTGGTAAGCTTCAACCGCGTATGTGAAAAAATTATATCATAGGGTCAGCTCGTCAAGTTATTTATGATTTCAACCAATAAAAATTATTTATTTTATTAATTTTTTCATGTCATTTTTTATCAAGTGAACCTTTCACTCAAATTTACTGTAAATTAAATTAAAAAATACTTTTTACCGGGAAATTATATCATGAGAATGGCTTACTACATTAGCCATGGTCTCCTCCAATAAAAACCATCCACTTCACTATTATTTTTCATGTTATTAATCCAATAATATTATAACTTCTAAAAAATATTTTTTAATGACATGGAAAAATATTAGTGAAGATTGATAGGTTGGAAAAAATGGGGAAAAATAATTGTGATGTGGGTGATTTTTATTAGATGAGACCATGGTTGATACGGTAAGTCAAGCCCATGATATAATTTTTTCTTTTTACCAAGTGAGATGACATGAAAAAAAATTAATGAAATGAATGATTTTTATTGGTTGGGGCCATGGATGATGTGGCGAGCCAGACCTATAATATAATTTATCACGCATGTGGCTCACGAGAAATTATTAGATGGATTAGGCCCACCACGTCATCCGTGATCCTAGCCAATAAAGCCAATCCATCTTAAAATAATTTCTAGATAACCATGAAAAAAAAAAAGAAGATTTATCTTGAAGAAAAATGAGATAGATGAACCTTATTATCTAGGATCACAGATGAAGTGGTGAGCCAGGTTCATCTAATAATTTTTCGTGGCTCACGTTCAACCAAATTGTTCAGACACATGGGTTTTTTTATTATCAAAAGTTACAGATAAAATATTTTCAAATTCATCCATTGACCAGAATAATTTCAACCAAGACATAGCCATGTTCCTCGTGAAAACATAACTGCCTCAAAAAAATTCGGAGTTTAACTCAATTAATTTTATCAGACTTTTTAGGATATCAACAACCTACAAGTCTAATAGGGCACTAGATCCTTTAAGTAATGTCATAAATTCAAATACCGGTATTATAAATAGAGAAAACTAGATTAAGATGAGTGTCCCTTGTATTGAACTTATGTAAAATTTAATTTAGATTAATTAGTAAATGAATCGGATATTAATAGTTAAACAAAGAAAAATAAAACTTGTTAAGATGATATATATAGAAAGAGAAAAGTGTAGTTAAAGCATTGCTTTTTAAGTAGTGTCTATAGGCACCAATTAAGTAGAACCTACAAGTATATGTAATATAGAATCATGTAAAATCTATGGTTCAAGTAGATGGGCATGTTAAGCAAACATGATACTCAATCCCAAGGAGAACCTTGTGGTAAAGAATATACATACATACATGCACATGTATATCATGTATAATTGTTTTCATTTTCATGTAGAAGAAGAAGAGGGTGGAGAAGTTTGGAAGGCCCAAGCATTAGGAGGCATTTGATTATAGTAAACCATGAAAGGGCTGTCATGATTGTGACAACCTTCATACGTAGTTATCACATAACTTTGGTCATCTCTGTCCCTTTCTACCCTCTTCTTCACTTCGCATCCTCCACTTGAACATTTATAATAGTTCCTGCATGTCACATATAAACACCACCTGATCAAACCAAACATTACCAACAAATAACTCCATAGTGTATTCGAATTCGGGACAATCATCGATAGAAAATACAAAATTTAAGACAAAAAGGAAGAGCACAAAACTGCAAATACAATTAGATGATGGTAAATAGCTAATTACTACTGTGGACACATGATCATGATAGCAATTAGCACAGCAGCCCACAGTGTTGCAGTCTACTTCATGGAATGAATGGGGATGGGTAGTGGCAAATGCCAAATTAATATAATTATACTTTATGGGGGCGTCCCACTTTCGCTCCCCTTCACCCCTTTTCTGATATACTTTGCTACTGTCCTACTCTATGATGTGATGGTTTTAATTTCATTCATCCCCTTTTTAAAGTTTTAGGTATGGTTGAATGAATTCAACTATATCTTAAATTCTTTATTATAATATAAAGTTATGAGTGTTTTTTTAGCATTTTAATTCAATTACATGTTAGTATTTTTGTTTGATTTTAAACCTGAATAAACTTACACATGCTTAGAGTGTTAATTGAGTTGAGTAGCTCGCAAGAAGCTCGAGCTTGACTCGGTCAATGTTTGAATTCGAGATTTTAACAAGTCGAGCAAGAGTTAACTCGACTCGATAAGTTCGTGAGCATGTTGTTTATTTATTTTATAAAAAAATTTATGATTTTTTTGTGGACCTTAAAAGATTATGTTTCGAGAAGTTTGAATGCTAGTTGAAAATTCTAGAAAAGTTCGGTGGCTTACTAAGTAATTTACACATAAAATCTTTAGGGTTCAAATTTCTAAAACTTTATGTATTTATTGAGCTTAACAAGTCGAGTAACGGGTTTTTTTAACGACCACGAGGCAAACACTTTTCAAGTCGAATACGAGTCAAACAATTTTTAAGTTGAGTCAAGCACTACTCAACTCGCTCAATAAGCACTCCTACGCACAACCACAAATTGTGCTGCTTGAGTTTGGATTACCTAAAAAACGTCATCTTTTTATCACAAATTATGTGTGTGTATGTATATATAATAAAGGGATATATGAGAAAGACCAATCTAACCATTTAGCATGAAACCGTACCAACTATCGAGTTATACTCTGGATTCGAATTAATCTATAGTTGAAAACAAGACAAATGAGAAAGACAAAGGAACGTTATAGTTGCAACAAATTATTTTCAAAATTAAGCTATAATTACATAAAAAATCTAACATGCAGTCCATTTTATGATTGGAATCCATTGTTTGAGACAAAAAGGTTGTCTGCCCAGTTGAATTATATATAATTTCCAACTGGTCACGAGGAAGAAATGTGAGAAAATTAATTTAGTATTATGTGGTTAAACTATATAATATACCGAATAATTTAATATAAACCACCAAATGTCTACATCATTTCATGCATTGGGATAAAGGCAAAATCTCAAACATAAACTTTATTCTTGTTAATTTGAACTGAATTTACCTTGGATTTGGGCTGTTCTTGACGGACTTTTTCCCATACTTCCTCCATTTATATCCATCATCCATGACTTCGATCTCCGATTTCGTTTTGAATGCAACCCGGTGCCGCTTTTCCGGCTTCTTTCCCCTCGCTCCGGTTTCACATTCTCTGTAATTTTTTAAGCAAAATAAGAAGTTTTTAAAGGAGAAAGTGAAAAAACAAAGAGAAAATTCCTAGTGGGGAGGCTTAGATCACTTGCATGATGCTCGTTTTTGATGTTGCACCACTGATTTCATTGGCTCCTCCCAAGGCCTTCTCCGACGACGCCATACTTTGCGACGATGAATCTTCTTTGAAGACGTCATCGAGCACGAGATACTCCGACAGCTCGAACTCGGTCATCGGATCAAAGCTTTTGGGGTAGAAGGTGTAATTAGGGTTAGGGTTTGAGCTCTTACCAGAGAAGTCCATTAATTTCTAAAGCTGCACTTTGGTCTCTGATAGTGTGTAGGAAGGGGAACTTGTTAGGCATAGATTCAACCATTTTATACAATTTATTATTTTATAGGTAATATAATAAAATAATTTTAAATATTCGAAAATAATGTTAAAGAAATTATCTTTCTTCCTTCATGGGTACTTTCGTGGAGGGATGCGTCGAAGTTGCTTATGTTCCGCCACGTGTCATATCCAGTTGAATGACGTCAGGAAGATGACGTATGGGATAAAGTTTAGTGCATTCGAATCTGGGACCTCTTGGTAATTATGATCTATTGTTTTTTGGTAGGCGGGAACCATTGGCTAAAGGTAAGAAAGTAGTAGTGTATATATGGGTGGAAATCGTCTACCTTCTAATCATGACTTCATTTATGACTCTATTATAAAATTAGGGATGTAGAGTTTAGAGTTTAAGGTTAAGGCTTAGGGTTAGAGTATAGAGAATTTAGGGTAGTATGTACTTTTTAGGAGGTAGAGTTTAGGGTTTAGGATTTAAAATTTAGAGTTAGTATTCCTAATTTAATTTTTAAGTGATTTTTTAAATGGAGGCATGGTTAGGGGGCGGAAGATTTTTACTTGTCTGTAGAGTACTTTGGCCGAATTTTTTTACCTATATGAGTTCCCTATTTGCATGGCACTTTTTGATTGGATCAGATTCATCCTGATGATGAATTCAATTAACTTTGCCATTCACCGAGGCTTGATCTATAAATAAGTGACTAAATTATATTGTGTTTATAAATAAGTGTTTGGTAGTTAATTATTGTTAAAAAAATTGTTAATCGATCAAAAACATACACATAATATGTTTATTTTTTCAAAATTAAAAACTTAAAACAACTTTTATCAACCAAAATTTTTAATTTTTTAGAAAATTTAAAAATTCTTCAAATTTTACAAAATAGTCCCTAAAATTCATAAAGTTTCTCAAACTCAAACCCCAAATTGCCACCGATCACCACAGCTTCCGCCATCGATTGGCTTCTCTGAGCACACCCTCTGGTCGCCAGACCTAGTTGGTCATTTCCCCTAACATTATGTCACCGAAAATGATGAATGGCGTGCCAGCCAAACGACGACTTTGCATTAAAAGTTCGATGATCAACTCACATGTCATTCGTAGTTTTCGACGACTCCATGTTGCGAGAAATGACCGACTAGGTTCGACGGTCGAAGGGGTGTGCTTAGAAACGGCGATCGGTGGTGATTTGGGGGATTGGCTTTGGGAAATTTTAAGCATTTTGGGGAATGTTTTGGTAAAATTTGGAGAATTTGTGGAATTCTCTGAAAAATTAAAAATTTTGGGTAGTAAAATTTGTTTTAAGTTTTTAATTTTGAAAAAAAAAACATGTCACGTGTCATGTTTTGATTGGTTAAACAATTTTTTAACGGTAGTTAATTACTAGGCATTTAAAATTAACAAAATGAAACGTTACATACCCATCGTTACCTAAAAATAATTTAAGCACCTAAAGTTTACAAGAAGTATAATTTAGGCACTTATTTTTATATTAAGTCATTCATTAAAGTAGTTTTTTTTAACAATGGCATCTAGATTTATTAATCATCATGAAAGATATTATAAATACAATGCATCAAAAAGAGAGAAAAAAGGGACTAGTCCACCCAAAATCTCATACAAAGGTGCAAAGAAAAGCAAACCCTTCCATGGAGATTAGCATACCATCAAAACTTAGAAACTTTTATGAATCTCCTTGTCTCTAGCCAAACGAAACATTTTATGGAATAAAAATGAGTGGTGAGTGAACCAAAGTATCAGGCAGATTGCTCTGCTACACGTTTCTGATTATATCGGCTAACAAACCAACAAACAAGTGGAGATCAATCTTTTCCATGACCATCGACAAAATTAAATCAGAAAGCTAGCACCGTGAGGATCTCTATATGAGCACCAAACGAATACTACGGTATGTTGAAATCGTGTCAAACGACAGATGAAACAAACCACAAAAATTAACGAAAAATGTGCCAAAAGGTGGAGGAAACACATACCATAAGAGCAGACATTATGGATAGAAAACTAGGTTAGAGAAAAACTAGTTTTTTTTTCAAATGTAAAACAGATAGTTTATTTTTTAAGAATCCATTAAAGTAGTTTCATATTGTATTATATATATATATACTTTATTATAAAATTAGGGTAAGTTAGTGTTATGGATTTATTAGATATTTAGGGGTAGATTTTGACAGTATAGTTTGAGGCGCTTATTTTAAATTTTTAAAATTTTTGATAGGTTTAATTTAGAATTATTAAAATAAAGTCTAATTAAAATTTTTGAAATTTAATGAAAATTTTTAAAAATTTAGTCGGGACTTAATTAATTTTTTTTAATTTGAACCATAATAAAATTTTCTAAAATTTTAAAATGACTAAATTAATTGTTTTTTTAAATGAAAGGACAATTCTTGATTTTCAAAATTTTAGGGGCCAGCCCCTCTGTCCCATAAGGGTCCACCCCTGCCGATACCATTCAGTTGAGAAATAATTAAAATGTCATTTTCTAATGCTAACTAGTATCGGGTAAACTATTTTGATAATCACATAACTATTAAACTATTTTCTAATTAGACCATTAACTAATTTTCTTTCAATTTCGTCACTAATTTTACAAAAATCGGTGTATGTGTGACTAAGACAAAGAAAAAGAGTTGGGATTTTACTTTTAAGAAAAGTGGTAAAAAATGAAATAGTTTTTAAGTAAAAAAAGAAAGAAACATGAGTTAAGATTTGATTAGATTATGAACAAATTGATAGAATATGCAAGTGTTAAGGATTAACTGTGTTATTAAAAAACTATTTTGCCATCAATTTTGTTAATGATTTAACGATGTGTAACTAAAATGATCAATTTTTGAATGTTGGTGATTAGATCGGAAAGAATTCAGTTCAGTGACCAAAATAAAAATACACTAATAATTGGGTGACCAACAAGATAGTTAACCCATTATATTCTTATAAAGATGTTTGTATCTTTTGATACTTCTACATAATCTTTAAATAAAAGAACTAAAACCCACTGCTAAATATTCAAACATGGAACTAATGAATCCTACTACAAAATCTCTCACTACTCTAGTTATGGCTATAATAATTTGTTTTTTTAAAATAAGTTTCAGATTTCAGTAAAAATAAGAAAATAATAACAAAACACACTTTAAATATAAAAAGAAATTTCGAGATTATATCGATCAAGAATATATACAGAAAGAAAGATAAAACATGAAAATTTAAAAGATATAAAGGAAAACAAAACATTCTACAAAACATTCTCTTAAGCCTTCAGTTTCCTTATAAACCTAGCAACCAACATCAAAGTTTCATTGTCTCTATGCATCTAGACGCTTATGTAGTAGTGTTTACTGTTAGTTGATTAGCATTTTTTATTTACGGTGGACTATTTTGACCCAAAATGAAACGTTAAAGGTTAAAGTGCTTAAAAAATAGAGGTCAAAGTGACTATTCAGTCAAACGTTAGAGTAAGGGTGAAAATCGGGTGGGGAATATCCGAAAACCGTGGGGATCCGAACCGAATGGATGGGGAATAACCAAAATTTTTATCCACGGGGACGGGACGAGGACAGGAGAAGTTTTATTACCGAAGCTCATATGGGGATGGAGACGGGAATTGCTATATCCGAACCGAGAGGATAACCAACCGTTACCATATAAATAATCGTGGGGATCCTAGAAAAATATCCACAAGGTTCTCAAATTTTTTAAAAATATATACTTAACTCTCATTTACCAGTATACCTACTTATGTTATTATTAACATTCCAGTCCATCAAAATATTTATGCATTTGTTTAAACCTTATTAAGTTTGGGTGGTCTCTCTAGTAATTTACCATTTTAGTTTCTGTTTAATTCTTGTATTATTGATGCATATGAATCTATGGTAATCACTTTCCATATTATTTGATGCATATAATATTTATTTTTCATATTATAGGTTGATGACAAGAAGGATCAAAACAAAAATCCAAGAGCATAATCAAATAACAATACAAAATCTTTCGAAAATACCACACGCTACATTGATTTGGCCAAAAAAGAAACCGTTACATGTTAAGTTGTTATTATAGTTTTTAAATTGTTTGTTTATTATTTGTAAATCTAAATTTATCATTTATGTTCGTAATTTTAGAGATTAATATTGGGTATTTATTTTAATATATTAAAATTTGAATATTTTTATGTGTACTAAATATATGACTTGTAAATTGAAATTGACCAGATATTTTGATCAGTAAAGTAGTAAATTTTGTTTTTTTGGATGAAATTCTAGGAAACCCGTAGGGATTTGATGGATATGAGAATGAAGAAGAAAAATTTTTCAGAAGCATGTAACGAAGATTCCCAAAACTGTCCCTACAAGAGTTGGGGACTAAATGAGGAATAGAAAACCATCTTGTCTCGTCCGTTTCTCACTCCTACGTTAGAAGAATTTTTTGACATTATGCTTAAATATTATAAAATGGTGAAATAATAATTATGAAAGTAAGATGGGTAGAATGAAGCAAACATTTACTATAATTGTCTCTCATATGCATGAAAAATTATTAGATGGAAGCGGCTTATTATGTCATTTGTAGTCTTAGCTAATAAGATTCATTTATTTTTTTTCTTTTCAAAGTGATTTTTCACCTCTTTTTTATATGTTAATAAAAATTAAATAATTATTTACAAATTAAAATGAGATGAATGAGCCTTATTAAGTGAGATACAGATGTGTGGTGAATCATGTCCGCCTAATAATTTTCCTGTCGCGTATTTCCATTTTTTTTCTTACAAAACCCACTACATTCGGAATGAATCGACGAAAAGTTTAAAACCCGTGATGCGATTAAGATTTTATCATCTATAATACTATATTGTTCTAAATAACGTCAAATTTTAAATACCATATCTTGATTTGAAAGAGCAGATTGAAAGAGCAGATTGGGGTGAAAAAGCTAATTTTGAAAAAGCTCCTAATATGAGCTTTTTGAGATTAGAGGTTTGATATTAGAGTTGTGATGACTCTTTTACCTTAATAATTACCAAAAATCTCCAAATAACCTAAATTAAATAATATTATTTTTTTAATATAAATAATAACATATTAAATATTGGACTTATTTGTTGTTGCTACTAATTTATATGGTGACATTTGTAAGTTAATTCTATTTTTTATTATCACATATTTATATGTGCATATAAAAAATTAATAATTATATATAATTAATAAATTAATATATAAATCTTTCAAATATATTTAGGAAATTTATATTAAAAAATAATTTTTACAAATCTAATTAATATTTATTAGATAGAAAATATTAATAACTGATAAATTATTCAAACAAGTATTAAATATAATCATGTCCTTATATGTCATTTTACTTGTTTAAATAATCAAATAGCTATCAGCTATCAGTTAATTTTACCAAACACTTTTATACAATCAGCTAATACAATCCGCTAGTCAAATCAGCTAATGCAATCAGCTATCAGCTAATGTAATCCGCTATCAGCTATCCGCTAATTGCCAAACAATGCCCTATATTAATAAAAAATATATTATCAATAATATTAAATATATAAATAAATAACATATTATTATAAAAACTAAAAAATTAATTTTTCCAAAAAAATCAAAATTTTTAAAATTTACAAATAAACCCCAAAATCCACCAAAACATAAAACTCTTACCTATAAACCCTAAAACTCTAAATCATAAATACTAAACCCTAAAACCATAAACACATTAGCGCCCAAAATGGATTTGGGGTTTAAGCTTTAGGGTTTTGGTGAATTTTTGGGTTTTTTTTTAATTTTAATTTTTTTAAAATTAATTTTTTAGTTTTTATAATAATATTTTATTTGTTTATATATTTTAAAATTACTTGTTTAGAACTAGTGTTTTGATATAATAATTGAAAAATGTTTTGGACTAATTTGAAAAGAATTTAAAACATGTTTTTAAGTCCAAACAACTTGAAAATAAGTTTGAGGTATTTAAAAAAGTTTTTGGTAAAGTTTGGAATGTTTTAAAGTACTCAAAACTGACTTTTCAGCTTTACCGTACCGATACAGTATACCCCGTATCGATACCTTTTACTCCAGTTTTGTTTCTGCCAAAACTCGTACCGATACATGCTTGCCCGTATCGATACGGATAGGGGTCGTACTGATACGCCTTTAAAGTGTACCGATCCCTGGTTTAACAACCCCCAACGGCTATTTCCCAACGGTCTTTTAAATTGCAGACCGTATCGATACGCTCTCTAGCGTATCGATACGCTTAGGTTGGCAAGAGCCCAACGACTAGTTCTGAAGAAGGGCGTACCAATATGGATCCCCGTGTACCGATACGGTAGGCAGTAGAACTGCATTTATGGTGGGAAATAAAGTCTCCAACGGCTCCAATTCAACCCCAACGGTCCTCAACGGCTACAAACTCAGTTAGGAGTATAAAAGTGACCTCCAAGCATCAAGAGAAGGCTAATGCTTCAATTGTCAAACATCATATGATCAAAAATATGTCTTAGTGCCTAATTGTCAATCTCTTGTATAGACAAACACTAGTGAGCAAAAATTGTCATATTTACTCAAGTGTTCTAGGTTTTGGGTGAGTGTTTAGATTTGCAAACACATACCTATTAGAGGGATTTCTTGTTTGTTTTGAATTTCTCTTGTAAAGAGTGTATACTCAAGCTATGGGTAGAAAGCTTTGAGGGTTGTAAAGGTTGTCTCCTTAGCCTAGAAAATGGGATGAAATTCATAGTGAATTTGTTTGAAATCCTTGGTAGGAAGCTAAGGTAGTGTATGTAGGCTTTGCTTAGAAAGCCGAACCACTCTAAATCATTGTGCAAAACTTCTATCTTTTTGCTTCCACCACCATCACCCAATATTCCTCTTCTCCACCACTTGGCGAGCAATTCGGTTGAAGGAAATCGAGCAACATAAAATCCAACAATTGGTATCAGAGAGAGGCTCAATCGAAGAGGATTAACATCCTATTGAGATGATCCGGGTAGCTCGATACAATATATCAACCAACCGATCAAATGGCGTAATCCATCGACAAGCCACCATTCTTCGACGGAACACACTATGCCCATTGGAAGACAAGAATGATGTTTTTCATAAAGTCTAAGGACTACAAACTTTGGGACATAGTAGAAGACGGTCCGTTTGTGCCACAATAAAGGAAGACGGATTGGAGCGTGGATGATCGCAAAAAGATGGAGCTCAATTGCAAAGGCTTGCACATCATCTTTTGTGCATTGAGCCCCAACATCTACGAGAAAATGTCTTCTTGTGAAGATGCTAAGGAGGTATGGGACAAGCTTGAAGTCACATACGAAGGAACCACCGAAGTAAAGGAAACCAAGATCGGACTCCTCAACCACGAGTATGAAAATTTCAAGATGGATCCGGAAAAGGACATTGAAAAGATGTTCGATAGGTTCTCCACCATCACCAATGGACTCAAAGGTTATGGAGAAGTCATCCCGAAAGAGAAGTGTAACATTCACAAAAAAAAAGCTTTAAAATAAAAAATAAAAAGAAGAAGAAGAAGAGGGATTTGCAATGGTGGGGTTTTGAACCTACAACCTTAAGGTTTCCAAACCAAAGACCCAACCGTCTGAGCCATAACAACTCTTGGTGTTAAACTCACACACACCTTTATTTTATCCTCTATAATTTGAATAAAATAATAATAATACACCAAAAATATCCCAACCACCCCCACTCTAGCATTTAATTCGGTATTATATCCCAAAAAAAAACTAGGGGATCGACCCTTCATCTTCCCAACCCCCCTTACCACTCATCACCGGCAGCCGCTCCGCCTTGCCCCACCGCCGCGTCGTGTGTGCCACCGCCGCCACCAGCGTGCTTGTCTTCGTGCAGGGAACTCAAGGCCGCCAGCCACTCGCGGTGTTCCGTCGACGTTTGCCGTGGGAGTGCGTTTGAAGGTTCGTCGGAAACAAAAACCATCACTTCGGTTTTTTGAGTTTTCCGGCCATCCTCGCCGCCCGTTCGTGTCACGGCCACCAGATCTGGGTTCCCCACGTCATGACGGATAAAACCCAGTCAACCGATCATCCATTCGACGCCGGTAAGACGCTCATCGGAGCTTCAAGCTTTCCGACGGATTATAGGCATTTTCGGTAATTTCCGACAAGACTCCGGCCTATTTTCGTGTTGTTAATATTTGGGTTGATCTAACAATGATGTTCTCTCTGTTTTTCCAGCGAAAACGAGGTTTTTGGGGCTTCCGGCGACCACCCCGGCGACCGTCCGATGACTGGCCGGTAAGTTTAATTTTGGGTAAGTGGGTCGGTTCAGGTGTTGGCCCAAGAGCCTGAACCAGTTACCTTTGGGCCAAGCCCGTTTCTTTTAAACCGGTCAGCCCATAAACTAGACCCAACCGACCCGACCCGCTCCGCCCTATACCCGACCCCTTGACACGTTGACCCGACCCGACCCATTGACCGAGTCAACCCAGTGAGTCAACTCGTCCGAGTCAACCTGTTTGAGTCAACTCAGTGAGTTATTCGCTCGAGTTGACTCAGACGAGTCAACCCAGTTGACCAGTAACGTCAGCATTGACCTGCCCATTGACCGTTGACTTTGACCAAAAAGTCAACTTTTCCCGAAAAGTCCTATTTTATGTTTTTCGACGTCCTGAGTCCGATTTTGAAGCCCGTTTCGTGAAATTTTAACCCGAAAGCCTCCGAATTAGACCTTGAACTCGAGTCCACTTATGTATTTTAATAATCAATTATGAGTAAGGTGATTAAAGACTGAAATTGGAATTTGTGCGATTGAAGGTATTCGAAGTTCCTTGTATTCGGGGTGTAGAGGACGTCGCATTCGGGTTCGAGAGTGATCGAACGGAGTATAATGGTCGACCGATATAGCAAGTATTAAAGGTAATACACTATTATCTCTAGTATGCTTTATGAACATGCTGGTATTCAGTTAATGCATGCACACATGATGATGGGTACTGTTAATTTTGCTTAAGTCTAACCGGATATGAAAATGTACGACGTTATAGATAAGGTTGGAATAATCGAATGAGAAAGATGGTAAATCAAAGAATCTGGAGTCCTACAGAAAATTAATGAGACGATCAATATCCAAACCCGATTAATAATGTTAATTTGTCAAACGCCAGAAATATTGGAGTATATAATTACAAAAATGCCCTCGAGGGGAAAATAACATAAATACCCCTGATAATGAAAGTGGTGCGGAAACCTACACTAAATTCGGTAAAACAATTGATTCATCTAAAAGTCTCGAATTACTCAAAGAGATGCGATAATAAGGCTTAATTATTCAAGAAAGATAAGCACTCAGATTTAGCGTAAATCCTGAATAAACCTCTGAAGATAAATTTGTGGAAGAAACTCTTTATATGTTTGAATCAATTAAACTATCAGAAGATACATAATTGCTATTAATGGCTGAATTGAGTAAAAGAATTAAAAATGCCGATACAATCGAGTCATCAAACGACCAAAATGTGCTTGGGCATTGGAATTTCCAAATTAACAGAGATGATGGGTCTAACCTCGTGTTTTGGAATGAACGAAGTGGTTGGAGTTACCGCAATTACTTGAATGGCTGAAACACCCACGGGTACTTAAATGATTGAAATGCTATATGGGGTTCAATTGACAGGAATGATGGATATCCCGAGCTTCAAAATGACTGAAATACACCCTTTGACTGGAATAAGTAAATTGCCCTTGACAAATTCTAGAAATGCCAATAAAGTTGGAAATGACTTAAATGCCCTTATGGGTTGAAGCATGACCCATGTACGTCAATCACTCCTGATATTAATATAAGGATGGGAGTTTTTCCGCACAGAGTATTAGTTCGACTACTCCGTGGCAAGTCCTGTGGTGAAATATGAAGGCAGCCTTTCAGATATACGATACCATCACTATTTGGAAATAATTCATGTGAAGTGCATACATCAGAAGGTTTGGTTAGTACTGTAAGGTTGAGACATGTTGTTCGATTGGTTTTAGAGGCCCGATAAACTTCTGGAAATCTTAAATATTGTAAATCTTAATTTTCTCATGATGGGGCTAAATTACATAATCACCCCTGATCGTTAAATGACCAAAATGCCCTCGTTGGCCCAAGTAATCAAAATAGCCCCGAATGTATCTGATATCGTGAAGGATCTTGACGTAGAAATCTCTAAATGCCTGGTTGGAAACTTGATGAGCAAATAGAATTTTTGAGCCATTGTTTACGCCCTGTTGGTATAAATTACCAAAATACCCGTGTATGATAAAATGACCATAATGCCCCTAGTAGGCTTAAATGGCTAAATCACTCATGATATGCCTAAACTCTCAAGATCTTGATGTATCATCTCCTGACTATCTGGTTTGAACCGTTAGTACAAACCCCTCTTTTAATAGGGGCCTTGTTTCAAAGATCCGTTCAATTGTCAAAAGTTTAATGTGTTCTCTTCCGTTAAATGTTAAGTATCTCCAAGGAATAAATTGTTCTACCTAGTGTGTTCCATGTGTGCCACACGACTGTTTTGCATACTGTTTTACATGTTATGATACTGATCACGTGCACTTGATTGACATATTTGGACTCACATGACATGTTTTATAATTAAACATGACCGTACTATATTTCTGATATATGTATAAGCACCCGATACGACAAACATGCTATATGGATAATGTATTACTAGAAATACAGTTATTGATTAATGAACTATTGATGATATGATTCACTGGGGTAATTGGGACATGATATGAAGTTATCTACGGCTCAGCCCTGATCCAGCTGGTAAGTCCGCCCGTTTTCGGATCCTAAGCTTCGGCTAGGTCCGCCCGTTTTCGGATCCTAGGCTTCGGCCAGGTCCGCCCGTTTTCGGATCCTAGGCTTCGGCCAGGTCCGCCCGTTTTCGGTTCCTATGCTTCGGCAAGGGCCGCCCGTATTCTAAGGTATATCCTTAGGATGGTACCCACGCCCAATGGGCTCAGGTTAATGCCTGTACATGATACCGCACTGGGGAACTATACTGGAGTATGGTTGGAGGGTAAATAAAGAATTAAAATGAACTTTACTGCTAACTTGAAAAAAATGTATTTAAAATAAAAAAAAGGTTTACTGCATTGTTACATTTCATGCATTAACGTTGCACTGTTGGAACACACTAGACTCTAAACTTTCTGTTTCCATCTCCGTATGTTACCAGCCTATATAATTCCCGTCTAATTCTTGATGTTTGAATAAAGATCAAATATCGTCATTCTCAAGTATGATGCAACCTCGAAATAGTAGAACAGAAATGGAGACTGTTACTGCGTGGAACATCATGAAAATGTTATGCCTACCATTTATCTGCATGATCTTATAGCATCTTTTGGTAGTTTTGTATTACTGAGCTTTTCCAAGCTCACGTTGTTTTTACCATCGCAGGTTAAAAGAAAATATCATGGTATAATGGTTGACAGCAGTGTTCGGAGTTGTCTCGGTGTTGCCTTGGAGTACGGTACTGTATAGTTAGTGGGCATGTACGTCATGTATTGTTTTATGGCAGTGTTTGTAAAACACCTTTTGAAAAGTTTTATTATGTGTTTAAATGACATCCCGAAATGATATTTTAAACGGAAGTTGGTTTTACAATTTAATAAGTGTTTAAAAAAATGTTTTTATGTGTATTTTTACTGTGGGTCGCTCTTGTGACCCTAATGTGACTTCCTAGGATCCGTTATAACGCATAGGCGGGTCTAGGGGGTTACAAGAAGCTTGTCCGAAAGCTCATCTACTCCCTTCCCGAGTCATGGGACTAAAAAAGGACCGCCATCATCGAAGCCAAGAATCTCAAGAGTTTGAAGCTTGATGAGCTCATGGGGTCACTTCTCACTCACCAAATAATGAAGAAAAACAAAGAAGAGGAGAAAAGGAAGGAAGAGATTAGAGTTATGAGGGAGAAGAAACTCAAAGAGCTTGGCATCAACACAAATGCCATTGCTCTCAAATCTTCCACATGCCATCATGTAGTTTCAAGTGAGAAGGAAAGTGAAGATGAAGAAATGGCCTATCTCTTCAACAAATTTGCCCAGTTCATAAAGATCAAAATGGAAAAAATCCAAGCATGAATCGAGGAAGAAGATGAAGGGATCTCACAAGTCCAACAAGAAGGGATCATCTTCAAAGCAAGCATATGTGGCCACATGGAGTGATGAAGACTCCACCGATGATGAAGTAGCACACATATGCTTGATAGCCCTCAATGAGGGAGAGGTAACTTCTAACTCATCTATTTCAAATTCATATACATTTGATGAGTTACAAGATGCCTATGATGATTTGCTTTTGGAATTCAAGGCATCATTTTCTAAGAACAAAAAGTTGATTTCAAAATTGAAAAATGAAAATGATTTGCTTTTCAAAACAAATCTTGAGTTTGAAGCAAAATTGAAGGATTTTGAACAAAAAATTTCACATTTGCAAAATTTTCTTCAAACAATGGAAAAGGATCATCAACAAGAAATTGATGATCTTAAAAAGGAAAAATATTTGATTCCCAATGAACTTCAAAAGAAAAATGATTTTGAAAAATCAAATTTTTATGTAAGACAATCTAGTGCCCCTAGATTCATAAATGGAAAATGTTTTAGAAGTGTTTGGGTCCCAAAAGAACTAATCACTTCAACTAAAAATGATGAAATTGAAAAATGGATTCCTAAGGGGACTAAATTTTGTGCTACTAATGCCTATGGATCCAAAGCAATTTGGATACAAAAAATTACTTGATTGTCTTTTGCAAGGTGTGATGGAGATTGATCAACAAGTCTAATTTTGAGGAGGAGCTCCATACACACAAGGAAGAACACTTGAAGAAGGAAGGCTTCACATCCACCCTTGGATTCAGGTGTTGTAAAATTTCTAGTTGTTTTTTTATTATTTTTATTTACAACTAGATAATCATATATGTTTGTTGAACTAACATTGCTTGATGCTTTGAGTAAGGAGGAGCCATTTTAAAATCAAAATTCTTATTTGTGTCATTTTTTAGTAACCTCCTAAGTTATTTTGAACTTAAAGTCATTTAAATTCTTTTTGATATAACAAAAATGGGGAGAATTAATTTTGAAAAATTGCATTTTCAAATGAATAAGGGGAGCTTTACTTACTTTTAAATTTTTCATCTCTTATTCAAACTTTTAAACTTGAAGGGGGAGAAATCTCAAACAATTTTTCAAGTTGATTTTATTATATCAAAAAGGGGGAGATTGTAGAACTAGTGTTTTGATATAATAATTGAAAAATGTTTTGGACTAATTTGAAAAGAATTTAAAACATGTTTTTAAGTCCAAACAACTTGAAAATAAGTTTGAGGTATTTAAAAAGGTTTTTTTGGCAAATTTTGGAATGTTTTAAAGTACTCAAAACTGATTTTTCAGCTCTACCGTACCGATACGGTATACCCCATATCGATACCTTTTACTTCAGTTTTGTTTCTGTCAAAACCTGTATCGATACAGGCTTGTACGTATCGATACAGATAGGTGTCGTACTGATACGCCTTTAAAGTGTACCGATCCCTAGTTTAACAACCCCAGCGGCTATTTCCCAACAGTCTTTTAAATTGCAGACCGTATCGATACGCTCTCCAGCGTATCGATATGCTTAGGCTGGCAAGAGCCCAACGACTAGTTCTGAAGAAGGGCGTACCGATACGAGTCCCCATTTACCGATACGGTAGGCAGTGGAATTGCATTTATGGTGGGAAATAAACTCTCCAACGGCTCCAGTTCAACCCCAATGGTCCTCAACGGTTACAAACTCAATTAGGAGTATAAAAGTGACCTCCAAGCATTAAGAGAAGGCTAATGCTTGTCAAACATCATATGATCAAAAATATGTCTTAGTATCTAATTGTCAATCTCTTGTATAGACAAACACTAGTGAGCCAAAATTGTCATATTTGCTCAAGTGTTCTAAGTTTTGGGTGAGTGCTTAGATTTGCAAACACATACCTATTAGAGGGATTTCTTGTTTGCTTTGAATTTCTCTTGTAAAGAGTGTTTACTCAAGCTTTAGGTAGAATGCTTTGAGGGTTGTAAAGGTTGTCTCCTTAGCCTAGAAAAGGGAACGAAATTCATAGTGAATTTGTTTGAAATCCTTGGTAGGAAGCTAAGGTAGTGGATGTAGGTTTTGCTTAGAAAGCCGAACCACTCTAAATTATTGTGCAAAACTTCTATCTTTTTGCTTCCACCACCATCACCCAATATTCCTCTTCTCCACCACTTGGCGAGCAATTCGGTTGAAGGAAATCGAGCAACATAAAACCAACAACTTGTTTATGAATAAAATTCTAAGGTTTAAGGTTTATAGTTTAGGGTTAGGGTTTAAGGTTTTGTTGGATTTTTGGCTTTTTGAAAATTTTGGAGATTTGAAAAATTAGACTTTTAGTTTTTATAATAATATATTTATCTATTTAATATTATTTATAATATAAAAATATTTATATTTTTTATTTTATTTATTATTTATATATTAATATATGTATACTAATACATTTCTAATATATTTATATTATAAATAATATATTTATATTATTTATATAGAGTAATATTATTTATATGATAAACTGCAATTTTGAATATATATTATTTGTGTTGGAAATAATATAACAAATATGTTAAGTTGGCTTAGTAGTTAGGAGGTTGCCTTTGATTCTATAGGTTCCAAGTTCAAATCTCATTGAGTGTATGGTTTCTTATAATTTCCTCCAGCAAAACGACGTTTTGGTAATTTAGTATCAAAAATAGCGACACCAAAACGACGTCGTTTTAGTCTAGCATCCAAGTCATCACAGTGTTAAGGAGTTAACAGCACGGTGGTATAAACGAGTCAAAAAATGAAATTTGGTGAGTCGTTTTAGTCTAGCATCCAAGTCATCACAGTGTTAAGGAGTTAACAACACGGTGGTATAAACGAGTCGAAAAATAAAATTTGGGGACAAAATTGGACCAATTGAAAAGTTTGTGGTAAAAACAGATCATATCCAATAGTTTGGTGGTACCTGACATAGTTTACCCTAAATTTTGCTACCCATTCGTGGAGAATGGGGTTCCTTAGATAAGAGTGTCAATGGTTAACCAATATACTACAAAGATTAATTTATAGATTTTATTTTTAGTATAATTAATTTTTTTTTCAATAGTATGATTTCATTAAGGATAAAAATCATACAAACCATTATCGAAGGATTTATTAAAAACCTCTCTATTTTAAAAAGAAGGAAAAGAATACTAACGATAATTTCGGGAAAAAAATGAAAAACAATACGCAAAAATCAAACAACCTCGAGGCCACACACCACAAAAACAACCGGCCATCACATAAGCCACCACGACCCAAGGCAAGACAAACATTCCTACACTTCAACCCCTCTCATGTCAGCACCACAACACCTCCTCACACCCTATCTCAGGTACCTGAACACAAAAACCAGAATGTAACCTGGGCAATCCAGAGCAACGCTGATCATTCATCAAACATCAAGGCAGGCGCAACCAATCAACACGCGATACACCCCCTTTAGCAAATGCATCCGTCATCGCATTCACCTCACGAAAAATCGAATTAAAGCACACGCACGACAAAAGATGACACGCCTCATCAATTTGATTAACATTGTACCTTAGGTGGTACCTCCACCTTCCAAACCTGAAACGCCTCCAATCCATCACCCTCAATCCCAAAAGAAGTCATTAACTTAACTAGTTCACCAACCGAAAAACACCCCTGCACATTAGAGCACCAAATGAGGCAATCCTCGCGCGATGCACACAAAGGTACCACCTCCACCATTGCACACTAGTCAGCCAACTACTGTAATTCAAAACTTCTAAAAATAATGCATTCATCTCATTATGATTAATCAATATACTACAACGACTAACCATAACACCCCTAGCCTTAGAAGTTCAAGGCTGAGCAACATGCTCATTGCTCGGGTCAAGATTCACATTTTCTAATGTGGAGCCATTCATGAACGTCATTCCAAATATTAAGGTTAGTCGGTTAATAGATCGAATACTGCTAAATATAAAAAAATAGTATTCATTTTTACTTATTATATAACTTTTTTTAATATATATACACACACCGAAAGCAAAAGGACATGAAGAAAATGCAAGGAAATGCCTTCAAGATAGGGCAGTTTGACCTGATAAAAACTTTCTGATTTTGTGATTTGGTCCACTCCTTAATTGTACTAATTAATTAACATATGATTTTATTTATTACTTACTTTTTGGCATTTGAATGGAATAGAATAAGAATTGGGGTTGGGCAAAAGGAGGAAGCTTCCGTTGACAGCACCATGTATGCACTAATTGATAGACGATTTCCAAATATTTTGCCACCTTCTAGCTTAGTGGTTTTGACCCACCAGAAATAAATTTTGGATTATGATTGTTTGACCATTACTTTGATGAAACTCTTCCTTATCATTTATTCTTATATTTATGTAGCTTTCTAGGAAGTTTCCATTTATATTTTGGTCGGTCTTTGTTTGATTTTTATTTGGACAATTGATTGGTGTAAATATAATTCAGAAAAAATAATTTTACGTATAATAAAATATTATACTTTAAAATTACTTATTATTAAAAAAATACTTTGATACATAAGTACACAAGCCTTTTAATTTTAGAGTTTAGGATTTTAGGTTAGGGTTTAGGGGTTTAGGTTGTATGGTGTAAAATTTAGGATTTATGATTAGAATTTAAATTTTAGGGTTTGGGTGTTAGGGTTAGAAATTTATGTTTTGAATTTTATAATTTAAATATGAAAGGTTATAATTTCTTTTACACAACTTGTGTATCAAAATATAACCCTATTATTATTATCTAAAAAGGTAGCAGTGCACCAAAATATTTTGTATGTATATGTTATAGATAGTAATCCACTTAGACAGCAAATCTAGTACTTCGAGTGTTCCCCTCTACACCTACTTACTCTTCAACTGTTTTTTTTTTCTTTCATTTCACATTCTGATTCAATTGAATGTATTTATAAAAACTCGGCAGAAATGATGTCCCTCTAACACACATATTTTCTTGCGGATGATTGCATACTTTTTGGCGAAGCATCCGCTACAGGTGCTTCTGGCTTGAAAGATCTTCTCTCAATCTATGAATCAACTTCAGGCCAACGAATTAACTATGACAAGTCCTTAATATATTTCAGCAGTAACACTGTTCATTCTACCAAGGATCAAATACGGAATTTTTTTTGGGTTTGAATTTCTACCAATCCTGAGAACTATCTGTTGGAGGAAACAAGGTTAATTCGAAATAACTAATAAATTAATAAATCAAATCAAATAAAAAATAATTTAATTCGAAATACAGATTCGAAATAACCAGAATCGGATGGTTGAGGCCTGCAGAAATGCAGTTTCCTTATCACAGAATTGACCACTCTTTGGTGCTAGAGATCTTAGGTCTTCAGTCTCTCAGGATACAACAACGGATGATCTCCAACAGCAACACTACCAGAGAGATCATGAACAGAAATTTTCTTTTGACTATCACTGAAAACACAATGCAATTTTGAAAGAAAAAAATATTTCTGAGTTGTGTGTAAAGCAAAAGAATGTCATTCTATTTATAAAGGAGAATTAGGTTAAAACCGAGGGAAACAAATATTCCGAAAATAATGACCATTAATTGTATATCCGATTTAATTCAGAAATCTCAATCAATGCCATATTAAAACGGGATATTCCCGTGAATTATACTCAATACCTATTTAATATTTGAATTTAAATGGAAAGTCAAAATTTTTCTTATTTAATTCGAAATATTTAAAAGGATATACCAATTATAAGGAAAGAAGAATTATTCGAAGTGGGTAAATATTCGCAAGCCTACGAAGGGCTCGACCGGTCCGGACATTCGCGTCGCCCACGTCGTGCGGGTGCGCCCCAACCCAAATAGGATTAATTGACACACCTATACGCGAGACACAGTTTCCATTCAAGTCATTCAATGACCAAAAAGTGAGTAAGTGTATATAAACCATTCTCATTCCATTTATCCATCAATGTGGGATTGGGTGTTTTCATTTTCTTATTCAATTCACAACTACCTTACTTTGAGCATTAATTTCTCATTCAATACTCAACCATTTTGAGCATATGAGATACCGTTGTAAATGTCTCATGGAGTAGAATAAGACCCAAAAGAATTCTTATTCGAATCTCCACCTTTACCCATTCGAAATATGGCTCCAAGTTACCATTTTCCTTACATTTTTCCAACAACCCTCCACATGAATGAAATTTTTTTATCAAAATATTTTGACTCGATGTGATGAGAGCTTCTACGATTGATAGTTGTATAGGATAGGTAGGTCTCCACCCTTGAACCTTCCCTTGTGAAAGTATATTTACTTTAATGGCTATCTAGTAGACGTGATGTCTTCGAACTATTCAGTCGTTTGTGTAAACGATGATATACTCAACACAACTACCTCTATGACAAGAGTATTTGTTCTCATGGTTATGTACATATGGCCGTGGACATCGCCTGGTTCTGCAAGAGTTTGAGAGAGCTATGTCTTAATAGTCTCCTTGAAGCGACTCCATTTCACTCTCACAAAGGTAACTTATATTGCTCGACTCATTGACACTCAATGGTCATTAAAAGCTTTTTCTTAGCCTATCTTATTTTTGTCATTGTTTACATCATAGGAACAGATTGGGGAGAATAACCCCCATAGTGACCTTACAAGGTCTATGCAATTAAGTTGTCCCTTTGAACCTAATTTTTGGGATCTCCAGTCAACTAGGTAGGGTTTTCCTTTACATAGCGCCTTAAATTTCCTGCACTTTTAGTCTCATTCCTTTCGATGTTTTCTCAACTTGATCTTGATTTAACCTTTTAGTTAGTTGATCGGCAACGTTATCCTTTGATTTCACAAAATCAATAGAGATAACTCCATTTGAGATTAGTTGTCTAACGGTATTATGTCGATGACGCATATGTCTAAACTTTCCGTTGTACATACTATTATGTGCCCTAGCAATCATTTCTTGGTTATTGCAGTATATGCATACTGTGGGCACAAGCTTTGGCCATTCAGGAATATCCTCAAGATATTACCTTAGCCATTCTACTTCCAGAGCAACAAACTCATATTCCATTGTGGATCTGGTTATAATTGTTTGTCTTGAGGATTTCTACGACACAACTCATCCTTCCAAAGTGAAGTTATATCCATTTGTGCCCTTAGAATCTTGAATATCATATATCCAACTGGCATCGAAGTATCCTTCCAACACAACAGGATCTTTGGAATAATTCAATTCGTAGTCTCGAGTATATATGAGATATCTCAGTATCCTCACAATTACTTTCCAGTGGTTTTCACTTGGATTGCTTGTAAATCTGCTTAAACTGCTTATGAGGTGCCTATGACCCTTGCATATTCTACTTGGTCAACACTTTAACCTTTGTTTTTGGATAAATATTGGCATGTGTCTATTGGAGTTTTGGCTATACCAAAATCATCATGAGGTACATAAAACTACCTATCACTAAAGTTATATCATGTGGACTTTATGATTTTTTAAAAACTATTTTTTAATAATGTTTATAATCATTTTTTAGAATTTTTAGGACATTGAAATAATTTTTTAAATAAAATAAAAATTTTATGAAAATGTTAAGTTGCAACACTGATACGGGACAATGCACTAATTGAATAAAAATCGTTAGCTTCAACAGTCAATGTTAGTAAAATGACTTAATTTATTCAATTTACTTGTTCAAGGTCTTGATTGAGTGTAAAATAAGTTCCCGAGCTTAATTATTATTTTTCTTCAAAAGTTCAAGGGTTTCTTAAATCTTTAAGCCTTGTTTTTATAACCATGGGTATCCGACCAATTGACCAACTAATTTGAATTGAGTACTGCAAAGGTTCATTAAGGGGTGACACTCTCAATTAAATTTTCTTCATTCACAAAACCATAATTCGAACTCTTAACATTTCTTAAGAAATTTTGCTCCTCATTTCAGTAGACCAACTAGTTGTCGGTAACATATAGTAATTTCTTAATTCTAATTCTGGAGTTAGAAAATTATATTGTTAGTGTATCAAACATAGAGTTAATATTTGGTATATTATTATTGAAGAAATTTTTTTACAATCAACCTTAAAATGGTTACAAATGTATCACTTGTTAATATTTTAGATTTTTAAACACATAAAAATAAAACTTGTTACCATTTCAAAATTGTTTGCAGAAATTTTGTGTAACTAATACTATATCAAATAATAATCTATATATAAGATTATTTTGCAATGAAGTTTTTTTCTCCATAAGTGTTCACTTGTGCTTTATTTAAAATATGGGTAAACTACTCATGTGACCACTGAACTATGGGATGGTCCTATTTGGACTACCCAACTAAGTAACTTGTCAATCAGACCATCAAACTTATAAATTGGTCCTATTTTGACCATCGTCGTTAAAAAACTAACGAAGGAGGTGACGTGGCAGTTAACAGAAATTTGTATAATTACACATTTGATTCATATTATTTACTTATTATATCAATTTGTTCATAGTTTTAATTTAATTAAGGGTAAAATATGTATATCATCACTCAACTATCTTCTCACTCCTATTATGGTCACTCAACTTTCAAAATTTTCAATTTACTAATTGAACTTTCAAATTGATCACTCTAAATTATTTTATTATTATTTTCCTATGACATGAAATTTATTATTATTAAATGTAAAAATAATTTAAAATAAAAATAAAATTATTATTAAAATAAAAACAATCTAAAATGAAAAAAATCTAAAATTATATCTCAAATCTATTCGAACCCTAAACCCCAATCCTCAAATTATAATCTCAATCCAGTAACCTCAAAAAACTCTATTCTTTTCCAATCACGCCTTCACCGGTCGAACCTTTTTCGGCCACCCAAATCCCAGACTTTTTCCTGTAAAATACCAGTAAAATCCCAGTTCATCTGGTGTGGGTGTGGTTGAAGAAGGAGAGAGTTTTGGCGCTTATGAATTGAGATTATAATTTAGGAATTGAATTTTAAGGATTATATAATTTTAATTTTTTATTTAATAATAATAAAATATGATTTTGTTTTTATTTTAAATTATTTTTATATTTTATAATAGTAAAAATGACATGTCATAAGAAAATAATAATAATAATAAAATAATTAAGAGTGACTAAAACATGAGCAATCTGAAAGTTCAGTTAGTAAATTAAAATTTTTGAAAGTTGAGTGACCAAAATAGGAGTGATAAGATAGTTGGGCGATGAATGGTGTATTTTACCCTTTAATTAAATAAAATTAATCAACCAATTGGATGACTACAATTGTCATCACCCGATTTGATTAATTTACTCTAATTCTTAATTTAATTTATTTAATAATTTTCACCAAATTAAATGAAATCACGTGTCACATGATTGGATTAAATTAAACTTAGGACCAAATTAATATAATAGGTAAATAACATGGACCAAATGTATAATTATACAAATTTTCGTTAATTGTCATGTCACCTCTCTCGTTAGTTTTTTAACGGCAGTGGTCAAATAGAACCAATTTAAAAGTTTGATGATATGGTTAACGAGTTACTTAGTTGGGTGGTCAAAACAGGACCACCCCATAGTTCAGTGGTCACTTCAGTAATTTACCTTTAAAATATTAATTAAGAACATACAGTTAGGGGTGTTCAAATTTGGGTACTTGAAATTTTTCGGTAGTTAAACCTCGGCCCGTTACCCAGCCCATACAAATCGGGTACCCGTAAAATCGGGTACAAGGTACCCGATTCACTATTTTATATATTTTCTAATCTATTTTTGAAAAAAAAACATAGGAAACACATAAAATTTCATGATATATATTTCACACAAAAATTATTGATTTGAGGTTAGTTTTAAAAGAGAAATATATATTTATATATTAAAGTTTATCAACGAAAGAATGTATTAAAAATATTAATCTCGAACATGATATTTTTTAATCTCATATTGACAAATTAATATAATTATTTTTAAAAATTTTAAACTTAAAAGTATATAATGCAAGTATAAAAAAAAACTAGAGATTTAAAATTAATTTTAGGAAAAAACAGTAAGAAACATAAAATTAAAAAATTAAAAATTAAAATATATAAGTTTTAAAATTACCGGGTCGGGTACCCGATTATAAAAAAAAATCTCATATTGACAAATTAATATAATTATTTTAAAAAATTTTAAACTTAAAAGTATATAATGCAAGTATAAAAAAAACTAGAGATTTAAAATTAATTTTAGGAAAAAACAGTAAGAAACATAAAATTAAAAAATTAAAAATTAAAATATATAAATTTTAAAATTACCGGGTCGGGTACCCGATTATAAAAAAAAAAATCGGCCCTGACCCGGCCCGACTACCCGAGAAAAATATAGGTCGGGTACTTGGCCCGAAAAATTTAGATATTTTCAAATAAATATCCGGTAATTTTCATTTGGGTAGGCGGGTCGACGGGCCAAATATTTTTGAACACCAATTATAGTAACTTGTGCAAAAAACCTCTACCGCTATATTGCTATCGTAATAAAAAAAAGGCTTAAAGGCCCATTTGGCCTCTATAGTATACACAAAATACTGAACTGACCCTTTTGGGACGTTTTACGCCTGAACTAAAAATCGTTGTCTCGTTTGGCTCCTCTCTCTAACGTCGTTTAAAAAATTCATAAGCCAATTAGAATGCGCAACGTGTCATTTTATTAATAAAAAAATAATTTAACTTAGTAAATTGCACTTTAAGTATACCAAAATTTATTTTAGTC
Organism: Hibiscus trionum; assembly: GCA_030270665.1. Taxonomy (NCBI): domain Eukaryota; kingdom Viridiplantae; phylum Streptophyta; class Magnoliopsida; order Malvales; family Malvaceae; genus Hibiscus; species Hibiscus trionum. Next base: position 23,759,034 of record BSYR01000025.1, read on the forward strand.
GTGAACTATTCATCTTCTAATCCAATCCGACAAATTCAGCTGGATAGGAGAAGTTGACATCCACACACTGGAATTGTACCTACGAATCTCATAGGCATTGCCTGGTTGAATCACATCGAAACTTGGGCACTCGATTCGATCACACCATCATACAAATATCCCAACGTTGTTCTTGCTGCTTTCTGGGATGAAAGCACCCACTCATGGCTATCAAATTCCTAAGAACAACAGACCACCCCTCTCTCTCTCTCTCTCTCTCTCTCTCTCATCTTCATAGCTTCAAAAAGGAAATGATTCATTAGTGTTTTTCAAATTCATTTGGGCTGCCCAATCCAAACACTCGGGCCCTATACTTTTTTCCCCATTATTTTCATTTTTAATGGATTATAAAAGGCAGCAAAAAAATGCAGGCCTCAATTATTTTATTTAAAAAAAAATACAAGTTTCAGGAACACAAACAAATCAATCTCCACCGTTGATCCATTTCTAAATTGACATTACCAATATTTCTCCAACGGCCTCGATCTTCCTATTTTTTTCAGAAAATCTCAACCTAATTGCGTGCCAAATGCAGTAACTCCAACTGCTAAAAAAACCCACCAGGAAAATCTTTTCCGTCATTTGTGTTCTCTCTTCATCGGAAATGGCTATTGCTTCGATCTCAACCAACTGCCAATCTCTTCTTCGCTTCTCAAACAACTCCAATCATTCATTTTCTTTACCCAGAAATCCCATTTCTTTACGGTTCTCACGATCCAGTCTCCGCCGTGGAAAACCCCTTTCAATTCGAGCAACCGCCGTTCCAGCGGCGCCTACAGCGGAGGGGCTGGCGCCGGCTATTACGTTGACGGATAATGCTTTGAAGCACTTGAATAAGATGAGAGCAGAGCGTGATGCGGATTTGTGCTTAAGAATTGGGGTTAAGCAAGGTGGGTGTTCCGGCATGTCTTATACGATGGATTTTGAGAAGAGAGCTAATGCTAGACCCGATGATTCTATTATTCAATATGAAGGATTTACAATCGGTGAGTTTTGCTCATTTCTTCTTCTTGTTTTGTTGCATACAGTGTTCTTTCTTGCTTTCTAATGTGATTAGAAGAAGAAGAAGAAGAAAAAGGTCGGATTAATGTTTTGATTCTAGGATTTTCTAGGAAAAAAGGTCGTTAGACTTAGAATTTTTCAAGGAAAAATACTCGAATTTGATTGAATTAAGATTCCCAGGTCCGAAAATTTGAGAAATTTTAACCATGGAAGAACTGTAATGTGAATAACTCCAAAAGAATTGGAAAGGTTTACAATTGTTAACAACTTAGATGATAAATTTTCTTTTATTATTTGGTGCATGACCAAATATACGAACTTTTATCAATTTTAAACCTTCATCTGTAAAAGTCTGAAAATGTTGAATCCTTTAATGACTAAAATGAAAGCTTTAATCTTAGATGCTAAAAGATTTGGTCCCAACTTGAGCATTTTTCCGTGGTTCTATGTGCATTTCTGGAGTTCCTACATTACCTGGAACACTTATTTATTGGAAATTTATACTTAATATCTTCTCTTTAAAAAAAATAGTAATAATATCTTCTCTTTTCAGAGATTGAGAATGGCACCATCTAGATATTTAATTGGCATTATTTTCTGTTGATTTCTACGTGTGAATAAGAGGGTTTCTTCCCATTTACTTTTATGCTTTTACACCAGTTTTCTGATCATCAGGCACTTTGCATTTGTTCTCCAACTGCTAGAGATCAAGAATTAAAATGAAGCAGGCTTGTATTTCGTGTTTTTTTTTTCCCAATCTTCAGATAATACGAAGGATGCTTGTTGGTCAGATAATTTTGTCTCTTTCTCAGTTTATTTGTCTGGGGAAATGGGAATGATGATCAATACTTTTAACATGCTGTTGCCCTGTAGAAATAAGAATGTTGTTTGTACCACTGGCACATACTGATGTTATTTGCTCACTCTAGTGTCGGTTCGAATAAGTTAGGCTATCACCAGAAAACTTGTGACTATGTTAGAATGACTTTTTAATGGGAAGGATGTTGTAACTGAATGATGTTGTCATGCTGATGCCTTAAGCACAGGATGTAACAGTTGGATGGCTTAATTAACTTGTAAGCAAAATGGTTGCTTATCTAAGGTTCTCTGTTTGTTTTTGCAGTGTGTGATCCAAAAAGCCTCCTCTTCGTATTCGGAATGCAGTTAGACTACAGTGATGCTCTTATTGGTGGAGGTTTCTCTTTCAAGAACCCGAATGCTACCCAGACATGCGGTTGCGGTAAATCATTTAATGCAGAAATGTGAAATTATACGTAGAAAGACAGTCAAATAGATAATAATGGTCTTCCATTTCATGTATTACAACATATGTGTCTGTAAATCTTTCTGAGTTTCTGTGACTTATTTCTAGCACCTTTCATGCCTTCTTTCTCTCTTCTCTTAAGATCGGATTTCATGGCAATGTGCCGTAGATAATTAATTTCATAGTAAAATATTTCGTGTCAAACTCGGGCATTTGATATATTTTATTTTTCAAGACCAGCGTGTTTAATCCTAGACAATATTTCTCATAACTGGGAATATAATGTACCATTGTAGGTTGTCAAAAATAGTTCATTTCCTGCAGCCACAGATATGTAAAATGGTAGAAACATTTAACGGTTTATGTTTTGTTCTTTCAGTTTTCTTTATAACTAGTTTTAACACTTGGAAAGCACCTGAAGGATATCATAGTATATGCTTTAGGGTAAACTACATGGTTGGTCATGTTTCATAATTGTTCACTTTTGCTTATCAAATTTAAGAAAGTAAAAAGTTATGATTTTAATTTGACCTCTGATTTTGTAAAGTTTTACTTTTCACCTATTAAAAAAACTCACTCAATCCTCTTTTTCTTCCAAAATAACTCTTCTCTAGCCTAAACCCTATTCAAAACCTGAATCACGAACTTCAAACTGATAAATATTATACATGCATTACATTTGAGGATATGCTAGCCTTGACCCGTAATTAAAGATTGGGTAATCTTCACTAGTGGTCCCTTTCGTTTAGGGTGTGTTCTATTTTGGTCACCAGAATTCAAAAAAGATTATTCTGGTCACTTACGTTTAGAATGTTTTTATTTTGGTCCCTTGGCCGTTAGTCTCCGTTACTTCAAAAAATTATTTTTTAATTTAACCCTCAAACTTTCAAAATTTTATTTTTCACCATCTTCCCCAAAAATTATAAAACTAAACCCCCATAAAATTAATTCAAAACCCTAACCTCTGACTCCCCTCCCCTATAAATTCACTGCACACAAAGAACACAAAAAATCACACAATCGAAAATTCGTAGGCAAGGCCCAATCGGGCAGGTTGAAGAACTTAAAAACATTGATATTGTCTCTATTCCATAGCTATTTGGAACTGGAATTGACGAACAAGGAATACCTATATTAGTGTTTAGTAGTTTCAAATAGAAATCTATTTGGGGCGTGGGCTCGGCCCAATAATTCGCTGATCCGCCATAACATAAAATGCCCATTTTTTTTTCTTTTCCAGAAAAGCCAAACAAAAAAAATTAGGGAAGCGCCTGTAATGCATTGTATGTCCCATAATAGGTCCCATTCTTCTACTCTTTCCGGGGAGTCGATGACTATTCATAGCTATTACCTTGACACCAAAGAAGAGTTCGACCCAATACTTTATTTCCGTTCTAGTTGATCCTGATTCGACATTAGAAGTATATTGATTTTTTTTCACTAATAACCGAATACTTTTGTCTGTAACTACTACATATTTGATTCCATCCATAAATCTGCGATGGTCATCGGTTCGATTCCGATAGCTGGCTTTCCCTATTTGTTTGCTTTTTGACTTTTTTACATGATTTATAATGTTTTTTTTTTGAAATCTTTGAAATCAAAGAACATTGAAAAAGCTTTTCCCCCTTTTTTTTCTTTCCAAAGGTCAACAATCTGTTTATTATGTCGTAGAAACTTCCAATTAGGGATAAAATTTGAGGAGTTAGATCTCACAGTTTAATGAATCTTCCACTTATTTGATGGGATGGTTAAGAGATTATCTATGGTTAAACTCTTCACAACTTATCAATGGGTATAACCCATTTGGTATGAATAGTTTATCAGTCTGGGCGTGGCGATCTATTTAATGCCGGAATCAGACCTGCTATTAATGTGGGGATTTCCGTTTCCAGAGTAGGATCCGCAGCCCAAATTAAAGCTATGAAACAAGTCGCTGGTAAATCAAAATTGGAATTGGCCCAATTCGCCGAATTAGAAGCCTTTGCGCAATTTGCTTCTGATCTCAAACTTTTCTGGTTCACCCCAACATTCCCCACCTGTCCGACTGTTGCTGAGCAGTTTTTGGATATCAAACGGACCTCCCCAGAAGGTAATTTTAATGTGGCCGATTTCCCCTCTTTTGCAATCAGTTTCGCTACAGCACCCGCTGCTCTAGCTAATTGTCCACCCCTTCCAAGTGTGATTTCTATGTTATGTATGACCGTGCCTAAGGGCATATCGGTTGAAGTAGATTCTTCTTTTTGATCGATCAATCAAAACCCCTTCCCAAACTGTACACGAGTTGAGACCGATCATTCAGATAGATGGGGGTAAACTAATGAGTTCGAATATTAATGAACTCTATAGAAGAGTTATCTATCGAAATAATACTCTTACGGATCTATTAACAACAAGTAGATCTACGCCAGGGGAATTAGTAATGTGTCAGGAAAAATTGGTACAAGAAGCCGTGGATACGCCCACGCCCCAATCGTCCTCCCGGAGGAATATGTGCTTCTAAAAGATCTTTTATACTGTGACCAATTCCAAAGTTAGTTCTATACATATGACCAGCAACGAGAAAAAGAAATGCAATAGCTAAATGATGGTGTGCAATATCAGTCAGCCATAAGTAGGAGGATCTGTTTGGGAAGTAAGAAGCCCCTTTGACATCTCTTCATCTGCAAAGAATTCTCGGTGTGAAAACACAGAGACAAAGGGCTGATCTTTGAATAGGAAAAAGAGTGGATCCGCAGGTACTGTACGAAGTATTTGAAATACAGGAAAGAAATACCATTCAGGTAATATTTCCAAAGGAGTTGCAAATGGATCCGCGGGTTCACCAATCATTGAAGGTTCTAGAACCGCCGACTCATCAAGTTCCCATTGAAATAGGATCCACACAAGGAAAAGCACTTGCCATTCGTTGGTTATTAGGGGCATCCCGAAAGCGTCCGGGTCTTGTTGATCGTAAATGAGAAGATTGATTACGGAGAAAAAGGAAAATGGATTCGTATTCATATGCATGAGAATTATATAGGAACAAGAATAATCTTGGATTAAAAATCGAAATAGATGGCAAAGAAGAAGCATCTTTTATCCAGTAGCTAAGGGCTTGAACCAAGATTTCGAGATGGATGGGGCAACCAGTGTATTGTATTCATATCTTAATTAGAAGTTCCGAGATGGAGTTTTTTTTGTCTTACATAGATAGAACAAACAATATTACTCTATCCCAAATCACGTGAGCATTCATTACTAAGGGATACTCCAGTATCGATATTTAGTCATTTGAGGGGTTTTTATTAGTTTTAATAGAAGCAGAAAACAGCCAAAAGATCACGATTCAAGATAAATTCATGGGGAAGTGGGATCTCTTTAGGGTCTACTCCAACATTTAGAAATTGGTTTATCGGTAAAGATACATGTACTTGATGCCCCGCCCAAGAAAGGGACCCAAGCCCTAGTAGCCCTGCTAAATGGTGATTCAACATAGATTCTACATCTTGGAACCAAGCCAATTTTGGGGCCGCTTTGTGATAATGGAACCAACCGGCAAAAAGCATTAAGGCCGCAAAGACCAATGCACCAATTGCGGTACAATAGAGTTGTAATTCACTAGTTATTCCAGATGCTCGCCAAATCTGAAAAAAACCAGAGGTTATTTGTATTCCTCGGTATTACCGCATCCCCAAGGGTTAGGCCCATTTTTTTCAGGGCAGTGGAATCTTTATGCTCAAAACCCCGATTCAAGTAGTCATTTATTTGGTACCTCCCAAGGATCAGGAACTGCCATTCTAACCCTTCTCGGGGGATTCCATCCACAAACGCAAAGTTTATGGCTGACTGATATTGCACACCATCATTTAGCTATTGCATTTCTTTTTCTCGTAGCTGCATCTCTTTTCTGAAGACGATTGAGTCCCCCCGTCTTTTGTTCTGTTCTCAAGTCCCTGAACTTATGAAGCCTCGTTTCTGTAGTGGGCCAATTTGTTAACATACCACCGAGCCATTTTTTATTAACATGATGACACCGAGCCTTTATTGCAGCCCGCGCCACCGAATCAGCTGCTTTATTTTTGGTACCAACAATTAAGAATTGTTTTCCTTTACTTGCTGCATCAAAAAGTAAATCACAAGCTTCTGATAAAAAACGAGCAGTTCTAGTCAGATTTGTAATATGAATACCCTTACGTTTTGCAGAGATATATGGCGCAACGTGGGCTTAGCGGTTCTAGAACCTTCAATGATTGGTGAACCCGCGGATCCATTTGCAACTCCTTTGGAAATATTACCTGAATGGTATTTCTTTCCTGTATTTCAAATACTTCATACAGTACCTAACAAGTTATTGGGTGTTCTTTTAATGGTTTCAGTACCCGTGGGATTATTAACAGTACCTTTTTTGGAAAATGACTGAACCATTATGGCAAAGAAAAGTTTGATTCATAGGGAGAAGAAGAGGCAAAAATTGGAACAAAAGTATCATTTGATTCGTCGATCCTCCGCTACATTAGCGGCGCATAAACCATGTTCGTCAACCAAGTTTGTTCAATGGTCGTAACGTAATTGGTTAGTGGGGAAAAACCGGGCCATAATTCTAAAAAATTAGGCGAAGTGTTTGTTCCTGAACGACGGAAGTGGAAAGACACTAAGGGGGAGGGATATACTCATTTTTGTAATCGCCGAAATTGTACGACGAACCTTTTTGTTTCAGGCGTACGACCCTGATATGTTACGGTCTTTTTCGACCTGTTGGTACTTGTCGAATTGAAACTCGATACCTTATTTATTTTTTTATTTTATTTTTTTATTTCTTTTTCCTTATTTTTTGAATTTATCCATCTTCCATAAAGGAGCCGAATGAAACCAAAATTTCATGTTCGGTTTTGAATTAGAGACGTTAAAAATAATGAATCAACGTCGACTATAACCCCTAGCCTTCCAAGCTAACGATGCGGGTTCGATTCCCGCTACCCGCTCGATATTCGAATTCTATCTATTTGAATATTTATTAATTCAATTCAACGATGCATTAGCATCATTGAATTGAATTAATAAATACGCAATTCCTAAAATTTTAATGTGGGTGCTGTTCTTATTTTACCGGAGGGGGTATTCAAGAATCAGTACATGAAATTTTAATGATTTTGAAAGAAATTGTATTGAGAGGTAATTTGTATGGAACTCGTAACGCCTTTATTTGTGCCAAAGGTCCCGGATATGTAACTGCTCAAAATATATCACAAGACTTGTGATGTGATAAGAGAACAAAATTCTGCTAGGATACGCTTGTAAAATGGCAAAGAATAGGATGAATGAGAAACAGAAGAAACTTTGAACCTCTAACAAAAAAAAGGTAGGATAAAATAAATAGATAGCAAACGGGCTTTTTGGGGTTGGGGATAGAGGGACTTGAACTCTTATTTTGGTACTTTAATCTCCTGTGGTACTAATCGGTCTGCTCCAGCTTCTCCGATGAAGCGAAAAATCTATTGTAAAGAGTTGGTGGAAATGACACTTTTCTTTCTTGCCTTATACCACTCCTGTCCTGGGGCAAGCTTAGCCATCCTTGTGGCAGGAGCCCTACAGGTACTGGAAAGCTGACTACGTAATGACTAGAAGAGCTACTGATAATAATGATCCACATAAAAGAGCTGCATAGCCTAATACCATCATACTTACGTGCATCATTAACCACTGGGATTGGAGAGCAGGCGCTAATATTGCGGATTGATGCATTTTGGTTAAAAGACCCGAAGTGGCAAAGCCTTGGGTAAAAATAGCACTTGGTGCGGTTATTGCGCTTAAATTATTTTTACGCTTTTTTTTTAATTTAAAATAGGAAACCATATGAATAAGGGAGAAACCCCATGAAAGAAAGATTAATGATTCATATAAATCACTTAACGGGAAATGTCCTGAATAAACCCAACGGGTGACTAATAATCCTGTTATACAGAAAAAGGAAAACAATTCTTAATTGTTGGTACCAAAAATAATTCTTAATAATCCTGTTTTTTATCAGAAGCTTGTGATTTACTTTTTGATGCAGCAAGTAAAGGAAAATAATTCTTAATTGTTGGTACCAAAAATAAAGCAGCTGATTCGGTGGCGCGGGCTGCAATAAAGGCTCGATGTCATTATGTTAAGCAGAATTGACCTTCCTTTACCTCATTCCATAGATTTCAGAACGCTTTCTTTGTATGCGGTTGGTAAATCCCTCGTAGGTTACTTTTAGAAAGAGCTTTCCCTTGATCTCTGACCATCAATATAGGCAATTCAATGTTTTCGATAAGTTGAATTGTAAATGTCAGATTGATCCTCTAGATTTAGTTACTTTTAAGAGAGAGTTATATTTTCTCGATGAAGAATGAGAAAAGAATGGGATTTTTTGATAAGCGGGAAATTCAAAATGCTCGGAGATGAAAATGGGGAAATGTCTACAATACCTGGGTTGAATAGGTTTACACACGATCGATATCTTTCTATACATAGTGATGGTATCAACTCATATGGCCATGTTCGATTCGGTGGAATCAAAATAAAATAGAAATTAGCTTTCGGAGAGATGGCTGAGTGGTTGATAGCTCCGGTCTTGAAAACCGGTATAGTTCGAAACAAAGAACTATCGAGGGTTCGAATCCCTCTCTCTCCTTTTGCTTGATGAATAGATTTCTTTCTTTATTGCTTTTTCCTGGCTTCTTAATTAAGAATCTTAATATTAATAAAAAAAAAGGTAATGGCTCGGCTGGGTGGAATAGCCGAGCCAGAAAAAAACATATTAGATATAAAATGAGTTGAAACGAAAGGAAAACAGAATACTTTTTAAATATCAACTGATTCCTTCAATATATATAGTGTAATCAAATTGATTCTTACCTTAAGCATTGGATCTCCTGTCTCAGTTAAGAGGGGTCATGAAAAGAACAGGCTCAAAATCACGATCAATTCCTTTTTCAAATCCCGCTGCGGCTGCGCGAGCTCTTCCCGCGTGCCATAAATGACCCACGAATCTTGTCGATAATAACAAGCGTACATTTTCAGCATGTGCTTAAAATTGGATGCAATATTTTTTGAATGATTTTCACGTAGATTTACTTATTTTCTTCTCATTCAGCGTTTAAGTTTGGAATATGTTTTTCCTAGTTTGGAACCTCTGATGTTTTTGCAGGCCTTTCATGTGTATTATATGCAATTAGAATATATATCCAAACATATATATCAATTCAAAACCAAACCATTCACCGAGTGCTAACAACCTTGATCAAATATAACATTAAAATATATAAATCAACGATATACTCATGAATCGAAGTGCAGGCTCTCGTGGCCTCAGAGTAAAAAAATCGTTTGAATCCAACTTCACGAACATTTATGTAAGTTCCATACAGTACCAAAAGCACAATTTACCACCGTAGACTGACTAAACAGACATCTATTCCATAAAACATCAACCATGCCCCTTCTTGAACCTAAAAAATGTCCACCTTGGCTAACCGCTAAGCCGTCTCTAGTTATAGGTAAAGCGTACATTAGAGACGGAAGAGAAACCGGATAATCATATCTACTACATTCTCAGCTGTAAGTCCCATAATAGGTTGTTTGAGGAACTGCTGCAACAGGTTGCTGGGCTAGGGTTAACGTCGAGGCAACAACTGGTGGAGCGTAGCTTTGTTGAGGAAAGGCCTGCAAAAAAATCAGAGGTTCCAAACTAAGAAAAACAGATTCCAAACTTGAACGCTGAATGAGAAGAAAATAAGTAAATCTACGTGAAAATCATTCAAAAAATATTGCATCCAATTTTAAGCACATGCTGAAAATGTACGCTTGTTATTATTGACAAGAGAAGCTAGCTTACATATCAATGTTTCAAAGTTTAAGCTTTCAAAATTAATGGTTTTAAGTTTGTTGGGTTTTTTGGGCACGCTCGAATCGATCACCGAAACCGTCAAGGAGGGTTGTAAAAGCTTGGTTGTTGAATTGGCTAAAACCGAAATAAATGTAGACAATTTGCACGATGATTTTAGAGTGGTTCGACTACTTCAACCGAGTCTACATCCACTACCTTAGCACACCACTAAGGATTTACCAATTCACTCAACAATGAATTCTTCCTTTTGAGGACAAAGGGTAACCTTACAACCCTATCTTTTCAATGGCTAAGATAGAACCACTCTAGTTTTTCTCTCAAGGCTAAACTAGAACCTCTCCTTTTACAAGGGTAGAAAGATGTAAACAAATATACCTCACAAGGTGGGTGTTTACGAGAGTTGAGCTCACAAGAGTGTAAAGAATAAGAACAATGAAAAACAAAACACTCTCTATACAATATTTACAAGAGAAATGAGGAAGATAAAGACTTAAACTCGATTTCTCTTGAACATGAAGCTTGGATCTTGTTTCTTGCTATCTTCAAGTGTCCTTGGGGTGTTTATATAGTGTGGAATGAGTATCTAGCCGTTTATGGCCGTTAGGGATGTTTTGGAGCCGTTGGAAGCCATTAATGTTGAGCATTAAATGCTCTCCTGCACAATAGTTTCGAAACCTTTGAGAGGTTTCGAAACCTTAAGAGGGTTTTCAAAAAACTAGCCGTTTTATAGCCGTTTGGAGCCGTTACAGGGCCAAAGTTTCGAAACCTTTACAAGGTTTCGAAACCTTTGAGCCAAAGTTTCGAAACCTTGTGAAGGTTTCGAAACCTTTGCCCAGGTTTCAAATTTTTGGCTACTGCCCAGTATAGTTTCGAAACTTTGCTATAGTTTCGAAACTTTCCTTCCAAAATGAGAATTTTGGGCATTTGTCGACTTTTAAAAATGTAGTTCGATATAGGTATTCAATCGAACTCTTTCAAAACATTTTGTCACGTTTTAAGGACTTTTGAATTATTTTTGAAATCTTTAAACACGTCCCTAAAACAATTTTCACATAATTGTTATATCAAAATATTTCTCAACAATCTCCCCCTTTTTGATATAACAAAACTTCTTTGAAAAATTGTTTTTGACAAAAAGCTCCCCCTTAATTTTTCACTTATTTCTCCCCCTTTTTGTTATATCAAAAATAATTCAAATCTTTATAGTACATAATAACAATGGGGTTTATGTGGGAGTATCGAAACGGTTTGAAAACTTCCCTAAACATAATTTCAAGTTGTTTGGACTTTTGGAAATGTTTTAAATTCTTTTTAAATCAGTCCAACACATTTTTCAATTATTATATCAAAACATTAGTTCTTCAATCTCCCCCTTTTTGATATAATAAAACCAACTTGAAAAATTGTTTGGGATTCTCCCCCTTCAAGTTTAAAACGTTTAAAAATGTGAATAAGAGATGAAAACCTGAAAAGTAAGTAGCTCCCTCTTATTCATTTGAAAATACAATTTTTCAAAACATTTCTCCCCCTTTTTGTTATATCAAAAAGAATTTAAAATACTTTAAGCTCAAAATAACAATGGAGGTTTAAAAAATTTGATTCAATTAAAAAAAATTGTTTTTAAAATTTGGCTCCCCCTTACTCAAGCATTCCATTAAATTTTTAGCACAAAACTTGACACTTAAAGACATTGAATTTCAAAATAGAATCAAATTAAGAGCATATGAAATTCAATTTATCCAAGACTTAAAAATTTTATGCAAACATATGAATGAAACCATTAAACTCATATGCATAAAATTTTCAAATAATGTCATGCTTGTTTAGATATTTGAATAAAAGCTCAAATGCATGAACATTAGAAATTAGATAACCAAAAAAAATAAAAAATAAAAGCATTAAGCTTAGAGGTTACCTATCTTCTTCACTTGTGTGACTAGAGCATTTAAGATTCTTGCTTTTCTTGCCTTTTGCTCAAACACACCTACAAGAGACATTTACTTGGATTTTGGTATCCAAATTGCTTTGGATCCATTAACATTAATCTCGATGTCTCTAGTTCCCTTGGGAACCCATACTTGCCTAATCCTATAAGATTTTCTCTTCTTTATAGGACAAGTATGCAAAGAATGACCATGATAATGACAATGTGAGCATTTTGTCATTATGGGATGAAATGAATTATTAAAAATGATTTCTTTTTCTTTTGTTAAGCTTTCAAGCTTAACCTTTAAATCAAGATTTTCTTTTTCTAAAACATCTTTGTTTGTTTTTGAAAATTCTAAATCATTTTTCAAAATTTCATTTTGATTTTCAAAATCTATTTTTGTTTTTAAAAGAAAATCATTTTCAGTTTCGAGTTTTGAAATCATTTTCCTAAATTTGGAATTCATGGTCTCAAATTCCAAATATAATTCATTAAATGCATCTTGTAACTCATCGAAAGAATGTGAATTTAATTCATCTGAGTTAGAAGATACCTCGGGCTCATCGAGAGCCAAAACATCATCCACCTTAGGTGTTGAGGGGAGGATTGCACATGATGAAGCATCATCTTTCTTCTCTTCTTTCCCATAGAATTTCTCAAGCTTCTCCCAAATTTCTTTGGCACTTTTGGATGGGGAGACCTTCTTGGAAATCTCTTCACTTAGGGCACAGAGAAGAATGTGCATAGCCTTTGCATTGAGATGGTCCTTGTTTGTGTCATTGACACTCCTTTTCTTCTTCTTCTTAGGAGCTTCCGAATGTCCATTTATGATAATCTTCCAAATGTCAAGGTTGAATCCTTGGATGAAATATTTCATAATGTTGCTCCATTGGAAGTAACCTTCTCCTTTGAAGAGAGGAGGACACATGATAGAGCGGCCTTCTTCAAATGAAATCATTGTAGAACCGCTTGCCATTTTCTTGTACGGTGGACTACGAGCGTTGGATCTTTACTCCTGGATGTTAGTCCTTCGATGGAGACGAGGCTCTGATACCAATTGTTGGGTTTTTTGGGCACGCTCGAATCGATCACCGAAACCGTCAAGGAGGGTTGTAAAAGCTTGGTTGTTGAATTGGCTAAAACCGAAATAAATGTAGACAATTTGCACGATGATTTTAGAGTGGTTCGACTACTTCAACCGAGTCTACATCCACTACCTTAGCACACCACTAAGGATTTACCAATTCACTCAACAATGAATTCTTCCTTTTGAGGACAAAGGGTAACCTTACAACCCTATCTTTTCAATGGCTAAGATAGAACCACTCTAGTTTTTCTCTCAAGGCTAAACTAGAACCTCTCCTTTTACAAGGGTAGAAAGATGTAAACAAATATACCTCACAAGGTGGGTGTTTACGAGAGTTGAGCTCACAAGAGTGTAAAGAATAAGAACAATGAAAAACAAAACACTCTCTATACAATATTTACAAGAGAAATGAGGAAGATAAAGACTTAAACTCGATTTCTCTTGAACATGAAGCTTGGATCTTGTTTCTTGCTATCTTCAAGTGTCCTTGGGGTGTTTATATAGTGTGGAATGAGTATCTAGCCGTTTATGGCCGTTAGGGATGTTTTGGAGCCGTTGGAAGCCATTAATGTTGAGCATTAAATGCTCTCCTGCACAATAGTTTCGAAACCTTTGAGAGGTTTCGAAACCTTAAGAGGGTTTTCAAAAAACTAGCCGTTTTATAGCCGTTTGGAGCCGTTACAGGGCCAAAGTTTCGAAACCTTTACAAGGTTTCGAAACCTTTGAGCCAAAGTTTCGAAACCTTGTGAAGGTTTCGAAACCTTTGCCCAGGTTTCAAATTTTTGGCTACTGCCCAGTATAGTTTCGAAACTTTGCTATAGTTTCGAAACTTTCCTTCCAAAATGAGAATTTTGGGCATTTGTCGACTTTTAAAAATGTAGTTCGATATAGGTATTCAATCGAACTCTTTCAAAACATTTTGTCACGTTTTAAGGACTTTTGAATTATTTTTGAAATCTTTAAACACGTCCCTAAAACAATTTTCACATAATTGTTATATCAAAATATTTCTCAACAAAGTTGTTCCTACGAATTTCAGGTTGTGTGATTTTCTGGGTTATTTGTGTGCAGTTAATTTATAGGGAGATGAGGCAGAGGTTAGGGTTTTGAATTAATTTTCTGGGTTTTAGTTCTATAATTTTTGAAGAAGATGGTGGAAAATAAAATTTTGAAAGTTTGGGGGTTAAATCAGAAACAATTTTTTTGAAGTAACGAAGACTAACGACCAAGGGACCAAAATAGAAACGATTCTAAACGTAAGTGACCAGAATAATCTTTTTTAAATTGTGGTGACCAAAATAGAACACACCCTAAACAAAAGGGACCCCTAGTGAAGATTACACTACTCATTTAAGAACTGAGAGAGAACTTATAATGGAAACAATTATATTAATCAAAAGTTCAATAATTCAACAATAATTTCTCTATTTTCATTTACTACGCACAAAGCCATTATAAATAGACTTTGGTTTTAGCTTTAGAGGTCATCTTGATTGTAGTTTATCTTAGGAAAAAATCAAGATCATTTGTTTAAAATTTTCTTTTATTTCTCTCTGATCTTTGTTTTTTTCTTCTTATTTTATTATGTCTGTCTAAGTTCAAGGTGTTGAGTTCAAAGGAAGAAGCTCTTGGTATATACTAAAGCTAGGGATGAAAATGGATCGGATTGTATAGAGTTTATGTAACCCCCTAGACCCGCCTATGCGTTACAACGGATCCTAGAAAGTCACATTAGGGTCACATGAGCGACCCACGGTAAAAATACACATAAAACATTTCCTCTGAAAAACACATATTAAATTATAACGGTAACTTTTGTTGAAAATTCACTTTCATGAAATCATTTAAATATATAGCAGGATTTCAGAAAACGTTTTACAGACACTAACATGAAACAATAATGATATGCATGCTCACTAACGGTGTCGGTACCGTACTCCAAAAGCAACACCGAGAGAACTCCAAACACTGATGTCGGTCATCAAGCCATGTTAGTTTTCTTTTAACCTGCGATGGTAAAAACAATATGAGCTTCGAAAAGCTCAGTAATACAGAACTACCAATGGAAGCTATAAGTGACATGTAGGTAAAGGAAAAAGCATAGCATTATCATGATCTTTCGGCAACAATAGGCTCCAAAATACAATCAAACATTTCAAAGAAACGGTATACATGAAGATGATAGGATTGTTCTTTATTCAATCATTGAGTATCATACTAGGAACCTATAGACCGAAGAATGAGTCATGATATGAATTACGGTAGTTGAGTCAGGGGCTTAGTGTGTGTTCCAACAATGCAAAGCTATCACATACGAGGTATTGGTATGATGAACATTATTTCACGGTTATATAATATTAGCGATGAGGTTCATTTTAGATTTCCTAACTACCCTCCAACCAAACTCCGGTATGCAGTTCCCCAGAACTACTACTATAACAGGCATTAACTAGGCTCATTGGGCGTAGGTGCCAGCCTAAGGGGATACCTTAGGTACGGAACGGTACGGTAGGAATTACCCTAGCCGAAGCATAGGAACCTGTACGGTAAGGAATTACCAGCCTGATCAGGGCTGAACCTACAGTGACTTCATACTCTATCCCAAGTCCCCCGGTAACGGTTTAGGTAGTGATAATAGTAATCGGTAGTAATCGGTGATAGTCGATAATGATCGATATTAATAATAATATTCGGTAGCAATAATTGTTAATCAGTAATAACAGTGAATATAAAGTAAACTTTAGTTTTCGATTAAACGATAATTAGCGAGCATATAAATTTTTATTTTATTTTCTTTTTGATCAGATACATAGGTATATTTCGGCTTGATAAAAGCCATATTTCATATCAAATGGCAGCCTTGGGTTCAGGATGGTAGGATGTTTATATGCACTTGGAACACACTAAAAGGAACCTTTTATTTCTATGAGATACTTGATATTACAAAAAGAATGAGAACTCTGAGCTTCTGACAGTTTGAACTAACTCCGGTAATGAGGTCCCGATTAAAGGGGACTTTGTAGCCAACAACCAGGCATTTGGGGAAAATGCTTTATTATTATCATTCAAGATATCAACTATATTAAGGTTGTTTTGATCACTTTAGCTAACGAGAGCATTTTGGTCATTTTACTATCATGGGCAATTTTGTAATTTAGCCCAATAATGACAAAATGATGATATGCAATATTCAAGATTTCCAATTGTTTATCAAACCTCCAAAAACTCCCTCGATCTAGCATATCTCAATACTGCAATACTTACCAAACCTTTAGACGTATGCGTTCCACGTGTAGCATTTCCCAAAATCAATTATATAAAATGTTAGAACGGTCGTCATCATATTTCACCATAGGCTCACCACTGAGCATTCAAACTCATTTTCCAAGTGAATCTTCCAACCTTATTTTAGTATCATGAGTGATGGTCATATATGAGTCATGCTTCATAACACTTGGGGGCATTTCAGTCGTTTAAGCTTTATTTATATTTTGGAATTTCATCAAAAAACAATTTTTCCCATTCCGGTCAAGAGGGTATTTCGACCATCATGGAGCTCGGGATCAATCCATCCTTTCCGCCAATTATAGTATTTATCTAATTTCAATCATTAATGTACTCGATAGAGATCTAGTCGTTCTGGTCCTTTCAGCCCTTCTAGACAATTCATTCATTTCAAAGCTTGAGGGTATAAATGTCATTTTAGTTAATTGGAAAAATTTCGATGCTCGAGATACTTTAGTGATTTCGGTCGTTACGCCCATCCTGATCAATTTAGTCTTATTAGTACCTTCAATCCTTTAGTCATTTCAGTTGTTTCAATCAATTCGATAATTGAAAGTACTTTGATAATTTTCGAACATACGAATAATTTCTTGTAAATTTATCTTCAAGGATTAATAGAACTTTAAGGAAACCAAGCACTTCACAATCTCGAGGGTTTAAGTCTTGTTACCGTAACTCTCCAAATAATTTTGAGGTTTTCAAATGAACCGGTTGTTTAACAAGATCTAAGATAGATTTCTAGATTGCTTTCATTGTTAGGGTCATTTTAGTCGTTCGAATATCTCAAGGGCATTTTTGTAATTTCTCATTTCAACGTTTCGGGCATTTAATCTTTTATCAAGAACATAATCTAGGATGAAAGTTTCGAGGTTGTTGCTTTATCGAGTATTCACTAAACTTGAATTTCTTATCGGTCATTTGTTCCTTATTCGAGTCATTCGGTCTTAACCAGTTAATTATCATTGTATCGTAACTGTACCACTAATAATAATCGACGGTAATCAAATGACCAATCATAATGTACATGCATTAATCGATTACCAACATGTTCCATAAAGCATGCAGTAGGTAGTAAAGTATTACCTTGAATCCTTGCTATATCGGTCAACCCTTGACACGACATCTCGATACTCTCGAACCCGAATTTGACGTCCTCAACCATCCGTATTCAAAGAACGGTGAGTACCTTCAATCACACAAATTCCAGTTTCAGTCCTTATTCACATTGCTCACAATTGATTAATAAAATACATAAGTGGACTCGAGTTCAAGATCCAATTCGGAGGCTTTCGGGTTAGAATTTCACGAAACGGGCTTCAAAATCGAACTCAGGACGTCGAAAAACGTAAAATTGGACTTTTCGG
The DNA here is from genome assembly GCA_030270665.1 of Hibiscus trionum. Classification (NCBI taxonomy): domain Eukaryota; kingdom Viridiplantae; phylum Streptophyta; class Magnoliopsida; order Malvales; family Malvaceae; genus Hibiscus; species Hibiscus trionum. The sequence continues at coordinate 23,776,857 of BSYR01000025.1, forward strand.
GAAAAGTTGACTTTTTGGTCAAAGTCAACGCTAACGTCAGCAGTCAACGCTGACGTCATGCTGACGTCACTGGTTGACCGGGTTGACTCACTGGGTTGACTCGGGCGAGTTGACTCACTGGGTTGACTCGGTCAACGGGTCGGGTTGGGTCAACGGGTCGGGTTGGGTCAACGGGTCGGGTTGGGTCAACGGGTCGGGTCGGTCAACCACTGGGCTTGGACCGGTTAACCACTGGGCTTGGATCGGTTAACCATTGGGCTTGGACCTGTTCGGGCGGCTCGGTTCAAGACCAGACCGGGTCTGAGCCGGTCGGTTCCACAGCCACCGTCCATGGCGGCCGGAAATCGCCTTGGACGGCGCGTGAAGCCCACGCGCGGCCTTCCCCGGTCGGAAAACACGTCGGACAGAACCAAAACGTCGAAAACGACCTTAAATCCAACATATCGCAACCGAAAACTCAAAATTACAAGTCAAAAACTTACCGAACTTACCCAAACCGACGGTAAACGTTTAGGACTGTTGCGTCTCCGACGAGGTTCTGAACGGTGACGGGTGGTAGATCTCAAGGCTGGGTTTTGACCGGCTTGGCCTGCTGAAGACGGTGATGGTCTCTGATTTGAGCCACGACGTCAAACAGCGCCGAAAAACAAAAAAAAAGAAACAAAGTTTCGGGCGAACCTTCAAATCGATTTTCCCGACAAACGGTGGCTGCTCTCCGCGAGTGGCGGCTAGGGTGCGGTCTGGGCAGGACGATGGTTCTGATGTCGTCGGCGGTGACGACCACGAACCGCCGGTGAGTGAGATCGAACGATGAAAAGGTTTGGACCTTTGGTATACTCACTCACACTCCTTTCAGACGCAAGGAAGAAGAAGCGATTATGACGGTAGGTGGGAGGTTGACTGACTTATTTTATTCTAGATAACATACTAAACTTAGCTTAAAATCAAACTAGGGTAAACTTAGAAACCAATAATGGCTTGGCTCGGTTGGTTAAGGCAATTACATACCAAACCAAAGGTTGTGGGATCAAATCCCCTGAACGCCACTTTATTTTTATTTTTTTCACTAGAACATTCGTATAAATATCAGGGTGTTACAACTCTCCCCCTCTAAAAAGAAATTTCGGCCTCGAAATTTACCTGAGTTGAACAAATGCGAAAACTGCTCTTTTATTGACTTGAAAGTCTCACATGTAGCCTCTTCTGGACCACGATTATTCCACTGTACTTTAACCATGGGAACGCGACAGTTCCTAAGAATCCCTTTCATCTCTATCAAAAACTTGAACATGTTCATCCTCGTAAAACAGGTATGGCATCAGCTCCACATCTTGAACATGAATAACTTGACTCAGATCCGGGTAATATTGGCTCAACATGGTCATATGAGATATATCTTGATTACGGCTAAGATGGGGAAACAACTCAAGCTGATAAGCAAAAGGTCCAACTCTCTTACGGAAACGGTATGACCCGATAAATCATGGACTCAACTTGCCTTTGCGCCCAAATCTCAAAACTTCCTTCCATGGAGATACCTTTAAGAGGACCTGATCACCAATCTCGAACTCAATGTCTCTCCTTTTTTCGGTGAGCATAAGACTTCTGTCTGCCAAAAGCCTCTTTGAGATGATCATGAATCATTCTGACAGTCTCCTTGGTCTCTCGGACTAACTCAGGGCCCATAGTCCTCCCATCATATAACTCTGCCCCACATATAGGAGTACGACATTTACGGCCATACAGAGCTTCATATGGTGCCATACGGACGCTAGCCTGGTAACTGTTGTTATACGTAAACTCGGCTATGGGCAAGAAATACTCCCAACCACCGCAAAAGTTGATCACACAACCTCGTAGTATATCCTCAGGGGTCTGAATCACCCTCTCAGATTGACCATCAGTCTATGAATGAAAAGATGTACTGATATTCAGACGCGTGCCCAAGGCCTCCTGTAAGGCCTTTCAGAATCAGGATATAACATCGAATTTGAGTCAGGGGTGATATTTAACGGTATACCATGCCGCACTTTCAAACAAAAGGTCTTTCTTCAAGCTTGATCGAACATAACTGAGGTTTTAAACGAATATTGCTTACCCTTGATGTAATACTCAGGCAACTACTTCCTTTCATGCATAATAGAGTCATCACAAAACTCACACTTTCGCCACGCTCTCGGACACCTTTCTTTTAAATTTATAATACTTTTATCAAATTCCCACCATAATATTCTCAAACATAATCATCATCACCAAATAGCATTACGTGAAATCTTATATCTGTTACCTCACATGATCAAACATTTAATCTCAATCTGTTTCTGATTCTTCAGTTTCACCTGAATGAACCATCTCAGATTCTAATCCATCAATTTAATCCAAAACACAGACGAACGATATAAACATTTCTATCTAGTGCAGATTGAACTATGGAAGGCAGATTGCTTAGGTTCACTTAATTCAGAAAGAGGCATTCGACATCGGAGTTTCGGCTCGGAGGAGTACGGTTAAGTTAGGGGCATGCACAGACCAGACAACCTATGACAGACGATCGGCCGATCTACCCAGAATGACGCAACTCTAAGCTCTGATACCACTAAATGTAACCCCCTAGACCCGCCTATGCGTTACAACGGATCCTAGAAAGTCACATTAGGGTCACATGAGCGACCCACGGTAAAAATACACATAAAACATTTCCTCTGAAAAACACATGTTAAATTATAACGGTAACTTTTGTTGAAAATTCACTTTCATGAAATCATTTAAATATATAGCAGGATTTCAGAAAACGTTTTACAAACACTAACATGAAACAATAATGATATGCATGCCCACTAACGGTGTCGGTACCGTACTCCAAAAGCAACACCGAGAGAACTCCAAACACTGATGTCGGTCATCAAGCCATGTTAGTTTTCTTTTAACCTGCGATGGTAAAAACAATATGAGCTTCGGAAAGCTCAGTAATACAGAACTACCAATGGAAGCTATAAGTGACATGTAGGTAAAGGAAAAAGCATAGCATTATCATGATCTTTCGGCAACAATAGGCTCCAAAATACAATCAAACATTTCAAAGAAACGGTATACATGAAGATGATAGGATTGTTCTTTATTCAATCATTGAGTATCATACTAGGAACCTATAGACCGAAGAATGAGTCATGATATGAATTACGGTAGTTGAGTCAGGGGCTTAGTGTGTGTTCCAACAATGCAAAGCTATCACATATGAGGTATTGGTATGATGAACATTATTTCACGATTATATAATATTAGCGATGAGGTTCATTTTAGATTTCCTAACTACCCTCCAACCAAACTCCGGTATGCAGTTCCCCAGAACTGCTACTATAACAGGCATTAACCTAGGCTCATTGGGCGTAGGTGCCAGCCTAAGGGGATACCTTAGGTACGGAACGGTACGGTAGGAATTACCCTAGCCGAAGCATAGGAACCTGTACGGTAAGGAATTACCAGCCTGATCAGGGCTGAACCTACGGTGACTTCATACTCTATCCCAAGTCCCCCGGTAACGGTTTAGGTAGTGATAATAGTAATCGGTAGTAATCGGTGATAGTCGATAATGATCGATATTAATAATAATATTCGGTAGCAATCATTGTTAATCAGTAATAACAGTGAATATAAAGTAAACTTTAGTTTTCGATTAAACGATAATTAGCGAGCATATAAGTTTTTATTTTATTTTCTTTTTGTTCAGATACATAGGTATATTTCGGTTTGATAAAAGCCATATTTCATATCAAATGACAGCCTTGGGTTCAGGATGGTAGGATGTTTATATGCACTTGGAACACACTAAAAGGAAACTTTTATTTCTATGAGATACTTGATATTACACAAAAAATGAAAACTCTGAGCTTCTGACAGTTTGAACTAACTCCGGTAATGAGGTCCCGATTAAAGGGGACTTTGTAGCCAACAACCAGGCATTTGGGGAAAATGCTTTATTATTATCATTCAAGATATCCACTATATTAAGGTTGTTTTGATCACTTTAGCTAACGAGAGTATTTTGGTCATTTTACTATCATGGGCAATTTTGTAATTTAGCCCAATAATGACAAAATGATGATATGCAATATTCAAGATTTCCAACTGTTTATCAAACCTCCAAAAACTCCCTCGATCTAGCATATCTCAATACTGCAGTACTTACCAAACCTTTAGACGTATGCGTTCCACGTGTAGCATTTCCCAAAATCAATTATATAAAACGTTAGAACGGTCGTCATCATATTTCACCATAGGCTCACCACTGAGCATTCAAACTCATTTTCCAAGCGAATCTTCCAACCTTATTTTAGTATCATGAGTGATGGTCATATATGAGTCATGCTTCATAACACTTGGGGGCATTTCAGTCGTTTAAGCTTTATTTATATTTTGGAATTTCATCAAAAAGCAATTTTTCCCATTCCGGTCAAGAGGGTATTTCGACCATCATGGAGCTCGGGATCAATCCATCCTTTCCGCCAATTATATTATTTATCTAATTTCAATCATTTATGTACTCGATAGAGATCTAGTCGTTCTGGTCCTTTCAGCCCTTCTAGACAATTCATTCATTTCAAAGCTTGAGGGTATAAATGTCATTTTAGTTAATTGGAAAAATTTCGATGGTCGAGATACTTTAGTGATTTCGGTCGTTACGCCCATCCTGATCAATTTAGTCTTATTAGTACCTTCAATCCTTTAGTCATTTAAGTTGTTTCAATCAATTCGATAATTGAAAGTACTTTGATAATTTTCGAACATACGAATAATTTCTTGTAAATTTATCTTCAAGGATTAATAGAACTTTAAGGAAACCAAGCACTTCACAATCTCGAGGGTTTAAGTCTTGTTACCGTAACTCTCCAAATAATTTTGAGGTTTTCAAATGAACCGGTTGTTTAACAAGATCTAAGATAGATTTCTAGATTGCTTTCATTGTTAGGGTCATTTTAGTCGTTCGGATATCTCAAGGGCATTTTTGTAATTTCTCATTTCAACGTTTCGGGCATTTAATCTTTTATCAAGAACATAATCTAGGATGAAAGTTTCGAGGTTGTTGCTTTATCGAGTATTCACTAAACTTGAATTTCTTATCGGTCATTTGTTCCTTATTCGAGTCATTCGGTCTTAACCAGTTAATTATCATTGTATCGTAACTGTACCACTAATAATAATCGACGGTAATCAAATGACCAATCATAATGTACATGCATTAATCGATTACCAACATGTTCCATAAAGCATGCAGTAGGTAGTAAAGTATTACCTTGAATCCTTGCTATATCGGTCAACCCTTGACACGACATCTCGATACTCTCGAACCCAAATTTGACGTCCTCAACCATCCGTATTCAAAGAACGGTGAGTACCTTCAATCGCACAAATTCCAGTTTCAGTCCTTATTCACATTGCTCACAATTGATTAATAAAATACATAAGTGGACTCGAGTTCAAGATCCAATTCGGAGGCTTTCGGGTTAGAATTTCACGAAACGGGCTTCAAAATCAAACTCAGGACGTCGAAAAACGTAAAATTGGACTTTTCGGGAAAAGTTAACTTTTTGGTCAAAGTCAATGCTAACGTCAGCAGTCAACGCTGACGTCATGCTGACGTCACTGGTTGACCGGGTTGACTCACTGGGTTGACTCGGGCGAGTTGACTCACTGGGTTGACTCGGTCAACGGGTCGGGTTGGGTCAACGGGTCGGGTTGGGTCAACGGGTCGGGTTGGGTCAACGGGTCGGGTTGGGTCAACGGGTCGGGTTGGGTCAACGGGTCGGGTCGGTCAACCACTGGGCTTGGACCGGTTAACCACTGGGCTTGGATCGGTTAACCACTGGGCTTGGACCGGTTCGGGCGGCTCGGTTCAAGACCAGACCGGGTCTGAGCCGGTCGGTTCCACAGCCACCGTCCATGGCGGCCGGAAATCGCCTTGGACGGCGCGTGAAGCCCACGCGCGGCCTTCCCCGATCGGAAAACACGTCGGACAGCACCAAAACGTCGAAAACGACCTTAAATCCAACATATCGCAACCGAAAACTCAAAATTACAAGTCAAAAACTTACCGAACTTACCCAAACCGACGGTAAACGTTTAGGACTGTTGCGTCTCCGACGAGGTTCTGAACGGTGACGGGTGGTAGATCTCAAGGCTGGGTTTTGACCGGCTTGGCCTGCTGAAGACGGTGATGGTCTCTGATTTGAGCCACGACGTCAAACAGCGCCGAAAAACACAAAAAAAAAGAAACAAAGTTTCGGGCGAACCTTCAAATCGATTTTCCCGACAAACGGTGCCTGCTCTCCGCGAGTGGCGGCTAGGGTGCGGTCTGGGCAGGACGATGGTTCTGATGTCGTCGGCGGTGACGACCACGAACCACTGGTGAGTGAGATCGAACGATGAAAAGATTTGGACCTTTGGTATACTCACTCACACTCCTTTCAGACGCAAGGAAGAAGAAGCGATTATGACGGTAGGTGGGAGGTTGACTGACTTATTTTATTCTAGATAACATACTAAACGTAGCTTAAAATCAAACTAGGGTAAACTTAGAAACCAATAATGGCTTGGCTCGGTTGGTTAAGGCAATTACATACCAAACCAAAGGTTGTGGGATCAAATCCCCTGAACGCCACTTTATTTTTATTTTTTTCACTAGAACATTCGTATAAATATCAGGGTGTTACAGTTTAAGTCTAAATTCGATTATAATCTGACGCTGACATTTTTTTTGGATTTAGATTCAAATTTTTTTAATCGAAAATTTTCAAATTAAATTGTCATCCCTAGTGGTTGACCCGAATTTGAGCGGTAAATCTGTGAATTTTAGTGTCTGTAGGCTATATTGTGTTTGGCTCTCTAATATTTTTATTTTAATGCAACCAGTCCATAATTTTGTGTATTTAATTTCTTGTGTTTTTAATTTATATCGTTTAATTATATATTTGTTCATTTTCGTCCCTTGTTTGATGACTACATTTAAATTTGGGTAAACTACATAAATGACCACCATACTATTGGTAAGGTCGCGATTGACCACCTTACTTTTTTTTTTCTAAGTAATTAAACCACCATACTATTAAATTGGATGCAACTTGACTACCAGCCGTTAAAACCTAACGGATGGAGTGATGTGGCAGTTAGTAAAAATTTGTATAACTACACACTTGGTCCTCGTTACTTATACATTCTATCAATTTGCTCCCAATTTTAATTTAATAAAATAAATCAATTATTTAATTAGATGATGACACGTGTCACCACCTTATTGGAGGACTTTAATTAATTTAATATAATTTAATTAATCTTCTCCCTCCAATCAGGTTGTGACACGTGTCACATGATTGGATAAGGAAAATTGAAAGTAACGAAATTGTGGCTGTGAGAATCAAACCAGGGCTCCCTTGGTGGAAAAAGCATGTGCTTGCCACTAGGCCAAGCTTATTTTTGTGATATGAAGTAGGGGTGTTCAAATTCGGGTACCCAGATTTTCGAGTGCCCGAGGTGCCGAGTGCCCGAGGTGCCGAGTACTCGGTTCTTCGAGTAACATATTTCTTGGCCTGTGTCCCGACTCGTGGTTTTCGGGTACCAGCAAAATTGAGTACCGAGTACCCAGTTTATATTTTTAAAAATTCAATATTTTTAAAAAAATCACATAGAAAAAACATAAAAATTAAAATTTCATAATATATAATCTAAATACAAAAAATAATGATTTAAAATTAATTTTAAGTGAGAAATATTCAGATATATATCACCTGACTAGTTTACACTGTAAACTTTACATTACGTTCTTTGGCTAATACATATTTAAAAGCTATTACTCTTGGTGCGTTCTCATAGCATTGTTGTTATTTATTTTAGTCAAAGTTCGGTTAATACATATTTAAAAAAATAAAAACATATAAGCTATTACTACAATAGGAAGGGTTTTTTTAATATTTTTAATTAGTTTATTTTATTTTATTTTAATATATATATATATATAATTAAATATAGTGAAAGGGTATTTTGTTTAAATAATGATTATATTTAATATATATATATAATAGGAACCGGGTACCCATCAGTAACTGGGTACCCGAAAATTTCATATTTTTTACCCGAGCCCAACCTGGGAAATGACGGGCCGGGTACCCAACCCGGGTAAAAAAATCCGGGTAAATATCTGGTTATTTGTGTTCGGGTAGCTCGGGTTGGGTAATTTTGAACACCCCTAATATGAAGTACAACATATAATATATGTGTTATATTGCTGTTAATGCCTGGAAAAATGAAGGAAATGTGGTTTTAGGGAACTCGAACACGACATGCTTATGATGCATAAAAACATCTAACCCAATTAAATAAATATAATAATTAAATTAAAATTAATAATATTTTGTATATATTTTAAATTATAGTTAGTGCACGATTTAAAATAAAAAATAAAAAATTATATTAAATTCATTTAGCGAATCTAAAATCACGAACATAATTCAATATAATTTTAAATTTTTTATTGAATTAAATGTTTTTATAATTTTAAAATTGTATTGAATTATGTTCGTTAGTTTGGATTCGCTAAATGAATTTAACATATTTTAATTTTTTTATTTATGTTAATTGGGACCAAATTGATATAATAGGTAAATAACATAGACTAAATGTGTAATTTTACAAGTTTTTGTTAATTGCCACGTCACCTTCCGTTAGTTTTTTTAATGACAGTGATCAAAATAGGACCAATTGAAAATGTTGGTGGTCTGATTGACGAGTTGTCTAGTTCGGTGGTTAAAATAGGTACAACCAAATAATTTGGTGGTCAAATGAGTAGTTTACCCTAAGATAAATTCTAGGTTGTATTAATCTTGATTTATTGTAGAATACAAATGGACGTTATGAACACTTCGACTTATTTATGAATTTTGATGACACCAAACGCATATTACAACTCTGTGGCTTGCACTAAGAAATGCCCTGCTCACTTACAGGGAGCGAGAACGACGCCACCTTTCGAGCTCTTCGACATGCCGGATTTGTGAAATGAGTGATGAAGATACAATTATGCATACTTTTATGATTTATGAAGTCTAATGAGTTCTAACAAGAAAAAATGGTTTGGCTTCATCAATTGTCAACTATTACACAAACAGCTTCCTTTTCTCACATTGTTAGTTGACAAGTACTCAATATTGAGAGCACAATTTGTTTTATCAGTGTTGCAAAGCCTATATTATATTATATTAAATCTGATATTTGTACACGAATTTCTTGTGCAATTTATTTTTATGTTGCTTTCATTGTTCTAAGTACAGTTACAACTAAATGCAGTAATCAATTCAATTTCGTTAATGTTGGCTATTAATTCTAATTTTCAATAGTTGCATCAAAGAAAAAGAAACGTCCGATGACCAATTTAAAACGAAAGTCATAGTTTGAGGATGAAATTGGAATGTTTAAAAGTTTGGGGGACCAATTTAGAATGAAGGTCATAGTTTGAGGATGCAATTAGAATGTTTAAAAGTTTGGGAGACCAATTTAGAATGAAGGTCATAGTTTGAGGATGCAATTAGAATGTTTAAAAGTTTGGGGGACCAATTTAGAATGAAGGTCATAGTTTGAGGACGCTTGGTGCAAATAACTCCAAATTTTTTACTTTGTTTCTTTAAAATACAATGTAAAATCTTGTAATACTATATAAAGCTTAATATAAACATAAATTACCAAAAAAAAATATCAAAATTATGTGTGAAACAATTCCAAAATATAAACTTCAAAATAAAATTCCACAAATACATCAAACTAACATATTATGGAAAAATAATGAGCTACTTGTGAACTTTTCGAGTTAAGTTAGGCCTTGCACGACTTGACTCGGTCAAATCTCAAACTCGAATTTGAGTCGAATTAACTAATGTCAAGATCGAGCTGCTCAACTCATTTAGCACCCCTAAACTTCACATTGGAAGATTAAGGCCAGGTGATGGTTTCCCTTAGAAGCAATACTGAGATGGGTGCATCGAAGTTTTTTTCTTGCTCAATAATATATTATTTTATTAACGGTAATTTATACAAGGCAATATCATCATGTGCCTCGTTAAAAATTCTATAATCTTAATTTGGGAAAAAGAATACACATGATAATAGTTAGGGCTGAGCATGGTTAACTGCAAAACCGAAAACCGATCTGAACCGAAGCGTTTGAGCGGTTTATGGTTCATAAGTTTACAAATCGTGGTCAACCGAATCGAACCGAATTGAACCAAATTTGATATTTTATTTAATTTATAATTGTTTTTCTAATGTAAAAATGTATTTTATACTTAAAATATTATATATGCATTTTTAATTATTATTATTATTCACTAAAAAAATTAAATTTTTAATAAATATTTATGAAAAACACTTTAAAATTTTAACTTTTATTGTTTAAAAGTCATCAAATAAAGTTATTTTGTCAAAATAAAATACAAAATTTCAAAAACTAACGTTAATATGGAAAAACCGAAAACTGAGGTTAATCGAACCGAAAACCGATAGTTACTAAAATAGCTTACCAAATTAAACCGAAATCGAACCGTATACACCCCTAATAATAGTGACAAAACGCAAATACCAAACACAAATAAATAGACGAATCAAACATGCAAACCAACCAAATAACCAAAGAGCCATAAAGAAAAGCATGAAAACATGAAATTTTGACAACACCCCTCTTCGCTATGGCAATCGTGAAATCACTAGCCTCACGAAGTAAATTGTTAAAACATACATGTGATGTGATAAAAAAGGTAATTTTTATTGATTTGATCAAACGCCATAATTTTCAAGGACGACAAAAAATTCTGATCAATAAGCGACGCCTTTAATTGACCTTGAACTCTCTCAAATGAACAAAATTCCCCATGATCTCTCCCGAACGATGGTGAGAATTCAAACTCAAAGCTATCCAAATGCCACACTTTCTTTACAACTTATTCCGATATTACTTCTAATTTTGTTTCCTGTAAAAAAATCATCCCACGTTTTTGTTGTCTCAACAAGTCCCGCACAATGAGACCACAGATGTTTCAAAACAACACTTTTTCATGCCTCCTGTTACTGATCCCGCCTCTCAATCAGCTTCGCAATATCACTTATAATTGTCTCTTCATTGCCAATAGTCATTGCCCCCAAAATATTTACCTAACTCGACAGTCGCAGGAGCCTCCTGCAAAATATCCAAATCTAATCTATCGTCCGTTATCCTTTTCAGATGTTGCTGGTTAGTATTCTTTTTCGGAAGCCCGCATCCTTTCTTTCGACTAGGATGCTCAATCTCCCTACACAAGTCCGGCACTATTGAATTTAGAATTATTTCTGCAATGTTATAGTTTGTGTTATGGAAAAAACTTTTGGCATATGCACTGTTGAATGCTCTTCATCCTTGGTATCCACATTCTCATTGTCAGACGAATGTGTGTCTATGGATAACCCATCTATAACATCATTGCACGCGCAAATGTTGTTCTATCATCGGTTCAAACTCCACACGAATACATAAACTACGATCCTCAATAGTGACATCTACGTATTCGTCAATTCTATTCATTGAACCCATTTCGATCCGTATACGTCCCCTTTCAAACGAACCAAGTTTCAAGTTTGCCCCATCACACCGTATCAATAAACCCCATAGTGCAGCCACATTAGCGAATGTCTCCCTCGACCACACATGTATCGGCATTCCACTGATAGATAGCCATACACAACGTGTATCTGGTTCAATTGAGGTTGGATTCCAATTTTTTTACAGCGCAGAACCATTTCTCCAACACCTCCACCTTCAAGATTAATTGTCTATCTTCGTCATTTGTGAACATTAAGAGCGCTTTCTGTAAAACTAATGTTTGTTTTTGATATAACAAATATTCTAAGGACAAAATTGCAAAGTAAATAAATTTTTAAGTACTCAAAAGACTCACATTTGACAAGTATATTTTACACTTAAAATGTTTTAAAGTCAAAACTTAAACCCCATAAAATTCTCTAAGTGTTTCAAAGCCAAAATACTCAAAATCTCCTAGGCATTTCGAAACACCCCAAGTTGTTTCAGTAAGGAATGATTTTAGGAGCTTACTAGAAAATTTAGTTTCGATATGAAATTCCCTGCCCGTTTCGATACAACCTTCATCTGGCCTTTAATTTTTTTAATAATGTTTCGATACGACCTTGTCCGTTTAGATACATGGGTTAAGTATTTTCAAAATTGAGCATTAAATGAACTAGCCGTTACTTGTCAGAATGGAATTTTTGAAAATTGGTTAACTGTTTCGATACAACAATTTGGTGTTTCGAAATGGAGTTTAACAGCTTCAAATGTGTGTAAAACTGTTTCGATACAACATATAGCTGTTTCGATACGGCCCCTTAAAGTTTCGAAATGCCTTCTCGCGTTTCGATATGGTCCTCTTGTTACACATAACGACTCTTTCTTTTTTGAGGCTGTTTTGATACAGGGCCACGTGTTACGATACGAGTAGTTGCAGAACTACATTTATGGAGGGAAGAGAGAACCCCAACGGCTCTATTGATGATCTCAACCACCCAAACGGCTAGAAATCAATGAGAATGTATAAAAGCAAGCCTCAAAAGCACCAACAACAACTATTGAACCAAAAAGCAACATCCAAGCTATTAAATCCAAACCTTTGAGCATAAGTGTCAAATTCTTGTACCCAACTCATTTGGAGTTCTTCATTGTAAATCTTCTTAGAGTTTGGGGAGTGTTTATTTGTAATTGGGTAAACAATTAGCCTTTGAGAGATATTTTTAAAGTTTACCTATCTTTCTCTTGTAAAATGTGTTCTTGGGTCAATCTTTGGGTAGAAAGATTGACCGGTTTGTAAGGTTTCCTCTTAAGCCGAGAAAAGGGGACAAATTCAAGTTAGTGAATTGTTGAAATCCCCAGTAGGGTGCTGAGGTAGTGGATGTAGAGCTTGTTCGAAGCTTGAACCACTCTAAATCGCATTGTCTTCATCTTTTAAATTTCCTACTTGCACCATTCAATTTTTATTCTACCAAATCACCCCTCTTGGTGTTTAGCCATTGTTTGATTGACTCAACAATTGGTATTAGAGCTACACTCATTGGAAGAACTAACATCCTCTTGAGTAGATCTTGGAAGAGTTTGATCAATCACACTTCAATCAACATCATGTTATGGCATTCACCTCCGGCCAAAACCTCTATGAGTCTATATCTATCACCAAACCACCATTCTTCAATGGGGATAACTATCCCTATTGGAAGAATTAGATGCGGCTTTTCATCAAATCAAACGACTACATGGTTTGGGATGTGGTAGAAGACGATCCTTCTTTTTGATGAAGAGAGACGATGAAGGGAGGCTTGTTCCGAAGACCAAAGCCGAAATGACCGATGAAGATAGAAGATGTTTGCAAGTTAACGACAAAGCCTTGCACATGATATTTTGTGCTCTCGGTCCCGACATATACTCAAAGGTGTCTTTAATCGAAAGTGTCAAAGAAGTGTGGGACATCCTAGAGACTACATATGAAGGAACAAATGACTTCAAAGAGACGAAGATTGAGTTGCTCAATTTGAGTTATGAAAACTTCAAAATGGAAGTCGATGAAAGTGTTTCCAAAATGTTTGATCGGTTCTCAGTCATCGTCAACGGACTAAAGGGCTTCGGTGTAGTTATTCTCGAAGAAAAGCTAGTCTGAAAGCTACTCTACTCTCTTTCGGAGTCTTGGGATGGCAAGAGGACGACCATCATCAAAGCTCAAGAATTTAAGACTCTCAAGCTAGACGCCCTTGATGGATCTCTACTCACCCATGAGATCATGAAGCAAGGGAGAGAAGAAGAAAGAAGAGAAGAAGATAGAGAAGAAAGAGGTTGAAAAGAAGAAGCTATGAATCATACTTAAAGATTCATACAACGAAAGCGATTCTAGTGAGAAGGAGGATGAAGAGATGGCCATGTTGGCCAAACGATTCACTCGATTCATGAAGTCCAATCGAGGAAGAAAATTCAATAGAAGAGGGGACTTCAAGAATAGAGGAAAAGAGGAAGAAAAGGACCAACTCACTTGTTATGAGTGAAAGAAGCCCGACCATGTCCAAACCGATTGCCCTCAATTGAGGATGACGAGGAGTGACGAAGAGTCATCCAAGGAAGAGGAGGAAGTGGCCAATCTTTGCCCCATGGCCTTTGAGAAGGATCATATGGTAAACTCTAACTCATCTCTTACTTATGATGAATTATATGATGAATATGATGGGTTACAAAATGTTTACGATGAATTGGTTGAAAAATACAAGGAGTCCATTTTGAAAAATAAGAAAATCATTTCTGATTTAAAATATCAAAATGAATCTTTTTCTAAAACCAATTTCGAATTGGAAAAGAAGGTTTTATACTTGGTAAATCTTTCTAATGAACTTAAAAAGAAAAACATAGATCAAGAAAAACTTCTTTCCGATTTCCAAGATTATCACACAAAAGAAGTGGATAATCTCAAAAATTCTCTTACTATTGGGAAACATGCTCTTAAAAAGGGGGATTATTCAAAAACCCAATATGTTAAGAGAAAACCATTTTACCCCAAAAAATGAGGTTTTCAAAAGCAATCTAAAGTTAAAAGAATTAGGAGTGTATGGGTTCTTAAGGAACTCATTGTTTCTAATAAGGTAAATGCAATTGTTTCTTAGATTCCTAAGAGGACCAAGCTTTTGAGAGCTAACTCTCATGGACCTAAATAATTTTGGGTACCAAAAATTAAAGCTTAATCTCTTTGTTTGTAAGGGGAGCAATGCTTCAAGGTGAAAGCTTCAAGTAGAAACACGTGGTACCTTGATAGTGGTTGCTCGAGGCACATGACTGGAGACAAGAGTAGATTCTTGGAGCTTAAACCAAAAAAGTGGAGGAATTGTGACATTTGGTGACAACTCCAAAGGCCACATTGAAGACATAAGCTCTATTGGTAATCTCTCATCTACATTTATTGAAAATGTTTTATATGCCAATGGTCTAAAACATAATCTATTAAGCATTAGTCAACTTTGTGAAAAAGGTTTTGATGTTCATTTTGATAAAAATGGGTGTAAAATTGTGAACATTAAAACAAATAAAATAATGCTCATTGGTCATCGCATAGGAAACACTTATATGGTGCATTTAGATGACATACATTCATCCCATGCATGTTTAGTTGCACATGATGAGAATGATGCATGGTTGTGGCATAGGAAACTAGAGCATACTAGCATAAGTGTTTTAGAAAAATTGGTTTTCCAAAATCTAGTTAGAGATTTACCCAAACTAAAATTTTCATTAGATAAAATATGTGATGCTTGTGCTAAGGGTAAACAAAAGAGAACCTCATTTAAATCCATTAATGATGTTTCGACTAGTAGGGTGTTACAATTAATCTACATGGATTTATTTGGGCCTATTAGAACTATGAGTTTGAGTGGTAAATCATATGCATTTGTATTGGTAGATGACTTTTCTAGATACACTTGAGTTCTATTCTTAAGTACTAAGGATGAGGCTTTAGAAAATTTCATCACATTTACAAAATTACCCAAAATGATCTTGATCTTAAAATCTCACATATTAGAAGTGATCATGGAACCGAGTTTCAAAATATGGGTTTTAAAGATTTTTGTAATGAAAATGGTATTAGCCATAATTTTTTGGCTCATCGCACTCCTCAACAAAATGGGGTAGTTGAGAGGAAAAATAGAAATTTAGAAGAGATGGCTAGGATCATGCTTTGTGAAAACAATTTACCTAAATATTTTTTGGTGGAAGCCACTAATATGGCTTGTTATATTATTAATAGAGTAATGAATAGGCCTATTTTAAAGAAAACATCTTATGAGATTTTGAAATCCAAAAAGCCTAACATTAGCTATTTTCACCATTTTGGTTGTAAATGTTTTGTTTTAAACAATAGAAAAGACAACTTAGGTAAATTTGATGTTAAAAGTGATGAAGTAATATTTTTGGGTTATTCCCTAAACTCTAAAGCCTACTAGGTATTTAATAAAAGAACTTTGGTTGTTAAAGAGTCTATACATGTTGTTTTCGATGATAACCTCCTTCCGAGGAAGGAATCTTGTGATGATGATAATGTAGGGATCATTGAAGCCGTTGATGGAGGACAAACATCAACGGTGGATGAAATTCCAACTAAAGAAGAGGAAGCACAAGATCCACCTCTTGAATCCTTGAAGGACTTGACTCTTGAGGAAAATGAGGTGACATGCCCAAGGGAGTTCAACAATGTTAAAGGTGGTGAAATCTTGGGTGATCCATCCAAGGGGGTAACTACTAGGCCCTCTCTCAAACTTATGAATCATGTTGCCTTCATCTCATGCATAGAGCCTAAAAATATCAAAGAAGCATTAAAAGATGATTTTTGGATATTGGCTATGCAAGATGAACTTAATCAATTTGAGAGAAGTAGAGTATGTACATTAGTTGATAGGCCTAGTAATCAATCTAGTATAGGAATTAAGTGGGTATTTAGAAACAAACTAGATGAGAGTAGTAACATAGTGAGGAACAAGGCTAGGCTTGTTGCTCAAGGTTACACTCAAGAAGACAGAATTGATTTTGATGAAACATATGCACCCGTAGCTAGAATGGAAGCTATTAGGATGCTTCTTGCATTTGCATGCTTTCAAGCTTTTTCAAATGGATGTGAAAAGTGCTTTTCTAAATGATTTTATAAATGAAGAAGTGTATGTTGAACAACCACCGGGTTTTGAATATCCACAATTTCCAAATCATGTTTTCAAACTAACTAAAACTCTTTATGGTTTAAAACAAGCTCCTAGAGCTTGGTATGAAAGTCTTTCAAACTTTTTAATTCAAAAAGGTTTTGAAAAAGGCAAGGTGGATGCTACACTTTTAATTAAAAAGATGTGGCAATGACATCTTAGTAGTTCAAATATATGTTGATGATATTATTTTTGGTTCTACTAATGAATTTTATTGCTAAGAATTTTCTGAGTTAATGCAAGGTAAATTTGAGATGAGCATGATGGGAGAGCTCTCATTCTTTTTGGGGCTCCAAATCAAGCAAAGGAAAGATGACACCTTCACTAATCAAGCAAAATACATAAAGGACATGCTCAAGAAGTTTGGCTTAGAGAACGTAAAACCTCAAGCCACTCCAATGAGCTCATCAATCAAGCTTGACAAAGATGAGGGAGGTAAGTGTGTCAATTCTAAGATTTATAGATCTATGATTGGCTCTTTACTTTACCTTACCGCAAGTAGACCGAATATTATGTTTAGTGTTTGCTTGTGTTCTAGGTTTCAAGCTAGCCTTAGAGAATCACACCTAGTTGTCATTAAGAGAATTTTTAGATACCTTAGAGATACACCTAATTTAGGTCTTTGGTATCCTAGGGATTCCTCCTTTGACCTTCACGCTTTCTCCGATGCAGATTATGGGGGATGTAAGATAAATAGGAAAAGTACCTCCGGAACATGTGAATTCTTAGGTAGTATGCTCGTATCTTGGTTCTCCAAGAAACAAAATATCATAGTCTTATCTACCACCGAAGCGGAGTACATATCCTTAGGGAGTTGTTGTGCTCAAGTTCTTTGGATGAAACAACAACTCTTAGACTATGATGTTCAAGTAGATACCATACCCCTTAAGTGTGACAACATTAGTGCCATTAGTCTCACTAAGAATCCCATCCAACACTCTAGAATCAAATATATAGAAATTAGACATCATTTCATTAGAGATCATGTCTTGAAAAATGATTTAGTTCTAGAATATGTTGATACCTTGAACCAATTAGCAGACATATTTACCAAACCTTTAGATAAAGAACACTTTTAGACCCTTGGGAGAGAGTTAGGTTTAACCAGCCTTTCTTGACCCCTTTTAGGTCCCAAATGACCAAAAATGTGCTTGAAATTATTTGATGCTCATGCTTGTGTTGATTTTCCTCTGTTTGCATCTATGCTTGTTGTTAGGGGAGGTAAGCAATGTTGAGTGTGTAAAAGTTCTATTATTTACCCCCTATTTAACCCATATTTCTGCTGCATTCAAGCATTATTCATTGCATTTAGGTCAGTTTACAGTTAAACATCACATATATATTAAAAGACACATTTTCTACTGAAATTGGTTGCTTTTGCAGGTTGATGCTGTAGCAGACAGGAGAGGCAGGCGCTGGGCAGTAAAGCAGAAAAGCTGGAACTGGACAAGCAGTCAAGAAGGACGATGTTGCCATGGTTGCCGCCGTGACAGCAGAGGATGACAGCAGTTTTGAGGAGAAGAAGCAAAGTGGACCTCGACAGATAGAGAAAATTCAGCCCGTCTGTCGTGTAAAACCACTATATTTTTCCAAGCCCTGGATCAGAAGATATACCAAGCCCAAAGTTCAAGGAGAGAAAATCCCAAGAAAGAAGGAGGACGACTTAAAGATAGATTCTCTAAAGATTTAGTCTTTATTGGAGTTGTACTTTAATTTAAAGTTGTAATCCTTGCTAAATTAGAAAACTTAGACCCAAAGCCTATATAAGGGCATATATTTCGACCTAGGGGAGATATTCACCATTCTCTAGCCTTCTCTCAAACCCTAGCCGTTTTCCTTCTCCCACCATGTTCTAAATTCCCCTTAGGGCCACGGGTTGTTTTGTAAAGTAGTTGCAAGGGTTGCTTTTGTTTTAGGAATTTTCAGTTCAATAAAATAAACTTCAAGTTCTCTTATTCTGGTTATTAACATCTTGCAAGAGCATTGGGAGAGCATTGTGAGGTTATCGATTTACTTAGCATCGGGAGAGTTAAGTATACGAAAGGGATAAGTGCAAGTTCTCTAGTTTATAGTTGAACTATCTCGGACCTAGGGATAAGACGAGGTTAAGTGGCTAAAGAAGAATTCAACAACATCGGTGTTCATCCTTCGATTCACGCCGGGAGGTATCATCAAAGACGTGATCATCGACAGACTTGGACCTAGGGATAGGCCAAGGCACAGCAGGGATTCTTGCCAAACTTGAAGTACGAAGTTGGGTAATTGCTGCCGCGATAACCAACGGACTGCTGCCGCGACAGGTGCTGCCGCGACGGGGACGACGACAGCACTGGATTTCCTAGACTTAGCAATACCTACACTACTGAGCAATTCAATACCAGCCCATTCTCTCTATCTTGATTTCTCTACTCTTTTATTTAAGTTCTCTTTATTATTTCGTGACAACTTTCTCAATTATTTTCTTTACTTTCGTGCAGTAATTCAAGGTGAAGCTATTAGCCCAGTCCATGTGGAGACGATATCCGATACTTTGTATCACTTTACTACTTGCGTCGTGTATACTTGCACTACAATTGCGATAGACTATTTTACACACAACAAGTTTTTGGCGCCGTTGCCGGGGACTGGCAACATAACTCTACCTTTTCTTTTACTGCACTTTTTGTTTTTGTTTTTATTTTTCTGTTTTTCTTTGGTTTGTTCAACTCTTGCTTTTCACAAGGTTCCTTGTTTATGCGCAGATCGAAACGAGGTGAAGATCCTGAGTATCCATTAGATCCAGAAATCGAACGTTCATTCAATCTTAGGAACCGACTTCGTTACGTACTAGACAGGAACGAATACCTTGAGGAACAGTTAGAGACAATGTCACACCAAGGAAACAACCCTCTTGCTGGAGATGGAGCTGTTATACCGCCTGTCGGCGACCCGCCTGCCGCTGCCGGACGACGGTCCTGTCGTGACTACATGCTGAATGATCATGTAGAACTAGAAACCACGCTACCGGATGTTGAAGTTGACAACTTTGAGCTAAAACCTGTTATGTTTAGTATGATCAACAACGCCGGTCAATTCAGTGGTGCTGTTACAGAGGATGCTAGGGAGCACCTTAAAACGTTCCAGGAAATCTGTGGTTCGTTTAGACTACCAGGAGTTAATCCGGAGATACCGAGGCTTCGGTTATTTCCCCATTCATTGAGGGACAGAGCAAAGACTTGGTGGAATAAAATTACGCCGGGTTCAATCAGAACTTGGGCAGATTTGTCTCGCGAATTTTTATCTCGTTTTAATCCTTCACATTTATCTGAGCGATTACGTAACGAAATCGCTACTTTTCAACAGAAAGATGACGAGCCGATGCACGAGGCCTGGGACAGATTCACCACTCTTCTACAGAACTGCCCCATGCATGGATTCCCCATCTGGAACCAGGTAACTAAGTTTTATAATGCTGCCAACTTACAAACTCGCATTCGAATTGATTCAGCAACAAACGGATTATTACTGGACAAAGACCCGGATGAGGCAATGCAAGTACTGAAAAATCTGGCTAAGAATAAGGAGCAGTTTCCGACAGCAAGAAGAGGGGGTAAACGGGTCCTAGCTGTTAAGGATTATGAGGCCGACAGCACGATGAAATCACAGGTGGCATACCTTACTAAGGCAATGAAAAAGCTCTTGAATGATGATGCACAACATGGATTTGCTGTCGAGGAGGTATGTGACATTTGTGAAGGAAATCACAGTTCGGAGGAATGTCCAATACAGTTAGAAGAGGGAAAGTATGTTGGAAATTACAATAAGCCGAATTACAACTCCAACAACTATAATCCCAACTGGAGAAAGGATCCCAAGTTTTCTTGGAGTAATCCTAATAATGCCCTAAATTCTCAAGCACACAATAATCAGAATCAGGGAGGACCTAGATTGCTGACTCGACAACAATTGCAACCGCAGCAGCAGCAACAGCCACCAGCTGCCACAAACAGTATACTGGAACAGACTCTGGCTACGTTTATGTCTCAGACATGAACTTATATTGAGAACATGAATCAGTTTGTCAAGAAGACGGAGACATTCATGGATAAAACAGAGATGCGGATGACAAATCATGAAGCTACTCTGAAATCATTGGAGACACAAATGGGTCAGGTTTCCCAGCATATCAACCCAAGGCAGACTGGAGGATTTCCTAGCAATACTGAAAATGCTAGACAACCCACACATGAGCAGTGTAAAGCCATTACTACAAGGAATGGGAAGAAACTACCAGGGCCAAAGAAGGAAGCTGAAACAGTGAAGAAATCAACCTTGGACAGACCTGCCGAGGAAGCTGCCCCGACAGGTAACAAACAGCCTGCTGCCGATGAGCCTGTCACGACAGCAGAAGCGACAGAGGAGAAAAATGATGAACCCAAACCTCCTCAGTTTCGTATGCAGTGGGAATGACGTATTGCTGATTATCGTCCCCCACCTCCTTTTCCTCAACGGTTACAGCAAGCGAAGCAAGAATCTCAGCTTAAAAAGATTTATGATATTTTTAAGCAGGTTCATATTAATATTCCGCTGTTAGATGTCGTGAGGGAGATGCCCGGTTATGCCAAATTTCTCAAGGATGTCATGTCAAAGAAATCTAAACTTGGGGAATTTGAAACGGTTAAGATGACAGAAGGATGCATGAGTATTCTTCATAGGCAGCCACCCCAGAAAAAGAAGGATCCGGGGAGCTTCATCATACCTTGTGTAATCGAAGATAAATATATGGGTAATGCACTTTGTGATCTTGGTGCTAGTATTAATTTAATGCCAAAATCTGTTTTTCAGAAATTAGGTATTGGAAAAGCTCGACCCACGACAGTAATTCTGCAGCTGGCAGACCGCTCTTACGTTCATCCGGAAGGAAAAATCGAAGATATTCTGGTAAGAGTGGATAAATTTATATTTCCTGCTGACTTTCTCGTTTTAGATTGTGAAACAGATGAAAACGCACCAATCATCCTTGGACGACCCTTCTTAGCCACGGGAAGATCACTGATTGATGTGGAAAAAGGAGAACTCACCATGAGAGTGAATGATCAAGAGATAAAGTTGAATGTTCTCCAAGCTATGAAGCATGCTGATGCAGATGAGGAATGCAAGGCTATCACTGAAGTTACCCTTGACCAACCCTGCATCAGGTCGGGCTGTCACGACATAACAATTGGTCACTGCCTCGGCAGCCACTTACAGGACTGTCATGACAGCAACTCCTCAGAATCCGATACATCAGATACTGAAGATCAAGAGGAGGTAAACTGGATAAGCGATCATCCAGGTAAGTTATTCGAACCTTTAAATTATACTTCGGATAACCATGCAATCCAAAAGCCATCAACTGTTGAGCCCCCTGTTTTAGAACTGAAACCCCTGCCAGGGCAGCTAAAATATGCTTTTCTTGGTTCAAATGATACGTTGCCCGTAATCATCTCTTCCAAGTTGATGCAGGAACAGGAACAACAGTTAATAGGGATGCTGCAGCAGCACAAAAAGGCTATTGGATGGACGATAGTTGATATTCAAGGCATTAGTCCGGCATTATGTATGCATAAAATCCTTCTTGAGGATGATCATAAGCCGACTATAGATGCTCAAAGGCGGCTGAACCATGCGATGAAAGAGGTGGTGCGAAAAGAGATAATCAAATGGTTAGATGCTGGTATAATTTAACCATCTCGGACAGCAAATGGGTGAGCCCGATGCAATGTGTTCCCAAGAAAGGAGGAATGGCCGTGGTGACCAATGAAAACAATGAGTTAATCCCAACCAGGACTGTGACCGGTTGGAGGGTTTGTATGGACTATCGGAAGCTTAACAAAGCTACCCGAAAGGACCACTTTCCTTTACCCTTTATTGATCAAATGCTTGATAGATTAGCGAGTAAACCTTACTATTGTTTTCTTGATGGTTATTCAGGTTATAATCAAATAGCTATCGCACCGGAAGATCAAGAAAAGATGACTTTTACATGCCCCTACGGAACATATGCTTTTAGGAGGATGCCTTTTGGACTATGCAATGCATGGCCATATTCTCCGATATGGTGGAGGACTTCCTTGAAATTTTTATGGATGATTTTTCAGTCTTTGGGGACAATTTTGAGAGCTTCCTAGGCAATCTACAAAAGGTACTTGAAAGATGTGAAAAAGCAAACCTAGTTTTAAATTGGGAAAAATGCCACTTTATGGTGGATGAAGGGATAGTCCTTGGCCATAAGATCAGCTGCCGTGGCATAGAAGTCGACAGGGCCAAGATAGAAGTGATTGAAAAGCTGCTGCCGCCGACCACAGTCAAGGGTATTAGAAGTTTCTTGGGACATGCTGGTTTTTATCGGAGATTCATTGCAAATTTCTCAAAAATCACTAAGCCCCTATGCCATCTTTTGGAGCAGAACCGACCCTTGACTTTAATGATGAATGTACTGAAGCATTCAAGGTTCTGAAGGAAAAACTGGTAACAGCCCCAATAGTACAACCACCAGACTGGACACAGCCATTTGAGATCATGTGTGATGCGAGTGACTATGCTGTCGGGGCAGCACTTGGGCAGCGAAGAGACAAAATTTTTCATGTCATATACTATGCCAGCAAGACACTGAATGACGCCCAAGTGAACTACACCACCACAGAGAAGGAGTTACTAGCTGTGGTTTTCTCCATTGACAAGTTTCGTTCTTACATACTTGGAACGAAGGTAATAGTGCACACAGACCATTCTGCTTTGAAATATCTGTTCGCGAAAAAGGATGCAAAGCCTCGATTGATAAGGTAGATCCTGCTATTGCAAGAATTCGACCTTGAAATCAAGGACAAAAAAAGGACAGAAAATCAGGTGGCAGATCACCTGTCAAGGTTGGAGAAGGGACAGAGTCTACCAACAGATGAGACAAACATATTGGAGACCTTCCCAGACGAGCAGCTCTTTGCTGCCGCAATCTCTGCCGCGACAGCTATGGCGGCAGGTAAGTACTCTGAACTTCCTTGGTATGCAGATTTTGTTAATTTCTTAGTTAGCGGAATAATTCCTTCTAACCTTAATCATCAAGCCAGGAAGAGGTTCCAAAATGATGTTAAGCATTATTATTGGGACGAACCTCTTCTTTTCAAAATCTGTGCATATCAGGTTATAAGGAGATGTGTACCACAGGAGGAGCAGAAAAACATACTTCATCACTGCCATGCTTCACAGTATGGAGGTCACTTAGGAGGCAACAAAACTGCTGCCAAGGTGTTGCAGTCAGGGTTTTATTGGCCGTCACTGTATAAAGATGCTCAAATCTTCTACAAGAGTTGTGACAGGTGCCAAAGGACAGGAAACATCTCAAGGAGAAACGAGATGCCACTGCAGAACATTCTAGAAGTCGAGATCTTCGACGTTTGGGGGATTGATTTTATGGGACCATTCCCATCTTCATGTGGGAATCTATACATCCTTCTGGCAGTAGATTATGTCTCTAAGTGGGTTGAAGCTATCGCCACTCAAAAGAATGATGCCAAGACAGTTCAAAGATTTTTACACAAGAACATTTTTTCTAGGTTTGGCATCCCTAAGGCGATTATCAGTGATGAAGGGAGACATTTTGACAACAGGGTTATTGCTGCTGCCTTGAAGAGATACGGTGTCAAGCATCGGATCACGACAACATATCACCCACAGACCAATGGACAAGCCGAAATTTCTAACAGGGAAGTTAAGAACATTCTTGAGAAGATGGTTAAGCCAACTAGGAAGGATTGGTCTTTACTCCTCAATGACGCATTATGGGCTTATAGGACGGCTTTCAAAACTCCATTGGGCATGTCTCCGTACCGATTGATTTATGGGAAAACATGTCATCTACCTGTCGAGATAGAGCACAGAGCATACTGGGCGATTAAGGCAGTGAATGTGGACTTGGACAGGACAGGGCAGAAAAGGCTGTTAGATCTGAACGAAATTGAAGAAATCCGGAAAATGGCCTACGACAATGCAAGAATCTACAAGGATAAAACTAAGAAGTGGCATGACAAGAAGCTGCTGCCACGACAGTTCTGCCCAGGGTAGCTTGTATTGTTGTTCAATTCTAGACTGAAACTTTTCCCAGGGAAACTGAAGTCTAGATGGTTAGGCCCATTCCAAGTCGTACAGGTTTTTCCCCCATGGTGCCATAACAATCCGATCTTTAAAAGACGGGCACCAATTCAAAGTCAACGGACAGCGCCTAAAGCATTATCAGGGGACTGAAGCCCCAGGAATGCAGGAAGTGGTTACCTTAGGAGATGCCCCACCTGGCATCCCTAATTTAACCTAAATTTTATATTTTTATATTTTATTATTATTATTATTATTATTATTATTATTATTATTTATTATTAGGAAATAAAATTTAGGAAATAAGATTTATTTTATTTGAATAATGTTTTTGTTTTTCTGTTTTTAGGAAATAAAGGAGTCAAGAAGAACAAGAGAAGTGAACTCAGCCCACCATCCATCCATCAGCCCAACAAAGCCCACATGTTGAAGCCTGTCGTTACAGCTACCGCGAAAGACGCGAAAAATACAGACTGTCATCACGCTGTCACGACAGACGCGGAAACACGTCACAGACGCGGCAACGTGTGTCAGACGCGTCAAACACGCTAACATACAACAGCTGGCCCCATTATTCGCGCCTGCCGTTACAGTTTCAACGGGCAGCAAATTCCTCTCTATATAACCCCGTTTCATTTTCATTTTCACTCACTTCTGCCTTTCTTACTTACTCTCCCTCTTTAGTTTCATTTACTTTCATTTGCTTTTCACAACCCTTGCACAAATATGTCTTCCAGGAAAACCCGACGAAATGCTGCCTCCAGTTCCACATCGGCAGCAACTCCCCCATGTTCCTTTGCTAGCAGAGACATGTGGGAAGAGAGAGGTTTTATCTACACACCGATGGAGGAAAATCTAGGCCTCAAGCCATTCATAGCCCGGAAGATCAGAGCTTTACAATGGCAAACCTTTGCGGAGCAGCCGGAGGAAATGAATGTCACGCTGGTTCAAGAATTTTATGCTGCCATCAGCAGCAGGACAGCGACAGCGGTGTTCGTTCGAGGGAAAGAAGTGTCGTTTGAAGCAGAGTACATTAATACCTTATACGACTTCTACATCGGCATCAATGACGACGCCCACCAGCAATTCCTTAATACATTAGACACTGCTGCTTATGACGCTGTCATGGTAGAGTTGACCAGTGCTGGGACTCAATGGAACACCAGTCGGAAGAATCCAAGGACAGTGAAAAGGACCCAGCTGCTGCCGGAGGCAAAGTTATGGAATGCCTTCATAAAGAAGAGGATCATGCCGTCATCCCACAACACCACTGTCGACCAACCAAGGTTAGCGTTGATACACTCTATTCTACATGAACGGCCCATTAATGTGGGCAGCTTTATTCGAGAAAGTATTTTGGAGTGTGCGCATAGACCGACGGGTCCCCTCTACCTTCCATACCTCATCACCTCGCTCTGCCGCGGCCATAATGTCCCAGAAGTGCGCACTGATTTGATAGAAGAAGAAAGATGTTGGACTGAAAAGAACATCCTCAGCCTGATGGAGCTAACTGTTGCTACCCCTCTGTCGTCATTCGACCCTGCTGCCGCCACAACCGATACTACATAGCCGCCACATACTGAACCAACTGCCGCAGCAGCTGCCCCGATAGACTCCTCCGTCCAGATATTAGCTGCCATTCAGAAGCTGGAGGAACGACAGCTTGGCTTAATGACCTTCATCAGGGATTTTGCTGCCTCTACGGTAACCTTTATACAAAATTCTTTAAATTTCCCTGATGCTGTCTTCCCCATATTTCCTGCACATTACTTTACTGTCTCTACACCTGCCCACACCCCCACACCTGCGGCCACACCACAAACACCTCCTGCAGCATCTACACCCACACCTGCCACGACAGCCGCTGGCAGCAACCCTGCAGCAGAGACTTCTGCCCGTGGGACAAAGAGAAAAACGGCGACGAAAGAACTTGACGCCTTCATCGCCGGTCTATCGTCCTCTTCCGTGTGGGCCGCCAGCGACAATGAACCCTCTATCAAGAGGAATCTCTCGAAGGAGTTTTCACCGGTCAAAAGGCAGAAGCGTATGGCAGACAAAGGTAATATGCAAAAAGCCAGCGACAGCAGCAATGACAGCAGCCACAGCAGCAGCAGCGGTGAAGAAAGCAGCGGAAGTTCTGATATCCAGGTTGTGGAGCAACCCCCTCACATCTCCCCGACCAGGATCCAGCCACCACGTGAAGCCAAAGCAAAGAACACATCTGCCTCCCCCGTGCCCCAGCCAGCTCCGAAAGCTAGAGCCCGCCGCCATATCAGACTCAGCAGTAGTAGCGAAGACAACGAATAAAATTTAAGTTTCTTATCTTATTATTGCTGCCTGCTATATATTTTGCGATGTACTGTTTTTATTTTATTTTTATCTGTCATTTTGCATTGAGGGCAATGCAACCCTTGAGTTTGGGGGTGGCATCCCTCCATCAATGGAGTCTAATTTAGTTTTAATGGTGTCTTTTACTTAGTTTATTTTTGTTAAAAAAAACAACAAAACAAAAATATAAAAATAACAGTTTGGCTTAAGTCTTTGAACTTCACTTACCTGCCACGACATATGCTGTCGTGACAGTGCCTTTAGGATATTTTAGGATTTGTTTAAAGCCCTTCTATGATTCTACCCTGTAAAACACTCTTTGTGACTCTTAGGTTTTCTAGATTTCTTTAGTACACTGGAATAGGAATGATTACCCACTTGAAACTGCCCCTAGAGGTGCCTATCACTGGCTCTAGGAAGATAAGAAAGAAAAAATATTCAGACTCAATAGCTTGCAAAACTGCCTTGCACTTATTTTAGGAGATTTCTTTTTAATATCAGAAAAAACTAAAGGAGCCCAAGAATTGCCTCCAGAAAAGATGCAGTTAAATAAAGAGTCAAAAACTAAAGGAGCCTAAGAATTGCCTCCAGAAAAGAATTGAATTGGCATAAACTTCAAGTTGTAGTCATAACTATCCTGGTATACTAAGGTAGTCTAGATGCATAAGTGTTCACAAAAGCCGCACACACTCCACAAGAATTATAGCATGGTTCCGAGTAAGTCCAGAAAAATCCAACAAGGTGCTACTCATGGTGGAATACAAATGGTAGGCAAGGAAAAGTTCACTGTTTTAAGCCAAACGAAAACATTATTTTTCTTTTTTAGGTCTAAATTGCTTGAGGGCAAGCAAAAACTTGAGTTTGGGGGTGTGTTGAGTGTGTAAAAGTTCTATTATTTACCCCCTATTTAACCCATATTTCTGCTGCATTCAAGCATTATTCATTGCATTTAGGTCAGTTTACAGTTAAACATCACATATATATTAAA
Source organism: Hibiscus trionum (assembly GCA_030270665.1). Lineage (NCBI taxonomy): Eukaryota > Viridiplantae > Streptophyta > Magnoliopsida > Malvales > Malvaceae > Hibiscus > Hibiscus trionum. The sequence continues at coordinate 23,805,076 of BSYR01000025.1, forward strand.
AGGCACAGTTTCTACTGAAATTGGTTGCTTTTGCAGGTTGCTGCTGTAGCAGACAGGAGAGGCAAGCGCTGGGCAGTAAAGCAGAAAAGCTGGAACTGGACAAGCAGTCAAGAAGGACGATGCTGCCATGGTTGCCGCCGTGACAGCAGAGGACGACAACAGTTTTGAGAAGAAGAAGCAAAGTGGACCTCGACAGATAGAGAAAATTCAGCCCGCCTGTCGTGTAAAACCACTATATTTTTCCAAGCCCTGGATCAGAAGATATACCAAGCCCAAAGTTCAAGGAGAGAAAATCCCAAGAAAGAAGGAGGACGACTTAAAGATAGATTCTCTAAAGATTTAGTCTTTATTGGAGTTTTACTTTAATTTAAAGTTGTAATCCTTGCTAAATTAGAAAACTTGGACCCAATGCCTATATAAGGGCATATATTTCGACCTAGGGGAGATATTCACCATTCTCTAGCCTTCTCTCAAACCCTAGCCGTTTTCCTTCTCCCACCATGTTCTAAATTCCCCTTAGGGCCACGGGTTGTTTTGTAAAGTAGTTGCAAGGGTTGCTTTTGTTTTAGGAATTTTCAGTTCAATAAAATAAACTTCAAGTTCTCTTATTCTGGTTATTAACATCTTGCAAGAGCATCGGGAGAGCATTGTGAGGTTATCGACTTACTTAGCATCGGGAGAGTTAAGTATACGAAAGGGATAAGTGCAAGTTCTCTAGTTTATAGTTGAACTATCTCAGACCTAGGGATAGGACGAGGTTAAGTGGCTAAAGAAGAATTCAACAACATCGGTGTTCATCCTTCGATTCACGCCGGGAGGTATCATCAAAGACGTGATCATCGACAGACTTGGACCTAGGGATAGGCCAAGGCACAGCAGGGATTCTTGCCAAACTTGAAGTACGGAGTTGGGTAATTGTTACCGCGATAACCAACGGACTGCTGCCGCGACAGGTGCTGCCGCGACGGGGACGATGACAGCACTGGATTTCCTAGACTTAGCAATACCTGCACTACTGAGCAATTCAATACCAGCCCATTCTTTCTATCTTGATTTCTCTACTCTTTTATTTAAGTTCTCTTTATTATTTCGTGACAACTTTCTCAATTATTTTCTTTACTTTCGTGCAGTAATTCAAGGTGAAGCTATTAGCCCAGTCCCTGTGGAGACGATATCCGATACTTTGTATCACTTTACTACTTGCGTCGTGTATACTTGCACTACAATTGCGATAGACTATTTTACACGCAACATGCAACAGTTTTAGTCCATATAACATGCTCATATATCATTTACATGCATTTAGGCTCGATCTAAGTTGGCTTTTTGGACTTAAAACTGCAAAAAATGCATTTTCTAGCAAAGGTGTATCGAAACAGGTGCGCTTGTTTCGGTACGGGCTCCCACTTCTTAAAATAAGTTGGTTACTAAAAAACCGCATATCAAAACAGGCTCTTTGCGTTTCGATAAGGGTCCACGGTGTTGTTCCGAAACGGATATTACCTGTATCAAAACAGGTCTTGTACCAAAACGGCTCGGAAGCGTTTCGATCCCCCCGTTCTGATACGCAAGTGGCGTATCGATAAATGTTTGTGCATATTGTTTAAATAAGCCTTAAATGAGTATCCAACTTTAATTAAAACTCAATCTCTTTTTTTCTTTCAAACCCTAGCTGAAAACCCCTATATAAACTCTTAACATCTCTTGATTTTCACACTAAAACCTAAAATATTTTGAGGGTTTTCAATCTACACATCAAGGCCAAGACTTTGCAAGCAATTTGGTGCATTAATCATCATTCATTCATCCAATTTCCTATATCAAGGTATAAACCCTTTTCTTTTCTTTTTAATTTTTGTTTAAATTTCTTCAATGTTTTTACTCAATTTTTGTATAGAATATATACTTATAGTATGTGTTTTGAAGTTTTTGCAAAAATTCTTTAAAATTCGAAAAATTTTGGTTCGAATATAAAATTTATATCATATATTTTTCTTTACTGTTTTTTGAATTTTTTTCACCAAAAATTTGTTTTATATTTATATATGTTTTTAAACTATATTGTATAAATTTTTATCAATACCTAGACTATTGGATTGAATTTGGTTGATTTACGTATACGTGTGTTTTTGTATCTTGATTTGTTTTTAGATTTCGAATATGGGTTCTAGAAAGAGAGTACAAACTAATGAGGCTGGGGGAAGTACAAACAATGATGACGAATCCCCTCGTCCCAACCTCACTTTAATCTATCAAAAGAGTCTTCGAAACAATGACGCCCATAACAACTTTAAACTTTTTCAAGATCATTCAATCCGACGTCAGCATGTTACTTCTATAACCTTTTGGATTCTGAACGTTTTAAATTTCGTTATCTTCTTTTATTGAGGCGTTGGTGTTTCTTTCCCTTTTTGAGCTTACCCGGTACTTTGTACCGTAACATGATTCTTCTTTTTTATGCCAATGCCCGATGTATTTCCAATGCCGATCGTTCTCAAGTGATTGCCATTGAATCCTACATCATGGGGAAGAAGTTTCAGGTTGATCCTCAAACTTTGGTCAATGTTTTAGGGTTTGAAGATGAGGGTATTTTGGATGAAAACTCTTTGGGACATACTCTTGGTGGCTCTGTTACGGTCCTTGATGCTCATGATCGCATCCTTCATCTCATGGTCTCTTGGTGGTTTCGTCCATCTAGAGGAAAGTTCTCCCACACCCGCCAAGTCGACGATTTTTGGCTTCGTTGCTTTCGTGAGGAACGTCGACCAAATTTTTGCCGAATCATGTTTTCCGAGATGGTGTATCTTTTCCAAAATTGTAACTCGAATCTTGTCACTTTCTTCACCTATGGAACCGCTTTGAGTTATTTGTTCTCGAAATTGGGGATCGATTGCTCTCTTGATTTTCAGGAATCTCTCAAGGATCCCATCGATGAGTGCACTCTTCTCCGTTGCAAGTTTCACTACATTGAAGGAGTTTGGGTTCGTGTTGAGAATCCTCCTCAAGTTGCAACCCCCGAACCTCAACCTCAAGTTGCTCCACATAACAATGAAGTTCTCATGACCTTTCTCACCGAGCAATTCAATGGCTTGCAAACCAACATGAACTTCGGTTTTGCTGCTATTGACACTCGTTTCACATCCTTGGAGGTACGTGTTCAAAATGTTGAGAATCGACTTACTTTGATTGAAACTCAACAAACATCGATGGACATGTCTTTTACCGGCTTTTATGGTGAGTGGAGGCAATTTAGAAGGAACACCGCTAATGATGAAGATGAAGATGATGATGAGCCTTAGTTCTTTGCATCTCATTGCATATCATCTAGTTTAGGATTTTCCTTTTTATGTACCTATCTATGTTTTGTTTTAGAACCTATGCTTTGATTTCTTGTTTTTAGGTATTAAGTTTGGATATTTTGAAACTTTTACTTTGGTTTATTATGCCTAATGATATTATGTTTCTTTAATTATGCTTTGTCTTGTGCTATATTGCTTTATATCTTGGTTATATTCTTTATTCCTTCATTGATTTTGATCTAACAAAAAGGGGGAGAAGGGTTAAGCTAAACTTTTTAAAATCTTTTTCAAAACCTAGCTTCAATTTAGGGGGAGTTCACTTAAAAATTTACTTTAGTTTTGTTATATCAAAAAGGGGAGATTGTAAAACCAATGTTTGATTTTGATATAACAAATAGTCTAAGGACCAAATTGCAAAGTAAATAAAATTTTAAGTACTCAAAAGACTCACATTTGACAAGTAAATTTTACACTTAAAATGTTTTAAAGTCAAAACTTAAACCCCATAAAATTTTATAAATGTTTCAAAGCCAAAATACTCAAAATCGCCCAGCGTATCTAAACCCCCAATGTGTTTCGGTACAGATTGATTTTAGTAGCTTACTGGAAAATTTCGTTTCGATACGAAATTCCCTGTTTCGAGAATAGGGTTTCGAAACCGGCTTGCCCGTTTCGATACAACTTTCATTTAGGCTTTAATTTTTTTAATAGTGTTTCGATACGGCATTGTCCGTTTCGATACAGGGGTTAAGTATTTTTAAAATTGAACATTAAATGAACTAGACGTTACTTGTTAGAATGGAATTTTTGAAAATTAGTTAATTATTTCGATACACCCCTTTGGTGTTTCGAAATAGAATTTAACAGTTTCAAATGTTTGTAAAACCGTTTCGACACGGCCCCTTAAAGTTTCTAAACGCCTTCCCGCGTTTCGATATGGTCCCCTTGTTACACATAACAACTCTTTTTTAGGCTGTTTCGATACAGGGCCACGTGTTCCGATACGAGTAGTTGCAGAATTGCATTTATGGAGGGGAGAGAGAGCCCCAACAGCCCTATTGATGATCTCAACCACCCAAACGGCTAGAAATCAACGAGAAGGTATAAAAGCAAGCCTCAAAAGTACAAGCAACAACTATTGAACCAAAAAGCAACATTGAAGCAATTAAATCCAAACCTTTGAGCATAAGTGTCAAATTCTTGTACCCAACTCATTTGGAGTTTTTCATTGTAAATCTTTTTAGAGTTAGGGGAGTGTTTATTTGTAATTAGGTAAACAATTAGCCTTTGAGAGGTATTTTTAAAGTTTGCCTATCTTTCTCTTGTAAAGTGTGTTCTTGGTCAATCTTTGTGTAAAAAAATTGACCGGTTTGTAAGGTTTCCTCCTAAGTCGAGAAAAGATGACGAATTCAAGTTAGTGAATTGTTGAAATTCTCAGTAGGGTGCTGAGGTAGTGGATGTAGAGCTTTTTCGAAGCTTGAACCACTCTAAATCGCGTTGTCTTCATCTTTTAAATTTCCTACTTGCACCCTTCAATTTTTATTCTACCAATTTACCATTCTCTTAGTGTTTAGCCATTGTTCGATCAACTCAACACTTTCGCATCTAAGTTGAAGAAAGAGTTCCCTGATTTGCTTTGCTACCAATCAAGGAATCGCTGGTTAAGTATGTGTTTGAACCCAGCAAGATAATCTGAGCATATTCAGCAGGTTTCAAGTGTACATCCCAATTTCGTCCTCTGCTTTCAGCATTATAGTGGGTTACTAGCCCCTACCTTCATTTATGTGAATTCCATGCCATAGGGGCGGAGCTAATATCAAATAATGACAGGGATTAAAATATTTAATTTTAAAAATACAAAACTTATAATGTATTTAAACTCAAAATTTATGGGACAATGCCTAATTTATTAATATTTAAATTTATAAAGACCTAAATTGTTATTGGGCCAAAAAATTTAAGGATATATGCTCATTCTTCTTTAGTTCAACATAGTGGTGTAAATGAACAGAGCGTCCGACGAATTGTTAGTGAACCGTTCGTTTAATAAACAAGTATGGACAAGTTTTTATGTCCGTTTAATGAACGAGCATACACATACAAATGTGTATTCCGTTTGTTTATATTCACGAACAAGCTCGTTTATTGGCTTGTTTGTAAGCTCATTTACTTGGTTTCTCTTTTCCTTTTATTTTTTAATATTTTGAATAATGGTGAATGTATGAACTAAATTGAACACGTGGTGAACTTTTGAGTTCAAACTGTGAAGCCTAATGCTTAAAGACTAGTGGTGTAATTCCGCCATTTTGGCGATCATATAAATGAACATGTTAGCGGTCATATAAATGAACATGTTTGAGAACATTACACGGATATGCTCACGAACGTTAAACGAACATGTTCGTAAACATTAAACAAACATACACGAACACCATAAAAAATAAATAAATAATCGAACACAAACATGCTATTAAAAATTTAAACGAACAAGACATGAACACCTTCAAATATAAATAAACGAACACGAACAAAACCTTATTCGTTCAAGCTCGGTTCGTCTACACCCCTAATTCAACCCCTACTTGATTATATATGATAAACTTTTATATTTTTTAAATTTAAATAATTATTTTTTACAGAGACTAAATTATTATTAAACTAAAATTATTGAATAATTAATTTTTTTTAACAGGAACCGGGCCCTTGGGCTCCAAGAGAGCTCCGTCCATGTATATTATTATTTTGTATTCTGATACGTTAATTGTTCTGTCTTTAGATATGTTATCTATTATGTATTCATTTTTGTCATCTATCATGTATATCGTAATGCCTTATAATGCATCCTGTTACTGAATCTATCACACTATCTTTCACATATTTTGTATTCTGAAATTTGCAAACGAGTTTCTGGTGTACCAAGAGTTTAATATTGGATTTATCTCAAGTCGAGGTTATAAAATTACGAGTCTGAGCCAAAATGAGTTGGGGTTTTTTTTTCCGCATCAAGTTGAGTCGAATAATTTAATTTTTTCGAGTCGAGTCGTGTTTTGTCCAACCTTATATTGAAGCCTTGGTCTTAGTTGACAAGTACTGAATATTGAGAGCACAATTTGTTTTATCAGTGTTGCAAAGCCTATATTAGGTTAGATTGTATAGGAGTGAAACTGCAATAGTTGAGCGAATTGATCGAGTTTGATTCATTTCTTGTACCAAGAGTTTAATATTGGATTTATCTCAGACAAGACCTCATAGCCTATATTAGGTTAGATTGTACTGGAGTGAAATTTGCAAACGAGTTTCTGGTGTACTTTATTTTTCTGTTGCTTTCATTGTTCTAAGTCGAGTTACAAACTAAATGCAGTAATCAATTCAATTTCGTTAATGTTGGCTATTAATTCTAATTTTTAATTGTTGCATCAAAGGAAAATAAAAGAATGCAGATAAACTCAATCTGGCAACGAAAAACCTTCGTTCATTTCTTTCAAAGATTGAAATTCCCATGTTATTACAATGAACTTGCAGAATTCATCAATTCAGGAAAGAAAAGGGCACATTCATGCAAACCAAACAATGCAGATGGCCACAAAAAGATGAAAAATAAGTGAATGATAATGAATGACAAGGGAAGAAGAAGAAGAAGAAGAAGACGACGAAGGAGAGGAAGATGGAGAATCGGAGGATGACGAATCAGATGCGGAAGAACTTGGTGATCCAGAAGACGACGAACTGGAACCGGAACCGGAAGTGGATGTAGACTGGGAACTTTTAATCATGATTGGGAACTTACAAGTCCCCTTGGATGGATCTTGCTTCACGATCTTAGCCAGACCTTGGAAATCACAGGCTTCTTTTTTCTGGTTTGCCATCTGGTAGTACATGTTGAAGGCAACCGAGGCGTTCAAGTTATCAGTGACATTAGCACATGAAGCACCGGGTACCAAAGTTGTGCAATCCGTATTATTACAAGCCCAGGAAACCTTTACTTTCAAATCTTTTTGGTCGGAAGAATCCTCGTTATACACACACCATTGCTTTGCCAAGTATGGGACATTCTTCCCACCCACAAGCGTCTTGTTCTGTCCTTTCCCCGAAAGGTCCATCGGAAACTTAGGTTGTCCATCGAAGGTGAAAATCCCCCAATGCCTCTCGAACATTCCCGGATCAACGCTCTTCTGATCTTCATCCAACAAAGAGAACATGTACACATCAGGATACGCCTTGGGACGAAGTGGAGTCCCCTCTTTCGATGCCATTTTCTTCAACAAGCCAGTGTAAAACCTTTCGGCATTTTTGGTTGTGGCGTAAACATTAGCATCGGTGGGCCATCCAGCCTCCCCGATGATGATGGGAATGTCTGGATACTTGGCAACCTTTAGTGCGGAGACAAGAGTGTCGATGTTGGCATCAAGAACACTTTGATACTTATTACCATTATCATCCATGGGGGCGGGGTTATCGAAGAATGCGTAGTTTTCGGGGAATCCAGGATTTTGGTAGAGATTAAGGAAAGGATAGATGTTGACGATGAAAGCTGCATCGTTTTGGTCGAGAAATTCACACATATCACCCATGATATCTGCTATGTCCGGTCGGAATATTCCATTGGAGGGCTTGTAAGTAGGTGTTGTGTAAACATCACCATTAAGCGGCGTTGATACCTTAATGTCTTTCCCATGACCAGCTTCGTTTAATGCCTTCAAAATGTTTTTCATAGCCGGAAGTGTTAAGTTGGTGAAGGAACCATTGTAGGCCGTCAGAAACGGTTCATTTCCAACTGCCACGTACCTGTAAAAAAGTTGTAAACGATTAACAATCGGGTGTGCTGAGCCTGAGCCTGATTCAAACATTAAGAATCTTACTAAACCAAACTTACTTGAAATTGACTCGATTTTTACCCATATAAGCAGTGACATTTGCTTTAACCCAAGCCTGGGCTACACTGTACTTCTCAGAAAGACTTTCCAGAAAGTAATTAGGAATCCCGACCATGACCTCAATATCAGTTCCGGCCAGGACATCTAGAACGTCCTTGTCGGCGTCGAAAATCTTAACCTTTTTGATGCCATTATCTTTTATCATTTGAACAACAATCTTAGGGTCCAAAGGATGCGATGCTATGAGACCCCAATTCACACCCAGGCCTTGCAGTTGTGCTACAATCCCAGTTGGGACACATAACAACACATACGCCCACAGGAACACCTTTACTTCTACCATTTTCGGAGCTATTTCAATGGAGGCTATATCAACACTTTATTCACACGATGTAAACAAAAAAGGTATGATTTTTTCTTTGTTTTTCCAAAAACTACAACTCTAGATCTTCTTTGCTTTTTATTTTTATTTAACTTTCAACTTTGTTTCTGTTTCATTTGGAAAGGAAAAGCTTCAGATTTATAAGGGTTATTGTGTGTAGATGTATACTAGAGTTCTTGGCTGTACGAGAAAGTAGAGAACATAATAAGATTATTTGGGTGATATTTTTAGTTGGAAGTTGTCACGGCAACAACTTTGTTAATGTCAGTATTAGCTTCAATGATTTTCTATTTATAGCTTTGTTTGAAAATATAAGAGTCTAACCTTTCAAAAACGTCCAATTAAGAGACTAACCTTTAATTTGATTGAATAAGGGGCCTAACATTTTCAAATTATACGCAAATAAGGGCCTACTGTTTTTGAATTTTGCTCTAATAATTGATGATTTCAATAAACTTATGTTTTTTTTGGCACAATGACAACTTTAATGCTTAACATTTATCCATTTTTCAATTTGACCCTATTATTTTTGTTTCAGTTTGGCCCTCAACCACCAAAAGTCAATGAATTCATTTTTAGGTGAAAAAATTGGCTATACCATTAAAGTTTTAATGGTGCAAAATGTGCTAATCCACGTATACTTCACTAGTGAATTGAATGATTAATTTTTGGGTTTTTAATATTTTCATGTATGTTTTTTAATTCTATTGAAGTACATGTTTGCTAAGCATGCTATCGCGATAATACCATTAAAATTTTAATGGTCTAATGAGATTTTTTGTCCAAAGTACAAAAAAAGAGAGACTAAATTCTAAATATTGAGGGTCAAATCGATAAAAAAACAAATTAGAACCAAAGAGACAAACTGGATAAATCTTAGGGGTTAAATTTATTATTTGTCTAGTTTTAAAGAAAATTCAAATGGTAACAATGTAATTGATTAAGAATTAAATTACAAACACTAAACGTTCCCAAATCCAAATATACAATTACATTCAAGTTTATACATGCTTGTTAAATTTAATTTAGGGGATTAATTAAGAATGTAAGGTTTAAGAGTTTAGGTCGTGGAGTCGTATTTCCACTGAGAATTTGTGGCTTTGATTCCGAAAACTGATAATCTGTTGGGGTGGGGGATTTCCGTCCTATTTGCTTATTGAACTCAACATATAAAATCTTTGCAAAGATATCGACAACTCACCTTCAAGTTGTGATGGATGATTTGATCGGTGACACTTAGACGACATTCCTACAAGGGAGACAAATTAGTGATGAAATTCTAATGATAAATGAGGTGGTACATTCATGGAAAACGTCACTTGAGTGGGGTGGCATGATCCTAAAACTGGATTTCACGAAAGCTTATGATTATATACGGTGTGAGTTCGTGCACCAAGTATTGTACCATACGGGGTTTGGTGGTCGTTGGAAGCAGTGTATTTGGGAATGTGTTGGCATGTCCAGGTTGTTGGTCCTTGTTAATGGGAGTGTTACACGCGATTTTGTGATATAGTAGGGTGTGCGACAAGGTGATCCCTTGTCGCTTTTATTATTTGTTATTGTTGTCGAGGCATTCCATCAATTCCTAATCAATGCAGTGGTTTGAGGATTAATGAAGGGGTTTGTGTTGTGACTCATTTCTCCCTCACACTTGACACAGTAATCTTTATCCGGGGCAGTGTGGAGTATGCTTGGAATTTGAAACATATTCTAACATGTTGTTAGTAAGCTTTCAGATTACAAATCAATTTATTTAAGTCATCTCTATTTATTGTTGGGGTTTATAGTTCAGTGGTGGAGGAAATGGCTTTGGTCTTATGGTGTGGTCATGGTGAGCTACCATTCACATATTTGGGGGAGCTGATAGGAGTTAACCCATGATCTTGTAGTGTTTGGGAGCAAATTTTGCAAAAAAATAAAATAAAATGCAGCAACGCCTTACGGGATGGAAACGTAAGACACCATCTTTTGCTATGAGAGTAATTTTGGTGAATTCAGTGTTAGTCACTGTTACTGTAAGCTGTCGAATAGTCCTGCTTTAAGTGCAAGTGTACACTAATGCCTAATTGTAATATAAAAGATATTATCTCCACATGGATTGAGAAATCCTTCAGAATTTATCTTCTTGCACAAGTAAAAATAAAAACACAAGTAAATTGAGGTTTTGATTTGATTTGACTAAACTAAAAGCAAGTAAATTAAAAGGTTGAGAATTCAGTTTGAGAGAATGGGCCAGTATTGGAATGCATCATAGTGTGGATATTGAATGTTTTGTCTCGGTTAAAGTGCTGCAAAATCGACTCAGCTGTCTTGGCAGTTGTCAAGGTGATGCCTCGGCAGATGACCCGCCGCGGTAGAGGATCATTCAGCTGCCCGGGCGGCCGAGTGATGCTTCAAAGTTTGGCAAAGCTTCCTTCAATGACTCCTCCTTATCCCTAAGTCGAAGTGCTATTAGCGAGCACGTCTTGATAATACCTCTCGATGTGAATTGAGGGATGAACACCAACCAATCTAAAGCCTCCTTTAGCCGCTGAACTTCTAACTTATTCCTAAGCCGAAGTAGTTTCACCCCAAGTTGGATAAAACCGTGTTTAGTCATTTCATGAGTCTAACTCTCCCAATATTAGAAAAATCGATAATTGCTCTCTCCTCTCCCGATTTGATTGCAAACAAGAATAATACCAAGAGTAAACAAATTTTGAAATTTTATTGCAAACACTAAAAACCTAAACGGATACAAGCAATCTCTCACAACTACTCAACAAAACCAACCCTTAGCCCTAGGAGAAATTTAGAACATGATGGATGAATGGAAGCACTAGGGTTTTCTCCAAGAAACTCTCGAGATTCCTACTATTCGGCTAAGATACAATATATATAAGCCTTTGCCTAATCAAAGTCGGTTAAGGGCCTAGAGTACAAGTTGGAATTAAAGTAGATCTCCTAAAAAGATTAAACTCTAATTAAATCTTCATTTAATCCAAGCTTGACTTCCGGTTGACTTCAAAATCCTTGAACTTTGACTGTGGCTTTTCTTGGGCTTTTGGGCTCCGATCTGCTTGCAAGTGGTCTCTAAAAATCGGGCTTGATGTGTTCTTCCAATCGCATACCACTTTGCATATTTTAGCTGCCTTGGAATGCTGCCTCGGCGGCGCACCATCTGCTGCCACGATAGAGTCTGTATCGGTGTGAATGGCTCAGCATGGCTCTTTATTCTGGGCTTTTCCTCCGTAGCTTATTCTAATCAGCTCTTCAGCAGGTACATCAACATCTTTCATCGATTGTCTAGCTCATTCCTTCTGCCCTCCTTGCTGCCTCAGCATGGTCTGTTTGGACGGGTATCTGCGCACAGTAAAATTCGTACATGAGTAGTATCTTTAAAAGAGAAAAACAATGAAATTCATCAAATAGGGTAGATATTCTAATCTATGCAGTTTTGTGTATGTTTACCTAATTATGAAACTAAAATAGGCTTAAGTCTCACAATAATTTAGCTATCCTAGGGCTAAAATCTAGTACTTTTGCACACTTAACACGCCCCCAAACTCAAACTATTTCTTGTCCTCAAGCAATGGAATCTAATGGTAACATGCCAAAACTTAAAATCTTAAGAAAACTTAGCCTAAAAATACCTTGAGCGATCTTTACATACAGTGCATCTACACACATGACATCAACCCTTCGAATGATAATGGACTTACCCGGAACCGAACTATGTTTTCGTGAGTGTGTGCGAGTCTTATGACAAGAATGATTCTTCGACTTCTAAGTAAATGTTGGGTTATTAGATGCTCGAATTCTTTCAAACGATGTGTTTGCCAAGTTTGGAGAAGTTGGATAATTGAGTGTTTTAGTGGGAGGTGAAAATTGGACAATAAGACACAATGAATTATAGTGGTTCAACCTTCTAAACAAGGTCTACATCAACTACCTTAGCTCCCCACTAAGGATTTCAAACAAATTCACTGTGAATTTCGTCCCCTTTTCTAGGCTAAGGAGGCAACCTTTACAACCCTCAAAGCTTTCTACCCAAAGCTTGAGGAAACACTCTTTACAAAGAGAAATTCAAAGCAAACAAGAAATCCCTCTAATAGGTATGCGTTTGCAAATCTAAAGCACTCACCCAAAACCTAGAACACTTGAGCAAATATGACAAATTTGGCTCACTAGTGTTTGTCTATACAAGAAATTGACAATTAGGCACTAAGACATATTTTTGATCATATGATGTTTGACAATTGAAGCATTAGCCTTCTCTTGATGCTTGGAGGTCCCTTTATACTCCTAATTGAGTTTGTAGCCGTTACTAGTCGTTGGGGTTGAATTGGAGCCGTTGCAGACTTTATTTCCCACATTAATTGCAGTTCTGGAGCCTTCCGTATCGGTACACGGGGAACCGTATCGGTACGCCCTTCTTTAGAAACTAGCCGTTGGGCTCTTGCCAGCCTAAGCGTATCGATACTCTAGGGAGCGTATCACTACGGTCTGCATTTTAAAAGACTGTTGGGATATAACCGTTGGGGTTTGTTAAAGAGGGTATCAATACACTTAAAGGGCGTATCGATACGATCCTTCTCTGTATCGATACGGGCAAGCCTGTATCGGTACGGGTTTTGGCAGAATCAAAACTAGAGTAAAAGGTATCGATACAGGTTATACCGTATTGGTACGGTAGAGTGCTTTTACATACTCAAATTCCTTCAACCGATGTGTTTGCCAAGTTTGGAGAAGTTGGATAATTGGGTGTTTTAGTGGGAGGTGAAAATTGGACAATAAGACACAAGGAATTATAGTGGTTCAACCTTCTAACCAAGGTCTACATCCACTACCTTAGCTCCCCACTAAGGATTTCAAACAAATTCACTATGAATTTCGTCCCCTTTTCTAGGCTAAGGAGGCAATCTTTACAACCCTCAAAGCTTTCTACCCAAAGCTTGAGGAAACACTCTTTACAAAGATAAATTCAAAGCAAACAAGAAATCCCTCTAATAGGTATGTGTTTGCAAATCTAAGCACTCACCCAAAACCTACACTTGAGCAAATATGACAATTTTGGCTCACTTGTGTTTGTCTATACAAGAAATTGACAATTAGGCACTAAGACATATTTTTGATCATATGATGTTTGACTATTGAAGCATTAGCCTTCTCTTGATTCTTGGAGGTCCCTTTTTATACTCCTAATTGAGTTTGTAGCCGTTACTAGTCGTTGGGGTTGAATTGGAGCCGTTGGAGACTTTATTTCCCACATTAATTGCAGTTCTAGAGCCTTCCATATCGGTACACGGAGAACCGTATCGGTATGCCCTTCTTCAGAAACTAGCTGTTGGGCTCTTGCCAGCCTAAGCGTATCGATACACTAGGGAGCGTATCGGTACGATCTGCATTTTAAAAGACTATTGGGAAATAGCCTTTGGGGTTTGTTAAAGAGGGTATCAGTACGCTTAAAGGGCGTATCGATACGATCCTTCTCCGTATCGATACGGGTAAGCCTGTATCGGTACGGGTTTTGGCAAAATCAAAACTGGAGTAAAAGGTATCGATACGGGGTATATCGTATCGGTACGGTAGAGTTGAAAAGTCAGTTTTGAGTGTTTTAAAGCATACCAAACTTTTCCAAAAGCCTTTTTAAATACCTCAAACATATTTTCAAGTTGTTTGGACTTAAAGACATGTTTTAAATTCTTTTCAAATTAGTCCAAAACATTTTTCAATTATTATATCAAAACATTAGTTCTTCATTAAACTCCAGTAAAACACCTTAATTCCCCTAGGTTTCTTCAAAGTTACCTTCACTAGAGCCAATGTTAGGTATCTCTAGTTTTTTAAGCACCTTACTAGAGCCGGTTTTGGGCACCTCTAGCTTATTCTAGAGCCAGTTTTGGGCACCTCTAGAATTTACTTCAAGTTCTACCCAAGTTTACTAAGTGAATTACCTAAGTTTCCTAAAAGTCCTAAAATCAAACCAGTCACAAAGGGTGTTTCCTTAAGTTCAGAACATAGTTGGATTCTAAATACTTCCAAAGTCATGCTAAGGTTGCTGTTTCGGTGGGTAATCTACCGCGACGGGTAAAGGCTACTCAATTTTTTTCAAACTAATATTTTCTTTCAATTTTAAATAAAGGTAGTTACACTATGTCCTATATGCTTCTAACTATGCAACTATATGTAATATAATGAAAATATAAAATAAATAAAGAAAAAAATAGGATTAATTCCCCCCTAAACTCAAGAGGAGCATTGTTCTCAATGCATGCCTACATACTCAAAATAAAACATAGATTAGATTAAAAAGGAAGATGATAGCTTAGAATTCTGGCGAATCGGAGGAGGTATCGTCTTCTTCGTCATCGCTAAGTATCATCCGCCGTTGAGCTGGTACTTTAAGTCTTTTTGCCGCCCTTGGCGACTGCTTGTGGGATGCTGGTGATGGTTGGTCTTGCTTTGTGACTTCTCGTTCACTGCCGTCTTCGCTGTCCGGACATATATCCTTGGTGTCAGATGATTTCCTCTTTTTGGCTGGGGAGTATGCGGTCTTGAGCTTCTTTGTAATTGATCGGACCGTGTCTTACCACACCGAATCTGATGACAATTAGTTGAAGAAGGCATATTCGGATGGTTCTGACGCAAAGGGCTGTATCTTTCGTTGCCCGTGATGATTGTCCTTCTTCTCAGATTGGGGCGGCTGCAGTGTCAACACGATCATCCGAGATAGAGAGGACTTCGGTTGCTGTGTCTGCTGCTGCCATAGTGTCAGAGGTGGGTCGTGGTGTGGTTGAGACTCTGGCGGTTGGGGTGTCAGAGTCAACAGCATTGAGTGAAGCCGAGGCAGAGGGTATGGTAGAGGCGGCTGGTGCAACCTGGGCATGAATTTCGACGGTGAAATCTGGGAACTGGGCAGTGTGCGTCGGGAATTTCTCCTTGAGGACCGAGATTGTGGCAGCATGGAAATCCCTGATGTATGCCATAAACGTGAGATGGCGTCTTTCTATCCGATCCAACTGTACTGCAATACCACCGATTGTGGTTGTCGAGGCGGGCTGGTGGTACGATTGTTGGTTGCCGCTCTCTGATGCCTCGTCATAGTTCTCCGGGGTGGCTTCTTGTATCTCCATCTTTCTTACGATTATATCCCTCGTCCACCCTGTATGCTCTGGGGTCATGCTGTCGTTGGGATCGGTAGGGATGAACACTTTGTTGCACAATTCCGTGATCAAGCTGGGAAAGTAAAGCTGGCCCCTACCTTTCTGTCCACAAATATAAATTTCATTAGCAATTATCTCACCAATATTAATAATTCTGTTGTGGAGTATAGAATGGATGAGTGCTAGGCGAGGCTTGTCCACTGCCGAATTGTGTGATGTGAGCAAGATTCGTCTCTTGACGAATGTATTCCACAACTTGGCCTCTGGGAGTAGGTTTCTTCTGTTTACTGTTCCCCGATTCTTCCCCACATTCCATACTGTGCCCGAGATGCAAAGCTCTTGTTTAATCTCCTCGTAGTTGTCTGCCGTCAAAGAATCAACAAACTTTTGGTGTTCATCATGAGCGATGTGGATGCCGTAAAAAGTGTTGATTCTGTTGGCATCAATCTCAACTCGCCACCCTTGGACATTTACTGATGGGTCTTCGGCTGTTGGCCCATGGGCATAGAATTCACGAACTATGGTTTGGTTCACCTGTTTGGGTTGCTGGGCAAAAATTTGCCATCGTTGGTGTTCGATCTTACTGAAGATGAAGTGGTCAAGCCCGAAGTTTCATTTCGCCATCTCATAAAAGAACCCTTGTTCTCCCCACACGGATCACTCTTTGAACTTCTGATTGTGTCATGCCTTTACTTTGGGTGTGGCAAATCTATGGAGAGAAGTATCGGAGTCTGCTTGGAGGCTTGGCGGCAGGGTGTTCTTGACATCTTTTGTTTGGGAGTAGGGTTTTGAAAGTTGAGAGAGTTGTGTGAGCCTTGAGAGTAATTTGAAAGCAAAGGGAAATTTAATAAAACAAAACGCAAGAGAAAGTAAAGAAGAGTGAATATTAAAAAAATGAGGGGGGTTAAATAGGAGTGAAAGTGGCTTAGTGAAGACCTTCTGCCGTTTTTTCTGTCGAGGCAGCCGTTGCCTGGGCAGAGAGCCGTTGGAAAGGAACATATTTATTTGCAACGGCTAGTTTTGACGAGAAGCAACGTCCGCGGCTGTGTAATGTCGCGATAGTCTTCACGGGCGGGTTTGAATGGTTGATGGGTTGGGCTTGATTCTTCTCTCTTCCTTTTGGTTTTGTTTCTCCTAAAATAATCTGAAATAAAATTATTAGTTCTTGAAAAATAAAATGCATGCTAAAATTAAATCTAATGCCTAAAACAGAAAATTAAAAATAATGTGTTTGAAAAATAAAATAAATGCAAGAAATTTAAATCTAATTCCTAAAAATTAAAAATAGAAAAAAATTAGGCTGTATTAGGAGTGCATTTGGATGCATCTCCTAACATGACCACTTCCTTGTCTCTTGCAATATGAGTTCTTGTGTAGTGCTTTAACCTCTGCCCATTCACTTTAAATTCAAGCCCATCCTAAGTAGATTTGATCGTGACTGCACAATGTGGGAATGCTTTAACTACCTCGAACGAGACAGACCATCTTGATTTCAACTTCCCTAGGAATAGTTTCAATCGAGAATTGAAGAGGAGTACTTGCTGCCCGGGCATAAACTACCTTGGCAGCAACTTTTTGTCATGCCATTTTTTGGTTTTCTTCTTGTATATTCTCGCATTGTCATATGCCAAGGCTCTGAATTCTTTGATCTCATTCAGGTCCATGAGTCTCTTTTGCCCGGCTTTGTCCCAATCTAGGTTTACTGCTGTAGAGCGTGTAGGTGTTCCCTTTTTGTTAGAGCGCAAGAGCACACTCCTGTCAAGTTATAGTATATAAGATGTCGAATCCCACGAGGATTGGACAACTTGTCTCGTTTTGTAGTTCCTGCACAATGGTAAAGTAAAAGCACAAGTGAGTGATTGGTTGAGATTGAAGAGTAAATAAAACACAAGTAAAAGAAGAAAGGTGAATCAGGTTGATAGAGCAGAAAGGGTTATGCTGCCACTTAGTGTGAAAACTGCGTTGTAATAGGTATGAGTTATCCTTTGCTGCCACGATATGCTGCCTCGGTGGGTACGCGGGCGGCAAACTACGACCTTGTCACGCGGCCGCAGCAGGTCACTGCCACTGCAGGGGTGTGTACTGTCTCAGCAGGTGGAATGGAAAGACGTCCTGGCGGTAAGTCTGGAAGATACTCAAAGTTCGGCAAGATAGTCGACAATGATCCTTCCTATTTCTAGGTTAGGATGCTCGAGATTGATAACTTGAGGACTAGTGTGGAACCTAATCAATCAACTCGGTTAGTGATCCCTTTTAGCCGCTGAAACTTGTGGACTAGTGTGGAACAAAGTTAGTCACGCCTCCCGTTGTGACCGTACTTAACCCTTTCGTGAGCCTTGCACTTTCGTGCCCGACAAATAGATTCTCTCAAACGACTGGTGTAGAAAGATTGAAAGAATGAAGAACAATGGATTAAGTAAACTTGGAATATTTTATTGAAGAAATAACTCAAAAACCTAAAACAATCGTTTCACTCTAGTTACAACAAAACCCTAACCCAATTAGGATTTAGAACATGGTGGCAGAGAAGAGCACAAGTAAAGTCTATAGAAAACCTATGATGATTTAAACTAGAAGTACAATGGGTATTTATAGACACAAAACTAGGTTATGTCCTTCTCAAAGTAGAAGTCCTCTAAAGTAGCTTTCCTTCTTTAATGTAGCTTTAAATGCTGACTTCTTTGCTTGGAATATGGACTCTTCCTCGTTTGCCTTAGCCCGCAAGTAAGCTTGGGAATTTTGCTTCAGCAGCCCTAGCCGCTGCTATAGACGTCAGAAAATCACATGAACACTGGTGATAGATTTAGGAGTTTTGGCTCTACAGATCGCGCTCCGGTCTTCTAACTTCCAAAGTCAGCTGCCGCGGGCAGCAAGGTTGGCAGCAGCTTTGCTCGGTAGGTGCTTGGAAGCAACATACTTATGTTGATACCGCTCTCATGCCTTATATATTGGCTCATCATCTCCTTGTCTAAAGGCTGTAATCTCATTCCGCAACCTATCAGTGACGTTGGACGGACAGAAGCGATCTAGGAAGTCTTTGCAGAGCTCCGCCTATGAACTAAAAGATCCGGCTGGCTGGTTGTCTAACCATTGTTTTTTCCTATCCCTCAGTGAATAGGGAAAGAGCCTTAGCCGCAGTACGTCTTGGTGTACCCCATGAATATTGAATGCTCGGAAAATGTCCATGAATCCTCGTAAATGCTGCCGAGCATCTTCTGTGACAGTCCCTCCGAAATGCCCTAATGTGTTTATCAGGTTGAACATGATGAGCTTTAGTTCAAAATGATCTGCCCCTATCTCCGGTTCCGTCACTATTGGCTCGAACCTTTGGAAGTCATGTTCAAGGTAGTCTCTAGTTGTCTGCCTTTGGGGTGGATCAGGGGGATCCTGCCTTTGTTGTACTTGTGGTCCTCTGGGCGGCAAATCTGGCTGCCCGCCCCTGCCAATGACGGCATCAATTGGGGGGTCCTCGTTTACCATGGTCTCTTCCT
Organism: Hibiscus trionum; assembly: GCA_030270665.1. Taxonomy (NCBI): domain Eukaryota; kingdom Viridiplantae; phylum Streptophyta; class Magnoliopsida; order Malvales; family Malvaceae; genus Hibiscus; species Hibiscus trionum. Next base: position 23,824,267 of record BSYR01000025.1, read on the forward strand.
TTGCTTTGCCCCTGTTTTTGTTCTTTAATGCTTCCCTGAGCTCCCTCTTGATTCGTCTAGTTTCACGCTCGAGATCATCGTAAATAATGAAGTTTCCGTTAGGGTTAGCCCTGGCCATACACTTGCAAAAGACACAGTAAAATATCTTTTTTTTCGATTAAAAATAAAAATAAAAGAAAAAAAGTAAAAAGGTGCAGAAATTGAAAAACAAAATTCGCTGTTACCAATCCCCGGCAACGGTGCCAAATACTTGTAGGGCATGTAGGTGTTCCCTTTTTGTAAGAGCGCAAGTGCACACTCCTATCAAGTTATAGTATATAAGATGTCGAATCCCACGAGGATTGGACAACTTGTCTCGTTTTGTAGTTCCTGCACAATGGTAAAGTAAAAGCACAAGTGAGTAATTGGTTGAGATTGAAGAGTAAATAAGACACAAGTAAAAGAAGAAAGGTGAATCAGGTTGATAGAGCATGGAGGGTTATGCTGCCACTTAGTGTGAAACCTACGTTGTAATAGGTATGAGTTATCCTTTGCTGTCACGATATGCTGCCTTGGCGGGCCGCAAACTACGACCCTGTCATGCGGCCGCAGCAGGTCACTGCCACTGCAGGGGTGTGTACTGTCTCGGCAGGTAGAATGGAAAGACGTCCTGGCGGCAAGTCTGGCAAATACTCCAACTTCGACAGGATAGTTGACAGTGATCCTTCCTATTTCTAGGTTAGGATGCTCGAGATTGATAACTTGAGGACTAGTGTGGAACCAAATCAATCAACTCGGTTAGTGATCCCTTTTAGCCGCTGAAACTTGTGGACTAGTGTGGAACCAAGTTTGTCACGCCTTCCGTTGTGACCGTACTTAACCCTTTCGCGAGCCTTGCACTTTCGTGCCCGACAAATAGATCCTCTCAAACGACTGGTGTAGAAAGATTGAAAGAATGAAGAACAATGGATTAAGTAAACTTGGAATATATCATTAAAGAAATAACTCAAAAACCTAAAACAACCGTTTCACTCTAGTTACAACATAACCCTAACCCAATTGGGATTTAGAACATGGCGACAGAGAAGAGCACAAGTAAAGTCTATAGAAAACCTAGGATGATTTAAACTAGAAGTACAATGGGTATTTATAGACTCAAAACTAGGTTAAGTCCTCCTCAAAGTAGAAGTCCTCTAAAGTAGCTTTCCTTCTTTAATGTATCTTTAAATGCTGACTTCTTTGCTTGGAATATGGACTCTTCCTCATTTGCCTTAGCCCGCAAGTAAGCTTGGGAATTTTGCTTCGGCAGCCATAACCGCTGCTACAGAAGTAAGAAAATCACATGACCACCGGCGATAGATTCAGGAGTTTTGGCTCTAAAGATTGCGCTCCGGTTCTTCTAACTTCCATAGTCAGCTGCCGCGAACAGCAAGGTCAGCAGCAGCTTTACTTGGCAGGTGCTTGGCAGCAACTTACTTTTGTTGGAACTGCTTCAGTACAGCTCCTGGGTTTTCTTCTCAGTGTTGTTTCCTACGTTCCTTGGTTTCCTTGTTCAGCTGTTAGTACCTACAAGCAAGAATACACTAAAACAATATCTCTTGTTCACAAAATAAATGATAAGTTATAAAAGCAAGGTAGAACAATGAAATACTGTAAAATGCTATGCATGAGCCTAATTATGCCTAAATGAGCTTAAAAACAGTAATAATAAGAGTTGGAAAGTGCATGAATTATAGGACTTTTGGACACTTTACACACCCCCAAACTCGAACTATTGCTTGTCCTCAAGCAATGCAACCTAAAGTACTCGCTCTAATAATAGTCAGAAAGAAAAACCTATTTTGACCTGATTTTCTGCCTCAAGGCCGTGGCGCGCGCGCACACACACACACACACATATAACTTAATGAAGGGAAATAAGTAAGAAAACAACTCACAATTAAATTCCTAATGCTTGTGTGATGTTTGCAGCTCTGTAAACAAGCTGAATACGCAGAATAAAAGATTAAACAAAGATACTGTTATAATTTAAAGGTTGCTGCCGAGGCAGCACAGTTTCAGCACATTATTATTTTTAATCATGGAAATGAGGGCTTTAGCTTATCACAACTACTCTTTTAGGTCTGACGTTGAGATAGGAGCAAACTACAGAACCCCGAACCCTTGGAGTAGAGTCATCCCGTGAAGGCTTTCATTCACTCATGCTAATTTGTCCGTCACTTTTAGGCTTTCAGATTCTTGGACTTTGATAACAGCGGAGTGTCCTCGCACATTATTCTTCCTAGAGCCTGTTGCGGGCACCTCTAGGGTAATACAACACTTTTCTTTGTTTTTGATTTTTTTGCCTTGGCAGTTCTGCATTCTTGTGTTTCTTTTGCCTGCCTCGGCAGCTACCTGCAATTATCGTTAGAATTTTGCGAAGAAAACAAGCAGGCAATGTTTATCAAATATTCTAACACATTCAACAAGTAACAGAGATGTTTAACATTTTTAGGCAAAAAGTAAAAAAAAAAAACTAAATCATATTTCATGCTTTTCCCAAGATTAAGTTCAATTTTTAATTAGGTGGGAAAATATGGTAATCGGCTATCATATCATAGGCACAAGTCATAACAAACTTTTCTTTTCCGATTATTACTAAGGCAAGTACAATGCAATCTAAATGCAACTAAGAATGCCTATAAATGATGCGAGAGCTATCCCCCCAAACTCGAGATGGGCATTGTCCTAAATGCACAAAACAGAAAAGCTTAGAAAATATACATGTTAAAGATAATTAAAAGAAAACATGAAATAAAAATAAAAGAAAAGAAAATAAGTTAAAAGTTTGCTGAGGGTTGAGAGGAGGCTGGATTCTAGTTAGCTAAGGAGGGGGAGGATGTTTGGACGAAGAAGCGACGGCTGGCAGATGCCTTGGTAGCGGTTCTAGCGGGTGAGGTCTTTGCTTTCTGCGGCGGCTGGATTTTCTTTGGCATATGCTGTGGCTCTTCTGGAGGCTCGGCAGGGGGAACGGCGGGAGATGCATCGCTTCCTTCTGACTCGGTCTCGAGGTCCACAGGTTCTTCTGCTATTATATGTCACTTCCTCTTCCTTGTCCCTTCCTCTGTGGTCACTACTGGAGGGATGAATGCCATTGGGATGGCTGTTGTTGCCGCTACTACTGCAGTTTTTGGTTCCGGCGGTGGCTGCTCAATTTCCTCCGACGAGGAGGAGTCTGTCACTGTATTGGCTATGCAGGCTGGTGAGGGATTCAACTAGTACCTCTCAAGTGAGCCTGCCACTGTGTTTGATGGGGTGGCAGCTGAATGATGCAGAGAATGCATAGGAGAGGGCACCTGATGGTCTGTCTAGTGGACAGTGGCGGCTGGTGAACTTCATCATACTGTTGCTGCTGCTGTAAGCTCATCAGCAAAGGGTGGCATGGTGGGCACATCACCAGGGAATTTCACCAGGAAATAAGCCACCAGGGCTTCTTGGGCCTCCCCCACGTAGTTTATGAAGGCCAACTGCTGCCGCTCTATCCTTTTTGTGTGTTCGAAGAGTGTGTGGAGCAGCGAGAGGACTTCTTTGTTTGGGGCAGCATCAGTACTGTTAGGGGCGGCTGGCGTTTCAAACTGTGTGGCAGAGGGTTGACTGGGCGTTGTTGGTTCTTTCTCCGCATCCTGCATCATCTGAATGCGGACCTTTTTGGTCCAGCCCTCCTTGGAAGTTGTAAACTCATCTGTGGGCTCTGTTGGGACTCGGAAATTGGTGCAGAGACCTATGATGAGGGATGGGAAATACATCATGCCTTTCTTCTTCTTGAAGCAATTGTATATTTCCGTACATATGATTTCCCCTACGTTGATCGACTAGTTCATCAGGATACTGAGAATTAAGGCGAGGCTCGGCCGGCAAACTGTTGAGTTGTGGGATGTGGGCATTAGGCGCCTTTTGACAAACGTGTTCTGTAACACCCTGAAACATATCCTAGTTCGAACGATTGAAAAACGACGATGATAACGTAAACAATTATAATCTAAGATTGAATTGGTAACTAGTATATTCATATGTTAAATAATATGAGATGTAAATTAGTGTACACATAAGTACATGTACAATTCTGTGAGATGATGAAAATATATATGTACAAGCTATGTATATATATATAAGATTAAAATGTGATAAATTAATGATTAAAATATGTATATTATATGATATATGGCTGGTAATTAATTATAATATTATATTAATATAAATATAAGACTTAGTGGGTTTGCACAAGTGTCCCACTACACATCTAAAGGGGACACATGGCCAAGGGGTAATCACCCACCAAATGAATCATCAATTTTCATCATCTCCCTCATTCTCCATTCCCACGAAACCAAGAGAGAATTAGTGAGAGAGAGTGAACTGAAGATTAATGATAAGTGATGGAAAACTAAAGAAAGCTTGCATGCATTTGAAATTATAGTTCAAGTAAGTATATTTAAATTACCGGTTGTATATTCATGATTTATAGCTGTTCTGTTGAATTGGATTGAGTATTGTTGCTGGAAATGTGTTTAGAATTGAGTTAATAAGTTGTTTGATAGCTGGGTTTAAGAAAATAAAGATGAATTTCTGGAAATAAAGCATGAACAATAGCCTAAGTTTGAATCTGCCCAGAATTGTTAGTTTTAGACACCTTTCGAAAATCTGGAAAATTGAGCATGTTAGAGTTGTTTCTGGAAAAAGTATCCTTGTACAAAGTTGTAGAGGAAAAAAATATTACATGAGATAGAGCTAAGAATTGCACGAAAACGTTAAGTATAGGTCTCTGAATTGTTATTAGAAGTTACTGGACTGAAACTGAATAAATCTGGAATCCGCTGTACTAAATTGTAAAGTTTGAAAATTATAGGGGCTTAAATAATGCCAATAAAATTCTGGAAATTTTTGCTTGAAACAGGGGATTCATGAAATGAATGAAATTAAATGGCCAAGCTTGAATTAAGTCTCAATTGGTAGGTTAAATGCATTTAGATCACATATAGGATTATTAAAGGATTAAATGGAACTATTTTGTGGAAATTGATAAATTGAGGACTTGAATGTTTTGATTTTGAATATGTTAGAACTTCATTATTATTCTAATACATTTAAGTTAATATGGTTAAAATATCATAACCAAATGAATTGTGAAACATATAATTTATATGCTTTAAATCCACTAAGTTTAGCTTGGACAGATTCGATCCTGGAATTGACCTGTTTTCAAATGCAAAACTGTACTGATTGGGAAAGGCTAAAAATATGTGCCATACATGATTTTAATGGTGTGTTTATAAGCTTTCCGGAATGGTATGATATGATTTATTTGGATTTAGGAATAAAGAGTTATGAACAGATTAATGGACACTGCTCAAAACTGCCATGTTAGGGACAACTTTTGTGTTTATTGTTGTTTGCTTGATTTGGTTGGATTTTTATGCTAAGGTTGATACTAATGGATGTTATATATGTTGTAATATGATTCAAGAGCCTATTGAGGAAGAGGCAATAGAGGATACTAGGAGTGAACAATCAAGAAGGAGAGACAAGGGCATAGTGATAAAGGACAACAAGTAGCTTGGAGTATTGTGAGTGTAGTTTTGTTTAAAGTGTTAGGATTAGTATCCTAACCTTGTTATTTTTTATTATTAGATAACATGAAGGAAGCATGAAACGAACATAATAATGGTTGGTAAAAAATTAAAATGCTAAGGAAGAAGGATTAAAGGAAAGACTTATGATATGTTGACTATGCTAGTTAGATAAGCTTACTTTGGCCTAGATATGTTACATTGGGTTGATGATTGAATAAACCATATGACATGAACTTATATGATGAGTTTAGCTACTGTATTTTGATGTTTACATGATGAAAATGATAATATGTGCTTGCTGATTTTTCATGTTATCATGAATTGAATGATTGCTCTGAAATAAAGATCGATATTGTTACATGTTTGGTGAATTGTTGAATAACAAGCAATTGGTTTTGTTAAACATATAAGATAAGATAAGACCTTGGTTTGATTAGTGTCTATAGGTAGAAGGGCATGCCTTAGAGTCATTGAGTTCCTCTGATTATTGTTAAAGGATGGTGATTAGTCACCAATATACCTTAAGGTGGTAACTCACCTTGATGCTATGGCATCCTCTGATTACATGTCACAAGTTGGTTACAAAACATTGATACCTTTGGGTATCCAAAGTCATATGTCACACGTAGACTCGATTACCTTGTTCATTAATCATCCAAGGAAACATATTTAAAAGTTACATGACTTGAAAGATAAGTACCTAAATAATAAGTACCAATGAAATGAAATTGATATGCCTACTTGCCTTGTATATGCTAATGCTTTTAAATGATGCTTGCTGTTGTATATGATAATGTTTTGATTGATACTTGTTGTATGAATGAACATAAAAGTATGTTGTTTATGTTGCATCAATGGTTACTTGAAATGGTTACAAGATTAGCTAAGTCTACTTATGTATGATGGACTAGCTAGGTGAACTTTGATTAAAGTCTAGTTAGGTAACCTTAAAGATTAAATAATGCTCTAAAAGATAGAGATTAGTAAAGTTTAGGGCTGCCTCACTAAGTACATACCTTGTACTTATCACTCTTCTGTTCCCTTCTTCCAAAAATTTCAGGTGCTAGTCCCGAAAGCTAGTCGATTGTCTTAGAGAGCTGACCTTGAAGTCCAAGCACAAGTATGACTCTTTTGGTTATTATAGTTGGTGGCATAGATGTATATAAGTGTCACATGCATATGATACATGTATTTTGGGTGCTTGACATGTAAATGTTATGTTTAAAAACTTGGTTATGTAATATGTATTTTAACATGCTTAATGTTTCGGTTGTGTAATTAAGTACTAAAGAACCATGTTATATATATATAGGAATGATGGTTGCTATGGAATTTAAAGTATGCTTGTATGATTTGCTTATATGACCAAATGATCATATGATTGAATTAGAGTTGTATAATAATTTAGCCGAACCTTGAATGTTCCTATTGAGACCGAATATGATTAAAGTATGCTTGTATGATTTGTTTACATGATCACATGATTTTATGGTTAATTTAGGAATATATATGTGCTTTAGTCGAATGATGATATGAATGATTTAGGATTGTAATAAGGTTAGCTAAATTATGTATGCACATAATAGGATTCGAATATGAGATTTCAATCATGTATAGTGTAAATGAAATGTATGTATGCTCTTGTATGAATCATTCTAATGGTTGCTTATGTTTAAGGTTAATATACATAATGAATTTAGGATTTGCATCTAGTTAAGTTGTTAATTAAAAGTTTTTTTTGCCCACCTATAAGCATGTTTGGTTGTATACTTTGATATATATGATTGAATGTTGAATTAAGCTTTCACATATATTTGTAATGTATGACCAATGTATGTTATGATAACAAGACTTGTAAGTATATGTTTAAATGAATCCGATTAAAACGACAACGAAATGTAACGTTTCTCGCTCGTATCCCAGGCGCGGGTTGTTACATAAATTGGCATCAGAGCTTTAGGTTATAGATCCTAAAATTTTTTCGAACATGTAATGCATCATATAGGATTACACTATGCCACCTAGGAGTCTTATATTGAATTATTTGTGACTTCGCTCTCTAATTCCGAACTTTCCTCTGAATTCCTTATAGAATGTCTGCTACTAACTTAGCTTGGGACGATGAGAGTCCCCAAGGATCTTCTACTAAGAACGGGGATATCGTTGCTATGCGACCCCCGGTTGAACCTGAACAACCTCGAGAGCAACCTCGAGTACAAGTCCCTCCTCCTTTGGACAATGCGACCATCGAAACTGTTCGTCGGGAATGTTTTATCAGTGTCAAAGAAATATTCGATCACTTTGCAACGGGTGTACGAGCAGCCCCGGTTGCTGTTGCACCATCTCAAGTCCCGATCGACAAGCTCGCTTCACACCGAGCTACTCCTTTTAGTGGCCTTGATATCGAGAAACCGGAAAAAGGTGAGCAGTGGCTCGATAAAACTATCCAAATCTTGACTAAGCAACTCAAATGTTTCGATGAACATAAACTCGAGTGTGCAGTCTCCTTATTAACAGAAGACGCCTTAAGCTGGTGGGAAACCACGATCCTGACTACCCCTGCTGAGTTAGTGACTTGGGACTTCTTCGTTGATGAGTTTAAGAAGAAGTTCATTAGCGAGCAATATCTGGCCGACTGCAGAAATAAATTCCTTTACTTGAAGCAAGCCAATCGGCCAATTGAACAATATGTTGCTGATTTCTGCAAATACTGCAAATATGGAGCCGCTTACATTAAGACTGAAGAAGAGAAATGTCGTAAGTTCGTCGGTGGTCTGAACGAAGAGCTAAAACCGATGTTCACTGCCCTTGGTCTCACAAACATTCAAACTCTTGTGAACCGAGCTATTTCTACTGAAGCTACGACGAGGTTCGCAGAGAAGAGAAAGAGTAGTTATCGTCCAGACAAGGGTAAGAAAGGTGACAGTAAGTCCCGGTGGTCGAAGGGGCCGAAGCACCAGAATGAGTCCTTCTCTACTTATTCACCTGTCACTCAGAATGATTATCGACCTCCGCCCTCAAACAAGATGGCAATTCCGGTGGTTTCTGTTAACATCACCGGAAAATCAGAAAGGGCACCTACTTGCAAATTCTGTCAAAAACAACACTTCGACCAATGCCGATTTCAGTCTAATCTATGTTTCTCCTATGGAGGCAATGATCATTATATTCGTGACTGTCCGAAGAAGATTGACCAAACTTCTACTCGTCACTCTAATTCGAGCTCGGCACCTTCTGGTCGGAACAAAAATCCGAGGCAGGCTCAATCTAATAATCCGGGAAGAAGCAAGGCTGCCCAATCTAGAGCTCCTACTCATCAAGAATCCCAAGCGCCAGCTTGTGTTTATCATATCCGCGGCCGAGAGGAAGAAGAATTTCCTGATGTTATTGCGGGTACGATTGAGATAAACCTTAAATTTGTTTATGCTTTAATAGATTCGGGGTCAACCTATTCTTTTATCGCTTCCTACTTAATTGATGAACTTAAATTGCAACCCGAACATGTTCAAACTGGGTTAATTGTTTCAAACCCTATAGGGGGTAGTATGCCTATAAATTTGCTTTGTAAGGATTGTCAGATAAAAATCCGAAATGTACCCTTTTCTTGTAACCTTTATGTGCTACCTAAATGTAAATTCGATTTAGTCCTAGGACTAGATTGGTTGGGAAAACATGAAGCTTGGATAGATTGCCAAAACCGTAGGCTATATTTAAGGGGTTTAGGAAAAGAATCCATTATGTTAATAGATAAGAAACCAACCTCCATTTTTTGCTGCTATGGCAGTACAAGATGATCTTGACTTCGGTTTACCTGAAATACCGATTGTATCTGAATTTTCTAATGTCTTTCCCGAGGAACTCCCTGGTCTTCCTCCAACTCGGGAAGTTTAATTCAAGATTGAAGTTCAACCCGGAACCAATCCTGTGTCCATTGCGCCTTATCGTATGGCACCAGTTGAACTGAAAGAATTGAAGAAGCAAATCCAAGAAATCGAAGACAAAGGATTCATTCGACCCAGTATGTCTCCCTGGGGTGCTCCTGTTCTGTTCGTGAAGAAGAAGGACGGTACGATGCGACTCTGTATCGATTACCGACAACTTAACAAAGTAACCATCAAGAACAAGTATCCACTACCAAGGATCGAGGATCTGTTCGATCAACTTAAACATGCAGCCGTATTCTCTAAAATTGATCTCCAGTCTAGTTACTATCAAATGAGGGTAAAAGAAGAAGATGTGCCCAAAACAACCTTTAGAACTCGATACGGACATTACGAATTCTTAGTAATGTCGTTCGGTCTAATAAATGCCCCTGTTGCATTTATGGATCTGATGAATCGGGTATTCAAGCCTTATATTGATAAGTTCGTTGTCGTATTCATCGATGACATCCTTGTTTACTCCCGGAACAAGGAAGAACATGCAGATCATCTTCGGATTGTGCTTCAGACACTTCGAGAACACCAACTATTCACCAAGTTCTCTAAGTGCGAATATTGGTTGTCCGAAACTTCCTTCCTTAGACATGTCATTTCGTCCGATGGAATCAAAGTAGACTCTAAGAAAGTACAAGCTATTCTTGATTGGAGACCTCCGAGAAATGTGAGTGAGATCCGAATTTTTCTTGGCTTAGCCGGTTATTACCGAAGATTTGTGAAGGGATTCTCGGTGATTGCTGCACCGTTAACTAAACTTCTCCGAAAGGATGTAGCCTTCGAATGGTCGGAAAAGTAGCAACGAAGCTTCGACCAACTCAAACAAGCTCTGACACATGCTCTAGTCCTTATTCAACCTGAATCGGGTAAAGAATTCGTTGTGTACAGTGATGCATCACACTCGGGCCTAGGTTGTGTTCTGATGCAAGAAGGCAACGTGATTGCATACGCCTCTCGACAACTGAAACCACACAAATTGAATTATCCTACGCATGACCTCGAGCTTGCAGCCATTGTGTTTGCACTTAAAATTTGGCGGCACTATCTGTACGGTGAAAGATGCAAGTTGTTCACCGATCACAAAAGCTTGAAGTATTTACTCACTCAAAAGGGTTTCAACCTTAGGCAAAGAAGATGGTTAGAGTTACTCAAAGACTACGATTTGATCATAGATTATCATCGCGAAAAAGCCAACGTCGTTGCCGATGCTCTGAGTCGAAAACCGAATCTTGGTATGTTATTCAAAATCGAGAACAGTCCATTCTTATGATTTAAACACTTGTTCGAATTCTTTCTTAATAGTTAAGGAAGGAATTCGAACTCTTCTTACCTATTAAGTAACAATTCGAAAGCTTCCTTAATCATTAAGTAAAAGTTTGGAATCATACCTTGAATTGTAAATAACATCTCTAATTTTGTTATTCGTAGCTACCTTGGCTATCAACGCTCATTTCCGGCTATGCAAAGCTCGGAATTATCTGAATGAACTTCAAGTTCAGTCTACTCTGATCACCAGGATCAAAGAACTTCAACAAATTGATCCGGAACTTCAGAAAATCAATTCTAAGCTTGATTCTAATCCTGACTTCTCTGTTAAGTCGAACGGTCTTCTATACTTCAAAGATCATATATGTGTCCCTAATAACAAAGAATTACAAGATGAAATCCTACAAGAAGCGCACCAAAGTTCTTTTTCGATCCACCCTGGATCAGTTAAGATGTACAAGGATCTCAAGCCCTTGTATTGGTGGCCAGGAACGAAAACGGCTATCAACGACTCTGTAGCGAAATGTTTTAACTGCCAACGGGTTAAAGCCGAGCACCAAGTCCCTACTGGTTTGCTTCAACCTCTCAAATTTCCGCAATGGAAATGGGAACGGATCATAATGGATTTCGTAACCGGTCTTCCTTGTTCGCCAAGAAAGTGCGACGCTATCTGGGTGATCGTTGATCGTTTCACCAAGTCAGCGGACTTCATTCTGGTGAGAATGAATTTTAGTCTTGAAGCCTTGGTTGAATTATACATTCGAGAAGTAATTCGTTTACATGGAGTTCTAATCTCAATAGTCTCCGATCGAGATCCCCGATTCACAGCTCGATTTTGGAAGACTCTACATAAAGCTCTCGAAACCAAACTGAATCTTAGCACAGCTTTCCATCCGCAAAGCGATGGTCAATTCGAACGAGTAATTCAAATTCTCGAAGATATGCTCAGAGCTTGTATCATTGACTTCGGAAAGAACTGGGAGAAATCGCTACCTTTGGTAGAATTCGCCTACAACAATAGCTTCCAATCTTCGATTCAAATGGCTCCTTTCGAAGCGTTGTATGGCAGAAGATGTCGAACACCTCTTTGTTGGTCTGAACTCGGTGATAATAAAGTTTTGGGACCACAATTGCTTCGGGAAACCGAAGAACAAGTTCAAATCATTCATTCTCGATTGAAGCAAGCTTTCGATCGCCAAAAGTCTTACGCCGATCTGAAACGTAGAGACATTCAACATCAAGTCGGAGATAAAGTGTTTCTTAAAGTCTCCCCGTGGAAGAAAGTATTCTGATTCGGCAAAAGAGGCAAGCTAAGTCCTCGGTTTATCGGACCATTTGAAGTAGTTGAAAGAATTGGTCATGTAGCTTATCGACTCGCTCTTCCTCCCGAGTTCGATAAAATACACAATGTCTTCCACTTCTCAATGCTCAGAAGATATCGATTTGATCCGTCTCACGTTCTTGCGCCTGAAGAAGTTGAACACAATCCTAATCTTTCATACGAAGAAGAGCCTGTTCATATCCTTGATCGAGAACTCAAAAGACTTCGAAATAAAAGTGTTCCTCTTGTCAAAGTTCTTTGGAGGAATCACAACGTCGAAGAAGCGACGTGGGAACCTGAGGACACGATGAAGAAGCAATATCCTCATTTGTTCGATTCAGGTAAAATTCGAGGACGAATTTTCTTTAAGGGGGAGGAATTGTAACACCCTGAAACGTACCCTAGTTCGAACGATTGAAAAACGACGATGATAACGTAAACAATTATAATCTAACTAAGATTGAATTGGTAACTAATATATTCATATATTAAATAATATGAGATGTAAATTAGTGTACACATAAATACATGTACAATTCGGTGAGATGATGAAAATATATATGTACAAGCTATGTATATATATATAAGATTAAAATGTGATAAATTAATGATTAAAATATGTATATTATATGATATATGGCTGGTAATTAATTATAATGTTATATTAATATAAATATAAGACTTAGTGGGTTTGCACAAGTGTCCCACTACACATCTAAAGGGGACACATGGCCAAGGGGTAATCACCCACCAAATGAATCATCAATTTTCATCATCTCCCTCATTCTCCATTCCCACGAAACCAAGAGAGAATTAGTGAGAGAGAGTGAACTGAAGATTAATGATAAGTGATGGAAAACTAAAGAAAGCTTGCATGCATTTGAAATTATAGTTCAAGTAAGTATGTTCAAATTACCGGTTGTATATTGTTGCGTGTAAAATAGTCTATCGCAATGGTAGTGCAAGTATACACGACGCAAGTAGTAAAGTGATACGAAGTATCGGATATCGTCTCCACAGGGATTGGGCTAATAGCTTCACCTTAGTTCACTGCACGAAAGTAAAGGAAATATTTGAGAGTTGTCAAGAAAATAATAAAGAAGACGTAAATAAAAGAGTAGAGTAATCAAGATAGAGAGAATGGGCTGGTATTGAATTGCTCAGTAGTGCAGGTATTGCAGAGTTTAGGAAATCCAGTTCTGTCGTCACGCCTGTCGCGGGCAGCACCTGTCGCGGCAGCAGTCCGTTGATTGTCACGACAGCAAACACTCAACTCAGTACGTTGAAGTTTGGCAAGAATCCCAGATGTGCCTTGGCCTATCCCTAGGTCCAAGTCTGTCGATGATCACGTCTTGATGATACCTCCCGGCGTGAATCGAAGGATGAACACCGATGTGTATGAATTCTTCTTTAGCCACTTAACCTCGCCCTATCTCTAGGCACGAGATAGTTCAACTATAAACTAGAGAACTTGCTCTTATTTCTTTCGTATACTTAACTCTCCCGATGCTAAGTAAATAGATAACCTCACAATGCTCTCCCGATGCTCTTGCAAGATATTAATAACCAAAATAAGAGAACTTGAAGTTTATTTTATTGAACTGAAAATTCCTAAAACAAAACAACCCTTGCAACTACTTTACAAATCAACCCGTGGCCCTAGGGGGAATTTAGAACATGTCGGCGGCGGGAAGACGGCTAGGTGTTTTTGGTTGTCGGTTATGGGATATGGGGTATGATTCTTTCCTAGGTTAAAATACATGCCCTTATATAAGCTTTGGGCTCAAGTTTTCTAATGTAACAAGGATTACAACTTTAATTAAAAGTATGATTCTAATAAAGACTAAATCTTCAAGGAATCTACTTTCCAGCCGTCCTCCTTGTTTCTTGGGATTTTCTCTCCTTGAACTTTGGGCTTGACATATCTTTTGATCTGGTGCTCGGAAAAATATGAGGTTTTCACACGATAGATGGGCTGAATTTTCTCTATCTGTCGAGGTCCACTTTGCTTTTTCTCTCCACAAAACTGCTGTCACCATGCTGTCACGGCGGCACCATGGCAGCATCGTCCTCTTTGTCTGCTTGTCCAGTTCAGCTCTTCTGCTTCTCTGCCCAGCGCCTACCTTCTCCGTCAGCTATGGCGGATACCTGCAAAAACTGCCATTTTTAGTAGAATCTGTGCCTTTAATATATTTGTGATGTTTTGCTGTAAACTGACCTAAATGCAATGAATAATGATTAAATGCAGCAGAAATATGGGTTAAAAAGGGTGTAAATAATAGAACTTTTACACACTCAACACACCCCCAAACTCAAGTTTTTGCTTGCCCTCAAGCAACTAAGACCTAAAAGAAAAATGAAATATTTTTGTTTTGGCTTTCAAACAGTGGACTTTCCCTTACCCGTCGTTCGTTCCCTGTGACGGCAGCAACCTGTCGGATAATTTAGGGTCTGTCCGGAATCTCACTATAGTTCTCGTGCAGTGTGTGCATGCTTGTGAACAGTTATATGCCAAGACTCTCTTAGTTTCACTAGAATATTCAACTCTTAACTCGAATTTTTATGCCAAAGTTTATCTTTTTTTTTTGAAGGCACATTTTCATGCTTCTTTGATTTTCTGTTTTGACTTGATTTTTTATTTTTTTTAAGCTAAAGTTTCACTAGAGCCGGTTTCGGGCACCTCTAGCTAACTTCCTAGAGCCGGTTTCGGGCACCTCTAGGGCTATTGAGTCTCTTTTGCTAAACTTCTTTCCTAGAGCTAGTGTTAGGCACCTCTAGGGGCTATTCAAGTGCTAAGCTTCCTATTCTAGTTTGGCTAAAAGAAATCTAGGCAGTCTAACAGTCACAATGGTGTTTAAGTTTTCAGAACTATAGAAAGGCTCTAAACTTCTCCTAAAACTATCCTAAAGTTTCTGCCACGACAGAGTTGTCACGACAGGTAAGTTCAATTCACAGATTTCAGCCAAAATTTCCAATATTTTCATCTTTTTTTTGACGAAAATAAACTAAGTAAAAGACACAACAATTTAACTAAGATGTACTTGGACTCCATTAATATGGAGGGTTGCCACCCCCAAACTCAAGGGTTGCATTGCCCTCAATGAAAATGACAAAATAAAAAGCAAAATAAATGAAGGCAGTACATCACAATATATATATAAATGGCAGGCAGCAATAAGAAAATAAGAAACTTAAATTTTTAAGCGTTGTCTTCACTGCTGCTGCTGAGGCGGATTTGGCAACGGATTCTGGTTCTCGGGGCAGGCTGGGTGAGTTGCTGTACAACCTGAATGTCGGAGCTGCTGCCGCTGTCCCAGCTGCTACTGCTGCTACTGCTGCCGCTGGCTGTTGGCAGAGTTGTTTTGACTTCCATTCTTTTCTGCCTCTTTGCCGGTGTAGCTTCCTTTGACGGATTCCTCTGAATAGGGTTTTCATCTTCATTGGCCGCCCATACCGAGGCGGAGGAAAACCCATCGACAAAGGCTTCAAGGTCATCCATTGGCACTGGTCGCTTTGTTCCGCGAGTGGATGTTTCGGCATGGGTGCTGTCGGCTGCTGTCTGGGCAGGTGATGGTGTGGAGGCGGCAGATGGTGTTTGTGGAGTTGCAGCAGTTGTAGGTGTGGGGGAAGGGGTGGGAACGGTGAAGTAGTGGGCAGGGAAGGTGGGAAAGACAACATCAGGAAAATTTAAAGTATGGTGAATGAAATTTACCGTGGATGCGGCAAAATCTTTGATGAATGTCATTAGACCCAGATGTCTGTCCTCCATCCTTTGAATGGCAGCTAGGATTTGGGTGGATGGGTCTGTTGGCCCAGCTGCTGTGGCGACAGGTTCATGACTTGGCTGCTCTGTTGATTCAGCTTGGGCGGCAGCGGGGTTGAAAGAGGAGAGGGGGGTTGCTACTGTCAGCTCCATGAGGCTGATGATGTTTTTGTCTGTCCAGCCCTGTCCCGTCACTATGCGGTCGGTGTCAGCTTCCGGCACGGCAGAGCAGTGGCAGAGAGACGTAATAAGGAAGGGAAGGCAGAGGAGGGCCGTCGAGCGATGGGTGCAGTCCAAAATACTCTCCTGTATATAGCGCCCCACATTAATGGGCCGTTTGTTCATAATTGAGTGGATTAGGGCTAACCTCTATTGGTCCACTGTGGTGTGATGGGAGGACGGCAGAATCCTCTTCTTAATGAAGGCGTTCCACAATTTAGGCTCTGGAAGCAGCTGCCCCCTCTTCACGGTGTGGGGATTTTTGCGGCTCGTGTTCCATTCAGTTCCTTCTTCTGTTACTTCTGCCATGACAGCATCGAAGGCAGCGTCGTCTAGGGTGTCCAGGAACTGCTGGTGAGCATCGTCATTGGGGCCGAAGTGAAGGCCATAGAAAGAGTTGATGCGCTCGGCTGTGAACTGCACTTCTGTCCCTCGGACAGTCACTGCTGTTGCCGTCCTGCTGCCGATGGCAGCATAGAATTCCCTTACCAGTGTCTCATTCATCTCTGCTGGTTGCTCTGCGAATGTTTCCCACAAGAGGGCTCTAATCGTCCTTGCGATGAAAGGCTTGAGGCCCATATTCACTGCCCTTGGTGTGTAAATAAAGCCTCGTTCTTCCCATATATCTCTGGTGGCAAAGGGCTGTGGGGGAGTTGCTGCCGGTGAAGAAGTTGAAGCAGCACTGCGGCGGGTTCTTCTGGAAGACATGTTAGTTGCAAGGGTTGTTGAAAGTAAAAGAAAGCAAATGAAAACTAAAGGGGGAGAGCAAGTAAGAAAAACAGAAGTGAATGAAAATGAAAATGAAACGGGGTTTTATAGAAGAGAAGTTGCTGCCCGTTTAAGCTGTAACGGCAGGCGTGAATAACGGGGCGACTGTTGAGCTTTAGCGTGTCTGACGCGTCTGCCACGCATTTCTGCGTCTGTTACGCGTCTGTCACACGTTTTCGCGTCTGTCGTGACAGTCTGGTGACAGCCTGTCTTTTACGTGTCTGCCACGGTAGCTGGAACGACAGGCTTCAATATTGGGCTTTGTTGGGCTGATGGATGGATGGTGGGCTGAGTTCACTTCTCCTGTTCTTCTTGACTCCTTTATTTCCTAAAAACAGTAAACATAAAAACATTATTCGAATAAAATAAACCTTATTTCCTAATAAATAATAAGTAATAAAAATAAATAAAAATAAAATTTAGGTTAAATTAGGGATGCCTTGTGGGGCATCTCCTAAGGTAACCACTTCCTGTATTCCTGGGGCTTCAGTCCCCTGATAATGCTTGAGGCGCTGTCCGTTGACTTTGAATTGGTGCCCGTCTTTTAACGGTCGAATTGTGATGGCACCATGGGGAAAAACTTGTACAACTTGGAACGGGCCAGACCATCTAGATTTTAGCTTCCCTGGGAAGAGTTTTAGTCTGGAATTGAACAACAATACAAGCTGCCCTGGGCAGAACTGTCGTGGCAGCAACTTCCTGTCATGCCACTTCTTAGTTTTCTCCTTGTAAATTCTTGCATTGTCGTAGGCCATTGTCTGTATTTCTTCAATCTCATTCAGATCTAACAGCCTTTTCTGGCCTGCCTTGTCCAAGTCCATATTTACTGCCTTTATTGCCCAATATGCTCTGTGCTCTATCTCGACAGGCAGATGACAGGTTTTCCCATAAATCAATCGGTACGGAGACATGCCCAATGGAGTCTTGAAAGCTGTCCTATATGCCCATAACGCATCATTGAGGAGTAAAGACCAATCTTTCCTAGTTGGTTTAACCATCTTTTCAAGAATGTTCTTAACTTCCCTATTGGATATCTCAGCTTGTCCATTGGTCTGTGGGTGATACGTTGTCGCGATTCGATGCTTGACACCATATTTCTTCAAGGCGGCAGCAATGCCCTATTGTCAAAATGTCTCCCTTCATCACTGATAATCGCCTTAGGGATGCCAAACCTACAAAAGATATTTTTGTGTAAAAACCTTTGGACTGTCTTGGCATCATTCTTTTGAGTGGAGATAGCTTCAACCCACTTAGAGACATAATCTACTGCTAGGAGGATGTATAGATTCCCACATGAAGATGGAAAAGGTCACATAAAGTCAATCCCCCAAACGTCGAAAATTTCGACTTCTAGAATGTTCTGCAGCGGCATCTCGTTTCTCCGTGAGATGTTTCCTGTCCTTTGGCACCTGTCACAGCTCTTGTAGTAGATTTGTGCATCCTTATACATTGACGGCCAGTAGAAACCTGACTGCAGCACCTTGGCAGCAGTTTTGTTACCTCCTAAGTGACCTCCATACTGTGAAGCATGGCAGTGATGAAGAATGCCTTCTTGCTCTTCTTGTGGTACACACCTCCTTATAACCTGATCTGCACACATTTTGAAAAGAAGAGGTTCGTCCCAATAATAATGTTTGGCATCATTTTGGAACCTCTTCCTGGCTTGATAATTAAGATCAGAAGGAATTATTCCGCTAACTATAAAATTAACGAAATCAGCATACCAGGGAAGTTCAGAAGACTTACCTGCCGCCATGGCTGTCGCGGCAGTGATTGCGGCAGCAAAGAGCTGCTCATCTGGGAAGGTCTCCAGTATGTTTGTCTCATCTGTTGGTAGACTCTTTCCCTTCTCCAACCTTGACAAGTGATCTGCCACCTGATTTTCTGTCCCTTTTTTGTCCTTGATTTCAAGGTCGAATTCTTGCAATAGCAGGATCCACCGTATCAATCGAGGCTTTGCATCCTTTTTCGCAAACAGATACTTCAGGGCAGAATGGTCTGTGTGCACTATGACTTTCGTTCCAAGTATGTAAGAACGAAACTTGTCAATGGAGAATAACACAGCTAATAACTCCTTTTCTGTGGTGGTGTAGTTCACTTGGGCTTCATTCAGTGTCTTGCTGGCATAGTATATGACATGAAACAACTTGTCTCTCCGCTGCCCAAGTGCTGCCCCAACAGCATAGTCACTAGCATCACACATGATCTCAAACGGCTGTGTCCAGTCTGGTGGCTGTACTATTGGGGCTGTTACCAGCTTTTCCTTCAGAACCTTGAATGCCTCAGTACATTCATCATTAAAGTCAAAGGACCGGTTCTGCTCCAAGAGATGGCATAGGGGCTTGGTGATTTTTGAGAAATTTGCAATGAATCTTCGATAAAAACCAGCATGTCCCAAGAAACTTCTAATACCCTTGACTGTAGTTGGCAGTGGCAGCTTTTCGATCACTTCTATTTTGGCCCTGTCGACTTCTATCCCACGGCAGCTAATCTTATGGCCAAGGACTATCCCTTCATCCACCATAAAGTGACATTTTTCCCAATTCAAGACTAGATTTGCTTTTTCACATCTTTCAAGTACCTTTTGTAGATTGCCTAGGCAGCTCTCAAAATCGTCCCCAAAGACTGAAAAAATCATCCATAAATATCTCAAGGAAGTCCTCTACCATATCGGAGAATATGGCCATAATGCACATTTGGAAGGTGGCGGGTGCATTGCATAATCCAAACGGCATTCTCCTAAAAGCATAAGTTCCATATGGGCATGTGAAGGTCGTCTTTTCTTGATCTTCCGGTGCGATAGCAATTTGGTTGTAACCTGAATAACCATCAAGAAAACAATAGTAAGGTTTACCCGCTAATCTATCAAGCATTTGATCAATAAAGGGTAAAGGAAAGTGGTCTTTTCGGGTAGCTTTGTTAAGCTTCCGATAGTCCATACAAACCCTCCAACCGGTCACAGTCCTGGTTGGGATTAACTCGTTGTTTTCATTGGTCACCACGGTCATTCCTCCTTTCTTGGGAACGCATTGCACCGGGCTCACCCATTTGCTGTCAGAGATGGCGTAAATAATACCAGCATCTAACCATTTGATTATCTCTTTACAGACCACCTCTTTCATCGCATGGTTTAGCCACCTTTGAGCATCTATAGTCGGCTTATGATCTTCCTCTAAAAGGTTTTTGTGCATGCATAACGCCGGACTGATGCCTTGAATGTCAGCGATCGTCCATCCAATTGCCTTTTTGTGCTGCCGCAGCATGCCTACTAGCTGCCGTTCCTATTCCTGTGGCAGCTTAGAAGAGATGATTACGGGCAACATATCATTTGAACCAAGAAAAGCATATTTTAGCCGCCCTGGCAGGGGCTTTAATTCTAAGGCAGGTGGCTCAATAGTAGATGGCTTTTGGATTGCATGGTTATCCGAAGTATAATTTAAAGGTTCGAATAACTTACCTGGACGATCGCCTATCCAGTTTACCTCCTCCTGATCTTCAGTATCAGATGTATCGGATTCAGAGGAGTTGCTGTCGTCAGTGCTGTCGTGACAGCCCTGTAAATGGCTGCCGCGGCAGTGCCCGATTTTTATGTCGTGACAGCCCGACCAGATGCAGGGTTGATCAAGGATAACTTCAGTGATAGCCTTGCATTCCTCGTCTGCATCAGCATGCTTCATTGCTTGGAGAACATTCAACTTAATCTCTTGGTCGTTTACTCTCATGGTGAGTTCCCCTTTCTCCACATCAATCAGTGATCTTCCCGTGGCTAAGAAGGGTCGCCCAAGGATGATTGGTGCGTTTTCGTCTGCCACAAAATCTAAAACAAGGAAGTCAGCAGGAAATATAAATTTATCCACTCTTACCAGAATATCTTCGATTTTTCCTTCTGGATGAACGTAAGAGCGGTCTGCAACCTGCAGAATTACTGTCGTGGGCTGCGCCTTTCCAATACCTAATTTCTGAAAAACAGATTTTGGCATTAAATTGATACTAGCACCAAGATCACAAAGTGCCTTACCCACATATTTTTCTCCGATTACACAAGGTATGATGAAGCTCCCCGGATCCTTCTTTTTCTGGGGTGGTTGCCGATGAAGAATACTCATGCAACCATCTGCCATCCTTACCGTTTCAAATTCCCCAAGTTTATATTTATTTGACATGACATCCTTGAGGAATTTAGCGTAACCGGGCATCTCCCTAACGGCATCTAACAGAGGAATATTAATATGAACCTGTTTAAAAATATCATAAATCTTTTTGAGCTGAGATTCTTGCTTCGCTTGCTGTAACCGTTGAGGAAAAGGAGGTGGGGGACGATAATCAGCAATACGTCCTTCCCACTGCATACTAATCTGAGGAGGTTTGGGTTCATCATTTTTCTCCTCTGTTGCTTTTACTGTCGTGACAGGCTCATCGGCAGCAGTCTGTTTGTTACCTGTCGTGGCAGCTTCCTCGGCAGGTCCATCCAAGGGTGGTTCCTTTACTGTTTCAGCTTCCTTTTCCGGCCCTGGTAGTTTCTTCCCACTCCTAGTAGTAATGGCCTTACATTGCTCATGTGTGGGCTGCCTAGCATTTTCAGTATTACTAGGAAATCCTCCAGTCTGCCTCGGCTTAATATGTTGGGAAACCTGACCCATTTGTGTCTCCAAAGATTTCAGAGTAGCTTCATGATTCGTCATCCGCATCTCTGTTTTATCCATGAACGTCTCTGTTTTCTTTACAAACTGATTCATATTCTCAATATAAGTACCTGTCTGAGACATAAAAGTGGCCAGAGTCTGTTCCAGTATACTGTTAGTGGCAGCTGGTGGCTGCTGTTACTGCTGCGGCGGCAGTTGCTGTCGCGTCAGCAATCTAGGTCCTCCCTGATTCTGATTGTGTGCTTGAGGATTCAGGGCATTATTAGGATTGCTCCAAGAAAACTTGGGATCCTTCCTCCAATTGGGATTATAGTTGTTGGAGTTGTAATTCGGCTTGTTGTAATTTCCAACATACTTTCCCTCTTCTAACTGTATTGGACATTCTTCCGAACTATGATTTCCCTCACAAATGTCACATACCTCCTCGACAGCAAATCCCTGTTGTGCATCTTTGTTCAAGAGTTTTTTCATTGCCTTAGTAAGGTATGCCACCTGTGATTCCAACGTGCTGTCGGCCTCATAGTCATTGACAGCTAGTACCCGTTTACCCCCTCTTCTTGCTGTCGGAAACTGCTCCTCATTCTTAGCCAGATTTTTCAAAACTAGCATTGCCTCGTCCGAGTCTTTATCCAATAATAGTCTGTTTGCTGCTGAATCAATTCGAATACGAGTTTGTAAGTTGGCAGCATTATAAAACTTTGTTACCTGATTCCAGACAGGGAATCCATGCATTGGGCAGTTCCGTAGAAGAGTAGTAAATCTGTCCCAGGCTTCGTGCATCGGCTCGTCATCTTCCTGTTGAAAAGTAGCAATTTCATTACGTAATCGCTCAGATAAATGCGAAGGATTAAAACGAGATAAAAATTCACGAGATAAATCTGCCCAAGTTCTAATTGAACCCGGCGTAAGTTTATTCCACCAAGTTTTTGCTCTGTCCCTCAATGAATGGGGGAATAACCGAAGCCTCAGTATCTCCGGAATAACTCCTGGCAGTCTAAACGAACCACAGATCTCCTGGAACGTTTTGAGATGCTCCCTAGCATCCTCTGTAACAGCACCACTGAACTGCCCGGCATTGTTGATCATACTAAACATGACAGGTTTCAGCTCGAAGTTATCAACATCTATGTTCGGCAGCGTGGTTTCCAGCTCTACATGATCGTTCAACATGTAGTCACGACAGGACCGTCGTCCGGCGGCGGCGGGCGGGTCGCCGACAGGCGGGTCGTTTTCAACGTGGGCCATTTTCTCTAGCTGTTCTTCAAGGTACTCGTTCCTGGCTAGAAGGTGACGAAGTTGTTTCTTGAGATTGAAGGAACGTTCGATTTCCGGATCTAATTGATATTCAGGATCTTTACCTCGATTCGATCTGCCCATAAACAAGAAAACCTTGTGAAAAGCAAGAGTTGAATGACCAACGAAAAATAGAAAAAAAAAACAAAAAAAAAACGAAAAGTGCAATAAAAGAAAGGTAGAGTTATGTTGCCAATCCCCGGAAACGGCGCCAAAAACTTGTTGCATGTAAAATAGTCTATCGCAATGGTAGTGCAAGTATACACGACGCAAGTAGTAAAGTGATACGAAGTATCGGATATCGTCTCCATAGGGATTGGGCTAATAGCTTCACCTTAGTTCACTGCACGAAAGTAAATGAAATATTTGAGAGTTGTCACGAAAATAATAAAGAAGACGTAAATAAAAGAGTAGAGTAATCAAGATAGAGAGAATGGGCTGGTATTGAATTGCTCAGTAGTGCAGGTATTGCAGAGTTTAGGAAATCCAGTTCTGTCGTCGCGCCTATCGCGGGCAGCACCTGTCGCGGCAGCAGTCCGTTGATTGTCGCGGCAGCAAACACTCAACTCAGTACGTTCAAGTTTGGCAAGAATCCCAGATGTGCCTTGGCCTATCCCTAGGTCCAAGTCTGTCGATGATCACGTCTTGATGATACCTCCCGGCGTGAATCGAAGGATGAACACCGATGTGTATGAATTCTTCTTTAGCCACTTAACCTCGCCCTATCCCTAGGCACGAGATAGTTCAACTATAAACTAGAGAACTTGCTCTTATTTCTTTCGTATACTTAACTCTCCCGATGCTAAGTAAATAGATAACCTCACAATGCTCTCCCGATGCTCTTGCAAGATATTAATAACCAAAATAAGAGAACTTGAAGTTTATTTTATTGAACTGAAAATTCCTAAAACAAAACAACCCTTGCAACTACTTTAAAAATCAACCCGTGGCCCTAGGGGGAATTTAGAACATGTCGGCGGCGGGAAGACGGCTAGGGGTTTTTGGTTGTCGGTTATGGGATATGGGGTATGATTCTTTCCTAGGTTAAAATACATGCCCTTATATAAGCTTTGGGCTCAAGTTTTCTAATGTAACAAGGATTACAACTTTAATTAAAAGTATGATTCTAATAAAGACTAAATCTTCAAGGAATCTACTTTCCAGCCGTCCTCCTTGTTTCTTGGGATTTTCTCTCCTTGAACTTTGGGCTTGACATATCTTTTGATCTAGGGCTCGGAAAAATATGAGGTTTTCACACGACAGACGGGCTGAATTTTCTCTATCTGTCGAGGTCCACTTTGCTTTTTCTCTCCACAAAACTGCTGTCACCATGCTGTCACGGCGGCACCATGGCAGCATCGTCCTCTTTGTCTGCTTGTCCAGTTCAGCTCTTCTGCTTCTCTGCCCAGCCCTGCCTTCTCCGTCAGCTATGGCAGATACCTGCAAAAACAGCCATTTTTAGTAGAATCTGTGCCTTTAATATATTTGTGATGTTTTGCTGTAAGCTGACCTAAATGCAATGAATAATGCTTGAATGCAGCAGAAATATGGGTTAAAAAGGGTGTAAATAATAGAACTTTTACACACTCAACATATATTCATGATTTATAGCTGTTCTGTTGAATTGGATTGAGTTTTGTTGCTGGAAATGTGTTTAGAATTGAGTTAATAAGTTGTTTGATAGTTGGGTTTAAGAAAATAGAGATGAATTTCTGGAAAGAAAGCATGAACAATAGCCTAAGTTTGAATCTGCCCAGAATTGTTAGTTTTAGACACCTTTCGGAAATCTGGAAAATTGAGCATGTTAGAGTTGTTTCTGGAAAAAGTATCCTTGTACAAAGTTGTAGAGGAAAAAAATATTACATGAGATAGAGCTAAGAATTGCACGAAAACGTTAAGTATAGGTCTCTGAATTGTTATTAGAAGTTACTGGACTGAAACTGAATAAATCTGGAATCCGCTGTACTAAATTGTAAAGTTTGAAAATTATAGGGGCTTAAATAATGCCAATAAAATTCTGTAAATTTTTGCTTGAAACAGGGGATTCATGAAATGAATGAAATTAAATGGCCAAGCTTGAATTAAGTCTCAATTGGTAGGTTAAATGCATTTAGATCACATATAGGATTATTAAAGGATTAAAGGGAACTGTTTTGTGGAAATTGATAAATTGAGGACTTGAATGTTTTGATTTTGAATATGTTAGAACTTCATTATTATGCTAATATATTTAAGTTAAAATATCAGAACCAAATGAATTGTGAAACATATAATTTATATGCTTTAAATCCACTAAGTTTAACTTGGACAGATTCGATCCTGGAATTGACCTGTTTTCAAATGCAAAACTGTAGTGATTGGAAAATGCTAAAATTATGTGCCATACATGATTTTAATGGTGTGTTTATAAGCTTTCCCGAATGTTATGATATGCTTTATTTGGATTTAGGAATAAAGAGTTATAAACAGATTAATGGACACTGCTCAAAATTGCCATGTTAGGGACAACTTGTGTGTTTATTGTTGTTTGCTTGATTTGGTTGGATTTTTATGCTAAGGTTGATACTAATGGACGTTATATATGTTTTAATATGATTCAAGAGCCTATTGAGAAAGAGGCAATAGAGGATACAAGGAGTGAACAATCAAGAAGGAGAGACAAGGGCATAGTGATAAAAGACAACAAGTAGCTTGGAGTATTGTGAGTGTAGTTTTGTTTAAAGTGTTAGGATTAGTATCCTAACCTTGTTATTTTTTATTATTAGATAACATGAAGGAAGCATGAAATGAACCTAATAATGTTTGGTAAAAAATTAAAATGCTAAGGAAGAAGGATTAAAGGAAAGACTTATGATATGTTGACTATGCTAGTTAGATAAGCTTACTTTGGCCTAGATATGTTACATTGGGTTGATGATTGAATAAACCATATGACATGAACTTATATGATGAGTTTAGCTACTGTATTTTGATGTTTACATGATGAAAATGATAATATGTGCTTGCTGATTTTTCATGTTATCATGAATTGAATGATTGCTCTGAAATAAAGATCGATATTGTTACATGTTTGGTGAATTGTTGAATAACAAGCAATTGGTTTTGTTAAACATATAAGATAATTTAAGACCTTGGTTTGATTAGTGTCTATAGGTAGAAGGGCATGCCTTAGAGTCATTGAGCTCCTCTGATTATTGTTAAAGGATGGTGGTTAGTCACCAATATACCTTAAGGTGGTAAGTCACCTTGATGCTATGGCATCCTCTGATTACATGTCACAAGTTGTTTGCAAATCATTGATACCTTTGGGTATCCAAAGTCATATGTCACACGTAGACTCGATTACCTTGTTCATTAATCATCCAAGGCAACATATTTAAAAGTTACATGACTTGAAAGATAAGTACCTAAATAATAAGTACCAATGAAATGAAATTGATATGCCTACTTGCCTTGTATATGCTAATGCTTTTAAATGATGCTTGCTGTTGTATATGATAATGTTTTGATTGATACTTGCTGTATGAATGAACATAAAAGTATGTTGTTTATGTTGCATCAATGGTTACTTGAAATGGTTACAAGATTAGCTAAGTCTACTTATGTATGATGGACTAGCTAGGTGAACTTTGATTAAAGTCTAGTTAGGTAACCTTAAAGATTAAATAATGCTCTAAAAGATAGAGATTAGTAAAGTTTAGGGCTGCCTCACTAAGTACATACCTTGTACTTATCACTCTTCTGTTCCCTTCTTCCAAAAATTTCAGGTGCTAGTCCTGAAAGCTAGTCGATTGTCTTAGAGAGCTGACCTTGAAGTCCAAGCAAAAGTATGACTCTTTTGGTTATTATAGTTGGTGGCATAGATGTATATAAGTGTCACATGCATATGATACATGTATTTTGGGTGCTTGACATGTAAATGTTATGTTTAAAAACTTGGTTATGTAATATGTATTTTAACATGCTTAATGTTTCGGTTGTGTAATTAAGTACTAAAGAACCATGTTATATATATATAGGAATGATGGTTGCTATGGAATTTAAAGTATGCTTGTATGATTTGCTTATATGACCAAATGATCATATGATTGAATTAGAGTTGTATAATAATTTAGCCGAACCTTGAATGTTCCTATTGAGACCGAATATGATTAAAGTATGCTTGTATGATTTGTTTACATGAGCACATGATTTTATGGTTAATTTAGGAATATATATGTGCTTTAGTCGAATGATGATATAAATGATTTAGGATTGTAATAAGGTTAGCCAAATTATGTATGCACATAATAGGATTCGAATATGAGATTTCAATCATGTATAGTGCAAATGAAATGTATGTATGCTCTTGTATGAATCATTCTAATGGTTGCTTATGTTTAAGGTTAATATACATAATGAATTTAGGATTTGCATCTAGTTAAGTTGTTAATTAAAAGTTTTTTTGCCCACCTATAAGCATGTTTGGTTGTATACTTTGATATGTATGATTGAATGTTGAATTAATCTTCCACATATATTTGTAATGTATGACCAATGTATGTTATGATAACAAGACTTGTAAGTATATGTTTAAATGAATCTGATTAAAACGACAACGAAATGTATCGTTTCTCGCTCGTATCTCGGGCGAGGGGTGTTACATGTTCCATAACATAGCCTCAGGCAGCAGGTGGCGGTGCTGGACAGATCCCACATGTTTGACCCCCAGCCATGGTGTGTTGGGTTTGCAGATTCTAGCCTTGATCTCCTCATAGTGGCTAGCCGTCAGTGACTGCCTCCATTCCTCGTGCGGGTTGTCGTTCATATCAAGGCTGTAATAGCTATTGATGACAGCAGGGTTGAGCTTGACTGCCTCCCCGCGGACGTAGACGAATGGCTTGTCTTGGCAGGGCATATGTGAGTAAAATTCCTTGACTATAGTGATGTTCGCTATATTAGGCTGCTGAGCGAACATCTCTCATCCCTTGTAGTGGATGGTTCGGAACAAGGCGGGATCTAGACCACGGTCTCCCATATTCTTCGTGTAATGGAAGCCTTGTTCCTCCCAGACGGCATGCTTGGAGAATTGTGCTCTAGATCTCTCCTCGTCTGCCTTGAAGCAAAACATGCTGTAGATGGGCTTGTGGGTTAATGTTGAAGCCATGTGAACGGTTGTATTCTAACTAAAAATAGAAAGGAAATATTATGAGAGAGCAGAAGAATAAGATAGAAGCTAGCAAAAAGATGAAAGTGAAGTAAAATGAAATGAGTGAGTGGTTTATATAGAAGCTGCCGAGAAGTGTCGGGGTGACATTAAATGATCAATAGTCTGATTTCCTCGCGCACGTTATAGATTTTTCTGCCCGTTATTTTTAGAGCCGTGTGTGGCCAACTAGCCGTTACACTTTGCTGTGCTGGCTGCTGACTCGGCAGGATGGTTGGCGGGCTTTTTGTCGGTCTTCCTTTGTAATCCTGCTCTTTTATTCTTGATCCTAAAATAAAAATAAAAACAGAAATAATTAAATGACTGCTGATAAATAAAATACTGAAAATTAATCTAATCCTAAAACAAAATAAACTCTAATCCTAATGCATAAAAATAAAAATAATAAAATAAAAATAAAAATTAAGTTATGTTGGGAGTGCATTCGGGTGCATCTCCCAGACATAACCACTTCCTGAGGTGGTTTAGCTTTTTCTCCCCTACTGGGGGGTCCCCTTGTTCTTTCAGGTGTTGCGTAAGAAGGTCCTTCAATCTGCCCCTAGGTCGGTCACGGCAGCTGCTGCCTTGGTCTGTTTCCACACTTATCTTGGCAACTTTTTCATCCGGGTATTCCTTTCCTTCCTCTGAGGGTTGTAGCACATTCACCCTTATGCTTTGGTCCTCTACCCTCATTGTAAGCTCCCCGAGCTCTACATCTATCAGCGTTCTGCCCGTGGCCAAGAAGGGTCACCCGAGAATTATGGAAACAGACCAAGTCACACAGGGCCCTGGTCTCGTGCTTGCTATCAAGCCGTCTTTCACACGTTTGTCGATCACCCTTATGCTAATATGCACATGGAAGTTGGTTTGGTAGGTCCAATACCTAGTTTGTCAAAGACGACCTGAGGCATTAGGTTTATACTGGCTCCCAAGTCACACAGGGCCCTGGTCTCGTGCTTGCTATCAAGCCGGCATGGTATAACAAAGCTGCCTGGATCTGTGTGCTTGGGCGGCAGCTTGTTATGCAGCATAGCCATGCATTCTTCGGTGACAACCACTGTCTCAAATTCCCATATATGTCTCTTCTTCGAAACTATATCTCTGAGATACTTGGCGTAGTTGGGCATGCTTTGTATAGCTTCTATCAGAGGTATGTTAATATGCACATGTTTCAGAATATCTAAGAATTTTCTGAATTGGTGTCATGTTGCTGTTGTTTGAGCTTTTGGGGGAATGGTGCTGGCGGGCGGATGTCCTCTATTTGCTCCTTGTTTGGGGGCTTATTCCAGGGAGGATCATCCTTGTCAGGGATGCTTCCATGTTCTGCTGCTGGGGCGGCTAATATTGGTACTGCTTGGGTAGGGTTACTTGTCTGTTCCTGCCGAGTTCCTAGCTGTTCTACCATCATAGGTTCATCCAGCTGCTTCCCACTTCTTGTAGTTATGGCCTTGCAATGTTCAAAAGTGGGCTTGGCTGCTTCCGGCGGACTACTGGATGATGCTCCCATGGTCCGACTGTGGTAGATTTCGGTGAACTTCCAAAATTGGGTCTCCAGGTTCTTAATAGCAGCCTCCTGGTTGTTCATCTTCATCTTCGTTCTGTCCATAAAAGACTCAGTTTTTTCAATAAATTTATTTGTATAAACAATAAATTCACCAGTTTGTTTCATAAAGGCATTCAGAGTTACTTCTAGTGAATTATTGTGTTGTGGCTGCTGAGTCTGCTGCCTGGACTAATTCTACTGGTAGCCTCCCTTTAGCTGTTGTTGATTTGCAGAGCTGTCTTTGGGTTGCTCCAGGAGAAGTTGGGATGGCTTCTCTATTTAGGATTGTATGTGTTCTGGGATGGCCTGCTATTCCTCTCATATCCTCCCATATAGTTTGTAGATGCAGTGCAGTTAGAGGAATCATGGTTACCTCCGCATTCGTCACAGAATGGCTCTACAGCCTTGACTTCTTGCGCCTTCCCAGGGGTTTGCACTCTCTGCATCAACAGCTCCGTTAATTAATCGAGGCGATCGTTAACTGATTTTAAGGCTTCCACCTCATTTTTCGTGGCTGGCCGCCTTGTGCCGCCTCGGTGAGCTATCAGATATTTATAATCATTTTTGGCGGCTATGTTCAGCAGCCGCAGTGCTTCCTCTGGAGGTCTGTCTAGGATGATCCCGTTGAACGAGGCATCTATCATCATCCCCATTGGGTAGTTCACCCCATTGTAGAATATAGATACATGTGTCCAAGCTGGTAGGCCATGCAGCGGGCAGTTATTCAGCATTTGTTGATACCGCTCTCATGCCTTATATATTGGCTCATCATCTCCTTGTGTAAAGGCTGTAATCTCATTCCGCAGCCTATCAGTGACGTTGGACGGACATAAGCGATCTAGGAAGTCTTTGTAGAGCTCCGCCCATGAACTAAAAGATCCGACTGGCGGGTTGTCTAACCATTGTTTTGCCCTATCCCTCAGTGAATAGGGAAAGAGCCTCAGCCGCAGTACGTCCTAGTGTACCCCATGAAACTTGAATGCTCGGCAAATGTCCAGGAATCCTCGTAAATGCTGCCGAGCATCTTCTGTGGCAGTCCCTCTGAAATGCCCTAATGTGTTTATCAGGTTGAACATGACGGGCTTTAGTTCAAAATGATCTGTCCCTATCTCCGGTTCTGTCACTATTGGCTCGAACCTTTGGAAGTCATGTTCAAGGTAGTCTCTAGTTGTCTGCCTTTGGGGTGGATCAGGAGGATCCTGCCTTTGTTGTACTTGTGGTCCTCTGGGCGGCAAATCTGGCTGCCCGCCCCTGCCATTGATGGCATCAATTGGGAGGTCCTCGTTTACCATGGTCTCTTCCTTTGCTTTGCCATTGTCTTTGTTCTTTAAGGCTTCCCTGAGCTCCCTCTTGATTCGTCTAGTTTCACGCTCGAGATCATCGTAAATAATGAAGTTTCCGTTAGGGTTAGCCATGGCCATACACTTGCAAAGGACACAATAAAATTTCTTTTTTTTCGATTAAAAATAAAAATAAAAGCAAAAAAGTAAAAAGGTGCAGAAATTGAAAAACAAAATTCGCTCTTACCAATCCCCGACAACGGCGCCAAATACTTGTAGGGCGTGTAGGTGTTCCCTTTTTGTAAGAGCACAAGTGCACACTCCTATCAAGTTATAGTATATAAGATGTCGAATCCCACGAGGATTGGACAAATTGTCTCGTTTTGTAGTTCCTGCATAATGGTAAAGTAAAAGCACAAGTGAGTGATTGGTTGAGATTGAAGAGTAAATAAAACACAAGTAAAAGAAGAAAGGTGAATCAAGTTGATAGAGCATGGAGGGTTATGCTGCCACTTAGTGTGAAAACTGCGTTGTAATAGGTATATGTTATCCTTTGCTGCCACGATATGCTGCCTCGGCGGGCGGCAAAATACGACCCTGTCATGCGGCCGCAGCAGGTCACTGCCACTGCAGGGGTGTGTACTGTCTCGGCAGGTGGAATGGAAAGACGTCCTGGCGGCAAGTCTGGCAAATACTCCAACTTCGACAGGATAGTCGACAGTGATCCTTCCTATTTCTAGGTTAGGATGCTCGAGATTGATAACTTGAGGACTAGTGTGGAACCAAATCAATCAACTCGGTTAGTGATCCCTTTTAGCCGCTGAAACTTGTGGACTAGTGTGGAACCAAGTTAGTCACGCCTCCCGTTGTGACCGTACTTAACCCTTTCGTGAGCCTTGCACTTTCGTGCCCGACAAATAGATTCTCTCAAACGGCTGGTGTAGAAAGATTGAAATAATGAAGAACAATGGATTAAGTAAACTTGGAATATTTTATTGAAGAAATAACTCAAAAACCTAAAACAACCATTTCACTCTAGTTACAATATAACCCTAACCCAATTGGGATTTAGAATATGGCGGCAGACAAGAGCACAAGTAAAGTCTATAGAAAACCTAGGATCATTTAAACTAGAAGTACAATGGGTATTTATAGACTCAAAACTAGGTTAAGTCCTCCTCAAAGTAGAAGTCCTCTAAAGTAGCTTTCCTTCTTTAATGTATTTTTAAATGTTGACTTCTTTGCTTGGAATATGGACTCTTCCTCGTTTGCCTTAGCCCGCAAGTAAGCTTGGGAATTTCGCTTCGGCAGCCCTATCTGCTGCTACAGACGTCATAAAATCACATGACCACTGGTGATAGATTTAGGAGTTTTGGCTCTACAGATCGCGCTCCGGTTCTTCTAACTTCCATAGTCAGTTGTCGTGGGCAGCAAGGTTGGCAGCAGCTTTGCTCGGCAGGTGCTTGGCAGCAACTTACTTTTGTTGGAACTGCTTCAGTACAGCTCCTGGGTTTGCTTCTCAGCGTTGTTTCCTTCGTTCCTTGGTTCCCTTGTTCAGCTGTTAGTACCTACAAGCAAGAATACACTAAAACAATATCTCTTGTTCACCAAATAAATGATAAGTTATAAAAGCAAGGTAGAACAATGAAATACTGTAAAATGCTATGCATGAGCCTAATTATGCCTAAAATGAGCTTAAAAACAGTAATAATAAGAGTTGGAAAGTGCATGAATTAAATGACTTTTGGACACTTTACACACCCGCAAAATCGAACTATTTCTTGTCCTCAAGAAATGCAACCTAAAGTACTTGCTCTAATAATAGTCAGAAAGAAAAACCTGTTTTTGACCTGATTTTCTGCCCCATGGCCGTGGCACCTATATATATATATAACTTAATGAAGGGAAATAAGTAAGAAAACAACTCAAAATTAAATTCCTAATGCCTGTGTGATGTTTGCAAGTCTGTAAACAAGCTGAATACACAGAATAAAAGATTAAACAAAGATACTGTTGTAATTTAAAGGTTGCTGTCGAGGCAGCACAGTTTCAACACATTATTATTTTTAATCATGGAAATGAGGGCTTCAGTTTATCACAACTACTTTTCTAGGTATAACATTGAGATATGAGCAAACTACAGAACCCCGAACCCTTGGAGTAGAGTCATCCCATGAAGGCTTTCATTCACTCATGCTAATTTGTCTGTCACTTTTAGGCTTTCAGATTCTTGGACTTTGGTAGCAGCCGAGTGTCCTCGCATATGATTCTTCCTATAGCCTATTGCGGGCACCTCTAGCGTAACCCAACACTTTTCTTTGTTTTTGATTTTGCTGCCTCGGCAGTTCTGCATTCTTCTGTTTCTTTTGCCTGCCTCGGGGGCTACCTGTAATTATTGTTAGAATTTTGCAAAGAAAACAAGCAGGCAGTGTTTATCAAATATTCTAACACATTCAACAAGTAACAGAGATGTTTAACATTTTCAGGAAAAAAGTAAAAAAAACTAAGTCATATTTCATGCTTTTTCCCAAGATTAAGTTCAATTTTTAATTAGGTGCAAAAATAAGGTAATGGGCTATCCTATCATAGGCACAATTCATATCAAACTTTTCTTTTCCGATTATTACTAAGGCAAGTAAAATGCAATCTAAATGCAACTAAGAATGCCTACAAATGATGTGAGAGCAATCCCCCCCAAACTCGAGATGGGCATTGCCCTCAATGCAAAAAACAGAAAAGCTAAGAAAATATACATGTTAAAGATAATAAAAAGAAAACAAGAAATAAAAATAAAAGAAAAGAAAATAAGTTAAAAGTTTGCTGAGGGTTGAGAGGAGGCTAGATTCTAGTTAGTTGAGGAGGAGGAGGATGTTTAGACGACGAAGCGGTGGCTGGAAAATGCCTTGGCATCGGTTCTAGCGGGTGAGGTCTTTGCTTTCTGTGGTGGCTGGATTCTAGTTAGCTAAGGGTGGTATGCCATGTCAACTTTGTGTGTGACACCAAATTTCTTCAATGTCGTGGCAATCAGTTTGTTGTCAAAATGTCTGCTTTGTCACTTTTGATGGCTCTAGGGATTCCGAAACGTGTAAAGATATGCTTTTGTAGAAATTTCAGAACGGTTTTTGAATAATCCTTTGGTGTAGCAATGGCTTCCACCCACTTGGACACATAATCCACTGCCAACTGTATGTATAAGTTCCCTTAAGATGATTGAAACGGGCCTATGAAGTCGATTCCCCATACATCGAACAGTTCGTCTTCTAAAATATTCTGCACTGGCATCTTGTTCCTCCTTGAGATGTTGCTCGTCCATTGGCATCTGCCACATTGTTTGTAGTTTTCCTGGGCATCTCTATATAGTGTCGGCCAGTAGAGTCCCGATTGGAGAACCTTGGCAGGAGTTCTGGTTCCTCCAAAATGTCCCCCATATGATGTGTTGTGGCAATGGTGGAGGACTTCTTGTTGTTCTTCCTCTGGTACACACCTTCGAATCACCTGGTCTGCACATTGCTTAAACAAAAGAGGTTCGTCCCAATAATAATGTTTTGCATCATTTTGGAACCTCATTTCCCTTGGTAATTCATGTTATGAGGAAAAATACCACTAGCCAAGAAGTTTACAAGATCATCGTACCAGGGTGTGGTGGAGGTCGTCATGGCTTCCAGAGGTTTTGCCGCGGCGGCTATGGTATATACTGCCTGGGTGGCTGCAAGGTCTACTGCCGAGGTGGCTAGGATATGCTCATCTGGGAATTTTTCTTGAATTTCAGTCATGTCTGTAGGTCTTCCCTCTAGTCGTGACAGGTGATCAGCCACTTGGCTCTCTGTCCATTTTCTATCCTTGATTTCTACGTCGAATTCTTGCAGGAGAAGAATCCAGCGTATAAATCTTGGCTTTGCATCTTTCTTGGAGAAAAAGTATTTTATGGATGAATGGTCTGTGTGCATTGCCACCTTTGTTCCGATGAGATAGGATCGGAACTTATCAAAAGCAAAAACTACTGCCAACAGCTCATTCTCAATGGTGGTATAATTAAATTGAGCCTCATTGAGCGTCTTGTTGGCATAGTAGATGACATGGAAGATTTTGTTTTTTCTCTGCCCTAGCACTGCCCCGACAGCGTAGTCACTGGCATCATACATTATCTCAAAGGGTAGTGTCCAGTCTGGTGGTACTACAATGGGAGCGGCTACAAGTTTCTTCTTCAAGGTTTCAAATGCCTCAGTGCATTTGTCATCAAAGTTAAAGGGTTTATCCTGTTCAAGCAAAGAAGACAATGGTTTAGTTATTTTTGAAAAGTTTTCAATGAAACGTCTATAAAAACCAGCGTGCCCCAGAAAAATCCTGATCCCTTTAACAGTGGTAGGTGGTGGCAGTATTTCGATAACATCAATTTTGGCTCTGTCAACCTCGATGCCACGGCGGGAGATTTTATGGCCCAGCACAATGCCCTCGTCTACCATAAAGTGGCATTTCTCCCAGTTTAAGACCAGGTTAGATTCTTCACATCTTTCGAGTACTTTTTCCAGGTTGCCAAAACATCTGTCAAAGCTGTCTCCAAAAACTGAAAAATCATCCATGAAGGTTTCCAGGAAATCTTCTACCATATCAGAGAAAATGGCCACCATACATCTTTGGAAGGTTATCAGTGCATTGCAAAGTCCAAACGGCATCCTTCTGAATGGGTATGTTCCGTACGGGCAGGTGAAGGTAGTTTTCTCTTGGTCCTCCGGAGCGTGATTGTAACTTGAGTATCCATCAAGAAAACAATATTAAGGTTTTCCGGCCAATCTATCTAACATTTGATCTAAGAAAGGTAAGGGGAAGTGGTCCTTTCGAGTTGCTTTATTCAGCTTTCGATAGTCTATACAAACCCTCCAACCGGTCACATTCCGGGATGGAATTAACTCGTTGTCTTCGTTCGTGATGATTGTCATCCCTCCTTTCTTAGGCACACATTGGACCGGGCTCACCTATGTGCTGTCGGATATGGGGTAAATGATGTCGACATCAAGCCACTTGATCACTTCTTTTCTTACCACATCCCTCATGGCCTCATTTAGCCGTCTTTGGGCGTCAATGGTTGGTTTGTGGTCGTCCTCTAGGAGGATCTTATGCATGCAAACTGTCGGGCTGATTCCTTTCAGATTAGCGATGGTCCATCCAATGGCTTGTTTGTGCCGCCCGAGCATCTCAACCAGCTGTTGTTCTTGTTCCTGCGTCAACTTGGAAGAAATAATTACGAGCAAAGTGTCATTCTGTCCAAGATAAACGTATTTAAGCTGCTCGGGCAGTGGTTTAACTTCTAGTTTGGGTGGCTGCTCAATAGATGGTTTTTCAACGATACTCTCTTTTGTTGTGTATTTTAGAGGTTCAAAATACTTACCTGGACGAGTACTAGTCCAATTTAACTCCTCAGAGTCATCAGAGCAGTCTTCAGGCTGGCTTCCGAGGCAGGTGTCTAGGAAGTCGTCTAAGTAGCTGTCAAGGCAGTGCCCAGAATCTATGCCCGGGCAGTGGCTGCTGAGGCAGGGGGCATCATGTGTGAGATTTACCTCTTGTGTTGCCTGGATCAGCTGTCACTCCTCATTGCTATCAGCTTGCTTGAGGGTCTGAAGTACATTGAGCTTTATGTGCTGGTCGTTTACCCTCATGGTTAATTCTCCCTTCTCCATGTCGATCAGAGTTTTGCCCGTGGCTAGAAATGGTCTTCCCAGTATGATCGGTGCATGCTCATCTGCCTCACAATCCAAAACAAGGAAGTTAGCAAGGAATATACATTTATCCACTCTTACTAGGATATCTTCGATTTTTCCTTCAGGGTGTACGTAAGAGCGGTTAGCCAGCTGGAGCGTGACAGTGGTGGGCTGAGCTTTCCCAATGCCCAGCTTTTCGAGCACTGATTTGGGCATTAAGTTGTTGCTTTCCCCAAGATCACATAGAGCCTTTCCTACGTAATGATTTCTGATGGCACATGGAATGAGAAAGCTGCCTGGATCTTTCAGCTTAGGCGGGGCTCGGTTATGCAGTATTGCCATGCAACCTTGTGTAATGGAAACAATTTCGAATTCCCCTATCCTTGCTCGTTTTGATACCATCTCCTTGAAGAACTTATCATAATTTGGCATTTTTTCTATGGCCTCAACAAGTGGTATGTTTATGTGTACTTGTTTAAGAATATCGAGGAACTTCTTAAACCGGTACTCCTGCTTTTGCTGCTTCTGCCGCTGTGGAAATAGAGGGGGCGGCCGTATATTTTCTATACCTTTTTAGCATTGAAACATGATCTGAGGGAGAGTAAGATGTTCAGGTTTGTCTGCTTTTTCATTGATTCTGTCATGGGTATCAGCAGGTTTGGTTGCCGAAACAGAGGACCTTGGTTCTGCTAAGGCAGTAGCATCAGCGTCTGCCGAAGCGGCTGGTTCCCTTGGTTGTTTCTCTTTTGGTTCTTCAGCACCGATTTCTTCGAGTTGTTTCACACTTCTAGTTGTGATTGCTTTGCACTGCTCATGAGTGGATCACGTTGCGACTTCAGTATCGCTGGACAGTCCTCCTATTGGTCGAGTGTTCATTAGTTGTGCAAACTGCCCTATCTGAGTTTCTAGTGACTTTAGAGTTGCCTCATGGTTTTGCATCCTCATCTTTGTCCTGTCCATGAAAGCATCAGTTTTTAACAAATGAATCCATGTTAGACATATATGTACCATTTTGAGACATAAAAGCATTTAAAGTCTGTTCTAGAGAATTGGGTGCTGCTAGTTGCTGCTGCGGCGGCTGCTGCCACGGTAGATTTTGCTGGAATCCTTGGGGTTGATTCATCTGGTTGAGCGGATTCAAGGCATTATTGAGGTTGCTCCAAGAAAATTTCGGATGCCTCTTCCAACCAGGATTGTATGTGTTCGATGTCGGGTTATTGCTTCTATTGTAGTTTCCTACAAAACAATTAGTTTCTTGGAATTGCTGGCATTCTAAGGAGTCATGGTCTCCCCACATTATTCACAAAAGGCGTCAACAACTTTAACGTGTTGGGTGTTGTTCTGCCTTTGCATTGCTTCCACCATTTTTGTTAGATGAGCCAACTGTTCTGTGACTACGTCGGATGTTCCTAGCTCATTGACAGTGGCCTGTCGCCTTACTCCGCCTCGGCAGGCGGTAGGGAACTGGTAGTCATTTTTGGCCGTCCTCTTCAATATCTGAATTGCTTCTGCAGGCTCTTTATCAAGAAGTGTGCCATTTGCTGAGTCATCCAACATCAGTTTTGTTAGAGTGTTGACACCATTATAGAACATCGTGACTTGTGTCCACTCCGGGAATCCATGGAGTGGGCATTTGTTTAGCAAATCGCAAAATCGTTCCCATGCCTCATACACCGATTCATCATCAGCCTGTCAAAAAGTAGTGATTTCAGTTCGCAATTTATCAATTACATTAACAGGATTAAATCTGGACAGAAAATCACGACATAATTTCATCCAAGACTCAATGGACTCAGATGGCAGACTATTAAACCAAGATTTTGCCCTATCCCTCAGTGAATAGGGAAATAGTCTGAGTCTTAGCACATCTGGTTGAACTCCCTGTATCTTGAAGGATTTACAGATGTCTAGGAAGGATTTCATATATTGTCTGGAATCCTAACTGGCGGATCCTCCTAACTGTCCAAGTGTGTTAAGCACGTTGAACATGACAGGTTTGAGTTCAAAATGGTCCGCTTCTATCTCAGGATCGACAACACCAATGTTCAACTTCCTAAGGTTGTCTTCCAAGTAATCACAAACTTTCAGTTGGGGGCAGGTGGAGTGTCTCTATTGCCGCCGGGCGGCTGAACGTCGTCAGCGGGTTGATTGCCACGAGCATTGGCTTCTCCAAGCTGATCCATTATTTTGATGATTCCTTGTCGAAGTCTGCGTGTGGTCCTTTCAATTTCAGGATAAAGCTCTCATAGTGGTGATTTTGGGTTCACTCTGGTCATAAACCAAAGAAAACCACGAGATTAAAAATAAAATTAAAATGCAAGAAAATAAAAACAAAAGATATTTAACGTCAATCCCCGAAAACGACGCCAAAAACTTGTAGGCTTTCGAATAGTCCTGCTTTAAGTGCAAGTGTACACTGATGCCTAGTTGTAATATAAAAGATATCGTCTCCACAAGGATTGGGAAATCCTTTATAATTTATCTTCCTGCACAAGTAAAAATAAAAACACAAGAAAATTGAGGTTTTGATTTGATTTGACTAAACTAAAAGCAAGTAAATTAAAAGGTTGAGAATTTAGTTTGAGAGAATGGGTGGGTATTAGAATACATCATAGTGTGGATATTGATTGTTTTGTCCCTGTTAAAGTGCTGCAAAAATGGCTTAACTGTCTTGGCAGTTGTCAAGGTGATGCCTCGGCAGATGACCCGCCGCGGCAGAGGATCATTCAGCTGCCTGGGCGGCCGGGTGATGCTTCAAAGTTCGACAAGGCTTCCTTCAATGACTCCTCCTTATCCCTAAGTCGATGTGCTATTGGCGAACACGTCTTGATAATACTTCCCAGCGTGAATCGAGGGATGAACACCAACCAATCTAAAGCCTCCTTTAGCCGTTGAACTTCTAACTTGTTCCTAAGCCGAAGTAGTTTCACCCCAAGTTGGATAAAATCGTGTTTAGTCATTTCGTGAGTCTAACTCTCCCAATATTAGACAAATCGATAATTTCTCTCCCCTCTCCTGATTTGATTGCAAACAAGTATAATGCCAAGAGTAATCAAACTTTGAAAATTTATTGCAAACACTAAAAACCTAAAAAAATACAAGCAATCTCTCACAACTACTCAACAAAACCAACCCTTAGCCCTAGGAGAAATTTCGAACATGATGGATGAATGGAAGCACTAGGGCTTTCTCCAAGAAACTCTCGATATTCCTACTAGTCGACTAAGATAAAATATATATAAGCCTTTGCCTAATCAAAGCCGGTTAAGGGTGTAACACCCCTCGCCCGGGCTAGGAGCGAGGAGCGTTACCGGAGACGGAAAACAAAACATAATATCATTAAGGAAATCGAACAAGATTGGATTCACATTTAAACAAACCATATTAATGCGCACGCGGAAAGATGGGCTAAAAAAATTTTCTAAACATACAAGGCTAATTAGACTTTTATCTAAATTAGATCTTAATAATTTACAAACCAATTTAAATTTTCTTATCATCTTATCAAAGATCCAATTTTATAACATCATTTAATGCTTCCATTCGAACACTAGGCCATCTAATTTATCAATTTACTCTAACCATAATCTAATAGTTTACCGATTAATTCATTGATAGGATTTAATTCATGCATGTCGATTTACTTAGGCCTTTTAATACCATGCCATTCGAACCCCCTATTAAATTAGTCTAGGTGGTTTCGAAACATACCAACATTACAAGGCATTACCAATAATTAAAACAACATATTTAACATACAAGCCATGCTTGATTTCATAAACCATTATATCAACCTTCCATTAATAGTTGCATTACAAAACATCATACTTCTAAATTCTCCTTAACCATGCCAAGCTAACATACTATATACAACAAAAAGAATAATGCAAGACCACTAGCTTGACTTACATATTTACAACAAAAAGAATAAGGCTTAACTAAAAACAAAACAAGATATTAGCCTCCTAACTAAACATCAAGGAGCATATAAGTTCATACACCAACGTAAGTTTAAACTACGACCAAACACGATAAGGTGAACATCTAAGCAGACTTCAAAGCCACCATCTAGGAGTCTAAAGATAAGACTAAGATCATACATTTCTTGTCTTATAATTTGCCCCGATCGGATATGCTAGCTTTAGTCTCAAGCTATCCTGCTAATTGGGAAGAAGGAAACAAAGAAGCGTTAAGTAAAAATTGTACTTAGCGAGGCAATACTAAAACTAATCCATTCTTTAATTAATCGGTGATCAAACATTAAGTTACTTAGCTAGGATTGATAGCATACAATTATCATCCAAATGACCTTAGTATAACAGAACTCAAGTGATTTCATACATCTCAGGTACAACATTTATAACATCATACTCATACTTATTTCACTTAGCAATCATATAAATATCACCATGCTTCATTTTCGAACAAGCAAGAACCATACAACCATTCAATTTCTAACATGCTTATACTCATGCTTCATATTTGAAATAACCAAAAATCATACCAAATATATCATTGCATTATCAACTATTCATGAGCAAAAATCATAAATCATCTTAAGCATGTCATTCGAATGGTTCACTAACCATTGACCATGAGTTAAACATGTTAAACATATCATATTTCATTTCAATTTCAATCGAAAGGGCCATTTCCCACATTGCTCATATATCGAATCTTTCAAGCATATCACATGCATTTTAATCACATTCAAAGGGACCAATGTCCACAAACTCATCTATCAAAAATGTATCATATCATACCTTTTCAATTATCATTTTACTTATCCACTTCATAAGCTTCTATTAATTATATATTTTTCATTTAATTTAGTTGCCCTAGGTAGAATAGAAGGATTAGATAAACAAGTCATCAGGAGGGTACCAAGTACCAAACAGGGGTTGCCTAAGCAACA
Organism: Hibiscus trionum; assembly: GCA_030270665.1. NCBI lineage: Eukaryota > Viridiplantae > Streptophyta > Magnoliopsida > Malvales > Malvaceae > Hibiscus > Hibiscus trionum. The sequence continues at coordinate 23,865,682 of BSYR01000025.1, forward strand.
AGTCAGGGGATGCTCAATAGCATCAATGTGTCTTTGACACCAAGCAAGATCACATTCGATCATCAATTTCATGGAGTACGCTAGGTACTAAATAGGGGTTGCACTAAACAACAAACCAGGGGTTGTACTAAGCAACAAAACAAGAGAGCTCAGACTCTAGGCATGTCGTAATATCTAAGACCTCTAATCGAACAAGGGCTTATTAATCTTTTCAATTATCATACTCAATTTAATTATATTATCCATTACTTAATTTATCACATACATAATGCTTAAGTCGAATAGCATACTTATCTTATCATATAATTGTACCATTTCATGTAAGTCATGCTAAAGATGTTCATGTCACATTCGAACAACGTCAAAGCATAAATAAACAACAACATTTCATGATATTACAAGCTCATAACAACTTAGCAAATATATCACAAGGGCAGTCCACAAATTCAATACAATCAAACATTAGCAAAGTCTCATTTCATGCTTCCATTTCCAATTAAACTTATTCCCTTACTAAACATGTTACCAGCTTTAAATTAAGTCTATTTCATGCATAAATTATAAATCTCATAAATAAATAAAGTGGTTAGGACACTAGTCCCAACCCTAATACAATTACACTCACAATACTCCTTTAAGCTTGATCTTTGATTATAATGCCTTTGTTTCTCCCCCTTGATTGACCAACCTTTGCCTCCTCCAAAGATTCTTCACAAATTTGATCTTAACACTCAAACACAAAGCATGTACAAACCATATCAGAGAACAATTCAATCACATTAACCCTTTAACACAATTACAAACATTAACCTTCAAAACTATTTTTCATTTAATTAGTTGGAGTACCAGTTACCATTTTGACAACAACTTCTTACTCCCTAATCCAAATTCCACTTATCATACACCCTTAGAAAGGCAATAAACTCAGTTTTCTAACCATGTGAACCTCATATTTTTATCTATTCTGAGTTAGTACAGTATATTACAAAAACATAACCATTTTAACAATCCTGGACTATAACCCCCAATTTTGACTTAAGGGTTTGTAACAAAATTAAAATTGACGATTTGGAACTTTCCCCTCAAGTAAGGTTATTTATGTAAACCCGTGTCGAAATTATTATTCAATTATAAATATAAACCTTTAATGTTTCATCTTAAAACAAGCATGCTAAAAGTAGTTTATCAAATCCCAAAAATAATAAATGTCCAAAGTCCACGTTTACAACCAGATCTGAAAATACTTAAGTAATTAAATATAAGTCTAGGACAAAACATACTGATAAATCGAAATAAATCATGTTCGTACGAGGTCCTCCAAGTACCGAAACCTATGTCTGGAAATCTGAAACAAATACTAAGGGGGAGTCAGCTATAAAGCTTAGTGTGTCTCTAAAGTGCATAACAGAAGTCAATCCAACAGTCGAACAACAAATCAAGTATTAACAGATATTCCGAAGTATTACAAGTAAGGCATACAAATATCATAACATGACATGCACCCAACTACATCACCGTCCGAAGAGTGAGGTTCCCCTGAACCACTCTACACCGCAACACCATGTCCGAAGCAGAACTCATCCCGAAAGATGGAACTACTAATCCGAAGCGAAGTTCAACCCGAAGGATGAAGTCGCTGAGCTTCCTCTGTACAATATCTCAACCCAATGATATGACATGTAATCCGATTTCAGAGTCCGAATGCAATCTTGTTAAATAACTAAGATGCATGTACATAATAATTCGATTCTGATATGTGTTACATAACATGATCACAGCATCCGAGTCATACATTATTGTCAGATAACAGAGCAGAATAGCATACAGTCGAGTCATACAATATTTATCAGATAACAGAGCAGAATAACACACAGACATATAAATCATTCATATCAAGCAATCAAACATCAAAGACATGTAGAACAGACAGAGAACACACCTTAGGCAGCTAAATAATCAATGTCGATAGTGACGTCTCCCACGCTCAGCCCTAGCGGAAGGTCGGACAGAATTAGCTCCTAAAAATAAAGAACACTATATGAGATTTCCTACTATGCCACATTCGAATAAACTACGCTTAACAAAAATCTTACTAGCAGATCTCGAAGACTGTGCCACCAGAGGTCTGCCTGGCGGAGGAGGAGATAAAATCTCGGGGTCAGAGTCCACGTCACCTGAACACAAAAATAATCGATTCAAATTCTGATGCAACACTTTACAAAAATCTGAGCTCAACAAATAGATTTGGTCTAAAAAGGTTTTTCGAGTTCTAATTTGAAGAAACGGACAGCGGCAACGGAACCAGAATGTCGAAAAACATAAAGGTGGACTCGATCGAAAAAGGTCAACCCAAAGTCAACATTGACGTCACCATTGATTGCGATGACGTCATCGCTGATGTCATCAATGACTGCATCAACACTGCAACAGCGGATGACGTCATCCAACTCAAACAACCAGGCCGGTTCGGTTCAGCCCAACCATCCGGTTCACCAACCCAACTCGGTTCACAAACATCAGCCACCCAAATCAACCAAACCCTACTCCCCAAATTCCCAACCCTAGATCTAATCCCGGTGGCGCCCAACCACCCACGGCGCAACCTCGTGAACCCAACGGCGGCCACGACCCGACAGCGGCCAACACGACGGCCAACAGTAACCCCGAAGCCCAACGGACTCAACCCAAACATTCACCCTAACTCGGGACGGAGGTGGCGCACACGCAGAGGACGGCGGTGGTACACACAGAGAACGGCGACGGCAGCAGTGTATGATTTAACGCACGATTTCGAACCCGTTTCCAGTGAAGAACGGCGGCATGACAGAAGCTGGGTGTTGGGTTTTGTTCGCACAGCGACGACGAGCGCTCCGGTGGTCTCGAAATGCTTGAACGACGATGAAGGCCCCTTGGCCGGAGCTTCAACGGAAAAGGATGGGGGAAGGGTTGATATGTTTTGGTATTTTTTTATTATTATTATTTTAGAGAAACGAAGTGAAGAGCGGCGCATAACACAAAAATAGGACCAATGAGTATTTACCCTAGACAAATGGGTAAATTACAAAAGGAGGGTCCCTATTTTTGCCCGCCTAACAAAACAACCACCAAACTTTTAATTTATTCAATTTGGTCCCCAATTTAGATTAGGTTAAATTTCCAATTTTCCCCCAATTTCTAGGGTTTCCAATTGGGAATTCTCATAATTAGGGTTTTCAAATTGGGGCTAAAATGGGGTGTTACAACTCTCCCCTCCGTAAAAAGAAATTTCGGCCTCGAAATTTACCTGGAGCAAACAAATGCGGATACTGAGCTTTGATGACAGCTTTGGGCTCCCAGTTAGCCTCATCGTGACTGCGACCACGCCACAAGACTTTGACCATCTTAATGGTCTTCCTTCTGAGAACTTTCTTATCCTGAGCAAGAATCTCGATAGGCTCCTCCTCAAAGCGCAAATCAGGACGAATCTCAATCTCCTCCACAGGCAAAACATGAGATGGATCAGCATGGTAGCGTCTCAACACAGAAACATGGAAAACATCATGAATACGCCGAAGCTCTGGTGGTAACTCGAGCTGATAAGCAACAGGTCCAACCCGACGAAGAATCTGGTAAAGGCCAATATATCGAGGACTCAGCTTGCCCTTCCGACCAAACCGAAGTACCTTCCTCCAAGGAGATGCTTTCAGAAAAACCTCATCACCGACCTCAAACTCAAGATCTCGACGTCTCAAGTCAGCATAAGACTTATGTCTTTCAAAAGCAACCTTAAGCCGGTCTCGAATCAATCTGACTGTCTGCTTGGCCTCGCGGACTATGTTTGGTTCCAACAGTCTATGCTCATTAAGCTCAGTCCATCAAATCGGTGATCTACACCTACGCCCATACAGAGCCTCATACGGTGCCATCTTGATATTGGCCTGATAACTATTATTATATGCAAACTCTGCGAGCGGCAAGAAATCCTCCCAACTACCACTGTAATCAAGAACACAACCTCTCAATATGTCCTCAAGAATCTGAATCACACGCTCGGACTGCCCGTCAGTCTGCGGATGGTAAGATGTGCTGAAGTTTAACCGGGTACCCAAAGCAAAGTGAAGTGCCTTCCAGAACTTCTGTAACACCCCAATTTTGGGCTTAGAAGTTTAGGGTTTGGTCGGACCGGTCTGAGAAACTGTTCGAATGTAAAAGGAGGTTTTAGGGAAAGCCTAGTTCGGGATGCTTTAAAAATATAGGAAAATATCTAAAAATCCTATTTTAATATATATAAGAGAGTGGTGAAATCAATTTTACAAAATAAGGTTTGGAAATACTACATTTCGGTGTAGTGACCAAAATGCGATTTTTGAAAAGTTTAGTGGTGACTGTTTTGTAAAGGATTGAAACTTTGAATCTTTAAGGAGCTAATTACCCAAAATGTTTTTCTCCAGATTTTTCCTTAATTTGGGTGATTTAATTAATGTTTTAATTAAATAAAATAAAGATGGAAACTACTTTTAGATTCTCATAACTACCTTTTCCTAATTTTCTCTCATTCCTTTTTCTCTCAAAATCCCATCATCCAAACACATTTTCTCCAGCACAAATCACTTTGATCTTCATCTCATTTGATGAGATTTCCATCACTCATTGTTTCATAATCAATCTAGCAACAAAACCTTTTGATTTCCATATTGATTTTTCATGGAATTTTGCCCAAATCAAGGAGGAATCACCATTTAGAGGTAAGATTGTTCTTCTCCTCTAAATACTCAGTTCTTTACTGAAATTCCCAAGTTGTCAATCCTTAATTTAAGTTTTATAAATGGTTTTAATGTTAGAGACTTGATTTTGGCTTAAAACTCAAGATTTTGGATATTAAATGATGTTAGAAATGAGGTTCTATCAATCCAATCCCAAATAGGTTGTGTTTCCTAAGTTTTTGGTCAAGAAAATGGTGGTTTTTGAGGTGTTCTGTTATAGCTGGAGGTATAAGGTCGAGTTTAGGTTTGTTTTTGATGGTGATTGATGTTTAGAAATGATTAGAAGTGATGGATCTTGGCTGGGTAAAGTTTTGGAAGAGTTTGGAGGTGATTCCGGTTGTGTTTGGTAGCCGAAATGTTGGTTTTGGGTAGAGAAGCGAGTTTAGGTGTGTTCGATGAAGATTTCAATGCATGATGATGCATTAATCCTCTGCTTTGATGTGTCTAAAACAGGGGAGACATCTTCAGACACCTTTGGAGTTGTTTTGGAAGCTTAATTGGCGTTTCGGCAAGCAAGCGAAACGTAATTGGTGAGTGGAGATGGTTTTCCAGCTTTGAAACGATTATTTGGAGGTTTTGGGAGTTTAGTTTAAGTCTAAACAACTTAGCTAAGCTCAAGAGTAAGTTTTTGGAAAAACTCCCTCGGTTGTGCTAAGAAGTGGTTTGATGCATTGGTTATAAATTGCATGTTTAATTTCTGTTTTGAAAGCATGTTTTAGCATGTTTAATGTTGGTTTTGAAAGCCATGTGTTGAAGGATACTCAAGGTAAGAGATCCTTGGTTTGACATGTTATTAGTTTGGTAATGATGCATGGAGATGCATGATGTTTAATGGCTTTGATTAATGCTTTAAAACAGTGAATTGATGATGGTATTTGATGTATATTGGCAAGTGATGAAATGGTTTTAAAGTACTTGAATCGGATATAGTTAGCCGGCTATAGGATTGGGTGCACCGTAAGTAAAGTCGCCTTGGATGTTGAGGGGTTGTGATTGTATCGTAAACTCCATCCAAGTACCCTAACGATTGAGGTAAGATCACAACAGTGGTTAAAAGCCCGTGTGTGGATCTTGTGTTATGTGTCCCTTACTCTCGTTAGAGGAATTATACAACTACCGATGAGTGGTGTTGAGGGGTTGTGATTGTACCGTTATACTCCACCACGGGTGTCACATCAATGGAGGGATTGCTCTTGAGTGTGAACCTTGTGTAGTCTGGTAGTGTGTATGAAGCGTGTGGGACAACGCTTGTAATCTGCGTATCCGATTGTGTTTTTGGTGTTGAAATGGTTATGAACTATCACTTGAAAGCCAATGTAATGTACTTAAATGTAATGAAGCATGAGATGCTTGGAAATGATGCATGGTAGCATGAGAAAGAATTGAGCATGAGGTTTTTAAGCTTTGTTGAAATTGTTTTCTAAAAATGCATTGTTGTATTGGTTTAGTTAGAGCATGTCTCACTAAGAATTTGTGCTTACGCTCTCTTTTACCAATAATGCAGATAATTGAAGTGTTTAAGGGCAACAAGGAAGCTAAGAGTGTCCAAGGGAAACCATGCTCATGTATGGTGATGTTTTCATACACTATTAGTTTTGGTAATTTGGCAATGGGAACCTATACTTAGGTTTGGGAGATGTATTGAACTCCCTGTGGTTGTGGCATGTTTGCCTTGGCTGATTTGGATTGTAAATGGCCTTTAATGCTTGATTTTGCTTTGGATTGCTTATTGGTTTGCTTGACTAGGAAGCAAGCCTCTAGAAATATGAGTTTACCATGTTTGATGCTATGAACGTGTTTAGGAGTTCTAAACATGCACCTTATATGTTTGTTGATTTGTTGACATGATTAGGGAGTCATTAGGTGTTGTTTAAATGGGATTATGTATGAAAAACCAGACTTTGCTGCTGAATCTGGGCAAACCGTATCGAAACACCCTCTAGTGTTTCGAAACGGGAGCCTGAAATGGCCTTCGTGTTTCGAAACGCTAAGGGGCGTTCTGAAACGATTTGGCTACTGAATGGCCCTGTTTCGGAACCAGTCTCGGAACCAACCCGCGTTTCAGAACGGTCAATGCCGTTTCGAAACAGGTTACCGTTGGGCACTGATTTGAATGGTGCTGAAGTTTGCAAGCTTTACATTTTAGTCCCAAAAGTTGTGCTTGCAATTGTATGAGTTTGAGATGTCCAAATATGGTGAATTTTGGTAGAGAAGCATATAACATGACTAATTTCATATTGGTAACTTAAACATCAGTAAAGACCTTATAATTTGCAGAATTTACGTTTTGGTCCCTAAACTTGTAATAAGTGCAATTGAGTCCCTCTTTGTTGTTCGATCGCTGTGCCTTTCTCATATATGTTTCATGAATACTCACTTAGGGTTAACGTGCATCTAGACAAGATTAAAAAGAAAAAAAGGGTCGTTAATCAAGGTTGACTTTCGAGTTGACTTTGGTTTTCCCCGTGTAATCTTCGTAGTTCGGGTCAACCGTCTAGGCCGGGCTAAGGGGGTTACATTTGTTGATATTATAGCTTAGTTCTCGTGTAAATTGGAATGGTTATGTGGGTGATGTATGTGTATTTGCATGATATGCCTTTTGGATGAAAGAATGTTGTATGAATAGTGATGCATGGTTTCAATTGTGATGATATGCTATGATGGAGTGTGTTAGGGGATCCCATTGCCATATCAAAACTACTGAAAGGAATTTCTTTCGAAAAAGAGCTTGAGTACTTGGATTACTTACCTTGTTGAGCCTAATTATGTTTATTGCATTTGTGTCAGTGCATTGTTTTCTTGTAAATGGGGCCGCGTAGAGAGATGAGAATAAATACAAGAGCTATGGCTCAGAATGAGAACGCTGAGAATGTTGTGGATTTACCTCCTCCTCCTGGTGGTGGACCACCCGGTGGTGGTGGTGCTAGAGGTGGTGATTCTGGTGTTGGTGTCGGTGCTGGGGTCGCTGGACCTGAAGGTGTGCAGGGGCAAGCTGCTCCTGACATGACTGTGTTGATTCAGGCTATTGCTGGAGCCTTTCAGGCAGCAGTAGTTGGAGCTCATGAAGCTGCGCATCAGGATGATGCTAATGTGAGATTGCCTTTGGAACGTCTTCGCAGTCTGGGAGTGACTGAGTTCAGAGGTTTATCTCCGGAAGGATATGAATCTTGGTTGGAAAGCACCAAGAGGATTTTGGGGCAAATGAACTGCAATAATGTGCAGAAGTTGGGTTGTGTGGTGTCACTGCTGCATGATGATGCTTATACGTGGTAGACGACCACTGTCTCTGGAATGGAGGACATTGATGTGACTTGGACGTTCTTCTTGAATGTGTTCAAGCGAAAGTATCTGGGTGTGCGATACCTAGATGAGAAGAAAAGAGAATTTATGTCTCTTATGCAAGGCAGCATGACAGTAGCTGAGTACGAGATCCAGTTTGTCCGCCTTAGTCAGTATGCACCTGAGCTAATCCCTAATGAGCGGGAGAGGTGTGAATGTTTCCGTTATGGATTGGTAACGGATGTGAAGAATTTTATGCTTGCGACTGATTATACCGATTTTGATGTGCTTGTGAGTCGGGTGAAGGACATCGAGCAGAACTTGGGTTTTTCTTCCAGAGGCGTTAGTTCTAGCTCGGGTAAAAGAGCGGTTGATCATAGTTCTGGTGGTGGACGGAACAAGAGGGGGCGAGATAAGAGGTATCAGCCTACTGCTAGGCGTGGTGGTGAAGGACATGGTACGCCTGTCCAGGGAGATAGGATGAGGGCTGATCAGAACACGTGCTGGACGTGTGGATCTCGTGGCCATTTGAGGCGAGATTGTCCTCAGGCAGCGAGGGAGGTTCAGGCTCCTGTTGCAGTGACAGGTAACTCATGTTGGAATTGTGGTTCGGCAGACCACATGAGGAGGGAGTGTCTTTTGTTGGCCGGTGGTGGTCAAGGACGTGCTCCTGGGGTAGTTGCACCACAGAGAGGTCGTGGGAGCGGCCGTGGTAACTTTTAGCGCAGAGATGATGGTGGGAGGAATGTGGCGCATGTTGTGGTTGTTCAACCTGAGTGTGGTGGTCAGGCTCGAGTGTATGCTCAGCGTGAGAGAAGGAATGATACGGATGTGATCGCAGGTACCTTTACTTTGCAATCTTTGTCATTACTTTCCTTGATTGATTATAGATCTACACACTCATACATATTGCGTGAACATGCTCAAATGCTTGGTCTACCTGTTGAGTCTTTCGATGTTGGTATGCGTGTGACTAGTTCATTTGGGGAGACAGTCGTAACAAGGAAGTTGTATAGAAGATGTCCCTTAAAAGTGCAAAACCATGTTTTCCTTGTTGATCTCATGGAATTGCCATTTTATGGTTTTGATGTAATCCTTGGTATGGATTGGCTTGTTGAACATCGAGCTGTGGTGGATTTTGAGAACAAGCGAGTTTCGTTGAAACTTGCGGATGATTACGAAGAAGTGGTGATTGGTGAGAATGTGAAGTTTCTTGCCAATGTGGTGTCTACGTTGGAAGCAAGCCGAATGCTGAGGCAAGGTTGTGAGGCTTACCTAGCCTTTGTGATGAATCCTAGCTCTAAGGAGTTGCGCGTTCAAGATATAAGAAATGTGCGAGAGTTCCCTGGAGTGTTTCCAGATGAGTTACCTAGATTGCCGCCTAGTCGAGAGGTGGAGTTTGGAATTGAGCTGTATGAGAACACAACTCCAGTGTCCATTGCTCCTTATCGCATGACACCTAAGGAGTTGAAGATGCAACTTCAGGAGTTGCTTGATCGTGGTTTCATTCGGCCGAGTGTGTCACCTTGGGGTGCACCGGTTTTGTTTGTGAAGAAGAAGGATGGTACTATGAGAATGTGCATCGATTATCGTCAGCTGAACAAGTTGACTATCAAGAATCGGTACCCTTTGCCGAGGATTGATGATCTTTTGATCAGTTTCGGGGAGCGGCTGTGTTTTCCAAGATTGACTTAAGGTCAGGTTACTACCAGCTTAAGGTGAAAGATGTGGATGTGCCAAAAACAGCCTTTAGGACGAGATATGAGCATTATGAGTTCCTTGTAATGCCGTTTGGCTTGACGAATGCTCCTCAGCTTTTATGGACATGATGAATAGAGTGTTCCATGAATACTTGGATAAGTTTGTTGTGGTGTTCATTGATGATATTCTTGTGTATTCTCGTACTGAGGAGGAGCATGAGGGGCTTTTGAGGATTGTATTGCAGGCGCTGTTGGAGAATCAGCTTTATGCTAAGTTGAGCAAGTGCGAATTCTGGCTTAAGGAAGTTGCTTTCCTTGGTCATGTGGTTTCTGCTGAAGGGATTCGTGTTGATCCTCAGAAGGTTGAGGCGGTGATGAATTGGAAGCCTCCTAAGTCTGTTCATGAAGTTTGTAGTTTTCTTGGGTTGGCAGGATATTACCGGAGGTTTGTGGATGGATTTTCAAAGATTGCTGCCCCTTTGACGAAGTTGTTGCAAAAGGATGTCAAGTATGAGTGGACAGAAGCAAGGCATCAGGCTTTTAAGCAGCTTAAGGCAGCTTTGACGCAAGCTCCTATCTTGGTTCAACCTGAATCAGGGAAAGAGTTTGTGGTGTACAGCGATGCATCCTATGTTGGGTTGGGGTGTGTGCTGATGCAAGAGGGTAAGATGGTGGCTTACGCATCGTGCCAGTTGAAGGTGCATGAGCGCAATTATCCTACGCATGATATTGAGTTGGCTGCGGTGGTTTTTGCTTTGAAGATTTGGAGACATTATCTGTATGGTGAGAAGTGTACTGTGTACACAGATCTAGGGATGGCAACAGGGCGGGGCGGGGCGGGGCGGGTTTTTGGCCGCCCCGAACCCGCCCCGACCTATAAAATACTATACCCGACCCCGCCCCGCCCCGAATTAAAATATTAATTTACCCGCCCCGACCCGCCCCGATACAATAACCCTTAAACCCGACCCCGCCCCGACCCGCCCCGAAAAATTAAAAAAAAATAATCTTCGTCGACGGTAAATGTTAGATTCGACCAATCTTCCACCACAATCACAAATTATGGTTTCAAGGGACTTCAAACTTATATAAAAAAATAAAATAAAACCAATTTTAAATTATCCACGTGTTAAACTACATATTTAAAAGATTAAACTTGAATCATTGACCGTTAGAATCGAATATATTAAAACTTGAACAACATCTAACAAAATTTTACAAAATGTACGAACCAAAACAAAAACAAAAAATAGCTTAAAACACATAAAAGTGTTTAAATATAACAATATTTTTTTATAAATATAATAAAAATATATATAAAAATATAAAAATATACCGGGGCGGGGCGGGGAATTTCTAGCAAATACCCGAACCCGCCCCGCCCCGACTTCATGCTTTTCCCGCCCCGCCCCGCCCCGATCCCCGAAATTTTAAAAAAAATACCCGGTCGGGTCGGGTCGGGGCACCTCGGGTCGGGTCGGGGCCGGGTATTTTTGCCATCCCTACACAGATCACAAGAGTTTGAAGTATCTGATGTCTCAGAAAGAGTTGAATCTTAGGCAACGACGTTGGGTGGAGTTGCTTAAGGATTATGATTTGATGATCGAGTACCATCCGGGAAAAGCTAATGTTGTAGTGAATGCCTTGAGTAGGAAGGTGGCAGTGGAGTTAAGGGCTATGTTTGCCAATTTGAGTATTTCGCAAGATGGAGGTCTTGTGGCTGAGTTGCAAGGGAAACCCTCTTTGGTTCAGTTGTTTAAGGATAAGCAGTTGTTGGATGATTCTTTGGTGCCACATGTTCAGGATATTGCTGAGGATAGACCATCGGAATTCTGTTTTAATGATGATGGAGTTCTAAGTTTTGGAAGTCGGATAGTAGTGCAAAATGATGCGGAGTTGAGGCGTACTATTCTGACTGAAGCTCATAGTAGTCCTTTTGCTATGCACCCTGGTAGTACAAAGATGTATCGTGATCTGAAGGATGAGTACTATTGGGTGGGTTTGAAGAAAGATGTTGCGGAGTACGTGAGTAAGTGCATGGTTTGTCAGCGGGTTAAGGCTGAGCATCAGTTTCCTTCAGGGTTGTTGCAACCGTTGAGGATTCTGGAATGGAAGTGGGAAAGGATCACCATGGACTTTGTTTCTGGTTTGCCTTTGTCGCCATCGAAGAAGAATTCAGTGTGGGTGATTGTGGATCGCCTTACGAAGTGTGCGCATTTCTTGTCGGTGCATACTACGTATACCTTGGACAAGCTTGCAGAGTTGTACATTGCTGAGATTGTACGACTGCATGGTGTGCCAAAGTCTATAGTGTCGGATAGAGATCCGAGGTTTACGTCACGTTTTTGGGAATGTTTGCACCAAGCTTTGGGTACGCGGTTGAATTTCAGTGCTTCTTATCATCCACAGTCGGATGGACAGTCTGAGCGTGTTATCCAAGTGCTTAAGGATATGTTGAGATGTTGTGTGATTGAGTTCCAAGGCTCTTGGGAGAAGCAATTGCCTTTGCTGGAGTTTGTAACACCCCAATTTTGGGCTTAGAAGTTTTGGGTTTGGACCGGACCGGTCGGGTTGCGGTTCGAATATAAAAGGGTGAATTTAGGAAAGCCTAGTTCGGGTTGCATTAAAAATATGGAAAATGTCTTAAAATCCTCTTTTATTATATATAAGAGAAAGGTGAAATCAATTTTACAAAATGAGGTTTGGAAGGGTGACATTTTGGGTTAGTGACCAAAATGTAATTTTCGGAAACTTGGTGACTGTTTTAAAAAGGATTGAAACTTTGAATCTTTAAGGAGCTATTTACCCAAAAGAGTTTCTCCAGATTTTTCTGAATATTTATCAATTAATTAATGGTTTTAAAATAAAGGTAAAAGGGAGGGAAAGATATTTTTGGCATTTTAACAAACTTTTCCCAAATTTTCCATTTTCTTTTCTCTCAACTTTTCTCTCAACCCAAACACATTTCTCCAGCAGAATTTCCTCTGATTTTGACAACTTAAGATGAGATTTCTATCCTCATTTGATCTCTAATCAAATCTACAACAAAACCTTAGCATTTGCTTATTGGATTTTCAAGATTTTGGTTCCAAAAAGGGAGAAAACTCAAGTTTAGAGGTATGAACGTCCTTCTCCTCTAAATTCTCAGTTCTTTACTGAAATTCCCAAGTTCTCAATCCTTGATTTGTGTTTTATTAAAGGTTTTACAATTGAGTTCTTGATCTTGGCTTTAAAATGCAAGATTTGCTTTAATTTTGATGAAATTCGTATGATCTGATTGGGCACTGTTTTGAGATGTCATTTTTATGTAAAATGAATGTATAATTGATGAGAAATTGAGGTTTAATCAATGCAATTCCGGATAGGTTGATTTTCCTAAGTTTTGCTTGAGTTTTTGGTGGTTTTTGGAGTGATCTTGATGATCTGTTATAGCTGGAGGTATAAGGACGTGGTTAGATCCTTTTTGGATGTTAATTGATGTTTAAGGATGTTTAGAATTGATGGATCTTGGCTGGGTAGTGTTGTGGAGATGTTTGGATGTGATTTCGGTTGTGTTTGGTAGCCGAAATGTGAGTGTTGATGTGAGCAGCGAGTTTAGATGTCTTGGTTGAGGATATTAATGAATGATGGTGCATTAATCTACTGTTTTGATGTGTTTAAAACAGGGGAGACATCTTCGGATCCTCGTGGTGTTGATCTGGAAGCTTGATTGGTGTTTCGGCAAGTGGCGAAACGGAATCGGTGAGTGGATTTTGGTTTTCAGCTTTGAAACCAATGTTTTGAAGGTTTGGGAGCTTAGTTTAAGTCTAAACAACTTTGCTAAGCTCAAGAGTAAGTTTTCGGAAAAACTCTCTTGTTTATGAACCATGAGTTGGTTGAATGCAATGTGATTGTTTGCATGTTTTAAATTCTGTTTTGAAAGCATACTTAGCATGTTTATTTGCTGGTTTTATAAGCCATGTGTTGAAGGATGCTCAAGGTAAGAGATCCTTGTGTAGAACATTTGATAAAATGTGGTTTTGTTGCATAAGGATGCATGATGATTAATGGCTTTGTTAAATGCTTTAAAACAGTGGATTATTTTTTGTTAAATGATGCATATTGGCAAGTGATGTTTTGAGAAAGGTTAAGAACACTATGGTGGTTAAAAGTCCATAGGTGGTTCTTGTGTTAAGAACAACATGGTGGTTAAAAGTCCATGATTGGTTCTTGTGCTAAGGTCACAAAGGTGGTTAAAAGTCCTTGTGTGAGCCTTGTAAGGTCACAAAGGTGGTTAAAAGTCCTTGTGTGAGCCTTGTGTATTTTAAGAACACCATGGTGGTTAAAAGTCCATGGGTGATTCTTGTTTTAAGGTCGCAAGGTGGTTAAAACTCCTTGTGTAGACCTTGTGTATTTTAAGAACACCATGGTGGTTAAAAGTCCATGGGTGATTCTTGTGCTAAGGACACAATGGTGGTTAAAAGTCCATGTGTGGTCCTTGTGAATTGTAAGATCACAATGGTGTTTAAAAGTCCATGTGTGAATCTTATGTTGATTATATTGTGAAATGGAAAGATTATGATTATCACTTGTGGCCAATATGACATGTTAATAATGTGAAGCATGTATGCTTGTTTTAAATGCTTTTGTGCATGGATAAAGGTTGTTTTGAACTAAGGTTTATAAAAGTGTTTATAAATGCATTATTGTGTTGTTTTAAATGAGCATTCCTCACTAAGCTATGTGCTTACGCTCTCTCTTTTCTTAAACCAATAATGCAGAGCATTGAAGTGCACATAAGGGCAGCAAGAGGTAATGTTGCGTGTAAAATAGTCTTTCGCAATTATAGTGCAAGTATACACGACGCAAGTAGTAAAGTGATACGAAGTATCGGATATCGTCTCCACAGGGATTGGGCTAATGACTTCACCTTGTTTACTGCACGAAAGCAAAGGAAATAATTAAGAGTTGTCACGAGAATAATAAGGCAAAAACGTAAAATAAAGGATTGAGAAATTAAGATGGAGAGAATGGGCTGGTATTGAATTGCTCGGTAGTGCAGGTATTGAGTTGCTTAGGATCTCCAGTTCTGTCGTCGCTCCCGTCGCCGACAGCACCTGTCGCGGCGTCTGTCCGTTGGCAGTCGCGGGCAGCAACCACACCAACTCTGTACTTCAAGCTTGGCAAGAATCCCAGATCTGCCTTGCCCTATCCCTAGGCACAAGTCTGTCGATGATCACGTCTTTGATGATACCTCCCGGCGTGAATCGAAGGATGAACACCGATGTGTATGAATTCTTCCTTAGCCACTTAACCTCGCCCTATCCCTAGGCACGAGATGGTTCAACTATAAACTAGAGAACGCGCTTCTATCTCTTTCGTATACTTAACTCTCCCGATGCTAAGTAAATGGATAACCTCACAATGCTCTCCCGATGCTTTTGCAAGATATTAAAACCAAGATAAAAGAACTTGAAGTTTATTTTATTGAACTTGAAAAATCCTAAAACAAAACAACCCTTGCAACTACTTTACAAAACAACCCGTAACCCTAGGGGGGATTTAGAACATATCGGTGACAGGTAAACGGCAGGGGGGTTTAGGTTATCGGTTATGGGGTAGAATGAGGAAATCTCTTTTCCTAGGTTAAATCTATGCCCTTATATAAGCTTTGGGCTCAAGTTATCTAAGGTAACAAGGATTACAACTTTAATTAGAAGTAGGATTCTAATAAAGACTTAATCTCTAAGTTTCCTACTTTGCAGCCGCCATCCTTGTTTCTAGGGATTTCCTCTCCTTGAGCTTTGGCTTGACATATCTTTTGATCCGGGGCTTGGAAAAATATTTGGCTTTCACACGACAGAAGAGCAGATTTTTCTCTATCTATCGAGGTCCACTTGACTTTTCCTCTTCATAAATCTGCTGTCACCATGCTGTCACGACAGGTCCTTGACAGGTTTATCTCCTTTGGCTGCTTGTCCAGTTCCGCTCTCCTGCTTCTCTGCCCTGCGCCTGCCTTCAACATTTACTATGGCAGATACCTGCAAAAATAGCCATCTTTTAGTAGAATCCGTGCCTTTAGTCCATTTGTGATGTTTTACTAAAAACTAACCTAAATGCAATGTAATGATGCTTGAATGCAGCAGAAATATGGGTTAAAAAGGGTGTAAATAATAGAACTTTTACACACTCAACAGGTAAAGAATCCAAGTGGTGAACTAAGCTCATGTATGGTGAAAGTTTCTTAACACTATTAGCTTTTGGCATTTGGCAATGGGGAACCTATGTTGTTGTTTTGGGAGATGTTTTGGACTCCCTAAGTTGTTTTTATGTTGTTGTTGAAGATGCACCATGTAATAGGCCTTTGTGAAGTTGGTTGAGTACTTTGATGCTTGAATGGTTTTCAATATAGGATGCATGCCTATAGAATTGGGGCTTTCCTTGTTTGATGTCATGTTTATAAATTGTTGATGCCATTATGTTCCTTAAGCATGTAATGTCTTGCTGGTATAATTTGGTTGCCTTTGGAGCATGTTTGATGGGTCAATTGTATGTTAAACCAGCTATTTTTCTGCAATCTGGGCAGCCTGTTTCGGAACAGGTGCTGCCGTTTCGGAACGGAGGGCCTGAAATGGCCTAGGCGTTTCGAAACGGGCAGAGCCGTTCCGAAACAGTTTGGCCACTGCCAGGCCCTGTTGCGCAACGCGTTTCAGAACGGTCCCGCGTTTCGGAACGGATCATCCCTGTTCCGAAACACCCGACCGTTGGGCACTGAAATTGACGGTTATGTGTTTTGAAACCTTTGCGTTTTGGTCCTGAACTTTGTGTATGCAATTGAATGAGTTTGAGATGTCCGTTTGAGTTGAAATTTGACAGAGAAGCATGAAATATGACTAATTTCATAATGGTAACTCAAAAATTGGTTAAGTCCTTATAATTTCCAGAATTTACATTTTGGTCCCTAAATTCGTGTTTTGTGCAATTAAGTCCCTAAATGTTTTCCGAATGCGCTGATCTTTGAGTATGTCGATTGTATGAACATATCTAGGGTTAATGTGCATTTAGATAAGATTAAAAAGAAAAAAAAGGTCGTTAATCAAGGTTGACTTTCGGGTTGACTTTGGTTTTCCCCGTGTAAACTTCTTAATTCGGGTCAACCGTCTAGGCCGGGTTAAGGGGGTTACATTTGGTGGTATCAGAGCTGAGTTCTCAAGTAATTGGGAATGATTATGTGGGTGATTAATGTATGTATGCTTTGTATGCTTGTTGAATGAAAGCATGTTGTGTGAATTGTAAGTATGTTACAATTGTGATGTATGCTATGGTGAAGCATGATAGAGGGACCCATTGCCAAATCAAAGCTAATGAAATGATGTTGTTTTCAATTGGAAATGAGCTTGAGTACTTGGATTGCTTACCTTGCTGGGCCTGACTTTGTTTATTGCATTGTGATTGCATTGTTTAGTGAATGGCACCTCGTAGAGAATTGAGGGTTAATACGCGAGCTATGGCTCAAAATGAGAATGAGGAGAATGCTGAAAATATGGTGGATTTACCTCCTCCACCTGGTGGTGGTGGTGCTGGGGGTGAAGGAGCTGCTGCTGGTGCTGATGCTGGGGTCGCTGGACCTGAAGCTGGTCAGGGACAAGCTATTCCTGACATGACAATGCTGGTTCAAGCCATTGCTGGAGCTTTTCGAGCAGCGGTAGCTGGAGCTCAAGGAGCTGGGCATCAGGGTGATGCTGGTATTAGACTACCTTTGGAGCGTTTGCGCAGTCTGGGAGGGACTGAGTTCAGGGGTTTATCTGCTGAAGGTTCTGAGTCTTGGCTGGAAAGTACCAAGAGAATCTTGGGGCAAATGAATTGCACTGATGTGCAGAAGCTGGGCTGTGTGGTATCGTTGTTGCGGGACGATGCTTACACTTGGTGGACAACCTCTATCTCTGGAATGGAGGAAGCTGATGTAACTTGGACGTTCTTTCAGAACGCGTTCAAGAGGAGATATCTGGGTTTGAGGTACCTAGATGAGAAGAAGAGAGAATTTATGTCTCTTACCCAAGGGAGCATGTCTGTAGCTGAGTACGAGGTTCAGTTTGTCCGACTCAGTCAATACGCACCTGAACTTGTTCCTGATGAGCGGGAGAGGTGTGAAAGGTTCTGTTATGGTTTGGTGACGGAAGTGAAGATGTATATGCTAGCTGCTGAGTATAATGATTTTGATGTGCTGGTTGGGAGAGCTAAGGACATTGAGATGAATTTGGGTTTATCATCTAAAGGTGATGGTTCTGGTACTGGTAAGCGAGTTGCTGAGTATAGTTCCGGTGGTGGACGGAACAAGAGGGGACGTGATCAGAAGTATCAGCCTTCGGCTAAGCGAGGTGGTGGTGCGCCTACTCAGGGAGGCAAGGCAAGAGCTGAACCGAACGCATGTTGGACATGTGGATCGCGTGGCCACATGAAACGTGATTGTCCTCGAGCTGTGAGGGAGGTGCAAGCTCCTGTTATGGCAGCTGGTAATTCGTGCTGGAACTGTGGATCTACGGATCACATGAGGAGAGAGTGTCCTATGTTGGCTGGTGGCCAAGGGCGTGCTCCTGTAGTTGTTGCACCACAGAGAGGTCGTGGGCGCGGCCGTGGTAACTTCCAGCGGAGAGAAGAGGGTGGACGGAATGTGGCTCATGTTGTAGATGTTCAGCCAGAGGGTGGTGGCCAGGCTAGAGTGTTTGCTCAGAGGGAGGGGAGGAATGACGCGGATGTGATTGCAGGTACTTTTACTTTGCAGTCCTTGTCATTACTTTCCTTGATTAATTCTGGATCTACGCATTCATACATTTTGCGTGAGCATGCTGAATTGCTTGGTTTGCATGTTGAGTCTTTGGATGTTGGTATGCGTGTCACTAGTTCTTTTGGTGAGACTGTTGTGACTCGAAAGCTTTATAGAAGATGTCCTTTGGTTGTGCAAGATCATGTTTTTCATGTTGATCTTATGGAGTTACCTTTCTATGGTTTTGATGTAATCCTTGGTATGGATTGGCTTGCTGAGCATCATGCTGTAGTGGATTGTGAGAATAAGCGAGTTTCGTTGAAGCTTGCGGATGATTATGAGGTGGTTGTGGTTGGTGAGAATGTGAAGTTTCTTGCCAATGTGGTGTCTACATTGGAGGCGAGCCGGATGCTGAGGCAAGGTTGTGAAGCTTATCTAGCCTTTGTGATGAATCCTAGCTCTAAGGAGTTGCGTGTGCAAGATATCAGGACTGTGCGAGAGTTTTCTGGTGTGTTTCCGGAGGAGTTGCCTGGATTGCCTCCTAATCGTGAGGTGGAGTTTGGGATTGAGCTGTATGAAAACACAACTCCAGTGTCCATTACTCCTTATCGAATGGCACCTAAAGAGTTGAAAGAGCTGAAGACGCAATTGCAAGAGTTGCTTGACCGTGGTTTCATTCGGCCGAGTGTGTCACCTTGGGGTGCGCCGGTTTTGTTTGTGAAGAAGAAGGATGGCACTATGAGAATGTGCATTGATTACCGTCAGCTTAACAAGTTGACTATCAAGAATCGGTATCCATTGCCGAGAATTGATGATCTTTTTGATCAATTTCGGGGAGCAGCTGTGTTCTCTAAGGTTGACTTAAGGTCAGGGTATTACCAGTTGAAGGTGAAGGATGTGGATGTGCCAAAAGACAGCTTTCAGGACGAGGTATGGGCATTACGAGTTCCTTGTGATGCCGTTTGGTTTGACAAATGCTCCTGCAGCTTTCATGGACATGATGAATCGTGTATTTCATGAATACCTGGATAAGTTTGTGGTGGTATTCATTGATGATATTCTCGTGTACTCGCGTACTGAGGAGGAGCATGAAGGGCATCTGAGAATTGTGTTGCAAGCTTTGTTGGAGAATCAGCTTTATGCTAAGCTGAGCAAGTGTGAGTTCTGGCTTAGAGAGGTGGTGTTTCTTGGTCATGTGGTTTATGCTGAAGGGATTCGTGTCGATCCTCAAAGATTGAGGCGGTGATGAGTTGGAAGGTCCCTAAGTCTGTTCATGAAGTTCGTAGTTTCCTTGGTTTGGCAGGATACTACCGAAGGTTTGTGGATGGGTTTTCGAAGATTGCTGCACCTTTGACAAAGTTGTTGCAGAAGGATGTTAAGTATGAGTGGACGGAGGCGAGACAGCAGGCTTTTGAGAAGCTTAAGGCAGCCTTGACACAAGCTCCTATCTTGGTTCAACCTGAATCAGGGAAAGAGTTTGTGGTGTATAGTGATGCGTCCTATGTTGGTTTGGGATGTGTGTTGATGCAGGAGGGTAAGGTGGTGGCTTATGCATCACGGTAGTTGAAGGTGCATGAGCGCAATTATCCTACGCATGACATCGAGTTGGCTGCGGTGGTTTTTGCTTTGAAGATCTGAAGACATTATCTGTATGGTGAGAAGTGTACTGTGTACACGGATCACAAGAGTTTGAAGTATCTGATGTCCCAGAAGGAGTTGAATCTTAGACAGCGACGTTGGGTGGAGTTGCTCAAGGATTATGATTTGACGATTGAGTATCACCCTGGAAAAGCTAATGTTGTAGCGGATGCCTTGAGTAGGAAGGTAGCTGTTGAGTTGAGGGCTATGTTTGCCAGTTTGAGTATTTCGCGTGATGGTGGTCTTGTGGCTGAATTGCAAGTGAAACCATCTTTGGTTCAGTTGATCAAGGAAAAGCAGTTGTTGGATGATTCCTTGGTATCACATGTTCAGGATATTGCGGAGGGTAGGCCTTCGGATTTCTGTTTTAGTGATGATGGAGTGTTGTGTTTTGGGAGTCGGATAGTAGTGCCCAATGATGTTGATTTGAGGCGTGCTATTCTGACTGAAGGTCATAGTAGTCCTTTTGCTATGCACCCTGGTAGTACTAAGATGTACCGTGATCTTCGTGATGAGTACTATTGGGTGGATCTAAAGAAGGATGTTGCTGAGTTTGTAAGCAAGTGCATGGTGTGTCAGCGAGTTAAGGCTGAGCATCAGTTTTCGTCAGGTTTGTTGCAACCGTTGAGAATTCCTTAGTGGAAGTGGGAAAGGATTACCATGGATTTTGTATCTGGTTTACCTTTGTCGCCATCGAAGAAGAATTCGGTGTGGGTGATTGTGGATCGCTTGACGAAGTGTGCGCATTTCTTGCCTGTGCATACTACGTATTCTTTGGATAAGCTTGCGGAGCTGTACATTGCTGAGATTGTGCGGCTGCATGGTGTGCCTAAGTCGATTGTGTCGGATAGGGATCCGAGGTTTACATCGCGTTTCTGGAAGTGTTTGCATCTAGCTTTGGGTACACGGTTGAATTTCAGTACATCTTATCATCCTCAGTCGGATGGTCAGTCCGAGAATGTTATCCAGGTTTTGGAGGATATGTTGAGGTGCTGCGTGATTGAGTTTCAGGGCTCATGGGAGAAACATTTGCCTTTGGTGGAGTTTGCTTATAACAATAGTTATCAGGCAAGTATTCAAATGGCACCTTATGAGGCTTTGTACGGGAGGAAGTGTAGGACTCCTCTGTGTTGGGCTGAAACGGGTCAGAAGTTGGTTTCGATGCCAGCTATGTTGAAAGGAACCACCGAGAAGGTGAAGCTCATTTGTGAGCGTTTGAAGGCAGCTTCTGATCGGCAAAAGTCTTACGCGGATTTGAAGCGTAAGGAGATTGAGTATACGGTGGGTGACCGTGTGTTTTTGAAGGTTTCGCCTTGGAAAAAGGTGATGAGGTTTGGCCGAAAGGGTAAGTTGAGCCCTAGGTACATTGGACCATACGAGATGATTGAGCGTGTGGGTCCTGTTGCGTATAAGTTGAGGATACCGCAAGAGTTGGAGAAGATTCATGATGTGTTTCATGTTTCTATGCTTCGGAAGTATAGATCGGATCCTTCACATGTGATGCCTGTGGAAGAAGTGGAATTGAATCCGGATTTGACCTATGATGAGGAACCGGTGAGGATTCTGGATTCGGATAGTAAGGTTCTTCGTGGCAAGACCATCGGGTTGGTAAAGGTGTTGTGGAAACATCGTGGTGTTGAAGAAGCCACGTGGGAGCGGAAGGATGACATGTTGAAATAGTTTACGTACCTCTTTCCTTCAGGTAAATTTCGAGGACGAAATTTCTTAAGGGGGGAGAGTTGTAACACCCCAATTTTGGGCTTAGAAGTTTTGGGTTTGGACCGGACCGGTCGGGTTGCGGTTCGAATATAAAAGGGTGAATTTAGGAAAGCCTAGTTCGGGTTGCATTAAAAATATGGAAAAATGTCTTAAAATCCTCTTTTATTATATATAAGAGAAAGGTGAAATCAATTTTACAAAATGAGGTTTGGAAGGGTGACATTTTGGGTTAGTGACCAAAATGTAATTTTCGGAAACTTGGTGACTGTTTTAAAAAGGATTGAAACTTTGAATCTTTAAGGAGCTATTTACCCAAAAGAGTTTCTCCAGATTTTTCTGAATATTTATCAATTAATTAATGGTTTTAAAATAAAGGTAAAAGGGAGGGAAAGATATTTTTGGCATTTTAACAAACTTTTCCCAAATTTTCCATTTTCTTTTCTCTCAACTTTTCTCTCAACCCAAACACATTTCTCCAGCAGAATTTCCTCTGATTTTGACAACTTAAGATGAGATTTCTATCCTCATTTGATCTCTAATCAAATCTACAACAAAACCTTAGCATTTGCTTATTGGATTTTCAAGATTTTGGTTCCAAAAAGGGAGAAAACTCAAGTTTAGAGGTATGAACGTCCTTCTCCTCTAAATTCTCAGTTCTTTACTGAAATTCCCAAGTTCTCAATCCTTGATTTGTGTTTTATTAAAGGTTTTACAATTGTGTTCTTGATCTTGGCTTTAAAATGCAAGATTTGCTTTAATTTTGATGAAATTCGTATAATCTGATTGGGCACTGTTTTGAGATGTCATTTTGATGTAAAATGAATGTATAATTGATGAGAAATTGAGGTTTAATCAATGCAATTCCGGATAGGTTGATTTTCCTAAGTTTTGCTTGAGTTTTTGGTGGTTTTTGGAGTGATCTTGATGATCTGTTATAGCTGGAGGTATAAGGACGTGGTTAGATCCTTTTTGGATGTTAATTGATGTTTAAGGATGTTTAGAATTGATGGATCTTGGCTGGGTAGTGTTGTGGAGATGTTTGGATGTGATTTCGGTTGTGTTTGGTAGCCGAAATGTGAGTGTTGATGTGAGCAGCGAGTTTAGATGTCTTGGTTGAGGATATTAATGCATGATGGTGCATTAATCTACTGTTTTGATGTGTTTAAAACAGGGGAGACATCTTCGGATCCTCGTGGTGTTGATCCGGAAGCTTGATTGGTGTTTCGGCAAGTGGCGAAACGGAATCGGTGAGTGGATTTTGGTTTTCAGCTTTGAAACCAATGTTTTGAAGGTTTGGGAGCTTAGTTTAAGTCTAAACAACTTTGCTAAGCTCAAGAGTAAGTTTTCGGTAAAACTCTCTTGTTGATAAACCATGAGTTGGTTGAGTGCAATGTGATTGTTTGCATGTTTTAAATTCTGTTTTGAAAGCATACTTAGCATGTTTATTTGCTGGTTTTATAAGCCATGTGTTGAAGGATGCTCAAGGTAAGAGATCCTTGTGTAGAACATTTGATAAAATGTGGTTTTGTTGCATAAGGATGCATGATGATTAATGGCTTTGTTAAATGCTTTAAAACAGTGGATTATTGTTGTAAAATGATGCATGTTGGCAAGTGATGTTTTGAGAAAGGTTAAGAACACTATGGTGGTTAAAAGTCCATAGGTGGTTCTTGTGTTACGAACAACATGGTGGTTAAAAGTCCATGATTGGTTCTTGTGCTAAGGTCACAAAGGTGGTTAAAAGTCCTTGTGTGAGCCTTGTAAGGTCACAAAGGTGGTTAAAAGTCCTTGTGTGAGCCTTGTGTATTTTAAGAACACCATGGTGGTTAAAAGTCCATGGGTGATTCTTGTTTTAAGGTCGCAAGGTGGTTAAAAGTCCTTGTGTAGACCTTGTGTATTTTAAGAACACCATGGTGGTTAAAAGTCCATGGGTGATTCTTGTGCTAAGGACACAATGGTGGTTAAAAGTCCATGTGTGGTCCTTGTGAATTGTAAGATCACAATGGTGTTTAAAAGTCCATGTGTGAATCTTATGTTGATTATATTGTGAAATGGAAAGATTATGATTATCACTTGTGGCCAATATGACATGTTAATAATGTGAAGCATGTATGCTTGTTTTAAATGCTTTTGTGCATGGATAAAGGTTGTTTTGAACTAAGGTTTATAGAAGTGTTTATAAATGCATTATTGTGTTGTTTTAAATGAGCATTCCTCACTAAGCTATGTGCTTACGCTCTCTCTTTTTTTAAACCAATAATGCAGAGCATTGAAGTGCACATAAGGGCAGCAAGAGGTCAAGAATCCAAGTGGTGAACTAAGCTCATGTATGGTGAAAGTTTCTTAACACTATTAGCTTTTGGCATTTGGCAATGGGGAACCTATGTTGTTGTTTTGGGAGATGTTTTGGACTCCCTAAGTTGGTTTTATGTTGTTGTTGATGATGGACCATGTAATAGGCCTTTGTGAAGTTGGTTGAGTATTTTGATGCTTGAATGGTTTTCAATATAGGATGCATGCCTATAGAATTGGGGCTTTCCTTGTTTGATGCCATGTTTATAAATTGTTGATGCCATTATGTTCCTTAAGCATGTAATGTCTTGCTGGTATAATTTGGTTGCCTTTGGAGCATGTTTGATGGGTCAATTGTATGTTAAACCAGCTATTTTTCTGCAATCTGGGCAGCCTGTTTCGGAACAGGTGCTGCCGTTTCGGAACGGAGGGCCTGAAATGGCCTAGGCGTTTCGAAACGGGCAGAGCCGTTCCGAAACAGTTTGGCCACTGCCAGGCCCTGTTGCGCAACGCGTTTCGGAACGGTCCCGCGTTTCGGAACGGATCATCCCTGTTCCGAAACACCCGACCGTTGGGCACTGAAATTGACGGTTATGTGTTTTGAAACCTTTGCGTTTTGGTCCTGAACTTTATGTATGCAATTGAATGAGTTTGAGATGTCCGTTTGAGTTGAAATTTGACAGAGAAGCATGAAATATGACTAATTTCATAATGGTAACTCAAAAATGGGTTAAGTCCTTATAATTTCCAGAATTTACATTTTGGTCCCTAAATTCGTGTTTTGTGCAATTAAGTCCCTAAATGTTTTCCGAATGCGCTGATCTTTGAGTATGTCGATTGTATGAACATATCTAGGGTTAATGTGCATTTAGATAAGATTAAAAAGAAAAAAAAGGGTCGTTAATCAAGGTTGACTTTCGGGTTGACTTTGATTTTCCCCGTGTAAAATTCTTAATTCGGGTCAACCGTCTAGGTCGGGTTAAGGGGGTTACAGAGTTTGTTTATAACAATAGCTACCAGACAAGTATTCAAATGGCACCTTATGAAGCCTTGTATGGGAGGAAGTGTAGAACTCCTCTATGCTGGGCTGAAACAAGTCAGAAGTTGGTCTCGATGCCGGCTTTGTTGAAGGGAACCACCAAGAAGGTGAAGCTCATTTGTGAGCGATTGAAGTCAGCTTCTGATCGACAGAAGTCTTACGCGGATTTGAAGCGTAAGGAGATTGAGTTTGCGGTAGGTGACCGTGTGTTCTTGAAGGTTTCGCCTTGGAAGAAAGTGATGAGGTTTGGCCGGAAGGGTAAGTTGAGCCCTAGGTATATTGGACCATACGAGGTGATTGAACGTATGGGTCCTGTTGCGTACAAGCTGAGGTTGCCGCAAGAGTTGGAAAGATTCATGATGTGTTTGATGTCTCTATGCTTCGGAGGTATAGATCGGATCCTTCGCATGTTATGCCTGCGGAGAAGTGGAGTTGAATCCAGACTTGACCTATGATGAGGAGCCAGTTGAAATTCTGGATTCAGACTGTAAAGTTCTTCGAGGCAAGACCATTGAATTGGTTAAGGTGTTGTGGAGGCATCGTGGTGTTGAGGAAGCCACGTGGGAAAGAAATGATGACATGAAGAAGCAGTTTTCGTACCTTTTTCCTCCTGGTAAATTTCGAGGACGAAATTTCTTTAGAGGGGGAGAGTTGTAACACCCCAATTTTGGGCTTAGAAGTTTAGAGTTTGGTCGGACCGGTCTGAGAAACGGTTCGAGTATAAAAGGAGGTTTTAGGGAAAGCCTAGTTCGGGATGCTTTAAAAATATAGGAAAATATCTAAAAATCCTCTTTTAATATATATAAGAGAGTGGTGAAATCAATTTTACAAAATAAGGTTTGGAAATACTACATTTCGGTGTAGTGACCAAAATGGGATTTTTGAAAAGTTTAGTGGTGACTGTTTTGTAAAGGATTGAAACTTTGAATCTTTAAGGAGCTAATTACCCAAAATGTTTTTCTCCAGATTTTTCCTTAATTTGGGTGATTTATTTAATGTTTTAATTAAATAAAATGAAGATGGAAACTACTTTTAGATTCTCATAACTACCTTTTCCTATTTTTCTCTCATTCCTTTTTCTCTCAAAATCCCATCATCCAAACACATTTTCTCCAGCACAAATCACTTTGATCTTCACCTCATTTGATGAGATTTCCATCACTCATTGTTTCATAATCAATCTAGCAACAAAACCTTTTGATTTCCACATTGATTTTTCATGGAATTTTGCCCAAATCAAGGAGGAATCACCATTTAGAGGTAAGATTGTTCTTCTCCTCTAAATACTCAGTTCTTTACTGAAATTCCCAAATTGTCAATCCTTAATTTAAGTTTTATAAATGGTTTTAATGTTAGAGACTTGATTTTGGCTTAAAACTCAAGATTTTGGAAGAGATCTTGAAGAATTTCGTTGAGATTGATTGAGATTTGTTTTGAGGTGGTTCTTTAATGTACTTTGGATATTAAATGATGTTAGAAATGAGGTTTTATCAATCCAATCTCGAATAGGTTGTGTTTCCTAAGTTTTTGGTCAAGAAAATGGTGGTTTTTGAGGTGTTCTTGGTGTTCTGTTATAGCTGGAGGTATAAGGTCGAGTTTAGGTTTGTTTTTTATGGTGGTTGATGTTTAGAAATGATTAGAAGTGATGGATCTTGGCTGGGTAAAGTTTTGGAAGAGTTTGGAGGTGATTTTGGTTGTGTTTGGTAGCTGAAATGTTGGTTTTGGGTAGAGCAACGAGTTTAGGTGTGTTGGATGAATATTTCAATGCATGATGATGCATTAATCCTCTGCTTTGATGTGTCTAAAACAGGGGAGAAATCTTCGGACACCTTCGGAGTTGTTTTGGAAGCTTAATTGGCGTTTCGACAAGCAAGCGAAACGTAATTGGTGAGTGGAGATGGTTTTCCAGCTTTGAAACGATTATTTGGAGGTTTTGGGAGTTTAGTTTAAGTTTAAACAACTTAGCTAAGCTCAAGAATAAGTTTTCGAAAAACTTCCTCGGTTGTGCTAAGAAGTGGTTTGATGCATTAGTTATAAATTGCATGTTTAATTTCTGTTTTGAAAGCATATTTTAGCATGTTTAATGCTGGTTTTGAAAGCCATGTGTTGAAGGATACTCAAGGTAAGAGATCCTTGGTTTGACATGTTATTAGTTTGGTAATGATGCATGGAGATGTATGATGTTTAATGGATTTGATTAATGCTTTAAAACAATGAATTGATGATGGTATTTGATGTACATTGGCAAGTGATGAAATGGTTTTAAAGTACTTGAATCGGATATAGTTAGCCGGCTATAGGATTGGGTGCACCGTAAGTAAAGTCGCCTTGGATATTGAGGGGTTGTGATTGTACCATAAATTCCATCCAAGTACCCTAACGATTGAGGTAAGATCACAACGGTGGTTAAAAGTCCGTGTGTGGATCTTGTGTTATGTGTCCCTTACTCTCGTTAGAGGAATTATACAACTACCGATGAGTGGTGTTGAGGGGTTGTGATTGTTCCGTTATACTCCACCACGGGTGTCACATCAATGGAGGGATTGCTCTTGAGTGTGAACCTTGTGTAGTCTGGTAGTGTGTATGAAGCGTGTGGGACAACGCTTGTAATTCGCGTATCCGATTGTGTTTTTGGTGTTGAAATGGTTACGAACTATCACTTGAAAGCCAATGTAATGTACTTAAATGTAATGAAGCATGAGATGCTTGGAAATGATGCATGGTAGCATGATAAAGAATTGAGCATGAGGTTTTTAAGCTTTGTTGAAATTGTTTTCTAAAAATGCATTGTTGTATTGGTTTAGTTAGAGCATGTCTCACTAAGCATTTTTGCTTACGCTCTCTTTTACCAATAATGCAGATAATTGAAGTGTTTAAGGGCAACAAGAAAGCTAAGAGTGTCCAAGGGAAACCAAGCTCATATATGGTGATGTTTTCATACACTATTAGTTTTGGTAATTTGGCAATGAGAACCTATACTTAGGTTTGAGAGATGTATTGAACTCCTTGTGGTTGTGGCATGTTTGCCTTGGCTGATTTGGATTGTAAATGTCCTTTAATGCTTGATTTTGCTTTGGATTGCTTATTGGTTTGCTTGACTAGGAAGCATGCCTCTAGAAATATGAGTTTACCATGTTTGATGCTATGAACGTGTTTAGGAGTTCTAAACACGCACCTTAAATGTCCTATACTTAGGTGGTGTTTAAATGGGATTATGTATGAAAAACCAGACTTTGCTGCTGAATCTGGGCAAACCATATCGAAACACCCTCTAGTGTTTCGAAACGGGGGCCTGAAATGGCCTTCGTGTTTCGAAACGCTAAGGGGAGTTCCGAAACGATTTGGCTACTGGAAGGCCCTGTTTCGGAACCAGTCTCGGAACCAACCCGTGTTTTGGAACGGTCAATGCTGTTTCGAAACAGGTGACCGTTAGGCACTGATTTGAATGGTGCTGAAGTTTGCAAGCTTTACATTTTAGTCCCGAAAGTTGTGCTTGCAATTGTATGAGTTTGAGATGTCCAAATATGGTGAATTTTGGCAGAGAATCATATAACATGACTAATTTCATATTGGTAACTTAAAAATCAGTAAAGACCTTATAATTTGCAGAATTTACGTTTTGTTCCCAAAACTTGTAATAAGTGCAATTGAGTCCCTCTTTGTTGTTCGATCGTTGTGCCTTTCTCATATATGTTTCATGAATACTCGCTTAGGGTTAACGTGCATCTAGACAAGATTAAAAAGAAAAAAAAGGGTCGTTAATCAAGGTTGACTTTCGAGTTGACTTTGGTTTTCCCCGTGTAATCTTCGTAGTTAGGGTCAACCGTCTAGGCCGGGCTAAGGGGGTTACAACTTCGCTGTAAACCTCGAATCACGATCAGAAATAATCGATATCGGTACCCCATGAAGTCGAACAATCTCAGAAATATAGAGCCGAGCCAACTTATTCAAAGGATAGTTAACTCGAACCGGAATGAAATGCATAGACTTAGTCAAACGGTCCACTGTAACCCAGACGGAGTCCTTCTTAGACGGAGTCATCGGAAGACCACTGACAAAATCCATAGTCACACGCTCCCACTTCCACTGAGGAATCTCGATGTGCTGAAGCAACCCAGATGGACGCTGATGCTCTGCCTTGATTCTCTGACAAGTCATACACTTAGACACAAATCCAACAACATCCCGTTTAAGACCTTTCCACCAGTACCTCTGACGAAGGTTCTTGTACATCTTATCACCACTAGGATGCATAGAATAGGGGCTGTCATGTGCCTCGCGAAGAATAACCCGTTTCAACCCAGATTTCCTCGGAATACAGTACCGGCCTCGGAAACAGAAAACACCATCCTGATCAATAGTATAGTCCACAGATGTACCCTCAGAAACCTCTCTGAGACGATGCATAAGAAAAGGATCAGTAGGCTGCTCAGCTCGAATATCAGATATCAGTGTAGGAATGACCTGAAGTTCTGCCATCAAACTACCATCCTCAAACAAACTCATCCGAGCAAACAAGGTCCTCAAATCCGAGATGGCATTACGACTCAAAGCGTCGGCAACCACGTTCGCCTTTCCCGGGTGATACTCTATCTCACAGTCATAATCCTTGAGAAGTTCCAACCAGCGAAGCTGTCTCAGATTCAACTCTTTCTGCGTAAGGAGGTATTTAAGACTCTTGTGATCGGTGAAGATATAACACTTCTCTCCGTAGAGATAGTGTCTCCAGATTTTCAGAGCAAAGATCACAGCAGCAAGCTCCAAATCATGGGTGGGGTAGTTACACTCATGCGCTTTCAACTGACGAGACGCATAGGCCACTACCTTCCCCTCATGCATCAGAACACATCCCAATCCCATGTGGGAGGAATCACTGTATACCGTATAAGCCTTCCCAGGCTCAGGCTGAATCAGAACCGGTGCTTCAGTCAACACGTTCTTAAGTTTCTCAAAACTGGTTTGCTGAGCCTCAGACCAGACAAAAGGAATATCCTTCCTCAGAAGTTTAGTCAAAGGAGCTGCAATAATCGAGAAACCTTCCACAAACCTCCGATAGTATCCAGCTAAACCCAAGAAGCTTCGAATCTCAAGAACATTCTTGGGCTGCTTTCAACCCAAAATAGCCTCAATCTTCTTTGGATCAACATGTATACCATTAGCAGAAACCACGTGTCCCAAGAAGGCAACCTCGGTCAACCAGAATTCACATTTACTGAACTTTGCATACAACTGTTTCTCACGCAAAGTCTGTAGGACAACCCGGAGATGTTCCTCATGTTCTGCCTCCGATTTAGAATAAACCAGTATGCCGTGAATGAAAACCGCCACGAACTGGTCCAGATAGGGTTGAAACACCTTATTCATCATATCCATAAAGGCTGCAGGGGCATTAGTCGATCCAAACGGCATCACCAGAAACTCGTAATGACCATAACGAGTCTGAAAAGCGGTCTTGAACACATCAGAATCCTTAACCTTGAGTTGGTAATAACCCGATCTCATGTCTATCTTAGAAAATATTGTAGCTCCCCGGAACTGGTCAAACAAGTCATCAATACGAGGAAGTGGATACTTGTTCTTGATCGTTAGCTTATTCAGCTTCCGATAGTCAATACAAAGCCGAAGTGATCCGTCCTTTTTTTTCACAAACAAATTAGGGGCTCCCCAGGGAGAAACACTAGGTCGGATGAAACCCCTATCTAGCAATTCCTGCAACTGAATCTTCAATTCTTTAAGCTCCTTCGGAGCCATCCTGTAAGGAGCCATAGAGACAGGGGCTGTGCCCGGATATACATCTATGCCAAACTCAACCTCGTCACGCTTTGGCGGTACCCCCAGCAATTCCTCCGGAAAAACATCAGGAAAATCCCTAACCACTCGGATGTTATCCAAACCAGAATCTGACTGCCTCGAGTCAAGAATATAAGCAAGATAGGCAGTAGCCCCATGTCGAATCATCTTTTCTGCTTTGAGAGCCGATACAACATTGGACATGTAACCTCTACGCTCTCCAACCATAATCACCTCGCACCCATTTGAGGTTTTTAGAGTCGTCCTTTTCTTTTCACAATCCAAACGGACTCGATGAGCGGATAACCAATCCATTCCGAGAATGAGGTCGAACTCTCTAAAAGGTAACTCCATCAAATCAGCATAAAATATTTTCCCTTGAATTTCCAAAGGGCAATTCTTATACACTTTAGTAACCTTGACATGGTCACCAGCTGGACTATAAACTGAAACTGCATTCACAGTATTCTCAACCGGAATTTCAAGTCCCCCAGATACCGAACTCGTGCATACGAATGGGTAGAACCAATATCCAATAATGCAAAATACGAAATAGAGTGAATAGAAAAGGTACCAGCAATCATATCTGGCTCATCACGATCCTCATGTCTCCTGGTAGCATAAACCAAACCTGGCTGTCTCACCCCAGATCCAGCTGATCCTCCACTCTGAGCTGGCCTACCTCTACCAGCCGAAACTGTAGTATCAGGTCTACCTCGACCTCTACCCCTAGCAGGAGCTTGCACCGATGCCTGTGACTGACTCGTCGTATGAGCTGACGGAGGTGCAAGCGGACAATCTCTGAAAAGATGGTCGAACGATCCACAACGAAAATAAGCCCCAGACTGTCTCCTACACTCTCTTGAATGCCATTTCTTGCAGAAAGAACACTGTGGTACTCCTCGTGTGCTAGTAGAACCTCCAACACTAGAAGTCGGAACAGCAGTGGTCACCGGTCTGGCTCTGGAATAACTCTGATAATCACTCTCATCTCTTGCCATCTTCCTGGTCTGGTTACCCTGACTATACTGAACTGACGCGGTCGACTGCCTCTTACCCCGATCCATACCCTAAGACTCAGCTTGCCTCAACTCTGCCTCATTGCGTTCAGCAGTCCTAGCTCGCAAGGTAATATCCTTGTACTCCTTGTCCAAATGCAAAGCAACGCCAGTCTTGATCGAAGGTCGCAGACCCTTCAGAAACCAGTCGCACTTCTCTTTCTCTGTAGTAACTAACCCAGGGACGTACTGTACCAGCCTCAAAAACTCGATCTCATACTGATTTACGGTCATGTCATTTTGCTTCAGATTTATAAAGTCCTCCCGACACTTGGCTAGATACTCTGCCCCAACATATCTGTCTCGGAAAGCCTGACGAAAATGATCCCATGTTATTCGACTAGCAGAAATAACGGTCTTCTCAGCCTCCCACCAGTTCAGGGCTTCACCCTTCAATAAAGATACATCCGCTCTTAATTTTCTGTCAGTAGGGTAGTCCATCTCATCAAATAACTGTTGTAGTTTCTTCAACCAATACTCTGCATCAGCTGGATCTGCAGCCGTCTTACCATCAAACATCGACATCCCAGCAGACAAAAACTCAGCAGATATGGGTCTCCTAGAACCTTGTCGAAGATACTCAAGTAGCTCCAAATGCACTGCAGCAACATCAACTCCAGCAGTCTCATTGTTACCGGCTGCACGGGGACCTTCACTCTGAGTCTGCTGATCAGGATGATCGGTCTGTTGACCACTCGTATGAACCTCATGTTGCTCCTCAGTCTGCTTATGTTGTGGGTCCTCCTGATGCGGTCGCGAATTCTCAGGAGGATTAACGTCACTCGTATTCACAGTGATACGACCTCTTCCACGGCCTCGACCTCGGCCAGCCGTAACTCTAGTACTCCTACGGGGTGGCATAGTAGTCTATCTACAAAAAGAAGAATCCTAAAGTCAAAATTGGTACTTGCAGACTTTAATTAAAACATATATCACTTCTTTAAAATTCGGACATTTATCTGAAAATCTCGTAGTTTCCGAAAACATTTATTATGCATGCAAAATTTTGAAAACTTTAAAATCAAATTTTTATCGAGCCTCACAGGCCGAGGGGTGTAACTTAGTCTCTGATACCACTAAATGTAACCCTCAATTTTAACTTAAGGGTTTGTAACAAAATTAAAATTGACGATTTGGAATTTTCCCCTCAAGTAAGGTTATTTATGTAAAACTGTGTCGAAATTATTATTCAATTAAAATATAAACCTTTAATGTTTCATCTTAAAACAAGCATGCTAAAAGTAGTTTATCAAATCCCAAAAATAATAAATGTCCAAAGTCCACGTTTACAACCAGATCCGAAAATACTTAAGTAATTAAATATAAGTCTAGGACAAAACATACTGATAAATCGAAATAAATCATGTTCGTACGAGGTCCTCCAAGTACCGAAACCTTAGTCTGGAAATCTGAAACAGATACTAAGGGGGAGTCAGCTATAAAGCTCAGTGTGTCTCTAAAGTGCATAACAGAAGTCAATCCAACAGTCGAACAACAAATCAAGTATTAACAGATATTCCGAAGTATTACAAGTAAGGCAAACAAATATCATAACATGACATGCACCCAACTACATCACCGTCCGAAGATTGAGGTTCCCCCGAACCACTCTACACCGCAACACAATGTCCGAAGCAGAACTCATCCCGAAAGATGGAACTACTAATCCGAAGCGAAGTTCAACCCGAAGGATGAAGTCGCTGAGCTTCCTCCGTACAATATCTCAACCCAATGATATGACATGTAATTCGATTTCAGAGTCAGAATGCAATCTTGTTAAATAACTAAGATGCATGTACATAATAATCTGATTCAGATATGTGTTACATAACATGATCACAGCATCCGAGTCATACATTATTTATCAGACAACAGAGCAGAATAACAAACAGATATATAAATCATTCATATCAAGCAATCAAACATCAAAGACATGTAGCACAGACAGAGAACACACCTTAGGCAGCTAAATAGTCAACGTCGATAGTGACGTCTCCCACGCTCAGCCCTAGCGGAAGGTCGGACAGAATCAGCTCCTAAAATAAAGAACACTATATGAGATTTCCTACTATGCCACATTCGAATAAACTACGCTTAAAAAAAATCTTACTAGCAGATCTCGAAGACTGTGCCACCGGAGGTCTGCCTGGCGGAGGAGGAGGTAAAATATCGGGGTCAGAGTCCACGTCACCTGAACACAAAAATAATCGAGTCAAATTCTGATGGAACACTTTACAAAAATCTGAGCTCAACAAATAGATTTGATCCAAAAAGGTATTTCGGGTTTGAATTTGAAGAAATGGACAGCGGCAATGGAACCAGAACGTCGAAAAACATAAAGGTGGACTCGATCAAAAAAGGTCAACCCAAAGTCAACGCTGACGTCACCATTGACTGCGATGACGTCATCGCTGATGTCATCAATGACTGCATCAGCACTGCAACAGCGGATGACGTCATCGCTGACGTCATCCAACTCAAACAACCAGGCCGGTTCGGTTCAGCCCAGCCGTCCGGTTCACCAACCCAACCCGGTTCACAAACATCAGCCACCCAAATCAACCAAACCCTACTCCCCAAATTCCTAACCCTAGATCTAATCTCGGCGTCGCCCAACCACCCACGGCGCAACCTCGTGAACCCAACGGCGGCCACGGCCCGACAGCGGCCAACACGACGGCCAACAGTAACCCTGAAGCCCAACAGACTCGACCCAAACACTCACCCTAACTCGGGACGGAGGTGGCGCGCACGCAGAGGACGGCGGCGGCACACACAGCGAACGGCGACGGCAGCAGTTTACGATTTAACGCACGGTTTTGAACTCGTTTCTAGTGAAGAACGGCGGCACGACGGAAGCTGGGTGATCGGGTTTTGTTCGCACAGCGACGACGAGCGCTCCGGTGGTCTCAAAATGCTTGAACGGCGATGAAGGCCCCTTGGCCGGAGTTTCAACGGAAAAGGATGGGGGAAGGGTTGATATGTTTTGGTATTTTTTATTATTATTATTTTAGAGAAACGAAGTGAAGAGCGGCGCATAACACAGAAATAGGACCAAAGGAGTATTTACCCTAGACAAATGGGTAAATTACAAAAGGAGGGTCCCTATTTTTGCCCGCCTAACAAAACAACCACCAAACTTTTAATTTATTCAATTTGGTCCCCAATTTAGATTAGGTTAAATTTCCAATTTTCCCCCAATTTCTAGGGTTTCCAATTGGGATTTCTCATAATTAGGGTTTTCAAATTGGGGCTAAGATGGGGTGTTACATGGACAACTTGTACTACCTAATTTCTTTAATCTATAACTTCTAACTCATATACTGGAATTCAATTCCGTTTTCTCTCAATGATAATAGACATTTCAAAGTTTATACCATAAAATTTCAGCTCAAAATACATTATATCCTATTTTTGGTGAATTTTCAAAGTAACAGCTCAAGGCTTACGTTTTCTGGACAGTTCACTCTTTAAACACATTAAACTTCAATTTCACCTATTTACCTCACTTTATTCCCAAAACCATTTAATAAATGATTCATACTATCCTTTGAAATCATTTTTAAGTCCTTAGTAATTCTTATAATTAACAGATAAGTCCTCAATTTTCATGAAATTCCAGATTAGTCATATTTTCATGCTTCAAGTGACTAGCTTCCTTAATTCACCAAATTAGGCAATTTTAAGTTCAATTCGAGTCTCCATTCTTATTCTTACATGATCCCCTGATTCTAAACTCTGAATTAAGTGCTAAATTTCGTGAAATTCAGGTCCTTATATTTATTGACTTTAATCAAAACAGTTCCTAATTCCATTTTATCCTAATACACGTCCAGTTTTGATTCCACTCAAAATTTCCTTATTCAAATTCATTTTTCCAGAAATCTAAGGCTTGTTCCATATAGAATTTTCATTTCTCTTCAACTTTTTCCTAATAGAAATTTTCCAATTTGGTCCCTAACTATCTCAATTTTACATTCTAATCATGAACTTCCAATCTTTCCTCAAAACAGTCCCCTTTTTTAATCGGTTCACCATTTTACATATAATCATTCAAAAATTCCATCATTTCAACTCAACATAATCACCATAACTCTATCAATTTTATGCTTAAACTAACTTAAAATTTACATGCATAATTTTTCTCTTATTCGAACAACAAGAAGAAGAAACAAGGGACTTACTTCTTAGCTTTTCTACCACTAGGTGACACTTCTTACTCCTAGCTCAAATCCATCAACATGCATGCAATTCCTTTCTTCATTAGAGCTAAATTTTCAAAAATTTCTAAGCTTTCTTTCTCTCCCTTTTCTCTCTAGTTTCACGACAACAAGGGGAAAAATGGAGATGAAAGACATCTCCCTTAATTTGGGGAATTATGTTGGTATTTATTTTACTTAATTACCCTTCTTCACTAATCTAATCTAGCCTTTTTACTAAGGACAACTCAAAGAACTTTATAATTTAGCATGCAAATTATAGGTTTTATTTTCTCTTTAATTTAGTCGCTAATCACATTCATACATAATTCTTTCTTCTTTCAATTTGGTCCGATTTTTCACTAGGGAATTACACACACTATAATTATTTTTAATTCTCCAAATCTATTACTTTAATCATGTGACAATAAAATTAATATTCAATTAAGTTATCAACTCGACTCATTCAACTCCATTCTTTAATTCGAATGCCCAAGTTTTTCTTAGTTTCGAATTATGCAATATTTGCCAAATAAAGGAAGTTCAAAGACTAAATTGAATCAATTACCTAATTGTGGACTTAATTGCTTTCAAAGAATAGTTGAATACTCTAATTCAATGAGTTAAATTCTAGAACAGAAAAGCAGATGTTACAAAGGGCCTAGAGTACAAGTTGGAATTAAAGTAGATCTCCTAAAAAGATTAAACTCTAATTAAATCTTCATTTAATCCAAGCTTGACTTCCGGTTGACTTCAAAACCCTTGAACTTTAACCGTGACTTTTCTTGGTCTTTTGGGCTCCGATCTGCATGCAAGTGGTCTCTAAAAATTGGGCTTGATGTGTTCTTCCAATCGCATACCACTTTGCATATTTTCAACTGCCTTGGGTTGCTACCTCAGCGACGCACCATTTGCTGCCTCGGCAGAGGTTTGTATCAGTGTGAATGGCTCAGCAGGGCTCCTTATTCTGGGATTTTCCTCCGTAGCTTATTCTAATCAGCTCTTCAGCAGGTACATCAGCATCTTCCATCGATTGTCCACCTCATTCCTTCTGCCCTCCTTGCTGCCTTGGCATGGTCTGTCTGGGCGGGTATCTGCGCACAGTAAAACACGTACCTGGGCATTATCTTTTATAGATAAAAACATTGAAATTCATCAAACATGGCAGATTATCTAATCTATGCAGTTTTTGTGTATGTTTACCTAATTATGCAACTAAAATGGGCTTAAGTCTCACAATAATTTAGCTATCCTAGGGCTAAAATCTAGTACTTTTGCACACTTAACAATTACCATTGTATTATATGAGCATATTTGTAATCCCTTAAGGGTGGTGGCGAAGATTGATCGGATTCAGAGGGTTTTCCTTTGGGGGACTCGAATTTGAAGCGCAAAAGGAGTCGTGTGAGTTGCTAGGTGGTGTTTCGTCCAAAATGGTTGAGTGCTTTAGGGTCGTGAACTTGAGGCTTTAGAATTTGGCTCTTTTGGCTAAGTGGGCTTGTCGTTATGCGACTAAATCAGGCTCATTTTGGAAGTCACTAATTGTGGCGAAATATGTTAGTACGATTCTCAATTGGCGTTTTAATTATTTAAGATAATTGAGTATGTTAGTGGTTTGGCGTAACATTGTTGCGGTTTATGAGGAGGAACGAGCTAAACATTTCATGGGAGTGTGGCATTTTATATGGCTGATTTGGGTTGTTCTCGCGTGTTGTTATAGTATGATAGGTGGTGTTTAGATGAGTCATAATCTCATATCTTTCCACGACTATCCGGTTTGACAGTAAGTAAGGTGGCTTTAGTTGGAGATTTTGTAGTGGATGGTTCATTTGGGCATTGCGAATGGTTTAGTATTTTCAGTAGAGCATTGCGTTTGTTTGAGCAAGATTAACTTGCGGAGATGAAAGCTATGATGATGTATTATTAACTTTTCATCTTTGACATACCCTGTCATCTTTTTGAAAAAACATTGTAATGTGAGCGGAGGGATAACTTGTTCCATCATATTTTTCAAAATTTGAGACCTTGAGCTTAGGGGATAACACTAGATTCGGGACAAGGCTAAATTCATTAGCATCAATACCACTGAAAGTTTCCACTTGTTAGAGTATGCTCAAAGACCAATCATAAGATGATTATAAATGATATTTGTTTTTACCTTGTTTATTCATAAAAATGCATTGTGATTATTATTTTCAGTTATAATTCTGCATGCGTAAATAAATTGAATTATAATAAATTCCTTAGAATAATATGGTTATTCTTAAATGTCCTTAGTCGGGTATTATTGTTGGCGTGGACAACAATAATGCATTAAGACTAATATGTAGTTGATTGATGACAAAGTGTTTTCATTGACATGGAGATGTCAAAATCAATACATAAGTATGTGTTAGAGAACGACATACTGGACTAGCCCACTATGAGCATGTTTCTTGGATTATTATGTGACAGTCACAACATTGTTCATAGTGATAACTACATGTATGATCCTCAGACTTGAGATCAACATTATTTCAACATCGTGGGTGACATATTTTGATACAGTTAAACGTGTGTCAGAACTGATTGCACTATAAAGACTGATATTGGATATGTCACAATCTATGTAGTGGGAACTGGTTGATCAAGATAGGATTTGTCCCTCCTACAAAATAGGAGTAATATCGTAGGCCACATGATTGAGTGAGACTAGAAATGCATGGTCATGCTCGAATAAGTTGATATGAGATATCATAGTTATTCGATTATAATAGTCTACTCAAGATATCAAGAAATATTAAATGGACTATACAAGTGCGACTATTCCATGACCTGTGTCCAATCTAGATATAAGGACAAAAGGATGTAATACATGAAAATAGTTAATCACGAAGAGGTTATGTCGAATTATGATTTCTTGTAACTTAGGTGACAATGACATATTGCTAGATGTCACTCATTGTTTGTAATATTAGAAATATTCTAATATTTACTACTAACGTTACATGAACCTATAGAGTCACACCCACATTTGAAATGAGCATATATTAAATGAATTATATATGTACAAATTTGTTGTACACGGATTTAGTTAAATTAATATATATTTGATATATATATTTATATATATAATTTAACTATTGGGTAAATACTAAAAGAAAAATAATTATTATAAGTATGACTCTTTTAATATATAAATAATATAATTCGATTTATACCAATATATATTGAAACCCTAATTAAGTTGAATTGTGATTATATATATATATATATATATATATTGAAATCCTAATTAAACTTGAATTGAGATTATATATATATATATATATTTAGATCCTAATTAAGTTGAATTGGGATTATATATATATATATATATATATATATATATATATATATATTAAAATCCTAATTAAAGTTAAATTGAGATTATATATATATATAATATTGAAATCCTAATATGAGTTGAATTAGGATTACAAAGGCTTTATAAAGGCATGAAGGATCTAGCAGTCATTAATGCTTTTTTGGGGAGAAATCTTCTAAATAGTTTAGAGAGTTTTATATGCTCGTTTCAATTGGGTGAACTACGTAGAGGTCGGAGCGTTATCTTTGCGGTTCAATAATCGACATCGTAGAATCGTGATTGGATATCCATCTTCTCCAAAGTCAGAATTCCAGATTTTAAACATGTAATTCTTCACCCTTATTCACCTTGATTCGTTCCCCGTACATGAATCTTTGGTGGAAATCACCGGATAATTTTTTCGTTGCGCCCTAGGGTGTACCGGCGTGACCCAACAATAAGTAAGGTGGCTTTACTTGGAGATTATGTAGTGGATGGTTCATTTGGGCATTGTGAATGGTTTAGTATTTTTCAGTAGAGCATTATGTTTGTTTGAGCAAGATCAACTTGGGGAGATGAAAGCTATGATGCTTGAACATTGTGCCCAATATCTCCATAGTTTCCATTCTTCTAGCGATTTGCAACGATATTCGATTTCTTTCGAAGTCTCCACCTTTGATTTCTCGGCTTCTACCAACTGATCCACTTTTAAGACAAAATTTTCAGCTTGGTTCTCTCCGACTTAACTTTTGATGTAGAAGGGTAGTTTTTTGGTAGTGAGGCACTGACTTAATTATGATGTGACTTTTTTAGAGGAAATACTATTTGAGGGCTATATTGAACTTTAGCATGAGTAGGAATAAATCTTAAAGGATATGTAGGACCTTCACTCATTCCGATGGGATTTACAACACAGTTTAAATCTCAACATTTGTTCTAGATGACCTAACATGTCTCATTGAGATTTCATTATCTATTCTCTCATATCTTGATGGACTTTACTAACTTATCCTCCAACTATTTGGTTATGTTTGCTTACAAGTCTTTTTGATCTAGCTCAATTTTGTTTAATTTATTCCCATTTACCATTTTTTGTCTTGTTTTGGGCACGGTAAGGATGTTGAATTGATTGACTTTTTATTGTATCCAATATTACTTCTATGGAATATCTCAAGAACGAATCTCAACTTCTCGAAAATGAATGCATGTAAATGCAATATATATGTCCTAAATGCAAAGGTCGTGGATTCTAGACCCACTAGGAGCACCCCTTCCTTTCCCTAGAGTCTCTCTATAACACCCCAATTTTGGGGCTAGATGTTGCGGATGTGGATTTTGAGATTCTATAAGTTAGTTTGGCTTTTGGGGTTAGACCAGGGAAAAACCTTCTTCAGGTATTCCTAAAAAGATGGGATTAATTTCTAAAATTACTATATATTATGTGTAAGATTTGTGTGAAATTAATTTTGGAAAATAAATTCATAAAGGTTGAGATTTCGGTCTAGTGACCAAATCGCAAGTTTTCAAAAGTTTGTGGCCATTTTGCAAAATCAGCCAAAAATGTGGTTCTAGTTTTTAATTAAACCCAAACCTATTTTAAAAGGGTTTCATAACAAAAAGAATGGCTTTTGAATCAGCCCCATTTCCTTTTTCACGTTAGTTTCTTAAAACCAAGCCACCATTGAAGCATTTTCAATCCAAGGGATTACCCATCAAGGTTTTGGGAGGTAAACTTGATTTCATCTTGCTTTTCTTTAATTAAACTTGTTATTGTTAGTTTTCTATCAATATCAAATGGTTTACCTTTTTTTATTTAAATGTTCAAGTTTGAAATAAAATGGGTTTTTAGAAGATTTTCGTTCAAACGGCTTAAGTTGGGTTTTAGAGTGTTTTTAAATGGTGTTTTGGTGTTTAAATGATGTTTATATAAAGGAGGGATCATAAGAAAACTGAAACTTGAAGTTTGAGTGGAGTTTGGTATGAAAAATCTTGAGTTTAAGCTTGATTTCGGGTTTTTAATGACAACAATGGTTTTGGCATGTTTAAGTTGCTGATTTCGATGTTAATAGATGAGTTTTTGATGGTTGAAATGTTGGGTAATGGCTGGGTTTGTGTTTTGGACGTTTTGGAAGTGATTTCGATGATTTTCGGTATTGGATTGTTGGGTATTTGAGAGTGATTGTTGGATTTCAGTATTGCTGCAAGTTTTGAAGCTTATTTGGGTGTTAATACTCTGATTTAACTTGCTAGAAACAGGGGATTCTAGTTTGGAAGCAAATTCGGGTGATCGTTAGCTATTTGTGGGTTTCGGCTTGTTGGAACGAGTTTATCGGTGAGTGGAATTGTTTTAAAGCGTTTGGAAATGTTCAAAGATTATTTTGGGGGTTTAGATTGGGCTTGATAAGGCAATCTAAACTCAAGAGTAAGTGGTTTTACATTTCACCGTGTTTTTGATATTGTGCGATGTGCTATAAATTTGTGGTAAGACTTCTGTTTGCATTGCCTATTGTTTTTCCTACCTTTATTGCCTATGTTATGTTGTGAGCATGCTTATGTTGTTTTTGTAAGATTGTAAGATATGTGTGTTGGCGAAGGCATGCTTGGTATAGAAATGTTGGTAAGAGTAAGATGTGCTAAGATGCGCTTCATAGCCATGTATGTTTTGGTAAGTTTGACCCTTGCTAGAGTATTGGCATAAGTTAGAATCTTTACCGGATATAGTTGATCGATCAACTAGGATTAATGTGCACATGTAAGACTTGTAAGACAAAACTCGCATGCGTGTAAGACAAAATTCGTACGTGTAAGAAAATTCGGCTGTGTCAGACAAATTCGTACGTGTAAGATTAGCTTGGGCGCGGTGGTTGAGTTTACTCTCATCGATGTCCTGTAAGACTTGTAAGGTTGTAAGAAATCCATATATCCGGGTATTGTTGTGTTGGGTCACGTCGGCACGCCCCGTGGCGCAGCGGAAAAATTAATCCGACGTAATCCAGCCAGGATCCATGTACAGGAACGAATCCGGGGTGAAAAGATGAAGAGTTACCTTTTAAAAATCTAGAAACTGGAAAACCGACAGTTTTTCGGAATAACCACGTCAAGTAAAACCGGAATCTTCACAGGTTCGCAACGACCTCTACGGAGTCCACCCGAACAAAACGAGCAAAGTTTCCGCCCTATAACACTTACGGATAAATTTCGACAGGTTTGAACACCTTCCAGGGAGAAGTCGAAATCCCTCCAGGGATTCCTGAGGGAGTCTGAAATCGACCAGGAGTTCAACCGGGACTTGCTATCGAGCAAGGGAACCTTCAGGGATTTACCAGGGGGCAAGTAGAACACCAGAAAAATATCGAACAGCTTCTCAGAGAGCTTTCTGGGATATGTCGAATTCCAGCGGGGAATCCCTAGGGGTGTTGTCGAAATCTTTAAGAGGAGGAAGAGGAATGATTTGGTTGCTAGCCCTTGTCCCTTTAAATAGTATTCAGAGACTTAATTCTAATTGAATACCTTAAATCCAAGTTCAACCAAAATTCATAGAATCTAATTCTACTTGAAATTGGTTTATATTAAATATACATTATATTTAATAATATTAAATGAAATATATATATTTAATTATGTAGAATCTTATTCTACATAAAACATGGATTTAAATATACATTATATTTAATCCAAATACATATATTTTTATTATATAGAATCTCATTCTATCTTTACTTGGATTTAAATATATATTTTTAATTATGTAGAATCTAATTCTACATAAACTTGGAATTAAATATACATTATATAAATTCCAAATATATATTTAAATTTCTAGAATCTTATTCTATAATATTTAAGTCTCTAAATATTTTCCATACTCTAAATAATATCTGATAAATACAATATTTATCCAATATTATTCCCATTTAAGGGAGTTGTCGATTTCCCCTATCCCATAGGGGATTTTCGGCAACCTCCCTAAAATAGGGAGTATGGTTTCCAAATTTTTTTCGTTTCATTCGAAGGGTGTGACCCTTGTAGGTTCATGCAACGTTAGCAGCAAAATTAGAACTGTTCTAATTTTACAAACAATGAGTGGCATCTAGCAATACATCATTGCTACCTAAGTTGCATGAAGTTATTGTTTGACTTTCCTAATTCCTGAATAAACTTCCTTCATGTATTTCATCCTTTTGTCATTTATATCTTAGATGAACACGAGTCATGGGTTAGTCACACTTGCGTTGTCCATCTAGTGTTTCTTGATGTCTTGGGGAGATTATGATAAACGAATCTCTATGATATCTCATATCATAATATTCGAGCATGGCCATGCATTTTCTAATCTCACTCAATCAAGTGGCCGAAGATATTTCTCCCATTATGTAGGAGGGACAAATCCTTTCTTGATCAACCATATTTCATTACATAGGTCATAACGTATCCAATCATCAGTCTTTATAATGTAGTCAGTTACGACACACGTTTGACTATGTCAAAATACGTAAATCTTTATGTTGAAATCATGTTGATCTCAAATCTGAGGATTATACATATGTTTATCATGAGCAATGTTGTGACTGTCACATAATTACCCAAGAAACATGCTCATAGCGGGTCAGTCCAGTATGTTGTTCTCTAACTAATACTTATGTGTTGATTTTGGCATCTCTATGTCAATGACAACGCTTGTCATCAACCACATATTAGTCTTTATATATTATCACTGTCCATTCCCGTAATAATATTCGACTAAGGATCCTATTTAACAATAATCGTATTATTGTATGGACATTATTATCCAATGGTTAGTTTGATGCACAGAAACATACCAAATGATAATAATGGCAATGCCATTACTTGATAAATCTAGTAAAATAGTATGTCTATTCAATCATCATATGATTGTTCTTTGGGCATACTCCAACAATCTCCCACTAGCACTAAGACCAATCATTCTCGTATCTAATACGATATGGCTTAGTGTAACTGACATGCTTATGATGTGTCAAAAGCTTTGTCAGGGAGTTGACAAAGTTATCAACTTTGTGCGTATGTTGCATACTTTCACATCTCCAAGATGTAAGCAATTTAGAATATGTTTGGATTTATTGACGAGATCTGGGTTTTATTTGCTTATGCAAAGGTTCCATCATAACAGAGTTATGTTGCATCTAATATGCTGGGAACAACCCTTAGTTCAAAAGTGAACCCTTTAGATCCAAACATCCTTCTTTATTGCTATGTTGACTGTAATACATTCATCCTATGTTGTAGAGTTAGATACTGTCTCATGTTGCTAACTCGCAGTATCTTTTATTAATGCAAAACGGATTGCGATCTTTAGTTCCTTTTGATGAGTATGTCATCTACATACAATACTTAGGAAAGTAACAATGCTCCCACTAGCTCTTTTGAAAACAAGA
Source organism: Hibiscus trionum (assembly GCA_030270665.1). Taxonomy (NCBI): domain Eukaryota; kingdom Viridiplantae; phylum Streptophyta; class Magnoliopsida; order Malvales; family Malvaceae; genus Hibiscus; species Hibiscus trionum. The sequence goes on from BSYR01000025.1 coordinate 23,910,620, forward strand.
CTCCCCTTTGTTTTTAGATAAACCAAACCTTTTGATTGTATCTTCTAAAACGAATATCCCAACTTCGAGAAGCTTGCCTTAGTCTACGGATAGACCTTTGTAGCTTACATAACCTTCCAAGTGTTTACTGGAGTGACAAAACCTTCTGGATGTGTCATGTACACATCTGTTTCAAGTTTTCCCTTAGGAAAGTGGTTTTGACATTCCTTTATTTAATTCCATAATCATCGTATGTAACTACTTGCAAATGAGATTAAGATGGATTAAACATAGCTACACGGAAGATGCTTTATCATAGTCTATACTATGAAGTTTGTCGAAAACTTTTAGCGACGAATCATCCTTTGTATGTTTTATCATCCATGTCGGTTTTTCCTTTTTGAAAAACTCATACATACCTCTTAGGTTTTACCCTTTTAGGTAACCAAAGTCTATACTTGGTTTTAGACATGGATTCCATCTCATATCTCATGGCTCTTAGCCATTTCTCGAATTTTGGGCTCATCATTGCTTTCTGATAAGACCTAGTCTTTATCTTGATCCGAAAAAAAGAGTGTTTCCATGTATGGATAGTGAGAAATCCATATTTCTCAAGTATATGGTATTCTCTTAAGGATCAACACAATGGTTGTGTTTTGTTCCAATGTTCCTTGATCATTTGTGGAACATTCTCAATCTTTGGTTCATTAATTTGTTGTCTAAAATTTCTTCACATTCCAAATTCCATTTTTTCCTTTTGTGAGAGGTAATCTCTTTCGAGAGAAACTCTCGTTTGAGCAACAAACATTTTGTTCTCGTTGAAAAATGAAATCCCTTAGTGATAAGTATTCTCTTTCGAGATAAACTATCGTTTGAGCAACAAATATTTTGTTCTCGTTAAAGTTGAAGAAGTAATATCCCTTTGTGAGAATTAATCTCTTTCAAGATAAACTCTCGTTTGAGAAACAAACGCTTTGTTCTCGTTAGGATAAACAACAAATGGAGTTTTTTTAAGGTTCGAATTTTGTAAACATTTTAACATGTACGTAACCTTAAAACTTCAAAGGTATTCTAGAACAATTCTTAGTCCATATCTTATATGACGTTTCAAAAAGAAACACGATTAAGTATGAGAGTTGTTTTTCTAGTGTGTAAAGAAGTCGAAAATGACTTGTTCTGAATCAAAACATGTCTAACATATTTGATTCTCTTTCAAAGACTTTTCGTTCCACTTGTGGGATTTAATTATGGGACAATCCCATATTCTTTGAAAGTTCATCAAACTTTAAATATTCTTGAATTTGATCTCATCAAATTACCTTAATACTTTTTATGAGTTTGGGATTAGTCATTTGTTTTATAAATATTATTGATTTGATTAGTTTAAAGATCATTGATTCGTTGTGCCATAAGAGACTAAAAGAATAACATTTATTTAAATAATCTCAAAATTAAAAATATCTTGTCCTTACAAGATAACTAAAACTTAGGCACAAAATAATAATCTTAAAAACTAAAACAAATCTATTTAAGCAAAAACACATGTCCTAATGGATGATGTAGCAACTCTTGCTTTATTTCCATTCGCATCTCCATGTCTATTCTGATGCCTTCTCTTTAGAAGCCTCTGAGGTTGATGCCTCACTCGTTTTTGCTTTCTTGACTTCTTGTAGGTGTGTGGGGCAATTTCTCTTCCAATGTCCGGTCTTTCCGCAATAGAAACATTTTCCATCCTTCTTGATTCCCTTCTTAGGTTTCAATGCCTCCTTTCCATCGGTTTTGGTCTTACCATCACCTTTAGACTTTGCTGCCAATTTACCTTTCTTCTTGCCCTTGCGGACCATCAGAACAAGTTTGCTACCATCAGCAGTTCTCAACATGCCGAGCAACTGTGGCAGCGTCTTGTTAATTTAATTTATATTGAAATTAAGGACGAACTGATTGAAACTATCTGGCAACGATTGAAGGATGACATCAGTAGATAATTCGTATTTCAGCGGAAAGCCGAGCTTCTCCAACGTTTGGATGTAGCCCATCATTTTGATAACGTGATCTCCTACGGGAGATCCCTCACTCATCTTGCATTGAAACAGAGCTTTAGAGGTCTCGTACCTCTCTTGACGAGCTTGCCCTTCATAAATCTCCTTGAGATTTTGAATCATATCATAAGCTACCATGTCCTCACGTTGCTTCTGAAGCTCAGGGGTCATGGAGGCAAGCATAAGACAACCGACATCCAGCATGTCGTCCATGTGTTTCTTAAACTTGTCTTTGTCAGCTCTGGAAGCAGTGGCAACCGGTTCATCAGGAACAGGTTCTTCAATGGCATATTCCTTCTTTTCCTGTTTGAGAACAATTCTCAAATTGCGGAACCAGTCAAGGAAGTTTATGCCATTGAGCTTATCCTTCTCAAGGATAGATCGCAGAGATAGAGTATTATTTGCCGTTTCTACAACAAAGAAAATATGCTACATAAGTTTTACTAAATTTTAAAATTTATAGATAGGTCTTTACTATAAATTTACTCCCACTATTTTCTTCAAAATTAAAAACCCTCTAGTTTTAATTTCGGAAAAACGTTTCGATAGTTTTTCTAGTGAGTGAGGATCCGTATTTCACCATTCCTAAATCAGCTTTGGCCAGTCTTTTAGGAAATGTTTATTTAGGTAAGTAACACCTTACTAATTACATCTCATGTAATTCCTCATCTTTTGGCGAACAACTCTTGTTCTTTAAATCATCTTATGATTATCCAAAACTTTTAACCACTAGGTTTTCTAATCCTATTAGAACAACCCAGCTAAGTCAATACCAATATCTCAACCGGCGAATATCACTAGCTTATTCTTCGCGTTTAACTAAGATAGATAAATGTGACATTGCTTTGGCAAAGCTCGCATTATATCGATCGAAGCTTTAACGAGGGTAAATATTGGATGGTTAAAATAGACTTAGAATTATAGTGAGGGATTTACTTAATTATCTCATCATTTTAACATTGATCCTATCAATAGAACTATGTTTAATCATGATTATAAAACATCCATTGCATCACATACAAGGTAAATATAAGTGGTAAATAAATATGCAATGATTATAGCCCTTCTTAACCTAAGGCGACCCGTCCCAAGCCAATGGGAGGACCATTCTACTGAAGATAGAATTTGCTTCTGAAACGCCTGGTCCATCAGGGAAGGCCCACCACGCTGCTACCTTGGTCCTTGCTTTATCTTTTTGAGTATTTACAATTTTCAGAAACTCGCGTTACATGCGAGGGAGTGAGATGAGAAGAGAAGTACAATAGAAGATAGAGAAAGGCACGACACGCAGGTCGTATTTATAAAAAACAAAACTATAAAGGCTATGGGCTATAACCATGCAAAACAAACACCGTGCAATCTAACATGCATTTCAAACATCGTGCGAACAAAGTAACGACGTGTTTACGGAGTTTTAAACTGATTATCCCTATGTTGCGGTTAATGAGCCAAAGAAAGATCATGAGGTTTCATAAACCATTTGCGTTAACGAACAAATGCACCAGGTAGGTCAACATGAAAGAGAGGTGGAGCACTAGGCACACATAAGTACCAGGTCTTTGATGATGTCAATCCTAGACATGCATTTTTCATAACGTCTAACCATAACTCTTATGGATTCACCGTGAAAGATAGTTTGATAACTTTTATCAAATTAGAAGCCCTTTCAGAGATTTCATAAATCTATGGAACTACGAACAACTACTTGTTCTCTAGACTAACTATTAGTCTCAACATGTTAACATTTAACATTGAAGCAACCTAACATAGTTATGATTAACTTTTAATCATTCAGTGATAATCGAAATAAGTCTTTATTAGGTGTGATACGATAAACGATAAATATCTAAATCGAATCAAACATCATGCATCTCATACATAAACATCACCCAAGAATTTAAGTCTGAATTCATATGATACAAGTGGCTCTGATACCACTGTTGGGTCACGTCGGCACGCCCCGTGGCGCAGCGGAAAAATTAATCCGACATAATCTAGCCAGCATCCATGTACAGGAACGAATCCGGGGTGAAAAGATGAAGAGTTACCTTTTAAAACTCTGGAAACTAGAAAACCGACGGTTTGTCGGAATAACCACGTCAAGTAAAATCAGAATCGTCACAGGTTCGCAACGACCTCTACGGATTCCACCCGAACAAAACGAACAAAGTTTCTGCCTCCCTAACACTTATGGATAAATTTCGACAGGTTTGAACACCTTCCAGGGAGAAGTCGAAATCCCTCCAAGGATTCCTAAGGGAGTCTGAAATCGACCAGGAGTTCAATCGGGACTTGCAATCGAGCAAGGGAACCTTCAGGGATTTGCCAGGGGGCAAGTAGAACACCAAAAAATATCGAACAGCTTCTTAGAGAGCTTTCTGGGATATGTCGAATTCCAGTGGGGAATCCCTAGGGTGTTGTCAAAATCTTCAAGAGGAGGAAGAGGGATGATTTGGTTGCTTGCCCTTGTCCCTTTAAATAGTATTCAGAGACTTAATTCTAGTTGAATACCTTAAATCCAAGTTCAACCAAAATTCATAGAATCTAATTCTACTTGAAATTGGTTTATATTAAATATACATTATATTTAATAATATTAAATGAAATATATATTTAATTATGTAGAATCTTATTCTACATAAAACATGGATTTAAATAACATTATATTTAGTCCCAATACATATATTTTTATTATATAGAATCTCATTCTATCTTTACTTAGATTTAAATATATTTAAATATATATTTTTAATTATGTAGAATCTAATTCTACATAAACTTGGAATTAAATATACATTATATAAATTCCAAATATATATTTAAATTTCTAGAATCTTATTCTATAATATTTAAGTCTCTAAATATTTTCCATACTCTAAATAATATCTGATAAATACAATATTTATCCAATATTATTCCCATTTAAAGGAGTTGCCGATTTCCCCTATCCCATAGGGGATTTTCGGCAACCTCTCTAAAATAGGGAGTATGGTTTCCAATTTTTGTTCGTTTCATTCGAAGGGTGTGACCCTTGTAGGTTCATGCAACGTTAGCAGCAAAATTAGAACTGTTCTAATTTTACAAACAATGAGTGGCATCTAGCAATACATCATTGCTACCTAAGTTGCATGAAGTCATGGTTTGACTTTCCTAATTTCTGAATAAACTTCCTTTATGTATTTCATCCTTTTTTCCTTTATATCTTAGATGAAAACAAGTCATGGGTTAGCACACTTGCGTTGTCCATCTAGTGTTTCTTGATGTCTTGAGTAGATTATGATAAACGAATCTCTATGATATCTCATATCATAATATTCGAGCATGGTCGTGCATTTTCTAATCTCACTCAATCAAATGGCCGAAGATATTTCTCCCATTATGTATGAGGGACAAATCCTTTCTTGATCAACCATATTTCACTACATAGGTCAACACGTATCCAATCATCGGTCTTTGGAATGTAGTCAGTTACGACACACGTTTGACTATGTCAAAATACGTAAATCTTTATATTAAAATCATGTTGATCTCAAGTCTGAGGATTATACATATGTTTATCATGAGCAATGTTGTGATTGTCACCAGGGACGGAGCTAGGATTCAATGTTGGGAGGGGCAAGAGTCTATTAAGCTATTAAATCTAAAAATTAGGAGGGGCAAAAGCCTTATTTGATTAACTTTTAAACTAAAAAGGACTAAAAATTCAATTATATCAAAAAAATTGGGAGGGGCAGCAGCCCCTCCCACCTACAACATGGTTCTGTCACTGATTGTCACATAATTACCCAAGAAACATGCTCATAGCGGGTCAATCCAGTATGTTGTTCTCTAACAAATACTTATGTGTTGATTTTGACATCTCTATGTCAATGACAACGCTTGTCATCAACCACATATTAGTCTTTATTTATTATCACTGTCCATACCCGTAATAATATTCGACTAAGGATCATATTTAACAATAATCGTATTATTGTATGGACATTATTATCCAATGGTTAGTTTGATGCACAGAAACATACCAAATGATAATAACGGCAATGCCATTACTTGATAAATCTAGTAAAATAGTATGTCTATTCAATCATCATATGATTGGTCTTTGGGCATACTCCAACATGTTGTTAATTATGCCAATATGCTACTTTTCTCCTTTGTACGACCTTTGTTATATTATGGTAAAATGGTTAAGGTTTGGTAAGTCCTTGTAAGAGTAAGTTGTGTTTTGTAAGAATGGTTGAATGGTAAGATGATCTTGTTGGTCATTATGTTGTTGTAAGATGTTGTACGTACTCTTGGTTTGGTAAAGGTTTTGGTTTTCAAAGCTCTAATTGTTTTCAAAACTGCATTGTTGTTGTTTGGCTTGAGCTCCGCTCACTAAACTTAAATGCTTACGCTCTCTTTCCAACAATGCAGACCGTTAGAGTTCCGGGTAGCAAGCAAGGGGAGCGAGACCTTTTTCCACTTTAGCTCAAGTATGATTTTAGAGTTTGTAATAATACTACTAGCAATGGGGATGCTATGTTTTATGTTTGGAGACTTGATGTTTTGTGGATTTATGGTTTGAGACAAGTTTGTTATGACCCTTTAATGTTGTGTGAAGTTTGGTTTTGTTGTTTTCATGCTTATCTTGTGTTTTGACCTTTTATGCAAATGTGGATCATCTTATGTTTTGTTCATGTTTAATCCAAGTGGTGAAATGCTCTTGTTTGTTGTTGATAAGCTTCTTTGCCTATAAAATGCATGCTTATGTTGTTTCCTTTCTATGTGTGTGTTGTTGGGTCAAGATTAGCAAACTTGGAGGTGTCTAAAATGTGTTTTTAAACCAGTCTGCTGGTAAGTGTTTCGAAACGGGCACCAGCGTTTCGGAACGCCCTTGTATTTTTGCCTTGGCATTGCGAAACGGGTTTCCCTGTTCTGAAACGTTTTCTCACTAGAAAATCCTGGTGAAGACTCGTTCTGAAACATGCTCTTTGGTTTCGAAACGGTGGCCGTTATTTTCGTTTAAAGGCATCTCCTAAGTTAGTTCTTCTTGCGTTTTGGTCCTCAGTTGATGTGTTGTCAATCAGAGGTGTTTGGGTTGTTGTTTTGAGCTGTATTTCATCATGTGAGCATGATATTGACTTAATCTCAAAGTTGTAACCCTAATTTCATATTAGGTCCCCATTTATGCTAGTTTTACATTTTGGTCCATGTATGCTTATTTGTCTGTTCGAAGTTTGTTTCTTCGTGTTCTTATCTACTGCGTGTGATTCTCACCTAAGTTTTACAAGTGCATCTAGAAAAGATAAATTTTAAAACCTTTTTCCTCTTTTAGGGTTACTAATCAAATAGAAATCTTCGAGTCTTTCTTCGGTTATTCCCGTGTGACCACCTTGGGTCGATCTGGTGGCTAGGCCTGGCCAAGGGGGTTACATCTGTTGGTATCAGAGCCCAGGTTGTGCATCTCTCGGGAAGGTAAGTGAGGTAAGTTAATGTGTTTGCGTGATTGTTGGCTGATTTATCCGTTAGATGCTTTGTACGGTGGTTGTTTTGCCATGATTGGTTGATAGCGTGATCTTTTGCTATGTTGTTATCGTTGGTTGGAAGTTGTTAAGCAACCCATTGCTAGGTATTATTATAAGAAAATGGTTTTGGATAAATATTTGAGCAATTTGGACCCTTGCCCTTGCTGACCCAAACCTTTGGGTGTTATTGTTGTTGTGGTTGTTAGATTGCTTATGTCAGTATATGATTATGAGATATAGTTTGTATGGCTGAGTCAGTATGCTCCTGAGTTAGTGCCTAATGAGAAGGAAAGATGTGAGCTCTTTCGTTATGGGCTGGTAAAGGATGTGAAGACTTACATGTTAGCTTCCGTTATGGAAAACTTTTCCACGTCGTTGTCCTAACATTGCTCCGATGGAATAGTCACTGACATCACACATCATCTCGAATGGCTCATTCCAATCTAGTGCCACAACTATAGGGGCATTAATCAACTTCTTCTTAAGTTCCTGAAATGCTCTCAAACAAGCATCATCAAATGCAAAAGTGGCATTTTGTTCCAATAACAAGCATAAAGGTTTAGAAATTTTAGAAAAATCTTTAATGAAGCGTTAGTAAAAACCTGCATGTCCTAAAAAACTTCATATACCTTTTACACTCATAGGAGGTGGCAATTGCTTGATTAACTCAACTTTTTCTTGATCAACCCTTAATCCTCTCTTGGTTACCTTGTGCCCGAGAACAATGCCCTCATTCACCATAAAATGGAATTTTCCCCAATTCAATACTAAATTTGACTCAATGCATCTCCTCAAAACTTGCTTCAAACTCTGAAGGCATTCCTCAAATGTTTTTCCATACACCGAGAAATCATCCATGAATACTTCCAAGTTATGCTCAATAATGTCCGAAAAAATGCCCATCATGTAACGTTGAAACGTTTCAGGGGCAGTACACAACCCGAATGGCATTCTTCTGAAGGCATACATCACATATGGACACGTAAAGGTGGTCTTCTCTTGATCACCAGGGGTGATGGCAATTTGGTTATAACCTGAATAAGCATCCAAAAAAACAGAAAGCCTTACCTGCCAGCCTATCCAACATTTGGTCGATGAAAGGCAATGGGAAGTGATCCTTCCTCGCGGCTTTGTTTAACTTTCTATAGTTCATCCGCACTCTCCATCCCGTGATAGTCTTGGGGTATCAATTTATCCTTGTTGTTTTGTACCATTGCCACGCCACCCTTCTTTGGCACGTATTATACTAGGCTAACCTATGAGCTATCAGAAATGGGGTAAATTATCCTGACATTAAGCCATTTGATAATCTCCTTCTTCACTACTTCTTTCATGCTCGGATTCAGCCTTCTCAGACTTTCAACGGTTTTGCCATGGTATTCCTCCAAGATGATCTTTTACATTCAAATGGTTGGGCTTATACCTCGGATATCGTCCAAGTTCCAAACCAAAGCTTGCTTATTTTTTCTTAATATTTCCATCAATATTCCCTTCTAATCATTAGTGAGATCAGCAACAATGATCACTGGAAAAGTTGAGTTTTTACCTAGGTAAGCATACTTGAGGTGATCTGGCAATAGTTTTAGCTCCAATTATGGTGACTCTTCAAGTGATGGTTTTGGTGCATTGATTTCTCTTCTGGCCAACTCTAATGGCTCAAAATAACTCACATCTTCAGCCTCCAAGGCTGGTTCTTCAAGTTCTTCACTCGTCTCATCATTGCCAACCAGTTCGTTAGCATTATCATCTGTGTCTTGGCACAACTATGCCACGTCTAAAGTAAAAATGAACTCCATCATCTCATCGATTCGGTATTCATCTGGTTCATCTGCACATTTCAAAGCTTGAAGAACATTAAATGTAACATGCTGATCATTCATGCGCATTGTAAGTTCACCTTTATAAACATCAATCAAAGCCTTACTCGTAGCAAGGAATGGTCTACCCAAAATAATTGGGACATCAATATCTGCCTCATAATTTAAAATGACGAAATCAGTTGGGAAAATAAATTTGTCTACCTTTACCAACACATCCTCAATATTACCCTTAGGATGTGTGAAATCCTCTCTTGGTTACCTTGTGCCCGAGAACAATGCCCTCATTCACCATAAAATGGAATTTTCCCCAATTCAATACTAAATTTGACTCAATGCATCTCCTCAAAACTTGCTTCAAACTCTGAAGGCATTCCTCAAATGTTTTTCCATACACCGAGAAATCATCCATGAATACTTCCAAGTTATGCTCAATAATGTCCGAAAAAATGCCCATCATGTAACGTTGAAACGTTTCAGGGGCAGTACACAACCCGAATGGCATTCTTCTGAAGGCATACATCACATATGGACACGTAAAGGTGGTCTTCTCTTGATCACCAGGGGTGATGGCAATTTGGTTATAACCTGAATAAGCATCCAAAAAAACAGAAAGCCTTACCTGTCAGCCTATCCAACATTTGGTCGATGAAAGGCAATGGGAAGTGATCCTTCCTCGCGGCTTTGTTTAACTTTCTATAGTTCATCCGCACTCTCCATCCCGTGATAGTCTTGGGGTATCAATTTATCCTTGTTGTTTTGTACCATTGCCACGCCACCCTTCTTTGGCACGTATTATACTAGGCTAACCTATGAGCTATCAGAAATGGGGTAAATTATCCTGACATTAAGCCATTTGATAATCTCCTTCTTCACTACTTCTTTCATGCTCGGATTCAGCCTTCTCAGACTTTCAACGGTTTTGCCATGGTATTCCTCCAAGATGATCTTTTACATTCAAATGGTTGGGCTTATACCTCGGATATCGTCCAAGTTCCAAACCAAAGCTTGCTTATTTTTTCTTAATATTTCCATCAATATTCCCTTCTAATCATTAGTGAGATCAGCAACAATGATCACTGGAAAAGTTGAGTTTTTACCTAGGTAAGCATACTTGAGGTGATCTGGCAATAGTTTTAGCTCCAATTATGGTGACTCTTCAAGTGATGGTTTTGGTGCATTGATTTCTCTTCTGGCCAACTCTAATGGCTCAAAATAACTCACATCTTCAGCCTCCAAGGCTGGTTCTTCAAGTTCTTCACTCGTCTCATCATTGCCAACCAGCTCGTTAGCATTATCATCTGTGTCTTGGCACAACTATGCCACGTCTAAAGTAAAAATGAACTCCATCATCTCATCGATTCGGTATTCATCTGGTTCATCTGCACATTTAAAAGCTTGAAGAACATTAAATGTAACATGCTGATCATTCATGCGCATTGTAAGTTCACCTTTATAAACATCAATCAAAGCCTTACTCGTAGCAAGGAATGGTCTACCCAAAATAATTGGGACATCAATATCTGCCTCATAATTTAAAATGATGAAATCAGTTGGGAAAATAAATTTGTCTACCTTTACCAACACATCCTCAATATTACCCTTAGGATGTGTGAAATCCTCTCTTGGTTACCTTGTGCCCGAGAACAATGCCCTCATTCACCATAAAATGGAATTTTCCCCAATTCAATACTAAATTTGACTCAATGCATCTCCTCAAAACTTGCTTCAAACTCTGAAGGCATTCCTCAAATGTTTTTCCATACACCGAGAAATCATCCATGAATACTTCCAAGTTATGCTCAATAATGTCCGAAAAAATGCCCATCATGTAACGTTGAAACGTTTCAGGGGCAGTACTGTTGAGTGGATCACACGAATGATAATAACCAAGAGGGGGGTGAATTGGAATTTTAACGATGTTGTAACGGAAATTGCAACTTAAAAATATTGACACGAGAATTTAGAGTGGTTCAAGTTCACCAACCGAACTCTACATCCACTACCTTAGTCTCACCAAGGATTTCCAACAATTTCCACTAAATTGTTCGTCCCCTTTTTCCAGGACAAGGAGGCAACCTTTACAATTTCGGTTAATTTTTCTACCCAAAAATTAACCCAATCCTCACACAATAGAACAAAGAAATTTGGTGGCTAATAAGGTATCTCTCAATACAAATGATAGCCCGATATCAAGCACTCAACCCAATTGAACAAAAATGTAAATGAAGGATACAATTGGGGTTTCTAGATAAAAATGGGATTTCAACACAAATGCTTGTATTTGATGAAAGGATGTATACTTGTAGCTTAATTGATGATTGCTGGAGCTTCTTGGGGTCTTTTTATAGCCTCTTGAAGTTTTCTAGCCGTTGTGGGTGATGGGCTGAAAATTAGAGCCGTTGGGGTGTTTTTCTCACAACTTTTCAGCTTCCAGACGCCTACCGTTTCGGAACGGGGTCACCTGTTTCGGAACGGATTTCAAATAATATAGCCGTTGGAGCGTCTACGAGACCCCGTTTCGAAACGCCTAGGGGCCGTTTCGGAACGGTTATGCCACTGCCAAAGGGGTGTTTCGAAACGGCCTTAGCCCGTTTCGGAACAGGTTTGCCACTGTCAAAGGGGTGTTTCGAAACGGCCTAAGCCCGTTTCGGAACGCCCTGTTTATTTTCAAAATTTAGTTTATAGCCGTTGCCCTGGTTCGTTTAAATGAAGAACAGTTTCGAAACGAGTCATACCGTTTCGAAACGCCTTGACCCGTTCCGATACCCGTTTCGGAACAGGTGCACATCGAACTGAAAGTGTTTCGAAACGCCCTTGGCCGTTTCGAAACGGGGCTTGAAAATTCCCTGTTTTGGCTTTGAAATACTTAAAAAAATATTTGGTAAGTCTTTGGTTTTAGCTATGAAGTGGTCTTTAACAAGATGTAGGAAATTTTAAGGACTTTAAAATTTGTTTTGATATTTTTCATTTTAGTCCTTAGGTTTTTAGTTATATCAAAATTAAAGCATATGTTTCACAATCTCCCCCTTTTTGATATAACAAAACCAAAGTTAGAATTTTTTAAGAATTTTGAAAGTTTTGAAGATATTCTAACTCCCCCTTAATTTAAGATAGGTTTTGAAATTTAAGACTTGTGACTTTTGAAATCAAGGATCAAAACCTTAAGACAAATTTAAAAATTTGAAAATTAAAAGTTTGAAAAATTTTGGTGGCATGGCATGATGGCATGGCAATTCTCTTAAATATCTTCTCCCCCTTTTTGTTAGATCAAAAAGAAACAAGCTCATAAAGAAGATTAGTACCAATAAGCAATAATAAGCAATCATAATTAATATCATCAAAATATTCAAAGCATAAATAATAAGTTCATAATCAAATCCCAAAATAGAAGATCATAAGCATAGGTTCTAAAATATAAAGATGCAAACTTAATCCTAAATGCATAACTAATATGATAAACATCCTAAGCCTCGTCATCTGAATCATCATCATCGTCCTTGGCTTGCGAACGATGAAACTTCGTCCATTGCCCATAAAGTGTAGAGAAGGAAAGATCAAGGTTGGCATGCGAAGTTGAAAGATTATGAAGACCATCTTCAACGTTCTTCAACCGATTGCCCATGGATTCAAAATTTGAAGCAATGCGAGTGTCCATAGTATCAAGTCTAGAATCTAAGGCATTGAATCGCTGGGTAAGTAGAGTAGTGAGAGCATCAGTGTTTCCCACTTGATCTTGAGGCGGAGGAGCAACAGGAGGAGGAACCGCTTCCCTATCAACCCTTTCCCAAATACCATTCATATAAGTGAATCCTGACTTGCGAAGAGAGGATTCTCCAATCTTGGTCTTGCGAGGTTCCGGGAAGTCATAGGTACAGTCAATATTGAGATGATGGAAGAGGAAACTCAAAACAATCCCATAAGTGAACGAAATTAACTCATTCGTGTCAATAAGCTTAATGTTATTGACAATCTCGGCAAAAATAATTTTGGGGACATTTGGGCGCTCACCCCTACGGAAACATTCTAGCCAAAAGTGATCTCTTTCACGAATGTGGGAGTATTTACCTCCGGAAGGTCGGATAAACCAAGAAACAATGAGATGAAGCACACGATCATGCACATCCAAATTTAAAGCTTTTCCGGTAAAAGTGCCAAAATGGCGTTCATCTTCAAGACCCTCATTCTTGAGTTTAAGGGCAGACTCCAAAAGAGCAATATTGATAACAAACTTCTTTCCCAATAAAGATGACTCAATTCCTACTATCTCGGTTTTGGTTTCATCGTAAAGAAAACGAGCATTAGAGTAGAAAAGGAGTACCATGTTTTTGTAGCAAATATCTTCGATGCTCAAGAAGAAAAGAAGATCCCACTCATCCAAACGACCAAGATACCGAAAGAGGAATCGCTCGGAATTAAGGAATTCTACATCAATAACTCTTTCCTTACGAACTGCAAAGTCCTTGACATAAGCAAAACGAGCACGCTGGTCTGGAGTTCTAAGAGTTTTTTGAAAGAGCTGAGTGATATTTGGACGAATGCTCGATTCACCGGATTGAACGGCTTTGCGCTTTTTGTTCGATTGATCCGCCATCTAAAATATTAAGCAAGAGTTTTAAAATTGAGTGTATGCATTGATAATTAAAATCAATCCAATAGGAAATCCCACTTAGGTTTTTGAAAAACAAAATTAAAAAAATACGGTTAAAAAATTTTATATTCGAATCAAAAATTTTGAGATTTTGAAAATTTTTTACAAGATTCGAATAACCCACAACTAAAAACATACAATGTATACAAAAATAAATTTTTCTATCCTATGATTCGAACATAATTTGAAAAAGAAGAAAAATAAGAAAAATTACCTTAGTTTGGGATTTTGGATGATTTGAGTGAAATCTTTGCACAAGATTGATGAAGCTTGCTTAGATATATGTTTTAGAGCAAAACCCCTCACAATTTTGTGAAAAACAAAGGGTTTGAGAGGGTATTTATAGAAGGGGGTCGGTTAGGGTTTTTAGGGTTTTAAGAGTTTGATAAATATTAGAATTTTGAACTTTTAGAAGCCCTAAATAGGGCTGTCCGCGAGTCCGTTTCGGAACGGTCATGACCGTTTCGGAACGGGGCGGCTAGGGTTTGACCCTTCTTAAAACCTTTGACATATCGTTTCGAAACGGGGATGACCGTTTCGAAACACGTTTGACCCGTATCGGAACGCGTTCCGATACACCTTTACATCGAACCGAAAACGTTTCGAAACGCCTGGGGCCGTTTCGAAACGCCCTTCTCTCAGGACAAAATTTAAGGCACCCGTATTGGAACGGGTTAACCCGTTTCGATACACCTGGGCCTGGAAGTGCAGATGAGGCTCTAAAATGCAGAAAAAATAATTTTCTAAGAGGCCAAACATGCATATATGATATGAATGAGCAGGCAAACATATTTAGGCATAAACATACTCCCCCTAACTATATGCATGGAAGAAATTGGGAGTCTAAACATATAAACATGATATTTCACAAAATCAAGCATATTTAAGTTTTAAAAGAGGTCCTAAAGGTCAAGATAGGCTAGTTAGGCCCAATTCTCTCCTAAGGGACCAAAAACGCTCTTTATCTAATGGTTTTGTGAAAATGTCCGCTAATTGATTTAAGGTGTCTACATACTCTATAGCCACATCTTTCTTAAGGACATGATCTCTAATGAAATGATGCCTTATTTCTATATGTTTGGTTCTAGAGTGTTGGATGGGATTTTTTGTTAAACATATTGCACTTGTATTATCACATTTAAGGGGTATGGTTTCTATTTTTACACCATAATCTAAGAGTTGTTGTTTCATCCAAAGGACTTGAGCACAACAACTTCCTAAGGATATGTACTCGGCTTCGGTGGTAGATAAAGCTACACTATTTTGTTTCTTAGAGAACCAAGATATGAGCATACTGCCTAAGAATTGACAAGTTCCCGAAGTACTTTTCCTATCGATTTTGCAACCCCCATAATCCGCATCCGAGTAAGCATGTAGGTTGAAGGTAGAGACTCTAGGATACCAAAGGCCTAAACAAGGAGTGTCTCTAAGGTATCTAAAGATTCTCTTAACGGCTATAAGGTGAGACTCTCTAGGACTAGCTTGAAACCTAGCACACAAGCAAACACTAAACAGTATATCCGGTCTACTTGCGGTAAGGTAAAGCAAAGATCCAATCATAGAGCGATAAAGCTTAGAGTCAACACACTTACCTCCTTCATCTTTGTCAAGCTTTGTAGATGAGCTCATAGGAGTGGCTTGAGGCTTTGTGTTCTCCAAGCCAAACTTGTTGAGCATATCCTTTATGTATTTTGCTTGATTTATGAAGGTGCCATCCTTCATTTGTTTGATTTGGAGTCCCAAAAAGAATGAGAGCTCCCCCATCATGCTCATCTCAAATTCACCTTGCATTAACTTAGCAAATTCTTGACAATGACATTCATTAGTAGATCCAAATATAATATCATCAACATAAATTTGAACTACTAAAATGTCATTTTTATACATTTTTATAAAGAGTGTAGTGTCCACCTTACCTTTTTCAAATCCTTTTTCAATCAAAAAATTTGAAAGCCTTTCATACCAAGCTCTAGGAGCTTGTTTTAAACCATAAAGTGCTTTTGTAAGTTTGAAAACATGATTTGGAAATTTTGAGTCTTCAAAACCCGGTGGTTGTTCTACGTACACTTCTTCATTTATAAAACCATTTAAAAATGCGCTTTTAACGTCCATTTGAAAAAGCTTGAAATTATGATAACATGCATATGCAAGCAACATCCTAATGGCTTCCATTCTAGCTACGGGTGCATAGGTTTCATCAAAATCTATTCCCTCCTCTTGAGTGTAACCTTGTGCTACAAGTCTAGCTTTATTTCTTACAATGTTACCACTCTCATCTAGTTTGTTCCTAAATACCCATTTAGTTCCTATTGTAGATTGATTACTAGGCCTATCAACTAATGTCCAAACATTACTTCTCTCAAATTGATTTAACTCTTCTTGCATAGCCATAATCCAAAAATCATCTTTCAATGCTTCTTTGATATTTTTAGGCTCTATGCATGAGATAAATGCAATATGATTCATTAATTTAAGAGAAGAACGAGTGGTTACCCCCTTGGATGGATCACCCAAGATTTCACCATCTTTGACATAGTTCAACTCCCTTGGATAGCTAACTTCCTTTTCCTCAATAGCCAAGTCCCTCAAGGCTTCAAGAGGTGGATCTTGTGTGTCTTCTTCTTTTGGTTGAATCTCATCCTTCTTTGAAGTTTGACCTCCATCAAAGGTATTTGTGATTCCTACATTATCATCATCACAAGAATCCTTCCTAGGAAGGGGATTATCATCGAATACAACATGAATAGATTCTTCTACAACTAAAGTTCTTTTGTTAAATACTCGATAGGCTTTAGAGGTTAAAGAGTAACCTATAAAAATAGCTTCATCACTTTTTGCATCAAATTTACCTAAATTATCTTTTCCATTATTTAAAACAAAACATTTACATCCAAAAGGGTGGAAGTAGCTAATATTAGGCTTTTTAGATTTTAAAATCTCATAAGGTGTTTTCTTTAAAATCGGCCTAATGGTTACACGATTTATAATATAACAAGCCGTGTTTGTTGCTTCCGCCCAAAAATATTTTGGTAAATTATTTTCGCAAAGCATAGTTCTAGCCATTTCTTGTAAAGTTCTATTTTTCCTCTCAACTACCCCATTTTGTTGAGGAGTTCGAGGGGCTGAAAAATTATGGCTAATACCATTTTCATTTAGAAAATCTTCAAATCCTAAATTTTGAAATTCGGTTCCATGATCACTTCTAATATGTGAAATTTTAAGTTCAAGATCATTTTGAATTAATTTTGAAAATGTGATGAATTTTTCCAAAGCCTCATCCTTAGTACTTAAAAAGAGAACCCAAGTGAATCTAGAAAAATCATCAACTAATACAAAAGCATATGATTTGCCACCCAAGCTCATAGTCCTAATTGGCCCAAATAAATCCATATGGATTAGTTGTAAACATCTACTAGTAGAAATGTCATTAATGGATTTAAAAGAAGATCTATGTTGTTTACCCTTTGAGCATGCATCACAAATTTTATCGTTCGAAAATTTTATCTTGGGTAAACCTTTAACTAGGTTTAGAGAGACTAGTTTTTCTAAAACACTTGTGCTAGCATGTCCTAGCTTCCTATGCCACAACCATGCATCATTTTCGTTTTGAGCAACTAAGCATGCATGAGATGTATGTATGTCATCTAGATGCACCATGTATATATTCCCTATGCGATGACCTATGAGCATAATATTATTAGTTTTAATGTCTACAATTTTACAACCGGTTTTATCAAATATAACATTAAAACCTTTATCACATAGTTGACTTATGCTCAATAAATTATGTTTAAGACCATTGACATATAAAACATTTTCAATGAGAGTAGTAGAGTGATTACCAATGGAGCCAATACCTTCAATGTGGCCTTTGGAGTTGTCACCAAATGTTACTACTCCTCCACTTTTTGGCTTTAGATCCATGAGTCGACTCTTGTCTCCGGTCATGTGTCTCGAGCATCCACTATCAAGGTACCATGAATTTTGACTTTGTGCTTTGGCCTTGTAGCAATGCTCCCCCTACAAACAAAGATATTTAAACTTTTGTTTTTGGTACCCAAATCATTTTGGGTCCATGTGTGTTAGTTCCTAAAACTTTGGTTCCCTTAGGAATCCAAGGTGACATAGCAATAATATCATTAGATTTAACAAGTTCCTTAGGAACCCATACATTTCTAATTCTTTTAACTTTACTATGTCTAGGATAGTTATCTTGTTTGTAGTAGTTAGTCTTTTTCTTATATTGGTGTGTTCTAGAGGATTCTCCTATGTCATGTTTAACACTACCATTAATTTTTAAAGACTTTTTGAGCTCATTTAGCTCACTTAACACCTTTTGGTGTTCACAATTATTTTGAGATAAAAGATTATTAAGATCAATATTTTCTTTTTGAAAGAATTTAAGTTCATCTTCTAATCCTAATATCTTTTTCTCAATTTTAGAATTAGTTTGAGTAAGTGAGTCATTTTTCTCTTTTAATTCTATAATAATTTTTCTATTTTTAATAACCGACTCCCTATACTTCTCAACTAATTCATCATATACCTCTTGTAACTCATCATAAGCATCATTTAATTCTTCATATGAAAAATCTAAAGTAGATGAGTTAGAGGTTACCAAGGAGGAATCTTCCTCAAGTGCCATGAGGCAGAGGTTCGCCACTTCTTGTTCGTCATCCTCCGATGACTCCTCATCACTCCAAGTAGCAAGCTTGGCTTTGAGCTTTTTCTTCTTCTCAAAGCCCTTCTTCTTGAGTTGAGGGCACTCCGAACGTATGTGGCCGGGTTGTCCGCACTCGAAGCAAGTGATTGGATCCCTTCCTTCTTCTTTGTTCTTGCCTTTAAAGTCCATTTTCCTTTGGATTCTTCTTCCTCGGTTGGACCTCATAAGGCGTGAGAATCGTTTGGCTATCATAGCCAATTCTTCAAGTTCATCCTCATCACTAGATGAACTTTCATCAAGTTGGGAAGTTTTAGCTTTGAGAGCTATTCCTATTTTCTTCTTTTTCTCCCCTTCAAGCTTCTCCATTCTTCTTTCTTCTTTCTTTTTCTCATCTTCCCTTCCTTGCTTCATGATCTCGTGAGTAAGGAGAGAACCTACAAGTTCATCAAGCTTTAGAGTTTTTAAATTCTTTGCTTCGATGATAGCGGTTCTCTTCCCATCCCAAGATTCGGGAAGTGAATAGAGTAGCTTTCGGACAAGCTTGTCTTCCGGTATGATTTCTCCATAGCCCTTTAGACCATTTACAATTGTGGAGAATCGATCAAACATCTTTGACACCGTCTCATCAAATTCCATTTTGAAATTTTCATAACTAAGATTAAGAATTCCAATCTTAGTTTCTTTGACATCGTTGGTGCCTTCATAGGTGATTTCAAGAGTGTCCCACACTTCTTTGGCACTTTCAATTGATGAGACCTTTGAGTAGATGTCCGGACCGAAAGCACAAAATAGCATGTGAAGAGCTTTATCATTTACTTGGATCTTTTTCCTTTCCTCTTCACTCATTTCCGTTCTTCTTTTAAGAACCATCTTGCCATCAACATCTTGCTTCAATGGAATATATGGTCCATCCTCAATGACATCCCACACAAGGTAGTCACTTGATTTAATAAATAGACGCATTTTATTTTTCCAAAATGAGTAGTTCTCACCATTGAAGAAAGGAGGCTTTGTGGTGGATTGTGAGTCGTACATGCCGGGAGCGGAGGTTGATGCCATCTCTTGATATTTTGATGATGATCACACTTCTTCCAAGGATCTCCTCTTGCGGTTGTTAATCCTCAAAGAGTTAAGCTCTGATCCCAATTGTTGAGTGGATCACACGAATGATAATAACCAAGAGGGGGGGTGAATTGGAATTTTAACGATGTTGTAACGGAAATTGCAACTTAAAAATATTGACACGAGAATTTAGAGTGGTTCAAGTTCACCAACCGAACTCTACATCCACTACCTTAGTCTCACCAAGGATTTCCAACAATTTCCACTAAATTGTTCGTCCCCTTTTTCCAGGACAAGGAGGCAACCTTTACAATTTCGGTTAATTTTTCTACCCAAAAATTAACCCAATCCTCACACAATAGAACAAAGAAATTTGGTGGCTAATAAGGTATCTCTCAATACAAATGATAGCCCGATATCAAGCACTCAACCCAATTGAACAAAAATGTAAATGAAGGATACAATTGGGGTTTCTAGATAAAAATGGGATTTCAACACAAATGCTTGTATTTGATGAAAGGATGTATACTTGTAGCTTAATTGATGATTGCTGGAGCTTCTTGGGGTCTTTTTATAGCCTCTTGAAGTTTTCTAGCCGTTGTGGGTGATGGGCTGAAAATTAGAGCCGTTGGGGTGTTTTTCTCACAACTTTTCAGCTTCCAGACGCCTACCGTTTCGGAACGGGGTCACCTGTTTCGGAACGGATTTCAAATAATATAGCCGTTGGAGCGTCTACGAGACCCCGTTTCGAAACGCCTAGGGGCCGTTTCGGAACGGTTATGCCACTGCCAAAGGGGTGTTTCGAAACGGCCTTAGCCCGTTTCGGAACAGGTTTGCCACTGTCAAAGGGGTGTTTCGAAACGGCCTAAGCCCGTTTCGGAACGCCCTGTTTATTTTCAAAATTTAGTTTATAGCCGTTGCCCTGGTTCGTTTAAATGAAGAACAGTTTCGAAACGAGTCATACCGTTTCGAAACGCCTTGACCCGTTCCGATACCCGTTTCGGAACAGGTGCACATCGAACTGAAAGTGTTTCGAAACGCCCTTGGCCGTTTCGAAACGGGGCTTGAAAATTCCCTGTTTTGGCTTTGAAATACTTAAAAAAATATTTGGTAAGTCTTTGGTTTTAGCTATGAAGTGGTCTTTAACAAGATGTAGGAAATTTTAAGGACTTTAAAATTTGTTTTGATATTTTTCATTTTAGTCCTTAGGTTTTTAGTTATATCAAAATTAAAGCATATGTTTCACAAGTACACAACCCGAATGGCATTCTTCTGAAGGCATACATCACATATGGACACGTAAAGGTGGTCTTCTCTTGATCACCAGGGGTGATGGCAATTTGGTTATAACCTGAATAAGCATCCAAAAAAAACAGAAAGCCTTACCTGCCAGCCTATCCAACATTTGGTCGATGAAAGGCAATGGGAAGTGATCCTTCCTCGCGGCTTTGTTTAACTTTCTATAGTTCATCCGCACTCTCCATCCCGTGATAGTCTTGGGGTATCAATTTATCCTTGTTGTTTTGTACCATTGCCACGCCACCCTTCTTTGGCACGTATTATACTAGGCTAACCTATGAGCTATCAGAAATGGGGTAAATTATCCTGACATTAAGCCATTTGATAATCTCCTTCTTCACTACTTCTTTCATGCTCGGATTCAGCCTTCTCAGACTTTCAACGGTTTTGCCATGGTATTCCTCCAAGATGATCTTTTACATTCAAATGGTTGGGCTTATACCTCGGATATCGTCCAAGTTCCAAACCAAAGCTTGCTTATTTTTTCTTAATATTTCCATCAATATTCCCTTCTAATCATTAGTGAGATCAGCAACAATGATCACTGGAAAAGTTGAGTTTTTACCTAGGTAAGCATACTTGAGGTGATCTGGCAATAGTTTTAGCTCCAATTATGGTGACTCTTCAAGTGATGGTTTTGGTGCATTGATTTCTCTTCTGGCCAACTCTAATGGCTCAAAATAACTCACATCTTCAGCCTCCAAGGCTGGTTCTTCAAGTTCTTCACTCGTCTCATCATTGCCAACCAGTTCGTTAGCATTATCATCTGTGTCTTGGCACAACTATGCCACGTCTAAAGTAAAAATGAACTCCATCATCTCATCGATTCGGTATTCATCTGGTTCATCTGCACATTTCAAAGCTTGAAGAACATTAAATGTAACATGCTGATCATTCATGCGCATTGTAAGTTCACCTTTATAAACATCAATCAAAGCCTTACTCGTAGCAAGGAATGGTCTACCCAAAATAATTGGGACATCAATATCTGCCTCATAATTTAAAATGATGAAATCAGTTGGGAAAATAAATTTGTCTACCTTTACCAACACATCCTCAATATTACCCTTAGGATGTGTGAAGGATCGATCTGCCAACTGAAGTGTCACCGTGGTAGGTCTTGCTTCTAAGCCAAGCTTTCTGAAAACTGACATTGGCATTAGGTTGATGCTAGATCCTAAGTCACACAGTGCCTTGCCCATGAATCTGTTGCCAATGGCGTAGGGAATAGTAAGACTTCCCGGATCTTTCAACTTCGGTGGCAATCAATTAAGCATCATGGCACTGCATCCTTCGGTGGGAGCTATGGTTTCAAAATCTCCCAACTTTCTCTTTTTGGACAAAATGACCTTCATGAATTTGACATAGTTTGGCATTTGCTTAAGAGCCTCTACCAATGGTATGTTGATTTGCATTTGATTAAGAACTTATAAGAAGCACTTAAATTGTTGGTCTTGCTTATGCTTTTGAAGCCTTGATGGATATGGTGGTGGTGGATAAGCAAATGTCGGCTCCACTGGCTTTGCCAAGGTGGTACTGGTATCTGACTCTTGTCTGGCATCGGTATGTTGCTTGACATCAGGTATTGGTCTAGCATCAGAATGTTGTCTGGCATTAGGTTTGGCATCATCAGCTACTGTTTCTTTCTTCTATGCTTCTTTGGAATCATATGTTGGCGTTAGCTTTTCATTTGGGCAACTAGTTGGTTGGTTGGCAGCCAACTCTGCCTCGCATTACTTGCCACTTCGAAGAGTTACAGCTTTGCATTGCTCATTGTCTTTATGTCGAACATCCTCTGTATCACTTGGTAATGCTCCCTGGGGTCGACTGCTAAATGCATTGGCAATCTGCCCAAGTTGAACCTCTAAGTTTCTCATTGATGCTGCCAAACTCTAGACCGTTGCATCATTCCTCTCCATGTACTCTGTGAGAGTGTTTCCTTGGTTATATCTTTGCCCTTGCTGAAAATTGTTTTGGGCTCTCTGTGGCATGGCATTTTGATTGAATGCTGGCATGGCACTGTTATTTGGCCTATGGGCATTGTTGTTCTGACACTGGCATTGTACTGGTCACCTCCTTGATTTTCCAAAGCTAAATTTGGGTGTTGTCTCCAACCTACATTGTAAGTATTGGTGTTAGAGTTATAGTAACGACCAAAATTACAAATAGAATTTACCGACTCATTGTTGACATGGAATCATCCGTATGATGATCTTTTCTAAATATTGTGCAAAATGGTTCTAATGCCTTGACTTCTCGGGAATCATTAATCTTTTGCAAAGTTTTCACAATGCTAGTAAGATTGGAAATTTGAGCATTGATGGATGCAAGTGAATCTAGCTCATATTTTCCAGCTGATTTTGTGTCGGTCCCTAGTTTGGCAGTGGGATACTCAAAATCGTTGCCAACAATCTTCTCAAGGATGCTAACCGTTCTATGTAATTCTTGTCCAAAAGTGAACCATTTGCCTAAGAATCAATAACTGTCCTGGCATGTGCATTAAGTCCATTGTAGAAGGTCTCTATTTGGGTCCAATTGGGAAGCCCATGCATAGGACACCTCCTCAACAAGTTTTTAAATCTCTCCCAAGTATCATATAAGGTCTCGTCATCAGCTTTCCTAAACATCGTGATCTCGTTTCTCAATCTGTCATTAAGCTTAGGTGGTTGATATCGCAATAAAAACTTTTGGCATAGATCCGCCCATGTATTCATCGATCAATGTGACAAAGAACTTAGCCACATCTTAGCTCTATCTCTAAGGGAAAATGTGAACAATTTCAGCTTGACCGTATCCTCCAGGACTCTATGTTGCTGAAATAATTGGAAAACTTCCATGAATTGCTTCAAGTATTGCCTTGGATCTCCAGTGGGTGATCCGTCAAACTGACCTACATTCAAAAGAAGTTGAATCATTACCGATTTAAGTTCAAAATTGGCAGCATTTACCTCTGTGTCAACTAAGCCTGACATCAAATTGTCAGCATTTGGTGCCAAGTGCTCTCTAATAGGTCTTTCTATGGCATCGTCCACCACGGGTGCGGTAGGGGCAGTCGGTATCCCTCAGTGTATAGGTAGATCTGCTTGATTGTGTGGGACACCCTTTACTCCTCCATTAGCATTTTGAGTCATCTCTTTATTTTCTTTTTCAATCTGTGATAGGTTCCTTTCAATTTCATGGTCGAATGGTTGATAGTCCGTAGGGCGGTTCCTGGCCATACACCGAACAAAACAAATAAGTAATATAAAACAAAAACAAGTAAAAAAAACAATAAACTCTATTGCAATCTGCGGAAACGCCGCAAAAATTTTGTTAACTCACGTGAGTGCTTGGCAAAAGGATAGAAAATGTATTGGAAAAGTAATGAAACAATGCCAAAGGTTGAGTCTTTTACGTGCAAGTATACACTGTCCGCAAGTAATATAGTAGTGAGTTGAGTATCGTCACCACATGGATTGGCCAAGAGTTTGACTGCTTTGATTATTTACTTGTCAAGGAAAAATTTGTTTGGTTTGAGAGTTGTTTGAAAATGATTTAGAAAAATAAAATAAGAATAAAACAACGTTGGCAAGGAGAGTGTCAAATGAGTGATGAGCGTTGGCAAGGGATGCCTGTTTTCACGCTACTCATGCCATGCCAGCCTTTAATATTTTAGTGCCTTGACATCATTTTATGAGCAGATTCAAAGTTGGCAAAGCTTCTTTCGATGGTCAATGCCCGAAATTAACCATGTAAAAACCTCTATATTTCTATAGGGAATTTTTTTTCATAAATCAATTTGATTAAGTCCCAATCTATATTCTTAAGGGGTAGATTCGCTTCAGAAGTAAGCTCATCTACTTGAACATCTTCTTTCAAAGCATCTCGCCTTAGTATCTGGCAACAGATCGCTGCCCTCTAAGTCTGTTAAGATATTAAGGTTCAATAAGCCAACAATGTCAGCTTTCGCTTGGCACAGTTTTGATAAAACATTAAAGAACATGCCAGATAGGGAAACGATGCTGAAGCATTATCATTATTAAAAACTAAACATAAAAATAGTGTTCAATGCAAACAACCCTACCAACTATTAAATTAGTTCATGGTGATGGTATCAAACCAAAAACCTTCACGTTTTCAAAACACATCATCATTTAAAAATAAAAACAACTTAAACAAAGAGAATGGGCAAGAAAGCGGTCTCTCGATGTAGCCCTTCAAGGTCCAGGTAGCGACGAAGCTAAGTGGATCGCCCCCTCACCCCCGAAGAATTTTTTCAGCTTTGTCCTCCTATATAAATTTCTTTACAAATTGGTTTATTTTTGAAGTTTCCCCCACTTTAAAATATTAATGTTTTGCCCCCAACCCTAAATCCTTGCTCTATCCCTAGGTCCAGGCTCTCGGTCAACTTGGTCAAACCACGTCTCCTTGGTGCAGCCGATCGTCAATGGATCACTTAATCTCTCCAAAATCATTCTCCCCCACACCATTGGTCTTTAAATAGGCGTGCAAGAGAGACTAGGATAAGCTCTTGTATTTTGAATTTTGAATGCTCAAGGGATAAGGAATGTGATCGTCTTATCCTGATTTGAATGTGAGTTGATCAGGTTGGAGCTGACGTCATTCTATCGTCGTTGCTCACGCAATCAAGCTTGGCATGAATCTGCTAACCAAGCTTGGCACGTTTTATCCGCTATTTTTCGAAGATTGATCCAATTTCTATTTTCTCGAATCTTGATATGATCCTATTTTTTCGGGTTCAACTGCTTCTTGGTCAGGCATCAAATTCCTCTACTCTGCCAGCCGGTGCTTTGGCAATATTTATTTCATCTGTGCCGACAACATCTCTATGGCATTTCCTCCTGTGTTACTTTGTTCTGGCAACCGCTATGCCAAACCTGCAAAAATTTCCAAAAAAACAACTCTTCACACTGGCATAGAGAAAATTCCTAACTCTTTGTGCAAATGCATGAAATTAACAACTAAATGCAACAAAATATACTCAAAAAGCAAGCAAAAGCATTGTAAAATAAGCATGAAAATCAGTACTTTTGAAGAGCTAACAATTATAATTATATATTTTTGGTTAAAGCAATAAATTTTAAATCAAGCCATAATTAATTTAAATTTCTTAAAATTTGTGAAAAAGTATTTATACATATAAGGAAAATTAAAAGAATTTGTTTTCCTTTATTTATTTTATAATCTACGACTAGTAATTAACTATAGGATAATCTTCACCTGTTGTCCCTTTTCTTTATGATTTGTTCTAATTTGGTTACCCAAATTCAAAAAAGATAATTCTTGTCACTTACGTTTTGAATCGTGTCTATTTTGGTCATTTGGTCGTTAGTCTCCGTTACTTGCCTAACGGGTAGCTGGCATGGCCCTTTAAAAAATAAAAATAGTACATGTGTATAATACACGTGGAATAGATGACACACATATTAAACACCCTTGCCCTTGTCTATATAATCCCCTTTACTTCAATGAAAATCCTAAATCAAATTGTTCTTCTTTTAACTCAATTTGGTCCTCTATTATTACTCATTCTACTGAAATATAAAGAAGAGAATATGATAGAAATGGAAGTAGGCGTACATATTTGTCGTTGTGGCCTTGAAGCAAAGGTTGCAACTTCTTGGACCGATGAAAATCCTGGTAGGAGGTTTTTTTGCTGTAAAATTTATGGGAGAGAGGGTCATTGCCACTTCTTTTCTTGGTATGATGCTCCTTTAACACCACGCGCAAGAGTGGTCATTGTTGGGTTGTTAAGGAAAGTGAAGAAAATGAAGAGGGCAAGAAGGATTGAGCAAATTTGTTGGTTATGCTTGCTGATTTTCTCCATGACAATGGTGTGAGTTATGAAGTAATTGACTGGGTAGGGTTTATTTCCATAGAAATTTAGGGTTTAGGTTATGAGAATGATGTTGTTATTCTATGGATTATTTTGTGTGAAGTAATTTAATATGTAGGTTTTATTTTCATGAGTTATGATTTTGTATGGTTTGTATGAAGTAACTTTCAAATTGTTCTGTTGAATGTTTTCAATAAAGTAATGAAGATGGTTTGATCAAAAATTGGTGTTACTCAATTTTATGTTGTATTCAAGTGACTAAAGTTGGTATAAAATTAAGAGTAGAGTAAAATTATTTCATAAAAGAAACTGAGTTTGTATTCAAGTGAATAATCAGTTTCTAAGTTGATAAACATCCGATATCAGCTGCAAAATATGACATCAACTGCTAAACATCTTGTAGCGGTTATAAAATAAAGACCCAAACATGTTAAGTTTGTAAAATAAATCTCCTGAGTTTGTCCCAACTTCACTCCCAATAAAATATGACATTAACTGTTAAACCTCCTATAGCAGTTACAAAATGTGACACAAATATTTTAATTCACAAAAATCAAAATAAGTCCGTCCCAACTTCACTCCCTAGTTGTTGATCGTGATTCTTGAGTTAGAGGGTTAGAGACCGTGGATTCTTGACTTGACATCCATCTCACAATTTTTGGTGGAGGAAGAGGTTGTTTTCTCCTTATTGGAAATTTTTCCCTTCGAGGCACATGAAGTTGTTGTGGCTACTGAGGTTGCTGATTTTGTCGAGGTTGTTGTGGCTGGTGAGGATTCTGATTTTGTCGAGGTTCTTGAGGTTGTCTAGGCTTTGGTCTCTTGAATGTGGTTCTTCTTATATGTTGATTTGCACTCACTTCCCCTCTACATGTCCTTCTGTTGTGGCCTTATTTTTCGAATTTTGTGTAGTTGCTTTGTTGCCCTTTTTTGCTTAGCTTAGGGTTACTGACTTCATCATATTCCAATTTTCTCTTCTTGGTTGGTCTTCCTAGTGACCTCTTTATGATCAGTGGCAATATAGGTTCCATGTCAGTCACTAGAGCACACTAGAACGGACCTGTACACAAAACAATGAAAGGGACATTTTACTTAAGTCTTTGATTGAGTGTATGGTACAGGCTAGTTTAGATTATTAGCTTTGATTGGTTTAATCATGTTCGAGTAAATAGCTAGTTGTGTATTGTTGTGGTAGCATTCATTGACATAATCTTCATGCTTTAAATTATTCACTCAAAAGATTGATGTTGCATGGGGACATGAGATCCCGGTGAGGTCTCATTTCCTTCATGAACATAATCTTTTCAGAAGGTCCACAACATGTTGATGATATGGGCCAGCTTCAACTTGATATTTATGTACACAAGCATAAGTTGGCCAGAACCTGAAACAATACATGAAAAATAATGTGTAATGACCAATAAAAAACAAAATAAATGCATGAATGCATGTAATGACCAATTCAAAACACTAGGCAAATTTACAAGAAACCATAAGCAATCACATAACCAAAGGCAGATTCTAACATTACCGCACTTATAATGACCAATAAAAATAGAATGAATGCATAAATGCATGTAATGACCAATTCAAAACACAAGACATATTTAAAAAAACCATAAGTAATCACATAACCAAAGGCAGATTTACAAAAAATCACACTTATTTTGATAAAGATGTAATGACAAATTCAAAACACAAAGCAGATTTAAAATAAACCAAAGGCGTGTAATGCGTAGTTCTTAATTCAAAACAAAATTAAAAAAACATAAGAAATCTGATTTAGTAACCTGATGGATGCTTCAATACTGATGTCTAACTTCTTTTAAATTTTTTCACACAATAACCCTTTACACTTTTCAGTAGCCTCTCTTTTAGATACAATTCGAGTTATAATTTTCATTCAAGTCTCCATCATAGTCAATATAGGCTTATCTCTTGCCTCCAAAATAGACTACATAAAACATATTGACAATGAAAGAGTTAAATACATATTAAGTACAAAATTATTATCTTAATTAGTAAATAATTGAAACAAGTTATATTACCTTGTTAAAAGACTCACAATGGTTATTAAGGAGCATATCACACTTGCTCCTAGTGAAGAAGTGTGATATAGACCACTGAGCAGGGTCCTTCTCCTTAACCCAATCATAGGCAGCCTCTAACAGTGCCTCCAACTAGTCCATAACTATTTCAAACTCCCGTAAATAGGTAGCTCTGTCAGCCTTCCAAAGAGCATCTTTTAGAGCTTGGCCTTTGTGTTTTTTCTTGAAATTTGTGTACATGTGTCTAACACATTTTCTATCCTCTGCTTACGGGAATACATCTTCAAGAACTTCCTTAAGGCCCTACATAATTGCATTTAAAGTTAATATCTGAAAAAATGAAACATGTGTAAAATAAGTTAAGGAGGGAGCAAACCTTATGTTTATCAGACATGAAACATATGTTGAAAGAGTTATCAATCTCCAAATTAGTTTTTAAATTTTCCACAAACCAATACCAAGAAGACAAATTCTCACTCTCTACAGCAACATATGCTATAGGATAAATGCAATCATTTGCATCAATCTCTACAACTGTCAACAAAAACCCGTGAAAATAACCCTTTAAGAAACAACCATAAAGACCAATTATCCTCCTACAAACAACTTTCCATCCTTCTTTACAAGCCTGTGGACAAACATACATCCTTTGGAACAACCTTAAATCTAGATAACATATTGTAGTTGTTCCAGGATTTGTAATCCTCAACTCTTGTAAGTAGTCATAGATTATCCCATATTGAGACTTATGATTCCATTCAATCATTTCTAATGCCATATCCCTAGCCCTACTACACTTCCTAGATGACACAAGTGTACCAAATTCATGCAACACATCGTGCTGTAATGATCTCAGGGAGTAATTAGGCTCAGACATGAATTTCCCAATGTAGTACTTTGCCATCCACTTAGTTGTAATGTTACTAATGCTCACAGGCTTGGAACATATATGCCAA
Source organism: Hibiscus trionum (assembly GCA_030270665.1). Classification (NCBI taxonomy): domain Eukaryota; kingdom Viridiplantae; phylum Streptophyta; class Magnoliopsida; order Malvales; family Malvaceae; genus Hibiscus; species Hibiscus trionum. The sequence continues at coordinate 23,940,474 of BSYR01000025.1, forward strand.
TTGATCATGGTTTTAATTTGCGAAGTCTGGTCCTTACTGTCCTTTGGATTCATAGGGGCTGCCCACAATTTCCAAGGACATCCTTCCTTGCATAATGCTTGAAGACTTCGATTGTCATTCTTCTTTAATTTTACTTCCTCCCTATCTACCCTCTCATATTGTTTGATAGCTTCTTTCAATGTTATCTTATTCAGGAATACTAAACCCTTAACAAACTTCAGTTTCACCATGTCAGTCTCTGAATTGAATTCAGGGTACCTAGGCCCATCTGAGTCTGAACCATGCTCACTGTATAGGTTTTCAGATGCACACCATCATGTCCAAAGCCATCCATGTTCCTCTAAACCCTAATTCCTACTTCATCCTCTTGTATATACGCTTCATCTCTTCCATAATTATACTCATTATCACTAACATCAAATTCATCAATAGCATATTCTTCTTCTTCACCAGAATCTTCTTCTTCAACAACATTATTTTCTTCTTCAGGAGCAACATTATTTTCTTCAGTGGTAGATTCTTCTTCTTCAACAGCAACATCTTGATTTTCTTCTCTCTTTTTTCAGTGATGAACATGTTCTTCTTCAGTAACAGACTCTTCTTCTTCAACAATAACATCTTGATTTTCTTCTTCTTCTTCAACAACATTATTTTCTTCTTCAACAGCAACATTATTTTCTTCAGCAGCATATTCTTCTTCTTCAAAAGCAGCATCTTCTTCTTCTTCTTCTTCTTCTTCTTCTTCTTCTTCTTCTTCTTCTTCTTCTTCAGTATGATGAACATGTTCTTCTGCAGCAGCATTATTTTCTTCAGCATCACGATCCTCTTCTCTAGCTTCATAATTTTTGTCTTCTTGAGAAGCATTGTCTTATTCTTCTTCATGAACTTCTTTTTCAAATGGCTTCAGATATATATATATCGATGTACCTAATTCTAGGTAGGCTGTTCAGCGTAGCCATATAGTCATTATCAGCTTTTAGTGGCCTAACAGAAGCAGTACACAATGCAGCATCTGGCACCCTCCAATAAACAGCAAAAGGTACAACTACACCTAGCTTCTCAACCATGTCACATAATGAAAATGTTGAGAATCCACTAGCATCAACAAAATCGAAGTGTGCTACAAACTTAGAGGTGTACTTCATCCTTGGTGAAAGTACAAAATCTCTTCCATAGTGAATCATACAAGTAAACATTTCTAACCCATTACCTACATAGTACACAAGTAAACATTTTCAATGGCCCACCCTAAAAGACATCAAATATATATATATCCATCCATCAAAGCAAACCACTAAATTATTCTTAACAGAAAAAGTCATAGACAAAATGTGGGTCTCCTTCTTCACTATCAAAGTAAAACACATTAACAAAAGTAGTGAACCCCAAAATCGATACAGACAACACCAAAAAATATTCATAGCATGCAAAGCATAAAGAAATATGGATCACATTTCTTTATAATAAACTGCAGTAGAATATTCTCTAATGCAATATTACTTTTTTCAATGCAATAAACAAATGTGCAAAAAACACTAAACTATATGACCAGTTTAAAGAATGTGCAAATAGATATAAACTCAGCCTGCAAACCCTGATATGTAAAAAGCAAAGCAAAGTCAACTCAACACAAAACAACATTAAATCAATAGATTGAAACAGCAATTACCATTTTAAAGAATCGATGTCGTGGTAAAATCAAAATAATCCCATCAAAATTAATTTAATCAAACTGAAACAAGAATATCAAGTATTTAATATATTGAAACAAATCAATACCCTAAACCCTCAATACAATCCTAAACCCTTACTAAAACCCTAAACCCATTTTGTAATCATTTTTAATTTTAGAAAATGAATAAAATAAGTGTGAAAATAACCATACCATACTCCACTCTCTTCTCCTCTGATTTTCGAAGTCGCCATTGAACCATTTTTCAAAATCTTCCTATAAACAAAAGGAAAGAGTTCAGACGAGTGATAACTCTCACTAAAAACAATTAAAAATATGAAATAAAATCGATTACCTTGAGTACTTACTTGGATTCTTCAGAGATTATTTCTCTAACCCTAACACTATCAGAATCCAAAGAGAAACTAAAGAGGAGAAAATGATGTTTTACCTTTAAATTATTTTCTTTAATCTTGATTAAAGGAATTAGAAAGTTGATTTCCTTTTTAACCCCTTTTCAAAATAATTGGATAATAAAAATTTTCCATGTGTATTATTTTTATTTTTTAAAGGGCCATGCAGCTACTCGTTAGGTCAAGGGACCAAAATAGACACGATTCAAAACGTAAGTGGCAAGAATGACCTTTTTTGAATTCGGCTAACCAAAATAGAACAAACCTTGAACAAAAGGGACCACGGGTGAAGATTACCCTTATCTATATGGGTAGAACTTTGATACACAGGCTGAGTAAAACAAATTTTACACATGCATGTGTTTTTACCTTATAAAACTCAAATTTGAAATTCGAAATCATAATCCTTAAATACTAAACCCTAAAACTTAAACCCCTAAATTTTAAATCCTAAACTACAACTCTAACCCTTAAAATTAAAAGGTTTATGTTACATAGCATGTGTATTGAAGTTTTTCCCTAACTATATCGTGCATAGTTTCAATCAAAAGTAACAATAGAAAATCACTCCTTAATATACAAAAAGTCTTTTTGTAAGACAACTTCCAACTAAAAAGATCACCAAGTAATTCTGCTCTCTTCTCTATTTTCTCGTACAACCACCAACTCTAAACCAACAGCTGAAGACCCATCAGTAAATGTCTGAGGGCGGCGAGTTGAGATTGATGCCAACAGAATCAACACTTTCTACGACATCCACATCGCCCACGATGAACACCATGAGTTTGTTGACTCCTTGACGGCAGACAACTACGAGGAGATTAAACAAGAGCTTTGCATCCCGGGCACCGTATGGAACGTGGGGAAGAATTGGGGAACAGTAAACAAAAGAAACCTACTCTCGGAGGCCAAGTTGTGGAATACATTCGTCAAGAGATGAATCCTGCCCACATCGCACAATTTGACAGTGGACAAGCCCCGCCTAGCACTCATCCATTCTATACACCACAACAGAACTATTAATATTGGCGAGATAATTGCTAATGAAATTTATATTTGTGGACAAAAAGGTAAGGGCCAACTTTACTTTCCCAGCTTGATCACAGAATTGTGCAACAAAGTATTCGTCCCTACCGATCCCAACGACAGCATGACCCTAGAGCATACAGGGTGGACAAGGGATATAATCTTAAGAAAGATGGAGATACAAGAAGCCACCTCGGAGAACTATGCCAAGGCATCATAGAGGGGCAGCCAGCAACCGTACCACCAGCCCACCTCGGCAACCACGATTAGCGGTATTGCATCACAGTTGGATCGAATGGAAAGATGCCAACTCCCATTATGACGTATGTCAGGGATTTCCATACTGCCACAATTTTGGTCCTCGAGGAGAAATTCTAGACGCACACTGCCTAGTTCCCAGATTTCCCCGCCTAAATTCATGCCCAGGCTGCACCAGCCGCCTCTACCGTACCCTCTGCCTCGGCTTCACTCAATGTCATTAACTCTGACACCCCAACCGCCAGAGTCTCAACCACACCATGAGCCGCCTCTAACCCCATGGCAGCAGCAGACACATCAACCGAAGTCCTCTCCATCACGGACGATCGTGTTAACACCGCAGCTGTCCCAATCCGAGAAGGACAATCATCACTGGCAGCGAAAGATACAGACCCCGTGCCAGAACCATCTGAATCTTCCTTCTTCAACTCATTGTCATCAGATTCGGTGTGGCAAGACACTGTCTGGTCAATTAAAAAGAAGGTCGATACCGCATACTCCCCAACCAAAAAGAAGAAAGCATCCGACACCGAGGAGATATTCTCGAACAGCGAAGAGGGCAGTGAACGGGAAGTCACAAATCCAGACCAACCAACACCAGCATCCCGCAAGGAGCCGCCAAGGGCGGCCAAAAGACTTAAAGTACCAGCTCAACGACAGATGATACTTAGCGATGACGAAGAAGACGATACCTCCTACGATTCGCCAGAATTATAAGCTATCATCTTCCTTCTTTATCTAATCTATGTTTTATTTTGAGTATGTAGGCATGCATTGAGGACAATATTCCTCTTGAGTTTGGGGGGGGAGGGGAAATTAGTCTTATTTTTTTCTTTCTTTATTTTCTGTTTTCATTATATTACATAGTTGCATAGTTAGAAGCATATAGGACATAGTGTAATTGCCTTTATTTAAAATTGAAAGAAAATGTTAGTTTGAAAAAAAATTGAGTAGCCTTTACTCGTCGCGGTAGATTACCCACCGAAATAGTAACCTTAACATGACTTTGGAAGTATTTAGAATCCAACTATATTCTGAACTTAAGCAAACACCCTTTGTGACTAGTTTGATTTTAGGACTTCTAGGAAACTTAGGTAATTCACTTAGTAAACTTGGGTAGAACTTGAAGTAATAAGAAAAAAAAAAAGATATATTCTAGAGGTGCCCAAAACTGACTCTAGGATAAGCTAGAGGTGCCCAAAACCGGCTCTAGTAAGGTGCTTAAAAAACTAGAGATACCTAACATTGGCTCTAGTGAAGGTAACTTTGAAGAAACCCAAGGGAATTAAGGTGTTTTACTGGAGTTTACTTTGAAGCCGAAGAATCATTCTTTTCATAAGACCCGCTCACACTCACGAGACACATAGTTCGGTTCCAGGTAAGTCCATTGTCATTTGAAGGGTTGCTATCATGTGTGTAGCTACACGGTATGTAAAGGTCGCTCAAGGTATTTTTAGGCTAAGTTTTCCTAATATTTTAAGTTTTGGCATGTTACTATTGGATTGCATTTCTTGAGGACAAGCAATAGTTCGAGTTTGGGGCGTGTTAAGTGTACAAAAGAACTATATTTTAGCCCTAAGATAGCTAAATTATTGTGAGACTTAAGCCCATTTTAGTTGCATAATTAGGTAAACATACAGAAAACTGCATAGATTAGATAATCTGCCATGTTTGATGAATTTCACTATTTTTCTCTATAAAAGATACTGCTCATGTACATGTTTTACTGTACGCATATACCCGCCCAGACACCATGCCGAGGTAGCAAGGAGGGAAAAAGGAAGGAGCTAGACAATCGATGAAAGATGCTGATGTACCTGCTGAAGAGCTGATTAGAATAAGCTACGGAGGAAAAGCCAAGAATAAGGAGCCCTGTTAAGCCATTCACACCGATACAGACCTTTGTCGAGGCAGCAGATGGTGCGTCGCCGAGGCAGCATCCCAAGGTAGCTAAAAATATGCAAAGTGGTATGCGATTGGAAGAACACATCAAGCCCGATTTTTAGAGACCACTTGCATGCAGATCGGAGCACATGTAGAGCGTAAAGGAGTTCTCTAAATTGAGTGCAAGTGTACACTACTGCCAAGTTTTAGTAATTAAAATATCGTATCCACAGGGATTGGAAGTTGCTTCAATGAATAAATTCCTGCACAAGGAAAATTAAAAACACAATTGATTTGGGATTTGAATTGATTTGATTAAAACTAAAAGAAAATAAATTAAAAGATTGAGAATTCAGATTGAGAGAATGGGCTGATATTTGAATGCTTTGTAGTGTGGATTTTGAATATGTCGTCTTGGTTCAAGTGCTGCAAAAATCGACTCCGTTGCCAAGGTGATACCTTGGCAGATAACCTGTCGCAGCAGAACATGTTGTACTGCCCAAGCGGCTGAGTGATGCTTCAAACTTCGGCAAGGCTTCCTTCAATGACTCCTCCTTATCCCTAAGTCGAAGTACTTGTTGAGTGCATAAATGTTCTATATTTTAGCCTTCATTTATCCATATTATTGATGCACTCAAGCATGTTTAGTTGCATTTTAGGATAGAATTTGCATAAACATCACAGATGGATAATTTTGCACAGATGCTGCTGATTTCGATCAATTCTTGCAGGTACCTGTCGTGGCAGCATCCAGGGCAGCAGATGAACAGAAGATAACGGCCGAGCTGGAGTGAAGAGTTGAAGAAAACTGCCTCATATATCACTATCGTGACAGCTGCCGTGACAGAGGTGGTGACAGTGAAGAAGAAGAGATGAAAAAATGCGAAGTGGAGTTCGACTGATAGAGGATTTCAAGCCTGATTTTTGTAGACCACACGCATAATTTCTAGAGCCAAGAAGCACAAGGAAGGCCTTGCCCAAAGTTTGAGGAGAAAGTCAAAGCAAGAAGATAGGGCGAATTAAAGGACGTCTACTCAGAGATTTAGTCTTTAAATAAATTGTACTTTAATTCAAACTAGTATTCTTGGCCATTAAGAAAGCTTACACCCAAGGCCTATATATATGCTTGTATTTCGACCAAGAGGAGGATAACCTAGTTCCTAGCCGTCTTCCATCAAAAACCCTAGTTTTTCCTTTTCTCCATCATGTTCTAAACTTCCCCCAGGGCTAAGGGTTGATCTTGTAAAGTAGTTGTAAGGGTTAAATTGTTTCTTAGGATTTTCTGTGACCGGTTGGAGGGTTTGTATGGACTACCGGAAGCTTAATAAAGCTACCCGGAAGGACCACTTCCCCTTGCCTTTTATTGACCAAATGCTAGATAGACTAGTGGGAAAATCTTACTATTGTTTCCTTGATGGTTATTCAGGTTATAATCAGATTGTCATTGCACCAGAGGACCAGGAGAAGACAACCTTCACATGCCCCTATGGAACATACGCCTTTAGGAGAATGCCATTTGGACTATGCAGTGCACCAGCAACTTTTCAGCGGTGTATGATGGAAATATTCTCTGATATGGTGGAAGATTTCCTGGAGATCTTCATGGATGTATTTTCCGTCTTTGGAGATAGCTTCAACAACTGCCTAGGCAATTTGAAGAAAGTACTTGAAAGATGTGAAGAGGCAAATCTTGTACTGAACTGGGAAAAATGCCATTTTATGGTAGATGAGGGCATAGTGCTGGGACACAAAGTCTCATATCGTGGCATAGAAGTGGACAGAGCCAAAATCGAAGTCATCGAAAAACTGCCGCCACCCACCACAGTCAAGGGCATTAGGAGTTTCTTAGGACACGCAGGTTTTTATCGTAGGTTTATTGCTAATTTTTCTAAGATTACTAAATCTTTGTGTCTTTTGTTGGAACAGAATAAGGCCTTTGATTTCAATACCGAATATACTGAAGCATTCAAGACACTAAAAGAGAAGCTGGTAACAGCCCCAATAGTGCAGCCATCAGACTGGAGTTTACCGTTCGAGATAATGTGTGATGCCAGTGACTATGTTGTGGGGCAGCACTAGGGCAGCGGAAGAAGAAACTCCTCCACGTAATATACTATGCCAGCAAGACCTTAAACGATGCCCAGATAAATTATACCATGACAGAGAAGGAGTTGTTAGCTGTGGTGTTCGCCTTTGACAAGTTCAGACCACACATACTTGGAACAAAAGTGGTGGTTCACACGGATCATTCAGCAATAAAATACATGTTCACCAAGAAGGATGCACGACCACGATTGATACGATGGATTCTGCTGCTACAAGAGTTTGATATAGAAATCAAAGACAAAAAGGGAACAGAAAACCAAGTAGCTGATCACTTGTAAAGACTGGAGATGGGAAAGGATCAAGATAAAAACAAGGTTAACATACATGAGACTTTCCCCGATGAGCAGTTATTCACTGCCATGGAAGTACACACAAGTGTTGCCGCGACAGCCACCGCGACAAGTAAGTTTTCTGATGTTCCTTGGTATGCCGACATAGTAAACTATCTCGTTAGTGGTTTATTACCTCATGAACTTAACTATCAAGCAAGGAAGAGGTTCCAAAATGATGCAAAACATTATTATTGGGTCGAACCTCTTCTTTTCAAACATTGTGCAGGTCAAATTATCAGGAGATGCATACCGAAGGAAGAACATGAAGAAGTACTCCACCATTTCCATGCTGCTCCTTATGGAGGACACTTTGGAGGAAACCAAACTGCTGCCAAGGTTCTGCAGTCCGGTTTATTCTAGCCTACACTGTTCAAAGATGCACAAGCCTTTTACAAGCGTAGTGACAAGTGCCAACGGACAGGAAACATCTCTAGAAGGCATGAGATGCCCCTACAGAACATCCTCGAAGTCGAAATTTTCGATGTTTTGGGAATCGACTTCATGGGACCATTCCCAGCTTCTTGTGGGAACCTGTATATACTGCTGGCAGTAGATTATGTGTGCAAGTGGGTAGAAGCCATCGCTACACAAAAGAATGATGCCAAAACCGTTCAAAGATTTTTACACAAACACATCTTCACCAAGTTTGGCATCCCAAGGGCAATCATTAGTGATGAAGGTAAGCATTTCGACAATAGGGTGATTGATAATGCGTTGAAGAAGTATGGAGTGAAACACGGAATCGCAACAGCATATCACCCTCAGACCAATTGGCAGGCTGAGATTTCCAATAGAGAAGTGAAGAACATTCTGGAAAATATGGTTAAGCCAACTAGGAAGGACTGGTCTCTTCACTTGAATGATGCATTATGGGCTTATATGACTGCTTTTAAAACACCTTTGGGAATGTCACCTTACCGACTCATCTATGGAAAAACTTGCCACCTACCTGTCGAGATAGAACATAAAGCATAATGGGCTATTAAGACAGTTAACATGGATTGAGACAGAGCATGGAAGAAAAGGCTCTTGGATTTAAACGAAATTGAAGAAATTCGAGCCATGGCCTATGACAACGCCAGAATCTATAAGGAAAAGACAAAGAAGTGGCACGACAGAAAACTTCTGCCATGACAGTTCACACCAGGCCAAAAGGTGTTGTTGTTCAACTCCCGGTTGAAGCTCTTCCCAGGGAAGCTAAAGTCTAGATGGTCTGGACCCTTTCAAGTAGTCCAAGTTTTCCCCACGGTGTCATCACAATAAGATCTATCAAGGACGGGCACCAGTTCAAAGTCAATGGACAGAGACTCAAGCGCTATCAGGGGATTGAAGCCCCAAGAGAACATGAAGTGGTTACTTTAGGAGATGCCCCTAAAGGCATCCCTAATTTAACTTAATTTATTTTTATTTTATTTCTTTTATTTTTATTGCTTTAGGAAGTAGGAATTTAATATTAGTTTATTTTAGTTTCAGGCAAATAAAAGAAACAGAGAAAAGAGAAGGAATGAATCAGTCCATTACATTCACCTCAGCCCAAGAAGCCCAAGAGAGAGAGCTCAATGGTAACAAGGCTGTCGTGACAGACAGTCACCAGCTGTCGCGGTAGACACTCAAAGACAGCCTATCAACCGTTGTCGCGGCAGATACGCAGCAGATGCGGGAAAAATACAGAAACGCGTAACAGACGCATCCTTTTCATATTTAAAAAGTATGTATCAATTTGTGTATTAAATTAATTAGTGATTTCAAATGAAGTACTCTAGTGTTAACGAGGGTATACAAGTGACTTGGAAGAAAAATGACTAAATTAATATTTTTTTTAAATATGAAGGATGGCCCAAATGTTAACCTTACCCATAATCAAGTGACCAAAATGTAACTTTTAATATTTAGGTGACCCAAATATAATCTTACTCATAATTGAGTGACCTAAATATAAATTTTAATAATTAGGTGACCGACTCCAATTGAGTGACCTTTGTTGTAGTTTACCGTATTTTTATTGAAGTTCTTTTTTCACACCGTCGTCTCATTTTTTTTCTGGCATTTCATCAAACACGTGGTGCATTGTAGAAGTATGCGATTGCATCAATATTCAATGGTGTGAGCTTAAAAAGTTGATCCCCCGAAAGCAAATCCAGCAATGTCAACATAGTCAGTCGCTGACATTTTGTTTCCTTTTACTACCGGCGTTGTTTTCTCGCGGCGATTGGGCGGTGCATAGCAGCAGCAGTCAGTCACCACCCACACGAGACAATTAGCAAAACGCGTATCTTTTTTACTACTTACTAACAACTAAGCTCAGCTACCACCACTACCATTTTAATTCTCCGTTGTGAAATCGGATGCATGATTTTATACGAACCGTTAGATAATTACGTTAAATTTTTTTAAGAAAAATGTAAAATTATAAAATTTTAAGAGGGGCAATTTTATATTATCGATTAATATATATATATATATATATATATATATATATATATATAAACTATATGAGAGTTTGAAAATTTTGAACAGAAAAGCCCCTTAGAGGGGCCTATCCCCTCACCCCCCCTACCTTTGTAATGTAGGGAAAATTGAAAAATGGATTAAGTATGCATTTGTCTCCTCACTTTTTAAATATTTATATTTTTTCTTACAACCTCCGATCATAGCTCCGTCCCTATTTTCAGAAGATACAATTACCCATAGTTGGCTCTTTTTTCCACGCCAACCGTTACAGCTTCAACGGGCAGAAATCTAGTTCTATATAAGCCATCACTCCCATTTCGTTTTTTAACTTCATTCTACTCTCTCTACTTTGTTTCAAGATTTTTTTAGCTTTTAGTATTTTCTTCCCTTTTGTTTCCACAGTACCCTTACAATGACAATGAGATCAACTCGTAGAAGCGCTGCCTCCACCTCTGCCGCGACAGTCTCCACTCCCACACACAGTAGAATTCGAAGAAGGTTCACCTCTACAGAAATGGAGAAAAGATAATATGAATCTTTTCAGAAAAAGAGAAATGTGGGAGGAGAGGGGCTTTACTTACCTGAAGAAGACCGGAGATCTAGGTTTAGAGGGATTCATCGCCAAAAGAATCATCGGTCTGAAATGATAGATGTTTGCTGAACAACCAAAGGAGATGAATGTCACCCTCGTCCGAGAATTCTATGCTGCTATCACCACTGAGGACACATCTCAAGTCACCATTAGGGGTAAGACAATCGAGTTAGAACCAGCTTACATCAACTCCCTGTATGGCATGTACGTGGGCAGGAAAGAGGATGAGCATAGAAGGTTCATCAGCAATCTGTCACCGGCAGACTACGACAGCATCATGGCAGACCCAACCGCAGAAGGCACCAGCTGGAATGACAACCCAAAACATCGGTGGACAGTTCGAAGGACTCAACTCACGCCTGCTGCCAAGCTATGGAACCAATTCGTGAAAAACGCCTCATGCCCACATCTCATAACACGATAGTGGACAGACAAAGGCTGGCCCTCGTTCATTCCATTATCAACAAACAACAGATCAACGTGGGGAAATACATCCTCGATGGAATTTTCGAGTGCGCACAAAAGGATAAGGGCCCCCTCTTATTCCCTTACTTAATCACAGCCCTTTGTAGAGCCAACAACGTCCCCGAAATTGAAGAGGATGTCAAGATCCAGGGCAAAGGGTAGACACAGCAAAATCTTTACAGCCTGATGGAGCTCAAGGCAACCACACCAATGGCATACATCGACCCTTCTGCCACGACAAAGCCCACGACTGAACCCAACTCAATAGAACCTGCCACAGCAGAGCCTGATCAGACAGAACCTGACAGACCATAAGGCACTTCCTCCAGCCAAATCATTCACCTACTGCAACGAATGGAGGCACGACAGCAAGGATACATGGAGTATATGAGGGACTTCCACACTGCAACGGTAAATTTTATTAAATTTGAACTTAATTTTCCCAACGTGCAGTTTCCTCCCTTTCCAGAAAACCTTATTTCTGCCCCATCGCCAGTCACCTCTCCCAAAAACGCCACACCGACAGCTGCTTCCACCTCACCATCTGCCTCGACAGGACCGGGCGACAGAAGGGCTGAATCACCCTTGGGTACTCCCACATCTCCCAAGGAGAAGGACCAGCCATCTCGAGGAGCCAAGAGAAAGGAACCAGTACAAGAAATTGATCCAAAATATTTTGAAGGTTTCTCCTCCTCTTTAGTCTGGCAAGATGATTAGACTTCGAACCTTCTATCATCCGCCAAATAGCAAAGGACTTCCCTCCTATGAAGAAAAAGAAGCTTGATATTGATGTAAAGAGACCCTGCCACGACAGTGGAGACGACAACAGAAGCAGCAGCAAAAGTGATAGTGAGCTCGAGATTTTGGACAAAGCTCCAAAACTTTCACCTACTAGAATCCAGCCACCTCGAGAGGCAAAGAAGAAGGCAGCCTCATCCTCTCCAACTACGAAGCCAGCCTCAGCCACAAAAGTAACTGCCCGCCGACAGCTCCGTATAGACGACATCAGTGACGACAGCGATTTTGGCACTTCAACTTAAGTTTTTACTCTTTCTGTCTTCTGTGCCTCTATTTGCTATTTGTGATGTTTTTTTTATTTCTGTTTGTCATGCATTGAGGATAATGCAACCCTCGAGTTTGGGGGTAGGCAGTCCTCTTATTATTAACGAACTTATTATATTTTATAACTATTTATTTTTGTGTCTAAAAAATATTTGGCTTAAGTTTTTGAACTTCTCTTACCTGTCGCGGTATTCACTGTCATGACAGTAGCTTTAGAATGTTTTAGGAAGTATTTAGAGCCTTACTATAGTTCTGAACTCTTAAAAACACCTTTGTGACTTATATGTTGTTAAGACTCTATTAGTAAACTTAGAAAAAGAAGCTTAGCCACTTGAGTTAGAAAGAAAACTTAGACTCAATTTACTCCTAGAGGTGCCTAACACTGGCTCTAGGAAAATAACTAGAAGTACTCCTATAGGTGTCTAACACTGGCTCTAGGAAATTAAACTAGAGGTGCCCGAAACCGGCTCTATTCGAAATAGAGAAACTTTAGAAGAAAACTAGAGGTGCCTGAAATTGGCTCTAGTTGAGAATTATTTTGAAGTAAAACTCAAGTAAGTTAAGTAACTATTCTGGTTGTTAAAGAGTCTAGGCTCATATTTTTTCACAAAATTTGCACACACTCACACGAGAATTATAGTATTGCTCTGGATAAGTCCATAAACATTTGAAAAGGTATTGATCTTGATGGTGAAGGTGTTGCAGGTAATGGTTGGTCATTGAGTTAAGCCAAAGCAAAAAAAAAGAATCATTCTTAGTTAGATTGCATTTTGCTTGAGGACAACCAATAACTTGAGTTTGGGGGTGTGTTGAGTGCATAAATGTTCTATATTTTAGCCTTCATTTATCCATATTATTGATACACTCAAGCATGTTTAGTTGCATTTTAGGATAAATTTGCATAAACATCACAGATGGATAATTTTGCACAGATGATGCTGATTTCGATCAATTCTTGCAGGTACCTGTCGTTGCAGCATCCAGTGCAGCAGAGGAACAGAAAATAACGGTCGAGCTGAAGTGAAGGGTTGAAGAAAAATGTCTCATATATCACTTTCGTGATAGCTGCCATGACAGAAGTGGCGACAGTGAAGAAGAAGAGATGGAAAAATGCGAAGTGGAGTTCGACTGATAGAAGATTTCAAGCCTGATTTTTGTAGACCACTCGCATAATTCTTGGAGCCCAGAAGCACAAGGAATGCCTTGCCCAAAGTTTGAGGAGAAAGTCAAAGCAAGAAGATAGGGCGAATTAAAGGACGTCTACTCAGAGATTTGGTCTTTAAATAAATTATACTTTAATTCAAACTAGTATTTTTGGCCATTAAGAAAGCTTACACCCAAGGCTTATATATATGCTTGTATTTCGACCAAGAGGAGGATAACCTAGTTCCTAGCCGTCTTCCATCAAAAATCTTATTTTTTCCTCTTCTCCATCATGTTCTAAACTTCCCCCGGGGCTAAGGGTTGATCTTGTAAAGTAGTTGTAAGGGTTAAACTGTTTCTTAGGATTTTCTGTTCAATTAATAAAATTTCAAGTTTATTTACTCTGGTTTCAACATCTCATAAGAGTATCGGGAGAGCATTGTGAGGTTATCTATTTACTTAATATCGGGAGAGTTAAGTATACGAAAGGAGTAAATACAAGTTTTCTAGTTTATGGTTAATTTATCTTGCCTAGGGATAGGTACAAGGTTAAGCGGCTAAAGAAGAATTCACAAACATTGGTATTCATCCTTCGATTCACGCCAGGAGGTATCATCCAAGACGTGTTCATCGACAGAACTTGGACCTAGGGATAGGACGAGTCACAACAGGAGTTCTTGCCGAACTTGAAGTAACTGAGTTGTTGTTCGATGTCGCGACATCAACAGACCTCTACTGCGACAGGTGCTGCCGCGACAGGCTCGACGACATACACAACAGAAGTCCTCTGAACAATGCAACACCTGCACTACTGAACAAATCAATACCATCATACTTTCTCAATCTGATTTCTTCATCTATTTTAGTTTATCTTCAAGATTTCTCAAAACTCCTTATTAAATTTATCTCTTTTCTTGTGCAGAGTTTTAAAGTTAGAAGTATTTCCAGTCCCTATGGAGACGATATTTGATACTTTGTATCACTATATTACTTGTGTCGTGTATACTTGCACTCAATTGTGATAGTCTTATTTACATGCAATAGTTCTCTTAGCGAACACGTCTTGAGAATACCTCCCATCGTGAATCTAAGGATGAACACCAGCCGAATCTTAAGCCTCTTTTAGCTGCTGAACTTCTAACTTATCCCTAAGTCGAAGTAACTATAAAGTGCTTAAAAGTATTATATTTTATGTCCATTTTAGCTCATATTGTCACTGTTCTTAAGCCCATTTTAGTTCATACTTAGGTTCTCATGCATGTTTTACAGTATCTTTCCTTCACTCAGCTTATTACAGTATTTACGATTATTTCTGGAGAAAAGACATTGTTTTTATTGCATTTACATTACATGTTACAAGAGACTGTCGTCGGCACCTGCCGCGGCAACGGAGCAGAAGAATAATCGGAGAGGAGGAGAAAGCAGAATGATCACATCCAGTCACACATGACCAGCCATCATTGCAGAGAAGAACTGTACTGATACAGTTCAAAGAATAGCCCGTCGAGACAGACTGACGCCAGCACTGCCGCTGTGGCGGCATATTGGAGAATGACCAAAAGGGAGTGCGATATGAAGAGGAGAATTTCCTGAATCAACAGAACAAAGCCACCTGAAGAATAGAGTCCAGGAGCACCCAGAGATGACGTGAAAATACCCAAACAAGGAAGAAGCTTGCGGCCCAAGAAAGCCCAAAAGAGGAGTTATTTTGGAATAAAATACATAAACGTTTAATAGTATTTAATTCCAAATCAACTTCCTCCCAAAGAGAGACTTCTTCCCAAATAGGGTTTTCACATGTAACCACCTATAAAAGGAGGGCTTGACCGAATTGGAAGACAATAAGGAGAGCTTAGGATTTTTAGAATTTGTTTTTGTGTTTTCTCATTCACATTATATTCTAAATTTTCTTAGGGTTAAGATTGTTTTGTTTAGTAGTTGTGAGTACGGTTGTAATTAGTTAAAAAAATTAATGCAATTTGAATTCAAGGTTTTTTTATTCCATATTCTTCATCTTTGTTTGCAATAGAATCGAGAGTTCTCTGTGAGCACATCCATTTGTTTCAATTTGAGAGAGTTAAACTCAAGAAAGGGATAAACACGATTTCCTCCAATTAAGGACAAAATCAACTTAGCTTAGAAATAAGTTTAGGTTTAAGGCGGCTAAGAAGGAACGTGGGAAGATTGTTGTTCAATATAGGTTCACGCCGAGAGGTATTGTCAAAGAGTGAGCATCAACAGTATTCAAACTTAGAGATAAGTCAAAATCAGTTTAGGATGTTCTGTCGAACATTGAAGGCCCGTCGAGTTCCCCGCCGTGGCAGTGTTCAATCCGTCACCCGTCGTGGTGGCGATATCGACTTTGCATCTTAAGACTTTTTTGAAGTTCAACGCAGTTTCACACTACGACGTAACTCAATCTGACCCATCTTCTTATTCTGATTACTCAATCTTTTTATTATTCGATTACTTTCGTTTATGCAACTTTCACAACCAACTCAATTCAATTGTGTTTTTATTTTTCTTTGTACAGGAAATTAATCTTGAAGTAGCCATCCAGTCCCTGAGGAGATGATAATCTTTTATACTATAACTTGACAGAAGTGTACACTTGCACTCGATTTAGAGGACTCCTTTACGCTCTTCAAGTTTTTGGCACCGTTGTCGGGGACTGGCAACAGCAAATTCGTTTTTACTTTCTGCACTTTTTCTTTATTGCATTTAATTTCTAGTTTAGTTTTATTTATTATCATAAAAAATCTCACAGCTTCTTGTTTTAGTTATAACCAGAGCAAATTCATCGTCTAAACACCTGTTCATTGACGAGATCGAACGAAAAGCAAGAAAACTCAAAAGAGAGGCACGTGAAGCATTAGCAGTAGCGAAAGCAGAAGGAGAAGAAGAGGCAACAATGTATAACGGAAATGATGGAAATAATGCCGGCAATAACCCCGCCCTGGTAGACCCTGCGGCACATGGTAGGCAGCAAGATCAGCAGCAGCTACCACCACCTCCTCCTGGTCAGCAAAGACAAATCCGTACCACTGGATACTACATGGAGGAGGACATAGACAACCTTGACTCTGCAGTCATAGAACCAGACATTGATGCCAATCATTTTGAACTTAAGCATGTTATGTTCAATATGATCGACAAATTGGGACGGTTTGGGGGAACAGCAAATGAGGGTGCTATGCAGCACATGAAGTCATTCTTAGAGATATGTAATTTTTTTAGAATTCATGGACTACCCCCTGATGTTCTGAAGGTGCGGCTATTCCCCTATTCACTGAGGGATAGGGCGAAAATGTGGTTAAATAAACAGACGGCTGGATCTATTGAGTCTTGGACAGACCTGTGTCGATATTTTCTTGCTCGTTTCAATCCATTAAATGTCACGGATCGTATACGCAGCGAGATTACCTCTTTTAGAATGGCTGATGATGAGGCAATATACGAAGCATGGGAGCGTTACCGAGAACTGTTGCACAAATGCTCGGTCCATGGACTGCCGCTTTGGGCACAGGTATCACCGTTTTACAATGGAGTCAATCAACCCACCAGGATGATGCTAGATTAGTCAGCAAATGGCATACTTCTTGATAAGGCACCAGAGGAGGGAATGAGGATTTTGAATCAGTTGGCCAAAAATGACTACCAATTTCTGTCCGCCCGCCGTGGCGGCATCAGATGGCAGGCCACAATAAATGAGTTGGAAGCCTCAGAGTCCGTAAACGACTGTATAGATAAGCTGACTAGGTTGGTGGAGAACATGATCAAGCCAACGAGAAGAGCATATGAGGTAAAAGTAGTAGAAGCCTTCTATGATGAATGTGGTGGAGACCATGACTCTACACAATGCAAAGAATCTGGAAACTTCATGGGAACCTACAACCGGAATAGCACCCTAAACACGAACACATACAACCCAGGTTGGAGGAAACACCCAAACTTCTCATGGGGTAACCGTAACACTGCAGAAAACTCGACCAATCAGAATACGGGCTATCAAAGGAACCCGCCGCGACAGCAGATGCAGCAACAGCAACCCACAACAAACAACTCTCTAGAAGCCACTTTAAACACTTTTATGTCTTATATTAGTGCTTATATTTCTAATTCGGATAAGTTTTTTAATAAAGTTAATGCTTTCATGGACAGGACTGAAGTGCGGATGCAAAACCATGAGGCAACTTTAAAGTCACTAGAGACTCAGATGGGATAGTTCGCACAAGTTCTGAGTACTAGACTCATGGGAGGACTGCCCAACGATACTGAAGTCGCAAAGGGACCCACTTATGAGCATTGTAAAGCAATCTCTACTAGAAGTGGCAAACAGCTCAAGGAGACCCGTCCCCATGATCCTAAGGAGAAACAACCAACCAAGCCCGCCGCCGAGGCAGAAGTAGACACCCCCGCCTCAGGAGTCCCTACTGATGCCCCATCAGAGCCTGATAACAGAACCACAGAACCTGAAACTCCTACATTTCCACATATCAGATTCCCTTGCACGGAGCGTATATAAGACATCCGCCTACCCCTACCTTTCCCACAACGGCTGAAGTAGAATAAACAGGAATATCAGTTTAAAAAGTTCCTTGATATTCTAAAACAGGTGCACATTAACATACCCTTGGTAGAAGCCATTGAACAGATGCCGAATTATGCCAAATTCCTGAAGGGCATGGTCTCAAGATGAACAAGAATAGGGGAGTTTGAAACTATCGCCATGACAGAAAGATGCATGGCCATGATGTACAACAAAGCCCTACTAAAGAGAAAAGATCCGGGCAGTTTCATCATTCCTTGCAAAATTGACAGCAACTATACTGGGCAGGAATTATGTGATCTGGGGGCAAGTATCAACCTAATGCCAAAATCTGTTTTCTAGAAACGAGGGATAGGAAGGGCCCGCCCTACTAGTGTCATGCTTCAACTGGCAAACAGGTCTTACGTTCAACCAGAGGGGAAAATCGAAGACATACTGGTAAAAGTTGACAAGTTTATTTTCCCTGTTGATTTCCTTGTTTTGGACTGTGAAGCAGATGAGAATGCACCCATCATCCTTGGGAGACCATTCTTAGCCACTGGGAGGACCTTGATAGATGTGGAAAAAGGGGAGCTAACAATGAGGGTGAATGAACAACAAATAAAGTTGAACATCCTATAAGCTTTCAAAAGAGTTGACGACCTAGAGGAATGTCAATTCATCCATGCCTCGGTAGAAAATGACCCTAACATAGCAACAGATCATGCTAGCAATACCCGTCACGGCAGACACCCCTGCAATAACCCTGAATCGATCAAACAAAAGGATCATGATAAGCTGCAGCCTGAACAGGAAAAGAATCTACCGCCTTGCCAGCACCCAAACAAGGAAGAAGCTTGCAGCCCAAGAAAGCCCAAAAGAGGAGTTATTTTGGAATAAAATACTAATACGTTTAATAGCATTTAAATCCAACTCAACTTCCTTCCAAAGAGAGACTTCTTACCAAATAGTGTTTTGACATGTAACCACCTATAAAAGGAGGGCTTGACCGAATTGGAAGACAATAAGGAGAGCTTAGGATTTTTAGAATTTGTTTTTGTATTTTCTCATTCACATTATGTTCTAACTTTTCTTAGGGTTAAGATTGTTTTGTTTAGTAGTTGTGAGTACGATTGTAATTAGTTAAAGTTTTTAATGCAATTTGAATTCAAGGTTTGTTTATTCCATATTCTTCATCTTTGTTTGCAATAGAATCGAGAGATGTCTGTGAGCACATCCATTTGTTTCTATTCGAGAGAGTTAAACTCAAGAAAGGGATAAACATGATTTCCTCCAATTAAGGTGAAAATCAACTTAGCTTAGAAATAAGTTTAGGTTTAAGGTGGCTAAGAAGGAACGTGGGAAGGTTGTTGTTCAATCTAGGTTCACGTCGAGAGGTATTGTCAAAGAGTGAGCATCAACAGTATTCAAACTTAGAGATAAGTCGAAATCAGTTTAGGACATTCTACCGAACCTTGAAGGCCCGCCGAGTTCCCCGTCGTGGCAGTGTTTAATCTGTCACCCGCCATGGCGGCAATATCGACTTTGCATCTTAAGACTTTTTCAAAGTTCAACGCAGTTTCACACTACGACGCAACTCAATCTGACCCATCTTCTTATTCTGATTACTCAATCTTTTTATTATTCGATTACTTTAGTTTATGCAACTTTCACAACCAACTCAATTCAATTGTGTTTTTATTTTTCTCTGTGCAGGAAATTAATCTTGAAGTAGCCATCTAGTCCCTGAGGAGATGATAATCTTTTATACTATAACTTGACAAAAGTGTATACTTGCACTCGATTTAGAGGACTCCTTTACGCTCTACAGTAACTTCACCCCAAGTTGGATAAAATCGTGTTTACTCATTTCGTGAGTCTAACTCTCTCGATATTAGACAAATTAATAATTGCTCTCTCCTCTCCCGATTTGATTGCAAACAAGAACAATGCCAAGAGTAAACAAACCTTGAAATTTTATTGCAACACTTAAAAACCTAAACAAATACAAACAATCACTCACAACTACTCAACAAATCCAACCCTTAGCCCTAGAAAACATTTAGAACATGATGGATGAATGGAAGAATTGGGGTTTTGATCTAGGAACTCTCGATATCTTCTCTAGTCAACTAAGAGGCCTTATATATAAGCTTTGGCCTACTCGAAATTGGTTAAAGGACTAGAGTACAAGTTGGAATTAAAGTGGATCTCCTAAAAAGATTAAACTCTAATTAAATCTTCTTTTAATCCAAGTTTGACTCTCGGTTGACTTTAAATTCCTTGAGTTTTTACTGTGGCTTTTCTTGGGCTCTTGGGGCTCCGATCTACATACAAGTGGTCTCTAAAAATCGAGCTTGATGTGTTCTTCCAGTTGCACTCCACTTTTCGTGTTTTCAGCTGCCTTAGGATGCTGCCTCGGCGGCGCACCATCTACTGCCTCGGTAGAGGTCTGGCTCAGCAGTATTCCATAGTCTGGGTTTTTCCTCTATAGCTTAGTCTGATCAGCATCTCCAGCATGTACACCAGCATCGTCCATTGAATGTTCAGCTCCTTCCTTCTGCCCTCCTTACTGACGCAACATCGTCTGTCTGGGCGGGTATATGGGCACAGTGAAACATATACCTTAGCAGTATCTTTTATAGATAAAAATAGTGAAAGTCATCAAGTAGGGCAGAGTATCTAATCTATGCAGTTTTTGAATATGTTTTCCTAATTATGCAACTAAAATGGGCTTAAGTCTAACAATAATTGAGCTATCCTAGGGCTAAAATCTAGTACTTTTTCACACTTAACACGCCCCAAACTCGAACTATTGCTTGTCCTCAAGCAATGCAATCTAATAGTAACATGCCAAAACTTAAAATCGTAGGAAAACATAGCTAAAAAATTAAAATACCTTGAGCGGCACTTACATACCGTGCAGCTATACGCTTGACAGCAACCCTTCGAATGACAATGGACTTACCCGGAACCGAACTATGTGTCTCGTGAGTGTGTACGGGTCTTGTGAAAAGAGTGATTCTTCGACTTCTAAGTAAACTCCAGCAAAGCACCTTAATTTCCTTGGGTTTCTTCAAAGTTAATAGAGCCAACGTTAGGTGTGTGTTTTTTATGTATGCACCTAACTAGAGCTGGTTTCAGGCACCTCTAGCCTATCCTAGAGCCACTTTTGGGCACCTCTAGAATATAGCTGGTCTCTAATTACCTTAAGTTCTACCCAAGTTTACTAAGTGAATTACCTAGGTTTCCTAGAAGTCCTCCTCAATGTATGCATACATACTCAAAATACAACATAAATTAAATAAATAAAGAAGAAGGATGATAGCTTAGATTTCTGGCGAATCGGATGAGGTATCGTCTTCTTTATCGTTGCTAAGTATCATCCGTCTTTGAGCTCCTGCTTTGAGCCTTTTGGCCACCCTCAGCGGCTGCTTGCGTGATGTTGGTGTTGATTGGTCTGGTTTTGTAACTTCCTTCTCGTTTCCGTCTTAGTTGTCTGGGCATATCTCCTTAGTGTTGGAGGCTTTTCTCTTTTTGGCTGGGGAGTATGCGGTGTCCAACTATTTTGTGACGGACCGGATCGTGTCTTGCCGTACCGAATCTAATGATAAGGAGTTGAGGTAGGCAGAATCAGATGGTGCTGGAGTGTCGGCTGCTGCCCGTGATGTCTGCCTGATTGGGGCAGCTACGATGTCCACACGGTCATCGAAGATGGAGAGGACTTCGGTGGCTGTGGCTGCTAGAGAAGCTTGAGGTGCTGTAGAGATTGGAGCGGTTGGAGTTGTGGAGGTGGCTACATGGGTTTCCGAGGCAGAGGGTGCGACAGACATGTCTTGTGCTGCCTGGGCAAAGATCTTGGTAGGAAACTCCGGGAACTGGGCCATCAGGAATATCTCCTAGAGAGTATTGATGGTGGCGTTGTTGAAGTCCTGAATGTAGGCCATGAAGGTTAGCTGGCGACGTTCCATTCTGTCCAGCTGTGTTGCCAGGCCGCCTATTGTGGTTTCCGAGGCGGGCTGTTGATAAGGTTGTTGGCTTCCCATTTCCGATGCCTCGGTGTAGTTTTTTAAGGTGGCAGCTGTGATTTCCATTTTGCGCAGTATGACCTCCTTTGTCCACCTGGTTCGTTCCGCCGTCAAGCTTTCGGTTGGTTCTGTCAGGACAAATGCCTTATCGCACAAGGCAGTGATGAGGCTGGGAAAGTAGAGCTGGCCCTTTGATTTCTGCCTACAATCAAAAATTTCATCAGCGATAATCTCACCCACATTTATATACCTTTTATGCATGATCGAGTGGATGAGTGCCAATCGCAGTTTGTCGACCTTAGAGTTGTGGGATGTGGGCAGCAGCCTCCTCTTCATAAAAGTATTCCACAGCTTGGCTTTAGGTAGTAGGTTCCGCCGATTGATAGTGCCCCTATTTTTATCTACATTCTAGACTGTCCCCGGAATGCACAGCTCCTCCTTCATCGCCTCGTAACTGTTTGGTGTGAGGGAGGCGAGGAATTCCTTGTGTTGATCTTGTTGAATGTGAAGGTCATAAAAGAGGTTGATCTTATCGGCGTCTATCAACACTGGCCGCCCTCGAACATTCACCGTCGGGTTTTCGGCTATCGGCCCATGGGCATAAAGTTCTTGCACTATCGTCTGGTTTGCTTGCTTCAGTTGCTGGGCAAATATTTTCCATCTTTGATGTGCGATTTTTGTGTATATGAATTGCTCGAGCCCAAAATTCCTTTGTCGTGTCTTATAAAAGAAGCCTTGTTCCTCCCACACCAATCTCTCCTTGAATTTCTCGTTTTGGCGAGCTTTTATTTCTGGTGAAGCGAAGCGTTGGAGAGATGCCTCGGTCTCTGCCTGGGCGGCGCGACAGCGTGGAGTTCTTGCCATTCTTGGTTTAAGGGAGAAGGTTTTGGAATTAGAGAGAGTTGTGAGAGTAGTCTTAAAATAGAGAAAATCTTGTGAAACAAAGTGCAAAAGAGAGTAAAGAATAGTGAATAGTAAAAATAATGAGGGGGTTTAAATAGGGGTGAAGACTTGCTTAGTGATGGGTTCTGTCGTTTCGTCCGCCGAGGTAGCCGTTGCCTGGGCAGAGAGCTGTTGGAACGGAACGGCTAGTTCTGGCAGGAAGCAACGTCTGCATCTGCGTCTTCATCTGCGTCTGTCGCGGCGGGCTTCAACGGGGGGCTTGAATGGTTGATGGGTTGGGCTTGATTCTTCTTTCTTCTTTTGGGCTTTGTTTCTCCTAAAATAAACTGAAATAAAATTATTAGTGCTAAAAAATTAAAGGCATGCTAAAATTATTTCTAATACCTAAAAACAGAAAATTAAAAATATTGTGGTTGAAAAATAAATGCATGCAATTTAAATCTAATTCCTAAAAATGAAAAACAGAAAAGAAATTTTTTAGGCTGAGTTAGGGGTGCATTTGGATGCATCCCCTAACATGATCACTTCCTTCTCTCTTGGAACATTAGGTCTTGTGTAGTGCTTTAACCTCTGCCCATTCACTTTAAATTCATGCCCATCCTTGGTAGATTTGATCGTGACTGCACCATGTGGGAATGCTTTAACGACTTCAAAGGGCCCGAACCATCTGGACTTCAGCTTTCCAGGGAATAGCTTCAGACGGGAGTTGAACAATAAGACTAGCTGCCCTGGCAGGTACTGCCACGGCAGAATCTTGTTGTCATGCAATTTTTTTATTTTTTCTTTGTAAAGCTTGGCATTCTCGTATGCTTCCCTTCTGAATTCTTCCATCTCATTAAGATCTAGAAGTCTTTTTTCCCCAGCTTGGTCCCAATCCATATTGACAGCTTTTATCGCCCAATAGGCCTTGTGTTCGATCTCGACTGGTAGGTGACAGGCTTTTCCATACACAAGTCTATAGGGTAACATACCTATAGGGGTTTTGAATGTTGTCTGATATGCCCATAGTGCATCATCCAGTCTAAGGGACCAGCCTTTCCTAGTTGGCCTGACTACCTTTTCTAGGATGTTCTTCGATTCTTTGTTTGAAATTTCGGCATGCCCATTAGTATGTGGAGGTACGACGCGGCAACCTTGTGACAGACACCAAGTCTTTTCAAAGCTTTAGCGATGAGCCTGTTATCAAAATGTTTACCTTCATCACGAATTATCGCCCTTGGGATTCCAAACCTGGTGAATATGTTCTTGTGAAGGAATCGGTGGACGGTCTTGGCATCATTCTTTGGAGTTGCCACAACTTCAACCCATTTGGACACGTAATCAACAACAAGGAGGATTTATAAGTTACCACAGGATGATGGGAAAGGTCTCATGAAATCTATCCCCGAAACATCAAATAGCTCAACCTCCAGAATGGGTTGTAGGGGCATCTCATTCCTCCTTGAGATATTCCCGGTTCTTTGGCATCTATCACATTGCTTGTAAAAAGATTGGGCATCCTTGTAAAGAGTGGGCCAATAGAAACCTGATTGAAGTACTTTTGCTGCTGTTCGTGTACCTCCAAAATGTCCTCCAGAAGGGGCGGCATGGCATTGGTAGAGCACCGCCTGTTGTTCTTCCTCTAGGATACACATCCTTATAACCTGATCTGCACAATGTTTGAACAAAAGAGGCTCATCTAAAAAATAATGCTTAACATCATATTGGAACCGCTTCTTGCCTTGATAGTTAAGGTTATAAGGTAACACACCAGTAACTAAATAATTCACAATATCAGCATACCAGGGTGTTTAGGGAATAGCTGCTGCTAATGTGTCTGCCGCCGCGGCATGTGCATTAGTCAATGTCGTGACAATGCTCTCAGTAATGGTGGTTCCTAGTAGCATTTACTCATATGGAAATGCATCTTAGATTTCTGTACTGGTGGAGGTGTTGTCGCCCTGTTCCAGACGTGACAGGTGGTCGGCAACGTGGTTTTATGTACCCTTTCTGTCTTTGATATCCACATCGAACTCTTGTAGTAACAGAATCCAGCAAATCAATCGTGGCTTGGCATCTTTCTTTGCGAATAGGTATTTGAGAGCTGAGTGATATGTGTGGACAATTACCTTTGTTCTTATTAAGTATGGTCAAAATTTGTCAAAGGTAAAAACCACTGCTAACAGTTCTTTCTCGGTGGTGGTGTAGTTGACTTGGGCAGGATTTAGGGTTTTACTGGCATAGTAAATCACATGGAATGTCCTGCCCTTTCTCTGCCCAAGGGCGGCTCCTACGACAGTATCGATGGCATCGCACATTAGTTCAAAGGGTAGGGTCCAGTCGGATGGTACTACAATAGGGGCAGAAACCAGCTTCTTCTTTAGTGTCTCGAATGCTTCAGTGCATGAGTCATCAAACTTGAAGGTTTTGTCCTGTTCAAGCAAGGTGCACAGAGGTTTAGTAATTTTTGAAAAATTTTCAATAAATCATTTATAAAAACATGTGTGTCCTAAGAATCTTCTGATGCCCTTGACAGAGGTCGGCGGTGGTAGTTTTTCAATCACTTCGATTTTTGCTTTGTCGACCTCAATCCTCTTGGCAGATATTTTGTGACCCAGGACTATCCCTTCATCCACCATAAAATGGCACTTTTCCCAGTTTAGCACTAAATCAGATTCATCACATCTCGTTAAAACCTTGTCTAAGTTGTCGAGGAAGCTGTCGAAGACAGAGAAATCATCCATGAAGATTTCCAGGAAATCTTCTACCATGTCAGAAAATATGGCCATCATGCAGCGCTGGAACGTTGCTGGTGCGTTACACAACCCGAACAACATCCTTTTGAATGCATATGTGCCGTAGGGGTAGGTGAAGGTGGTCTTTTCTTGATCTTGGGGATCTATGGCAATCTGATTATACCCTGAATAGTCATCAAGAAAATAGTAGAAGGGTTTTCTAGCAAGGCGGTCAAGCATTTGATCAATAAAAGGTAATGGAAAATGATCCTTCTTAGTTGCCTTGTTTAACTTATTGTATTCTATGCAAACCCTCCAACCGATCACAGTCCTGGTTGGGATCAGTTCATTATTTCCGTTACTTACCACCGTGATTCCTCCTTTCTTGGGTACACATTGTACCGGGCTTACCCATTCACTGTCGGATATAGGATAAATGATGCATGCGTCGAGTCACTTGATGATTTCCTTTTTAACAACTTCTCACATTACCTCATTTAGCCTTCTTTGAGCATCAACGGTGGGTTTACAGCCTTCTTCTAACAGGATCTTGTGCATGCACACTACTGGGCTAATTCCCTTGAGATCGGTGATGGTCCATCCTACTGCCCTCATATGCCTCTGCAACAGGTCTATCAACTTGAGTTCCTACTC
This sequence comes from Hibiscus trionum, assembly GCA_030270665.1. Taxonomy (NCBI): domain Eukaryota; kingdom Viridiplantae; phylum Streptophyta; class Magnoliopsida; order Malvales; family Malvaceae; genus Hibiscus; species Hibiscus trionum. The sequence goes on from BSYR01000025.1 coordinate 23,966,705, forward strand.
AGCCTGCAACTTGGAAGAGATAATTACGAGAAACGTATCATTGGGTCCCAAGAAAACATATTTGAGTTTTTCAGGTAAGGGTTTTAATTCAAGGATAGGGGGTTCTTCAATAGATGGTTTGTGAATTTTACCACTATTATCTGTGTAATCTAAGGGTTCAAAGTACTTACCTGGCCTTGTTGCCATCCATTGTACTTCTTCCTGCTCCTCTGTCTCTTCCTCATCTTCAGCTTATGTACTCTGGCCGCCGAGGCGGGTGTTAGGGTAGCTCTCCAAGTGACTGCCAAGGCATTCACCGAAATCACTGCCGAGGCAGTATTTGCTCAAGCATTATTCATCGACGTCAAACTCAAACTTAGATGTGGCATGAAGCATTTTTGCATTCTTCTAAGTCATCATTCTTTTTTAGGTTTCGGAAAACATTCAGTTTTATCTCCTGATCATTTACCCTCATTGTAAGCTCTCCTCTTTCGACGTCGATTAGCGTCCTTCCAGTAGCTAAAAATGGTCTTCCAAGTATAATAGGTGCACGTTCATCTGCTTCACAATCTAAAACCAGAAAATCAACAGGGAAAATAAACTTATCAACTTTTACCAGTATGTCTTCGATTTTCCCCTCTGGTTGAACGTAAGACCTGTCCGCCAGTTGGAGCATGATAGTAGTACGGCGGGCCCTTCCTATCCCTAGTTTCTGGAAGACAGATTTCGGCATTAAGTTGATACTTGCCCCCAAATCACATAATGTCTGCCCAGTATAATTGCTGCCAATTTTGCAAAGAATGATAAAACTACCCGGATCTTTTCTCTTTAGTGGGGCTTTGTTGTGCATCATGGCTATACATCCCTCTGTAACTGCCACTGTTTCAAACTCATCGATCTGTGTTCTCTTAGAAACTATGTCCTTGAGGAACTTGGCATAATTGGGTATTTGTTCGATGAGTTCCACCAAAGGTAGGTTAATATGGACCTGTTTCAAGATATCAAGAAATTTCTTGAACCGGTAATCTTACTTCTGCCTTTTCAGCTTTTGTGGGAACGGTAGTGGTAGTTTGATGTCTTCAATTCTCTCTTTGTAGGGGAATTTGATCTGAGGGGTGGGAATTTCCTCATGATGATTTTCCTCATCTTTGGCCAGTTCATATGTATCAAGACATGTCGTGGTATCCTTCTCTGCGGGCTTTGAAGATTGGGTCGGTTGCTCCATTGGTGCTTTCCCCTTTGTTGTCTAACCCTTCAGTTCTTGCAAGCTAATTCCACTTCTGGTGGTGATTGCTTTGCACTGCTCATGTGTTTTTCCTCTAGCGACCTCAGTATCACTAGGTAAACCTCCAACTGGTCGTGTATTTAGAATATGTGCAAATTGACCCACTTCAGTTTCTAGTGTTTTCAAAGATTTTTCTTGATTCTGCATTCGCATTTCAGTCATGTTCATGAAAGCATTAACCTTGTTAACAAACTTATCAGAATTAGCAATATACGCACTAGTATGATACATAAAAGTATTTAAACTGGCCTCTAGAGAATTGTTTGTTGTTGGCTGTTGTTGCATTTGCTACCGAGGCGGGTTCCTTTGATAGCCCGTATTCTGATTGGTAGGGTTTTCTGCAGTGTTAGGGTTACTCCATGAGAAGTTTGGATATTTCCTCCAGCTCGGATTGTATGTGTTTGTGTTGGGAGTACTATTCTGGTTATAGGTTCCCATGAAATTTCCAGATTCTGTACATTCTGTAAAGTCATGGTCTCCACCACATTCATCGCAGAAAGCTTCCACTGCTTTTACCTCATATGATTTTCTTGTTGGTTTGATCATGTTTTCAACCAATCTGGTCATCTTGTCTATACGGGTATTAACGGACTCTGATGCTTCAAACTCATTCACTGTGGCCTACCGTCTAGTGCCGCCTCGGCGGGCGGACTGAAACTGGTAATCATTTTTGGCCAACTGGTTCAGAATCCTCATTCCCTCCTCTGGTTCCTTATCAAGGAGTGTTTCATTTGCTTATGCATCTAGCATCATCCTGGTGGGTTGATTAACACCATTGTAAAACAGAGATACTTGCGTTCAAAGCGGCAGTCCATGTAGCGGGCATTTTTCCAGAAGTTCTCGGTAGCATTCTCATGCTTCGTACATTGCCTCGTCATCAGCCTGTCGGAAATAGGTAATCCGCTTCATATACGATCAGTGGCATTTGAAGGATTGAAAAGAGCCAGAAAATCTCGACACAAGTTTGTCCAGGACTCAATAAAACCAGCAGTCTTGCTATTTAACCAAGTTTTCGCCCTATCCCTCAGTGAATAGGGGAATAATCGCAATTTCAGAACGTTAGGGGGTAGTCCTTGAATTCTAAAAGACTTGCAAATCTCTAAGAATGACTTCATGTGCTGTCGAGCATCCTCATTTGCTGTGCCCCCAAACTGCCCCAGTTTATCGACAATATTGAACATAACTGGCTTGAGTTCAAAATGATTGACATTGATATCTGGTTTTATGACTGCAGAGTCAAGGTTGTCTATGTCTTCCTCCATGTAGTCTCGAGTGGTATGGACTCGCCTTTGCTGGCAAGGAGGGGGTAGTGGTGGTTGCTGATCTTGCCGCTCACCATCTGTCGCGGGATCTGCCACGACGGCATTATTGGCATTATTGTCGTTATTCATTGCTGCTCCTACTGCTTTCGCTGTTGCTAATGCCTCATGTGCCACTCTTCGGATTTTTCTTGCTTCTAGTTCAATCTTGTCAATAAACAGGTGTTTAGATATCGGATTTGCTCTAGTCATAAACTAGAACAAAGAAGGTGTAAAAAAATTTATGATAATAAAGAAAAACTAAAACTAAAAATTAAGTTCAAAGGATAAAGTGCAAGAAAGTAAAGACGAAGTCACTATTGCCAATCCCCGGCAACGGCGCCAAAAACTTGTAGAGCGTAAAGGAATTCTCTAAATTGATTGCAAGTGTACATTGCTGCCAAGTTATAGTAATTAAGATATCGTCTCCACAGGGATTGGAAGCTGCTTCAATGATTAAATTCCTGCACAAGGAAAAGTAAAAACACAATTGAGTTGTGATTTGAATTGATTTGATTAAAACTAAAAGCAAATAAATTAAAAGATTGAGATTCATACTGAAAGAATAGGCCGGTATTGAAATGCTTTGTAGTGTGGATTTTGAATGTGTCATCTTGGTTCAACTGTTGCAAAAATCGACTTCACTACCAAGGTGATGCCTTGGTAGATAACTCGCCGCGGCAGAACATGATGTGCTGCCCGGGTGGCTGAGTGATGCTTCAAAGTTCGGCAAGGCTTCCTTCAATGACTCCTCCTTATCCCTAAGTCGAAGTACTATTGGCGAACACGTCTTGATAATACCTCCTGGCACGAATCTAAGGATGAACACCAACCGATTCTTAAGCCTCCTTTAGCCGCTGAACTTCTAACTTATCCCTAAGTCGAAGTAACTTCACCCCAAGTTGGATAAAATCGTGTTTACTTGTTTCGTGAGTCTAACTCTCTCGATATTAGACAAATTGATAATTGCTCTCTCCTCTCCCGATTTGATTGCAAACAAGAACAATGCCAAGAGTAAACAAACCTTGAAATTTTATTGCAACACTTAAAAACCTAAACAAATAAAAACAATCTCTCACAACTACTCAACAAATCCAACCTTTAGCCCTAGGAAACGTTTAGAACATGATGGATGAATGGAAGCACTAGGGTTTTGGTCTACGAATTCTCGATATCTTCTCTAGTCGACTAAGAGGTCTTATATATAAGCCTTGGCCTACTCGAAATTGGTTAAAGGACTAGAGTACGAGTTGGAATTAAAGTGGATCTCCTAAAAAGATTAAACTCTAATTAAATCTTCTTTTAATCCAAGCTTGACACTCGATTGACTTTAAATTCCTTGAGTTTTGACTGTGGCTTTTCTTAGGCTTTTGGGGCTCCGATCTGCATGCAAGTGGTCTCTAAAAATCGGGCTTGATGTGTTCTTCCAGTCACACACCAGTTTGCATGTTTTTAGCTGCCTTGGGATACTGCCTCGGCGGCACACCATCTGCCTCGGTAGAGGTCTGGCTTAGCAGGGTTCCTTAGTCTGGGTTTTTCCTCTATAGCTTAGTCTGATCCTTATCTCCAGAAGGTACACCAACAATGTCCATCGAATGTTTAGCTTCTTCCTTCTTCCCTCCTTGCTGTTGCAGCATCGTCTGTCTGGGCGGGTATCTGCGCACAGTGAAATATATACCTAAGCAGTATCTTTTATAGATAAAAATAGTGAAATTTATCAAGTAGGGCAGAGTATCTAATCTATGCAGTTTTTTAGTATGTTTTTCTAATTATGACACTAAAGTGGGCTTAAGTCTAACAATAATTGAGCCATCCTAGAGCTAAAATCTAGTACTTTGTTCGCACTTAAAATCCCAAAAGCCCAAGAAAAGCCACGGTCAAAGTTCAAGGATTTTGAAGTCAACCGGAAGTCAAGCTTGGATTAAATGAAGATTTAATTAGAGTTTAATCTTTTTAGGAGATCTATTTTAGTTTCAACATGTACTCTAGGCCCTTAACCGACTTTGATTAGGCAAAGGCTTATATATATTGTATCTATTAGAGGGATTTCTTGTTTGCTTTGAATTTCTATTTGTAAAGAGTGTTTCCTTAAGCTTTGGGTAGAAAACTTTGAGGGTTGTAAAGGTTGCCTCCTTAGCCTAGAAAAGGGGACGAAATTCATAGTGAATTTGTTTGAAATCCTTAGCGGGGAGCTAACGTAGTGGATGTAGACCTTGGTTAGAAGGTTGAACCACTATAATTCCTTGTGTCTTATTGTCCAATTTTCACCTCCCACTAAAACACACAATTATCCAACTTCTCCAAACTTGGCAAACACATCGGTTGATGGAATTCAAGCATCTTAAAACACTCTACCGTACCGATACGGTATACCTCGTATCGATACCTTTTACTCCAGTTTTGATTCTGCCAAAACTCGCACCGATACAGGCTTGCCTGTATCGATACGGAGAAGGATCGTATCGATAAGCCCTTTAAGCGTACTGATACCCTCTTTAACAAACCCCAACGGCTATTTCTCAACAGTCTTTTAAAATGCAGACCGTACCAATACGCTCCCTAGCGTATCGATACGCTTAGGCTGGCAAGAGCCCAACGGCTAGTTTCTGAAGAAGGGCGTACCAATACAGTTCCCCGTGTACCGATACGAAAGGCTCTAGAACTGCAATTAATGTGGGAAATAAAGTCTCCAACGGCTCCAATTCAACCCCAACGACTAGTAACGGCTACAAACTCAATTAGGAGTATAAAGGGACCTCCAAGCATCAAGAGAAGGCTAATGCTTCAATTGTCAAACATCATATGATCAAAAATATGTCTTAGTGCCTAATTGTCAATTTCTTGTATAGACAAACACTAGTGAGCCAAATTTGTCATATTTGCTCAAGTGTTCTAGGTTTTGGGTGAGTGCTTAGATTTGCAAATGCATACCTATTAGAGGGATTTCTTGTTTGCTTTGAATTTCTCTTTGTAAAGAGTGTTTCCTCAAGCTTTGGGTAGAAAGCTTTGAGGGTTGTAAAGGTTGCCTCCTTAGCCTAGAAAAGGGGACGAAATTCACAGTGAATTTGTTTGAAATCCTTAGTGGGGAGCTAAGGTAGTTGATGTAGACCTTGGTTAGAAGGTTGAACCACTATAATTCATTGTGTCTTATTGTCCAATTTTCACCTCCCACTAAAACACTCAATTATCCAACTTCTCCAAACTTGGCAAACACATCGTTTGAAGGAATTCGAGCATCTAAAAACCCAACATTTACTTAGAAGTCGAAGAATCATTCTTGTCATAAGACTCGCACACACTCACGAAAACATAGTTCGGTTCCGGGTAAGTCCATTATCATTCAAAGGGTTGATGTCATGTGTGTAGATGCACTGTATGTAAAGGTCGCTCAAGGTGTTTTTAGGCTAAGTTTTCTTAAGATTTTAAGTTTTGGCATGTTACTATTATATTGCATTGCTTGAGGACAAGCAATAGTTTGAGTTTGGGGGCGTGTTAAGTGTGCAAAAGTACTAGATTTTAGCCCTAGGATAGCTAAATTATTGTGAGACTTAAGCCCATTTTAGTTTCATAATTAGGTAAACATACACAAAACTGCATAGATTAGATAATCTGCCATGTTTGATGAATTTCATTGTTTTTCTCTTTTAAAGATACTACTCATGTACGAATTTTATTGTGCGCAGATACCCGCCCAAACAGACCATGCTGAGGCAGCAAGGAGGGCAGAAGGAATGAGCTAGAAAATCGATGAAAGATGATGTACCTGCTGAAGAGCTGATTAGAATAAGCTACGGAGGAAAAGCCCAGAATAAGGAGCCCTGCTGAGCCATTCACACCGATACAGACTCTGTCATGGCAGCAGATGGTGCGCCGCCGAGGCAGCATCCCAAGGCAGTTAAAATATGCAAAGTGGTATGCGATTGGAAGAACACATCAAGCCCAATTTTTAGAGACCACTTGCATGCTGATCGGAGCCCAAAAGCCCAAGAAAAGCCACAGTCAAAGTTTAAGGATTTTGAAGTCAACCGGAAGTCAAGCTTGGATTAAATGAAGATTTAATTAGAGTTTAATCTTTTTAGGAGATCTACTTTAATTCCAACTTGTACTCTAGGTCCTTAACCGACTTTGATAGGCAAAGGCTTATATATATTGTATCTTAGCCGACTAGTAGGAATATCGAGAGTTTCTTGGAGAAAACCCTAGTGCTTCCATTCATCCATCATGTTCTAAATTTCTCCTAGGGCTAAGGGTTGGTTTTGTTGAGTAGTTGTGAGAGATTGCTTGTATCCGTTTAGGTTTTTAGTGTTTGCAATAAAATTTCAAAATTTGTTTACTCTTGGCATTATTCTTGTTTGCAATCAAATCGGGAGAGGAGAGAGCAATTATCGATTTTTCTAATATTGGGAGAGTTAGACTCATGAAACGACTAAACACGGTTTTATCCAACTTGGGGTGAAACTACTTCGTCTTAGGAATAAGTTAGAAGTTCAGCGGCTAAAGGAGGCTTTAGATTGGTTGGTGTTCATCCCTCAATTCACATCGAGAGGTATTATCAAGACGTGCTCGCTAATAGAACTTCGACTTAGGGATAAGAATGAGTCATTGAAGGAAGCCTTGCCGAACTTTGAAGCATCACTCGGCCGCCCGGGCAGCTGAATGATCCTCTACCGCGGCGGGTCATCTACCGAGGCATCACCTTGACAACTGCCAAGACAGCTGAGTCGATTTTGCAGCACTTTAACCGAGACAAAACATTCAATATCCACACTACGATGCATTCCAATATTGGCCCATTCTCTCAAACTGAATTCTCAACCTTTTAATTTACTTGCTTTTAGTTTAGTCAAATCAAATCAAAACCTCAATTTACTTGTGTTTTTATTTTTACTTGTGCAAGAAGATAAATTCTGAAGGATTTCTCAATCCATGTGGAGATAATATATTTTATATTACAATTAGGCATTAGTGTACACTTGCACTTAAAGCAGGACTATTCGACAGCTTACAGTAACAGTGACTAACACTGAATTCACCAAAATTACTCTCATAGCAAAAGATGGTGTCTTACGTTTCCATCCCGTAAGGCGTTGCTGCATTTTATTTTATTTTTTTCCAAAATTTGCTCCCAAACACTACAAGATCATGGGTTAACTCCTATCAGCTCCCCCAAATATGTGAATGGTAGCTCACCATGACCACACCATAAGACCAAAGCCATTTCCTCCACTGAACTATAAACCCCAACAATAAATAGAGATGACTTAAATAAATTGATTTGTAATCTGAAAGCTTACTAACAACATGTTAGAATATGTTTCAAATTCCAAGCATACTCCACACTGCCCCGGATAAAGATTACTGTGTCAAGTGTGAGGGAGAAATGAGTCACAACACAAACCCCTTCATCAATCCTCAAACCACTGCATTGATTAGGAATTGATGGAGTGCCTCGACAACAATAACAAATAATAAAAGCGACAAGGGATCACCTTGTCGCACACCCTACTATATCACAAAATCGCGTGTAACACTCCCATTAACAAGGACCAACAACCTGGACATGCCAACACATTCCCAAATACACTGCTTCCAACGACCACCAAACCCCGTATGGTACAATACTTGGTGCACGAACTCACACCGTATATAATCATAAGCTTTCGTGAAATCCAGTTTTAGGATCATGCCACCCCACTCAAGTGACGTTTTCCATGAATGTACCACCTCATTTATCATTAGAATTTCATCACTAATTTGTCTCCCTTGCAGGAATGTCGTCTAAGTGTCACCGATCAAATCATCCATCACAACATGAAGGTGAGTTGTCGATATCTTTGCAAAGATTTTATATGTTGAGTTCAATAAGCAAATAGGACGGAAATCCCCCACCCCAACAGATTATCAGTTTTCGGAATCAAAGCCACAAATTCTCAGCGGAAATACGACTCCACGACCTAAACTCTTAAACCTTACATTCTTAATTAATCCCCTCAATTAAATTTAACAAGCTTGTATAAACTTGAATGTAATTGTATATTTGGATTTGGGAACGTTTAGTGTTTGTAATTTAATTCTTAATCAATTACATTGTTACCATTTGAATTTTCTTTAAAACTAGACAAATAATAAATTTAGCCCCTAAGATTTATCCAGTTTGTCTCTTTGGTTCTAATTTGTTTTTTTATCGATTTGACCCTCAATATTTAGAATTTAGTCTCTCTTTTTTTGTACTTTGGACAAAAAATCTCATTAGACCATTAAAATTTTAATGGTATTATCGCGATAGCATGCTTAGCAAACATGTACTTCAATAGAATTAAAAAACATACATGAAAATATTAAAAACCCTCATAATTTTAAAATTTATCATTCAATTCACTAGTGAAGTATACGTGGATTAGCACATTTTGCACCATTAAAACTTTAATGGTATAGCCAATTTTTTCACCTAAAAATGAATTCATTGACTTTTGGTGGTTGAGGGCCAAACTGAAACAAAAATAATAGGGTCAAATTGAAAAATGGATAAATGTTAAGCATTAAAGTTGTCATTGTGCCAAAAAAAAACATAAGTTTATTGAAATCATCAATTATTAGAGCAAAATTCAAAAACAGTAGGCCCTTATTTGCGTATAATTTGAAAATGTTAGGCCCCTTATTCAATCAAATTAAAGGTTAGTCTCTTAATTGGACGTTTTTGAAAGGTTAGACTCTTATATTTTCAAACAAAGCTATAAATAGAAAATCATTGAAGCTAATACTGACATTAACAAAGTTGTTGCCGTCACAACTTCCAACTAAAAATATCACCCAAATAATCTTATTCTGTTCTCTACTTTCTCGTACAGCCAAGAACTCTAGTATACATCTACACACAATAACCCTTATAAATCTGAAGCTTTTCCTTTCCAAATGAAACAGAAACAAAGTTGAAAGTTAAATAAAAATAAAAAGCAAAGAAGATCTAGAGTTGTAGTTTTTGGAAAAACAAAGAAAAATCATACCTTTTTTGTTTACATCTTGTGAATAAAGTGTTGATATAGCCTCCATTGAAATAGCTCCGAAAATGGTAGAAGTAAAGGTGTTCCTGTGGGCGTATGTGTTGTTATGTGTCCCAACTGGGATTGTAGCACAACTGCAAGGCCTGGGTGTGAATTGGGGTCTCATAGCATCGCATCCTTTGGACCCTAAGATTGTTGTTCAAATGATAAAAGATAATGGCATCAAAAAGGTTAAGATTTTCGACGCCGACAAAGACGTTCTAGATGTCCTGGCCGGAACTGATATTGAGGTCATGGTCGGGATTCCTAATTACTTTCTGGAAAGTCTTTCTGAGAAGTACAGTGTAGCCCAGGCTTGGGTTAAAGCAAATGTCACTGCTTATATGGGTAAAAATCGAGTCAATTTCAAGTAAGTTTGGTTTAGTAAGATTCTTAATGTTTGAATCAGGCTCAGGCTCAGCACACCCGATTGTTAATCGTTTTCAACTTTTTTACAGGTACGTGGCAGTTGGAAATGAACCGTTTCTGACGGCCTACAATGGTTCCTTCACCAACTTAACACTTCCGGCTATGAAAAACATTTTGAAGGCATTAAACGAAGCTGGTCATGGGAAAGACATTAAGGTATCAACGCCGCTTAATGGTGATGTTTACACAACACCTACTTACAAGCCCTCCAATGGAATATTCCGACCGGACATAGCAGATATCATGGGTGATATGTGTGAATTTCTCGACCAAAACGATGCAGCTTTCATCGTCAACATCTATCCTTTCCTTAATCTCTACCAAAATCCTGGATTCCCCGAAAACTACGCATTCTTCGATAACCCCGCCCCCATGGATGATAATGGTAATAAGTATCAAAGTGTTCTTGATGCCAACATCGACACTCTTGTCTCCGCACTAAAGGTTGCCAAGTATCCAGACATTCCCATCATCATCGGGGAGGCTGGATGGCCCACCGATGCTAATGTTTACGCCACAACCAAAAATGCCGAAAGGTTTTACACTGGCTTGTTGAAGAAAATGGCATCGAAAGAGGGGACTCCACTTCGTCCCAAGGCGTATCCTGATGTGTACATGTTCTCTTTGTTGGATGAAGATCAGAAGAGCGTTGATCCGGGAATGTTCGAGAGGCATTGGGGGATTTTCACCTTCGACGGACAACCTAAGTTTCCAATGGACCTTTCGGGGAAAGGACAGAACAAGACGCTTGTGGGTGGGAAGAATGTCCCATACTTGGCAAAGCAATGGTGTGTGTATAACGAGGATTCTTCCGACCAAAAAGATTTGAAAGTAAAGGTTTCGTGGGCTTGTAATAATACGGATTGCACAACTTTGGTACCCGGTGCTTCATGTGCTAATGTGACTGATAACTTGAACGCCTCGGTTGCCTTCAACATGTACTACCAGATGGCAAACCAGAAAAAAGAAGCATGTGATTTCCAAGGTCTGGCTAAGATCGTGAAGCAAGATCCATCCAAGGGGACTTGTAAGTTCCCAATCATGATTAAAAGTTCCCAGTCTACATCCACTTCCGGTTCCGGTTCCAGTTCGTCGTCTTCTGGATCACCAAGTTCTTCAGCATCTGACTCATCATCCTCCGATTCTCCAACTTCCTCTCCTTCGTCGTCGTCTTCTTCTTCTTCTTCCCTTGTCATTCATTACCATTCACTTATTTTTCATCTTTTTGTGGCCATCTGCATTGTTTGGTTTGCATGAATGTGCCCTTTTCTTTCCTGAATTGATGAATTCTGCAAGTTCATTGTAATAACATGGGAATTTCAATCTTTGAAAGAAATGAACGAAGGTTTTTCGTTGCCAGATTGAGTTTATCTGCATTCTTTTATTTTCCTTTGATGCAACAATTAAAAATTAGAATTAATAGCCAACATTAACGAAATTGAATTGATTACTGCATTTAGTTTGTAACTCGACTTAGAACAATGAAAGCAACAGAAAAATAAAGTACACCAGAAACTCGTTTGCAAATTTCACTCCAATACAATCTAACCTAATATAGGCTATGAGGTCTTGTCTGAGATAAATCCAATATTAAACTCTTGGTACAAGAAATGAATCAAACTCGATCAATTCGCTCAACTATTGCAGTTTCACTCCTATACAATCTAACCTAATATAGGCTTTGCAACACTGATAAAACAAATTGTGCTCTCAATATTCAGTACTTGTCAACTTAGACCAAGGCTTCAATATAAGGGTGGACAAAACACGACTCGGCTCGAAAAAATTAAATTATTCTACTCAACTTGATGCGGAAAAAAACCCAACTCATTTTAACTCAGACTCGTAATTTCATAACCTCCAATATTAAACTCTTGGTACACCAGAAACTCGTTTGCAAATTTCAGAATACAAAATATGTGAAAGATAGTGTGATAGATTCAGTAACAGGATGCATTATAAGGCATTACGATATACATGATAGATGACAAAAATGAAAACATAATAGATAACATATCTAAAGACAGAACAATTAACGTATCAGAATACAAAATAATAATATACATGGACGGAGCTCTCTTGGAGCCCAAGGGCCCGGTTCCTGTTAAAAAAATTAATTATTCAATAATTTTAGTTTAATAATAATTTAATCTCTGTAAAAAATAATTATTTAAATTTAAAAAATATAAAAATTTATCATATATAATCAAGTAGGGGTTGAATTAGGAGTGTAAACGAACCGAGGTTGTTTGTTTAATGTTTACGAACATATTCGTTTAACGTTCGTGAGCATATCCGTGTAATGTTCTCAAACATGTTCATTTATATGACCGCTAACATGTTCATTTATATGTTCTAACACCCCTAAAAAAATGATGAAAATGAAGTGATAAAAGATTTAAAAAAAATGCCTTTTAAAGGTTTTGAACCTGTGACCCCGTGCTTAATAAGCTCTTGCCCTTGCCATTTAAGCTAAGGCCATCTTTAGTTTTGTTTTTGCCTTAGTTTCTATCTAACCTTTTTGTGTTATAGTCCACCCAATAATAAATGATAATCAGAACCCCTGGTGCCTGAATCAAAATATCGATTTGAAATGTTAGATCTAAGTACCAAACCTCCCACCCGTCTTCTATCTTCGACGAGCTCCCCGCCCTCACCGCCGTTCCGTTCGCTTCACCGCCACCGACGGTATGTGCACCGTCCGCCCGTGAACCAACCGCCATCAACCACGCGCGATGACGGCCGATAAATCGCGGCGAAAACCCGGATAAAGATCAGAGAAGTTCGGCCGCCGTCGTTTCTCTCATTTTTGGCCGATTCCGGTGCCAACTCGTTTCACCGTGGGCACAGTCGAGCTCCTCGCATCCCGATCTACAAAACCCATGTGAGTCACCTCCGCTTTGCCGCCGTTTTGCCCCTCGTCGGTGTTACGCGGTTTTCCGGCGAGATTTAGAATTTTGGGGTAAGTTTCGGGCATATTCCGGGTTAAATCGTTGAATACTCGGCTTGGGTGAGTTTATAAATTAATGATCTTCGTTTTTCCGGCAGAAACGACGCGAAAGGAGTTTTCTGGCGAAGTTCCGGCGATCACTCCGGCGACCAGAATATTTGGGTGAGTGAACCGGGTCCAAACCGGTCTAACCCGGTCTGAACCGGCTGGACCGGTCGAACCGGTCAGCTTGGTCAACCCGTCCGACCCGACCCATTGACCGAGTCAACCGAGTCAATCCGACCGAGTCAACCGAGTCAACTCGTCTGAGTCAACTCAGTTGACTTTGAACGTTGACCGTTGACTGCTGACGTCAGCGTTGACTTTGACCAAAAAGTCAACTTTTCCAGAAAAGCCCTATTTTATGTTTTTCGACGTCCTGAGTCCGATTTTGAAGCCCGTTTCGTGAAATTCTGACCCGAAGGCCTCTGAATCTGACCTTGAACCCGAAAGTGTTTGTGTGTCTAATTTTGTTAAGAGCTCTTTGGATAAGGAATGAAATGTGAATCTATGTAGTTGAAGGTATCAAAGTATCCTTGAAATTGAGATGTTGAGAGCCGTCAAATCTTGGGATCGAGTGCGATCGAATGAGGTGTCATGAATCAACCGTTGTAGCTCGGAACTAAGGTAATACATTACTACCTTCTGCATGCTTTTGCAACATGTTGGTATTCGGTTAATGTTTACACGATCATGCTTGAGCATATGATTATTTCTGATTACGTCGATCAATTATGAAATAAGAATATTAATGCCCAAGGCAAATATTCGCATAAGAGGCTTGATAAATTGAAAGGACTTTCGAGTTCAGTAAACAATTAATAAAAAGGGTTAATCTCTAAGTCTGATTATTTTGGCTAATGAATTATGAAAATGCCCTTGATATATGAAAATGACTAAAATACCCCTATTAATGAGTGTGGTCTGAGAATCTACACTAGATCCGGTAAAACAACCGAACCCTCTGAAAATCTTGAAGTTTGCTTGGGAAGTTATGGTAGCGAGGCTTCACGTTTGAGTCTGTAAATTGCTCAGATTCCTTTTTTGAGATTGAATATTCTCTTAAGACAATTTCGAGAAAACAATTGTATGTTTGGATTAGACAAAGTCGCGTAAATTGCTGAATTGATCGAGATGACTGAAATGTTTGGTAATATTGATAAAGTTGAATCGGTCGGAATATCCATAATGATTAAAAAGAATAATGTATCCTCGGCACCAATTGTCAAATTAATTGAAATGACAAATATACCCTCGATATCGGAAAGGATTGAATAGTTAGAACGACCGAAAGGCTCAGAATTTGTTTTGGAACACCTTCAGATATGAAGCATCCGAAATATCTGCGAATGTTGAAATGATTGAAGCTAACTCCAAAACTGGAATAAGGAATACCAATAAAGCTAGACAATATAACAACTCTAAAGTGGTAATTCACGGTCCGTGTTTGTTGGCCGTTTCTGATACTATCCTAATTTTAGAAAGATACCATGTGACGACATGTTCGGGTTATTTGGAGAAAGTACTCAGCTATTGGTAAGAGCAGCATGTTTCCTCAAAAAGATAAATTCGATGCTACGGAACGAGTTCGGGGGTTATATGCATGTTCATGAATTTGGAAAATTACCGCTTGGATACATGTTTGATCTCTCGTGGTAAATTCAGTGGATGTAAGGTGAAGACGATCTGCTTTGTTGTTACGCTGTAATCAGTTCTGGAAATGAATGCTTAAGATGTAATTATCCGATTATATTTTAAACTATGTGTTATCGGTTTCAATTAGTTCAGAGGGACTCGAAAGCTTGATGAGCAATTAGAATTCCTAAATTCTGTGCATCGCCGTTTATACCTTGTTGGTTTAGCTTACCAAATTACCCTCCGAAGGCCGGAATGCCCAACAATACCCTCGTAAGCTTTAGCGATCGAATCACTCTCGATATATCTGAAATCCCAATGATTCTGATGCATCAACTTTCGATGTTAATTCGATTTGTCTTACCGAACTCCCCTATTCGTAGGGACCTCGTTCTGAAATCAGTCTAAATTTGTCAAGTGTCATATTTCTGATATCTATCGAGTACCTCTAAGAAATGAATTAGGCCATAAAGCGTGTACCATGTATCTGTAATTACTTTCTGTTCTAAATCAAGGCAATATGCTTAAAATTTAAAAGTATGATATTGTAATACGAAAGGAAAACAATTCTCTGATTTCTGACCTCTGTTATAGAAAATATATCTGATATATGACATTGAATACGAAATAATGATAATGATAATAAAATAAATTTGATACATGTCTTCTGGTATAAAAGTAGATTTAATATTTATTTTCTGCTATATTGTCTTCTGAATATAAATTGAAATCATCTGTGGTATATTATCTGGATATGAATGATGATCTGTAGGCTCAGCGCTGATAAGTCATTTCGTACCTAAGCTCCTACGCCCAATGGGCCTAGGGTAAGCCTTTCTGTTAAGCTCCTACGCCCACGGGCCTAGGGTAAGTCTTTCTGGACCTAAGGTATCCCCTTAGGTAGGCTCCTACGCCTTAGGCCTAGGGTAAGACCTTCTGTATGCAGTTCAGGTGGAATTGCATTTTGGGGTTCGGATGGAGGATAGTTAAGTAAGTTAATAAAACTTTCTGACCTCTTCTTACGTATACCCTACTAAATTAATGTATTAAAGTTGAACGCTCAGTAAACTTAAAATTCGCGTTTAATGAACCACTTTGAACTCCTTAATTCAACTTCTGAAATCTGAACCTCTGCTTTAGACTCACATCTTGAGTTCGGATGATCTAATAAAGAACAACTTTGTTATCTTCTAGTATAATGCTCCTCTGAAATCTCGAATCGTAATTTGAGCTTATCGTTACCTAGTTCTTCATGACAGTGTTAAGCTTGCCTTACCTGCTTGTGCTTTTAGCATCCCTTGGTAGTTTGTATTACTGAGCTTTTCGAAGCTCACGTTTTTTTTACCATCACAGGTTAGAAGATCGACCATGTCGTAGCTGTCAACATCGGTATAGAGTTTCTTCGGTTTGCTTGCGGAGTATGGTATCTGTGTAATTAGGGGGCATGTATGTCACATCTTGATTTACATTCGAGTCTAAAACTTGTTTTAGCAATTTGTATCATAGTTTTTATTTTGTAGTCTGAATATTTTCTGGAATTGTATTCTAATTCAAAATTTGATTTATGATTTTAAATGGTTAACGATTTGTTTATTTGAAATTTTAATGTGGGTCGCTCTTGTGACCCTAATGTGACTTCCTAGGATCTGTTGTAACGCATAGGCGGGTCTAGGGGTTACATGTTCACCAAAATGGCGGAATTACACCACTAGTCTTTAAGCATTAGGCTTCACAGTTTGAACTTAAAAGTTCACCACGTGTTCAATTTAATTCATACATTCACCATTATTCAAAATATTAAAAAATAAAAGGAAAAGAGAAACCAAGTAAATGAGCTTACAAACAAGCCAATAAATGAGCTTGTTCGTGAACATAAACAAACGGAATACACATCTGTATGTGTATGCTCGTTCATTAAACGGACATAAAAACTTGTTCATACTTGTTTATTAAACGAACGGTTCACTAACAATTCGCCGGACGCTCTGTTCATTTACACCACTATGTTGAACTAAAGAAGAATGAGCATATATCCTCAAATTTTTTGGCCCAATAACAATTTAGGTCTTTATAAATTTAAATATTAAATAAATTAGGCGTTGTCTCATGAATTTTGAGTTTAAATACATGATAAGCTTTTGTATTTTTAAAATTAAATATTTTAACCCCTATCATTATTTGATATTAGCTCCGCCCTGATAATATATGGCATGAAATTCACATAAATGAAGGTAGGGGCTAGTAACCCACTATAATGCTGAAAGCAGAGGACGAAATTGGGATGTACACTTGAAACCTGCTGAATATGCTCAGATTTTCTTGCTGGGTTCAAACACATACTTAACCAGCGATTCCTTGATTGGTAGCAAAGCAAATCAGGGAACTCTTTCTTCAACTTAGATGCGAAAGTGTTGAGTTGATCGAACAATGGTTAAACACTAAGCGGATGGTGAATTGGTAGAATAAAAATTGAAGGGTGCAAGTAGGAAATTTAAAAGATGAAGACAACGCGATTTAGAGTGGTTCAAACTTCGAAAAAGCTCTACATCCACTACCTCAGCATCCTACTGGGAATTTCAACAATTTATTAACTTGAATTCGTCCTCTTTTCTCGGCTTAGGAGGAAACCTTACAAACCGGTCAATTTTTTTACCCAAAGATTAACCCAAGAGCACACTTTACAAGAGAAAGATAGACAAACTTTAAAAATACCTCTCAAATGCTAATTGTTTACCTAATTACAAATAAACACTCCCAAACTCTAAAAAGATTTACAATGAAGAACTCCAAATGAGTTGGGTACAAGAATTTGACACTTATGCTCAAAGGTTTGGATTTAATTGCTTGGATGTTTCTTTTTGGTTCAATAGTTGTTGTTAGTGCTTTTGAGGCTTGCTTTTATACATTCTCATTGATTTCTAGCCGTTTGGGTGGTTTAGATCATCAATAGAGCCGTTGGGGCTCTTTCTCCCCTCCATAAATGCAATTCTGCAACTACTCATATCGGAACATGTGGCCCTGTATCGAAACAACCTCAAAAAAGAAAGAGTCGTTATGTGTAACAAGGGGACCGTATCGAAACGCAGGAAGATGTTTCGAAACTTTAAGGGGCCATATCGAAACAATTTTACACACATTTGAAATTGTTAAACTTCGTTTCGAAACACCAAAGGGGTGTATCGAAACAATTAACCAATTTTCAAAAATTCCGTTCTGGCAAGTAACGTCTAGTTCATTTAATGTTCAATTTTAAAAATACTTAACCCTTGTATCGAAACGGACAATGTCGTATCGAAACACTATTAAAAAAAATTAAAGCCTAGATGAAAGTTGTATCGAAACGGGCAAGCCG
The DNA here is from genome assembly GCA_030270665.1 of Hibiscus trionum. Taxonomy (NCBI): domain Eukaryota; kingdom Viridiplantae; phylum Streptophyta; class Magnoliopsida; order Malvales; family Malvaceae; genus Hibiscus; species Hibiscus trionum. Next base: position 23,984,712 of record BSYR01000025.1, read on the forward strand.
GTTTCGAAACCCTAGTCTCGAAATAGGGAATTTCGTATCGAAACGAAATTTTCCAGTAAGCTCCTAAAATCAATTTGTATCGAAACACATTGGGGGTTTAGATAGGCCTGGGCGATTTTGAGTATTTTGGCTTTGAAACATTTAGAAAATTTTATGGGGTTTAAGTTTTGACTTTAAAACATTTTAAGTGTAAAATTTACTTGTCAAATGTGAGTCTTTTGAGTACTTAAAATTTTATTTACTTTGCAATTTGGTCCTTAGACTATTTGTTATATCAAAATCAAATATTGGTTTTACAATCTCCCCTTTTTGATATAACAAAACCAAAGTAAATTTTTAAGTGAACTCCCCCTAAATTGAAGCTAGGTTTTGAAAAAGATTTTAAAAAGTTTAGGTTAACCCTTCTCCCCTTTTTGTTAGATCAAAATCAATGAAGGAATAAAGAATATAACCAAGATATAAAGCAATATAGCACAAGAAAAAGCATAATTAAAGCAACATAATATCATTAGGCATAATAAACCAAAGCAAAAGTTCTAAAATATCCAAACTTAATACCTAAAAACAAGAAATCAAAGCATATGTCCTAAAACAAAACATAGATAAATACATAAAAAGGAAAATCCTAAACTAGATGATATGCAATGAGATGCAAAGAACTAAGGCTCATCGTCATCTTCATCTTCATCATTAGCGGTGCTCCTTCTAAATTGCCTCCACTCGCCATAAAAGCCGGTAAAAGACATGTCCATCGATGTTTGTTGAGTTTCAATCAAAGTAAGTCGATTCTCAACATTTTGAACACGTGCCTCCAAGGACGTGAAACGAGTGTAAATAGCGGCAAAATCAGAGTTCATGTTGGTTTGCAAGCCATTGAATTGCTCGGTGAGAAATGTCATGAGAACTTCATTGTTAGGGGGAGCAACTTGAGATTGACGTTCGGAGGTGGCAACTTGAGAAGGATTCTCAACACGAACCGAATATCCATCAATGTAGTGAAACTTGCAAGGGAGAAGAGTGCGCTCATCGATGGGATCCTTGAGAGATTCCGGAAAATCAAGAGAGCAATCGATCTCCAATTTCGAGAACAAATAACTCAAAGCGGTTCCATAGGTGAAGGAAGTGACAAGATCCGAGTTACGATTTTGGACAAGATGCATCATCTCGGCAAACATGATTCGGCAAAGATTTGATCGACGTTCCTCACGAAAGCAACGAAGCCAAAAATCGTCGACTTGGCGGATGTGGGAGAACTTTCTTCCAGATGAACGAAACCACCAAGAGACTATGATATGAATGATGCGATCATGAGCATCAAGGACCGTAACGGAGCCACCAAGAGTATGTCCCAAAGAATTTTCATCCGAAATACCCTCATCTTCAAACCCTAAAACATTGACCAAAATTTGAGGATCAATCTGAAACTTCTTCCACATGATGTATGATTCATTATCATACACTTATTTTTCATCTTTTTGTGGCCATCTGCATTGTTTGGCTTGCATGAATGTGCCTTTTTTTCTGAATTGATGAATTCTGCAAGTTCATTGTAATAACATGGGAATTTCAATCTTTGAAAGAAATGAACGAAGGTTTTTCATTGCCAGATTGAGTTTATCTGCATTCTTTTATTTTCCTTTGATGCAACTACTAAAATACTAAAACAACATAAAAATAAATTGCACAAGAAACTCGTTTGCAAATTTCAGAATACAAAATATGTGATAGATTCAGTAACACGATGCATTATAAGGTATTATGATATACATAATAGTTGCAAAAGGGAAATTTAATAGTTTTTCGAGCAATTTTTTTATCATTTTGGTTTCATTACACGGTAGTATTTGTTCTTTACTCTTAGCCTTTTGAAAATGCACACACACCATGCAAACAAACTATTCGAACACATATTGAATTAGTATTTGGGTAGTTCATAATTTATTGTGTATAGCAGATAATCACATAGGTTTACAGTTTTTGTTACCATATCGGATTAGTATTTATTCATTACAAATTTACAAGAATATTCAGCACTACGCACTAACTAACTTGCCTCAGTGGTTAAGGGAACAATGTTGTTCTTAGAGGTCACGGATTCGAGCAACAGCAGCTGTAGCAGAGTGATTGAGCATGCATTGTCAAATGATTTAGAGTATATTCAGAACAGATACTACTTATAATCATTTTTCCACGCTCGACGAGCACCGATGAGCATCATTTTTCCACGCTCGACGAGCACCGATGAGCATTATTAATTCAATTTATAAAGATTAAAAATTTAAAGGACTCACCATATAATTATAAATTATTTAAAAATTAAAAAGTAAATTAATTGAAATATATTCTTTTATTTTTAATTTTCTTTTAAATATAGATCAAAATACTTATATATCCCTAACTTACAAAAACCTTAATTTTTGTTCATTTAAAATTTAAACAGCGGCCGTCGCTGCCTGCCACCACCGATCGTTTTAAGGACACTTTCATAGCCAAACAAACCGGTTGACCTTAATCCCATGATGTAAGAAGCAGATACATCTGTGCCTATAGCATATAATATTAAAGACATGGTCAAAGGGGGAAATAGCAACGCAGGCAAATGCCTCTGCGAGCAAAACAAAAATGGTAAAGAGTAAATACCAAAGAATTTAGTTTGTTCCACTTCAAATATTTTAAAATCAAAATAACAAAAAGATTAAAACTTTTAAGTCCTGAAGACTTGGATTAAGTTCTTGAAACGATCGGCGGCGGCGGCTTGAATATCAAATGAACAAAACTTCGAGTTTTTTAATTTAGGGATATATAGGTATTTTGATCTATGTTTAAAAGAAAATTAAAAATAAAATAATATATTTTAATTAATGTACTTTTTAATTTTTTAATAATTTATAATTATACAGTGAGTCTTTTATAAATTGAATTAATGGTACTTATCGGTACCCGTCGCTAGTGGTACATCGAGCGTGGCAGACTCATCCTTATAGAAAACAAACAAAACAAAATAACCATTTTTAAGTCATTATTTCTCATACCCTTACCTTTGGACACATTTATTTTAGACTTCAAAGAGACATATTTGTCTGTGAATTCGTATAAAATAAACAATTTAGTCCTCTAAAAAAACACACATATTTTGACCCTCGAACGTATCAATCTAATTCTTTGAATATTTATTGAATAATTTTTCTATTAATTATTGAATATTTCAACATATTGTAATTCTGTGTAATCTTTTTTTATGTTTTTTTTTAATGCTTCTTAAGAAGCTAACCCGAAAACCGAAAATTCAAAAAAAATCTAACCCTACCGGATCGGAACCCGCCGGATTTGGAGTTTTTCTGCCATCCCTAATTCTAATTTGCATGCATGCTACATACAACATTATTTAGATTGACAAGTGAAGTTAATGTGGACATTGTCGTTAATACCATTAACAGACAACAAAATTATTTGAAGCATGATGTTTGAAGAATAAAAATGGAAATAAAATAGCTATAATATAAGTTAATGAATTTTGTCAACATAACGCAGTGATTTCTCTTCATCACTAGACCGTGAAACAAGAAAAGGTTGATTATCCACTAATGTGTGAAGAAATCAGCACCATCCTCAATGTCATCAGTTTTGATGCATCCACTCTGAGCCATGAGTACTCTATACACTCTCTTCGAACAAATCTAGCCTAATCTTCTGTCGTTTCCTACTAACCCTTCTACCACCAAGTCCTTGACCACAAATTCCTTTTCATGCACCTGCCATTGCCCATTACATTACAATTCCAAAAACAATTTACGTAATGTCTCTGCCATTGCAGAAACAATACAGGGAATTATGAAATCAGCAATAGTATGCAATGCGTAAAAAGAAAGAATTAACTGCAGTCACTAAAGGTTTAAAAGTAGATTATAATTGCAGAAACAATACAGGGAATTATGAAGAAACGCTTCTCATTTCTGTTCCACCAGTACCAATAAACGCTTCTCATATTTTGTTTCCCAACAATTATGGCATCACATTTCACATCACCAGAATGTAAGCAAGATAAAAACCCAATCAGTACAAACCAAAGTCCTAAGAGTTTATGTGCTCCATTAAAGCTGCAAAGAAGTCGTATTATTCTATAAAACCAGTTTTCCTTTTCTTCAGAATGAAGAATTAAGGACAAAAATAGAAACAAATCAAGCATGCAAGTGTTTGAGATTTTACTCACCACAAGTTCCCCTTTATTAAATTATTGTCAATAGAATCCTTAGGAATAAGGGATCCATTAGCACTTACAGAGAGTCGCGTTAACTTCTTTCTGCAAACAAAATAAATAAACTAATAAAGTATTGAACAGAACAAAACACTAAAATGAACTCAATTTACCACAAACAGCACCAACCCCATGAATTCCTCGTGATTCTTGATGCATGACATGTTAATCTTGTAGAAAAGCAATTTCCAGCTTTAAGAAAACAGAATAATGCAGAAAAGTAAAGCAGAATTTAAGTTTCTGCGAAAAAGAAGTAAAACATAATTAATTTTTTGTTATTGAAAATACATTTGAAATTACATCCCTTTACAGTGAATTTATAGACTCAACTATAGAACTTTTGTTACAATTAGGAGTCCTAAGTACAAAATACATTAACTCTATCTTTTAGGAAATAAACTTTAATTTAAATTACTATATACATAAGGACTCTAACTCTATCAGATAATCTAACACTCCCCCTCAAGTTGGAGAATATACATTGCATAGTTCCAACTTTCAACTTGAATAAAAACTTGTCGAAAGAAGCTTTTGATAGTGATTTTGTAAGTGCATCGGCCACTTGTTCTTCTGTAGGAACATAAGATAAAAAAACTATCCCACTAGTAATCTTTTCTGAGATAAAATGCTTGTCAATCTCCACATGTTTAGTCCTATCATGGTGGACTGGATTTCGAGCAATTTGTATGGTAGACTAATTGTCACAAAAAATCTCAAACTTCTCATCTTGGTTCACATCTAGTTCCTTCAATAGCTTTAACAACCAAATTTCTTCACACATTTCTAATGCTAAAGCCGTGTATTCTACTTTAGCATTAATCCTAGACACAACTGCTTGTTTCTTACTCCTCAAAGTCACTAGGTTTCCCCAAACAAAGGAGCAGTAGCCACTAGTTGATCTCATGTATGTTAGTTCACTCGCCCAACTTGAATCTGAAAAAATCTGAACATTCCTTTCTTGAGTCTTTTTAAATAGTAGTCCATGCTCTGGCGTTCCTTTTAAATATCTTAAAACTCTCATAGAAGCTTTCATGTGGTCTTCTCTTGGATCAGTCATGTGTTGACTGATAATGTTGACTGGAAAACCAATGTCAGGTCTGGTTAGTGACAAATAAATTAGCTTTCCCACTAATCTTTGGAATTTACCCTTTTCAACTTTAGGGTCCGAGTTCTCTCTATTGAACTTTAAGCCTGCTTCCATGGGAGTATCAACTGGTTTGCATCCCAACATTCCAGCATCATTGAGTAGATCTAGAATATATTTTCTCTGTTTAATTACCAGACCCTTGTTCGACCTTGAAACCTTCATGCTTAGAAAGTATTTGAGCTTTCCTATGTCTTTTGTAACCCCCTCGACCTGGTCTAGTCGCAAGACCGAATTGGGAGAGTCACACAGGGATAATCGGAGAAAAATCCGAGAATTTCCCTCTGATTAACAACCCTAGATTAAGATTTTTCTTGTCTAAATGCAATTTAACGGTCTTATGGTGTTAAGGGTTACAGCAGAAGAACAACGTCTCAATCGGATGTCCAATTGGAGCCAAACAGTCACGAAGGACCATTTTGAAAAACGACACAAAAAGAGGGGCAAAAAAGTAATTTAAACCTTACCAAATAATTTATCAGTCTTATTTCAAGCACACGAGGCAAGACCAACACAAACGAGACATATAAACTTACTTAGGAAACATACAAGCATTAGGGACTAAAACGTAACATTTGGAAACCTTCAAAAATGCCTTTTAACCACTTTAACTACATGTGTTTCAAATCAGGGGTTGCCCATTTCGTAACGCAGGCTCTCAGCATAAAGCAAAACTAGGTTGTTCCGAAATGGCTCATCTTGGTTTCGAAACGGGAGCCTCCAGAGGCAAAACATACCGAAATAGCACAACCCTCGTTCCGATACGGGTGCCCCAAAAGGCATGGTCGTTCCGAAACCATACCAGGTGTTTTGAAATGCCTCGGTACAGATTGGCCCGAAAATGCATTTTGGCATCCCCAAACATTCCCAAACTTACCCCGAGAGAGCACAAACCACATGGCAACATATTGAGCAAACATTCTAGAGGCAAAACACCCTAAAAACATGATTCAAACATGCACACACACAAGCATGGATCTCAAACATAAAAGCTCATAATGAACACTTTAACTCAAATCACCAACAAGCCAAAACACATGACATTTAACCAAAAGCCAAAGCAAGCCTCAACATAACATGGTTTCAACATTTAAAGCATGTAGCAACATGATCAAACTCATAGGAGTTTACAACCACCTCTCTAACCACAAAAGCAAATATTCTCATTGCTAAATTATTATTACAACTTAAAATCCATACTTGAGCTTAAGCTACGATCACCGGAGCCTTTCCCTCGCCTTTCTTTGCTTCCCGGATCACTAACAATCTGCATTGTTGGAAAGGAGCGCGTAAGCATAAAGCTTAGTGAGTGGTGCTCAAAACCACAACAACAACAATGCAGTTTTAATAAAACCATTTATGAATTGAAAACAAAACCACAAGCATGAATTACATCAACATGATTATCAACAATCTTACATGTGTTTGGCATCTTACATCAAGAAATGCAACAACATATAACAACAAGGCATGACTCTCAACATCTACCAAGATAACATTCAACCTTCCAACACAAGAGTATTATGGCAATTATGGTTACATTACTCGGATACGCGGATTGGATTCGGTTGCATCTCACATCACCGAATCTATAAGAACAACATGACTCACGATGGCATCTTACATCACTGAGGTCTAACAATAAAGCTTCTGGTGGCATCTTACATCATTAGGGCCACGCGCGAAATTTACAAGTACACTCTAACCCTATGGTCGACCAATTATACCCGGTAAGACTTTGATATTTTCCAATACTCAAATGTCATATAAACCATCATAACAATACCACACTCATTAATCAAATACACACATTCATCTCATATCAACAATGCATAACAAGATTGAAATATATAGAATTCCAGAAAAGTAAAACGTAAACATTTAATACTTACTCTCGAGCTTAGGTTGGCCTTTTAAGCTCAAACTAAACTCTCAAAAACATTTCCACTCACCGGTAGAACCCAACGATAGCCGAAGCACCAATTTCAAGCCGCTGTAACACCAAGTGTCGCGTACAAAGTACCCAAATCTCTATCTGCTGCTTCTACCTAAATCAAAACAATGAGTTAACATACTTTTCAACAATCAAACCCACTGAAATCTTGCCACTTCTTTCAATCATGTGGACGATGATGAGGGTAACCTTAAACTAAATTTTCCCTATATAAACCAATGTTGTTTTCCAACCCCTTCGGATATGTCATGTTATAAGCTTTTTCAAGGTTTCACTCTTAGGGAATAACGTGTCGTATCTATTCCATTTTTGAGCTCCGAACGTTTTAAATTTCAATACCTTCCTTTGATTCTACAATGGAAATTCATAAGTTTTTGTAGCCTTCCTCCCATTGTCTATCGAAACTTGGTCACAATTTTCTTTTCTAATGCTATATGCATTCATGATGAAGATAGAAAACATGTTATTGCTATCGAGTCATATCTAATGGGCAAAACTTTTCAAATTGATCAAGATATTATTTGCAAAGCATTTGGTTTTGAAAACATATGGATTGATGATGAGAAGTCCTTAGGTCAAGGTCATCTAGGTTCTGTAAATATTTTAAATGCTCATGGTCGAATCCTTCATCTTATTGTTACATGGTTTTTTCGTCCATCGAAAGGGAAACTTTCAACAATCCGTCAAGTAGACAATTTTTGCCTTAGGTGCTTTAGGGAGGGTAAGCGTCCTAACCTTTTTCAAAACATGTTTGTCGACCTTGTTTACCTAGTCCAACACTGTCACGCCGACCAAGTAAAACCATTTTACTATTCCCGAACCCCTTGGCCAACCTATTGATGAGCATTCGCACTATCGTGTTCACTTCTCTTATATCGATAATGAATGGGTTCGTGTCCCTCGAGCTCCTCGACAAGATGCTCTGGCCGATGCTCCACAAGCTCCTTCAAGCTCTCAAGGTGCTCCGATTGCCTCTTCCTCCATGGACAATCTCATGACTTTTCTTAATGAAAAATTCACAAATATGGAAGTCGGGTTTGCAGCCATCGACACTCGATTCACATCCTTGGAAGATCGAGTCAAGGGTCTTGACACTCGTTTCACATCGTTGGAGGATCAAATGAAAGCCATAGCTCTTCAACAAAACTCCATGAATGTCTCTCTCACCGCTTTCTATGGTGCTTGGCTTAACCAATCTAAGAGGAATCAACCTACTCAAGATGATGAGGATGAAGATGACGATGATGGGAACGAGTAGTTTTGCATATCATCTCATGTCATTTAGTTTCATTGTTTATACACATATGTTTAGAACTCTATGCTTTTGTTTATGTTTTAGGATTTGAGTTTGGATTTCTTACCTTGAACTATTTTGTTGCTTTAAATTTGAAGCTTGCATTTGAATTCAATAATATTGTGGTTGCTATTATCCTACCTTATGCTTAGGTTTGATCTAACAAAAAGGGGAGAAGAATTATAGAGCCAATTTTGAAAACATAAAACTTAATTTTAAAAGCCTATCTTAAATTAAGGGGGAATAAGCTTTTCAAAAATTTTAAAACTTAAAAATTTATATTTTGTTTTGTTATATCAAAAAGGGAAGATTGTGAAACTAAAATTGATTTTGATATAACAATTTGACTTGTGGACTAAATTGCAAAACAATAAATTTTTAAGTACTTTTCAAAGTCTCACATTTTGACAAGCTATTTTGAACCAAACTATATTTCAAGACAAAACATACTTAAAGGTTCAAAATTCACTACGTCTTTTCATGTGTTTTCAAGCCAAACTTCAACAAAACGCCCAGGCGTGTCGATGCCCTTATGTGTATCGATACGGTTTTTCAACACTGGAATTTTAATTGTTCATAGCGTACCAATACAGTCTGCACCCATATCGATACGACATTCATCTAGGCAAGACTTTAAGCTATATTATATCGATACGCCTTAGAACTGTATCGATACAGTTTTCTTATTAAAGTATCATTTTGCTGTAGCGTACCGATACGGCACGTTGCCGTATTGATACGATATACTGGCCTTTGCAAAATCCATGCATTTAATTTTCGACCGTTGTCTTGTCAGTTAGTTGGTATCCTGATTTTTAAATGACCGTTGAACCGTATCGATACGTTAAGGGAGCATACCGACACGCTTTTTTATCAAAACCAAACTCGGGATTCCAGTGAGTAAAATCTGTATCGATACGCCTTACCGAATTGATACACCCCTTGATACCGTACCGATATGCCCTCGAAGCGTATCGATACGCCCTGATTTTCAGTCACGACTCTTTATTTGAGACAGGTACCAATACGCCCACGAGTCGTACCGATACGGTAGGTTGTTGAGCAACATTTATTGCGGGAAATTGCAGCCCAACGGCTCTATTGATGATCTCAACCACCCAAACGGCTAGAAATAAATACAAGGGTATAAAAACAAGTCTCAAATGCACCAGCAACAACTATTGAACCTACAAGCAACATCAAAGCACTCAAATCCAAACTTTATACTTCTAGAGTCAAATCTGTGTACCCAACTCTTGTGATGTTCATTGTAATTCTTATTGTGAGTTTGGGGAGTGTGAGATTGTAATTGGGTAAACATTATCCTTAGAGAGGAATTTGTAGAGTTTACTAAATACTCTTCTTTGTAAAAGTGAGTGGATTAAGCTTTGGGTAGAGAGCTTAATCAAATTGTAAGGTTTCCTTCTCATCCAAGAAAAGGGGAAGAATTCAAGTAGTGAATTGGTTGAAAATCCTTAGTGGGAGCTAAGGTAGTGGATCTAGAGTTCATTGGAGAACTTAAACCACTCTAATTGCTTTGTGTCTCAATTTTTATTCTTCCAAATCTTCACTCTTCACATTTTTTATCGTCAATTCACCCCCCTTCATTTATAAAACTTAAACACTTCTTCATTTATAAAACTATTTAGAAAACCACTTTTTACATCCATTTGAAAAGGCTTGAGATCATGGTAACATGCAAATGCTAGAAGCATCCTAATAGCTTCCATTCTAGCTACGGGTGCATATGTTTCATCAAAATCAATTCCCTCTTCTTGAGTATAACCTTGAGCAACAAGCCTAGCCTTATTTCTCACTATGTTGCCACTCTCATCTAGCTTATTCCTAAAGACCCATTTATTTCCTATAGTAGATTGATTACTAGGCCTTTCAACTAATGTTCATACTTTACTTCCCTCAAATTGATTTAATTCTTCTTGCATGGCTGAAATCCAAAAATCATCTTTTAATGCTTCTTTGATATTTTTAGGCTCAAATGCATGAAAGAAATGCAACATGGTTCATTAATTCGAGAGAAGATCTAGTAGTTACCCCCTTGGATGGATCACCCAAGATTTCATGACCTTTAACATAGTTGAACTCCCTTGGGTATTGCACCTCCTTTTCCTCAAGAGCCAAGTCCTCCAAGGTCTCGAGAGGTGAATCTTGTGCATCTTCTTCTTTAGTTGTAATCTCATTCACTTTTGATGTTTGTCCTCCATCAATGATTTCAAGGATCCCTACATCATCATCACCATCACAAGAATCCCTCCTCGGAATTATCATCGAAAACAACATGTATAGACTCTTCTACTACTAAAGTTCTTTTATTATATACATGATAGGCTTTAGAGTTTAAGGAATACCTTAAGAAAATAGCTTCATCACTTTTAGCATCAAATTTACCTAAGTTGTATTTTCCATTGTTTAAAACAAAACACTTGCAACCAAATGGATGAAAATAGCTAATGTTAGGCTTCTTAGATTTTAAAATCTTATATGGTGTTTTCTTCAAAATTGGCCTAATCATTACTCGATTTATAATATAGCAAGCGGTATTTGTGGCTTCCGCCCAAAAATATTTATGTAAATTATTTTCACAAAGCATGGTTCTAGCCATTTCTTCTAAAGTTCGATTTTTCCTCTCAACTACTCCATTTTGTTGAGGAGTGTGAGGTGCGGAAAAATTGTGGCTAATCCCATTTTCATTTAAAAACTCTTCAAAACCTAAATTTTAAAACATGGTTCCATGATCACTTCTAATATGAGAAATTTTAAGCTCAACATCATTTTGAGTTATTTTTTAAAATGTGATGAATTTTTCTAAAGCCTCATCTTTTGTACTTAAGAATAGAACCCAAGTAAACCTAAAATAGTCATCAACAAGTACAAAAGCATACGATTTACCACTCAAACTCATAGTCCTAATTGGCCCAAAAAGATCCATATGAATCAATTGTAAACATCTACTAGTAGAGACATCATTAATGGATTTAAATGAGGTTCTATGTTGTTTACCCTTAGAGCATGCATCACATATTTTATCATTAGAGAACTTAAGTTTGGGTAAACCTCTAACTAGATTAAGGGAAATTAATTTTCTAAGACACTCATGCTAGCATGTCCTAATTTTCTATGCCAAAGTCATTAGTCATGTTCATCATGTGCAACTAAACATGCATGAGATGTATGAATGTCATCTAAATGCACCATGTAAATATTTCCTATCCTATGATGAGCATCAATTGATTTGTTTTAATGTTCACAATTTTGCAACCATTTTTATCAAATAGAACATTAAAACTTTTATCACATAATTAACTAATTCTCAGCAAATTATGTTTAAGACCGTTGACATATAAGACATTTTCAATGAAAATATAAAAGTGATTACCAATGGAGCCAATTCCTTCAATGTGGCCCTTGGAGTTGTCACCGAAAGTTACTACTCCACCACTCTTTGGCTTTAGTTTCAAGAATCTACTCTTTTCACCGGTCATGTGTCTTGAGCATCCACTATCAAGGTACCATGAGTTTTGACTTGAAGCTTTGGCCTTGTAGCAATGCTCCCCTACAAACAAAGAAATTAGGCTTTGGTTTTTGGTACCCAAATTATTTTGGGTACATGTGTGTTAACCCTCAAAACTTTGGTTCCCTTAGGAATCCAAGAAGCAATAGCATTCATGTTATTAGAAACAATGAGTTCCTTAGGAACCCAAACACTCCTAATTCTTTGACTTTTAGATTGCTTAAAAAATTTCTTTGTTTAGGATAAAAAGGTTTTCTTTTTACATATTGGGTTTTAGAAGAATTTCCTTTTTCAAAATTGTTTCTCCCAATAGTAAAATAAGTTTTAAGATTATCCACCTCCTTTGTGTGATAATCTTGAAAAATCGGAAAGAAGTTTTTCAAGATCAAGATTTTTCATCTTAAGATCATTTGAAATATTTATTAAGTATAAAACCTTCTTTTCTAATTTCGAATTAGGTTTTGAAAGAGACTCATTTTGAATTTTTAGATCAGAAATATTTTTCTTATTTCTCAAAATTGACTCTTTATATTTTTCAACTAACTCATCATAGACCTCTTACAACTCATCATATGCATCATTAAGTTCATCATAGGTAAAATCAAAATTAGATGAGTTGAGTAGAGGTTTACCTTTGGATCATCATCAATGGTCATGGGACAAAGGTTAGCCACTTCCTCCTCCTCCTCGGATGACTCCTCGTCACTCCAAGTTGCCGCTTGAGCTTTGAGCTTGTTCTTCTTCCCAAAACTCTTCCTCTTCAATTGAGGGCACTCGGAACGGATGTGGCCGGATTTCTTGCACTCATAGCAAATGGTTTGGTCATTCTCCTTTTCTTTACTCTTGTTCTTGAAGTCTTCTTTTCTATTGAACTCTCGATTGGAATTCATGAAACGAGTGAATTGTTTGGCCAACATGGTCATCTCTTCATCTTCATTTTCACTAGAATCGCTTTCATGATATGAAGTTTTTAGAGCAATTCCAATTTTTTTCTTCTCAACCTTCTTCTCCTTCATCTTCTTTTCTTCTTCCCTTCCCTTCTTCATGATCTCATGGGTAAGTAGAGATCCAACAAAAGCATCTAGCTTGAGAGTCTTCAAATCTATAGCTTCAATAATAGTCGTTCTCTTGCTATCCCATGATTCTGGAAGAGAATGCAACAACTTCCTCACTAGCTTGTCTTCGGGAATGATTTCACTGAATCCCTTCAAACCATTGACGATGACCGAGAATCGATCAAACATCTTAGAAACACTCTCATCGGAATTCATTTTGAAGTTTTCATAGCTTAGATTGAGTAGCCTGATCTTTTTTTCCTTGACGTCGCTAGTTCACTCATATGTTGTCTCGAGTGTGTCCCAAACTTCCTTGGCATTCTTGACCGAAGACGCCTTAGAGTAGATATCCGGACTAAGAGCACAAAAAATGACATGTAAAGCTTTACCGTTGACTTGCATTCTTCTTCTATCATCTTCGGTCATTTCGGCTTTGACCTTTGGGACAAGTCTTCCTTCACCATCTCTCTTCGTCGGAATGTATGACCCTTTTTCAACTACATCTCATACCATGTAGTCGGTAGACTTGATGAAGAGTCTCATCCTATTCTTCCAATATGCGTAGTTATCCTCATTAAAGAATGGTGGTTTGGTGGTAGATTGAGACTCATAGATGTTGGAAGTGGAGGTGGATGCCATTACTTAACTTGTTGTTGATCAAACTCTCCTAGAATCGACTCAAGAGGGTTGTAATCCTTCCAATGAGTGTAGCTCTAATAGCAATTTTTGAGTTGATTAAACAATTGCAAATGACCAACAGGGGTGAATTGGCGATAAAAATTTTAACGGCGGAAATTAGAAGAATAAAACTTTGGACAAAAGGTAATTAGAGTGGTTCAAGTTCTCCAATGAACTGTACATCCACTACCTTAGCTCTCACTAAATATTTTCAACCAATTCACTAATTGAGTTCTTCCTCTTTTCTTGGATGAAGAGGAAACCTTACAATTTGATTAAGCTTTCTACCCAAAGCTTAATCTACTCACTTTTACAAAGAATAGATTTTGGTAAACTTTACAAATTCCTCTCTAAGGATGATGTTTACCCAATTACAACCACACACTCCTCAAACTCACAAAAAGAATTACAATGAAGAACACAAAGGAGTTGGGTACAAAGATTTGACTCTAAAGAACAAAGTTTGGATTTGAGTGCTTTGATGTTGCTTGTAGGTTCAATAATAGTTGTTGGTGCATTTGAGACTTGTTTTTATACCTTTGTATTGATTTCTAGCCATTTGGGTGGTTGAGATCATCAATAGAGCCGTTGGGCTGCAATTTCCCGCAATAAATGCTGCTCAACAACCTACCGTATCGGTACGACTCGTGGGCGTATCTGTATTTGTCTCAAATAAAAAGAGCCGTTGTGACTGAAAAACAGGGCATATCGATACGCTTCGAGGGCGTATCAGTACGATATTTAGGGGTGTATCGATACGAATAGGCGTATCGATACGAATTTTGCTCACTGGAATCCTGAGTTTGGTTTTAATGAAAGCTTATCGGTACGGTTCAACGGTCATTTAAAATTTAGGATACCAACTAACTGACAAGCCAACGGTCGAAAAATAAATGCAAGGATTTTGCAAATGTCAACATATCGTATCGATATGATGACGTACCGTATCGGTACGCTATAGCAAAATGATATTTTAATAAGAAAATTGTATCGATACAGTTTCAATGCGTATCGATACGCTATAGCTTAAAGTCTTGCCCAGAAGAATTTCGTATCGATACGGGGATATACCGTATCGGTACGCTATGAACGATTAAAATTCCAGTGTTGAAAAACTGTATCGATACGTATAAGGGTATCGATACGTCTGGGCGTTTTGTTGAAGTTTGGCTTGAAAACACATGAAAAGACTTAGGGTCTGTTTGTTTCACTGAAAACTGTTTCCGGAAAATGAATTCTGGAAAATGAACTACAGTTGTTGGAAAACTAATTGCAGAAACCATTTTCCGGTGTTTGGATGATGTTGTACAATTCATTTTACACTGTTTGGTAGAGTTTCCTGAAAATTTCATGAACAATCCACAAACAAGCATCGATAAT